>OZ010794.1:85665509-88103547 GCA_963932465.1 Maratus speciosus
AGTAACATGAAAACAGAAAAGTTTACTTTTTATGAAATTTATTTTGTGCATTTATTCTTGTTATTGTTGTTTACAAAGTAAAAAATAAATAAAAGACATGCTGCAGAGGAAAATTAGAATAATCATTTGAGTATCCTCTTCACTTTTATGTTTAAAAAAATAAGCTTAGGAAGTCACACTGAAATTTTCAACACTATCAACCCATTTTGACAGAATATTTGGATTTTTTGCTTTTGGATAACAAAGCAGAAGTCATCTGTCAAGCAGTTTAAAAATTATGAAGAAATTATTGACAGAAAATGCTTAAAATTAATTTTTTTCTCAATTAGTTTTTGAAGATAACATTACAAATTCTGAAATTTAAACGTTTTTAATTCCTAAACTAATTGATTGAATGATTTTTCCATTTAATAACTGATGGTAAAATTTATGAGAAATCCAAATATGCTGTCAAAATTGAGTATGTCTTGAAGATTTACAAGCTTTGCACAACTTCCATATGAAGGTAACCCGCTAAGCTTATTTTTTTTTAATAAATCCTTAAGATAGCTGTTCTAGTTTTTCTCTGTAACAAATTGGCAATTAAAATATGAGGTGTGTGACACTTTAATAACTCTAAGAATGCAGGCTGGACATTGTTTGGAAAAAAATGACTCTTTAATGACTCTAAGAATTTAAGTTGAACATTGGAAAAAAATAAACTTAAAATTCCCCATTCTGTTCACTGTTATTTCCTTGGTTTTCTTCCCTGAAAAAGAGAACATAATTTTCAGTATTACTTAAAAAATTAAACTTGTTTCCAAATCATTATTAATAAATTAACAAAAAGTGTATTATGGTAAATTATATATTATTACTATTATTATGCAATATCACTAATAAGAGTAAATAATAAATTACTATGCTCATATATACAGTGCAGGCCAAAATTGTGGGCATTTTTTTTTTCATGTTTTATAACTTTGTGTGCTTGAAGAATATAATTAATTTCACTCAAATACAAATGTTTTTATATCAAATTCAAGGAAATTTAATGTGAAATTTAATTAGAAAAACAAAAACATAATTGAGATATCTGCATTACAAAAAAGTTACGCTTACCAGAAATAAGATATTTTAGATTTCATTATATTTTAAAGTTACACTTGCACACTCAATATTTAGTAGGATAACCAGAGTTTCCCCCAGGTTTAAAAAAGGGCGGGGTGCTTCTTGTAGGAAAAGGGCACTTTAGGATTCCGAAGGGCATGTTTTGGATTCTTAAGGGTACTTTTTTTTAATTTTTAAAGGCGTTCTTTTGATTTTTAAAACTATTTTTAATATTTAATTGACAGGACGCTATTTTAAAGACAGCAATGAGTCAATTTTTACTGTGCAAGTAAATTTTTTAATAAACAAAGGAGTAAAGGCACTTTTTCCAGCTGGGGGCAACAAGGGTGCTAATGTTTTTCAACAGGGGCAAGAGGGGTGCTATTTTGTAAACATAAGGGCAGGCAGGGTGCAGCACCCTCCTGAAACTGTCTAGGGAAAACCCTGGATAACCCTTGTTTTTTATTACAGCTTCACAGCATCTTTTCATTGAGAGAACTAGTGTTAGGAGTTCATCCTTTTAAATCACATGATGCCACAAATCAATTATAGCTTCAATAATTTGGTGCTTTTTTTGTACAACGATTTTCAAACGTCGCCACAAATTTTCTAAAGGATTGAGATCAGGGTTGTTTCCTGGCCAGGATAATAATTGTATGCTTTTATTTTTAAACCATTTTTTGCATATTTTTGCCGTATGACATGGAGCTAGCTGAATCTTGCTGAAAGATAAATGGTGCTTTATTGGGGAAGAGAACCCTGATGGAAGGTATCAATTTTGGTTCCAGGCTGTTTCGATACTTATTTTTCATTCAGAATGCCATCAATCACTCGAATGCAGGCCACACCATCTGCAGACATACAGGCCCAAATCAAGACATTTGTTGGGTTCTTTATAGTTACTTCAATGCAATCAGGATGCAGCTTTTTCCCTATTCTACATCTTACATATTTTCGCCCATCACTACCAAAGAGCGATCTTTTAATCTTATCACTCCACATTATTTGCTTCCACGGATTTTCTGACCAATTAACGTGTTCTTTAGCCCACTGAATTCGTTTCTTGTATTGCTGAAGATTTAAAAAGGGTTTTTCCTCAGGATTCTACCTTTCAGTCCAAAACCTGCTGATGTTCTCCTAATTGTTCTTGAACTAACTGAAATACCCATTGTACTCATTTCACATCTGATGAAATTTTTCTACATTCGAGGTGTATCCTTTTTATCTTTCTATCGTCAGAAGCACTTGTGCATTTTTTTCAGATCTTGCCTTATTTATCACTGATTTAGTTTCTTCATAAAGTAAGCACAAATTTCGTATGCCAGATAAAGTGACTGATCCACCAACCTGCCTTGCAATTTCAGCATAAGAGAGACCATTTTCGATCAGTATGACAATTCTGCTTCTTTTTGTAGGTGTCCAATCAGTTCTTGTGGTTGATGACATTGTTTTAAATTATTTACATTAAGAAAAAAAATAGAAATATTTTCTAAAAAAAAATCATTATTCTATTTACTTACACTAGTATTCATCCTTCTGGAAAATTCATTCCAGCAAAATACTGCTTTTACAAATCAAAATATACTACAGTTTAGTTACTGACATTTGATTGGTTCTCAGAACAGTCATTGTGATTGGCTAGGAAGCTTTTATTACAATACACTTCAGCATTCATGACTAATTGTGTTTGTATTTTAGACTAAGTAAGCGTAACTTTTTTTGTACTGTAGATATTTTAATTCTGTTTTTTTTTTTTAAATTAAACTCTACATTAAATTTCCTTGAAGTTGATATATAAATATTTCTATTTAAGTGAAAATTAATATATTCTTTAAGTACTAGTATATAACCCCTATCAAAAGTGACGGCATGTTGATCTGCGTTTTATTTTCGCAAGACTTCATACAAACAAACAGAATGAAGATTTTATTATCGAAGGGTTTGTATTGTAGAAAAGTAAATTTTAAAAATGACAAATAATTTCTAAAATTACAAATGAGGAAGAATATTTTTTTTTACTCAATATTCAATTTATTGCAATAATAATAATTAGAAATCAATACACAATTTCTAAAGATATAATTAACACATTAAAATTAAAAATTCAATACGTTAAGGGTGTTCTTAAATCCAAAAGGGCAAATTTATGACATAAGTTTTAGTTTATTTTTGTTCAGAAATGCATGAAAGTAGCAGTTGTTGTCCAGAAAGTATGTAATCGAGCTGTTTTTCGATTTTTTTTTTTTTTTTTTTTTTTTTTTTTTTTTTTTGCAAATACAATAGATCTTTTAGAAAACAGTGTCAAATTGGATGTTTTGAACCGAATTTCCTTGCGAAAGTAGAATAACCACTTAAGAAAGGACGAAAAACGTGTTTGTCATGTGATCAAAATCATTTATAACTCAATGGGTAATTTATTGATCGAAAAATGGAAAACACAGTTCAATTTCAAATCGCTTCATTGGTTAGGCTTTCCAGTTTTATACCTTTCCGTTAACATATGAGTTTGTAAATGTGTCAAAACATTTTGTGCTTGTTGAGCAGAGCAGTTAAGAACAGCCTTAAAGTTTTTTATTTTAAAATCAGGCATGAGAGTGGAAAAAAAGGTGGATTTTTTTTTTCCATCTGTACAATAAAGTCAAACTTGTATAATTTAGATACATTTCAACAGTTATTCATACAATAAATTAATTATAACTGTACATATGATTTCTTTTTGTAACTTAGAAAGTATTAAAAGAGAAAAAAATAAATAACAATAAATGTATAAATTCATTACATCAAAAAAGAAAATTGTAAACAGTTTGCTCAAAGTATAAATCGATTCATATGTATTTGATGAACTTACGTGAAGTACAGAGATTAATTTTTCCAAATAAATGTATTATTTTGAATGATTTGAATGTTTAAGACTTTACTTAAAAGAAGAAAAAAATCTCTATGTGAAATATTTTCATGCCAAATTGATCTTTACTCCAAAAATGCATCACAGAAATTACCCTGAAGTGTTTTTATAAATAGAAAAAATACTCTATTCCAAAAGAACCTTATGGAAACTTCCTTTCCCTAGTTAAAGAACTTAATTTGCATGACTTTCAGATGCATGGCTTTATAATAAAAGCTTGCCTTTGATTTGATAGTACAGCAATTCAGAAATAAACTCCAAGGATTTGAGTAGACAAAATGTCTAATTATTAAGCTTTCTGGAACCCCCCCCCCCCCCCATATGCTTCTAATATTTTCTTAGCATTTTTGCATCAATCCAGAGAATGTCCAAATTTGCTTTTTAGGTGGAATTCCTCCCTTAGGAGGAATTCTTTCATACCTGTAAAATATTTTTATATCTTTTTTTTTTTTTTTTTTTTTTTTTTTTTTTTTTTTTTACATGAAATATTATGGCAGACTTATTAATATAATTCAAGATCAATTTTAAAAGCTTCAGCTATAAAAGCTTAAAATTTCACTAGGTATAAATAAAATCAAAATTATTACTATTTCTTTTATAAAATTTGAATTCCATTTTATCAATTCTTAAAATATTAGTTATATCCATTTCAGATTTACTTGCATTGTAAATAAAATTTATATTTCTTATCAAGTGTAATTAAAATTTAAGGAATACCATACCATAATACCATATACTACATATATTAATTATATCAATGCAGATAAAATTTCAATTTTTTATGTAGCATAACTTCAGAGTGAAAACTGCAATTTGATAAGATAATGCGGAAAAATGATTTTCAGTTATACTAATACAATCTTATTACATTTAAATTACATTTTGATGGGGAAAAATAAACTTTTTTTTATTTATAATGCAAACAAAATTTAAAAATTTAAGCGGATAAATATTAAGCTATTAAAAATGAACAAAACTAAAGTTAAATTCTAATATTCATTTTAGTTATATTGAGTGAAATTTTAAAATTATATAACCAAAGCTTTTAAAAATTGATATTGAATTACATCATTACGTCCTGCATTTTTCTTATAAAAAACTACAAGTTCTTTCATTTATATTGATTGCTGAAGGATGATGCCAAAACAATGTTGGTTTGTTTATACAGTAGCGCTCAAAAGTATTTTGACAAAGCTAATATTTCACTTACTAATTGAAAAGAATAATAAAATACAAAAATCAATCATTTATTTTATTTAACCATATTCAATGTTTTAATTTTAATAAATTAACAATAAATATTAATAATATTAATAAAATTATATATATACTATATATATATATAGATATTTATAGAGATATATCTATATATATGTATATATTTATATCTGAATTTTGTCATGCTGTAACTCTCGAATTTTTTAACCGATTTGGATCAAATTTTTCTTATGCATAGTACATACTAATGTCTCGACCAAGTTCGTTGGCCAGCTTCATCCGCCATCTTACTTCAAAATGGCAGCCATCGGAATTTTTGAATTTTTTTTATGTTTTCTAACACTGTATACTTATAGAAAATGTTACGTTTCACAAAATGCAAACTCTTATATATCATTTTAAACAGAATGTTAGAAACATTAAAAGATATTTTTAAAAGTCGCACAGTGAAAGTTAACAACATAGGTCATTTTAAAGAGAAAGTTACGAAACCTAAAAATTTCCAAACGTGTTCACAAAATTCAAGTGGCCGCCATTTTGAAACAAGATGGCGAATGAAGCTGACCAACTATCTCGGTCGAGGGATTAGTGTTTACTATGCATATGAAAAATTTCATCCAAATCGATTAAAAAATTCGAGAGTTACGGCATGACAAATTTCAGATATAAATATATATATATGGATATCTATATCTATATCTATATCTGTATAGTATATATATAATTTTATTAATATTATTAATATTTATTGTTAATTTATTAAAATTAAAACATTGAATTTGGTTAAATAAAATAAATCATGGATTTTTGTATTTTATTATTCTTTTCAATTAAGTGAATTATTATCTTTGTCAAAATACTTTTGAGCGCTACTGTATATAGCTATCAGTTGTTTATAATAGCTGATTATCTGTTATTTTTTTATTTAGAATTGAAAACATTATAAGTGGATAGTTTATGTTTTAGAGAAAAAGACGGAGAATAGATGTGGTACAAACCAATTTATGTGTATATTTCCATAAGTTAAACAGTCGGTATATACTTATGGATGTAAATACTTATACCAAACATGGGTGCAATAAGTGCTTTTCTCGAAGATGAGTAAGACTCAGAATTGCATACCTGTCCCCTCACCCTAGCATTTGCATACCTGTACATGTGAAAGAATCCAAATACAGAATCGAAAGTTACAATTAGATATAAATTATTATGTTAGTTTAGATAGAATTTTCATTGCAATCTCATTTTTATGAAAGAATATGTAAGTTCACATTTCAGTGAAAATTTGTTTTTCTTTAATGGATTTTTTTTTTTTATTTGATAACATTCAGGATATTTGACAATCTGAATTAATAATAGAGTTTACTTGTATGAGTGATTGACAAACATACTTATCCATCCAAAGCACATTTAGCATGTCTAAAACAGAACAACGGGCTACAGTAGTTTTATTGTGATGTTATACAAATCTACTCTGCTGCAAACATTCAAATATAACATGGCTCATATTGAAATAAAAAAAGCAAATTTTGCCTTTAGTTATAAAAGTTCTGCACATTTAATAAAAAAAAAAAATGTTTGTATGTTTGAAAATATTTTTAAATGTTTGTGAAAAACTTAACTATAACAGTAAAAAGGGTTTTTTTATACAAACATAAATAAAATTGAAGCATTTTATGAGAATTCATAATGTTAGTTTTTCAAAAGATTCAGGTAAGCTTGAAGCTAAACCACATCAAAACAAATATTAAAACAATTTTATTTTTGTTACCTTCGAGTTAGACGATGTTTTGCCTGTTGCAGCCAAAGAGAGACATAATTTTTAAGCGAATCATCTGTTGTTTCTGGATACATCTTCCTGACAGAAGCTTAAAATAAAGAAAAATAAAAAGCTTTATTTTTGAGATAAAACAACATTGCACAACAAACAAATTACATAATCAGGATAGTGCCATAGAACTTAATGATAATAAGTAAGTGATCCGAGTGCCACCTGCTTATTAACAAAGCTTATTTTTAAAGACAGTAACAGTAAATAGAATTTTAAATTATATTAATATAATAAACATACCTTAGGGAGAAAAATATTATTGGAGATAGCACAAAAACTAATGTTGATCTACCTACCTTTTACATTTCATGATTTTATTGAAATTCGGTTGTGACAACTTTCCTCCCCCACCCCTTCTCTTCTTTTTTAAGAAAAATTACATTTTAATGCATTAATTTATGTCGGTATCAACTCTAAAAAACTATCAAGTAACAACAACCTTAGCGATAGCAAATTAGGTGCATTGTTTAAAACAGCAAAAATTATCGACATAATGCCAGATGAATTTATTTCTATTTGATAATCATTTGACCATATCAGCCACTTATGAAAGCATACAGGAAATAGTTCAGGATACGATGAAGAAAGAGGACACAAACTTTAAATGAAGACGAAATGAACATAAAACGAAATGCCTTATGAAAACACCTTTGCAAATGTCCGAGACATTAATATTTTGTGTTGGATTGAAAAATTATCCTCTAAATAGAAATGTCCACTTAGTTTTTGATCCTTTACGGAGGTTTTACTATAAATTTTTTATTAAGTCTTTCATTTCTAAACAGGAAGACAACATATGCATAACTTGTATAATTTTTTATAAAAATAAATCTAACCATTCATGAATGAATCTGAATTTGGATATTAAAATACAGTGAATTCTATATTCAGTATAATTGATTGGGACAAAGAAAATCTTTCAAAATTAAGATAAATTCCCATCGTAGACAAAATTTACTGTATAAATGTTTAATTTATTACTATGTATTGATTATAATTAGATTAGTTACATTTATGAAATCGTTATCTTCCATTTCATCTTATTGTAACATTCATTCATGTATTAATAATGATAACTTATTTTGTATCTGCCAAAGAAAAGTGTAAATAAGCCTTATATTTTTATCAACCACAGGATACTTGGTACTAAGCTTTATATAGATTAGATTGAGTTGATGATATATCATATTAAGTCTTCATAATGTAATTTCTATATTTTTATTAGACATACACTGAATAACCAGTATATATTGTGTAGTTAAGTTAGACACACTACTAAATATTCCGCTAAAGTGTTTTATATTTGGTCAAACCAAAAAACCTTTTAAGATATTTTTTAAGACCTTACACAACTTTTACTTTTAACTGTCAATGAATAAAAGATATTCAGAATAATCAAAAATATAATCAAATTTAAATAAAATAGAATGTTTTTACATTACGTGCTGTTTGAAAAATGACACTTAAGAAAATTAACCATACTGGCAAAGACTTTCATAGGAATTAATGATGTAGAAATTAAAGTTACAGAACATTTGTAATAACTGGTTTCTTGTTCTTTTAGTCACCATTCAAAAGAAAATGCAATTGAAAACCAATTTTGAAACAGTTTTACATTATAATCAAAATTTAGAGTCTCATAAGTTAAGGTGAGCAAGTGGGGCAAGAAAAAAAATCAAAACTAAAGGTCTATAATATATGCTCCTCGGGGCATATAATAGCTAATAATGGGCTCGAAGCAGCTAGGTGTCGTTCGATAGCATCATCGCCCCGAGCCCAACCCTTCCCGCTTTTCGGTGTTTTTAATTTGTGTAAATTTCCCTTTTAAATTAGTCCGGTTTCAATTTTTGATTTTTTTTTTTCAATCTGGCTTTTGCTAAAGAGTCTTTCATTCAGGATGTGGCTGGGGACCTAAGAATCTTACTTCAGCAAAAGAGTCAGACTACAGTAGAAGTATAAAGGGCTGTGGACAAGGATGGTCTAATAATAAGACCGCTGCGGCGAGCGGCCCATCTTCGTCCGCAGCCCTTTATTCTTCTACTGTAGTCTGACTCTTTTGCGGAAGTAAGATTCTTAGGTCCCCAGCCACATCCCGAATGAAAGACTCTTTAGCGAAAGCCAGATTGAAAAAAAAAATCGAAAATTGAAACCGGACTAATTTAAAGGGGAAATTACTCAAATTAAAGACACTGAAAAGCGGGAAGGGTTGGGCTCGGGGCGATGACGCTACCGAACGACTCTTGCTACTTCTAGCTTATTATTAATCTTGGTCGGCGGTGGGGTCCACCGCCACGGCGAGCGGCCTCTCTTCGTCCGCAGCCCTTTATTCTTCTACTCTAGTCCGACTTTTTTGCAGAAGCAAGATTCGTAGGTCCCTAGCCACGTTCCGAGTGAAAGACTCTCTAGTAAAAGCAAAGTTGAAAAAAAAAATTGAAACCGGACAAATTTAAAGGGGAAATTACTCAAATTAAATACACTGAAAAGAGGGAAGGGAGGGTTCGGGTCGGCGGTGGGTGGGGGGGTCCACTGCCACGGCGAGCGGCCCATCTTTGTCAGCAGCTCTTTATTCTTCTACTCTAGTCCGACTCTTTTGCGGAAGCAAGATTCGTAGGTTCCTAGCCACGTCCCGAGTGAAAGACTCTCTAGTGAAAACAAAGTTGAAAAAAAAAAAATCAAAAATTGAAACCGGACAAATTTAAAGGGGAAATTACTCAAATTAAATACACCGAAAAGAGAGAAGGTAGGGTTCGGGACGATGAAGCTACCGAACGATTCCTGGTACTTCTAGTTCATTATTAGTCTTCTAAGTGAAAAGAGTGGCTATTAAAAAAAATTATCATTTAGACTTAACTAAAAAAATAGCCACTAGTACATACATATATATATATACATATACATATATATATATATATATATATATATATATATATATATATATATATATATAAAGGTCACTAATGCAATTGTTTCTACTTGTCACAGGCTGCTGATGAAGTTAACGAATTTAACCTTTTTGAGAAAATCTTTTTAGAATAATAGCAGAGCTTTCCCTTTATAAATCAATCAGTAAACACCCTCATTAATCTTTACATTTAAATTTATTACTTTTTATTCTTTTAAAAAATACGCATAAATGAAGGCTTACCTTGAATACTTCTATACAGCAAAGTATAGCAAAATGGCCTTTTTCTCTCTTTCTCTTTATGTTTTGGGACTTTGCCAGTAAATGAAAAGTTAGTTGCAAGCTGGCTGGACATTAATCTTCGTAAGATGTTATAGGTGAATGTCTTTATATCTCGTCCTCCTAAGCTAATCAAGACCTTTACCTAAAAATTAAATAATAAATTTTAATTTGCAGCACAAATCATAAAGCTTGAAAACTTTACTTTTGATAAAAATGAGTGGTCTAAAAATTAATAAAAAATAAGTTGCAGACATAAAAATAAATCCACAAACACCAATAAAAAAATGCTTAACTTATTTTTAGCAAAAAAATTAGTTGAGAGTTACTGAGTAGACCCAAAATGTTTTGCTTAGTGTTTTGTTTGTGTGTATATCTGCAATTATTGAAACAAAATGTATCTGATTAGTTTGTAACTAGGTAGGTAAGGTAAGTGGTTTATGTACCTGAAGTAAGCTGTACAGATTTTGTTTAAATTTGTTTCATTCAAAGTATATAGAACATTTTCTTTTATAGCATAACATTTTTATATTAATGAAATTTTTCAAATTTTATCAATCATTGAAATAATAATTAAAAAAAATGGTGCATTCAGATTATTGATTGGAAATGATTGTTCTTGTAATTTTGTGTTTGTTCAAAAAATAAACCATTTAACTTTTTTTTAACAGCAGAAATATTTTTGCTGTTAGAAATAATTATTCTTTTCTTTTACTCTACCAGCTGCATAGCTAATGTATTTCATAATGTGTCTAGAAAAAAAAACTAAATTCTTAATGATTTATTCAGTTTGAGCTTTTTCAATTACAAAAGATTTAGGAGGGGAAACATTTTTTTTCGCTAAAATATACAATAGCTAGCTACACCTTAAGAGAGTAGATTTGAAAAATGGTAAATTTTTGTTCTAAAAAATTTGAACAATAAGCAGTTGAACATAATTGCATAGAATTGTGTAATTCTTAAAAAGTTAAATTTTGTGAATCTTTGCACATGCGTAGAAATGTACACAATCTAGCATTAAAAAACTCCAGATTTTATGTTAGATATTCATTGAAATAAGATGGAAATCAAAATGTCAAAATTGGTACTGATGTTCCTTATATGAAGATTATTTTTTAGAGGAAGAGAGCCCTTTAGAATACAATTTTTACAAAACATATGGAGAATTATAAATCAAAATATTATGTAGCACAGGAAAATAATTAGAAAAGATTGTTTATCCCAAAAAATTAATCAAGACAATGGCAGAAAATAAACAATATTTAATGTTTTAAATGGGCGAGATTGTTATTTGAAAATTTTAAAACATTAAGAAGAAATATAGACAAATGTAAAAAAATGAAATTAGAAAAAAATAGAACAAATTTGTTGCAACTTACTAATAATTTATGGAATGAAATTTCTTTAAGGGATTCTTCTAGTCTATCAAATTCACCGATTGTCTTTATTGGAAGCATTCCAATTAAAGCCAATTCTTTCTCGCTTGTATCATTCGAGCCAGGGTTATGCTGCATAATATTGTCTAATTTTTTTTCCCATCTTCCGCACCTCCGCCACAAGATCTGCCACAGTCGACTGTAATTGGCCGAAGACTATAGCAGTTCTCCTATCTGAAATATTCAACATGTACTTTATTATTATCGTTAAATACACTAGTAATCTATGCATCATTATTAATCTTATAAACATTTTTGAAATGAATGTATGAAATGAAAGTTTAAGAATGGCATTGTAGAAGTAGATGTGTCAGCATTTTAAATTAGTCTTATTTAAACTGATTTTGTAGTTAAATACAGTAAAACCTCTGAATAGTAAACATCTCAGAAGTGTTGAATTTGTTCGTTTTTCAGAGATAAAAACAAATAATTATATCGTCACCTAAGAGCATCTAGAGGACATCTAGTAATAATCGAAAATGAGATGTCTGGCTTACTGCTATGAAAAATTGTGTCTGCATCTACACAGTTAAAAAAAAAAATCTTAAGTTACTAAAATTTTCCTAGGAAAGTGAGATTTCTAGAACTTTTTATGTTATGGAAACAACAAAATTCATGATACACTTTTGCACCGTAAATCAAAAAATATATCAGGCTACTAATAATTTTTTAGGAAACTGGGTTGCCTAGAACTTTATGTAACGGCAACCTGGGTTACAGATAAAATTTTTGTAAGATTTCTGTATATTTAGTAGATTCTTTTGTAAAGATACAGATTTCTGCAACTTTACAAAAACTAGCTTTGTAGATTTACATCTTTTTTTGTACAATTTACAGATAAAATTTTATTAAGCATACAGATTTCGGTAACTTTACATCTGTAGAATTAGATTTTTTTTTTCAGTGTAGTGGAACAGTAGGGAATTTTTATAAAACACATCTCAGATATAATATTAAACATAACTTTGTGTTTCAGAAGTTGTTCCCCTAATGCAAACGCAATTATTCATACCAGTAAGTCAGACATCTCATTTTTTATTATTACTAGATGTCCTACTGTTGCTTCGAGGCAACGATATTACTTTAGGGATCAAGGCTTAATTTCTAACAAAAAATGTACCAGAGCCCTAATATTCTTCAGTACCGGTACTAACAACTGTACCTCCCCCCCCTCCTCCCTCTGTCACTCCAATCTGCATATTTATATTTCGTACATTATTTGCAAAATTTAAAGCAATTTTTTTATTTAGCAAAATAAAAATTTTAAATATATCTATCAGCATGCACTTAGCTTTCAAAAATTCTGCTTTTTAGTTATAACTTGACTAATTTTAATAATAATTAATTGCAGTATTCTGAGATTAAATATGGTAAGAATTATGATTCGGATATAATGTTAGGGATAATTCGCAGCCCAGTAGCAAAAAATTTGCCAAGTGTCTGCAACAGATACTTCAGGAGCAGAAAATAATCTGCAGGTAAAATATTTTAGAATTGAAGCATTAATTAATCAAATGATCACTTACCTTTGTTATTATGCATTTTATTAATTTTACTAATAATAATCTTAAGTTTGTGTATTAAGTAATAAAGAGCTAAACATAATATAAAGCGAAATAATGGTTCGATCGAAAAAATAATCTGCAAACGAGAAAAGAAAATCTGCGACGCCCATCTCCCGTCTCGAACTTTCTGTTACCAGGGTTCGCAGCTATGCATTTTTATTAAAAAAAAAAAAGAAGAAGAAATTTACAGAAATTTGGAACAATGTGTTTCAATTTCGTATAAAAGGTGTATATCTTAAACTATAATCGATTCCTTCCGCATTAACAATCTTTCGTGGTGACTCACTTAAAATCAGATTAAATTAAAAATTTCACGCCGTTATCAGAAAGATTTGATGCTTGTATAGAAAAAGGGGAAACACTGATCAATTGCACTCTATCAGAATAGCAAAACATGGCAATTATATGTACTTACAAATGAAAGTAACTTCGTAAATGTGCAGAGCAGATCCTTAGCACATGCACAAAAATAAATAGAAAAATCCCTAATGTGATTTTTATACTCGTACGTAATAGAAAACAAAAAACCTGAAGCTAATGCTCGTTGGCTAAAAACAAAAAATATTAAAATATTCTTTTCAGGTTAGCTATCTAAAAAAAAAAAAAAACTGCCCAATTAAAAATTATCCTACCATCACAAAGGAAAATAGAACTGAAAGCAAATTCATTGTTCAGTTTCTTGAGTGGCGTATCAACACGTTGCCGACATAAATTTGCAAATATCAGTAGAATAGAAAAACTCAGTTTCTGTTTTCCCTTCATTCAGATCGAAATAGCATTAAAATTATTTGAAATAAAATATAAAACGTAATTTTGAGGGGGGCATTTATATATATATATATATGAATAAATAAAATTTTGAATGTAGACAGACTGAGCTTGAGTCGCTCCAAGCTCAAAAACTGATATTAAAATTCAGTCAGTTTTATCTCCACCTCCTCTACATGTGTGACACATATAAGTGTTTTGATAACAAAGGATGCAAAAGAAAAGGTACCTAATATAGACTTTGTTTTTTCGGAAGCACTATTGCACTGGGCTCCGAAGCCCTGTATTTATGAGCTCCGTTGAATTTGGACCAATATTAAAAAAATTACTAAAAACAGAGAAGTACCGGAGCTGGGCTCTGGCACAATTTAAGCCCTGTTGGGGATTGTAAATGTGCCTGGTAAGTGGCAGTGTTCATTTTGGTGGTTTTACTGTATTAAAAAGAAAGTCCAAGAATGAAATCTTTCACAGAAGTAATACCAGAAACATAAAATTGTTTCGCTTTTGTGTAACTACAAGTCATTTATGTACTTAAGGACACACCAAGCTTGTGTTTAATAAAGCAGTAAAAATTTTAAACACTGTGCCAAGCATTCAGAAACTACGTGATAAGCGACATTTATTAAATTTTAATTCAGTATGAAGATATTTATATAATTTATTTATTGAAGAACAGGGTTGCAAAAAATGCTGGTTAAAATTTAAAAAAAGGCACGCCGGTGGCATTTTTTGGTTTTAACAATCTTTTTTGGGCCAAAATTGGTCTTTTTTGGCCAAAATTGGCTTTTATACAGTGAAGCATCTTAATTATAGACTACACATTTTAAAGCGTTTTTAATTAATTTTTATGACATTTAGTTGATTTAGAATACAATAAGTAACCCAATTTCTCAATAATAAAGACATAATACTGAAAAAAAAAACTTAGATGGATTTGCTAGTGATTTGAAGTGAGAATTGGAAATATGTCAGCTAAATTTTAAAAGTGCTATACCAACTGCTTTATCTGGTTTACACTGATCTTTAACCCCTCCCCCCTTTTCTTCTTCATTTTTACTGCTTTATAAAATTGAAGAGGACAATAATTACTAAGTTACATGTCTTATAATTTAAGGAATTTTAAGAGCTAATATTTTATTATTAATTGCTAATCTTATTTTATTTCTCATGAATATTTAAAATCACACATAATCATATAATAAAAATACAATTTCTCACTATTAAAAATAATATTATGAACAGCATGTTCATGAATATGCACTCTTTTAAATAGCAACAAACTTTTCAAAATTTTATTTCAATTTTACTTACAGAATGTATTTTATTGATTTATTTATTTAATTTTCATAATTGCTAGGTTTATTTTTATAAACTTACGTACCAAACTCTCCTTAAATATTATACCCTTTTCTAATTTCTCTTTTTACGATTATAACGTAATCTCTCCATATGGACTCGTAAGAATTAAGAATGTTTTCATTTTGAGGTGCTACATTTTGTGATTGTTTAATGAAATATAATCTTTATAATGTGTAGTATATGTAGGGCTATGTAATATAAAATTTGAAAACACCAGTTTAAAGTCTAACTTATATTCTTTTCAATATTTATAATTTTTTTTTTTAGATACAATGCCTTCACTGTTGCATTCTAATTCTAGTGGTCAAAACTTATTCATTTGACAAAATTTAGTAGAAATTTATAATTCTTTTAGTAGAAAATATTTATAAGTGTATAAAAAAATAAGCTAAATTTAATAGGAATTAGCTGTAAACCAACTTTTAATAATAAAAGCCGGCTTTTTTAAAATGGTTAAAACCAAAAAAAGCCGGCTGGCTTTTTTTTTTGGCCTGGCTAAAAGCCGGCAACCCTGTTGAAGAAATATCAGTTAGTATTTATAATTATACACCCACACACTCAAAAGAGGTCACTCTTTAGAATGCTTTAATTCTTTAACACCACACATTTTGCTGGAAATTACAGCAAATGGAATGAAAAGTTCTTATAATATTTAGCATTTTCAAATTTATTGGTTAAAGCTTAAGTTATAAAAACATAGTTAAGATTACCCAGACTAAGCCAGTCCAAAAAAATCAATATTTAAATGATAAAAGAAAAATATTGCAATTGATAATTTTAATGCTAATTTATTAAATGTCATAGTTTTGAATGAGAGGGAAAAAAATGTTTTATTACAATAAATCAATTTTTTTTCAACTTGATAAATAATCTTCGAGTTTGGAATAGCACAGTTGAGGTTTATTCCAACAGAGCACTAAAATCGTCTGGTCTGGACATTTTCGCTCTGTTACATCAACTGTCACTGTGCTACTCCAACCATGAAAATTCTTAATTTCTTTCGGTAAGAATTTTTTTTTTCTTATATGCTAATACGTTAATAATGTATGCATGAAATTAGTATATATTTTCTTTAAATGTAAACTAACTTACCCATTTCAGAGGGATGAGATGGAATGTGATAAAATTGAGGCACTAGTTGAGATGAGACATTAGGTGGTTCAATGAGATGAAATGAAGATGAGTTGGACTCACAAGTGGTGATAGATGAGATAGACGGAATAGAAAGAGAGGTGGATGGAATGGAAGGGGGGAAGGATGGGGTGGAAGGGGGAATGGATGGGATGGAAGAGGGGATTGATGAAATGGAAGAGGGAATCGATGAAATGGAAGAGGGGATTAATGAAAAGGAAGGGGAGAAGGATGAATTAGAAGGGTGACATTAGGTGGTTCAATGAGATGAAATGAAGATGAGTTGGACTCACAAGTGGTGATAGATGAGATAGACGGAATAGAAAGAGATGTGGGTGGAATGGAAGGGGGGAAGGATGAGGTGGAAGGGGGAATGGATGGGATGGAAGAGGGGATTGATGAAATGGAAGAGGGAATTGATGAAATGGAAGAGGGGATTAATGAAAAGGAAGGGGAGAAGGATGAATTAGAAGGGGGGAAGGATGAATTGGAAGGGGAGAAGGATGAAATGGAAGAGGGGATTGATGAAATGGAAGAGGGGATTGATGAAATGGAAGAGGGGATTGATGAAAAGGAAGGGGAGAAGGAGGAAATGGAAGAGGAGATGCAAGAGGTGTTTGATGATATCGATACAGATGAAGTTGAAAGTGAAAGTTATCTAATGATGGGTATGGTGAAATTTTGCTTTTTTTATTTTTTTGGAATTTTTGTCACTTAATTCATTTTCTTCTTCGTCTCCAAAACGAACTGGAAAAATTCTTTTTCTTTTACTTAAATCATCTGGCTCGCTATCCAAATTTGATGTCTCTTGGGCTTTTGGAAGATGTGACCGGGCATCGTTATAAGTCTCTGAAACAAAGCAAATTGATGTAAACATTAAAGTTATTTTATTTTATTTTTTATAGCATTTAAATTGAATTAAGAGTTCTATTTTATTAACAAAGCATAAAATATATACACTCTGAAGAAATTTAAGATCAAAGGAAGAAAATAAAAAATATCCATTTTAAAAGGAAACGAAGGGGAGAAAGGAGAATGAAAAAAAGAAACACCTGCTCAACAATTATTGTGAATTGAAGGTGAAAAAAAACAGCATAGGGTGGGAGAAAATAGCAGGAACTGAAAAAAAGTTTTGTACATTTGGACTTATTCATAGAATGGGTAAAAAACAGCAGAAATTGAAAAAAAAAACGTTCCTTCCAGTTTTATATCTTTCCGTTAAAAAATGAATTTGTAAATGTGTCAAAACATTTTGCACTTGTTAAGCAGAGCAGTTGAGAACAAACAGCCTTAAGAAAATTTTTAGAGCTATTTTACAGTGGTGCCTAAATTTATTTTAGATGCAAATTAAATTGTCTGATGTAGAAAAAAAAATCCTTGAAATAGTAAGCATTTCTAAAACCAAATTTAAGCTAAATATTTTCCTAAATACAATGTGTGGAAGGAGAACAAGATTCTTTAAAGTTGAACATTTAGTACAGTAGACTCCCTCAAATCCACACCGCTTGGGACTGTTTTGTTGATTGATTTGTTTACATTTTTGAAACATTAATTTGATTGGTAGTTAAGCAAGTGAAATTATAATGAATACTTACAATAAAGTGAAACATTAAAATAAGTAAAATATTAAAATAATTTATTAGTTTAAAAGTAAGTAATTATTAAAATAATTATGTAACATAAAAATTTAGAAAAATGTTAAATTATTACCGATGAAATCGATTCCAAAAGTCCTATGCTGCCTGAGGTGACTTCCGCCGTTCTACAATAATAAACATTTTTTAATTAACAAGTAGGCGATAGATGGCGCCACATACGCTACTTTGAAAAGACCTTTTGGAACAGAAGAGAAGAGAGGCAGTTGTGAACTGATCGTCGCTGTTGTTG
Organism: Maratus speciosus; assembly: GCA_963932465.1. Classification (NCBI taxonomy): domain Eukaryota; kingdom Metazoa; phylum Arthropoda; class Arachnida; order Araneae; family Salticidae; genus Maratus; species Maratus speciosus. Next base: position 85,683,880 of record OZ010794.1, read on the forward strand.
CACGCGCTAAAAAACGATTGACTCCACCGCTTATACAATGTGCATGTCACATGGAGAAATTCTTATCTGTTAACTTATTTTTTTATTTGTAATTTCTAACTAAATGAGTGTTTAAATTGGCAAGCTTATTATTAAGTCTAAAGTAACGCACTGCTATCATTATGATAGATTTATAATTAAACAAGATTAAAACGGATTGAATATCCGTAGTGAGAAGCTCGATCTAATGACATCCTCAACTGGTGACTGGACTAAAACAAGCCCTTCTGATCGCTTATGATGGAAGTTTACCAGGTGTGCAAAGCTGCAAAAATCAACGGTATGTGCCATTTTCTGTGTTAATATGTGGTATTCTCTGGCCAACTTATTTAATTTATTAATGATTTTATATAGTTAAAATTTTTCGAGTCCAACGTCCTTAATGTTCAAAATATTATTGCTAAATTGTGTATTTATTTAATTAGTGCTCTATCTATCATTTATTGCCCAATTATACTTTCACAATGCCTGATGATAGTATTGCTGCTCCGCCAGAAAATCTTGCTAGGGTAGCTGTTAAAATTCCTCCCTTATGGAAAAGTAATATTTCGGTATGGTTTGTACAAGTCGAAGCAAATTTTGCCGTCGCGCAAGTAACAAACGACGTTACAAAATATAATTATTTATTATCTGCTATCGATACTGATACTTTAAGTGCAGTAACAGATTTAATTCTAAATCCGCCTCAGGATGATAAATATACTGCTTTAAAAGATAGACTAATTAAAGAATTTTCTGATTCGCAGTCTCAGCAAATTCGTAAATTACTTTCCGAATTAGTGTTAGGTGATAAAAAGCCTTCTGTTTTGCTGCGGCAAATGAAAGAATTAGCGCAAAATTCAGTTTCCGAAGACTTTCTAAAAACAATTTGGCTAGAGCGTTTGCCGACACATACACAAGCGATTTTGTCAGTTTCAAGCGCTGCTTTACAGGAACTAGCAATCTTAGCTGACAAAATAAACGAAATTTAATCGGAATCTGCTGTGTATGCCGTGCTGTGTTCCCATTGAAACTTCGCAAAGCGAACAAAACGCAGTCTCAAAATCACAAACGCAGATCGACCAATTAACACTGCAAATTTCAGAATTATCCAAAAATGTGTTTAGGCGATCGATGTCTCGCGGGCGGCCGCATTACAGAGAAAGGCACTATAGTCAAAATAGACGGTTCAGGAGTGCCGATCGTAAACAAGATTCATCTGATTCATCCTCTGGTTTATGCTATTATCATCATAAATTTGGCAGTGAAGCAAAAAAGTGCCGCGAACCTTGTACTTTTAACAAAATTCAAAAAAACTAGTGGCCGCTGCTAGGTCAACAAGCGAAAATACCCTTGGCGTAGCAGCATTAGAACAATGTAGATTACATGTTTTTGATAAAAACTCGGGTTTAAAATTTCTAATTGACAGCGGTAGTGATATTTCTTGTATCCCCGCCTCAAAGCAGTTAAGTAAACAAAACCCTTCTAATTATCTTTACGCTGCAAATAATTCAAATTCCTGTTTATGGAAACAAACTCATGGACCTAAATATCGGCTTGAGAAGGAATTTCAGGTGGTCATTCGTTATTGCAAATGTTTCTTGCCCTATAATTGGAGCCGACCTTTTAAGACATTTTGCTTTGCTTGTAGATTTACACAAATTCCGATTAATTGATTCTGTAACTGGATTGTCCACTAAAGGTGAACTCACTTGCACAACTCAGTCCCAAATTAAACTGATTTCTGAAGACATGTCCTTTAAAACTATATTTGAAGAATTCCCAGGCCTCTTAAACCCCATTCCAAATTTTAAGAAACCATCATGTCATGACACAGTTCATCACATAGAAACTACGGGACCTCCACTTTATTCCAAACCTCGCCGCTTACATCCAAAAATTTTAAAGGAAGTTAAAAAAGAATTCCAATATCTTATGGATGAGGGTATATGTCGCCCTTCAAAATCTCCATGGGCATCCCCTATTCATGTTGTACCAAAACCGGATGGTTCTTACAGAGTTTGTGGTGATTATCGACGGTTAAATTCAGTAACTCTTCCGGATCGTTACCCAATACCTCACATTCATGATCTTACAAATATTCTCCATGGAAAGAAAATTTTTTCAAAACTAGATATAGTCCGCGCTTATTTTCACATTCCTGTAAATGAAAAAGATATCCCTAAAACGGCAGTAATAACTCCTTTTGGAAGCTTTGAATTTCTGTATTTAAACTTTGGGTTAAAATGTGCAGCAAACACGTTTCAAAGATTTATTAACGAAGTTCTTTACGATCTTCCATTTGCTATCGCTTATTTAGATGACATTTTAATTTTTTCGGAAAACGAATCTGAACACCTAGAACATATACGAGCTGTTCTGAGCAGACTTTCTAAATACGGACTAAACATAAATGTTTCAAAAAGTGTTTTCAAACAAACAAATGTATCATTCTTAGGGCATGAAATTTTTCCAACCGGAATTCGGCCTCTTCAATGCAAAGTTGAAATTATTAAGCAATATCCGCGACCAGAAACTCTTTTGGAACTTCGCAAATACATTGGATTATTCAATTATTTTAGACGTTTTTGTCGCAATGCTGCAATTATTCTCGCACCCTTAACAGATTTGTTGCGAGGAGCCAAAAAGAAAGATTCAACACCTATTGATTGGTCCGAAAATGCTATAAATTCTTTTGAAGCTTCAAGAAAAGCCTTAACTGACGCAACTCTTGCATTTCCTACAAACGATGGCCAATTAGTGCTTCATTCGGATGCTAGTGATTTTGCTATTGGTTCTACATTAAGTTTAGAAACAGAAAAGGGCCTAAAACCACTTTCATTTTTTTCCAGACGTCTAAATGAAACACAATTAAAATATTCTAGTTTTGATCGTGAGTTGTTAGCGATTTATGAATCGGTTAAACATTTTAGACACTTTTTGGAAGCCCGTCAGTGCACCATCTACACTGATCACAAACCTATTGTTTATGCATTTAAAAAAAGATCTGATAATTACACTAACCGACAAAGTCGGTGGTTATCATTTATATCAGAATTCACCACTGATATACAATTTGTAAATGGAAACCAAAACACGGCAGCAGACGCACTATCTCGAATTAATGAAATACAAATGCCTACTCCTATAGATTATAACAAGTTAAGTATCGAGCAAAAAGAGGATGCAGAACTTAAAGACCTTATGCAAAGCGGTCAATCCAGTTTGGAACTCAAATTAATCACCCTTCCTAATTCTACAACAGAAATTTACTGTGACATTTCTAGAGGCAAAGCACGCCCATATTTAACCCCTAACTTTAGAAAACAGGCATTTTGGAATTTACATGCACTTTCCCATCCTGGAACTAAAAGTAGTGTAAATCTATTGCGACAAAGATTTATTTGGCCTTCCCTAGCTAAAGACTGCCGAACTTGGGCTCGTGAATGTTTGGATTGTCAACGCTTCAAAATCACTAGGCACACGAAAACTGAGTTGGGAAAATTTGACCTTCCAACAGATAGATTTTCACACATACATTTAGATATAATTGGGCCTTTACCAGAATCAAATGGTAAAAGGTATTGTTTAACTGTAATTGATAGAGCAACACGCTGGCCAGAGGCATATCACTAAGTGACATAACGGCACAATCAGTTTCATTTGCACTTCTCTCCGAATGGATTGCTCGTTTTGGTTGTCCTGAAAAGATCACCACTGATCAAGGCCGACAGTTTGAGTCTGAACTTTTTAAACAATTAGCTCAACTGCTAGGTGCTAAAAAGTACCGATCATCCCCATACCACCCACAGAGTAATGGGATTATTGAAAATTGGCACAGGCCCCTAAAATGTGCATTAAAAGCTAGACGAACTGAAAAATGGACCGAGGTACTGCCAACAGTGTTACTTGGGTTTCGTGCTGCACTGAAAACAGACCTAAAAGTTTCACCAGCAGAACTTGTTTTTGGGTCTGCACTCCGACTGCCTGGGGATTTTTTTGACGACAATTCCCTTATTAAAAGCCCTGAAGAATTGGTCCAGCGATTAAGGAACATTTTCCAGGATTTCAAACCACTGCCAACAAAGTCCCATCATCGCATAAAACCTTTTGTATCACAGGACCTCAACACGTGTACCCATGTATTTGTGCGCCACACCGGTATGCAACAATCCCTCCAACCACCTTATGATGGACCTTTTGAGGTCATCCAGCGAGGTGATAAACTTTTTAAAATAGCCATAAAAGGTAAAATTGTCAATATTTCACTGGATAGACTGAAGCCGGCCTTCTTAGTGAACGGCGCACCTACCCCTGAATCAACAGCCTCCATCCCTGAACCCTCAACCTCTGAGACAAGGGCTTCAACTTGTGACTCGGAACCGTCTCGTACCACACGATCTGGCCGAACTGTCCGATTTCCAGATCGTTTAGTAGAACATTGACATATCGTTTGCACTAGGAAGGGGGTGCTGAGGTGACTTCCGCCGTTCTACAATAATAAACATTTTTTAATTAACAAGTAGGCGACAGATGGCGCCACATACGCTACTTTGAAAAGACCTTTTGGAACAGAAGAGAAGAGAGGCAGTTGTGAACTGATCGTCGCTGTTGTTGCACGCGCTAAAAAACGATTGACTCCACCGCTTATACAATGTGCATGTCACATGGAGAAATTCTTATCTGTTAACTTATTTTTTTATTTGTAATTTCTAACTAAATGAGTGTTTAAATTAGCAAGCTTATTATTAAGTCTAAAGTAACGCACTGCTATCATTATGATAGATTTATAATTAAACAAGATTAAAACGGATTGAATATAAATGTGGCAATTTGAAAGTGATGTTTAATGAGTATTAATATCTTGGGTTATTATTAAAATTTTGATTCTTAGGTGCATCAGGACCTACCTTGAACAAACTTCAACTAAATTTTCAGGCTTCTAGGTGTGTTAGATTCCACTAGCCATTACCCACAGACAAACAGAGCAATTTTGTCTTTTAATAGTATAGATTTTTCGCGAACAATAATTTAAAAATAGCGTTCCGGTTCGTGGATTTTCCATTTCGAACCCTGGAATTTTTGATAGAGATATGTTAATTTATATCAAAATTAATGTAAATTTATTTAGTAATAAATTTGCTGTAACAGCCAAAAGAGAATGATTAACAAAAAATTTAGTAAAAAAAACATTGCAATAGTCGCTAATTTCGGCGCCATCTTGTATTTTGTTCCTGCAACTTAACTGTAGATTTCATTGTTTACATCTGAAAAAATAATCGGATTTTAGGGTCGTGGATTTAAGTGAGTCTACTGTATTTGAAAGATAAAAGATACTAATGCGTGTTAATACTTACCATATTCTTTCATTATATGAATGGGATATTCTTCCCAATCATGATTAGGTATAGTTCTTTTTTTAAGAATCTTTCCAAATTCGGACCTTTCGGGTACCGGCAACTTTGCCTGTCTTTGGAAATCCAGGTGGTATTAATAATGGCAACTGAATCATCTTCTGAGGTGAATTTCACTAATGCAAAATTCATTCTGGAAAATTTTTTTTTGATGTAATATGTAATCTTGTCACACCAAAAGCATACTTTCTAGAATTAATTATTCTATCTTTTCAAATAAAAGGGCTCTAAATATTTAAAAATGTTCCCTTTTATAAGTAAATCTTGAAAAGCAACTATCCAATCATTAAATGTTCTTTTTAATTTCATACAAGAGTTTATGCTTTTTACTAGAATATTCCGTGTAAATAAAAATTACATTTCTTCAAAACTGACAAAAGACTATTTTTCAGACAATATGAAAAAGTATCCCAGTCCTTCAAAAAATGCTCGTTATGTCACAGAAAATGGGGAAGTTCCTTTTACGGGTACTGATGGGAAAAAAAATTTCTTTACCCAATTTTTTCTTTAAATCATTTTAAAAAGTAAATGAAGAGTGGGTTGGTAAAATATAAAAGGGAATATGTAGAAGTCTTGTCTACTTAAGGTGCAGGTTGTTGAAGTTACAATGATGATTCCTTCAGGAAGAAACAGGAAATGCAGAGAAAGGCCATATTGGAAGAAAAGAAAGAAGGTGGCGGAAAATAAATTTCTTTTTATATAATATATATATATATATACAATGATGAACCATTCTCCAAATTTGAAAATAAACATGTGGCAAAGATATTGGTACTGGCTGTAATACAAACATGTAAAAGATCTGGAAGTACATTACGACTTTGTACAGGAAAGAGTTATGCAAAGTATTACGAGGAGAGCAAAGTCAGGTCAGAAAATATGCATGAGTAAATCTTGATTTGTTGTCAAGTCATCAAATGAATTTTTGAATTTGGTACAAGACTTTATGTATTTTACAAGGACATTTCTTGTAAATAAAAATGATATTTCTGTAAAACTGACAAAAGACACTTCTTGAGAGAACGTTAGAAAGTATTCAGTCATTAGAAAAATGCATTTCATGTCACAGAAAATGGAAAAGTTCATTCGTGGGGCACCAATCAGAAAAAAAATCTCTACCCCAGTTAATGGTTTTTTCTTATCACATCATTTCAATTTAGAAATTGAGTTACAAGCAAATGAAGAGTTGCTTGTTAAAATATGATTAAGAATATGCAGTGAATTCTCTTCTACCACAGGTTATGAAGTTAAAGTTTTAGTCTTGATTCATTCAGGAAATGCAGAGAAAGGCCATATTTGAAGAAAAAGAAGAAGGTGGCGGAAAATAAATTTCTTTTTATATAATATATATATATATTTATACAATGATGAACCATTCTCCAAATTTGAAAATAAACATGTGGTAAAGATATTGGTACTGACTGTAATACAAACATGTAAAAGATTTGGAAGTACATTACGACTTTGTACAGGAAAGAGTTATGCAAAGTATTACGAGGAGAGCAAAGTCAGGTCAGAAAATATGCATGAGTAAATCTTGATTTGTTGTCAAGTCATCAAATTAATTTTTGAATTTGGTACAAGACTTTATGTATTTTACAAGGACATTTGTTGTAAATAAAAATGATATTTCTGCAAAACTGACAAAAGACACTTCTTGAGAGAACGTTAGAAAGTATCCAGTCATTAAAAAATGTATTTCATGTCACAGAAAATGGAAAAGTTCATTCTTGGGCACCAATCAGAAAAAAAATCTCTACCCCAGTTAATGTTTTTTTCTTATCACATCATTTCAATTTAGAAATTGAGTTACAAGTAAATGAAGAATTGCTTGGTAAAATATGATTAAGAATATGCAGTGAATTCTCTTCTACCACAGGTTATGAAGTTAAAATTTTAGTCTTGATTCATTCAGGAAATGCAGAGAAAGGCCATATTTGAAGAAAAGAAAGACGGTGGGGGAAAATAAGAGGAAAGCAAACTGAAAGCTGATTATTTTTAATCTGAATGAAGTAGAGGTAGGACTATACGTGTATTTCCTAACTCTAATAAAACCATTTTTTCAGAAATTTCTGAAATATTTCTTAAGCTTAGGTTGTTGGACAAATCATGCACTTCAAAAATGCCAAATTCAGAACTTGGAAGAAGAGGGTTACTAAAAAAGTCTGAAACACTTTTAAAGTGCTTGCAAACAATGGCCACTGATTGAAATGTGTGTGAAAATACAAAATTTTTTATAAGAACAATAGTGTTATCATTTAGTTTGCAGCATGAATTTTTTTAAGAGGTGGACAATTTGAATGATTTTAAATAAGCAACTTTATACTGTTTTGATGGATCACAATTTTGGGGAACGGGACCAGAAAAATGTTGTTTCAAATAAATGGGAGTTTCATTTTGCATTTTGATGGCCTTTTTGTTAGAATTGAACCAGATATCTGCAGAAAACATTTCAAATAATCTCTTTACAAGTTGTTCAAGAGGTTTTTCTCCCTGTCTCACGAGTCTTTTCAATGAATATAGAAAATTTTCGAATCGAAATGCACTGCAGTTATCCAGGGATCCAAATGTAGTTGTATCATCTGCCAGATGTGTTAATCCATGGAAATTATGTGTGATGTACTGTTGGCCATATATTGTTTGAAAATTTTGCACAAAATGTGTCAGAAGATTTTTGGCAAACTGTTGATGTTGGATGCAGTGCTTTTCATTTAATAAAATTCTCATTGAAACATGAAGTGTCATAAAATTATTATAAAAATCTTCATAATCTGGCAGAAGAACATCTCTTAATGCTAAAGGAGCCGTGTATAACAAAAATTGTCGAAATTCAGTTGCTTTCCAACGCTTTATTTTATTTAAAGATCTGGGTTTGCGACAAAACTCATGTGGAATGAAAGGCTCTAATGACATCAAGTTAGATGATAGCAAGGTAATCAATTTGGAAGGTAATTTATTCGGAACACTGCCAAAAATCCAAATATAGAGCATCGTACGCACAACACCTAAACATACCAAGTGCATGTAATCAAGTGGGATTGAACGTACAAAATCTATATCAGGAATGGCAGTTAACGGAGTGTTCGAAATGTTAAAATCTTCATCTTCCTGGATTAAGAAACCTTCATGGGTTCGAGGTGCACAATCAGATAAGAGGAAAGTCATCCTGTTGTTAAAGAAAGACCCTTCTTGCTTACACCTAGTGCATGAAAAATACCCATTATGGTATTTTATTCCCAAAATAAATGCTTTTACAGGAGCATCACAGCATATTCCTTGTAGCCTAACAAGAATCTTTTCCCCATCAATTATTAAGCCATTTTTTATTACAGATACCATTTCTTCAGTAAATTGTGCTAAAAATTTCATACAACCTTCAGGTTTCTTTAGGCTATAATAAACTCCAATTGGGAAAACTTTAGACTGCAGCTCTGGTAGGTTGTTAACTGATCCAAGAATAGGCCAAAATTCACCAGAACTGCTGTTAAATGAAGGTAATCCATCAATTCCAATCAATAATTCAACTGATTTAATTTTATTTAAACAGTCTGCCAACAATTTTGATAAGCTAAAAGATAATCCCAGATGACAATAATGACCAGGTTCTACATTTACTAGTTCTACGTTTCTAGGGGTATTATAGACAGTACAGGCATCTGAAGGAAGGGATCGAAAACAATTATGGGTTTGGAGTATACATAATAAAGCAGAAAATGCACGAAATGTTATTTGATACTGAACACCCCACGCCTTTAATTTTGACTGAAGTTTTTCTTTTTCATCTGTTTGATTCTCAAATGTATCAATTTCAGAGTCAGAGTCTGAGTCCGAATCAGACACAGGATACTCACTTAAGATACTCCATACATCTGGCAATATTTCATTAGATATGCTCTGAACATCAACGTTAGATTCAGATGAACTCCCTGTAATATCCAAAGAAAATTCCTCTCCCTCAGTAATATTCCCTGTACTGTTTTCAATACATGCATCATTTGTAATACTTTCTTGCATAAATGAACTGGCATTACCATGGCTGTATACAGAATTAAAAGAATGGTGTCCCTGAAGCAATTTCTTTACCCTTTTATTTCTCCCTTGCCATGTAAGCTCTAAGAATGGTTTTTTTACTTGCCATTTCTAAAAAAAAAAAAAAGAAAAAAAAAGTTTTAGCTAATTTTTATTAAAAAAAAAAAAACTTTTAATGATTTTAAATGCAAATTTGTATAGTAGCATTCATTATTTGTTTATACAGTATAGGACCCTTTATCCGGAATTCCAAAATCCGGAAAAAAAACATCTGAAAATTTTCTAAGTTTGTAAATTTTTACTAAAATTTTAGAATTTGAAATTTTTTGAGAATTTTTCAGATTCCTATTTTTTTTTCAATCCATTGTGTTTCAATGTGTAACCACTAAAATATGTTACTTCAGTGGCGAAGAAACACGGAGCCCCCCCCCCCCCGAAATTAGAAAAAAACATTATTTTCTCAAATTTTAGTATAAAATTAATTTATTACAATACCTAAAAAAAAAAAAAAAAAAAAAAAAAAAAGTTTTAGCTAATTTTTATTTTTTTTAAAAAAATTAAACTTTTAATGATTTTAAATGCAAATTTGTATAGTAGCATTCATTATTTGTTTATACAGTATAGGACCCTTTATCCGGAATTCCAAAATCTGGAAAAAAAATATTTGAAAATTTTCTAAATTTGTAAATTTTTACTAAAATTTTGGAATTTGAAATTTTTTGAGAATTTTACAGATTCCTAATTTTTTTTCAATCCATTGTGTTTCAATGTGTAACCACTAAAATATGCTACTTCAGTGGCGAAGAAACACGGAGCCCCCTCCTCCCCCGAAATTAAAAAAAAACATTATTTTCTCAAATTTTAGTATAAAATTAATTTATTACAATACCTTAAAAAAAAAAAAAAAAAAAAAAAAAAAAATCAGATATTTCAACTGGGGTGATACTCTTTTGAATTTTCAGAAAATTTAAGGCATTCGGTTCCGAAAATTTTTAAAAATTGGCTTTCAGTCCGAAAATTCAGACATAAAAAATAGCACAAATTTCGGCAAATGGTCGCCGAAAAAAATCAATTACTACATCAATCGTTCGTGGAAATCACCAATTTCGTCAAGAATCGCAGAGAAAATGTAAATTCTGTCAAGGAATCTAAAAAAAAGAAAAAAAAAACACGAATTTTGTCAAATAATCGCGAAAACAGTAGTAATTTTGTCAAAAAATCACAAAAATGCTAATTTCGTCAAAGAATCACGAAAAAAACCCACTCTAATTTCGTCAAAGAATCGTGAAAAAAATGTGAATTCCTTTCAAAGAATCGATAACAAAAACGCAAATTGCGTCAAAGGATCATGCAAAAACACAAATTCCTTCAAAGGATTACAAAAAATTGCAAATTTCGTCAAGGGATCGAGAAAATCATGCAAATTTTGTCAAATAAACACAGAAAAAAATACGTAAATTTCATCAAATAACCGTAAAAAACACACACAAATTTTGTCATAGAATCGTGGAAAAAACACGAATTTCATCAAAGGATCGCGAAAAAAAATGCAGATTTTGTTAAAGAATCGTGGAAAAAACGTGAATTTCATCAAAAGATCGCAAAAAAATGCAAATTTTGTTAAACAATCGCAGTAATAAACGCACATTTCGTCAAATGGTTTCGAAAAAACACAAATTTTGTCGGAGGATCGTGAAAAAAACGCTAATTTTATCAAAAAATCGCGGAAAAAACATGATCTTCGGGAGGACCCGAAATCCAGAAAATTCCAAAATCTAGAAAGCCTTCAGTCCCAAAGATTCCGGATAATAGGTCGTGTACTGTATACTTATTAAATGTTATGCAAATTATATCAAGCACTGCGTGATAGGATTTGTATACATTTCTTTAAATAAAACTCAAGGGATTTACAGATTTCTTTAAATTCAATAATCTAAACTAATGAATTATGATATGCATTTTTAGCTCACAGCCTATCAAAGCATGAGAGCTAATGCACCCGCAGGTTCTGTGTGTATGTAAGTAAAACAGTAACTCTCGATACAAATATGAGATTTGCTTCAAATTTTAAATACAGATTCATTGCGGTAAGGCCCTGATCAGTTATAGGGGTTCATTGGTTCAATATAAAGGGGTGGAGGGGGGACGGGAGGTGCTAATCCCTCTCTTAATTTAGATAAATGGGTTATCCTATACAGAATTATCAGATTTGCTTCAAATTTGGTACGCCTGTTTATTCTGATATGGCGCTTCCTGATTAGATTTGGAGAGTCATTGCTTAATTATAGAGGGGGGGAAATGGGGAGCTAATCCTCCTTTAATTTAGCTAAAAGGATATTTCATGCTGAGTTATCCAATTTGCTTCAAATTTGGTGTACAGGTTTATTCTGATAAGGTGCTTCCCTGCTTCGTTTTGGACATTCTTTTTTCTCATTCGAACTATATCGGTTTGTATTATAACAAAAAAACCTTGCTTTTTTAAGATTTTTATTTTTTTACGGTTTTTATCAAAAAGAGAGTTCTATTTTAGGAATAATAGACATAAATAACAGTATAATAAACAATTAGTGAAAATAGCCTGTGAGCTCAATGCCATCAGTTTAACTGGGCACTTCTCTGTTTATTTAATACAGGTTTCATTTTTGTAAATGTAGCTTTTATACATTCAAATGGTGGTTGGCGAGGGATAAGTGGGAGATTTTGACATGTGGCAGGTAGAAATTTAGAAGGCAATAACTTATTTCAAAATAACAAAAACAGTATTGTAAACTTAAGGAACAAAAACAGAAGGAAGGAAAAGGTGTGTGTATGGGAGGAGGTGGGAAATCCAAAATTGTGGATTGGTAAATTATATGATTACAATAGAGCGCCGATTATCCAAACAAGTTGGGACCGACCCTAGTTCGGACAAGTAAAAGTTCGGAAAAATGGACAGACAGTTTAAGGGATGTTCCTGACGAAACTAAAACCTTCACACTTTATCCAGGCTTAGAACTGACAGCACCAGTTAGTGTTAGCGTGTTTAAAAACTGTTTTTTTTTTTTTTTTTTTTTTTTTTTTTTTTTTTTTACTTTTCTATCATTTAAAAATTTCTTTTTCTCTTTTTTTTTTTTTTCTGAACTCCAAAGATTATAATTTAAGCAAAAAAGCAATCGATTGTTGCTTGCTTCAAAGAAGACATTCTTTCCAATACTGCCCTATCTCGAATTCTTCTTAAATACGTTAGTTGAAAAAGATTAGAGTTCTTTTGCCGTTCGAGCCATTTCATAGCTGTTTCCAAACATTCAAAGGCTTCGCTATGGGATGGACCTTGGTCATTTTCAGAGAATTTGTTTTCCTTTCTTCAATTTCATTTTCATCTTAAATCTCATCCACTATCTCATCATCATTACAAAAAATTTTGGGGAGAAATAGGCTGTTCGGATAAATGGAAGTTCGGTTTAAAAATTTTTTTTTGAGAGAAATGGGCTGTTCGGATAATTGGAAGTTCGGTTAATTGGAGTTCCGATAATCGCCACTCTACTGTATTTAACTATACTATTGTCCCTGCAAAGTGTAAGGAAGGGGAATTTTTTAGCTCAGGAGAGTTCTGATTTTCTGAATTATTTTAGTGCTACAAATAGGAAAGGAAAAAAAATCAACATTTGTGTCCTTTTTACAGGCTTGGTAAAAGATGGATATTTTTTGGGGGGAGGGGAGGGATTTATAGAAGCGATAATTGATTGTAACAATAAAGAAACAAACAATAAAAGACAAACTAGCTACTTATCATTACTAAATATGGACTATTGGAATGCGGTAGCAAAGTTTTCTGTAGCAGGAAAGAAGGAAAAGCAGAGGGAGAGGTTATTTTTGAAAGAATTTAAAATATTTATTGTTACCATAAAGTAACAAATAGAGAAAAGAAAGTAGAAAAAAAGAACTTTAAAATTATTTTTAACTTAATAAGCTGGGGATAGTAGCAGAAATTTTATAGGGGATAGGAAGTTTACTGGGTGATTAATTATTTATCGTTAAATAGATATAGGGTAGATGTGCCAGTAATGGAAACCCTTCCAGTAATGGACACCCCTTGATGTTTTTGGTTCATAAAAAAATAACTAATAAATATTTAGCTTTAATTATTTTTTTATAATTCCCCCTTGTATGTTTTATAAAACTATGTTATTGTTGACACTTTTAATCGAACCAATCAGGAAGCAGAAAGTAATGTTTCAAAGTTTTGCTGTTTTTCTGTGAAAATCTTAATGAAGAGGTTAAGAGCTGGCTTCGTTTAATTAATTTATATATTATTTATTTTCTTGCAAAATTTGAATGTTTTTGTTTGAGTAGCAATAGAAAACTTTGAATTTTATATACTAAAGGCTATTTACAAAATTCCATTTCTTTTTAAGGTTTTAAGAGGGGGTGTCCATTACTGATATGGTTAATTAGTCATTTTCCAGTAATGGACACCACATGTAGACATTGCTAAAGATGCAATTTTAGTAATGTTTATAGTGCATAAAATACTTTGGCTTAACTGCAAACCTAAATAATCAAATTTAATTTTTAAATTACACTGAATACATATTGAAAAAACTGGAATATAATAATTATAACTATTAATAAAAAAATAATTTTTAAAGAAATTCCTTAAGGGTGTCCATTACTGGCACATCTACCCTATAAATAGGACAAAAAGGCGAGCCTAAAGGGAAACCAGCAATTTTAAATGGGAGAAGGATTTTGATGGTTATTTACCGAAACACTAAAGTAACAAATAGAGCAAAAATATATAAATAAATAAATAAAGACTTTAAAACTTTGAGCTGGCGGGAGGCAGAGAAATGGGGAGAAGCAGATTATTATTCTTTTTGAAGGGGGGGGGGGGAGAGGTCCATTCCAAGGACAACATATCAAACTAAAACCATTACACTATGTTTTATTAAAACTGTCACATTAAAAGATTTACTATATTTTCCAAAGGTCACCATATATTGCATTGCTTAATTTTAAAATTAATTTTTTGATATTTTTAACTGCATTTTAGCATACAACTGTTTATATTTTTTAAAAAAAATGTATTTTTTTTTTTTTTTTTTTTTTTTTTTAAGAATTAATACAGCATATAAAACAATCTATTATGCTACATTTTACTAAAACTATACATTAAAAGATTTGCATTAGCCACACTAATAAAATAGTTACATATTTTCACTACCACAAAATTCACAGAGTGGCGTTCTGTGTGTCTGTTGGAGGGTCCCTAGACCCTTTCTGATGCTTGAACAGGAAAAAAAAAAAAGATGTCACCTGGCAAATTGAAAAGCTAATTTCCTAAAAATTAACCTTCATTATAACTAATCAAATTAATTAAATATGAATTAATGGGGAAAAATATATTATGTTACATACATAAATAAAGAGCAACCTGTTTCTTCAAACTTCCTCTGTTATTTCAGTTTGGTGATATATTTTGTTAAATATCTGCACATCTATTTGAAACTTTTGAAAATTAATCCATGTTTTCATATAAATGGCATGATGAAAAATGAAATATACTAAAATAATGAAACATAGGGTAGATGTGACAGTAATGGACACCCTTAAGGAATATCTTTAAAAAATATTTCTTAGTTAATATATTTGCATTTATTATATTTCAGTGCTTTCAACATTATGTTAATCTATCAACAATATTTAACAATTCTCATAATGAGTCAAAATTTAACTGTAAATAAAAGAAATAAATCAAAACACGCAAAATTTCAGTAATGGGCACCATGCCCCCAACCCCCCACCCCCCCCAAAAAAGTAATATTAATATACTAATGAAACAAAATAGTTTAAATTTAACAATTAGGATATCAATAATTGATAATATATTTATGAGAATTATCACTTTAAATTGATTATTGTGATTATCACAAGATCTATATTTTAATTATATTTATAAAATAAAATTAATTTGGATAGAGGCAAAGATTATTTTAATGATTAATACTGTTTAAAAAGCAGCAAAATTTATGTGTGTTTAAAAGTAAATCATGCTACATAGGGTAGATGTGCCAATAATGGACACACCCTTAAGAAATTTCTTTAAAAACAATTTTTTAATTAATAGTTGTAATTATTAATTCCCATTTTTTCAATATTATATCAATCTATCAACAATATTTAACCATTCTTTTAGTCTCATTTCCCAATATTAATCAAAATTTATTGTAAATAAAACAAGTAGGGTAGATGTGCCAGTAATGGACACCCGTTGATGTTTTTGGTTCATAAAAATGTAACTAATAAATATTTATTTCTTTATTTTATTTTATTTTTTTTTTATAATTCCCCCTTGCATATTTTATAAAACTGGGTTATTGTTGACACTTTTAATCAAACAAATCAGGAAGCAGAAAATAATGTTTCAAAGTTTCACTGTTTTTCTGTGAAAATAATTAAGAGCTGGGCTTAATTATTTATTTAATTTTTTTTCTGGCAAAAATTGAATGTTTTTGTTTGAGTAGCAATAGAAAACTTAGAATTTTATATACTAATGGCTATTTACTTTTTTTTTTTTTTTTTTTTTTTTTTTTTTTTTTTTTTTAAGGTTCTTAAGAGGGAGTCTCCGCATCTGGGATGGTTAATTAGTTATTTTTCAGTAATCATCCCATGTAGATATTGCTAAAAATGCAATTTCAGTAATGTTTATAGTGCAAAAAATATTTTGACTTAACTGCAAACCTAAATAATCAAATTTATTTTTTAAATTATACTTACCAAAATGTAATAACAGCAAAACTTATATAAATAGCTGCTTTTAAGTTATTTTAGGTGATTAATAAAGTTTCAATATTTTATTCTTTTTTTTAATGTATATGTTTCTTGCATATTTTATAATCTGACAATCAAACCAGCCAGGAAGCAGAAAATAATATTTAAGAACGCAGTCAAAGAGGGCCTCATAGGGTTTAATCCCTCTCCATTTAAATAGAAACAAGTTACAGAAGCTATTAAAAATCTATTTTCTGTCTTAAATGTTTCCTTATTCACCTCAGACAAAAAAAAAAAAAAAAAAAAAAAAAAAGTAATATTAATGAAAGTTATAGATAATATTCATGAAACTAGTAAATCTGCAGATCAGTGGCCTTAAAAATGAGTTCTAGTTTTATTTTGAAATTATTTTATTTAGTATTTAAAATATTCAACTCACAATCTCATTTCTTTCATATTTGTAATATTAATTATTATAAACTATTATATATATAATGATATTATCAAGTAGTCTCTGGAAGATTGTTAAAAATAGGGAGACAAAACTAAACATTAATATTCCAAAACTTAATTACCTTTTAAATTCCCTACTGTTTCAATAATTTGATAGCTGTAATTGCCTGATATTTAGTATTTTAAACAAACAATCTAAAATAATTAAAACATCGGTCTTCTGATAATTACAATAATTGATGCAAACAGTAAATGAATATCACAAATATTTTATTAATTACTGGTATCCTAATTGTTAAGCTCATTTGGAAATAACTATTTTGTTTCATTAGTAATCTATTCATTAAATTCTGGTTCTAAATACAGTCATAAAAACAATTATATTTATTACTTTTTATGGGGTGTCGATTACTGGGCTTTTGGGTGTTTTGATATATTTTTGTTATTTAAAATTAAATTTCGATTCATGTTGGGAAATGAGACTATAAGAATGGTTAAATATTGTTGATCGATTAATATAATATTGCAAAAAAACTGGAATATAATAATTATAACTATTAATAAAAAAATAATTTTAAAAGAAATTCCTTAAGGGTGTCCATTACTAGCATATCTGCCCTATATCAAAACACTCAAAATTTCAGTAATGCCCACCCCTCCCCCCCCCCTCAAAAAAAGTAATATTAATATAATTGTTTTTATGACTGTATTTAAACCAGAATTTAAAATGAAAGCATAGTAATGAAACAAAATAGTTATTTTCAAATAAATTTAACAATTAGGATATCAATAATTAGTAAAATATTTGTGAGAATTATCACTTTAAATTGATTATTGTGATTATCACAAGATGAATATTTTAAGTATATTTATAATAAAATTAATTTGGATGGAGGAGAAGATTATTTTAATGATTAATACTGTTTAAAAAGCAGCAAAATTCATGTATGTTTAAAAGTAAATCATGCGACATAGGATAGATGTGCCAATAATGGACACACACCCTTACAGAATTTCATTAAAGACATATTTTTAATTAATAGTTGTAATTATTATATTCCAATTTTTTCAATATTATATTAATCTATAAACAATATTTAACTATTCTTTTTGTCCCATTTGCCAATTTTAATCAAAATTTTATTGTAAATAAAAGAAATATATCAAAACATCCAAAATGACAACCTCCCCCCCCCCCCCCCGATAAAAAAAAAGTAAATTTCGGAGAGGGCTGATATACAGTAAAAGTTTTTAAGATGGAATCAATCATAGCAGGTAATGCAAATTTAAATGCGTACACGTTTTATAATAAATTGTGTACTGTTGATCATCTTTTCCTATGCAAGTCTATACATTCGAATGATGTAACAACTAATAATAAATTTTCCACAATACCGAGTTAACATTATTTAAAATATTAGAAACAAATGCCGCTTGCAAGCGAACCTCCAAATAATCTGACACTTTAATAAAGTAATTAAATGTTAATGTTTCACACAAAATATACGATTTTATAAAAATACAATCAGATTTTGAACAAAAAACCTTCAAATCAACCTGAAAATCAGGGGAGATGGGCCTGTGCCATGAATGTTTTGCCGTAAATCCGACACAGTCAATAAATAATAAAATATAACACAAGAAAAGGGCAAATTTAAAATTACTTAAGAGCGTCAATAGATTAAGAAAATGAATAATTACAAAATTAAAACTTACCTTTATTTTACAAGTAATAAGGACTTCTTCAAAAGACTTATAATAAGCAAAGGGTTTTAAGAGATCTTGAATAGCGTCCTATAGTTATGACAAAGCAAAAAGAATAAACTCAAAAACTGGACTGCAACGTGACGTAGCAAGCGTAGCAAGTAACAGAATTCGAAGAATCAGAGCGGGGCGCTGCTAGTGTGCTGGAATAAACAAAAGAACGCCTGCTTCCTGGAACCGAGTATTGCGCGCGCAACTCCCGCTTTTGACCCCAAGTGACTTCAGGTTGTTTTTTTACCGGTTTCATTATGTGGTGTTCTAGACGCTTGGCTTTTCCTTTTACCGCCCTTGAATTACAAAGTTTGCGATAGCCTGTAAAGGTGAATGAAAAGTCAAACTGGACTCAAGCAACTGTGCTGTCTGGGAGAGTAACTTAGGCTTAACATAACAATGTGCTATTCTTTAGAAAAGGTATATGTGGGGAGGTTTCACCCCAGCAGTCAATGTGAGGGAGGGTTGACCAGATGCTCAAGTCTTCCTTAATTAAATGGTTTTGGAAATCTTTTTATTATACGCTGTGCAAAATGAAAGGTTAATGGTTATATAAAAAAATGCACATTTATTCTGTAAAGCTACAGTAAAATGGGGTGATTGAATAGAAAATGTTTAAAATTGTTCAAAGAAAGATGTGAAAATTTTCTATAGTACCCACTGCAAGAAAAAATGTAATGAAATATAAATTGGAAAGTTGAAAGGAACTTTTTTCCATTTAAATGTTACTTACAACAGGTAAATAGAAGCAGCGGAAATTAGAAAGTATGAAAGCAGCAGTTTTAACCCTTTCAGCGGCCGTGGTACGTTTATGAAACCACTTAATTTTAATTCCAAACGCCACAATGGCACCAGAAGTTTTCTAAAATCTTTTCCATTTAGTATGTATGTGAAATATAGCCTTTTTCTTATTTCCAAGTCAATTTGTTCGTAAATTCCGGGGTCAGTCATTTATTTCAACATTTTAGTACTGAAAGTACTTTGCCACTGAAAGCATTAAAAAAAAATAATGATAAGTTAAGTGCTTATGCGGCTGCAAAAGAACATAGCATCGATCGAAAAACTTTAGGAATGTCTGTAGACAAATCTCACCAGGATGAATACAGTGAGATGAAACAAAACTATGTGAAAACTAGAGTTGTCAGATCGAGTGTCACAAAAAGTAGGACAAGGAGACCAGAAAAGGTTGCCAGTGGCTCCTAAATCCAGTCATAATAATACAGGAAATTCTATGAAAACGGAACCTGTCTCTAACGGAATACTGTCTTAAATGTCAAAATTTCATTTTCCCTGCTTACAATTATACCTGCTCAGACAAAATCATGTTTAAAACAATTTTTTTTTTCTCCTCTGACTTGCAATTGCGTTTAAACAGGTTTGTTTAAGCATAATATTTTCAAATATATATATTTTTATAATAATTAAAGCATGTAGCATAAAGTTATTTTGCTTTTTTTAAACTGATTTTATACCTCTTCACAAATATTTCAATATAAAACAAAGTGGGTCAAGCCTCCCACATAGGGGGTCAACCCTCCCATATGTGGCGAGCCTTGACCCATTATTTTCTTATGATTAAAATCAATTATTTTTCAAATTTCTTATATATTACACTTATGTAGCAATATTATTTTGATAACTAATTGTATAACGAATAAAATGATATATTAAATTTTATTCTAGATTCAATATTTAAAAAATAAAAAATCCTTTTGTAAAAAGTGGGTCAACCGTCCCTAGTCTCCCCTATTTCAAAAACTAATGAATTTAATCGAACTTCATAGGTTATTGCTACAGATTGGAGCCAATTCCGTGTTAGACAGATTCACTCTTGGCAAATATATTTGTCTAGTTCCATTTCTCGATAAAGCTCTTTTGTTTTCGATCAACGTTGAAATTGTACAGCATGAGACATTTAGGGGAACTTTGATCTGTATGAAATCGTTTGCCTTTACCGAAAAAAGGAAAAATATTGCTCGATTCTAGTGAGTTCGTGAATGTCTCACAAAGTAGCTACTTTGAATTTAGGTACAGATTGGCAACAATCATGTTAGGGGCCCCTTTAGGGAGGGGAAATCAATTCCGTTTTAGACAAATTCCGTCTTAGCTGGTTTATTTGTTTAGTTCTCTCCCAGTTTTTGATAAAGCTCTTTTTCTTTTGACCAACCGGAAAATTCCACAGAATTAGATACGCATTCAAAGGAACGTTTCCTCTATCAAACCTTTTACTTTTATCGAAAATGTGATGAGGATCTTTTTCCAAAGTCATCTATCATCTCAATGTTAAATTTACATCGATTTCTTGGTGTGTTTTATTACTCCATCTATCTTTAGTTGCCACGTATTTTCTAAAAACTACTGTATAAGCATGTAAAAGCAATGATTTTAATAATCGATTGTAAAACATCTCGATTGTAGATTCTGGGAAGTAATCGATGACTGTATCGATTCATAATCTGTATCGATGATAAAGATGTAATGACTGTATCGATTCATTCATCATTCGTTTCATAATCTTCTGAAATTCATTCATTTATGTGTGATGGCACCATCTATGATCTTTAATTGAAATTAAAAATGAATATACGTTTGGATGTTCGTATTACAGAAGTTTCCAAATTAGAGATAACCGGGTTAAAGATGTTATACTGTATTATTATGTAGATGCTCTTATGTATCTTCAGACATAAAGAAAGATTATGATAGAAAGGCTACTTCACTATGCGAAAATACCCGCTTACGAATATTAATCCTATGGGAGAATACTTTTAAAATATCTCATTTGCATTTCAATATTTCTATTTTTTTTTTTTTTGTTTGCGCTGTATAAGCTGAAGTGGATCTAAAGGAGTCTATCTACTTCAAAGACCTTTTTTAGTGTTCCGTACTTAAAAAGTAAAACGGAACCATTATAAGATCACTCCTGTGTCTGTCTGTCCAGCTATTTTACTCATCAACTATGGAATGTAGAAAATACAAATTGGCTGAAGTAAAAAAGACTACTGATCCACATATTTATAGATTATTAACCACTCACAAATATATTTCGGGAAAATATAGAGGGTCTAATTAAGTTACTTGAAAAAAAAAATCTTTTCTTTGTGAAAGCTTCTGTAATGCCAAGCTCAAAAATACATTTCTTTTAATTCTACGCATTACATTTTCTGAGATAGCGTAGAAAATGTAATGTAAAAATATGTTTACCCCCCCCCCCCTCTCCTCTACTTCTGAAACTACTCAAACTATAAATTGGGACTTAAAACGGCCTATAGAGGCGCTGATAGCAGTCGTCAGTACAGTAGATTTGCCACTTTAACTAATAGCCATTGAAATCCTTCTTTGTTGTAAATGTTTTTGAAAGTTTTATATATTCAAATTCGGTTAATTTTTACTGTGTCATATAATACATAAATCGGAAATTGTGCAAAAAAAATCTGTGGACAAATTAAAAATACATGTTATTCAATGTGCTTGCATGGCATTTTCCTGAAGCGAAAAGTTATAACTTTTCTCCACGAGATGGTGTATTCGAGTGTTTGAATCGCCAATTATGAAAAAATTAGAGGTAGTAGAATTTAATCTAAACCTTGCAGGAAAACTAGAACGATTACACTAGGTTACATAGTTTTTGATAAAATCGCATTTTTTTCGTTACACATAAATTTGGATTTGCAGGCCTTTGTCAAAGGCGTTGAAGAGCGCTGGAGGTTTATCACAGATGTATAAAAGGATTGCTGATAATGATTTTCGAAAACTAGTCGGATGTGGCAATCACAAAACTTTCTTTTATCTCATGCATGTTTGTATTTCAAAATTCGCTATCACAGTGCAAAATTTAAACGGCAATCTATGCCCATCATGAAGTTTCTAAAGATAGGAAATTCCGTGCATTAGTTCTTGAGATTATGACGGTTTCTAAAGTTATGTAAATCCTGAAAAATGAAGGATAACAGCGCCCCTTATTGGGCTAATAGCATTAAAACTTAATAAGCAAAAACCTTTGTCAACATCTAACTGAATCCCAAGTTAGATGAAAACTCGTGCATTAGTTCTTGAGATAGAGCGATTGTGAAAAATGCGACAGAGCGACGCCACCTGTTGGACGATTTGACACGGACGGTTGGACACCAAAACATATTCAACCCCAATATTTATCAAGACATAACTGAATCTGAAGAGTGATGAAAATCCGTGCATTAATTCTGAATAAAAGAGCTATTGCAAAAATGCAGCATAGCAGCGCCACCTGTTGAACGATTTACACCAAAATGTAAAGAATGTCAATTCATGTCAAGTACTAACTGAATCTGAAGTTTGATGAAAATCCGTGCATTAGTTTTGGAGATTGAGTTATTGCAGAAATCGTAAAAATGCTGCATAGCAGCGCCACCTGTTGAGCAATTTACACAAAAAACTAATCAGTATCAATTTATATCAGGGACTAACTGAATATAAATTTTCATTAAGTTCTGTGAATTTGTTCTTGAGATAGAGCGCCCACAATTTGTAATGTGACATTTTGTAAAAGCAAGTTTTTCAGTATCTCTGACCCCAAAAACGTGTAAATCCTTCGAACATAAAACAACTTTAGGGCGAAATTTGCATAATGCAATGCCCAGTTACTAATTTCTATATTTATTGTAATGGAACCCTCTGTGCGCGAGTAATAACCGCACTTGACGGGTTATTTACTTTTTCGAATTTGTTTAAAAGTTGTTTTTATGAGGATACTTTTCACATTCAGAACTAGGTTTAGAAAGTAAAAGTGTCCTCATAAAAAAAATTTAAACAAAATTGGAAAAGTAAAAAATGATCTATGTAGAGATCAACCCCCAGTTATCCAGTAAAAAAAATAATGCTTGGGGGGAAAAAAATTGCTCATAAGTCCATTGCCTTCGATTCAAACAAATAGAAAAAAAAAAGGAAACACACATTTTCCCTTTATCAACAACAATTTTTATTTTTTAATTTCAATATAATTTGAATCTAAAACAATTTAAATTTCGTTAAAAAAAGAAGACTGTATGTATAAACAATCGATCTACTCAGAAATCATAAAAGAAGAAAATACAACATTAATAACACATTTTTAAAAGAATCCATACATCAATTAAGAACAAACTTCTGTTGTCAGGATTTTAAACTTTTTTTTCCCACAAGTACTGGCAAAACAGGAAAAAACAGGAGAGTACAGTTCAAACATTTCATAACACAATCAGAGCTTATATTTAACATGTGAAATCATTCTTTTAAAATTTAAAAACAAATTTTACAGCCTAGTCACAGCTACAATGGGGAACAAGAGGGTGGCAGATTACAAAAATCAATTATTCTTTCTTCACTACATTTTACCATGTTTACATTGAAGAATATTCCTAAAAAAGAATATGCTGAAGTTTAAACAAATGACATAGATTGCATTTTCCATTGGTGTGCATGACACAGGAAAATTAAAAGCATTTCTTTTTTTCAAAATATGTTTTTTTGTACATGCTTGTCACGATTTCTTCACCCTCTTTAAATCTTAGTCTTTAAAACAGATACACTTAATGGAACCCTTACGAATGTAAATGAAAACCCCACTGAAACATTGATTTTCTTATGATTATAGACAAAGGCAGAATGGCAACAGACTGCCCTCAAAGCATTCAGCATCAAACACGGATAAATTTTTTAAATCGATTGACATACAATCATTATATAGTTTACACTGTGCATTGAATTTTGTGTAAATTAAAATTTTTAAAACTAATCAACGCCCTTTTTGTTAACGCTTTATGTCCCAAATTATGAAATCATGAAACTTTCATCGTCTAAAGCATTTTTCGTGAACTTTTGAAACCCTTTTAGAATATTTTCTCAATCATACAATAAATTTTAGAAGGATTTTGCCAAATAAAATTAAGTTTGAATATATAAAAATTATGTGACATATTTATAATTCCACTCAAATCTTTTATTTAATTTTTTAATATAGAATTAGAAAATGCACAAATACAATAGACATATTTATGAACTGAAATTCCCCCCCCCCCCCAATATTTCAACGTCATGAAAGCTGAAAAGATGCAAAGGCAAAAGAAATCCTCTTTCTAAAAATATTTTTGTTTTGTGCAACCCATAATGCTTTGGAACAAGGTAAAGTAATATATCTACAACTCACTCTAAACTGTTTTGTTACTAATCGATGTATTAAAAATTTTTTTATAACAAGCTATTTTAATGGTACTTTAAAGTACAGACATAAAGGGTTTAATTAACACTGACAAGACTTGTATGTATGTTTCTAAAAAATAATGCTTAAAAGCAAAATTTTTTCATTAACCCACAACAAAGCCACTTTGCAAAAAAAGATAAATGCAAATCAATATATGCATTTTAACATTTGTATAAAATACCATTCACTTTCAAAAATCTCTGTTATTATAAAAAATACAGTCTAAAAAATTACAAAACATTATTCACAAAAATAATTAAAAACACAGAAAAAAATCTCATTTGGAGAATGAAGAATGATTAATTTACAAATCCCTCCTGTAAATCCTATTTTCCGTTCATTAAAGCATAAAACAAACAATCATTCTTCTCATCCCCCCCCCCCCCCCCTTCTTTTCATCATGGTATACTTCACTGGCCGTTATAATTTTCTAAGAAAGAGCTTTTAAAAAAATGTGCAACAACTTAATAACTATATGAATCTTCATTCCCATTTATCCGCAGTGACGCCTAAATGACCTACTCATGAAATTTTCTCGAACATTTGGGGCTTCTCATACTCCAACACTGTTAGATACAAAATTTAATCAAAATCATTAGAGACATTTTTTAAATAAAATTCGCATACACACACAAACATTTGCTCATATTGTAACATAACAGCAGGAAAGACTGGGCGTATCTCGGTCAAAATTAGCCTAAAGTTCAACTGGATAAAACAATAAATTCTCAGCAGATTAATAGTTATATATCGGTACCAAATTCGGTGACATTGTCTCATTTGATGCAAGCACGCATATTGGCATTGGCAATCTTGAAAATCGACTTTCATGCCAAATCTGGCGAAATCTTACCAGCTTCGCAATTTCGTTCGCTGCCAAGTCTTCGACAACTAAATAACTTTTTGAATCTTTATTCCCATTAAAATACAATGACCCACAGTGACACCAAAATGACTCACTCATCAAATTTTCTCAAACATATGACCTATCCCAATGGTCTTTTTATAATTCAAAATGGTTGGATCAAAATATAGTCAAGATTAGCTGAGACGTTTTTCAGATAAAATTTGCAAACACACAAGATTTGGTCGTATTATATGATGATAAAAGATAATATTGCCGTGCTGCAAAAATTTCTGTATTGGATGATATAGAACACAAAAAAGAAGCAAAGGAAACAAGTTCTTAGAATCAAAGTACACATCTGATTAGCCTGTACAACCGTTATTTATGAATTGACTAAACTTGCCAAATAAATATTCATTAATTATTTATATATTTTTAGAAAAATACTTAGTTCATGACGGGTGCAAAAAATACATGATAATGAAATATGTTTCATTTAAATCATTGGGAAAATTTTTAAAAGGAATATTTAACAAATGATTAAGGTTTTTTTTTTTTTTTTCGCACAAAAGGTAATTTTAGCACACTTCTCATATTTTTTAAAAATTTTTACTTCAATAAAGCCTTTCCTGTCGCATATGATACTGAGGTAGAATTGATCCTTTCAGTTCAGATTATTTCTTATTTCAGGGACTACTAAAAAAGCTTTACTTAAAGGTTTACTGGAACCTAATGAATATGTCCGAAGTTATTTGCTTATTATCAAAATGACAACTGTGGAAGAATTTTACATTTTTTTTATTTTATTACTAAATGCTAAAACATAAGAAATGTGCTAATAGTAAATACAACAACATATACAGAGTTCATACTCAGTTTTGACTATAAAATATAGGAGGTGTTCAGGAGGTGTCTATTTGGTATGAGACAAATAATGCTTTCTTAGATTACTATTCTGAGAAAATCCTTTGGAACATATTTCACAAACAAAAGGTTTTCCTGTTGCAGTATGAGTGAAGAGATGTCTTCTTAAATTACTATTCTGAGAAAATCCTTTAAAACACATTTTACAAACAAAGGGTTTTTCTCTTGTATGTGTCAAAAGATGTTTTCTTAGACTACTATTTTGAGAAAATGTTTTGGAACATACTTCACAAGCAAAAGGTTTTTCCTTTGTATGAATGTTTCTCAGATGACTTCTTAGATTACTATTCTGAGTAAATCCTTTGGAGCATATTTCACAAACAAAGGGTTTCTCTCCAGTATGAGTCAAGAGATGGTTTCTTAGATTAATATTCTGAGAGAATCCTATGGAACATATTCCACAAACAAAGAGTTTTTTACCTGTATGAGTCATTTTTAGATGTTTTCTTAGGTAACTGTTCCTAGAAAACATTTTAGAACATATTTCACAAACAAAGAGCTTTTCACCTGAATGAATCAAGAGATGTCTTTTTAGAAGACGATTCTGAGAAAATGCTTTGGAGCATATTTCACATACAAAGGTTTTTTCATCTGTATGAGTCAAGAGATGTCTTCTTAGATAGTTATTCTTAGAAAATGTTTTGGAACATACTTCACAAATAAAAGGTTTTTCTCCTTTACCAGTGGAGGTATTTTCTTCTTTATCACCATTTTGAGGAACAAAATGATGTTCTTTAAAAGAAGAATTTTCTTCTGTAGACATTTTCTTAAGTCAAAAAGTTTTGCTTCAGAAGATAACGGAATCTTCTTCAAAGTATCAGTGTGAAGTTATTTTTGCTATTTTATTCTAAAGAAATGACTTATTGAACTTCAGTGAAAAGGTTTTATCTACCTTTGAATCTAAAAACAGAAAGAAAAATAATAAACAATACATTAAAAAAAAAAATGACTCTAAATTTTAATTCTTAATTAAATGGCAGATTTGATAATTTTCATTTCCTTAAAAAGTACAGAAATCATACATTTAATTACCACATTATATAAAAAATGGTAATAGTAAAAAGATGGGGAATAATGTTGTCCACCTTTTTTGTCTATAAGAAGTATGTGCAAGGGACTAATGCAAGAAGACCATATTACTGTTGAACACATTATGTAACAAAAGCTGTTAATAAATACTTTTAAGAAGTAAGTATTTGACACTGATATCGCTATCATTTGGGGAAGGAGAATTTCGAGGAATGATAACCATGATATCGTATACCCCACTGAGACCCAAAACGCTTTAATCTTTAAATATTACATTCTTCTGGTGACCTATATAACTCTATACTGAGCCTACTGACACTTAAAAATAATAAAAAAAAATTCCTCCCGCCTGGAGCGTGGACTGCACAAACGCACGGGATGTTCTTTTTCTGTGAAAGCCACACCCTGCACGATCGTACGGGTTGGGCTTTTCATCTGAAATCCTTAGTTATAAGAGTTTAAGATTTATGCATTTTCTGGCTCTAAGTGGATAGAAGAGACAAACTGAAACAAATAAATTTGTTGCAAATAAGGTAATTATCAGTGTATTATTTTTTTATTTTATGGACTAGTTATTATTTTACAATGAAAATCTTTAAAACATGTGTTTTTTTATATGCACAAATAAACGTTGCATTTTTCACAATGTGTTTTTGAAATGCTTTCGCAGTTTTCAAACCTGCACTTGCGAGTCCTTGAAATGTCATAAAACATGAGATATGGTTGTACAAATCTTACCTTTTTTCCTTGCATGGTTTTTTTACAGGCGGGTTATAATATTTAGATCTTATCACGGGAGGAATTACAGCATCATCGTCTTCATCTGTGCTTATATACATCTGTTAGCGGATGGAGATGACACAAGAGTATACATTTCTAACTTAAATTTTAAGAGATCCATTTGATTTTTTGAGGGAATTTTATTAGATATTACATCACATTTGTACTGAAACTAAGAATTCGTTGCCACTAAATGAAATGTAAAATGACCTTCCAAGTCTATTTTCTTGTCTTGAACCACGTTCTGCTAACCACAAACACTGCGATTTTAAAAATCGGTTGCAAAAATATTCAACTCATTTAATCTTTCTAACAATGGTAATGTTGTAAAATATCTGTCAAAATACAAAAACTTTAGGGGGTGAAGTTTCTGCTAATCTAAGTATGACCGATGGTCTAGGTCCAAGTTCAGGATGAACCAATCGAGTTGATTGTCCTTGATAAATCTCAAAATCGAGTACTAAGCCAGTTGATGTACAAAAAACAAAGTTTTTCAGTCCAACAAAACTAGGTTTGTTTTTCACAAATTGTCTGACTGGACAACGATCTTTGAATAGGATCATTTGCTCATCTATAGAGTATGACACATGATCCCATGGAAAACTTAAACATACTTTTCTGAAGACATCCAGAATGGACTGAACATTCCACAATTTATTTTCATTTAAGTTTGTAGATTGTTTATTAATGTCCACAACATGGAAAACATTTCTCAACTCCAAAAATCTGCTTCGCGAAATTAAATCAGCTACTGGTGGTTACTTATTTTCTGTTTGCCAATACATTCGTAACTGTGGAAATGTTACACATCCCATTATCAAACTGGAAGCCAAAAATGATTTTAATTTCAATCCATTAGTTTTCAGGAAGAGAATGAAAAAAGAAAAAAAAACAATAGAAGTGGGATGTTGAGAATTTCATTTCTGTACCTCATCCTGGACCTTTAGATTTCACGCAATTGCAGGTATATTCTTAATTTTTTAAATTTTAATTTAAAAAAAGTTATAGACTTATAGAAAAGATAAAATCGATATCATAAAAAAACGCTTTAAAAGTATGGCAAACATTTTTAAATGAATAAAAATATGAATTTTTTGAAGTCAATAAGTACAACTCCAATATTAATTTTTTCCCTTCTGTTTTAGGCTTTAGAGCCAGTAAGGACTCCATTGCAGTATTTCAGCCAATACATTCCAAATCATTTTTTTAAACGCTGCTTTCTTTACTAATCATAACAAATATTTCAGCTTTTTCTTTTAGTGTGCGAGGCCTTCCTGGGCATGAGGCCCTGTGTGGCCGCACCTGTTGCACACTTCTAATGACGGCTCTGATTATTAGCTGCAGTTACAGAGATTGATCTTACTTTTTTTTATCCATGCTTTTTTTAAAATTAAGATATTAAATAAGGATATACCTAAACTCTTAAAGTTACTCGAAATACTTCTATTATACAGTCAATCCTGTCAAGACGCGATCGGGTGGGACTGGAAAAAAGTTCCATTTTAGACAGGCTTCCGTTTAAAGAAGTATAATTAATTATACTTCTAAGATAAACTACCGCAATAAGATCTATTTCTCGTTTCGTCAGGAGCCTGAAGAAACTCTTCCGTTTGAGACAGGATTCTGATATAGAAAGATTTTGCTTTCAGATGTTTTACTTTGTTGCACTAAAGAGCAGTAAAAATCTCCTTTCAGACAGGATTTTAGTAAATTTAATTCTATGGCAATACATATTAAGAACACATAACGCTTCCGTTTTAGGCAGAATTCTGTTAGAGATAATTACTATTTTGACAGGTTTTGCTATTCATATAATATAAAGAAGTATATTTATATAAATACACAAAACTTATAAAAAATGGAACCTGCCTATAACAAAATTCTGTTTTAAACAGACATGTTCCACGGTACTATCGAAAAGAATACTATACAATTACACCTCCAAACATGAAAATCTATGTCAAATGGGATTTTTCACCAATATTTGCGATTTCATCTGGAGAAGTTTTACTAAATATAACCTGAAGGAAAGATTTTGGACCCCTCCTGAAACAAAATCCTGGCTACGCCACTAATTTCAGACATTCACAGATTTCAGGGAGTCTACAGTTATATAAAATATCGGCTGAATCGCAAAACAGCCGAGACACTTGGCATCGTTCAATTTGGCGAGGCGATAAATGGATCTTTGTTGTTACCAGTTCGTTTCGTAAATTCTTTCCACGCCTTCAGTTGTGTTATCTTGAATTTGGATTGGTTGAATGGGATGGGTTGATTTCTTGTGTATTAGATGGCTACACCTACCTTTGACAACTCAACTCCGCATGTTTTGTAATTTTTGTACGAGTTGCGTGACGAGGTGTAGAAGACAGATGAATAAAAATAAATGACGGTAAGGCTGGAGTAAGTTATTGTTAATATATTTTGCTGTTTTTAGTTGTAAAATTTGAAAGTTAAAGTACCTGTGTAATTTAGTTTGAAATTGTGAGTATTTGTTCATTTTTTTTTGCTGGAAAGTTAAATGAAGTTTATCGACGACTAGAAATTTACGAAATTATGGCAATTCAACATTTTATAGAGTTGGTTTTCAAGAAAGGAGATGTTTGTTAAGGTATGTTAATAATTTTATGTATTTTTTAGTATAGTGTTTTATATTAGACGTTTATTGTATATTTTTCATGTATGCTGACCTTACGAGTTTTGTACATTTTGATATTGCTACGCAACGTGAACTGCTGAATTTTCATATTGCTACGCAACGTGAAGTGCTGAATTTTGATATTGCTACGCATTGAGAACTGCTGAATTTTGAGATTGCTGCTAGCGAGAACTGCTGAATTTTGAGATTGCTGCACACCGAGAACTGCTGGTGACAGTGATGTTTTTTTCGGTTAATGAACGCGAAACGTTCATACATGTACGCTGATTGCCACTTTAACGAGTTTCCTGTGTTTTTCAGATTGCTGAAGAACTAGGTTGCTGTATTCAGTGATAAATATTATTTTTTTATGAACGCGAAGCGTTCATACTTCTTTAAATTAGAAATGAATTGTTCATTGTTTACTATAATATAAGCACGTGCTTTCAATATTAAATGACCCCATGATTTTTTCTAAAAGTTGTTGAGAAATGAAAATTTTAATCATTATATCATTACTCTGATTTGAAAAGGTACTTTAAAATTTTCACATTTTCAATAAACTTATGTTGAAATCGTTTGTTTTATTTTGAATCTCATAAAAATCAGCTTTCCTGTGTTTTCTAATACGTCGTTATTTATAAATGTTCTATTTCCCATGATTCCAGGGTGATGACGTAGTAAAAAACAGTCTGGAAGCATTCAGGAAAGTGGACCAATCACGTTAGTTTTCAGGTTGCCGCATTTTAGATTGGCGCATGTGGGGTAGTTGGCGCTTGTCAGAAAAGTCGCCAAATGGGGTGTCTCGGCTGTTTTGGGAATCTGCCAAAATATCTATATTCAAACTATACAAAGATTCTAACTTTCCATTTTTATTCAAGTGAGATAACCATTTCTGCAACAAGACATTTTACTTAATAAATTGAATCAATTACAACATTTAATCTAGACACATTTTTTAAATAAATTTTATGAGTTTATTCATATAGAAAAACCTCAGAAGACTTCCTTATATTACATATAAATAAATAAATGCTTCTGCAATGTAGTCTTCCATATGGCAACTACAGATTAACTATGCAGTTACAAAGTAGAATGAAACAAAAACAAAGGTTATTTAAATCTGTATTAGTGACATCATTGCCTGTATCGTGTATCTTCCTTGCATTGGTAATATGTGGTAACCAGTGGACCAATCAGGTTATCCGGCCAGTGGGAGAAATAATCGCTCGTAGGTAATATGAAAGTACCATTCTTCAAAATATATTTAATCAATACAACAAAAAAAATGCTGTGGTACTGTTATATTAGCTGGACACAAAATATCACTAAATACTGCTTCCATCCACAACAATCGTATTGCATATATTTAATTTAAAATAAAGATGATGATGATAATAATAATTATAATAAATCAAAACATTTTATTTCGATATCAAAGCAGTGTTTCTAACTTGCACACACAAAAATTACAAGATACTATTTGTGAGTTTTGCGTCTGACCAACATAGTGCACACTTTTTTTTCCAACCAGCAAAGCAGAGCACTTCTGGCTACCTATCTAACATTTATTTATATTTTAGGTAAATTCCGATAAACATTATAGGTACATTAGTATGCAATCAATTATAAACATAAAATAGTACTTACTTTCAATAGAGCTGCACACAGCCAAATTCAGACTGTATGAGCAATACAATGTTTTAAAATGAAACGCTTCAAGAAAAATGCAAATCAGTTACCTATTTTTCACATAAAAACTGAATAATAATCACCAAACTACTTACAAATAAATAAATAAATGAAATTATCTGCTACATAAAACATTTTAATAAATGGCGATGCATGAAATTTCGTGCCATATTGTTTAATCTATTGTTTATTTCTAATCTTGTTAATCTATTGTTTATTTAATCATATTGTTTACTTTATTGTATGATCAAATCGCAAATTGTAGAATATTAAATACAAGAGTTACCGAAGAAACGTATCTTAAATATGGGACTACATTCGTCAGTTAAATATTCCCATTAACTTATTTTATTAAAGAGCGTGGGGTGGAGTAAATAAATTTCTATTTGAAATCCAAGATTACAGTGAAAGCAGGTTTACGACAGGACGCCAATGTTAAGAATGAATCATAGCCTCTAAGGAATGAATAATGAATCGAAATGAAATTCATTCACTGGTTTTGTCATTCAATAAAATTATTTTTTATTAAAGAGAAATTTCTAAATATGTCTCCCTACAATATACGTTGATACTTATAATCTCGCTTATAATCGTATATTATTTTGAAATTATTTATTTAAATTTCTAATGCTTTTAAATAAATTTAATCGATAAATTTAATAAAAAAATGAAGAGATATACAAAGATTGGTTTGTTCATTTTCACAATAAATACAATGCAGTAGAGGTCGACACCTGAATTAAAATCATTTCTTTCACCTAAAATGGATTCATCCAAACAAAATTAATTGCTTGTTTTATGTGCAACCAACCAATCTGTCAATGACTGGGCCATGAAGGTGCTCTATCTCCCTGGACTGGGCTTAGATAGTAATGCTGAAATGACATCCCCCCCCCCCCCCTCAAGAACTATTTCTATGCCTGTATTCCTTTTTTCTTGCTGAGCATATTGTATTCACAACTTGAAAAATTATTTATAGATTCCATTCCTCAGAAGATTTATTTTCACATGGAATCCGCAATTCATGTAAAGTTTAATGGGAGATAGTTCCCAGAAAATCGCCGTGTTGTATGCATGAATCTGACAGGTAAGGATGTATCAATTAATATATTAATATGTTTAAATATTTGAATATATTTCATTATACATCCATGTGTAAATGTATCATTGAATGACCAACCAATGAATGAATTTCAGGTCGATTCATTATTCATTCCTCAGAATCTATGATTCATTCTTAGCATTGGCGTCCTGTCTTGTAATCCTGCTCTCATTGTAAACTTGGCTTTGAAATTGAAATTATTTGACCCCACGTCACTCTATTTAATAAAATAAGTTTATGGAAATATTTAAGGGACGAATGTAGTCCCAGATTTAAAATACGTTTTTCGGCAACTCTTGTATTAAAAATTTTACAATTTGTGATTTGATTAAACAATATGGCACGAAATTTCATGTGTCGCCATTTATTAAGATGTTTTTTGGAGCAGATAATTTCATTTATTTATTTATTTTGTAAGTAGTTTGGTGATAATTATTCAAAATTATGTTAAAAATAGGAAACTGATTTGTATTTTTCTTGGAGCGTTTCATTTTAAAACATTCTATTGCTCATGCCGCTCAATTGAAAGTAATTACTTTATGTTTATAATTGATCGCATACTAACGTACTTATACAATATTTATCGGAATTTACCTAAAATTTAAAAACAGCGCAAGAAAGTATGACCACTTCAAAAAAGTAAAATTTTGATGTTTTGGTATTTTCACAATGTTAGATAGGTTGCCAGGAGTGCTTTGCCTATGCTGGTAAAAAAAAAAAAAAAATGTGGTACAATCAACTCTGTGAAATCCGCACACTTAGGGGCAGAGGGTTTTGTGGATTATACATTTTTGCAGATTATAGATCATCCCTTTGTTTACATTTTATATTTTAAAATCTGGCTATAAATTTAGAACTACTGCACAAAAATTACAATGGAAAAGAAAAACAATGCAACATTGATTTAATATATTTATTAACTAAGTTAATTTAAAGAAAATTTAAATTATATACATTTCTTATTTTACTGATTATTCATTATTTTAAACATTGGCACAACAAAATGGTAGTTTCCGTTTTGGTTTGTTGTCAATATTTTTTTCTGTAGTCTATGAACACTCATTACTTCTTGCTCCAAGACAAAATTTTGTTACTCAAGTAAATTTAAATATTTATTCATTGGAAAATTGATAACTGAAAAAATATTTGTGCAAAATTTAACTTTATAAGTTCAACTGTTAATGACAATTTTCATTGTTTACATTCCAACGTTTACTGCGGATAATAGAAGTTTGTGGATTATAAATCAGCAGATTTCATAGAGTTGACTGTACTTTTATGTCAGTCAGACGCAAATCTCACAAATAGCATCTTGTATTTTTTATGTGTGCAAATCAGTAATATTGCTTTGATATTGAAATAAAATGTTTTGATTTATTATAATGATTTTTATTGTCATCTTTATTTGTATTTTAAATTAAATATATGCAATATAAATGATGGAGATTAATACAATATTTTATGTCAAGCTAACGTAACAGTACAAAGACATTTTTTTTTTTTTTTTTTTTTGTATCTTAAATATATTTGGAAGAATGGTACTTTCATATTACCCATGCATGTTAGACAGACAATGATGTCACTAATACAGATTTTAACCCCCCCCCCCTCCTTTTTTTTTCTACTTTGTAACAGCATAGTTAATCTATAGTTGCCATATGAAGGACTACATTGCAGAAGTATTTATTTATATTTAATATAAGGAAGTCTTCTGTTTTTTTTTTTTTTTTTTTTTCTATTTGAATAAACTCAGAAAATTTATTTAAAAAAATGTGTCTTTATTAAATGTAGTAATTGAGTTCATTTATTAAGTTAAATGTCTTGTTGCAGAAACGGTTATCTCACTTGAATAGAAACGGAAAGTTAGAATCTTTGTATTGTTTGAATATAAATATATTATACACAGTAGACTTCCTGAAATCTGCAAGCGCCTAAAATCCACACATTTTTTTCTGGTGTAAACAGTGAAACTTACAGTTAAGTTGCAAGAGCAGAATTCAAGGCGGTGTCAAAACAGCGGTAATCACAATGATTTTTGCATTTTTTAACTAATTTTTTTGTTAATCAGGCTCTTTTGGATATTACAGCAGGTTAATTACTAATCAAAATGGCTTTACGTTTGATTTTGGATGTAAATTAGCGTATCAATAGCAAAAATTTCACCATATTGTAGGTCCTGCACAATATTTGCAAGTGCAAATTGTAACCAAATTGTTTATTTTTCTTGCATTCATTTTCCCCATATTTTATTTTTATTTATGAATATTATATACACATTTTAATATTAGTTCTGGTTAATATGACGAAACCCATCCTTTCTTATGAAGAAAATATGAATTTATTTCAAAAAAAAAAAAAAAAAAAATCAAGATGCGGGTAATAACAATGGTGATCATGACCTTTTTGTCCAAAACATTTTTAAATCAATCAGGCTTTTTTGTTTATTAAATCAGGATAAATATAGCATAAAGTTTCCTTATTTTACGATTATGGTGTAAATTATATTGTTATCTAAGATAAAAAATACAGCACAACAATATAGCTTTTGTACTGTACCTGCAACTGTAACTGTTAAAGTCGTATTGTCTATGTTTACTGTTTTCCATTCATTTTGATTTTACTTTGTAATGAGTTTTATTTTTAGGGGATTTCATATGTAATTCTGGCTAATATGGCTGATTCCAATATTTCTAATGAAAAAAGAGAGGAGAAGAAAACACGTTTGACAATAATCTAAAAAGTAGAGGTAATAAAAAAGGTTGATTATGCTTTTAAAGCTAATTTTTATTATTTTACCTAATTATTTTATGTAATTATTAATTAATTATTAAATCTTTTAATATATTTTATTTAAATAAATAACAAATTAACACTTTGTAAAATTATATTAATTTCAATTGCTAAACGTGTAAATTAACACTTTAAAACCAGTAACAATACATTTTTTTTTACTGTTTACATTTTTCAACCCGACCCAAGTCATTTTGAAAACAATTAAAAATATTCTAAAATTCCACGGTCTGTGAAACGCCATCATATGATGGCGTTTCATAGACCGTGAAATTTTAGAATATTTTTAAATTGTTATTTATTTTGAAAATGACTCGGGTAGAGCTGGAAATTGTAAACAGTCAAAACAAACGTATTTTTACTGGTTTTAATGTGTTAATCTACACATTTAGCAATAGAAATTAATGTAATATTTTATTAATTTAATTTATTGTAAGCATTCCTTATAATTTCAGTGCTTAATTGCATTCAAAATACTGTTTAAAAAATGTAAACAAAGCAGTGATCAAAAATCTGCACAACCCCTGGTTTAAAGATGTTTGGATTTGAGGGAGTCTACTGTATTTTTATAGATACAGTTTTTATATTTATAGGTATATGTTGCATTCATTAAACCATGCATAATATTCCATCGTACAGTGATGTATGAAACTTTTGCAAATACTTACGTTATTTTTAGCATTTCTGATTTTTCTTCAGTCAAATAATGGTTGTTTAAAAAAAGTTGTGTTTTCTGTTATTAAAGTACAGAGAAAAAAGTGTCTTTGTACTTCAAAAAGTGTACAGCACATAAAATTAAAAATAGTACTATGCCTCACTTGACATCGCTAAAGATTCTAGAGCATTTATTGAAAGAAATGTAAAAAGAAATATCTCTGCTCTTCTGAAAAGCAAGTTTGGAGGGATGGGGGAGTGTAGAGTTTGCTATAATTAACCAGGGTTGCCAGAAAAAGCGTTTATGGTTTAATATTAGAATTTTCACTTTGAAATAAAGAATAATAATTCTTTGAATGGATTCTGCTGATTGTGGAAGTGCGTTTTCTGTTGTAGTATGCATTTTTAAATTAAGTTTTTTTTTTAAAATATTACTTGATCTGCATAAATTTTATAGATCATATACAGGGTTGCACAAAAGTTCTCAAGTATTTTTCAGCTTATTCACGGAAATGGCTGAATCAAAATTTTCAACTGTAGTATTCATTTAACTGAACTAACTTTTAGTGCTAATCCATAGTTCATTTACAGGGCTGCACAAAAAAATATTTCTTGTACTATTGATTGTAATAACAGACATTGGATTTCCAAATGCGTTATGAGTTTTTCAAATTTTTCATTTAGACATCATATTTCACCTTAATAAACTATGAAGTTTGGTTACGATATTCTGAATGCATTCGAAAGTGTTACATAATCTAAGCTGGATGCATGATTTATCTTTTATTTGCGGACCACAAACACCTTAGTTTGGAATTTTTTTTTTTTTTTTTTTTTTTTTTTTTTTTTTGTATATTTGATAGATTTGTGAGAATATGCATTAACCTTTTTCATAACGCGGTGATAAAATCTTGAAATATTAATTTATTTCAGCCACATTCTGAAAATATTTTTATAAAGGGGCATTTTGCCAGCAAAGCATATTCAATTACCCACTTCCTGATGAGGTTTTTTTTTAACATCACCAAATTGTCACTTTCTATGTTATTCTTCCTTTTCACAGAAAGAAAGTAAGCTGTCATTCTAAATTTAGCAATAATTGACTCATAAGAATAAGTGCTACTTGTAAACTTCTCTGTCAATTGTTATCTGTTGTCAACAGTGTCTCTTAGCAGTAATAACACTGGACAACAATGCTTCTGCCACAGAACTAAAAATTAGTTGATTCTACGAGGGCAAATCAGTAAGTAGGTCACAAACTGATATGAGAGGTCGGAAATGAGTAGTAAATTGTGTCCAAATATGCCAGTAGGTGGCAGCATAATCCAACTATAAGATGTTAATTTCGAATTTATGAGACAGCAGTTGTACAAGATGAGCAGGGTCATTCAAAAGTTGTTAACGTAAATAGCGTCGTTATGTAATTAATCAAGAAACTTCTAAATCTTCTATTGCTAAGCATTCTTGGGATTTCGACCGTAGTTTTAATTTTCAAAATGCTAAAATTATCATTAATGCCAATAGTATCTCTGAATTGGACTTTCTTGAAAATTTAGCTATTTATCATAATTGTGAAGTTATTGTTGAAATGATAAATCTGATTCCTCTACAGCTAGAAAAAACCTTTTCAGTACAACCATATAATTTATTTTTTATATTAATAATTATTATTCTGTGTTTTATATTTTATTCATTTATGTATTTTTTAATTTCATGTGTTCCCATATTTTAATATATCTGTGTATTTATTTTTTTTCCTTTCAATTTGCTTCCTTATTCTCCTTCTACTTTGTCTTCTTTTGTTTTGATTATACTCTTCTGTGATTGGCTGTTGTCTTTTACTTTCCTATTGTCTGTTTCTTTAGCCTGTTTCCCTTTCCTTATCTCTCATTTGAGTCTTGCTGCTGCTTTCATAGTAGAAGCACGTCTTCTTTGCGCCTGACGAAGAAAGACTCGGATCTTTCGAAAGACCTAGCGCATTTAAAAAATTTGATGGTGTTTTAAGAAGTTCTTTTAGTCCTTATACTATATTCACACCAGTTTCAACTTAATTTCTTTGACAATAGCTTATAACCAAAAAAAAAAGCTACTCATTTCTAAATAAATTTCAATAGTCATGCATATTAATTTCTTATTTTCACATTAAAGAAAATATACATGAATGCATCAGAAAGTTTCACATGGAAAAACACTTTTTTTTAGTCTGTCTTAAATGTAAGAATTTAATTTTAAATAATTTAGAATTTTAAAAATATATTGTTTACTAGCCTTTTATACACTCTTTCTAATGTATGTGCTACAAAGTAGATTAGATGAGAATCTTTTGCATTTTGACTAATTTCTGCTTTCACTAAAAAAAAATAGGGATCCCCTTCTGCCCTCGAATATTTTTCTTCTGCCTTTTCATTGCCAGCACACAAAATTTAACACTTTGATTTTTCTCCTCTATTTGTTATCCTAATTTGTTGTAATGATGAATAAATATTCAATCGTCTGAAATTTCTCTTTGCCCTTTACCCCTGTCCTACACCCTGTACAAACACATAGTGGATCTCTAAATATGGTAAAGGGAAAAAATTGCCCCTTATTTTGCCAGTTTCATTGTTTGTATGCTAGTATTATTGGTGAATAATAATTGCATTGTCTAATGAATGTCTATAATTAGAGTTGATGTATCAACATTTAACAAAGATAAATTGAGATGACATGTTTTAAAAATGTATATTTTTTTATATTTCGATATATTGTCCAGCGTTTGTTGTGATAGCGGATGGCTGATTTTGGTTGACTAAGTAGAATCAATTACATGCCTCCCATCTTTCACTACAAATAAGAATTTTTTAACTGCTCCAAAATTTTTCGAACAACTGCACAATTGCTATGAGTCGTGTGGTATTGCGAGAGTTTATCGCAGTTAAATTTGTTATGATTGCACATGTATCCAGTTGTAATTCATCATTTGCGAGGCATTGCAACGTGGTTTATGCTTTGTTTGTATCGTAAGTCAGTAAATGGATCTTCAGCGAGGCACCGCAAGGTGAGCTTTACTGGCGCACATTCTTAACGTTCCCTATTGCCTGTCAAGCATAAAGTTCCACCAAAGTCGTCTGTCCTTTTCAAAATATTTTTTTCTAGGTATAAATACCACTGTGTCACTCTCAGCATGCCTCAAATACTTTTTTCGATAGCTAAAAAATACCACTTGAAACCGACTGCCACAGTTTTAGACCCGACTAAATAATCTTGCTTTTTTATTTCATTAAATACTAAATTTTAAGGTATTAAAATATCAAAATGCCTCAAGGGTTTTTTTAAACTGAAATTTTGGAAATTTAAAAATGGACGGGTTGGGTAAGTGCCACGATCCTTCAGCCAGGACTTCGATTTTGTATTCAAACATTACAAAAGAAGTGTTACACAAATTTTCAGGGTGCCTCAAATACCTACCCTAAAATGTTTAGCAGCTTTTGGACTGTGAAGTGATTTTTCGACAGTGTTCTTGGATTATTTGAACTAATTGTTAATATTTGGTAAAAATAATATTCGATAAGTTTTAATTATTTGTAGAAATGTAAGAACGAAATTTACTATTAGTTTTTTATTTTATAACAAATCATTTCACTCACAAATTAACATTAACGTTCAGTAGCCACAAGTTTGGATGTTATTTTTTTGATTTTTTATTGTTTTCCTCATTTTTTTTCTTTTTGAATTCCTATTAATATAAAATGAACTAATTGTAAAAAAAAAAAATAACAATAATTAACTCTTTTTTTTTAATCAAAATAAAAAATTGTCCCCGAAGAGGTTAAGCTAAAAAAACAAAGTTCGTGTTTTGATTTCTTTTATCCATAACCATTGTGACTTTAGTATCCTGTATTGCAGATTCCAAGCAGATGTCTATTCTTTGAGTTTGATGTTATACTACACTTCTTTCTCATTAATAAAAGGTAAGTAATATATGAGTGGCTTAAAACCATAGTAGACCACCAAGTCCATTTAAAAAAAAAATGAGATAGTCCATTTCGAAGGTGCATAAAGTCAGTTTTATTCACTCTCACAGTGAACCAAGCCTGTAAATAGATGCCATATATATGAAAGCAGGCTTGGTTAACTGTGGGAGTACGTAAAACATCATTTATGCACCTTTTGAATAGACCACCTCATTTTTTTCACAATGTCCGTCTCATTTTGTGCCTAAAAAAGTAAGATTTTTTATTGGGTACAATCAGGGTTCGTTGATATATATCATGATATATATCCGATATTTATTTTTAAAATATCAAGATTTTTGATATTTTCAAATTCTTGATATTTATTTTCAAAATATCAAAATGTTTGATATTTTGTATATTTGATATTTACTTTTAAAATATCAATGTGTAAGATAATTTTGATATTTTCTTCAGTCAAAACAAGTGTAAATGAAATTTTCAACTGTTATTGACTGTGCCATTCTGTAGATAAAAAACTTTAGTGTCTGGCAGTGACTTTTTTAGGCAAAGAATACAAGAAGAATTTTTTACAAATATCTTTTCTAAGCTATATGTTTGAAACTTTTATTTTTAAATGTAGAACTAATAATTATGAGAGACAATTAATTCAGAACAGCCATTGAAAGAGAAACTGTAATTTAGATAATCATTTATATACAGCATTATTAGAAAAGAGTCTTCTGATTTTGGTTTAATTGAGTCTAAACTGTACTACAGGTTTGGGAATAAACAATAAGACAAGCTTACATTTATGTTAAAATCCTTCAATAAAAAAGAAGAACTATTTTGTACCTATTTATTTTATAAAATATAAAACTTTCCCGATACTTGATACCAGGGCCGAAACTAAGGGGGGGGGGGGGGTGCAGAGGTGGCATGTGCCCCGGGCGCCAGAACGAAGGGGTGTCAAATGAAGGATTATACCTTTGGAAAGGATCATTTTCTTCTGATGGACTGATGGCTTCCATTATTATGAAACTGCCATTATAAATGAAGTGTTAGGCGAAGATGAAAGAACAGCCGTAAAAAGTTAGAACTCTGATTTTCTGGTCCGAATGGGAAAAAAAACGGCCATAATTTTTTTCCCATTCAGACCAGAAAATCAGAGTTCTAACTTTTTACGGCTGCTCTTTCATCTTCACCTAACACTTCATTTATAATGGCTGTTTCATAATAATGGAAGCCATCAGTCCATCAGAAGAAA
Organism: Maratus speciosus; assembly: GCA_963932465.1. NCBI lineage: Eukaryota > Metazoa > Arthropoda > Arachnida > Araneae > Salticidae > Maratus > Maratus speciosus. Next base: position 85,726,171 of record OZ010794.1, read on the forward strand.
ATAACTCAGTGAAAGCGGAAACTCGGTTAGGCGGGGCTCGGATAATCAGGACTCTACTGAATATGTCATTTTAAAAATGATCTTTAGAATATTTTTGTTGATGTTCAGAGGGACCTCCCCCGTGGATCCGCCACTGTAGATTAAGTAGTTCAGTATTACATATTTTATGATTACATACTTTAAATTTAAAAATAAGTCATCTATTATAAAATTAGTAAAATTCTCTTTGTAACAGTGGCGTGGCGTCCGGTCATCGCTGGATGCGGCGATGACCAAGCAATATTTTAAAACTCTTAATAAGCTTTTAAAACTCTACGATCCAGTTTTAGCAGAACATTTGGAGTTCATGTATAAGTGAAGGTAAGATTTAAAGTTTCTTTTTTGAACATTCAACCATTGAATTTTAGAGTTAATAATTTTTGACCACAAACTTAAATAATTGCGATGACCACCGAAAATTTTCACGCCACGCCACTGCTTTGTAAATATACTTTGTGGAAGGGGGGGGGGGGGCAAAATCCCTGTTTGCCCCGGGTGCAAAAAATGCTAGTTTCGGCCATGCTTGATACAAATCCTATAATTTATATACATATGCAAATTGTATCTGTTTTCAATTAGTACATCTTCAATTTTGTTCTGAGTAAAAAAAAAAAAAAAAAAAAAAAGAAGAAGAAAAAAAGAGAGAAATGCATTTTAGAATACTATTGTGTAAGTTTTTATATTAATAACAATATGTTTTAGTTTCTAATTTATATTACGCTTGAAAATATTCATTATCCGCAGTATGTTGACTATTTTGAAAATATCGGATATATATCGAAAATATCGAATATCTATCAAAATATCGGATATTTTTGATATTTTCGAAAATATCATGATATTTACGAACCCTGGGTACAATAAATTTAATAAATTAGTTTTTAAAGTATTAATTAGTCGAAAAATTAAGTTTTTCATATGATTCCTAATTAAAAATGTTTTTTGTGGAATTGTTTTTCATATCCACTTTAATTAAATAATAAATGTGCATCAGAGTAGTGAATTATCTATGGAAATTTCAATTATTATAATGCTCACCTGGAAAAACGAAGGAATTTTAACATAAGATATTTGAGAACAACCTGTCTCTTATAATGCTTCGAAGTCAGCATAATAAATTAGTTATTCCATATCTAATTTTTCTGCACTTTCATAGTGAATTCTTCAATGTTGCACTTAGGCAGGCATTTTTAGAGGCTGTTTGTAGATGGTGCATTATAAACGTAACTGCATTATGTTAAATATTGCTGTTTTGATAATTTTTATTTAACATGTCTAAAGTTTTATTGATAAATTTCGTTTTGAATAAATTATTGCTATTTATGTGTTTTTATCCTCCCATCTAGTGTTCTATTCTATCTATTCTCTCTGCAGACTATAATATAAGATGTTCTATTATAACTCTGTTAAATGACATTCATCAAACATTTCATCATCCAATTTGCATGGACAGGTCTAAGAATGTTTGTAGTTGTGTTCCTAAATTGCACAAGAAAATGCATATTTTTATACCTGCAAACAGTTATATGGAGCTTTAAACATGGTAAAAGTGCTAATAAGTGATTAAAATATTGTTATATTATTTATTTACAGTGTAAATTATATTAAATAACGCAGAATGTTTTAGCAATAATCATTAATATTAGATTTAAAAACAATTCTGAAATCTGGAGAATTTCTGACTAAACACATCTTAATATTAGAATTCCATTATCACAAAAATAATTTCTTTTCTCTCCCTTCCTTATGAAATGTATCATTTTTTATGATATTAAATTATAGAATTGTCTCCTTAAATTTGCTTTTATTTTTAATAAATTGTTCATTTTAAAATTGTTGCTATTTATTTTATTTATAATTTAATCTTTACATTTAGGCAAGGAATCTGACACACTTTAGGTTCAGCTAACATCAGATAATTGGGAGTCTACTGTAGTTTTTAATACTGTGATAGAAATCTTATTTCAGCTTATTTTTTACATTGATTTAAATTTTTATATAAGATTATTTCGTTGATAATTGCTTTTTGATGAATCATAAAAAGTGATTGATTAATTTTATTTTATTGCAGTGCATAAAGACATTGATGTAGATACACTTCACCTCACTCAAAACAATCTTTAAAGTTTTAAACATGCAGGAAAGTATTTCTTTACAAGAGCTTTTTGGAAAAGCAACTTCTACCTCACAGCAGAGAAAATCGTTTATTTGTGAGTTATGCAAAAAAAATTTCTCTCAAAAGAGTAACTTATACACTCATCTATTAATGCATACGGGTGAAAAACCTTTTGTATGTGAGATATGCAACAAGAAATTTTCACAAAAGGGCAATTTAAGCCAGCATCTCTTGGTTCATACTGGTGATAAACCCTTTGTATGTCAGATATGCAACAAGAAATTCTCTGAAAAGAGTAAGCTAAGGAGGCATCTGTTAATTCATACTGGTGAGAAACGTTTTGTATGTGAGGTATGCAACAAAAAATTCTCTCGAAAGAGTAATTTAAAATCACATCTTTTATTACATACTGATGGAAAACTCTTTGTATGTGAGGTGTGCAACAAGAAATTTTCACGTAAGAGCTATTTAAGCAAACATATGTTAATTCATACTGGCGAGAAACCATTTGTATGTGAGGTATGCAACAAGAAATTCTCACACAACAGTTATTTAAGCCAACATGTATTAATTCATACTGGTGAGAAACCTTTTGTATGTGAGGTATGCAACAAGAAATTCTCACATAACAGTTATTTAAGCCAGCATCTGTTAATTCATACTGGTGAGAAACCTTTTGTATGTGAGATATGCAATAAGAAATTCTCACGTAAGAACCATTTAAGCCAGCATCTGTTAATTCATACTGGTGAGAAACCTTTTGTATGCGAAATATGCAACAAAAAATTTTCTCAGAACAGTGTTTTAACCAGGCATCTATTCATTCATACTGGTGAGAAATCTTTTGTGTGTGAGATATGCAACAAGAAATACTCTGATAAAAGTTATTTCAGCAAACATATGTTAATTCATGCTAGTGACAAACCTTTTGTATGTGAGGTATGCAACAAGAAATTCTCGCATAAAAACCATTTAAGCAAACATATGTTAATTCATCCGGGTGAGAAACCATTTGTGTGAAATATGAAACTAAATATTGGTACTTTTCGGTTTGCCGCATATATGTACATATACATATATATATGTGTGTGTGTGTGTACATATATATATGTGTGTATATAACACTGGTACCCGGATAACTGAACAGTACGAAGATATTTTCTCAAAACATTGATTTAAGCAGGCATCTGTTAATTCATACTAGTAGGAAACCTTTTGTGTGAGATAAATAAAAATTTTTCTTTTCTAAATTAATCAAAGGGATATGCACAAATAACGTTATCAACTTTCGGTTTATTGAAATCCCCCCCCCCTCCCTAACAACATCATACATTATCATTCCTTGAACCTCCACCGTCTTCTGATATATCGTTATCAATGTCTGGCAATTCCTTTTATTTTTACTTTTATTTCTACGTTTGCAGTGATATAGGTATATTGTTATATTTCTATTATTTGCATACTTAGCTCATTTAAAGGAAGAAAAGAAGTTAACCAAATATTATTATAATATAAGAAATTTAATCCAACAATGGATTATATACGTTTATGGCAATACAATTAAATTGCTGAATGTTGGGGATATTTTATATTTTGGAATGAAATAATTTTATAACCATTTATTGGTAATAACTTTGTGTAATTTAATAAGAACTTTGTATTTTCATGTAAATAGATAATAGAATTAAAAAATAACATTATTTTGATGTAAAGAAAAGGAAGAAAAAAATTGATAGGATTAAAAATGATAACGATATCAAAAGAAGAACCCGCCCTCCCCCTAAGGCTATCTTACGATATCAAGTGCCAGATACCCCTCCCCCCTACAATGGTAACGCTATGTATGCACAGCCCTAAGTGTTATTGTGCTGTTTGCTGTTAACTCATTTTTTTAATAGGAGCCACCTCATATTCTAGTATTATGAAAGTGGTATTTCATGTCAAATATTCCAGTCACTAAAATGAGACACTGATCAACAAAAATATTTGAAATTTACAGTAATAAATATGAAAATTAGGAGCGTTAACATCAGTTACGACAAACAAATTTTTATTTTGATATTGCTTTATATTTTTTCAAAAATCTTAGTTCTCTTTATATCTTTTACATAATATAGATTTAAAGTTTTATAATATTCTGTCATGATTGAGAATATTTTTAGTTAGACTCATGCTAAACAGGATTTCACATAATGAATCCTATGACAGTAAAACTGACTTTCTTACAAACTGAAAAATATTTTTCTTTAAAGGGTTGCTACCCCCAACTTCTCTGAAATTAAAAATAAAACATAATTAACTATAAAGAAACTGCTTGTGTATTTGATACACTGAATTTTATTTCATAAAGGAATAAGTATTAAAAAATGTTTTAAAATGTCAATAAATGCTGGTAAAATGTGATTGAAAATTTCGCTTCATCCTACTCCATCCCTTCTTAAAACTTCCTGACATACTTGAAAAGTATTAAGACTTCGATTGAATTGTCTCCCATAAGTCTGTGCTCTAATTCTTGTGAATTTCTTGTACTTCCGTGTAATTTGTATACGTCACTGAGGTTTGGTATTGCACATTCATTGTTGAAATCCAATTGTGTAGTATTTATAGTTTGTTCAGAGCGACACTCAAAGTAATTACATTCTATTACAGTTTGTGTGGCAAAATCATTTGTGGTATATTTTCACTATTCCATGAATTTATCGAATGAAATTAGTGTGGATTTCTGAGGCGCACTGAAATATGCTTCCTGTATAATACGTAGTGCAAACTGTTTAATATTTATTTACATACTCAACCTCCAGCCCAAGACACAATGATTAATTCCTGCTTTTGAAAATGTGTGATGTGCGAAAAAGATACTGCAGACCTTCACTATTGTTTTAAATATTTTTATGGCCTGAACATTTAGACTTCATTTAAATATATACTTAAATATCCTAATTATTATTTGCTCAGCCAAATGATTTGTTTTACATGGAATCCTATTTATGTTGCACTTGTGTATATAAAAATTAAAATGAAACATTATTTAAAATTAATTTCATTTTCATTCTGTATTTTTACATTTCAAAATAAAAATAATAATTTTGCGCCATTTTTATTTCCACTAGACTTCTGTTTTAGCATACTTCAGAACTATTCTGATTGACTTGTCAGATTCAGATATAGAAGTAGCCAGACAACGATTATCATTTGCACATGTTTGTTTTCAGCTATTTCATTTCTCTTGCTACATAAGTATGATTTGAATGAATTATTTTGCATTTTTCAATGATAAACTGGTATTTGCTTCTCAAAAGAATTTAAAAAATACCCCGTATAAAAATAGCCTGCAGCATTTCCATACTAAAACTTTTTTTCTCTCAAACCTTTTAAAATGAAGTCTGTTTCATAAATTTTAAATATTACTTAAAATAGAAATTTTTAAAACAAAAATATCATATATATTAAAAGAAAAGGCTATTTTTGTCAGTTCAGTGCATCAAAAATGAATATCTGCGCATGCGTCCAAAATCTCTTCCGGGCTGTCCGATCTCTTTCACTGAAGTGAACGATTCACCGTAGACAGAGAAACATGATCACATCATCGCAACTTTTACTCCGTGTATCATCGTCATCAGGGTAAACAGCGCATGTGCGGACACTGTGGTCCAATGGGAGTTCAGTGTGTGCACAAGACTTCCTGCCTAGATACAGATTTATTCTTAGGATCTTAGGCAATGAATAATTTATTCTCCCATGCTGTAGTCGTTAACATAGTAGCACGCACGTTGCTATCTCTAATATTATTTACTGTAAGGTGCTGCTTTGAAATAGTAAGTTTATTTGTTATTATTTATTTTATTTTGCTGTGTCCATTTCGATCTCTATTATTTTGCTCTGCTGTTTAATTTTCATAGCGAGTCCTAGGCTTATTTAGTTTAGTTATGGATCTAGCATCCTACAATCTTCGCGAAATTGAGCCGGACGGAAATTGCTTATTTAGGGCGCTGTCTGTGTTCCTGTATGATACAGAAGATCATCACCCGCGCGTACGCCACGCCATTGTAAAACATGTAGTCGGTAATTGGGATGTTTATTTGATGACATAAGAGATCTATTCACTGGAAATAATGACATGTCGAAAAACTTTAGGCAAAATATTAGGCAATATAATAATGCTTTATCCTTCGTGTCATTCGGTGCCAATATAAAGTTACCTCCTGGTTACGGTCCTTATTGTTTCAAAATTCTAGGTTCAGTACACCACAAAATTTCCCCTTTGTATCCAGATAATTCGACCCATGCTTCTTATGGTCAATTGTACATTTTAGACTTTTCTGAAGCAAACGAAATTAGGTTAGAAAAGGCTGAGAATAGTTCTATTAGAGAGGACATTCTTAATATAATAAATCTTAATTTAATTAAATGTAATCCATACGTTAAGTGCTATAAAACGATGCATCAAAAAATATCTGAGGAACACGAGCTAGCTTTAAAACAAAACAGAGTGCCAGTTGATTTTGTTATGCGCTTTTATCATGAACCGCTATCAGATCCTCGCCGTTACAACGAACCAACATGCTCAGAGGTTGCAGCGGTTTTTGAATCTAATGATGGTGCTCCACCATCTCATAGGTACATAAATGTTTATTCTAAAGATGGTGGACTGAAAACTCTAGATTTTGATAGTATGCATTGTGATCCGATGTCATATGTACTGATTTGGCCTTGCGGTGAACCAGGTTGGCATATTTCAATGTCAGCGGGGGGAGAGAGGAAAACTAATGTTCGTGAAAATATTTCCATGAGAGAATATGTTTCTTATAGACTTATGGTTCGAGGATGTCCTCCTAAGGGAAATTTCAATCCGTTAATTAATGTTGGGAAATTAACTCAGCAATTGATAGTTGATTATTACTGTCGCATCGAAGGTGACAGATTAAAATTTATCCGTAGTCAACAGGCAAAATTGAGAGTAGACACATACGCTGGCCTTGCAGATGCTCTGTTTGCACGTGCTGATAAAGAAAACTTACGGGCGGGGCGGATTGTTATTTTACCTTCTTCTTTTACTGGTAGTCCTCGAAACATGATTCAAAACTATCAGGATGCCATGGCAATGGTAAGAAAATTTGGCAAGCCAGACCTTTTCTTAACGTTTACATGTAACCCTTTATGGCCAGAAATAACTAACAGCATACATCCTTTTGAAACTGCTAATAACAGACCAGATGTTACAGTTCGTGTTTTTCATTCAAAAATTAAAGAACTTTTACATTTGATAAAAGAAAGAAAAATATTTGGCGAAGTACAAACATACTTATATACGGTTGAATTTCAAAAGAGAGGTTTGCCCCATGTGCATTTATTATTATCTCTTCAAGATAATTGTAAATTTAGAGAAATAGCAGACATAGATAAAGTTATTTCTGCAGAAATTCCCGACCCTAATGATACAGTCTTACATAACTTAGTTAAATGCCACATGGTACACGGTCCTTGCGGTAGTCTTAATCCAAACTCAATTTGCATGACTGATGGTAAATGTAAGAAAGAATTTCCAAAAGAATTTGTTCAGGAAACTAAGGAAAATGTTAATGGTTATCCCCTTTATAAAAGGAGAAATAATAACAGGACTATTTCTAAACATATTAAAGGTAAAAATATTGAGGTTGACAACCGTTACATAGTTCCTTACAATCCCTTTCTCTTACTTTATTTTCAAGCCCATATTAATGTCGAAATTTGCGCGAGTGTTCACAGTATAAAATATATACATAAATATGTTTACAAAGGTCATGACTGCGCCAATGTGCAGGTAACTGCTGAAGGTGGTGTGCTTCATCATGATGAAGTTACTGCTTTCCTAAACACTCGATATGTCAGTCCATGTGAAGGTGCATACAGAATTTTTTCTTATCCAATGCATGAACAATCTCACACAATCATTCGCTTGCCTGTGCATTTGCCAGAAGAGCAACAAATATATTTTCAGGATGATAAAGCCGCGGAAGCTTTGCTTAGATCAGAATTAAGAAGCATACAACTTATTGCATGGTTTAATTTAAATAAGGATCCAGAAACAAAAAGCCCTTTTATTTATCCAGAAACACCTCTTCATTATACTTGGGATAAAACTAAGTGTATTTGGAAAAAACGCTCTAACTTTCGTAGAGTAATTGGCAGAATGTATAATGTTTCTCCCTCTGAATCCGAGCGTTATCATCTTAGGTTACTGTTGCTTCATGTAGTTGGGGCTACAAGTCATGAAGATATAAGAACAGTTCATGATGTTGTTTTTTCTTCTTTCAAAGAAGCAGCTATGCAAAGTGGATTACTTCAGGATGATACTGAGTGGCTGCGTTGTTTGCATGAAGCATCAGTTCTTCAAATGCCTTTTCAACTAAGGCAGTTATTTTCTTTCATTGCCATTTTTCAACAACCATCAAACGCTACTCAATTATGGGAAACTTTTAAAGATTATCTTAGTGAAGATTATTTGCAGCTTCATGAGCCGAATAAAGCTTATCATTTTAGTCTCAGGGATATTAATGAAACACTTAAATTACATGGTTTTTCTCTTTCAACTTTCAACTTGCCAGTTATTAATGATTTCTTAATAACTGATCACAACATCAATTTCTCTAAAAATCCAAATCTTGACTATAATTTAATGATTCAGCAAGCTAATGATGAACAACTTTTAATCATTAACGAAATCAGTAAAGTAATCCAAGCGAATAATACAAATAAAAGCAATGCATATTTCATAGATGGTCCAGGTGGTACTGGGAAGACATTTGTATACCAGTGTCTTATACAAAAATGCTTCGATTTAGGTATAGAAATTACCTCTGTTGCATGGACTGGCATTGCTGCTATGCTCTTACCAAATGGTCGCACAGTACATAGTAAGTTTAAGTTACCTTTGATTCTGCATGAAACTTCAGTATCGTCTTTAAAAATTAATAGCAAAGCTGCTTCTGATATTAAGTCAGCAAGACTGATAGTTTGGGAAGAAGCACCTATGGCAAATGTTTATGCATTAATGACTGTTAATAGACTTCTGCAAGATATAATGACCAATAATATTATTTTTGGTCGGAAGATAATCGTTCTTGGAGGGGATTTTAGACAGGTATTGCCAGTAGTTCCACGTGCCTCACGACAAACAATAACTCAAAATTGCATCAAATTTTCACCTCTTTGGCCATATTTCAAGGTTTTTCGGTTATTTAAAAACATGCGAGCTAGGTCAGACGAATTGGAGTTTTCAAAGTTTTTGCTTAAAATTGGTGATGGAAGTTATCCATCAGTCAATGATGAACCATCATATGGTTCTTCTGTTATTGATTTACCTTTAGAAATTATTGCAAAAGAAGATATCGTATCTGAAATTTTTGGCAAACCTTTTGCTTCACCAGATCATGTTGTTAATTTTTCTAAATTTGCTATTCTTGCCCCCAAAAATGAGCATTGTAATGAAATAAATTCTAAAGTAGCAAATAAAGCCTTTGTGCAACAAAGCCTTGCTTTTTCTAGCACGCTGTTCCTTTTGCACTGAAGAAGAATCTCGCTAGTAGATTCGAAACAGCTGTTTGCTGCTTTTCATATATTATTTGTGCATTTTAAACGTTGGTTTTTCTGCTTTTTAAATTCTAAAGTTCTACATCTTATACCTGGCACACAGAGAACATACGCTAGCGTAAATAATCTCATAACTGATGATGAAAGCCAAATTCTTCAATTTCCTGCAGAATTTCTAAACAGTTTAGAGTTAAGTGGTTTGCCTCCACATAATCTCACATTAAAAGTCGGTGCAATTGTAATGCTGTTAAGAAACCTAAATGCTACCCAGGGTCTTTTAAATGGGACAAGACTAATTGTGAGGAATATGTATGACAATTGTTTAGATTTAGAAATTATCACTGGCGAAAGAAAAGGGCAAAGAGCTTTGATTAATAGAATCGACCTATCACCATCAGACACATCACTCCCTTTCTCTTTTAAAAGACGCCAATTTCCCATACGTCTGGCTTTTTGTATGACTATCAACAAAGCACAGGGACAAACTTTAGATTGTGTTGATATTTATTTACCCCAGCCTGTTTTTAGCCATGGTCAGTTATATGTAGCTATGTCTCGGGTGCGTTCATTTGAGAACTTAAAGGTTCAAATACTACCAAAAGGCAATAGAACACTGAATGTAGTATATAAAGAGGTCCTATAATAAACAACTAAAGGGAACCTGGCATTCATGCATGTAGAATGTTTTGCTTGATGTATGTCTGTCGGAATTTCAGTTTGTAGAAATAAGTAAACAAATTTTAATGGTTACTGAGTAATGCAATAATAAATTTTAGTATGCATCAGTGCAGTTTGTCTGGGCTTATATTGTACAATAATAAATATGCTGGATAATGAAAAACCTATATGATTCATCGGTTCATGTCGATAAAATGGAAAAATGCTCTAAATGTACAAATAAGGTGACAAGGTACCAAGTTTTTAATGTTATTTATAAGGGGATAATCTTAGTATTTGCATTCATGCGTCCAGTGCGTTTAGCCTTGCGCATGTCTGCCTATGCTTTAATTATAGAAATGTTCAACAAATTTGGGGCTTATATTGTACAATAATAAATATGCTGGATAATGAAAAACCTATATAATTCATTGGTTCATGTCAATAAAATGGAAAAATGCTCTAAATGTACAAATAAGGTGACTAGGTACCAAGTTTTTAATGTTATTTATAAGGGGATAATCTTAGTATTTGCATTCATGCGTCCAGTGCGTTTAGCCTTATGTGTGTCTGCCTATGCTTTAATTATAGAAATGTGCAACAAATTTGGGAGCCTATGTTGTGCAATAATAAATTTTTGTTTGTTCTATGCATGTAGTGCAGTTTGCCTGATCCATTTCACTTACTTTCATTTAAAGAAGGGTTAAAAATAAAATTGCGTAGTATATAAGAAAATTATTTTAGTACATGCATTAGTGCACTGGCCTGATGCATGTTTGTGTATACTCAATTCAAAGGTTCAAATAGGTCGAAGGGTTTTAAGAGATTCAATGTTGTCTACAATAAGGTAATTTTAGTAATCCATTTTCATTCATGCATGTCTTGCTTTTTTGCATGGTCTGTTTGTAAATATGTGTGACAAAAATTTTAATGTTCCCAACAAATCTTTTTTAATAACATCGAAATGGACACAAATATCTGAGTATATATGTATTGTGTATGTGTTTTTTTTTTTTTTTAGTGTTTTTTTTCTTTTTCATTTTTTTTTCCAATTTTTTTGCTGATTTAGGAAATATGCCTCATGGTACATAGATACCAAGGATTTATGTGTTTTGAATACCACCATTTCAGTTCAATAACATTTTCTTTATATATTCAAACATTTAAATGTAAAATTAAGGCAAATATTAATTTTCTGAAATATAATGGTATTCAAATTTTGGATTTCTTGGCATCTCATGGGGGAAACCGCCTTTTTCAGCATTTTTCCTTTTTTTGTTGTTTTTCTTTTCAGTAGGCATGCTTGAATATTAGTGTTTTTTTTATAAAATCTAATCTTTTAGAAAATAAAAAGTAGGGATGGAAATGTTTGAGAAACCCCCTTAAGTTCGGTACTTTTAAGTTAGCACAGCACATAATTTTACATAATTTCCTACATTTTAGAGTCTTCTGCATACAGTAATGTTTTTTTGTTGTTTTCATGGGCGTGCAGTGCTCATACATGCATTAGCAACTGTAACATTTACATATTTAGTGTAGTTTATAGATTGATGCATGAATTTTCATACATCCAGCTTATTGTTTGTTTGTTTGTTTTTTTTTGGGGGGGGGGGCGGGTCGGTGGTGCACTAATGGGAAAGTCATTTTTGACTGGTGTGCTAACGAAAAAATACCCAAAATTTTAGTAATATCAATTTGTGACGATGGTTAAGTTAACTTTATGCAACTCGGTATTACTTTAAACGTTCTTATATTTCCTATATTCTTTGTGGAATACATCATAATTACAAAAAGTAATCAAGCAAGAAAAACTTTCGTAAAAACTATGACACTCACACTACAATTTTTATAATATTTTTTTATATTTTTTGGTAGCATATTCCTGTTTTCCAATTTTTCCAGGAAAAAAGTTTTTTTTACCCAAAATTTTAAACCTGTTTTCAAATAATTTGTGATAATGTTGTCATTTAAATCTATGCACAAACATCAATAGTAAAAAATAAATTTTAAAACCGTTCGTAGCAGGAAATTTTTTGAAAAACCGTCAACTTTACACGAGCATGCCTGCTGAAAAATTAAAAGGGTATAGCGAGTACGGGCACTCGACCTCTTGGGTGTACATGGAACTGAGTGCAACAGTGACAGTCATTTTTATTTTCTGATTTCATCGTGTAAAATATGAATTTTGTCAAATATCATGGAAAATATGCAAATTTCGTCGAAAGATTATGGAATAAAACACAAATTTCGTCATAGGATTGAAAAAAAAAACGTGATTTCATCAAAGGATCGCAGAGTAAACGTGAATTTCATTCAAAGGACTGCAGAAAAAGTGCGATTTTTGTCAAATGATCGCAGAAAAACACTGATTTTGTCAAAGGATCGCAGAATAAATGCAAATTTCCTCAAAATGTTGCGGAATTATTCATGTTATGCACCTTCAGTGTCCCACTCCCCACTAGCTTTCCCCCCGCAGGAGGTCCTTTTTCTAAATTTTGCCGTCACACCTCATGTGACATATCGTTGCAAAGGCCTGTGAGGGGGCACTTTCCTAAATCGATATATCGGAATATCATGATATACAGATGCCGATTTATCGTGATATTTAATTCTAGACATCGCCCAGCCTTTGCGGTAAGTAAACTTTTTTTCTTTAGTGCTATCAAATTGTTTGCCGTCAAGTTTTGACGGGTTCCATCTAGTCATTATTTATATCAAAAACACATTGTTACTTAATAAACTATTTACTTTCAAAAGACGAGATATATATGTAATTAAAAAAAATCCATTTTTACCTTAATTAAATTTTTTTTAATTCTTACAATATCTACCTTTTTTCCCTGTCTTTTAGTAATATATTAAATGTCAATTATATTTCAATCCCATACCTTTAATAAAAGCATTTTTTTTCTCTTATTCTAAGAACCGTAATCTGTTGAAAGTGACGCTTCTCTTTAAAACCCCCTCTAATCAAGTCATACTCTGCCAATTTGCCCGGTACTCGGCTAAATTTTGGGCCGAGTACCGAGTACAATACCGAATAGTTGTAAAAATTCCATTTTTTAAGCGCTATTATCATTATTGAAGACAAACGAATTTATAACTGATCTGTAAAAGTTACGTGAATATAAATGTATAGTCAGGGGCTTAGCTACAAAAACATAATTCGGGGTGGGGGGGGGGGGTTCAAAATTATCACAACTTGTAATTCAAAAATTTCCCAACGTGAAACAAATTCCTCTATTTTCCAACTAAAATCATATGTTCAACGTGTATTTAATGATAAGGATACTTATACGAAAAAAAAAAATTCTTTCCAAAGCAAAAGGCTGAAACTAAAAACATAAAAATTATAATTATTGGTTCATTTAATGAAAGTTTTTGTCTTCAATTGTGTACGAGTTATAATCGTACTTGATATGAAAATAGCCTCCTATTTTTAGATTTTTGAGGAAGGAACAAAGTTTTGGAGGAAATGTATTAGAGCACTGTTGATAGACAACACTAGAGAAATTCAGGTCTGGTAGATGTATGATATTTTCATAACACAGAGAAACATAATGAGAAATTGAGTCTGGATGCTTTTTGTATTTCTTTTGAAAGTTTAACTATTTTAATCAGGGTTGCCGGCTTTTAACCAGGCCAAAAAAAAAGCCTGACAGTTTTTCTTTTGTTTTAACCACTTAAAAAAAGCTGGCTTTAATTGAAAAAAGACGGCTTCTATTTTTCAAAAAGCTGGTTTATAGGTAATTCATATAAAATTTGGATTAATTTATTTTTAATACACTTAGAAATATTTTCTACTAAATAAATATAAACTTCTATTAAATTTTGTCAAATAAATAAGTCCTTATAACTGCTAGAATGCAACTGTGAAGGCATTATGTCAGAAAATAATTATAAATATTCAGAAGAATACATTAAATTAGACTGTAGTCTTGGTTTGGAATTCTTTAGTATGGCTCTGCACATACTACACATTTTAAAGATTATATGAAAGAATATGTCACACATCAAAATAGAAACATTCTTACATACTGATATTTACTTTTAAAATTCATTAAAACTAAATAGCATATGTATTTAATAATTGAAATTATCTTATATAATACTTGAGAACACTTAGTAATAAGCAACTGGTATTCTAACTTATAAAAATGATATATTTAAAAAGTTTTTCTGCTACTAAGCTGTTATGTAACTTATTCCAGATATGTCCATACGGACGGATTAAAATCGTAGAATGAGCAATGTTGAAAGAGAAATTAGGAATGATATAACATTTGTGGAAATTTTAGTACATGTAAGTGCATAAAATAAAGAGAACAATTATAAAAAATATATATATATATATCCAAATAAAACTTGTTGAATTAGAATTTTGAAAAGCTAGTTGCTATTTAAAATAGTGCATATTCATGCATAAATTAATGCATATGTTAGTCATAATAATGCTTTAATAGAGAGAAATGATGTTTTTATTAAATGACTTTATGTGTGATTTTAAATAAATGTTTATGAGAAATAAAATAAGACTTGTATATTAATAACCCTTAAAAGTTAATAAAATATATAGCTAAGCAACCATTGTCCTTTTTAATCATATAAAGCAGTAAAAATGAATAAAAAGGGTGTTAAGGTCAGTGTAAACCAGAGAAAGCAATTGGTATGGCCTTTTATTCCAATATTAATGTCTTCATTATTAAAAAATTAGGTTATATTGATTTCTACCTCAATTAAATTTCTTTAAAACTAATTAAAAAAACACATAAAAATGTATCACCTATAATTAAAATGCTTTACTGTACAAAAGCCAATTTTGGCCAAAAAAGACTAATTTTGGCCAAAAAAAAGCCAGTTAAAACCAATAAAAGCCAACGGCGTGGCTTTTTTTAATTTTAGCCGGCTTTTTTGAAACCCTGATTTTACTACTACAGAACTCAGAAAAGTAGTCAACAAAACAATAATTTTTTTTTTTTTTTTTTTTTTTTTTTTTTTTTAATTAAAAAATAAACGGTTAAGTGCGAGTATTACTCGCGCACAGAGGGTTCCGTACAATAAATATATGAATTAGTAATTATTAAAAAAAGCGTTTCTAAAAGAATACTAAGACTTTGGAAAAAGATATGCAAAGTAGGATTGGGTATAACAGTATATACTAGAAAAATGTAAATGGATATGCCATCAAAGTTCAAAGAGATATGGAACATAATAATATCAAATATAGCTATTCTGTGTAACTCATTTTTACTTTCTTCTACCTTTACAAGAAGAAAGTATTGGATTCGTGAAAATTTTCGAATTCCGGTTTTCGACGGATTTATACGTTTTAGGGGACAGGGATAATGAAAAACATATTTTTACGAAAGGTCTGTCTGTGTGTGACAAAAATTTTGTGGGTGCTCTATCTTAAGAACTATTGAAAGAAATTTAATAAAACTTTAGATTCAGTTAGTCCCTGATATAAATTGGTGCTGATTACTTTTTGGTGTAAATCGCCCAGCAGCTGGCGCTGATATCCTGCATTATTCATGATTTTCAAAATAGATTTGACACATGATTTTCTCAAGAACTAAAGCACGAATTTTCAAAAAAACTTCAGATTCAGTTAGTCCTTGATATAATTTGGTGCTGATAAGCTTTTGCTGTAAATCGCCCAGTAGGTGGTGCTGTTATGCTGCATTATTCATGATTATCGCAATAGCTCTATCTCAGGAATTAATGCACGAATTTTCACCAACCTTCAGATTCAGTTAGCCCAAATTATATGTATTAGTGCTGTTTAATTTTTAGCGTGAATCGTCCAAATGGCGGCACTACAATGCTGCAATTTTCACAATTTCCGCAATAGCTGTATCTCTAGAACTAATGCATGAATTTTCACCAAACTTTAGATTCAGTTAGTCCCTGATATAAATTTTTCCTGATAAATTTTTGGTGTAAATTGCCCAAGAGGTGCCACTGCTATGCAGAACTTTTCACGATTTCCGCAATAGCTCTATCTCAAAAACTAACGCACGGATTTTCATTAAATTTCAAATTCAATTAGAAGTTCACGTAAGTTGTCCCTGAGTAGATTTTGATATAAATCATCTAACCGGTGGCGCTGCTGTGCCGCATTTATCAAGAACTATTAACATGTAGAGATAGCAGAAAATTTTGGGATTGACACATCCAACTAGTTTAATATTATCTTAATCTCTTTATAATGAACTTAATTCAGTACTGACAATAAGAGCAGTGCATATTTAAACTTCATTCGGCATTTCCTAAAACTAAATTCAGCATAGTAATTACTTTCCTTTCTACAGTGTAGCTAAAACAAAACATTCGCTCAAAGTTTACATTTGGAATTGTGCTAAGCGCGCTTCGAAAGGAGGTCATAAATTTGCAACGCCGCCTTGGATCTTGCCGCGTTTTTCCAGATAGGTTTTTAATTAACTTTTAAAGTCACTCGAGGCATATTAAAAGATACATTCAATGCAAAATAGTCGCGAATCCCATAGTATTTATATAATTCATTCTAAATAAGGGGTCTTCGGGCTCTCAAAATTGGAAAAAATGAAAAAAAAAAGAACATTTTCAACATTTAATATATTAAAATACATATGATTTTAAAACACAATTTTTATTGGGATGAAAGATATAAGTGTTTTCTTTTATTTCATGTATGCAGAAAAAAAAAAAAAATACTAGATGCATAATTAGCATTTATAGAGAACTCCAAACTGTCAGACATTTGACGAGCAAAAAATTGGTATAACAGTTTAAGCGCAGGATTACAAAATAAATATTGCAATTAGAATGAAATTTTTTGTGCCTACTTATACTTCAGATTGTAGTAATTACCCTGAACCTAAATAAATTTGTATTTAAAGCATTTTTATATTTTTAATACAAAATTGTATTCAGCAAATACCAAATTTTGAAAATTTCAACAACATAATCACTTAAAATATTTTTTTGAACAATAAAAAGGAAATTTTAGGTTCCGTTTATACAAATTAACATGAAACGTATGTTTTGAAAATTTCATGAAAAAATATTCAAAAGGTTTTGAGATATCGTGCGCGTTATGCCCAAAACAGTCCTTTGGAGGAAAATGACTTAAAAGTTTCGAAAATGCCGCTTCAGATTTTGACCGGGTATAATTCTAAAAGCCATAACTTCTGTTCTAATGAGAATTTGAAGGAAACAATTATATTAAAGTGTTCAGAATTGATAGAAGATTAACATCTAAAAAATTTAAAATTACATTTTTTTGAAGCTTTAAGAGTTCTGAGACCCCTAAAATTAGTCTGTTTTTAACAATTTGACGTTTATTGATTTTATACTGTTACTGGTCATTGCATTACACATATATAAGGGAACGTCCACGGCAGAAAAAAAAAAAATTTGCTGAAAAATTTTTTTAAACGGAAATATAAGTCTGATACATCAATTTAAAGTTAAAGAGTTGAAGTATATGAATTTGTAAGTTTTAATTTCATAAGAGCAAGTGTTTACTGAAAATGAGCTGGATACTAACAGTATAAAACTACATTTACATTTGAGCTTAAAATACAACATATTGAAATGCATGATTTTTTTACTTTTTAGAATGCAATAAAATTACTATGCGTTCAAATCAACAAACTATTTTCGTATCTTTAATATCTACATAGATAAAATCTTTTAGATAATGTCTTTAATATATTTTTGGCTGTATTTAAACGTTAATACTTAAATGTCACAAGAGTAACGGAAAACATACAAAAGTTTTAATTAAAAAAAAACTACTTAAATTTTTTACCCAAAACTTCTAATTCTCTGATTTCGAGGTATAAGACATATTTTACATTAAATATTTTATTTATGCTATGCATGGAATAGGCTCTGGGGAGTTGTCACAAGAGTAACAAACGTCTGTGTCACAAGAGTAACACATGATACTTTTGTCGATAGTTTGATATAAAACTGCGTTACAACCAAAACAAACAGAATGCTTAAAGTTTTGTTGTTTATTCTCTGTTATTAGAGCAGTTCTTGAAATAGTTTTAGCTATAACTAAGGTTATTTTGTAAATTTTAAGGAAGATAAAATATCTTTATTAGTGTTCTTTTAATGGGTGGATTTATTTTTATTCATTGTTGGTATTATTTAAGATTATAAAATAATCATGACAAGTAATTAAAGATATAATAAAGCAACTCAACTCGTGTCATTTTTGTGTGCTTTCTTTTGGTTTGAAGCACATGGTCTTTAATTAGATATTTTATAGGCTTTGTAAAGCTTCGTTTACTAAATTCTGCTGTATAACCTACAGAGGCTCTTATAGTAACTCTTATGTAAAGGATTCAGATAGTATATTTTAAAAGAAAGATTTTAATATTGCTTTTACACACGGCATTGTTTTAAAGAGCACGAAAAACTCTGCTAAGCGCCAAAAATTGTAGAGTAAAAATAAGAATGAAATTGAATATGTTGTTGTGAGAAAGAAGCAAAATAAAATATATTACGATAAGGTGAAGAAAAGTCTTAGAACCAGCAAAAGCTTCAGCAAGAAAATGGAAATATTAAGAAAAGGAAAAAGTAGAGAACTATAGCTAACCTCAGATACTGTAACGGAAAAAATCTTACTCCACAGCTTTGGAGAATTTTATGTCGATGAAGATTTAAGAAGAGGTCATTCTTCAGCTAAATCTACGTTAGTTAGTGCGTGAAAAAGGTCACATAATTTCATCTATTGTAGGGGGCATTTAATAAGAGATTAAGTTTTTTTTTAAAGAAGCTTTTCTAAATTGAAAAATTGGAGATTCCTTTGCAGCTTTAAATCCTAGTTTCATAAAACAATAGAATATTACTCATCAGAATATCTCCATTTGTCGTTGTCACAAAAACATTCAAGCAATTCATAATGTAGTAACTGGTGTATTTCCTGCATTAAACATTTCTGTGATGGATTTGATGACTTTGTCTGCCAAGATACATGATAATTAGAATTTAGGAATTCAAAATGTCTAATTTGCGGAGATAACATCGAAGAATTATTTGAAACGGAAGTCCATAATACAGAACTTCTTATAAGTTATTGTAAATAGCAAAACTTTGATAGATGTTTTGCTATTGACAAAACGTCTATCAACATATTCTCAATACTGTTACTTTTTCGAAACGTTAATAAACGTTTTGAAAAAGCAGCAGTTAAAGAAACCATTTTTGATTGTTAAAAAATTTTCGAAAGCAACTAAATCCATTTCTGTGGCACACATTCATTGAAACTTCTACAAGGGATTATTTTCGTAATGCCAAAAAAATAACCATTTCTCAAAGAATAGTTATGCCAGTGGATTTTCTGGAAACAGTTTTATTTTTATGCCAAGACGAAATTTTGGTATGAAATACTACATTACTGGTCAAATCCATAAGCGACTGTATTTTCAGCTTTTTATTTAGTATGATCCCAATAAAGTAAAATCTTACGCTATTATTTTAGACAATGTAACTCATAATCAATTTTTTGTAAATGCTTTCGTATGTAAAATTTCAACATTGCATCTTTAAGGGAATTTGTATTTTCCTAAAATGTTCCTGTTTTACTTTTTTATATGATGGTTGTGCTTTCCAATTTAAACAAAAATATAACTATGATAATATGCCTGCAATGAATCAGACTCCTTTCTCAATTAACTTAATTCGGCATATTGTTTTTTTCAAATACTCCTGGTATAGATGCTGTAGATTTATTTTGTGTTGTTGTATAATGATATATATGGTATGAAGTGCGTGCTAAAAAATAAATTCTAAGATGTACTGCTTATTTTGTCAAAAGAAATAAAACAATAAAGTTTCCATACTTTGCGAGAAAATACCAACAGCGAAGGACATTCAACAAATACAATGTGTTAAAACCATGAAAAATGACACTATCTACTACAAACCTTACACTAACATGATTCGTACAAAGAATTTCTCTTTCATTAAGTAATCATGATACAGGAAAAATTGCAAGTGATATTAATGATAATGAAGACAGTGACTTATTCTGTTAAGCAGCAGAAACTGAGAGATTGCTATGTGGTTATAGTGTTTGTTAATTTTAGATTTTTTTACATTATTTTATGTTATTTTAAAATTAAACCATCGTTAAAAGTTGTTCTGTATTGAAAGTAATTTTAATTATTTTGTTTAGTATTTAAACTGAATTTTTGCTAAAATTACATTATGGACAAAATGTCACAAGAGTAACACTTAGCATTTTACAAAATCAAATGTAACTAATTCATGCGTTATCAGATGTGTTCAATGATTAATGCTTTTTAAAAAGATATAATTACTCTGCTATATTCTGTAAATTTTATTTCTATAGTCTCATATAATTCACAGGATTTCTGCGTCAAACACAATTTTTGAAAATTGCATTTTTTTGTGGTCACAAGAGTAACAAAATTTTCATTTATTATATAGCCAAGTAATATGCTTTTTGTTACAAATTGTATATGGTTTATGAAAGTAGAGTACATGTATTTTTAAGAAGTTGCATCAAATTTTTCTTAAATATATTTTGTAATAAAAAAAATTGGAAATATATATGGAAATTTGCTCTGGTGGTCACAAAAGTAACAGTGAACGTTCCCATATATTACATGCATTGGTTAAATGAGAACTAGTCGTTTGTTTTGAAAAAGGTCAGTAATCACATTTTCGAGATGTCTTAGGCTAAGAGAATGATCATTTTCTGCGATATTGATGCTTTGAGTTTAAGTATTGTAGTGTATAGTTTTTTAATTGCATTTCTGTCTTTGTTCCGTTCGAAACGATAATAGACCATTGACTTCCAGACAAAAACATAAAACATACGTTTTATAGGTCTATTTCAGTTTCAAACTTCTTGTCAGAGGTCCGTACAGGCCGAAATTTTCGGCCCGAGCCTGGTCCGGCCCGTTTTCCCATTTTTTTCACAAAAAATTTATTGGCGCCCGGTATAAAATCTAAAAGTTCGGCCTGGCTCATACAAAAACTTAACAAACCCTACCCTGCCCGACTAAATTTCTACAAAATAGAGATTATTACACCATTACAGTTAAAAATTGTCTTGTACGAGGAGTTCTCACAAAAAAAATACTTATTTTAGCTTTTTTCATGTTTGTATTCTCTATTTTTTAAAAAGTGTCCTGGCCTGCGAAATTTATTTTGTTATCTTGAAATTCACAGCAATCTTTCTGAAAAGTTACAGCAGGGGTGGGGGGGGAATTCCCTCCCGGTATTAACTATGCGGCTCGTTCACAAAATTTTCGTTTTTTCGCGATCCTTTGACGAAATTTGCATTTTTTCGTGATCCTTTGACGAAATTTGAGAGGGATTTTCACGATCCTTTCATGAAATTTGCGCTTTTTCTGCAATCCATTGACGGACTTTTTTTCGCGATCTTTTGGCGAAATTTACGGGCTTTTTCAGCAATCCTTTGACAAATTTTGCGCTTTTTCCGCGATCCATAGACAAAATTTGCGTTTTACGAAATTTTAAGAAATTTGAGTTTTTTGCGATCTTTAGAAGAAATTTACATTTTTCGCGATCCTTCGACGAAATTCGCGTTTTTTGCGATCTTTTCGCGGAATTTATATTTCTTGCGGTCTTTTGTCAAAATTTGCGTTTTTGCACGATCTTTAGACGAAATTTTAGCTTTTCTCGATCTTTAGTCAGAGTTAGCGATTTTTTCGCGATCATTTGGCGAAAATTTTGGTTTTTTCGCGATCTTTTGACGAAATTTGTGTTTTCCCCAGACCCTTTGGCGAGCTTTTTCTGCGAACGATTGACGTAATTGATTTTTTACGGCGACCATTTGTCGAAATCCGCGATATTTTTATGTCCGAGTTTTCTTAATGATGACCGATTTTTTTTTTAATTTTCGGAAAATTGAGATCAGAATCACCCCTGGCTATCTCGTAACATTTTCTAAGACGTGATCGCATAGGTGAGCAGAAATGTTCGTTATAGACAAGTTTCCTCCTTGTTAACAGGTACACCATCTGCTGTAAATGTATTA
Source organism: Maratus speciosus (assembly GCA_963932465.1). Classification (NCBI taxonomy): domain Eukaryota; kingdom Metazoa; phylum Arthropoda; class Arachnida; order Araneae; family Salticidae; genus Maratus; species Maratus speciosus. Next base: position 85,748,577 of record OZ010794.1, read on the forward strand.
TATTCTTTTCACACGTATTATTATATTCATTTTGTATGGATCAACATATCTTTTACGTTTAAGACAGGATTTCGTCAGGTGCAGGTTCTTTTTCAAACGTTATATTTATATTTATTGCCTGGAAATTGTTATCGTCTATAATATTTATTGCCTAGAAAATGACAATTCTTTGAAAATAATAAATTGAAAATTTTAATCGTAGAACAACGGAAATTAAAAAATATATGCAAGTTTTGAAAATATTGTTGGACCGGACGAAATTTTACAATTTTTGCACGGATATATAATAATATAAACTACATTCTAAAATTCAGTACTGTTTGGACACGGATAGTGATAAACTTCACCAATTCTCGTGATATTGTTACATCTGACATAATACAAAGTAAGTCTATTGAAAATTTTGCAGAAATTGTTTAATTAATTTTTAAGTTAGGAACAAGAATTCGGGGTAGTCTTGGAGTGAAACACCGTGTGTATTTTTGACTGAACAATGGATTCCTGATTTTCCAAAATGGAAAATTTGAAACCGGAAAATTTAAAAGGGAAATTGATTAAATTAGAGACGTCGAAAAGCGGTAAGGATTGGGCTCGGGGCTCTGAAGCTAAGGCACGGCTTCGATCTCATTACTTCCACCTTTTCCACTTTGCCCTCCCACGGGGGCCTTATCTAACTTTTTCCAACACCTCTCATGTAATATATCATTTGAAAGTCCTTTAAACATTCTATCGAATTATGCACCTCCTGTCCTTCTTTCCCCACTTTACCCCCGGGGGCATTTCTAACTTTTGCCAGCCTTCAACTGATATATCATTGGAAAGCACTGTGACCACTGTCATATGCACATCCCGTCCCCCTTCTCCCAAATGATCCATCCCGTGGGGCACTGTTCTAACTTTTGCCATCACCTTCTTGTAATCTATCATTGGAAAGCCCTTTGACCACTTTTCCGTAGTGGAATGTTTGTATACAACATATTATCCCCCTAGTGGTAGAAGATGGAACTAAAAGAGTAAGCAGAGCGGGCGCAGCACGCCTGTTAAACGGTGCCGCAGGGAGCGGGTACATGTGTCTGTGATTCTTTCTGAAAAAGGTTTGTTTATAACAGAGTGCATCCCCTGGCTGTGGAGAGTGGAACTAACATATTTTGCAGAGCATCTGTAGCACAACTGCTATACTGTGCTGCAGGCAGTGGAAACCAATGTTTAATGATCGTATATAACATATTGCACTCCCTGGTGGAAGAAGGTGGAACTATTGGATTTTGCGGTGCGTGCTATACGGTGCCGTAGAGAGCAGGGATCTAGTTCGAGATTGTTTTTTGTAAAAATTTAATACAGTAGACTCCCTGAAATCCACACAAAATGGGACCAGAGATTATGCGGATTTTAGAAATTTGCGGATTTCTGGTCATTGCTTAGTTTACATTTTTTAAACAGTAGTGTGATTATAATAATGCAATCTAGATTAAAATGAATACTTACAATATAGTAGAATGTTAAAATAATTAAGTAAAGTAATAAACGAAAATAATAAAAACTTAAAGAATATTAAAAATAATTAAAATATTAAAAGTAAAGATCAAGGAAATAATAATGTTTAATTAAATAAACAGAATAAAGATGAGATACATTTTTCCTAAATTATTCAATGAAACTTGCCTCATAAAGGTACCCTACTAATTAACATCAAAACCATAAAATAAAGAGGTTTTATTTCAGGTTTAGCCAGACTTAATAACCAGAAAAAGCTTGATTAATACATAAATATATTTTGTAAAAAGATTGTTATTACCAGTGACATCAGCAATATCTTTGATTTTTTTTCAGAAAGTTATATTCCCTTCATGAAAAAGCATACGGTCAATAATATTAACGAGAATTACCTATTGCAATACACACAGAATTGATATAAAAATAAAAAAGTGTATTTGTGTCCCTACATCGGAACTGAAAATTTCATTGTTTACATCTGTGATGATGTGCGGATTTTAGGGTTGCAAATTTTAGTGAGTCTACTGTAATACAAGATTTTTTCCTCAGTTCGAGGTTTGCTATTTCATATAAATTCAAGGATTCCAATGTAGCCTGCTATACAGTGCTATACACAACGGGGACCCGGCTGAAGGTTCTTTCGGTTCAAGATTGGTTTTTAGAAAAATTTCATATTACAGTATAAGATATATTATCCAGAATGCTTATAATATATTTGATAAAAAGATTGTTATTACCAGTGTCATCAGCAATATCTTTGATTTTTTTTCAGAAAGTTATATTCCCTTCATGAAAAAGCATACGGTCAATAATATTAACGAGAATTACCTATTGCAATACACACAGAATTGATATAAAAATAAAAAAGTGTATTTGTGTCCCTACATCGGAACTGAAAATTTCATTGTTTACATCTGTGATGATGTGCGGATTTTAGGGTTGCAAATTTTAGTGAGTCTACTGTAATACAAGATTTTTTCCTCAGTTCGAGGTTTGCTATTTCATATAAATTCAAGGATTCCAATGTAGCCTGCTATACAGTGCTATACACAACGGGGACCCGGCTGAAGGTTCTTTCGGTTCAAGATTGGTTTTTAGAAAAATTTCATATTACAGTATAAGATATATTATCCAGAATGCTTATAATATATTTGATAAAAAGATTGTTATTACCAGTGTCATCAGCAATATCTTTGATTTTTTTTCAGAAAGTTATATTCCCTTCATGAAAAAGCATACGGTCAATAATATTAACGAGAATTACCTATTGCAATACACACAGAATTGATATAAAAATAAAAAAGTGTATTTGTGTCCCTACATCGGAACTGAAAATTTCATTGTTTACATCTGTGATGATGTGCGGATTTTAGGGTTGCAAATTTTAGTGAGTCTACTGTAATACAAGATTTTTTCCTCAGTTCGAGGTTTGCTATTTCATATAAATTCAAGGATTCCAATGTAGCCTGCTATACAGTGCTATACACAACGGGGACCCGGCTGAAGGTTCTTTCGGTTCAAGATTGGTTTTTAGAAAAATTTCATATTACAGTATAAGATATATTATCCAGAATGCTTATAATATATTTGATAAAAAGATTGTTATTACCAGTGTCATCAGCAATATCTTTGATTTTTTTTCAGAAAGTTATATTCCCTTCATGAAAAAGCATACGGTCAATAATATTAACGAGAATTACCTATTGCAATACACACAGAATTGATATAAAAATAAAAAAGTGTATTTGTGTCCCTACATCGGAACTGAAAATTTCATTGTTTACATCTGTGATGATGTGCGGATTTTAGGGTTGCAAATTTTAGTGAGTCTACTGTAATACAAGATTTTTTCCTCAGTTCGAGGTTTGCTATTTCATATAAATTCAAGGATTCCGATGTAGCCTGCTATACGGTGCTATACACAACGGGGACCTGGCTGAAGGTTCTTTCGGTTCGAGATTGGTTTTTAGAAAAATTTCATATTACAGTATAAGATATATTATCCAGAATGCTTGGGACCTGAAATATTGTAGATAACGGTTTTTTTCTGCAATTCGCATAACTTTACGATAAGTATTAAGAATAGTACAAAATAACAGTATGAAATATATAAAATATGAATAATATATATGTAAATACACAAATATAAATTACTAATTCACTTACACAAAATAAAAAGTATACAAAATTATAATTCAAACAAAAAAAAATTGCATTAACATATAAGACTTGAGAGCAGAATCCTTTCATTTGGATTATTAGAAATTTTTGGATTAAGATTCGTTGCTTGTAATGTGTCTCTTGCAGTAATTGCTCCTGTATCCTGAGATGATTTGCTGTTCATGGAAGTAGCTGCTTTGTTGCATCCCACAAATCCGTTGTTCCGTTGAAAAATATCAGTAGCTCATTTGAAGTTTTTTTACCCACCTCATTCTGCTGGTCATTATCATCACTTCCATTATCATTATCATTTGTCATTATGTCACAAATCTCACTGCCAGTCATCTGATGACTTACGGGCATCAGTAATTGGACAATCTTTCACACACTCTTGACCTAACAGTTTTATTTTCTGAACATGAAAGTTCTTTAGCAGATCTGTAATAATTTCCTTCTTGGAAATTTTAAAGTCTTCAACTTCATGCTCATTCACACCATAAAAAATATTACAGATGACCACAAATTGTATCACTCATGGATGAATGTATCTGTATATCTGTCTGTTGTATTCCATGCTTGACGTAAAATACATCTTAAGTTTTTACATTTTTGAAAAAAAAAACTATTTTTTGATTATTATTTTTGCATTCTGGCTTTCGGAACATTCTGGATAATGGGTCTCATACTGTACACGATTTTCCGGTCTGTGCAGAACACTGGTACACAGTGTTGTAGGCATATGGGACCCGTTTCAAGGTAGGTTGTTTCGAATAATTTCATAATATAAGATTTTCTTCGATTCGAGGTTCGTAGTTTCATATGAATTCAAAAACCACTATGTAGCCTGCCGTACGTTGCCGTAGGAAGCGGAGACCTGGTTCGAGGTTCGTTTGGTTCAAAATTAATTCTTTGGGAAAAAAATTATATTACAAGATTTTTTGGCACGTGCAATGCACACCTGATATATGGCGTCATAGGCAGCGGGGACACGGTTAAAAATTTCATATGAATTCAAGAACCCCAATGTAATTAGGGCCCGCTAATGAGTGAAGCGGGCTAGTAATTATTATTAATTTTAAACATTATGTACTATTTATTTATAGTATATGATTAATTTATTTTAAATAAATATTAAATATTTATAGTATTTAAAACAATATTTTTCATTTAAATAATATTAATTGTTATTATTAATTTTTTCTATCTTTACAGCATTTCAAACAAACATATATATATTTAAGATTTCGCATGTTAGGTAATTTTTTTAATTAATTTTCCCAAACAACCCCCCCCCCCCCTCCTGCCAAAAAAAATCCCATTTTTTTAAAAGATTTGAGCTCAATTTTTTAAAAGTTTTTATAACTAGGTATTTACTGTTGTGGATATAAAGGGATTATGATTTAAAATCTAAAATAGCTAATATTTCACAATAGCGCAACAAAAGCAAAAGGAAAAAAAGATAAAAAAGAATCAAATAAGAAATTTAAAATATTACTTTTTTATTTTCAAATAAGAAATTTACATCTATCCCAAGACACTAAACATTAATTAAAAAAAATTAAAAAAAAAAAACATTTCTGTCATGATGTATAAAAAACAATAAAGGCATCAGTATAGTATAAAAAATTCAGCTTACAATTATTTCAAGGCTTTTCTTTATTATTTAGAATAATAATACAACTGTCTTCTTGAATTGGGAATGAAAACTTTTAAAGTCATAGAAGATGGATGATAAATTATTCCAAAGCATTTGAGCTTTGGAATTTTTTTCGATTTTTTTCACTTTTTATGAATAACAATTATTCAGTTGATAATTTCTACCAGAAAAAGAACTGTGCAGCTATATGATTATCTGTGAAATGAAAAACAGAAAAAAATAACTCAAATTTAATGCTATTGCTACAATAATTTTATTGGATCAAAAAACTAACATACGCTAAAACGTAAAGTTTCAACTAAGGTGGCATTAAAGTATCGAAAACAAAAATGAATAGTAATCGTGAAAGTACTATTTTAGAATTGAATATGGAATTTTGAAATATGCTTCATGAAGGTATAATTAGATACAAATTCAGGGGATAGTTAGGAGGAAATCCCCCCCCCCCCCATTCACCAAAAAAGAATTCAAATTTTGTGTTTTTTTATGGTTTAGAAGTGCAAATTACACCTGCAACTGCTGCATTATATATAGATATCTACCCTATATATATAAAATCCTAATGAAACAAATTTATGAAACGACTGAAATGAAACGAATTTATGAAACGATTCTACGAAACGACTGATTAAACAACTGATTCTGTTTCACGGCGAATTCTCCTAAAATATGGAATACTTTGCGATGAAATTAACACCAAAACTCCATATTGATCCGCAGATCTCTAAACTGGTATTAGAATTTTTAAATTCGAATTAGTTTACGAAATATTATTTTTTTCTAATTTTAAATAATTTTCTCTAACGATGGCAACTCAAATTTTAATCATAACAGATATTTTTTTTCATATTTTAGAAAAGGTTATTATTTTAAACTAATTTGCGACCAGTTTGGCCTCCCTTAAATGTATGCTAAGAACAATGCTTTTTTTTTTCATTATCATTTTATATAATACAAAACATTCATTTAAAACTGAAACATTTAAAATTAATACCTTTCACTTCTTTCTTTTTTTTAAACGAAACGAAAAGAAAAATATTAGGCGCAGGTGTCATATACGCACCGGGGTACCTAATTGGCGCCAAAATGGCATTATCTCGCCTGACATGGTAACCCAGCTATTGTTGCTTATTTATTAATAAACGTTTATTTACATTTATTTTCTTTTTATTTAAAAAATGTTATAAATTGTTTTGTTCTATAGTTATTAATTTTTTTTATTTATTGTTATTTCATTTTAAAAATAATAGAAAATAATTTAAAAATACACATGTAACTGGCATTCGAAAACAAGGTTTTCGCCAAATTGTCATAAAAAAAATCACGCCAAACCCGATTAAATAATGCAACAAATCTTGACATTTAATTTTAAATTCAAAGCAATGTTTTAATGGTACTACTTAGTTATCCCGTCGACCAGTTTCGCCAAATTATATAAATCGCCAAACCACTCGCCAAATTATACAAATTGACGTAATTTTTATTTTAAATAACGAAAGAACAAATAAATTAGTATAACATAAATAAAAATATAAATAAAACGTCGAAATAAAAATCACTTGAAGGCGTAAACACCTGTAACTTCCTTACAGTCATGTGAATGTGGCATTTACGATCAACCATTGTTGACATTTAATCTTATAGTCTAGACTTTGGTCGATGGGATAACCAAGTAGTAGCGTTTTAATTTAGGGGAGACCGGGGCTAGTAGGTGCAGTTTTCAGTTATTGATTTTTATTAATTTTTTGTTTAAGTTTTTTATGAAACTTTAACTGTACTTTTAAAGAACAGGCATCGGGCTATAAATACTCGGAGTTTTGAGTTTGCACTTTATGTTTAGCGGAAGCCTAAAGTAAAAGGAAAATTGCGCGCCAACCTACCCCGTCACGGGGCAAGTTGCCTATACCTATGTAGTAAGTTGGCACACCCTTTATAAAAATTTAAATGAAACTCAAATAAGACACACAGTTAAGAGAAATCAATTTCATTGTTACCAGTAAGTTTAAACAAAGGTGTTATCGCCGTATAATGTAAATTCTAAATTATACAGACATAAAAATAATGAATAAAACATTAACACTGAGTAACTTGTATCCTACTCGATATCATCATCAGAGTTACAGTTGTCACAAATAAAAAATAGAGTGTCTCCGTTTGGGCAAGCCTCGTGTGCCCAAAATCTTGCATTGCAACCACTTTTCTCGGTGTTTGCTATTTTTCAAGCTACCAGCACACACCAGACACCGAGCCAACTTTCCCCGTGTTCAATGTGCCTACTAGCCCCATAATAAATTTCTTCACAAAAGGGACACGTAACCATCTAAGCATAAATAATCCAAGTAAATCTCATATGGGTGGGTACAGTTAATCATACACTAAGAAAAACAGCACAAGTTAAATCGCAATTATTAAAATAAGTATTAGAAATTAGAAAAAGAATGAAGCAACAAAAAATTACTTACGATTGCAAAAAACAGAAAACTCGTAATAAATGTCCACTGCGCGTAGGTAACGCTGCAAATTTACACTAAGGATTGTAAAAAGCAGGAAGAAAGGTACTCTGTGACTGGTTTCGCAATCGATCCGCAGACAGGCGATTTATGAGGACTGCGCTTACTTACCCCTGTAGCCAACTAGCCCCGGTCTCCCCTACCATTCGAAAAATAAAAAAAATGCTAACTGGCGAGTTAAAAAAAAGCTACTGGCAAGATTTGCGCCCGGCTAACATAAAAGTACCAAGAATTCTTTGCGATCATGGCAACTTTTATGTAGTTTTATTCGAAAAAATAACTTTGATTCTTTAATCAAAATAGAAGCTTTCTAATGAAAGGCGAAGGGATCAGCCCGTAATTGTTTATGGCAGTTACATGACTTGGGCTATTATAAGTGAAATGATGGCGACAGAATAATATTTGGTGACTTATCACCTATGGCTGGCTGACATTAAAGTACCAAAATGGCCACCTGGTATATAAAAAGCGAAGGGATCAGCGCGCAATTGTTTATGGCAGTTACATAATTTGGACTATTATAATGCAGGTAAAATTATGGCGATAGAATAATATTTGGCGACTTATCACCTGTGGCTGGCTAACATTAAAATACAAAAATGGCCGCCTGGTATACAAAAAGCGAAGGGATCAACCCGGAACTGTTGATAATAGTCACATGACTTAAGCTATTATTATAGAGATTGTTTTCAATTCTAAAAACAGCGCAAAGAGTAATATCTCTAGGAATAAAAATTTATTTACACCCCAGCTAGAAAATGTTTGCACTTTTTTTGCAAAAAAAGTATAGATTGTACACAATTTGTGCATAAAAAGTGACTTTTTTGAACACTTTGAAAAGTATGCATTTTGTGTGCAAACTGTCTGTATTTTTTATACATACAAAAAAGTGTATATTCTATGTTGTCAAAAACTGTGCACATTTTTTGCATAAAATAAATGAATATTCCGTGTTCGCGAAAAATGTGCATTTTTTATGCAAAAAAAAAATCTGTAGATTCCAATTTTCTAAAAATTATATATTTTTTATGGATGTAAAAATTAGTACTTTTATTTTAATTAGTATATTTATTCCCCTAACCCCCTAAACGAAAATTCTCAATTCCATTTTAATTTTAAGGTAAACGAAATAAATACATTTTAAGATATATATACATTTTAACGTCTGAATTCAAAATATTTAAATAGGAACAGTAGACAGACTTCAATACAATTACTAAAAACATAGATGAGGCTATGCGGTGCATGGCGAAACGTTTATTTTATAGTGTATAATTTTATATGATTTTATCTCATTTTAATTGTTTTGTATGTTTTTAGTAATTGTATTAAAGTCTGTCTACTGTTCCTATTTAAATACATTTTACTATGTTTTTCAAACTAAGAGAAAAAAAAATTAATTATTTAAATTTCAAAATCCAGGAAGGGGCAATGGGTCTCCTCCCCCAACCCTCCTCTTTCATTAACGGAAATTTCCAGAGTTCCTCCTTTATTTTAAGTTGCTTGAAAAAAATAAATTTTACTATGTTTTTCAAAATAGGCGAAAAAGAAATTTTAATTAATTAATATTTAAAATCTGGGGTAGGGGTAAATAGTTCACCGAAACCCTCTAACTTAACAGAAAATTATTTAATTCCTCTTTTATTTTAAGTTACTCGAAAAGAGAGAATTTTACTACGTTTATCAAAATCATTGAAAACAAAATTTAGAAATAATTTAGATTAAATCAAATTCGAGGGAGGGGCAATAGCTCTCATATGACCCCTTCTACCCAAGTAAAAGTTCTTAGTTCCTCTTTAATTTTAAATTACTCGAAATAGATACATTTTGCTGTGCATTTCAAAATCGGAGCAAAAGACATTTTAATTAAATAAGTTTCAAAATTCAGGGAGTGGCAAAATGGGCTCTTCTACACCCTCCTCCCTTTCCTTAACAGAAAATCCCCAGTTCCTCTTTTATTTTAAGTTACTTGAAAGAATAAATTTTACTGTGTTTTTCAAAATCGAAAAAAAATAAATAAAATTTAGTTAAATTTTTAAATCGAGGGAGGGGAAATGACCCTCCTAAAGCCCCTTCCCCCAAAGGAAAATTCTTAGTCTATCTTTATTTATTATATTATCTTTTATCTTAATTTTACTTTTATCTATCTTTATTATCTTTACTCGTAAATAACAAATTTGACTCTGTATTTCAATGTAGGAGAAGAATAAATTTTAATTAATCAAATTTTAAAATGCAGTGAGGGGCAATGGCTCTCCCATGCTCCCACCCCCTATCAGAAAATTCCTTACTTCCTTTTTTATTTTAAATTCTTCGAAAAGAATAAATTTTATGAAGTTTTCAAAATTATCAAAAAAGAAAATTTAGCTAGTTAAATTCTAAAATCGAGGGAAGGGCAGTGGACTCCCCACCCTCACACACATACACACACGCGCGCACAAACTCTCCTCTTTTTGACGAAGCCCATGATTAGAGTGTACAAATACAAGTTACTAAATGCATCCCTTATCCTCTATCAAGCATAAATTTCAGTTATTATGAAAACTACTTCTGCTTTCAAAAAGCAAATGAAAAATGTTTATTTCTTATTAATTTATTTCAAATTTCTATTTAAACATTTGATTATTATTTTCGCATGCGCAGTTGCATTTCAACTCAACTCAACTCTCCTTGTGTTTACATGCATCGAGCTGTGATTGCGATGTCGCTTACATGTGACTCTTGCCGGCGTTATAGAATCTTAGGATTAGCGAAATATCTTTATCGTTTCTTTCTCTAATTTTATTATTTGTCTTTTTAACGATAACATCCACACTCTAATTTCTTATAGGGATCAATTAACATCTCTTTGAAAGTTCCAAAAACCTCGGCCGTTTTCTAAATAAATTATTCTTTCTAAAACTTCAAAAGTTCGTAAATGATATAACGATCTGTTATGCATTTTACGCCATTTGATTTTTTGTTAAGGATAAATCTCTTGTATTTTAAATAACGTATTCTTTCGCTTAAATTAGTATTTGCATGCTTATATTTAAAATAATTGATAGCAGTGGTGTAGTCGTAAAAAAACCAGAGGGTATACGTTCTAAACAGAGGATATACGCTCAAGGCAGAGGGTATACCTTAGTGTATATATGCTATAACTTTCTTGAGAAACAGAGGGTATACGGTGTTCCTTAAAAAAATCCAGAGAGTATACGGAGTATACCCCCGTATACCCTCCACTACATCCCTTATTGATACGTCATATTTGGTAAGTAAGTTTTAAAATAAACGATTGAAATCACCGAGTAAATATGGGTCAAACTCAATATCTAGGAAAATATAAAAGATGAAAATTTCAAATTTGGCATGATGTTAGTATAAATATTTTGTGTATACTGAATGCTTTTGCATAAAACATTCAGTGTACACAAAATATTTTTATTTATTTTTTAATTGATTTTTCTAAGTGACCTATAATTATCCCGGGAAGGGGGCAATCATGGGTCACTGTCTTTATAAAGTATTAATGCATATTTTTTTAATAACATTTTTGTAAGTTTTTGGAAATTACCGCTAAAGTAAAAATTTTCATCATTAAAGCTTAAAGTCTTAAAAAAGATATAAAAATAAATGAAAATACCATTTATTTTTATGGGATGTTTACGAAAATCACATATTTCAGTTGCACACAAACTTTACTTTGCAGTTGCTTAGCAAGAGAGCTAAGGGACACTTTTTGCAGAAATTTCAGGATTTTTCACTTTTTTTTTTTTTTTTTTTTTTTTTTTTTTTTTTATGTTATCGACTGAGGAATTAGGTGATCTTTTTTTCCCTGTGACAACTGAACAATTACATGATTTTTTGCATAACTGGCTGGCGAATTTTTCAATTTTTATCAAACAAGGGTTTGACAAAATTCATAATTTATTTCCCATGATCCGTAGATATATTTTGAGAGTTTTTCTCGCACAACCAGAAAAAGAAATCAATCGAAAGGGCAGTCGAAAATGTCAGTAAGTGCCACCAGTTGTGTAAAATAATTAAAAAGGTCCATCAGGAACACAAAATAGTTAAAAAGAGCTGCTGGGCTCTGTGCACTGCCGAATTGGCCTGGAGTAGGGATGCAAAACCTGTGGCCTGAGAAATTCGTCACTTTACAACTGGAAAAAACTGGAATTTTTGTCTGTAAGTTACAGGAAAAAATCGTGAATTTTGTCAATTTGAAGCGGGCAAAATCGAAAATTTCGTCAGCCATTTAAGAATCTTGAATTTTGTTGATAAGGCGTGGGAAAATCGCAAATTTCATTGATTATGTACAGAAAATCGCAAATTTTGTCAACCAGGCTCTGAAAAATTGCGAATTTCGTTGGTCGGGCACGAAAAAAACGCGAAATTAGTCAATCAGGTGTGGAAAAATCGCGAATTTGTTTGATAGAGCACGAAAAAATTGCGAATTTTGTCGATAATGTGCGGGAAAAACTGAAAAATAGTGAATTTTGTCAATTGGGTGTGAAAAAACAGCGAATTTTGTCAATTGGGTGTGAAAAGTTGTGAATTTTGTCAATGTGCAGCGAGCGGGAATAAATTACAAATTCCGTCAGTCAGTTGAGATCGTGAATTTCGTCGATTGGGCGTGAAAAAATCGTGAATTTTGTTGATTAGAAGTGGAAAAATCTCAAATTTCGTTGATTCACGAAAACATAGCGAACTTCGTTAATCAGGCGCAGAAAGAAGGTGAATTTTGTCAATCGGGTGTGAAAAAAGCGAATTTGATTGGTCAGGCAAGAAAAAATGGCGAATTTAGTCAATCAGGTGTGGAAAAATAGCGAATTTGTTTGATCAGGCACGACAAAATTGCGAATTTTGTCGATAATGTGCGGAAAAATTGAAAAATAGTGAATTTTGTCAATCGGGTGTGAAAAAACAACGAATTTTGTCAATTGGGTGTGAAAAATTGTGAATTTTGTCAATGTGCAGCGGGAAAAAATTACAAATTCCGTCAGTCGAGAATCGTGAATATCGTCAATCGGGCGTGGAAAATTCGTGAATTTTGTTGATTAGAAGTAGAAAAATCTCAAATTTTGTTGATTCACAGAAAAATAGCGAATTTCGTTAATCAGGCGCGGAAAAAAAGGGAATTTTGTCAATTGAGTGTGAAAAAATAGCGAATTTCATTGGTCGGGTAGGAAAAATGACAAATTTAGTCAATTAGGAGTGGAAAAATAGCGAATTTGTTTGATCAGGCACGAAAAAATTGCGAATTTTGCCGATAATGTGCAGAAAAAGTGAAAAATAGTGAACTTTGTCAATCGGATGTGAAAAAACAACGAATTTTGTCAATTGGGTGTGGAAAAATTGTGAATTTTGTCAATGTGCAGCGGGAAAAAATTACAAATTCCGTCAGTCAGTTGAGATCGTGAATTTCGTCGATTGGGTGTGGAAAAATCTTGAATTTTGTCAATTCAGAGTTCGGAGATCTCAAATATCGTTTATTCGCGAAAAATAGCAAACTTTGTCGATCAGGTGCGGAAAAAAAGTGAATTTCATTGGTCAGGTAAGAAAAAATGGCGAATTTAGTCAATCAGGTGTGGAAAAATAGCGAATTTGTTTGATCAGGCACGAAAAAATTGCGAATTTTGTCGATAATGTGCGGAAAAATTGAAAAATAGTGAATTTTGTCAATCGGGTGTGAAAAAACAACGAATTTTGTCAATTGGGTGTGGAAAAATTGTGAATTTTGTCAATGTGCAGCGGGAAAAAGTTACAAATTCCGTCAGTCAGTTGAGATCGTAAATTTCGTTGATCGGGCGTGAAAAAATCGTGAATTTTGTTGTTTAGAAGTAGAGAAATCTTAAATTTTGTTGTTTCACAGAAAAATAGCAAACTTCGTTAATCAGGCGCAGAAATAAAGGGAATTTTGTCAATCGGGTGTGAAAAAAATAGCAAATTCCAAAATCGGGTAGGAAAAAATAGCGAATTTAGTCAATCAGGCGTGGAAAAATAGCGAATTTGTTTGATCAGGCACGAAAAAATTGCGAATTTTGTCGATAATGTGCGGAAAAATTGAAAAATAGTGAATTTTGTCAATCGGGTGTGAAAAAACAGCGAATTTTGTCAATTGGGTGTGGAAAAATTGTGAATTTTGTCAATGTGCAGCGGGAAAAAATCACAAATTCCGTCAGTCAGTTGAGATCGTGAATTTCGTCGATCGGGCGTGAAAAAATCGTGAATTTTGTTGTTTAGAAGTAGAAAAATCTCACATTTTGTTGTTTCACAGAAAAATAGCAAACTTCGTTAACCAGGCGCAGAAATAAAGGGAATTTTGTCAATCGGGTGTGAAAAAATAGCAAATTCCATTCGTCGGGTAGGAAAAATGGCAAATTTAGTCAATCAGGCGTGGAAAAATAGCGAATTTGTTTGATCAGGCATGAAAAAATTGCGATTTTTGTCGATAATGTGCGGAAAAATTGAAAAATAGTAAATTTTGTCAATTGGGTGTGAAAAAACAGCGAATTTTGTTAATTGGGTGTGAAAAAACAGCGAATTTTGTCAATTGGGTGTCGAAAAATTGTGAATTTTGTCAATGTGCAGCGGGAAAAAATCACAAATTCCGTCAGTCAGTTGAGAATCGTGAATTTCCTCGATTGGGTGTGGAAAAATCGTGAATTTTGTCAATTCGGAGTTCGAAGATCTGAAATCTTTATTCACGAAAAATAGCAATCTTTGTCGATCAGGTGTGGAAGAAAAGCGAATTTCATTGGTCGGGTAGGAAAAAATGGCGAATTTAGTCAATCAGGCGGGGAAAAATATCAAATTTCGTTGATTCACGGAAAAATAGCAAACTTTGTTGATGAGGCACGGGAAATAAGGGAAATTTGTTCATCAGGTTGCAGAAAAATAGCGAATTTTGTCGATTGAATATGGAAAAATTGTGAATTTTATCCATCGGCTTCGGAAAAATTGCAAATATTTTGATCGGCTATGGAGAAATTGTGAATTGTGTAAATCTGGCATGTAAAAATCGCAAAGTTTTTTGATCGGGCGCAGAAAAATAGCGAATTCCGTTGATCAGACGTGGACAAATCTCAAATTTCGTTGATTCACTGAAAAATAGCAAACTTCGTCGATGAGGTGCGGAAAAAAGGGAATTTTGTTCATCAGGTGCAGAAAAATAGCGAATTTTGTCGATTGTATATGAAAAAATTGTGAATTTTATCCATCGGCTTCGAAAAATTGCAAATGTTTTGATCGACTATGGAAAAATTGTGAATTGTGTCAATCTAGCATGTAAAAATCACAAAATTTTTTGATTGGGCACAGAAAAATAGCGAATTTCGTTGATCAGGCGTGGACAAATCTCAAATTTCGTTAATTTGCTCCTTCTCTCCTCTTCGAACATAAAGTTCACATTTTTTTTTCATCTTCATTCACATCTTTAGAAGAAATAGTATCACGCCTTAAAAACAATCCTTGCTATATTCGTGTTAGATATACAAACGTAAACTATTGATGTGTCCTTGCCAACTGAATTGGATATTTTGACTAGGTAGAGGAACCTAGAGGGGTACCCCCCCTCCCTCTGAAACCATATTTTGTATCCGATTATAGGACACAGATCACCACCCCGAAATATTCTCTGTTACTGATGTGGCCCTCGGCAATGAAGACATTTTTGCAAGTGGCCCTTCTCTAAAAAAGGTTGTTCTCTCCTAGCCTAGAGCCAACATTAGAAATAGCTCATATGTTAAAGACTGTTACCTAGAAATCCGCACAAGCTTTGCAGTTCTGAAAAATAGCAAAGGAATCAGGGGCGGATCCAGAGAATCGTTTGGGGGGGGGGGCGATACTGAGTGACATATAATGAAAATAACAGTCAACTGATATTCCAAAAATATCTTGGAATATTTAAATATTACCAATTAATTTAAAAAGTAGTTCAACACGAAGTAAGTTTTTCTTTTCTAATTTTTCTTGCATTTTTAACTACAAATAAGTTCTTATGAAAATTACTTTTTTCATGTTTTCCCTAAGTTGAAAGATCTAAAGCTCAGTGCTGAAATAATTTAGAAATGCAGTTTTTAGAATGATATTTTTGTTATTAAATTTGCATATTTTTAGAATCTTGATATAATTTGCAACAAACATAGGGAGATATTTTTTTTAATGTTTCTAAAAATTTCATATAAAATTGATAAACATGATAATTAATAACAATTTAAGGAAATTCACCATGTGTAATTTATATATTTTTTTAAGATAATAAAAAAGAAAATTGAAAAATCTCTCCCAAGATCTTTTGCATAGGTATACTATAAAACTATTTTTAAAAAATTTAGTGATAATAAAATATTGAAAATTGAATGAAGAGTAGTATTTTTAAAAATGTATATTTCGACAGAAATGCTATACCAAAATTCATTACTACTTTAAAATCAATAATAAAAATTTTGGGTTTTTTGTTATGAATATGCCTTAAGTGTGTATGATGTTTACATTCATGTTTGTAAAAAAGTATCTCTTTTACTTTTTCTGCAATTGAAAGTGTTTTTTATATGAACTGGGTTATTTGTTATATTTTTAATGTTTGTTTGGTTATCGTAAATATTTTTATGCAGTTGCTTAAAGAATTGTGAATGATGCCTATTGAAATACACTTATGCTGCAGAAGTATTGAAGAGGCAAAATTAAAAGATTAAATTGTTTATAAGTAAAGAAAGATCTTGACTGACTTGTATAGGTCCAGGCTCCCAAAAGCTGAAAGAAGCCAGTGACTCCTAAACATAAAAAATCCAGTCTCCACATTGTAAAACAAATGCATAAAAAAAAATAGCATTTATATGGGGAGAAAATTCTAAGTGAAAAATGAATTTTTTAGGTACTTTTCGGTTAGCCGGGCGCCAGTATTATATTTACATATTTATATACACACACATATATGTATGTATACGTACATGTATATATAACACTGGCACCCGGCTAGCCGAAAAGTACCCTTTTTTAATATCAGGGCTCGCAGCATATAGGACACATTTTATTGTTCTTACCAGTAACTTTTTTCAATAATTTTCATGGAATAGTCCTATTGCATATCTTATAAAAATGTCTCTTGTCGATTACTGATAAAACATACTGGTAAGAACAATACAATTTGTCCTATATGCTGTGACTCCTGTTAATATGTACATTTGTACAAAAAACACTAATTGCATCAAATGTGTATAATTAATTTAGACATAAAATTCTTAAAATTTGAATAATTAATTAAATATAATATATATATATAAATGTCTATAGTCGGAAAATATAGTTGAGCAAGATACAGTATAAAATAAATGTGTATAAGCTAAGCAATCACGATAGTAGGAAATGTTAAGAAAACAATATTTCTTATTTTGATTTTGTCATACAAAAATGCGTATTAAAAACGTGACATTATTTTGCACTTTATAAAAATCAAAATACACTTTCGAACATTTGTTCTTCTACAACACACACACATAAAAAAAAAGGCGAGTTAGATATTAAAAGTTGTGGCCACAGATAAAAAATTTGTCGCCACCTGGCAAGTGGTGACCATCCATGAGTTTGCATCTGTTCGTTTTTGAAAGCTGTGCCTAGCACTCTGGGACGATTCTACTAATCAAAGGGGTGTTACACTGAGTATTTTCTTAAGTTGTTCATTTGTTGGTTGTCACTAGGATTGGTACCAGGGCCCGAAACTAGGGGGCTGCAGAGGGTTCATGTGCCCCGGGCGCATTTTAACTCTGTTTACATGATTAGGGACCACAGAGAAGTTTCCGGCCTCCTGATTGGCTGGTTTCTTTTATGCCGTTTGTTTTAGCGTCTTTATCAAAACGCAAAACACTGACTGAAACAATCGTTCATTAACAGTTTTTTTTTCTCCTTTTCCTGAAATGGCTGCTTTAGCCGAACTTAAACTTCCGACTTCATATTTTAATGAAATCGAATCAATTTCGGAAAAAATAATTACAGTTCGCAGCAATCTTAAAAATTTAGAAGATTGCAATAAATGGGTGAAAGAATTCGGAGATTTAAATAATAAAAAATGGAATTCTGGATTTTCAAAACCTTGTGGACAAAGACTAGCTTGCACGTAAGTATAATAATTATTTAAAGATCACTTAAAGCAAAATTTGTAATATATTTTTTTAATTGTTTATTGTTCTTATGACGGTTGTAACATATGGAAATGATTTTTAAAGAAATTGTGGCGCCATCTATCCATATAACTTCGAACGTAAAAAAAAATAAATAAGTAAAATAAATAAATAAAAAAGGAATATTTAACATGCTTAATTTGAAGTTCTTTTATGGTTTTATACAGAGCAAACCGATGAAATTTCATTTTAAAAGACTGTGTAAAATTGAAAAATATATTTTTCTTGTGTATTTCTTTTTTAATGTTATTATATGCCAAAATTTTAATGTTGTAAGTTTATTCGTTTAATAATGGGTTAATCATAAAAAATATTTAATAATAAGTCTTTAATTTATTAAAAAGTGAATTTAATAACGACTGATGGCTTTAAATTCTTAGCAACTTAATATTTGCCTAGCATCTTTTTTTTTTTTTTTAAGTATTTTTATAGTTTAGATTAACGGTTACTTCATCCGCTACTTAGTATTTTATAATGCATTCTAAATTTTGCATATTTCCTATTCCATTTTCAGAAAAAAATTTGTTTGTCACCACAGTGATTTTATAAAAGTACCGACTGCAGCAAACAAAAGAAGTTTTTCAAAGAATTTAGGGTGTCTAGCTACTATAAATGTAAAAGTAAAGTTGGATACAGCATCAACTAAGAAGAAAGACTCTTTTGTAAGAGTAAGTTTTTTTTTTCCTTTCTTTTTTTTTTTAATTTATTTATTTACTTTGAGATTAAAAGAAATACTGCGTGAATTATTATTAAAAACTCTCCATAGATTTTAATATTAACCTAGCAGTAACTGTTATCCTTTTTCAACTTTGATAAACCATTATCAAAACTAAAAATATATCAAATGCAACTTGCTTACACAGGATTTTCATTAAGCAGGTGTTTGGGGTGAAAAAAAAAATATCTATCTTCATTTCCCGAAAAAACAATTAATTCTGGAGAAAAAAGTTCAATAATATTTCCAGAAGTACATATTACCTAATTTTATCAATTTCATGCGTACAACAGGTGGGTACGAGGTAGCCCCAGTAAATGGGATACATATACTTTTATTTGGAAGAAATGCATTGTAGCTAAAAGGCTTTACCCCCCCCCCCCCCATACAACAACAACCTGGCTGCAGGTTTTAATTTATTAATCTTTTTGTTTAGCTTAAAAAACTGAAAATATTCAGTTATTATGATAAGCAATATTGCTGAATGAAAAGAATCAAGATAAAATTAAAATGCAGGTTATAGTTGTAATGACAATCTTTAAAATAAAACTATTAATAAGTGAATTTGCAAAGATGCATTAATCATTTCATGCACAATCACAAACAGCTTTTTTTTTATAGTCCCAATATTTAATTATAACTTTTTTCGAAGATTCTTTTTTTTTTGGGGGGGGGGGGGGGTAAACTACTACGTGCGCCCGCGGGTTTACCACTGTTGTCATTTACAGATTATTTGAAATAAACATTTAATGTAATCCTACACATGAATTACTTTATATTTCTCACTTTTTTGATTTTGTTTGCATTTTTTTTTTTATTATTATTATGAGGATACTTTCTCTCTTGAAAACGGTTCTCTAGTATCTTAATAAAAAAAATATGTAAACAGAATCGAAAAAGTTAAAAACTGTCTTTGTAGAGATCGACCTCGACTACGCAATGCCAATATATATATATATATATATATATACACACACACACACACACACATATATATATATATATTAAATTATTGAAATGCAAACGAGATAGTTAAAAAAAAATCTATAGTACTAACTTTAACGAGCGGTTAATTTCACGTAGTGAAGTAGCCGCTTAACGATATCTTTGACTTGTTATCATTTCTTTAACTTTTTTGTCCCTTGTCTTGGAATTGTCACTGATTCATGTAGTAGATTGTAATCTTTTATTTCTAAATTTCTAATGCGAGAGGATTTTTTTTTTTAATTTATCGTACATCGATTGCTTGATTCAAGCTTTTGTGCTTAATAATTATTATTTTTTGTACTTTTGTAGTAAAAATTGATTCTTATCCTAAAAGTAACACAAAAATTCCTACATGTATAATTAACTAGTCGGATGTTCCAATCCCAAAACTTTCTTTTTTTCACATGTCAGTACTTCAAAATTCTCTATCATAGTGCCAAAATTAAATGGTAAATAATTTAATGGGCATAATTTAACTATGCTCATCACGAAGATTCTAAAGATATGAAATTCCGTGCATTAGTTCTTGAGCACTAAAATCGTATCTATCTACTATCACTAAAATCGTATAAATCCTGCAAAACGCAGCATAGTAGCGCTACCAGTTGGACAGTTTATACCCAAAAAATAATCAGCACCAATTTATATCAGGGACTAACTGAATATAAATCTTTACTAAATTCCGTGCATTAGTTTTTGTGATAGAGCGCCCACAAAATTTGTGTCACATATAGACAGACATTTTGAAAAAACATGTTTTTCGGAATTTCTGGCCTCTAAAACATGTAAATCCGTCGAAAACTGGAAGTCGAAATTTTTCGCGAATTCAATACTTCTTGTAAAGATAGAAGGAAGTAAAAATTGATAGTATTTATGTTTTAGTTAAATATCAGATAAAAATGTAACTTATTGGCTGTCGAATTTGATTTTAACCTGCATTATAAGTTATTAGTTTCAACATTGCAATATTTTAATAATTATTTGAATTTCTCATGACACAAACATACTTATAGTCATTTTTCTATGTTTCAGAAATTGAAAGAGAAATTAAAAGTTTACGAAGATAATGGAATTACTGTTAATTTCAGTGAAGAACCATTTGCTGTGGTCATAGTCACCCCCATTATGAAAAGAGCCCATAATTTAAAATCTTCATCTGAAATTGTTTTTGTAGACTCAACGTCATCATGTGATTCTGATAATCACAGTATAACATTCATGTTGTGCTCATGCTCAGCTGGTGCTGTGCCAATCGCAGTCATCATTACGAGAGGACAGACTGAAGAGTCATATGTAAAAGGTTTCCAAATTGTAAACGAAATGTTAGAAAACGCATTTTATGGAAAGGGAAGTCCATAACTTTTCATGACGTATGACTCTGAAGCAGAGATAAAAGCTTTGAAAAATGTTTGGCCTACATCAAGGAATTTATTATGCATTTTTCATGTAGCCCAAGCTGTATGGAGATGGCTGTGGGATTCAAAACATCAAATCCCAAAGGAGCATCGGAATAAGCTCATGAGATTTTTTCAAGGCATTTTATATGCTCGCAATGTGCAAGAGGCCGAAGAAGCGTATAAAAATTCTTGTGGTTATGTGGGAGACTATATGCCCACTTACGAAAATTGGAATAGCTATTTAGAAAGTTATTGGCAAAAGAAAGAGTTTTGGTGTCTTGCATTTAGAAATCAGATAGTAAGGGGCCACAATACAAATAACTTTTCCGAAGTTTGCATACGTATTTTTAAAGATGAGGTTTTGTGTCGTGTCAAAGCATATAATGTTTTGACAATTCTAGATTTTGTGGCTACACATTTAGAAAAACATTATGAAAAAAAATTCAGAGACTTTGCTAATAACAGATGTGCAACTAGTAGGCTTTTTCTTTTATCCCTGAAGAAGAAAGCAACTAATATAGCTAAAAATGACATCACATTAATAAGTGAAAATACATTTTCAGTTAAAAGTGAAGGCAATTGTTATATAGTAGATACCAAAACTGGATGTTGTTCGTGCCCTGCGGGATTGTATGGCCGCTTTTGTAAGCACCAATATTCTATTTTCCAGTATTTTGATATAATTTCAAACAATTTCCCACCTGTGCTGCCTGAAAATAAACATGAAATAGCGGTCCTTGCTTTGGGAAATAAAGCCCCACCTAAAGAATTTTTTGGGCCACTACTTTTGAAGTCCATAATCAGGAAATACAAGAAGCTGTCTCATCTGTATCATCAGAACTTTTGCCAACCTTACACCAGTATGAAGATGACGGAATTTCTTATGAAGAAAAAAAAGAAGAGCTGCTTAAGCAGATTTTTAGCGAAATTTCACATCACAATGAAAAACACAAATCTTCCTTAAGTGGACTTAATAAATTTCTGAAAACACTAAAATGTATCAAATCTCCTGGCAGCTGGGAGAGCTTTTTACATACCGCTGGAAACAATATAGGAATTAGGCGAAGAAATGGTTCTGCTATTCGAGTTCAACCTGCATCCATAGCAAGGCGCTCTGCACACCTGACAAAGGGCAGTAAGCGTTTGCCTGTAGGTCGGCCAGCTGGTGCTCCGTCAAGGAAAAAAAGGAAACATTCATTGTCAAAAAACATTAAATTAAATCAGCCAAATGCAAAAAGACATTAGATTTTGCTATTATGGGTATATATCTACTAGAAAACCTGCCACAGTTTAATTTTATACTTAGGGCATTTTGTTTAAAATTAATTTTACCTTCTAATATTTTATATTTTAATAAATTGCTTCATGTGAAAACTATTTTGTTATTTATTAAAAGATTTATTTATTTCCCTAACTAGCTGCAGATTTAAATAATAATGAGAAAGATAGCAGTTCAATGCACGATAAGAGAGAAAATTAACAACCATAACTTTTGCTTTTTACAAAATTAATATTTTTTTAAACTATGAAGATTTTTTTGGTGATATTTACGTTTTATAGGTGTTATTTATGACGGTCAATTATCTGCTCGAGGAATATAGGCCCTGGGGGGGGGGGGGTACCCTACGAGGGGAGTCTTTCCAAGGGAAACTAAGCCGTATTTATGCAAATTTTCCCAAGGTTCGAAGAAAAACACGAGAAATTCCGAACGGTTAGGCCGACGTGCGCGATTACAGTACCAGGTTCGAGAGCAGAACTTCATAGCCACTGGTGCGGCTAAGTATTATAGCATATCTTACGCCCCTTTCAACACTCTCCGTTAATTTAAATAAAATATGCATCTTCGTACTCCCAGCTTTTTTTAAAATTGTTAAAATGTTTTTGAACAGCTCCAAGATAAAATTCATCAAAAAATGAATGAAAAAAGTATAATCATATTATTATGCATACATGTACAAACATATTCTTTTTACGTTTTAAAAAAGGCTTTTTTTTAGTCCCTTTCCCACCTAAAAATTATGAATATTTCGTTAAAATTATCAAACGAAAATATTTTTGGGGGGCAAAAGTATTTTTTTTTATATAAAAAATACAACTGTAGATTTTATCTTGAAAATAAAATAAACCACAAAGTTACTAAATGGTAATATAAAAAATACAACTGTAAATTTTATCTTGAAAATAAAATAAATCACAAAGTTACTAAATGGTGTATACAGAATGTTGTAAAGTTAAAAACTAAACTAGCGTCAACATCGTAGATGTTGACCGAAACAATGATTATTAATATTTAAATTTAATGTTTGTTTAGTTTATAACTTTGTAACATTCTGTATTCACCATTTAGTAACCTTGCAACTTATTTTATTTTCACGATAAAATTTTCAGTAACATTTTTCAGGATGTAATTGTCCAGCTTATTTATTAAAGTAAAAAAAGTTTCGTCCCCTATATAACATACAAGAATTTTAAAAACTATTCAAATGTATGAATGTATATATTTCTTAAAATATATACACATTTAAAACATTTTCGAAGCTGACATCTAAAATCAGAATTAATCCCCAAAAGAAAAAAAAAAAGTCGAAAAAAACAAATGTTGACTAAAAAAACAATCTGAAGTTTCATATAAGAAAAACAGATGGCGCCATTACATATTTTTTTTACGTGTTCCATTTTATTTGTGTTTTTGAATGTAATATAACATTTTGTGGAAATCTGAATTAATCAATCACTTGATAAGAACTGAGTTTGATTAAAATGTTGAATTGTAAATGCTGATTAACTTATATTTTTTTAAAAAAAAAGGATTATATAATGGTATATTACTACTGGCGTCATTAGAAATTCCAATTTACAAAGACCTTAAACATCAGAAAAGACGAAAGAGAAACTAACCAATCAGCGGGCTGGAAACTTCTCTGTGGTCCCTAATCGTGTAAACAGAGTTAAAATGCGCCCCGGGCAGCAGCATAAAAGACGAAGGGGTGCCAAATAAAGATTTTGTTTGTCGTTTCATACAAAAATGTATATATATGAAATACAAAGAAACTTGCAAGCTAATGTTAAACCTATGAGAGCGTTTTTTTCAAATTTGCGAAAGTGACTATAAAAAAAAAAATCTGCAACCAAAATCTATAAAGTAAACACTAATACGGTTAGAATTCTTTCTAAGCAAGAAAAAAATCATTTGAAATTATTAATATGCAAGTGAGAAATTTAAAAAAGAACGGTCCCATAGGTTTAACATTAGTGATCCAGTTTCTTATAGAGCCTAGTGTAGGCTCTTAATGCTCAAGCTAATGTTAATTCTATGGGAGCCTTGTTTACATATTTGTTGTTAGCATTTATTAAATTATTTTTATTTTTTAAGGATTTTTATTTCTTTTTTTGCATAGGGTACCTGCGGCAATAACTTTTATTGTGTATGAGGAGGGGGGGGGGGGTGCCAAAATCTATCCCCCAGGCTCAAAACAATCTAGTTTCGGCCCTGATTGGCACTCAGCTAAACAAATGCCGTTCACCCGCTATTTCGACAAAATCAAAGAAGACCTGACACATGCGCAAAAGCATGGAAGGCTTTGCTATCCGAAAACAAACAATATACTGACATGAATGTAAACATAACCCTTGTTTTCTCAGATTCAACTAAACAAACAGCACAACTATCAGTTTCTGACTGCAGTTTTAGATTTATTTGTCTTTAACCCTTTTTGTACTAAATTATGAATTCATGAAAATTTTTTCTTCTAAAGCATGTACATCAGTGATTTTTTTTTTTACAAGCATTTACCTTCAGCTGTAATTAGAAATAAAAAAAAAATGTGAAAATTCCATTATAATGTTTTAAATTTAAAATACAGCTTCATCGTAGGTTCAACTTAAGGTATTTTAGTTATATTTATTTAAACTTCATTTTTGTGGATTTATTTCAGAAATATATATATTAATTTTGTTTTTTAAATTTCATGCTGTTATAAGAATATATATTGCTCAGCTTTCTGTTGTGCCACTGTTTCCGTTACAGGTACACCAGTAAATTTACGTTTGCTGTTCGGTCCAGTGTTCAATTCAGACGCTTTTCTCTGGGAGGGACATTTGCGACTCTTGGGGGGGGGGGGGCATAATAGAGTTGGGGGGTGCATTTTATGACCATTGAAAATGTAAAATCTCAAATTTTCTGGGGGGGGGGGGGAATGTCCTCCGGGGCCACCCCCTGAATTCAACACTGGTTTGGTCTTATTATTAATTTTATTGTTGCAGTGTGAATTATGTATGATGTGATAGCAATATATTTAAAATGCAATAATAAAGCCTTTTTGTGGTAAAATTTAGGTAGGCAAAAAAACTGTATAAAGAAAAGTGTACAAAATCTGAGCGTATTTGGCACCACTGATTGTGCATAAAAAGTATAAAATTTAGGTAGGCAAAATAAGTGTAAAAAAAGTGCACAAAATCCGAGCGTATTAGGCACCACTGATTGTGTATAAAAAGTACATAATTTAGGTAGGCAAAAAAAGTGCACAAAATCCGAGCGTATTTGGCACCACTGATTGTGTATAAAAAGTACACAATTTAGGTATGCAAAAATAGTGTAAAAAAAAGTGCACAAAATCCGAGCGTATTTGGCACCTCTGATTGTGCATAAAAAGTGAACAATTTAGGTATGCACTTTTTGCGCACAATTCAGTGTGCACATATGCATAAGCAGAGGTGCCAAATACGCTCACTTTTTGTGCACTTTTTTTTACACTTTTTGTGCAAACTTTTTCTAGCTGGGACGTGACTATTAAAAACAGAAAAAAACTTTAAAATTATTATTAAATGAGTATGTGTTAAAAGCAAGAAAATATTGAAAATTGTATTTACACGTGAATATTAAAAGAGAAAGGAAACTTTTAAATAATAATACATTAATATGCATTTAACCCATTCAGGGGCAAGGTACTTCTATTCGTAAAATGTTGAAATCAGTGAATGGCACCAGAATTTACAAACAAATCACGAAATACGAAAAGGCTTTTGTTCACTTACTTAATAAAAGGAAAATTTTCATTCCAATGTTCTGGTGACAATGTGGTATATAAGAATTAAAATTAAGTGGTCCAAAAATGTAGCACCACCCTCTAAGGGATTAAAGCAGTAAATTATCGTAATTGTAGCAAATTGTATTATGTCAATCGTTTTATAACGCTCTTAAAAATACCGGAGGCAAAGACTCTGTTTACTTAAATCATTTTATTTTAGCTTCTTTTCAAATGTTTAACTGATCTTCTTTAATCAAACACGAAAACAACCATTGGATGTCTTAACAGCAACTGATTCGGCCTTAAATTTTCGCAATCAAAGGGAATTGAATGGAAACCCGTTTACAGGGAGATCGCTATAGGTTTTTTCATTATAATTCAGTCTTCTCTAATCTTTTTAAAACCGATCAAATTAGAGTGCTTTTAGATTCTGCGGTGTCTGAACGGGGGTTGGCGAGCGTAGCTTGCCGGGGGCAGAGCGCACTAGTATATATATAATCTTCTGAAAGCAAATAGTTTATTTATAAGTAACAATGCATTTTTAATATAAATAATGATATTTTTGTTTTAAAAATTTCCATTTTAAATAAAATTTAAAATTTATGAAACAGTCTTCATCTTAAAAGCTTTGAGGGAAAAAACAGTTTTAACGTGATGCAGGTTATTTTTATAGAGATATTTTTGGAATTTTTTAATAAGCAAATATCAGTCTCATCATCTACAAATAAAAAAATAATTCATTAAAATGAAACTTATGTAGCATGAGAAAAAAATAGCTGAAAACAAGCATCTGAACATCTGCGAAAGATTATCGGTTGTTCGGACACTTATATATTTGAATATAATGAGACAATCAAAATAAACACATGTACATCTGCGAAAGATGATCGGCAACCTGAGCACTTTCATATTTGAATCTGGTGAGCCAAAGAGAATGGCTGTGAAAAATGCTAGAAAAGAATTCTCGTGGAAATGGAAATGTCGCAAAACGATTATTATTAATTTAAAAAGCAAAAATACAGAATGAAAATGAACTAAATTTTTAAAAATGTTGGATTTAAAAATATATACACAACCGCAACGTAAATAGGATTCCATGTAAAAAGAAAATTTAACAGAGTGAATGATATTTAGGATATTTAAACATAATTTAAAATTAAGTATAAATAACGGGGCATTTCTTGTGTCACCATAAAAATATATAAAACAATAGTGAAGATCTTCAATAAATGAATAATAAATAGTTTACACTGCTTATTATAAAAAAGCATATTTCAGTGCACCTTAAAATTTCATACTAATTTCATTCAATAAATTCTTTAAATAGTGTAAAATATACCACAAATGACTGTCACAGAGTAAATAAAATAAAAGAATATAAAAATAGAATATAATTATTTTGAATGTCCCTCTAAACGTTCTATAAACACTACACAATTGATTCCCAATAATGAATGAGCATTACTAAACCTCAGTGACATATACCAATTACATGGAAGTCCAAGTAATTCACGAAAGTTAGAGCATAAACATACGGAAAAAATTCACTCAAAGTCTTCAATATTTTTAAAGTATATCAAAAAGTTCTAACAAGAGGCTGAATTGCATAAAGAAGAAAAATTTTTCAAACACATTTTACGAACATTTATTGACATTTTAGAAACTTGTTGATTTCTTATTCGTTTATGAAATAAAAATCAGGGTATCAAAGACATAAGCAGTTTTTTTATAGTTAATTATATTTTATTTTCGATATTAAAGAGGATTTGGGTATAGCAAACCTTTAAAAAATATTTTTTTCAGTTTGTCAGAAATTCAGTTTTACTGTCAAAGAATTCATTGTATAAAAATATGCTTAATGTGAGTCTTAACTAAAATATCTTCAAATCATGAGAGAATATTACAAACCTTTAAATCTATATTATGTAAAATATAAAAAGATAACTGTAAGAATTTTGTGAAAATATAAAGCAAAATCAAAATCAAAATGTGTTTGCCATAGCTGATGTTGACACTCCTATTTACTACATAAAATTTCAAATATTTTCTTTGGTCAGTATTTCATTTAAGTGACTGTAATATTTGACATGAAATGCCACTTCCATAATACTAGAATATGCCATGGCCTCTTATTAAGAAAATTCGTTAACAGCAAATACTAAATTAATACTTAAATTACAATTTAGAAAAAAAAATTACTTGTTTATCTCACACAACAGGTTTCTCACCAGTATGAATTAACAGACGCCTGCTAAAATTTCTGTTTAAAGAAAATTTCTTCCTGCATCTATCACATATAAATGGTTTCTCTCCCAAGTATGAATTAACAGATGTTTCCTATAGCATTTACGTGAGAACTTCTTCCACACACAAAACGTGTCTCACCAGAATGAATTAACATAAGCCTGTTTAAATCATTTCAAGAGAATGTTTTGTTGGATATCTCACACACAAAAGGTTTCTCACCAGTATGAATTAACAGATGTTTGCTTAAATCATCCATCAAAGAGAATTTGCTGTTGTATATCTAACACACAAAGGTTTCTCATCAGTATGATTTAACAGGAACCTGGTTAACACATTCTTTTTAGAGATTTTTTTGTTGCATATTTCACACACGAAAGGTTTTTCACCAGTGTGAATTAACAGATGTTTGCTTAAATCATCCTTTTGAGGGAATGTGCTGTTGCATACCTAACACAGAAAAGATTTCTCACCAGTATGTATTAACAGATGCTGGCTTAAATGGCACTTACGTGAGAATTTGTTGTTGCATATCTCGCACACAAAAGGTTTCTAACCAGTATGAATTAACAGATGAGGTTTTAACTGACTCTTATGAGTGAATTTCTTATTGCATATCTCACATGCAAAAGTTTTCTCACCAGTATGAATTAACAGATGCTTAGTTGAATCACTCTTTCGAGAAAATGTCTTGTTGCATATCTCACATACAAAAGATTTCTCACCAAAATGAATTAACAGATGCCTGGTTAAATGACTGTTTCGAAAAAAAATCTTGTTGCATTTCTCACATACATTCTTGTTGCATATCTACACATTTTTCAACAGTATGAATTGGAAGATGCCGGCTTAAAGCACCCCTTTGAGAGAATTTCTTGTTGCATATTTCACAGACATGAGGTTTCTCACCAGTATGAATTAAGAGATGTTGGCGTAAATGGCCCTTACTTAAGAATTTCTTGTTGCATATCTCACATACAAAAGATTTATCACCAGTATGAATTAATAGATGCTGGCTTAAGCCAGGCTTTTGAGAGAATTTCTTGTTGCATATCTCACATACAAAAGGTTTCTCACCTGTATGAATTAACAGATGCCGGCTTAAACTGCTCTTATGTGAGAATTTCTTGTTGCATATATCACATACAAAAGGTTTCTTATCAGTATGAATTGAGAGATGACTGGTTAAATTACAGCTTTTAGAAAATTTCTTATTACATATCTGGCATACAAAAGGTTTTTCACCAGTATGAATTAACAGATGCTTTCTTAAACCAGTCTTTTGAGAGAATTTCTTGTTGCATATCTCACACATAAAAGATTTCTCTTTAGAATGAATTAACAGATGCTGGCTTAAATAGCTCTTGTGAGAGAATTTCTTGTTGCATATCTCACACACAAAAGGTTTTTCACCAGTATGATTTAGCAGATGCTGTATTAAATTGCTCTTACGTGAGAATTTCTTACTGCATATCTCACATACAAAATGTTTCTCACCTGTATGAATTAAAAGATGCTCTCTTAACTTACTCCTTTGAGAGAATTTTTTGTTACATATTTCACACAAAAAAAGTTTTTCAGCCATATGCATTAACATATGAGTGCACGAAGTACTCTTTTGAGAGAAATTCTTCTTGCATACCTCACAAAAAAACGATTTTCCTTGCTGGAGGCCAGAAGCTGCTTTTCCAAAAAGCTCTTGTAAAGAAATATTTTGCTGCATATTTCAAACTTTAAATATCGTTTTGAGTTATGCGATGTGTATCTACATTAATGTCTTTATGCATCTGCAATAAAATAAAATTAATCAATCACTTTTTATCATTTATGAAAAAGCAATACATAAAAAAGGAACTTATCGTGAAACATTAAGTCTATATGGAAAATGAATCGATCGACAATTGATGGAAGAAATTACAAACTTTGTCAATTTGTTGCAAAAAGTTTCGCCAAAATCGGTTAATTGTCCGTGAGAAAAAAATCGTGAATGTCGCCAAAAGTTCACGAATTTTGTGAATCATTCACGGGAAAAAATTTAAAATTTTGTCTATCGATCACAAAAAATATCGTGAAATAGAAATTGATTGGTCGCAGTAAAAAATCGCAAATTTCGTCGATTGTGCAGTGACAAGAAATAGCAATATCGGGGAAAAAATCGCGAATTACATCAATGTATATCAGAAAAAAAAATCACGAAATAATACGATTCTGTTCCTCCCTCCATCTTTTGTTAATAATGTTCACTTTTTTTCAGCACTAGCCACTTCCACGGCTATTTTTGCTTTTTAGTACTCTTAATAAAGCAAAATTGATTCTCCCGATAAAGTCAAGAAATATTTTCGCTCCTTGAAAATAATCTTTACTATTTCTCTGTTATATATACAAATATAAACTGTTGATATATCCTTACCAACTAAATTTGATATGTTGACTGCATAGGGGATTCTAGAGCGGCAAAACTGCCCCCCCCCCCTCTGAAACAATGTTTTTCATCTAATTATAGCCCACAGATCTCCCCTCCAACAACCTCGAAATAGAATTCTCTCTGTGTTACTGATGTGGCCCTCGACAACCCAAACATATTTGTAAGTGGCCCTTCGCCTAAAAAAGTTGTGCACGGCTATAATAAATTATGTAAAATAGTATTAATGATAATTAGAATATAAATGTACATCTTTTGCATATCTATGTTTCTTTTCATTTTCAATAACATTAACGATTATTTATTTATTTGCAAAAATGTAAATTTAAAAATATTACATTTTAGGTTAAAGGAATTATTAAAACGATTTTTTTCAACTGCAAATGCATGTTTTTAAAATTCTTAATTACTATAATCAGACACTTAGTAAAGTAAATTATGTGAAATTAGCATCTATCAACATAATTTCAGGAGTGAAGTTGTAAAACATGTTTATTCTTAAACTAAAAATTACAGCTTATTTTGTCAATTGTATACACAGCAATGAAAAGGCAATACTCAGAGAACTAGAGGGGGGGGGGGAGTCATTCTTATCCGAATCTTTTTGCTACCAAAAACTTCTAAATATTGTTAGAAAGAGAAGGTTAATCTTAGTTGAGTAGAGTCTTTAAGAATTTTTGACTGTTGGAAAGAAGAGTGTACCTCCTCTTTTTTAAAAGCAGCATGTATTTAAAAAATTTCAAATACAAAATTAAAGAAATTTTGTGGAAAATAAATAAGCTAGGGTTGATCTTTTATCGAGTTTTAAAATCTCAAAATGATGTTTTACGTTAACATGCTCAACATGCATCATTAATGATCTTAAAATAACGCATATATAACAAATTAAAATTTTAAAAAATGTTGTGAAATTTTCAACAGGCATGCTTAATTTAGAATGATATGCTTTGAAATCTAAATAAGGACCAGATTTGAGCCAACTGTGACAAAATGCAACTTCTAAGTATCTCCCCTTCAAATAACTTACAAATGCATCATCTAGTGTTAGCGTTCTTCACGGATCATTAACAGATTTTATACTATTGGCTAAAGAGTGTGAATTAAGCAAGGAAAAAAAAGAGCAAGAAATTCAGTAATCCTCATTTTCTATGTGTATACAAAACACACAACGATGAATGGTGTATCATGAGAAAGTTTTTGAACATACTTTCGACATAATTGTGAAAAGTTTAGATTTAAAAAAATCCTTAATATTCCTTAGATGAAATTGGTCTATTTCTTTTTAATACAGAATAATTTAAATGTGGAATTTCAGCAATAAAATTAAAAATTTTAACAATCAAAATTACCATTATCTGAAAATGCTGACAGCAATGGCTTAATGGCTGCATCATAAAGTAATAACTATCTGCACAAGAGAATAAAATAACTTATGAAACGTCACTAAAGTAAAATAAATAATATTACAAGATCAAAAGACTGGCATTACAAATTTTACGATAGTTTTATAGCACAGTTTTATTTTAAATAATAAAATTTCCTTACAACTGATAAGAATAAAATTATTGAAGAAAGTTAAATCCGATAAAAAAAATTAAGAGAAATTTTAAAACGCCATGCAGAAATTTAATTTTGTGATGTACAAGTGTAAAAAGGATACTACAATTACGTCATTGTTGTAGTTGCAACTTCGCCAAAATTATCGGGAAGCTTATAAAGTGTGATTCATAAAGATCGAAACAATAGCCTATTTCTTTAAATATTACATCTAGACCAATACTTCCAATTGCGAAGTTTCATAAAAAAAGTACAAAATCTGATGACATACAACCCATGGGAGGTCTATATGGGAAGATACAAAAACTACACTTTTATATGGCTCCCGTAGGCTAAAATTTCCAATTAGGAAAATTTTCATTATCCATTCCTGAACTAAACGCAAAAAAGTCCACATTGATATCTTCAAAACTCACAGCTATTAGAATCCAAAATTCGTGATTTACACGACTTATGCCTCTGACCGATGCGATATTGATGCATTTCGAATGTAAGATAGGATTCATTCACAAATTGTACGTTATTAAAAGTCGATCTCTTTTTGGACAAAAATATCAGCATATAGATTTTACGTTAAATATGCTTTCGAAATATGCTGGAGTGCACTGGTGGTCTGAACAGACTAAAATTTCCAGCCCCGGGTCCGGCTCGACCCATAGAAAAAAGTTCGACTCGGCCCAGTATAAAAGATAAAAGTTCGGCCCGAGACCGGCCACAGAACTGGAAAAAGTGAAAAACTCTGCCCGAACACAGCCCGACTGAATATCTACAAAACAGGATTTTTATGTTATGTAGGGTTAAGAATATTTTCGTACGAGAATTTCAGAACAAAAATACTTATTTTTGTAAATATTTATAATCTTTAATTTATAAAGAAGCTCCTTGGCTGTGACACATATCTTTAATGAATCCCTATTTGCATATAAATGTCTCAGTTATCATTAATATCGTTAATCCATATTCCATGTATTGGAGAATTTGAAAAAAGCTATACAGTAATATATTTTAAGGCGGAATCAAAATGTTAAAAAAAATGCGATATAGTCAAGTTGCCTTCTTATAAGGTGCAAATGTATTCTAATCTTTTCTCACAAATTATTCTATGCGTTTTGCATGGATCAACACCGTTCCGTTTAATTCCGTGATTTTCCGTTTAATACAGGATTTCGACATAGACAGGTTTTTTCATAGGTTTTACTGTATTTTAATTTTGTTGCCTTGAAATATACTATTCTTAATATATATATATATATATATATATTAAAGTTTAATTGATGAATAATGGCAATTTAAAAATATATGCATTTTTGGCGAAAATTTCTGTGCCGGCCCAAATTTTACAGATTTTTGCATGGACCAGGCCAAGTCAAAAAAATGATTTTCATATGAGCTGGGTAGAGACCAATACTGAAATTTTCGGCCTGTGTAGAACTGGGAAGACTGAAGACAGTCCCGGCTCGTTATGGGAAAATATACGTTAGTCCTGGTTCAATCCTTCATAAAAAATTAAAGCCCAATCACAGCCCATCTCGAAAAGAGCAAAGACCAGACCCGTCCCCAGTGTCTTGAATGGAAATAGGTTCCGGGCTGGCTGTTATAGGGCCTGTACCCGGCCCTATAACAGTGCTGGGTCAGCAAAATGAAGGCAAACTCTCGATCGCGAAAGACTTTTTTAATGGGTCGGGCCTATAAAAAAAAACTGAAGTTGTGAGAGCTAAACTTATGAAAAAGCTCGAAATCGGCATGTTAGAAAAAGGCTTGTTTAAATCAACTGAAGCATTTAAACAGTACAGAAAGAAGGTGGAAACGGCAAAAGTTAAACTGGATCAGAAGTTTACACTACATTATGAAATTACTCGCCTACAAGCTTTAAAAGGGCATTTAAACCTTATATCAGGAGAAAACCTCTGTTTAAAATTCTAAATGCGTTTTTCTGCATGATTATTGCTGCTTTTCTTCACCATTTCTAGTCTTTACATTGTTATACATCAAGAATCATTAAAAATAAATGGCTTGTACTTGGAACATGTCTTTTTCGGTAATTTTACATTAATTTTGTTTCGGCAAATTTGAAAAAATATTTACTTCTGAAAATATGATTTTTAAAAAAATGCTAAAATTGAAACATATTTTTCTCTTTAATGAAATGAAAAGAAATTTAAATTGGACAAATAGCACTTCGAGTTATAATGATTTTAAACTACCCCAATTAAAAAAAATAATATTTTTTTTTAAACTGTATGAGAAATTTTTGGATGTGATTTTGTTTACAAATGATATGGTTAACCATCACAAAAAATTCAAAATTCTAACTAACTAAATAAAAATTATTAAATGTTTCCCAGACTCTTCAAAAATATTGTTTCTTGTATTACATGTAATTCAATTTATGTCTAATCCCTTAAAACCTGATGAATTTTTTAAACGGACATATCTCTGTGAGTTTTGCAGATATCAAGATAGATTCTTTTGTGTTTAATTCAGGAATGGATAAGGAAAATTTTCCTAATTTTTCCTAAATTAAGGTTTCCAAATTTCTGTAATTATTCAACAGTTGACCCATTTTTTAATGTATAGTCGTTCATTAGGCATATTTTAGCTATGTTCGGTAGCACACTTTTATAAAACATTTATTGCATAGCTGCCAATTTTTTGTTATCTTTCAAGTCACATCAATATAATTTCATGTTTAAATAAATTTTCTGATAATTTTTATTTTTATCTTGAAAAAAAAAAAAATACAGAGGTAATGACAGCTGCGCTTTTGCTAGATTAAAAGTAACAGACCAGCGTGTATAATCAATTTTAAAAATAAATACAATTTAATTAAATTTTATAGATTTGATTGATGAAAAGTAATTTTGAGTACTTTTTATTCGAAAAACACGATAAAATAAACTATGTATAATAATAACTTTGCGTAAATATTTCTTTAACATGCCTGTGTTTTATGAACACAAATTTTATTCTTTGAAATGATAATAGTATTATCTACATTTTATGTGACATGCGGCTTTGT
Organism: Maratus speciosus; assembly: GCA_963932465.1. NCBI lineage: Eukaryota > Metazoa > Arthropoda > Arachnida > Araneae > Salticidae > Maratus > Maratus speciosus. Next base: position 85,783,929 of record OZ010794.1, read on the forward strand.
ATATACCGTTTAATTTGGTCCAGAGCGGTAAACGAGTTTGACACGCTGGATTCTAAAGGGTAGTGAATAAATATGGAGACAGTCAAAATACCACAAAGTAAATGCGACTCAGTATTCATGGAGAGGCAATACAGGATTTCGATTTTAAGAGGAATAGTTCAGATAGCAGAATTAGAGGTTTTCAACGGCCAAGGTCTAAACTGATACCAAGCCAACATCAATTTTCATACCTCGGGTCAAACAGAGTCTTACTTTTTTGAAGACTCAGGCCAAACAGAGCCTTACTTTTTTGAAGGCTCAGTATGGACTTGGTCATCACTCTGTTCAGCTGGGCTTTAAGTTTTACTTTAGGCTCAGAAACAGGCCAGGTTTATTTTTTTTTCAGGGTGAGTTAAGCCTGGATTTCATTCTTCCTTGAGTTCTGCATTGCCTCAAATTTTCATCTCCAGTACTCGACGCAGCCTGTATGAAAAATATTGGCTTGGTCCAGGCAAGCATCATTAAAATTGGGCCAAACAACTTTTGCAAAAATTTACCATATTTTTAAAATGCCATTAGTCTAAAATCAAAATTTTAAATTTATGCTTTTAAAAAAATAATACATATTTTCTAGGCAATAAAATTAAAGCACAGTCAAACCTAAGAAAACGAACCTGTCTGTGACGGAATCCTGTCTTAAATGGAAAATGTGTTGACCCATGCTAAATGAATCCAATAATACCTGCAGAAAGAATGAAATTTATTTAGAAAAGACAATACACATGCAATGAAGGGATCCTGGTTTATCACGGATTTTTCTCCTCGTGCGATTCTGTCTTAGAAAATTCTCTGCATAGCACTTTAAGATTTTTATGTCTTCAAGTCATAGAATATGGATGAACCATAATGCAGGTATTTATTATACAAATAAAAATCCATTAAAAAATATAGTTTACATGGACAAAGGCCAAAATAAATCTAACAAACCTAAGGTCCACAAACCTGACATTCCTTTTAGACCTATTGTCTCTAGTTTCGGTACAGCTTCTTATAAGCATGCCAAATATTAATTTCTGTTTTTCCCCATTTTTGAGCAGTAACTGTTTCACTGTTAAGAATTCTTTTGATTTTGTTAAAAACCTTCATAATTTTAAGTCGCAGAGGCCACATGATGGTGTCTTTTGATGTTAAATCATTATTTACTAACGTTCCGGTTGAGGGAGCATTAGATTGTCTCAAGAAAAGGCTTTGTGAATTCCATTTCTCTTATTTTGAAATCGAGGAGCTTATCCTTCTCACTCGCGCTTGCTTGTCGCAAAATACTTTTGTTTTTAATGGAAATTTCTTCCGTATGATTGGCGGTTTGGCTATGAATAATGCTCTTAGTCTAATTTTATGCGATATTTATATGCACTATTTTGAGGTCAAACATTTTGAAATTTTAAAATTTTCGTTGTATGTTCGTTATGTTGATGATGTTTATGTCCTGGCTACAATGAATTCGGATATTAATCATATTATCTCTATTGTGAATTCCATTGATCCCTGCATTCAATTTACCTCCGAAATTGAGACCAATATCTGTCTTTCTTTCCTGGATAACCTGTTATTCGTTGTGAAAATGGATTTCAGACTACCGTCTTTCGTAAACCTTTTGCTGTCAGTCTCCCACCTCACAGATATTCTTCTCATCCCCTTAACCAGAAATTCGCTGCTTTCAATACTTTTGTTTTTCGGGCTACCAATATTTGTTCCACTCCTCAGTTACTAAGTGCTGAACTTAATTTTCTCAAAGCTATTGATCGTGGTTATTCCTCTAATATAATAGATTCTATTTATAAGAAATTGACGAAACCCGCCCATTCTGAAAAGCATTCTAATTCCAACTCTAATACTTCAGTTGTGCTGCCATATTTCCCTAAAATCAGTCAGCAAGTTGCTAAAATCTTAAGAAGGTTTTTTATTTTAAAGTTATTTTTTCTCCTGCTAATAAAATCAATTTTTCAAATCTGAAACACCCCGTTGATCACCTAGATAAATGGGGTATTTACCAAATCTCTTACCAGTGTGGTCTTTCTTATATTGGCCAGACTAAACGTGCTCTTAGATTTCGTTTAAAAGAGCATGAAGGTTATGTTAAAAATCAGGAGCTTAAACGTTCTTCTATTGCTCAACATCGTTGGTCTTTTCAACATAGGTTCAATTTTTCCCCAGCCATCATTATCCAAAAATGTTGTTCTGACCTTGATCTTGATTTTTGGGAAGCTTACCATATCATTAAAAATTCCCAGTCTTTAGTCAATGACTTATCTAGTACTCCTGATTTTACAAGTATTAAACCATTAATTTAATTTCCTCTTTTTTTGGTTTCTTTTAGTATCGTTCTCCAGTAGATGTCGCTACTTGCCCACTCAGTCGTTTCCTCTGCTTCTCTCTCATTGGTTGTTTTTGGCGCATTTGCTACCTGCATTGGGTATATAAGCCAGCACATCTCTATCATTTTGCTCATCCTTTATTTTTCTAGCACACTGTGCCTTGCCCTATCTTGCACTTAAGAAGAATCTCGCTAGTACATTCAAAACAGCTGTTTTCTGCTTTTCATGTATTATTTGTGCATTTTTAAACGTTGGTTTTCTGATTTTTAATCTTGTTCTGAGTCCAGGTCAACTTAATTTTTACAACACATGAATTTTTATGTTGATATGGTTAAAAATTATTTTGTACGAGGAGTTCTGAGCAAAAATCCTTATTTTATCTTTCTTTAAGCTTTATTTCAGTTATTATTAATAACATTAATCTATATTCTATGTATTCGAGACTCAAAATTGGTAAAAAGTAAAATGTTGTAAGACAGAAGTCCTTGAGTGGAGGGGGAGGGGGGGAGGGGGACGTGTTTATGAGAAATGGGGGTACTCCGAAATGAAAAACCTAAGAAAGGAGTACGTGAAAGAAAAAGTTTGGGATGTGAGATCGTTTTAGCAGTTTTAAGAGATACTGTGAAAACGGAAAGTGTTTATCACGGAAACCTGTCTAAAAAGGAAAAGTTCATAGTCCCGAAAAAAGACATACCTTTGAATTATACCTTCTAAGACGAACACCTCTCTAAAGCGGAATTTTTTATAGATCCTTTGTGATTTTGTCTTAGCAGATTTACTGTTGTATTTGTATCCATGATTCAGTAAACCAGGTCTACTTTCGGGGTGGGGGGGGGTCCCCTTGGCTACGCCACTGAAGAGAGGGAATATAAAAGAGAAAAAATGATAAAAGGACAAAAAAAATGGAAGTGTGATAGAATTGCTTGTTACCTGACTATCACACAGGAAAGAAAAAAAAAACTCATTATGGACAATTCTGTTCTTAGTAGGTACAAATGTATTATTTTCTTTTCTTGCATATTATTCTATTAATTTTGCATGGATCAACACATTTTTCCATTTAAGACAGGATTCCATCATAGGAAGGTTATTTTATTTTAATTTTATTGCCTAGAAATCTACTGTTCTTCAAAAACAATAAATTTTAAAGATTATTTGTTGAATAATGAAAATTTAGAAATATATGCATTTTTTGCACAAAGTTGAGGCCCAGGCCAAATTTTAGTGATTTTTGCACAGACCACGCCACAGTAAGACAAGTGATTTTCATACAGGCTAGGTCTAGACCAGGACTACAAATTTCGCGAGATACACACGCCTACAAATAATGAAACTAGTCATGGCTTGGTACGGAAAAAGTAAGCTACTCAGCCTTACCAGATCCTTTAGAAATAAGTAAGCTCGGTAAGTCCCGAGCCCAGCCCGGAATGAGTATTGACTAGAACCAACCAAAGGCTTAAAAAAAGTAAAGCCTGGACCTGATAAGAATGAGGACTAGGCCTGGCTTGAATGCTGTAAATGTAGACCCATGGACCAGGGCAGGCTCGGTACTAGAGCCCAGTATATGCAGACACCTAGTTACAAAATCAATATTATATTATTACATAACCAGGCCAAAATTGAATTGAATTTCAAACAACCTTACAAAAATTTCAGAATAAAAGTTAAAATATTCAAGCAGAATCAGAAAATACAGACCATACATAAATGCTGTCACGGAATTTTCTTTTGATAAATAAATAAAATAATTCTTTTCTTCTTCTTCATTTACTAGTATAGAGGAAAAAGGGGCACATGTGAAATACCACCATTTCATATAATTAACATCAAATAAAAAATCTTTTAAAAATTGTCAATAGTTGACAGAATTAAAACAAACTGTTGACAAATTTTAAAAGATTTTTATTTGATGGTAATTTGGTGAAATCAATGTTATCCATTTGTGGGTTTTTTTTTCACAAATATCAAATTTTTCCTTAATAAAGACTAAAGTAATCATAAAATTAATTTTGTAAGCAAAATGAAAAACACTTTGATTCAGAAAGTTACATTAATGCTCTTGATTATTGTCAAACAATCGACAAGTTGATAGATAAATCAAAATTTCTTGAAGCAACTTATGCATGTGTTTTTTGTATGACCTTACATACAATTCAGCAAGTATTTTTCAGAAAATTTATGAGGAAATAGTTAGATTTATTTATTTTTCAAATTTTATACTAAAATTCTATATATTTATTCAATTAAGAAACAATTGTAGAAGTTATGAGTCTAAACAATAGCATATCTGCCAACATTGGAAGAAAAAAATTATGGGACATTCTTCTAGCAATATTTTTTTGACAGGTTACAGATAGATAAACATTGACAGTTAAAAGAAAAAAGAATAAAAATAAATGGATTTCTATGAATTTTCTAAACAGAAAAAATATTTTACAGATATTTTAGAATAAAAAAGTATTCTCTTTATACACTTAACTCTAATCGCTAAGCTGTTTGAAAAGGTCATGCTAACTGATGTTGATTTTTAGAAAAATAATTTTACATCTGATTATATGTTGCAAAAACAGATTTAGCTTTCAACAAAGACTCTTGTCGAAATTTTGGTCAAATTTATTGTTTTGTTAAGAAAATTTATAAAATAATACATCATTTTTTTAAGTAATAAGGGAATAAAAAGAAAAAGATTTATTAGAAAAAAACGATTAATTTTGTTAAATTCCGAATTTAAAAAACTATATTTTTTCTAACTTTTAAGATTATTTCTCATGCATTAGCTACCAGGATTTTTTTTTTTTATATATAAATGTATGACATTTTTAGTTGTAAGCAATTTTTGTTTTATGAGGACTATTTCCGGAATGACACATTTCAAAAATTTGTTATAAACGCCAGCTTTGGCAGCTTCTTTTGATAGGTTCTTTGCTTTATCAAGAAATAGAAAACCTTATTTGATTTCACAGTTTTTATGAAATAGTGATGTTTTTACTTATATGTGTGTAGGCTTAAAACTGACTTTTTGAATGTGTCAGTAAGTTGCGAATTTAGATTTAAAATCTGTCTTAACAACAACAACAACAAATGTATGTTAGGCATTTCTAAAATATATTTCCAAACTTTCTGGCCAAAATAATGATTCGTTTCAACTGTTTACCACTAAAGAAAATAAAAGTAATCCCCTTCGCTCTGAAAAAAAAAAAAAAAAAAAAATCGCTTCTCCTTTTTTATTTCTAACACATTAAGTTTAATTTTTCTGCTATAATTGTCATCTTGATTTGTAGTAACAATAAATAACCTCTCTGCCTTACCCCAGAAGCAAATCGGAGACTCAAGATACAGTAGAGGCAGGGGATGGCAAAGGGGAAAAAATTCCACTCTTTTTTTCTCCTTGTTTTGACTGTGGCATTATTAGAGAGTGAGAAATTGCATTGTATAGATATAATGACAGCCGACATATCGATATTTAACAAAGATTAAAATTGATTGAGGCGATATGTTATAAAAATTTATATTTGAAAGTATATCATCCAGCCCTAGACATGGCGAGAAGTGTTATAAATTGCCACTATTTATATTTAAACAACACTGAGCTAGAGATTCCTTTATTTAGAATGCAGCTGACAGCACTTATGCTGTGTCACCAGCAAAAATTCAGTTAGTTCCATTCAGTTTATATAATTATATTTCACGCAAGCAAAATTAGTAAGATGCAAATCTCACTAAAATATTTCCATTATGCTTAAGGCTGTGAACGATAATCCAGTCTAACAGTGTAGAGACACATCCTGTATTTTTGATTGAATGTATTGCATTTCTGATTTAATAAGTGGATTCAGATATTGTTTCTTTTTCAAAAGATGTTTGTGTGGATCACATTATCAGTTTATTCCAAGACTTTAGGAACAACTTGTACATTTGCAACCATAGAAAATGATTGCCCACTCCAGACACTACTTTTTGGTGCATTTAAGAACTTCTTTGCTAAATCAAAAGGAACAGGAACATTTTAAATTTTTCCTGAGATTCTAACATTAAAAAAAATTGCAGTACAGTACAGAACCATTTATCCAGAATGCTTGGAGTCAGCTGTATTCCAGATCAGTGGCGTGGCGTCCGGTCATCGCTGGATGCGGCGATGACCAAGCAATATTTTAAAACTCTTAATAAGCTTTTAAAACTCTACGATCCAGTTTTAGCAGAACATTTGGAGTTCATGTATAAGTGAAGATAATATTTAAAGTTTCTTTTTTGAACATTCAACCATTGAATTTTAGAGTTAATAATTTTTCACCACAAACTTAAATAATTGCGATGACCACCGAAATTTTTCACGCCACGCCACTGTTCCAGATAATTGGTTTTTCCTGTAAACTGGTTGTGCATTAAAGCAGCATCCATTTAATAAGTTTTGTGGAATATGTGGTTGTGGCATTATTTCTGATTTTAAATTATTAGATTACTTGGATTAAAATTAACCAGAGTTTAAAAGTAATTTATGGGAATCCCTTAGGAACAAAAATTCTTCTGTTTCCTCTGCATAAAAATTAAAACATCTAAAATACAACTAAATATGTTTTCATTTCAAATACTAGATGTTGTCATCAAATTATATAATTGTTTCAAGCAAAGCCTATTTCAAACTGGCAGTGTGTGACACCTTTTTCTGCAAAGATTCTGAAATCAGTCTATCAGAAATATCATTCCGGATAACTGGTTTTCCGGTTAATTGGTTTCTGGATAAATGGTTCCATAATGTATTATATTTTTTACTCTAGTCCCTGCCTGACAAATAAGCAGTACATTACTATCAAATCTTTCTTCCAATTTCTTCAAAATATCTCTTTGATTTTCAAATATTTGTTTTACAGTACCTATAATAAAATTTTATTAATTTGTTTTAATTAACAAAAGAATCTATGAAATTTAAAATTTTACAAAGTAAAATTTTTTAAAAATATCCTCTTCTTAAAGTAAATCAAAACACAGAACTTAGAAAAAAAGACTACAAATTGTATTATTTATATATTTTTACTTTAGTGCTTTTTCAAGGAATAAACAGTATATGATGGTAAAATTTTTCTTCTAAATTCTCCAAAATTTCTCTTTGAATTTAAAATATTTATTTTAGAATATAAGAAATTAACAATTTTATTAATTAAAAAAAGTTACTTAAATAATAACTGAAAGCTAGGTTTTTATAGTGTATTTTACTTGCAAAAGAAAAATCTCGTTTATGTAAATGAAAGTATCTGTTTTAAACAGTTTGTAAAATTTTACTTTTTAACACATTTAAATCTTTAAAATATTAAAGTATTCGCCTGATAGTTACTATTTGACTAGCCAAACATTCTGTTTACTTATGTGCCGAATATTTTAAATGACTACAAATGCCAGCAAAAATTAAAGTTGGGACACAAAAAATTTTGTGTCATGCGGTCAAATCGCAAGTTCTACAATTTTCAGTAGGAGAATAACTAAAGAAACACATCTTACCATTAATTTATTTTAGGGAAGACGATGGTTCAGTAAACTGATTTAAAAAATTAGCAACTGTTACAGTCAAAGTACACTCATTTTGTCCATTTTATCAAACACGCCAACACAAAGAACGAATCACGAAAAAAGAATTCTTTCATGAAAATTTAATCAATCAATAATTCCTAAATGTTCAACTAATTTTTAATTATCAAAACAAAATATATATATAAATGATATATAAATATATATCTATAATAAAGAAATAGAGAGTATTTGTCAAAATTTGTGAATCTAGCACTTAAATATGCTCTCGGGTTAAAAATTGCGCGCAATTAGATTTCGGAAGAACTCAGGAAAATTTAGCTTTGATTCATTGGTAAAAGTTGTTTCTTGTAATGGCTGTCTGGTAACCAGTATTACAACCAGAGAAAAAAAAGCTTCCAATCATATCGCCATTGCTGCGGTTTAATTAATATATAATATAATATTAGTAATTACTATACACGGAATGCCTGAATCATTTTGAACGAATCATGATGTAATTCACGATTCATTCTTTCATGGGCGTCTTGTCTCTTCCGTTGTATGCAATATCAGGTAACTTTTAAAACAGAAATTTATTGTACCCACCCTCATTACTAAAAAAAAAAAGAAAATGCTAAGGAAGGGTGGTTTCTTTCGTTACTCTTCAACTTAAAACTCTATAATTTGCTATTCGTTAATGACTGCATGAAATTTCGTGTTTCGCAACTTTCATTTTTGCTGATTTATCATTAAGTAATTTAAAGCATTATTAAAATGTTTTATTTATAGCAGATAATTTCTTTTATTATTATTAGTTTTTAAGTACTTTATTCAAATTTCAATTTAGAAACGGCAAATTCGTTTAAAAGTTTTTTAATAGTTTAATTTTAAAACATTGTGTTGCCCCTAAACCGAATTTGATTGTATTCTGTTATCTTGAAAGAAAATATTTTTAAATAATTGATCGCATAATGAAGGCTTGATAAAGCTTATGTAAGTTTGTGTAAAATCGTAAGAAACCACGGCTGAATCCTAGAACAAGCGAGACACTTTGCGTAGTTGAACTTGGCAAAGTGATAAATGAGTTCGTGTTGTTACCAGTTTGTTTCTAAAATTCTTCCCGCGCCTACTGTCGTTTGATTTGGAATTTGGATTGGTTTGATCGGATTATTGCCTTTTGGATCGTTGGATTTTTTAAAATGTGTTTGTGTCGTGAGTTTAGTGTTTAGTTGTTGTGTACTTTGTGAAGTGATGGTTTGAGGTACAATAGTTATCGAGAGTTTTTGTGTGGTTTCGTCAGTGAAAATGGATGTTGTTGAAAGTTGTTTTTGTGGATTTTGCATCTTTTTTAGCCGTTAAGTACATCTAGGGTTAAGTGTAATATCCATGTGGATTGAGCAGTTCTGTTTTTTGGGACCATTTTTCGTTAATTAGCAGATGGAGAGGGTGAGAGAGAGGATTTTTGTAATGTTTGTTGAGTGATAAGGATGAAGATGATATACATGATCTGGTCCATCTTAAAAAATATACAGTAGACGCCCTCAAATCTGTACAGTTTGGGACCAGAGGTTGTGCGGATTTTAGAATTTTGTGGATTTCTGGTCATTGATTTGTTTACATTTTTGAAACATAAATTTGATTGGTAGTTAAGCAAGGGAAATTATAATGAATATTTATAATAAAGTGAAACATTAAAATAAGAAAATATTAAAATAATTTATTAGTTGAAAAGTAAGTAATTATTAAAATAAATATGTAAAATAAAAATTTAGAAGAATATTAAATTATTACAGATGAAATCGATTCAAAACGTCCTATGCTGCCATCTAGTGGTAAAGCGATCATAAGATCTACAGTCGGCCATACGAACTCCTAGTGAATTCTAGTCAGGGGGGCCGCACTGTAGATGTAATTTTCTTTAAGAATTTTTTTATATGTATTTATAAAGTAAAAATTGTAATGACTTTGAAAAAAAAATTGAATTTTTTGAAATTTTTCAAAAATTTTTAATGAGTTTTTTTGTACTGTACTGTTTATATCTGACTCCCGGTATATTTTTTTTATTTTGAAAAAAAAAAAAAAAAACTTCTTGTCTTAAATTTTCTATTTTCTTCTGACAATGGCTAGTATTCAGATTAGTATCAGCAAATTGAATTCTAACAACTATGGAAACTGGGCCGCTGATGTAAAGTATCTACTGCTTGATAAGAATACATGGGGCATTGTAAATGGAATGGAGAAAGCTCCCGAGCAGGGCTGAAACTAGCCTTTTTGGCGCCCCCCCCCCCTCTCCACTACAAAGTAAATTTACAAAAAGAATTTTGCTAAGTATCTAATAGGCAACTTATTTTTAAATTTAAAATATATAAAACTGAACTACGTAATCAGCTTTGTCAAATATTGGTTCATTAAAATCTTGAAAACGGAATAAAAAAGAACCGAATTGCATTTTAATCTTTTTTTTTTTTTTTTGTATTGGCTAAAGGAGGTTAATATCTATTGCTGTGCGTTTGTATTTTTTCATCTTAGAAGGTTTATTGTGTAATAGGTGAGTAACCTGCTATGATAAAAAATGTTAAAAGCGGAATTTTTCCTGATTCTTGTGACTCCCTCTTAGAAACATTTACTATAACTTAGCCCCCTCCAAAATGATGAGTCTAGATACGTCACTGCAGGGTGGAAAAAGGCCTAGAAATGGCAGAAAGACGAGAAAAAAAAAACCTTTTTGGGCGCTAAAGGCGGGGACGGCTTCGCTTTACTAGCCATGACTCCCCGTCCAAAATTTTACTGTACCACTACAAATGCTACAATAAAAAATAAAAGGTTTTACTAAGAATTTTACTTTGTTCATTCCCTCTCTCGTTTGATTTTATTGTCCCGAGCGGTCATCGCCCATGGAAAGACAAAAAAAGAAAAAAAAAAAAAGAAAGCTCAACGCTGTTCAGTGGAAAATAAACAAACAGCTTTCATGGAATTATTTTATCTAATAATAAAGTCAGACTGGGGTCGCTTCGCACTTTGTAGTTATTTGTTGTGGTCAGTGTCCCACAATAGAGATTGACCTTGAAAAATGGTAGGGATCCTCCCTCACAGGAAGTGATTTAAAAGATAGAAGGCAAAGGTACAGATATGATACTTTTGGAATGGGAGGATAAAAAAAAGCCTTCTTTCTTATTCATTTGCAATTTTGTATTGTAGATTAACCTTTTTATCTATTTGTAAAGTTTAATCCATTTGGTTCAATTTTCCTTTAAATTTTTCGGCTGCGAGACATTTTTATACAAATTCCGTGTGTATATATACATTCTTGTATCAAACGTCAAGCAAAATCTTCATTTTGGCACCCCTTCACCTTCTGTTAAACCGGCGCCCGGGGGACGTGCCCCCTCTGCCCCCCTAGTTTCGGCCCTGCTCCCGAGAAAACAGATGCAGCAGCAGATAAGGACTACCAGTCCAGAGTCAGGTCAGCCCTTTCCATAATATACCTGAATGTAGTTCAGACGAATAATAGAAAATATCGATGACCCAAAGGAAGCATGGAAGAAGCTCAAAACACATTTCCAACTGGACAACTGTTCCCGTCACATGCAGTTATTTTCTGAGGTATTGGCTTGCCAAATTGAAGCTGATGAAGCAATTGACATGTATGCATCTCGCCTGCAGAGAATTGCAAACCAATTAACGGCTATGAATGAACCCATCAAGGAGACATATCTTTCATTCCAGCTCCTACGATGGCTCCCGAAAAGGTACGACGGTTTAGTCCAAAGTATTCTTCGATAGTCTGAGGATAAATTCAAGTTCAACGACATACTGACCGAGCTGATCGTAGAGGAATCCTGCTTAAAACTACGATCAGAAGACAGAGCTGAATCTATCCAAAGCAACTTTTCTAGAACTAGACCACCTAGGAGCTCTAGTTACAGACGGAAGTTCCAAGGAAAGTGCCATAAGTGTGGACGAACCGGCTACTTAAAAAGAAATTATGCCTATTCCAATCCTGAAACTTCTGGTCCCGACTCGTCTGCCGGAAATAGCTCCCGTGACTCATCCACTTCCAGAGAGACTGTCCCTAGATCCAATCCTGTTTGCCCAAGGAACAGAGGTGCCACTTCAAAGCCTAAGTCCACTTTTAAAGCATGGTTTACAATGCCACCGCTAATCCTGATTCAATCCACGCCGATACCATCATTGTATTTCCGACCCTGTTTCCAATGAAAAAGCCAGTTTGAAGATGAAACTAGCCTAGGTCATTTTCACTCCTGCTAGCTCCTAGGGCAGTAATCCAGCATTTACGCATGATTCCTTTCGGGTAAACAAACATCGCCAGTTCACTGGTTTTAGCATGTTGTTGTTTCCATCGTTTGAGAGTTTTGTCAATGCTTTTTTTTTTTTTTTGCTCTATTTACTGTTTTTTTACAACTTTATCAAGTTTTTTTATTTTTTACCGATTTTTAATAAGATTTTCAATACGATTCTTGGTGGGGTTTTTTTCGTTCTGCTGCGATTTTTTACAATCGCTAAGAAAAAAAAATCAGTTTTAAACTTTTAGCCTAATATAGTAAATTTTGTCCACCACGATTTTGGAATTTTCAATGCAAGTTTTAGCCCTCTCCCCTTTTTTAGGTGCGTTCGTAATTATATAAATACGTAGCACCTATAGTCGCCGTTCAGTCCGTCTGTCTGTCCGTCCGTCCGCATATAACAGAGCAAAAACTACCCGACCGAATGATCTGAAATTTTTAATATATAATTATTGCAAAATTTTGTCGAGCCATTTCCAATTTTATGAAAATCGGATGTATAGTTTAATTACAGGGACAGTCAAAAGTTTTTCTTTACATTAAGGCCAATGGGAAAAATTATTGCAAGTGAATTTTAATGATGTTACAGACTTCCGAATGGTCTGAAATTTTTAATATATAATTGCTGCAAAATTTTGTCGAGCCATTTCCAATTTTATGAAAATCGGATGTATAGTTTAATTACAGGGACACCCAAAAGTTTTCCGTTACATTACGGCCAATGGGAAAAAATTATTGCAAATGCATTTTAATGATTTTACAGCCTTCCGAATGGTCTGAAATTTTAAATATATAATTGCTGCAAAATTTTGTCGAGCCATTTCAAATTTTAGGAAAATCGAATTTATAGTTTAATTACAGGGACAGTCAAAAGTTTTCCGTTACATTACGGGGAATGGGGAAAAAATTATTGTGAGTGCATTTTAATGATGTTACAGACTATGCACTTATGAAGCGCAAAAAAATATACATTCAGTACAATATGGGGTGCAAAAAATAATTATAAAACTAGTTATAGTACGAACGCACCTCATTTGCCACGTTTGACGAGCAATTTCCAACTTGTTTTTTCTTTCCGTGATTATTTTTTGATGACCACAAAAGGAATTCTGTTTTAAACATTTAGTATAATAAATTAAATTTTGTCTCCTGCGATTTTCAATACGATTTTTTGCATTGTTGCTCTTTTGCGCCAATTTTTTTTATATTCAAAAACGAATTCCTGTTAGAATGTTTTAGCTCTCACTGTAGTAAATTTCAAAGTAACTGTAGTAAAATTAAAGGTTTTTTTTTTTTTTTCGTTTTCTCGACGATTTTTCAACATTAATAATAAGGAATCCGGTTTTAATCTTTAAGTTTAATTTTTAAAAAAAGTGTTCTCTTTTCAATAAAGTTTATTCGCAATTACGTACAGGGATTTTTGGAATTTTTTCCCGCGTTTTGCGGCGATTATATTTTCATTTATTTATTTTATGTTCGTAAGAATAATTTGTTTTCAAGATTATTTTCTATATTGATTATTGCAATATAAAAAACTCCTTTGACAAAGGAAATTCAAGGTGAATTTATTATAGAGTTAAATACTTCATTGTTGATAGTTGTGTTTTTGAAAATAGTATTACTATTGTAAAATTAAAATTCATACAGATAATTTTAAATGATAAGGTAATTTTCTCTGCATATCATAATTTTTCTATTTAATTTCAATAATATATTGTGAAGTTTGCTCCAGTATGTTTATCTATTTATTTATTTATTTATTTTTAGCTTGATAATCTGATGGCTTTATAATATTGATTCCGATATCGTAATAAATTACTTCCCCAAAGCAAAATAAAGGAAAATTAGGTCTTAAAGATTTGCCTTATTTTTAATAGCTATTTTCTTTTAAATATTGCCAATATGTGATTTTTGATAGTTTATTAACAGAAAAATCTGCTTTTTGTAATGCACGTATTATAATTATATGTTAATTGATATACCATGCTATCAGGCATTATTGTTATTATGGAGAGCAACCTCTGTACAGGCACTTCGTCTTTTTTTAAGTAACTAAATATTTTTTTAATGAGAGTCAAACATGTAAATTATTACAGACTATATAGAAGATTCTTTTGAGAGAAATGGTGTGTCTTTGTAATAACCAAAAAATATAATATATAACGAAAGGTTTGTACTGATGTTGCTCTCCACAATAATAATAAAGCCTGGTAGCATGGCAGAGATCTGCACGGGCCGAGCTCGAGCCTATTTTTATTCACGACACTCGGGCCGCGTCCGGCCATACTTTTTATGAAACCTTGGGCTGGGCCGGGCCGGCCTAACTTATTTTTTCCGTACCGAGCCGCCCCACCAGTGGCCGAGAGATTCTGCCCTCGAAGCTGGTAGACGGGAGGTGCTGGGTTCGTACCCAATCGCGCACGTCGGCCTAATCGTTCGGAGTTTTCGTGGTTTTCTTCGAACCTTGGATTTTCCAAGCATAAATACGGGTTGTTAGGTTCCCTTATAAAGATCCCCATGGAGGGCACTCCCCCTTCCCGTAGGGACTATATCCCTTGTGTTGATAATTGGCCGTCATAAACACAACCAACCGTACCGAGCCGGCACTGGTTTCATTCTTCCTACTCTTCACGGTCCAAAATTTTAAGTCCCGGTTTTGACTATGAAAATCATTGTCTTGGCTCGGCGTCCGTTCAAAGATCAGTAAAATTTGGCCTGGAACAAAAAAAAAAGGCATACATTTCTAAATCGCCATTATTGTATAATTAAACATTAAAATTTATTCTTTTTAAAGAATAGTGTATTTTTAGGCTTATTAAAATACAGTAGACTCCCTTAAATCCGCGACCCTAAAATCCGCGTATTTTTTCAGATGTAAACAATGAAATTTACAGTTAAGTTGCAGGAACAAAATTCAAGATGGCGCCGAAATTGGCAACTACCGCAATGTTTTTTTTACAAAATTTTTTGTTAATCATTCTCTTTTGGCTATTACAGCTGATTTATTACTAAATAAATTTACGTTACTTTTGATTTTGATATAAATTAGCATATCTATATCAAAAATCCCAGGGTACGAAATGGAAAAATCCACGAACCGGAACGCTATTTTTAAATTATTGTTCGCGGAATATTTTTTTTAAATTATAGACAAATTTATTTCTAAACATACAAAGCAGTATAAGAAAAGCATTCAGGACTCTAAATAACAATGGAAAAGGTTACAGTGAGTGCAATAAGCTATATATACTGATAATAGCATTAACACTGTTCTCCTTGCTATCACTAGATGGCAGCATAGGACTTTTGGAATCGATTTCATTCGTAATATTTTTATTTTACATAATTATTTTAATAATTACTTACTTTTAAACTAATAAATTATTTTAATATTTTACTTATTTTAATGTTTCACTTTAATGTAAGCATTCATTATAATTTCCCTTGCTTAACTACCAATCAAATTAATGTTTCAAAAATGTAAACAAATCAATGACCAGAAATCTGCAAAATTCAAAAATCCGCACAACCTCTGGTCCCAAGCTGTGCAGATTTGAGGGAGTCTACTGTATAACTAAATTAAAATATAGTAAAACGTGTGAAAAAAGAACCTGCTTATAACGAAATCCTGTCGTAAACAGAAAAACGTGTTGATCCATACAAAATGAATTATACTAATACGTAAGAAAAGAATATTTAATATATTTACACCTGCGAAGAAGGGAACTTGTCTATAACGCATTTTTTTTTCTTTCCTGTGCAATTCCGTCTTAGAAGATTTTACTGTACAGCATTTTTCGGATTTTTAAATCTCTAATACGTGGAATATGGATTAACAATATTAATGATAACTGAAACATTTACATACAACAAATAGAAATTCATTAAAAAAAAAAATATATCGCAGGCTACGACATTTCTATAAAAATGAAAAAAAAAAAAACTAGATAAGTGTTTTTGGTCAGAACTCCCCGTACGAGACAAATTTTTAACCAAGTCAACGAAAAATCAACATTTTGTAGAAATTAGTTCGGGCCGGGCCGATGAAATTTTAACTTTTTTCTAGTCCGGGCCGGTCTCGGGACAAACTTTTAACTTTTATACTGGGGCGAATCGGGCTCGGGGCGAACTTTTAATTTTTATACTGGGCCGAATTTTTCTTTCTATGGGTCGGGTTGGTCCGTGCAGACCTTTATAACATATTATATCAATTAACATATAATGGGATTTTGTTTTGTGTATACGATTTCAAAAAGATATTTAACTTGTTACTGATATCATTATTTTGCTATTTGAAATTCATACACAAATTTTATACATAATTTGATTGATTAAATGTTTGACATGTTTTGGCTCAATACTGTTTATTAAACTTAGCCACAGCCCTCGCTAAGGGCGGGTGGGGGGGGTGTAGTCTTCCCCCCCCCCACACACAAAAAAAAACCTTTCGCGAATGCTGTTACACTTGGCAAAATTTCAAACTTGGTTGCCAAATTTGTTTAAACATTAATAAAAACTATAATACACTTTCTATTTCTGATAGACTTGGCCAAAAATTAAAAATATAATTGTGAACATTATTAAGCTTTTTACAAATAAAAACTGTTTATATTTTCTAATTGTGGTAACTTGGCAAAATTATAAAACTAATTGGCAAACCTCAAGAGCTATCTATTTTTGTTTGCCAATGGGTAGGCAGATACTGAAATTTCACTTGGTAATTTAAGGCCCACTCCCCCCTCCATTAAAATCTCTTAGCGATGGCCCTGAAAGAGCCGTAGCGACCCCATGGAGGGAGAGTCGGGCAGAGTCAGGGCCGAAACAAGAGATGGTCAGTTGGGGCTTGTGCCCCAGGCGCCAGAATTTTATTTTCATAGATAGTGAAAATGAAATTTGTCAAAAATGCTCCCACAGTTTTAACATTAGCTTGCCATTAACTGTCTTCGCTTAACATTATCTGTCTTCATTTAGATAGATAATGTTTTTTAATTAAGATGAAAATATTTTATTTGTAATAATTAAAATTCTAGTTTCGGTTTAAAAAATAAAATGGAATTTTAGTCTTTTCTGGGACCCCCTATAAAAGGGATTTTGAAGTGTAAGTTTTACTCTTTGTATGAGTCTTTCTTGTAAATACTAGTAGAATATGATTTATTCATTTAATGCTAAGTTAGCGGTATTAGTAGTATTTTTTTTTAAATGCAAAATATCTTACGTAGTTTGATTATTTTAAATTTCTTAAATGTAAACAAATTTTATAAATATTTGTTTTCTTTCAAAGAAATTATAGTTATTATATTATTTACTTATTTTTAAAAAAAGTTTGTGTAATGGTGAAAAAACGATTGCGTCATAAGGGCGGCAAAATAATGTTTGCCTCAAGCAGAAAATTGGCTAGAGGCGGTCTTGGCTCTGGTGTTACAAAGATGTCAATCAAAGTTTGCATTAACATTAAGCGGTCAAACATTTTAATCAGGGTTGGCAGGTTTTTGACACCTGTCAGTTTTTGACGGTTTAAACCGTCATGTCAAAAACTCCTTGTCAAAAACCTTAAATACTTACAGTGACCTGTAAAATTTCACATTAAATGTCACACATTAGATGTAATAGTTAAAATTCACTATTACTGTATTGTATAATTAGTATAGTATTAGTAATAATTACAGGGTTGGCAGGTTTTTGACATGTATCAGTTTATGTCGGGTTTAAACCATAGTCCATGGCATGTCGGGTTTAAACCATAGGTTTAAACCGTCATGTCAAAAACCTCAAATACTAAATTGATCTGTAAAAATTCAAATTAAATGTCACACATGACAACATTACATGTAATATTTTAAATTCACTCTTACTGTATATCAGTAATTAGTACATAGTAAAGTATTATTGTTAAGTACAATTTTTTAACAGGGTAAAATTTTTATTTAAATTTTTTTTTGTAAAATTGTGTTTTTCTAACAAGTAGATATTAAGCTCACCTGAGCTGTACATTTTTTCTCTTACTTAAAATCGTTTTAATTTCACTTACTTTTGAGAGCTTAAAGCATTAGCTAGCTTTTTTTATGGAAAAAAAAACTTAGAAAAGTGCAGATTTTTTTGTATATATAACAAGATAATGTGCATCAATGTTATTCTAGTCTAGGCAATAACCACTCCATTCAAAATTGAAATTGGATTATTAATTTTAAACATTTAAAAAATAAGAGAAGTAATTAAAAAAAAAAAGTTAAAGTCAAAATCTTTTTAAAACAGGCTTTCTTTCAATATATAAAAATGTTTTCGATTTTAAAACTGAACAAAATTGGCTTGTCATCTAGAAGAAAATTCCTTTAAGCCCATATAGAAAAAGTGCATAATAGAAGGGATCAAATCATGTAACCATACCATTGTTTGGCTTATACTTTGCATCCCAACCATCAGGGGCAAGGGTTGACTGCTGTATCAGTTGATTCAGCTCGCGCTTGAGCTACAGAGAGAATTTATGGATGCTTACCTATACTGATTGTGTATGAAGCTAAAGAATCCCCTTTCCCGTGTTCTTATTTCACTGCTATAGGGAGGACTCCATTGCTTGGTGGAGTATCATTAAATGCAACAGCTTTTTGAGCCTGCTTCAAAACTTGCTCATCTAGCAATACTTTTGCTATCAAGTCCTACTAGCTCAGCATCAACTAAGAGACAGACTATTTTCTAACGCTTCATACACTCTAACCAGTGGTTCCAATTTCAGATTTGTTATTTACACATTCTCTCTCAGAATTTCTTTATTTTTTAATGAAAGTCATGTTGTATGCTTAAAATAGAAATAATACGTGAAATTTAAAAAATACCCTAATAAAAATAATCTTTCAAAAAGTTCCCACTTAAAAGCTGAAAATACAACTGTTACCGGAATAATTGTATGAAAAATTATGTTGTATTTTTAGACTCGTTTATATATTTTAAAACTTTTACAATTTTTCTACTTTTAATATTATTTTAGTGCTACACATCTCTTTTTATTTAAAAAAACTATTTATTGACTCTGGCATTTCTATTTTCAGTATAATGTGCAACATGAAGGATCTTAAAATCGACTATTTTGAACATATTTAACCTAAAAAATGTTTGTAATATTTTAATGACGTACAACTTTTATAAAATTAATAAGAACCCAAATGAGCATCACAGAAGGAAATTGGTAAAACGTAAACATATTATGTCTCTTGTGCATACTACATACACAATATATAAACATACAACATGACATATGCATTTAAAATTGAAAACAGGATAACACATGGTGGTAAACTACCAGTAACGGGAAAAAGAAAGCCAACTAACAGATAAGTATGTTATAAGGGGAAAGAAAAACCATTGCTTAAAATTGATAAATTTACAAATCCAGAGTTGCTATTTGTGAATTATGTTATTCATACAGTCTCGGTCTATAAAAAACTTCGCCTGTTCTTAATGAAGTACAAAAATCAACTGTCAAATGTATCACTTTTATCAAATAAAATGAAAAAATAAATTCAAGAAATTTCTTGGAGATAAAAATGCGGATTATTTAACACTTTTGTGGCTGAGGTAAGTTGCCAAACAACTGCACAAAAGTTTTAGATGTAAATGTGAAGAGGTATGGTCTGATTGAAATTCAAAGAGTTGTGTTACAATCATAATTATATATTTTTTTAATCCTTTATCCTTTTGAATGTGAAAGGATTTATCATACTTAATTATCTCTCTTTAGGCTTCTTCAGTGTGAATAACAGTTAATTTTTTGTATAATAAAAATTATAAGTTGCAGAGGGGAGGAGGGGGTAAATCAAGATATTAAAGACGCTTAGGTGGGGCGCGGCCAAAAAAAGGTTGGGAACCACTACTCTAAACTCAAAAATCTTTTGGGTGTAAATAAATGCGCTAAACAGGTGGTGTGCTGCAGCATGCTGCAGGGTAAAATTGATCCAGATTATTTAATTGTACAAAATTATTTTCTTCTGGTTGAAAAATCCAAAAAAAAAATATTTTATTGCAAATAATATATTTTTTAAATTATTAAATTTCAATAAAAGGTCATATAAATCATTGACTTATTTAATGTTTACCTATTGTTAAAATGTTTTAGCGTGTTTCATGTATTTGGCAGTTTTCGACGGTTTAAACCAGTTTATGACAGTTTAAGCCAGTTTTTGACGCTTGTCATGTCAAAAACCCAACCCTGGTTGAATCCAAACATTTTTTTTTTTCGGGTGGGTTTTCTGCAGCTCTGGAAGGGACACTTTGGAGTTCCGTGGAGGAGGTTAGCA
Organism: Maratus speciosus; assembly: GCA_963932465.1. Taxonomy (NCBI): domain Eukaryota; kingdom Metazoa; phylum Arthropoda; class Arachnida; order Araneae; family Salticidae; genus Maratus; species Maratus speciosus. The sequence goes on from OZ010794.1 coordinate 85,804,377, forward strand.
CTTCTAGACCATTAATAAGCATAAAATAACCATAAATTCCCAAATTGTCCGATTGCACCCTTAAACAACTTGCGTGAGGAACAAAAATCTCATCTCTGTATATTTCAGCTAGCATTCACAGTTGTACTGGTAAAAATGTGTAGGTCAGTGCGGCTATTTAAAATGATGCCCGCCCATATCATGATTCTATGACCTTTGTATCGATCCCTTTCACGGATGTTTGCAGCCTTATTACGTGTGTTTTCCCCCTCCATATGGTAACATGTCTGTAATAACTCTCCAAACAAAATCAGGATTCATCGGTAAAGAGAACTCGACTGCAGTCCGTGGAACTCCAATGACGATAATCTCTGCACCACTTTAACCGGGTGCATGTCGCTGCCAGAGTTAGTGAAATACAAATCATGGGTTTTCTTGCGTGCAGCCCTTTTTTATGTAGCCTGTCACTCACAGTAAATCTGGATAGTCGATTTCCTGTTGCTGCAATGAACTCCCTTGGTATCTGAACTGTTGTCAGTTGCCTGTTTCTTTTAGCAATAGTTGCCAAATAATGGTCCTGATAGTCTATTGTGCCACTTTTTTACCTGGACCTGGCTGTTGGTGCACATTACCAGTGTCTTTAAACCGTTTTCAGTTTCTTGACATGAGGCTTTTGGCTATTTTTAAGTCTTTGCAGATCCCTGAGAGTGTCTGTCTTGCTTCCATTCTCCCTACTGCACGCCATTTCTCACAATCAGTCAAATGTCTTCTTAAAGACATATTCCACCTATTACAAGTGAAAATTTTACCCAACTACTCCTACAATTTTTGTAATTAGACTTCAAATCATCCATGTACATTTTCCTTTTCACACGTGAACCAGAAGAACGGTATGAAAAATTTGTATGGTTTTCTGTAGCGAAGATTAATCCAACTGGACTACGTGATAATGTTTACATTGAGTTGTCAACCGATCCCCTTCCATTGAAGCTTCCTTAATAGAATTAACATAAAGCACCTTTTTATGGTTGTTCCTTTAATTTTTCTCATCAGTGTATTTCGAAAGTGGTAAGAAATATCCAGTCCAAAAGTAAAGTTACTTTTATTAATTGCAGGCAGCAGATTTAAAGTAACTGATAATGTTGTCCGTTAAGGGTCAGGAAAGATAAGGGTCACGAAACTCAACCAATGTGGCGTTATTACGTCATGTAAAGTCGTCTTTTCTCATAAGTGTGGGCAACAGTTGGTCCCGTCAAAGTCCAAGATAAAGAAGTTTTTTGTTTAATCTAAATACTGTAAATTTGTGTAAACGGAGTAGCAGGTATACTTTTATAGTTATCCTTCCGTCTTGAGACATTAAAATGTTTCCGTTTACGAGAGGATTCCTTGTTCACAGAAAAACTGCCAAGAAGGAAACCCAAATGGGACGAGCTCTATTTCAGATAGGTTTTAAACGCGAGCAAGCATAAATATATAGTGTTGTTTTCGTTGAATGTTGATTTTTTTTTCTAAGATAGATCATCTTCACAGATTTTACTGTGATACATTTACGCATACATCTATACATTTATGTGTATGTTTTAGCAGTTTTAATGGATACCTTGAAAATAGAAAGCGTATATAATGAAAACCTGTCTAAAACGCAAAAGTTCATAGCCCCGACGAAAGACATGCCTTTGAATTATACCTTCTAAGATGAACACCTGTCTAAAGTGGAATATATTTCATAGGTTCTTTGTGATTTCGTCTTCACCGTTACTATTGTTGTATCCATGATTCAGTAAATCAGTTTTTCGTTCAGGAGGGGGGGGGGTCTGGACTCCCCCCTTGGCTATGCCACTGATCATTAACCCACTTGTTATTATCATTCATGAAATAAATATAAACATAAATAATGTAAAAGGAAAATCATTTTTGTTCTCAAAAATAAATAAATGATTTTTTTGTAAAATCAGATTTCATTATTTTTTAAATAATAAGTCAGTAAGTCTTTATATTAACTTAAATTTAGGTTACTGATGATAATTTTTGTGAAATATTAGGAAAAAAAAAATCTTGAATGTCATTTCCATGGCTTGCTGGTCATTACTATGTTTGCAAAAAGACATGGTAATGAGATTTTTAATGTTTAACCTCATTTTAGGCTAAATTATAGCAATTAAAGCCTTACAGTATATTTACTTTCAAAATAGTCCTAGAGTACTTTATAATTCAATTAATACAGTTAGTAATTGTTATTATACATTTTAGTAAAATGAAACATGGTAATGACTCATAAAAAACACATTGTTCTCAGTTTTTGAATAAAAGTATCAAAATGAAACAGTACATACCTATTTCAAAAAAGTTAGACACCACTACTTGTAAGAACATGTGCTACCCTACAATACAGCACCTAAAAGAATATTTTGGCACCCTCTAGTGATGAGTTATGAAAGAAAACACTATGCACCATGGTAATGACCATTAACTCCAGAGACAAAGTTTAATTAAATAAAATTAAGTGAAAAAAATGTTTTGAAGCTAAAATACTAATTATATTATAAGTAGAGATATAAAATTTTATTATACTGTTGTTGTTTTTGCTCAAAAGCTTTCCAACACTTCAAAATATAATTTTGAATTATTAAATTTGAAGTTAGGGACATGCCATGGTAATGACATTTGTAACTTTTTATTTTTTTTAATATTCAAATTATTATTTTTTCCATGTTTAAACTGTTGCACAATGTAGTTCTTTATCTATTAAAAATAAAATTAAAACATTCATATTAGACTCATTAAATTTTTTCTTTTGATCAAGGACATAAAATTTCCCTTTATCCGAGAATGACCCATTTAATTATTTATATTTAATATTATAAGGAAGTCTTCTGTTTTTTTTTTCTATTTTAATAAACTTAGAAAATTTATTTTTAAAAATGTGTCTTGATTAAATCTAGTAATTGAATTCATTTATTAAGTTAAATGCCTTGTTGCAGAAATGATTATCTCACTTGAATAGAAACGGAAAGTTAGAATATTTGTATTGTTTAAATATAAATGTATACAGTAGACTCCCTGAAATCTGCAAAGGCATAAAATCTGCAAATTTTTTTCTAGTGTAAACAGTGAAGCTTAGTTAAATTGGAAGGATAAAATTCAAGATGATACTCAAATCAGCAGTAATCATAATGGATTTTTTAAACTAAATTTTTTGTTAATCGTGCTCTTTTGGCTATTACAGCAGGTTAATTACTAATCAAAATTACTTTACTTTTGATTTTGGATGTAAGTTAGTTTATCTATCGCAAAAATTCACTATATTGTTGGTCGTGCACAATGTTTGCAAGTGCAAATTGTAACTAAATTGTTTGTTTATTTTTCTTGCATTCAATTCCCCATGTTTTATTTTCATTTTATCAATATTACATATATACCTTTTCATATTAGTTCTGTTTAATAGGACAGAACTCAATCCTTCTTATGAAGAAAATATGAATTTATTTCCGAAAAAATCGAGATGCTGCTGATATCAATGGTGATCATGATCTTTTTCTTTCATAAAATTTCCTTTTTTTTTACGATTATGGTGTAAATTATATTCTTATCTAAGATAAAAGTACAACACAACAGTAGCTTTTTCACAGTACCTGCAACTGTAACTGTTGAAGCCATATTGCTTACGTTTACTTTTTTTTGCATTCGTTTCGATTTTACTTTGCGATGATTTTTATTTTTTTGTGATCTCATATGTTTTTTTGCCAAGTATGGCTGATTCCAATATTTTTAATGAAAAAAGACAGAAAAAGAAGCCTACATTAGTTTCACAATAATCCAAAAAGCAGAGATCATAAAAAAGCTTGATTCTGCCTTTAAGGGTGTATTCGAAAAAATATTTTTCCACCCTCAACAGCTCGAAATTTTCTGATATATTTTCAGACTCATTTTTAAAAGTAAAAACATGAAACTTGCTGGGTGATTTCTGAAGACATGTTTAACATGCCATGTGATTTCATTTTCAGCTCAATTAATTAGAATTTGATTTTTAAACAATTATTTTCTCAGTATGACCATTTTTTTCATTCCCAGATCGCCCGCTTCGGAAAATTCGGTTCAAAATGCCAACTTTGACAGCGTTTTTTACAGTATTTTCTGCATTTATCAAAAAATTAAGAAGCACCACACATTATATAGTTTCTAAATAAGAGAATTTCCAAGTTTGATGCGTTTGAGAGCAAAAATGAATTTTAAAATGAATCAGAAAATTAGCAGTTTGGATCGGAATACACCCTTAGGGCTAAATTTTTATTATTTTATGTAATTATTAAATATTTTAATATATTTTATTTAATTATTTTAATAATTTACTTTATTATAAGCATTCATTATAATTTCAGTGCTTAACTGCATTCTGACATTTTGACATTTGAAGTCCACCGAAGTAGAGATTCCTTTGGGGCCTATAGCTGCAATGGCTGTCGCCTCGAATGATCCTTATTATACAGAAACAGCAACAAGTCACAACAATTTTTATTTCCATTACATATATTTATATAATTACAAAGGGACATCCATGTCTTACCCAGGGACTCGAACCCGGGGCCTCAGCGTTACAGCAGCCTCCGCTTACTGACCACGCCAACTAGCGATGCTCAACTGCATTCATATTACTGTTTAAAAAATGTAAACAAAACAATGACCAGAAATCTGCCAGTTTCTAAAATCCACACAACTCCTGGTTTGAAGATGTGTCAATTTGAGCGAGTCCATTGAATTTTTATATTTATAGGTTTATATTGCATTCATTCCAGCAGGCATAACATTCCAACAGTGATTATGAAACCTTTGCAAAAACTTGCATTATTTTTCGCATTTTTCTTCAGTGAAATAATGATTGTTTAAAAGAAATTGGTGTTTTCTGTTATTAAAATACAAAGAAAAAATAGTGCCTTTATACTTGCAAAAGTGTACAGCACATAAAATTCAAAATAGTGCTATGCCTGACTTGACATCACTAAAAATTCTTGAGCATTTTTTCAAAGAAATGTAAAAAGAAATGTCTCTGCTCTTCTGAAAAGCAAGTTTGGGGTAAAGTTTGCTGTAATTAATCAGGGTTGCCAGAGAAGGCATTTGTGGTCAAATATTAGTGACTAAGTAAATTTTTACATTGTAATAAATAATAATAATCCTTTGAATGGATTCTGAGGCCTAAGAAAGCACTAATCTGTGCGATAGAAATGGCGTTTATGGCCATTTTTTTGGAGACTTTTAAACACTTTCCAACAAAGTTGAAAAGTGTTTATGAATTCTGTCTGTCTGTCCATCAGTGCTCTAACTCGTGTAAATAGAGTCCGATTGCCATGAAATATTCCCGAGATTGCATAGAAATTGCTTTTTAGAATATTTTCCATGCATTTTACGCCTTTTAAATTTCGATTTTTTTAGAGAAATGTTCTTACAGGTCATTTATATCTTATAAATAACTACCATGCCAAATTTCATCTTTCTAGCCTTTTAGTAACACAAAAAGTGCATTTTAGAACGTTTTTTTTGCTCCTGCACCCCCTTTGGGCTAGTGCCACCAACATAAAATATAGCTTATGTTGGAGCAAGGGCTATCACCATCATTTTGACACCATTATTTTTTTAATCAGTTTGGTAGTTCCAGAGAGAAATAAAGATCCCCCTAGAAATCCTATCCTCCCCCTAGAAATTAACACACAAACTTTATTTCTTTATAATATTAGTATAGATCAGTGCTGTCCAAAGCGGTGCCTGGGTGCCATGGCACACTTTGGAGCTTTTTTTGACGCCCTTTTGAAGATTTCCTTTTAATAACATTTTTTAAAATAAAATTCCATTTAAAAAGATGCTTTATTTAAAGTCTTTGATATTTGATTGAGAGAGATTTAAAACCTCTGTGAGTGTACATTTCAGGCATTAAAAATGAAAACATATTTTAAAAATTTAATCATGCATTTCTTCATTAATTTTTAGTTATTCTTTATGAAAAATGTTATGAAAATTATGACATTGGAAATTGGTATAATTTGGCAATAGCTTTTTTAATATGTTAAGATGTAAAGTGTAGAAAAATAAGTGCACGCCTTCCACCTCTCTCCTTCGTGTCTGAAAGTTCAGCTTTTGTTGATGTTATTACACTGGCCCTTTGCTGTATTATAATACGGATAAAGGGGTGTCAATTTCTCCCCCAGACCTTTAAAATTTTAGGTATTTTTCTCATTTTGCTAAAAAAAAATAAATAAATATGTAAAATCGCGAGAAATGATTTCCGTGAATGTAAGCTCTTCTAGGTTATCTCTTTGAAACCACCCATGGATTGATCATTAATATGCCTGTCTTTTTTTATACTTTTTATAACAGCCTATTTGTGCCTCCAAAATAAATCGAGGAGTATTTATTCATACTAAAAAAGCCTAACAATATCTATGATTACCATTTTATTTCAATTAGAAGCCAGATTAAAGTTTCTGACTTCTCCCACTACAAAAATTTTTGAGATAGCACCTCACAGAAATATGTATAATGCGAAATTTACTACGATTTATAGTTATTTTGATTTTTTTTCCTTATTACATAAAGCTCCAGATCCGCATATTTTGTGTCTTCTACTACGATATGCATTTCCACATATGTATCGCTACTAATACTATCAGTGTTGATTTCAGGGGGTGGCCCGGGGGAGACATGCCCCCCCCCGGAGCAATGAAATGTCCCCCCCCGGAAGATTTGAGATTTTGTGTTTTCAGTGGTCCAAATGTGCAATCCCCCCCCCCCCCCGGAACTCTATAATGTCCCTCCCGGAGTCACAGAAATCCCTCCTGGAGAAAAGTGTCTGAATTCAACACTGAATACTATGACATAATTTTGTTGCATGTTTTGAGCCCTGTTAATGATGCCGCCTTTCATTGTTTGCCAAGAGCTGAAATCCGTCCCTATTTAGTGAAAGGTTAGACAGACCTGGTATAGATTACAAAAAAATTACAATTGGGACAGGAAAATAAAGTGAAAATGAAAGAGTTTTGAAGATTATGTTTTATTTAGTAGGAAAGAAGGAAAAGAGACAATTTCGGGTGGGTGGGAGGATGTTAAATGATTATTCATTGTCATTGTTACGAGGCAATTGAACAAAGACAGTTTTAAAAAATTAAATTGACAGAGCATAAAAGAATCAAACAATTTTACATGCTTTAAATTTTGCATGCTAGGAAAAAAGAGGCGCTAAGGAAGAAGCAACAATTTTGGATGAATGGAGGATTTTAGATGTTTAATTACATATTGGTTCTGCAAAAATTAAAATTCCCAACAAAAAGTTTTCAGTAAAAAAAAAAAAAAAAGCGCCATGTTCTCCTTAATGTTTTGGCCAGAAAAAGTAGTAATATCTGAAGTTTGCACAAGTTAAAAGCCAAACATCCCAAATCATTCATTGAAAATGGCTTCCTGCGACTTGGCCGTTAATGCCTTCTACAGCATTTCAAAATTAATGATTGGAAATTACGCATTTATGAATTATTTAAATATTAAAAGTAATATTAGAATGCAAAAAGGCAAATTCACATAAAGACATTATAAGTAAAAGTTTTGTGTTAACTACCATTCAGTTTCAACAAACATTAGTTTTGATTACAGATCATTTAGTCTATTTGTGGTTTAATTGCCATTTTGTTCGGTCTAAAGCTTTAGCTTTAGACCATTCAAAATGTCACTAACGTAAAACCCAAAAAATAAAACAAAATTTACTTACTGCAAATCTCACAATATGTTACATTATATTTTATTGTATAATATTGAAATCTTGTGTATTGACGAAAGAGATTATTTTCGTTTGAACATTTATGATAGTTTGTTTGCATACATTAAGAGGTATTCGATTTATAAACTGTTAAAAGCTAATACTAATTATGTTTTAGCAATTAGGGATATTATCTCCTGGATACAAGTATTTTGTTATTTTTAACTTCTAAGCATTTAAATAGACTGAAGTTGTTTAAATGGTTTTTCAAATGTGTATTTTATTTCTGTACTCTGTACCAAAAAAATGCCTAAAATAATCAAAAAATGTAGTTGGCATGTAACTCATCTGTACATATTTTAAAATTTGAAAAACTCTCTCGAAGGCATTAACGGCCAATTCACAGGAAGCCATTTTCAATGAAAGATTTGGGATGTTTGGCTTTTAACTTGTGCGAACTTCAGATATCACTACTTTTTCTGGCGGAAACATTAAGGAGAACTTGGCGCTTTTTTTTTTTTTTTGTACTGAAAACTTTTGGTTGGGATATCACTACTTTTTGTATGTTTTTTCAAGTTTGTTATTCTAAACTATATTAATATGATAAAACGTAAATTTTGGTACTTTTATGTTAGCCGGGAGCAAATCTCCTCATTAGCTTTTTGTTTTTTCGCCAATAGCAGTTTTCATTTTTCACATGTGTAAATTAGAAACAATACTTTGATTTTCAAATAAAATATTTTGGTTTATGTTATTATTTCTTATTTATTTATTTATTTATTTCTATGTTAAATATTCTATTAAATAAAATGAGGGAAATGCATCTATTTTAAATGAGATGACTGAAAAGTATATATCTTTAAATGAAATGAATGCAATATGAACAATGGAGTTGGGAACAATATTTGGCGATTTGCCACTTGCGCCCGGCTAAAATAAAAATACCTAAATTTATTTTATTGAGCTTTACAAATTTATACTTTATTTCTTTTTATATTAAAGTACTAGCCGCTTCTAGCAAGCAGTATTTACCGTATTAATTCCATGTTAAACGTTGCAACATGTTACTGTTATTCATAATTTAATTTACTTGCCCATTCTTTCGCCAAGTCGGAAGCTTTTGATAGAGAAATCAAGAACTCTTTACGTTGATGGAAGCACATCATATATTTTGTGTTGTTATGTATTTCATCTTTCGTGACAAATATCTCTTAACTCACTTATGCATGTTTCCTTAGCAGTTACGATTCGTTCTCTAATGCGGAAATTTAGAAACCCGTTAAGTAATCTTTTCTAATTGGGCTCACTGCTAGTTGTTGTATTTTAACTGATACGACTGGGTACAAGTGAAATGATTCTTATGAAATCCTTTGACAATATCTGCATTTGCATTAAGCCATATTGATGCTAATATCTTTTTGTTTCACTTTAACCTTTTCAATAGACTCGATTACGGAAGAATAGAAGGTCTACCGGCTCACTGCCTAGATCCATTTGAAAATCTACCATTCTTCTCATCTGATCGTGTTGAAGAATTAGTCAATGTGCCATGGTTTTAAGATTTTAGCTAATTTTATTTGAAACCTTAAAACTAAAATGCGAGGAACCGGATTATAGAAGATTCATTCTAACGTACATATCGATTAACAGGTTACATATTATAGAATTATAATAATCATTAGGAGAACTGGTAGTTTCAATGCTTTAATAGTTTCCGTAAATTCTCTTTATATAAAACAGAAGTTTTAGCGGTGTAAAGATTAACAACATAGTCATAGTAAGTATAATAACAGTACAATATAATAACAATAGCAGATGTTTTGGGCAGTGAAGAAACTATTAGCCCTTTGGAAATATTAGTACGTTATACCATTTAACTATTCAGATGATATGCGGAAAAATAAAAATAGATGGCACGCATTAATAATTAACTCATTGAAAAATAACCACTAGCGTCAAATATTCGCTAAGCTTGGCGACATTTAGAAAAGTTTCGCCAAATTTGGTAATATATCATGTCAATTCTCAAATTTGGCGACAAAAAATGTTTTGTTTATTCTGACGTCATAATGATGCATATGTATTATACGCATACCTATCATATGTATGATGCAAATGTATTAAGTAATATATGCATATGTATGATGCATGTGCATAAGTTCATTAACATCACTAAAACGCACTTAAAGGAATAGTGCTCCATAAATAGTAGGGATAATTGCCAGATTGACCAGAGTGCTATTGAGATTAGAATTCCGACATTTATAATAGATCGGTAGACGTCTGCACACACCATTACCTCATCGAGTTTACAGCTGAAATTTTAGGATTAGTTAAAACTAGATTAGCATATTTAAATACAACTGGTCTGTTAAGTCATATCTTGGTAGAAACCACCTGAAGACCTAATTTTAGTGCTTAACTGATAGGTTTACTATTGTATTTTCCTGCATCCAAAAGTTTGGAAACATGGAGGAATGGGTGCTGGAAAACACAATGGAAAATCCACCAATTAACCCGTAAAATCTGGTCTGTAAGTGGTTTCCACAAAGATATGACTTAGCAGACCAGTTACATTTCAATACGCTAATCGATATTTAACTAATCCTAAATTTTCAGCCGTCAACTCGGTGAGGTAATGATCTGTGCAGACGCCTCCTGGTCTTTAATAAAATTTGTTTTAAGGAAGTAAAAGATAGAAAGATGGGCAGATAAACTGAAAGATTTGCCTTATTAAGATTTTTGTAAAAGCATATAAAAATTCATTCAGCTTGAAATCATGTAACACCTTTATAACTCAGGCTAATTTTCTGTAATCGGGTTTTGGCGACCAACATATCTATAACTATAATCTTTCTTTTACAGATTTAAAATTAACAATAAATTAACAGTAAGTAGGCTAATAATACAATATAATAACATTAGCAGCGGACTTCAGACGCTGCAGCTGTCGCACATCGTTAAGGACAGTTTATTAGTTACACATTTCATTTACTTAAAAGGAGATTTTTAAACTTTCATATAGAATTAGGATATTTTTCCACTATAGGGACTTTGGCATTTTTTAAAAATCTTGGCGCAATTCGGACTTCAGAAACTGAGATATGTTGCCAAATGATATAAATAATTATGAAAACAAACCTGATGAACTTTTATATTATTTATGTATGTATTTATATACATATAAACATTTTATTTATACATTTATAAAATATTATTTTTTAGATACAAATTATTTATGTTGGTATATAAAAATAAATAAACGGGTTCCTTAATTAAATAAATTGTATACATATGGAAAAAATTGCTTGTGTATATGACACAGTAAATAGGTTGCCAGAAAATACGTTATTATCAAATTTCTTTTCTCCTCAAGGCTATTTTCTGTATTTCGCCAAGGCTACTACATCGGAAAGTTACCGAATTGCAGTTATATTTTGTTAAATGTTTTATTGTTTCAATATCGTAAATATATCATAGCCTATACTGATTAAAATTTTTAGGTATATTCATTTTTTCTATTTAACAATCATCTTTGGAAAAGCATAGATATAAAATGTTATTCTGCTTGAAATCACGTGACCCCCTTCAAAACTCTGTAATCGAGTTTTGGCGACCAACATTGGCACAATGGAATGTGTTAAGGAACTGTTTACGGCCAAATGAACACCTTTTGAGTCGGAAATTCCGTGTTTTCAGATTTTTCTGGTTAATTGTCTACAAACCCGACTTACTACTGAAATTTCATGATTCTACGACTTTTAGAAGTACCTTAGTTATTTGATGATGCGAAGTGAGTCAGTGACAAAAAAGCGCTTTTTCGGAATTTAATATTTCGAAAACCACTAAATATAGAAACATGAAATCGTAGAACGTTAGTTCAGTTTGACCATACGAACATGTGTATAAAAGAAAACTTTCTATATCTCTCCCTAAAACGACGTTATGAGGGGGTGAAAAGTATGCCGAAATGGTTCAGGAAAAGGTAGCTTATGGCTTGTGCGAACTTGGCGGCCGCACTGCCGTGCTCCCAGTTAGAAAAAAAAAAAAGAAAGAATACTTTTAAAGATTTTAAATTTTGTGAGCATGGGGAGGGTAAGTCAAGAAGCAGTGTTTTTTTTGGGAGGGGGGGAAGTGGGTACTTTATTAGATTACTCATTATTTACCTTACAAGAGAGTTACAAATAGGACAGCATGGGGGGGGGGGGAAGGGGGAATGTTAGTTTTGTGTGTTTGTGGAGGAAAATTATGGGATTGATTATTTATTGCTGGGATAAAGTAAGAGAACAGAAAAAGTTAAAAAAAAAAGACATTTAAAGATTTAAATCTTGGTGATCTTGAAGGGGGAGTTGGTAAAGGGGAAAAGATTTTGTTTTTTCAAGAGGGGGATTTAATTAGAAGACTCATTTATTTCCCTCATTAAATATTTACAAATAGGACACAAAAATTAAAACAAGAAATTTAAAAACATTAAATTTTTGCGTGCTTTTTTAAAGAGGGAGGGGGGAGGTGAAGAAGTGAAATGTCAAATTTGGGAGGTGGAAAAAAATATATGATTTATTACTACCAGATCAGGAAAAAAAGTTTTAAAAAATGAGTATAGTGTTTTGGGGGGATGAGGAGGATAGGGCAGAGTATATTAAATAATTTATTATTTATTTACCTTACTAAATATTTATAAATAGGTTAAAAACTTAAATCAAGGAGTTTTAAAGACTAAATTTGTTGTGCTTGGTAAGAGAAAAAAAAAGGGGGGGAGACAAAAATGAAAGTCCAATTTCGTTTGGGGGGGGTGAGAAATTTTTATGATCGATTATTTAATGTTACAATAAAATTACAAATAGCGCAGAAAACGTTAAAATTAATGAGTTTTAAAGATTTTAATCTTTGGGTTTTATGGGACTGGAAAAGGTAGAAGAAAGGAGAAAGTGATTTTTTGGGGGGGAGGGGTGAGGAATTTAGATAAAATTTTAACGAAGTTTATATGATCGATTATTCATTGTTACACTAAAGTAACAAAATTAGCAGAAAATGTTTTAAACATTAAGGAGTTTTAAAGATATTAAACTCAAGACACTAAGGGAACGAAAGCAAATTTTCAGAAGGGGGGGGGGATTGAAATGATATTTTCTTTAAATCAGAAGTACAGTGAAACAAAGAAATTTTTCACTCTTGATTAACGGACAATAGGAAAATAAAATTAAGGACTTTTAAGGACCTTTTGCAGATTTTGGATAAAAGTAAGGACTTCCAAGGACCGTACGAACCCTTTAATAATATTCCTAGCAAAAACATACATTTCATAAATCTTTTTCTTAAAGTGTGACTAATACATTACAATGTTTGGTGGAGAGTAATGAAAATATTGATATGAATTTGTAAATTTCATAATGTACCTGCTGAATGGTTGTGCTAACTCGACCTCAATAGAAAGGCTATTTTTCAAGTTTGATCTCACCCAGAATAAACTATAAAATTCTCTTATCTTAATACAACACTTGTAATCTTTTTTTTTTTAAGTTATAAATAAAATTTCTTTTAAAAAAAATTATGGATGAAAAAAAATTATATAAGTTAAAGTGTAATACTAAGTACAATTTGCAAACACTTGCAAATGTTGTATTCAATATTGTTAAATGTTATTGTGAGAAATCCTTTCAAATGTTGCACTAAATTTATCATTAAAAAAATAAATGTTTATTTCTTTGACCACTGATGGTCAAAACATATTCCGACCAGGATGGTTAAAACTGGTTTTACCCCTGGACCTGGTTAAAACCAATACAACCCTATTTCGGGAGGAATTGATTCGCAGTGCTGGTTTGCAAGGCAATTTTTATCAAAAGGAATTCAAAATGTATAAAATTCACTGTCAACTTTAAAAAGTTAAAAAAAAATATGAAAAAAAAATGCATAACTCCAATACTTGACAATGTGAATAACTATTCGTATAGCTTATAAGAAATATTGAATTGTGTTATTGGTGGTTAAATTGAGTTGGAGCTGAACGTATGAACAGCAAAGGTGAAAGAACTTTGTTTGGATATACTTCCTGAATATGCCGAACAAGTAGGCGGAATTTTAAGGGGAAAAAATTAAATTTACAAGAATGCAATAAAATTAATTTTGAGTTTTTATCGGTCTGGATATGAGAGGGCCAGATATGGGAGTGTCTACTGTATTGCATGCACACCTACAAATATGTTTCAGTATCTATGAAAAAATACTCGAGTTAAGTCACACCTAACACTATATTTGATAGTTTAATGCATGAATTTTGCACTGATTAAGGAAATGAAAATTGTCAAATCGGCTACTTAATTGACAGTTAAAATTTAGTTGAGTTTATTAAAAAATGTGTTGTTTATTATTTTTCTTTCTGTTTTTAGATTCAAAGGTAGATAAAACTTTTTTGCTGAAGTCATGTCCTTGGAGGAAAATGACAAAAATCTCTTCATACTGATACTTTGAAGAAGTTTTTGTTATTCAAAAGAAAAATTTTTTACTTGGGAAAATGGCTACAGAAGAAAGTTCTTCCTCTAGTGAACAGCACTTTGTCCCTCAAAATAGTGATAAAGAAAAGCATTACTCCTTTTGTACAGGGGAAAAAGTTTTTATTTGTGAAGTATGTTCTAAAGGATTTTCACAGAGAGGTCATCTAAAAAGCCATCTCTTGACTCACACTGGAGAGAAAGCCTTTGTTTGTGAAATCTGTTCTAAAGGATTTTCTCGAAATAGTACTCTAAGAAGACATCTCTCGACTCATACAGGAAAAAAACCTTTTGTTTGTGAAATATGTTCCAAAGGATTTTCTCGTAATAGTGATCTAATTACCCATCTCTTGGCGCATGCAGGAGAAAAACTCTTTGTTTGTGAACTATGTTCCAGAAGATTTAATTATAAGAATACTCTAAGAGCCCATATCTTGACCCATACTGGAGAAAAACCTTTTATTTGTGGAATATGTTCCAAAGGATTTTCTCAGAATAGTAATCTAAGAGCTCATCTCTTGACGCATACCGGAGAAAAACCTTTTGTTTGTGAATTATGTTCTAAAGGATTTTCTCAGAATGGTAATCTAAGAGCTCATCGCTTGACTCATTTTAGAGAAAAGAAAACCTTATCTTTGTAAAATATGATCCAAAGGTTTATCTGATAAGCATTGTTTAAGAAAACATTTTTCTCGTACCAAATAGACAATTCCTTAAAATCTCCTATGTTTTTAATTCCAAAATTGAGTATGAACCCTGTATATGACATTGCATTTACTATTATCTTTTTTTATGTTTTAGCATTTAGTAATAAAAAAAATACACTTCTTCATGGCTTAGTGTCTTTTTGATAATAAGCAAATAACTGTTGACCTATTCATTAGATTTCAGAAAACTTTTTGCTAGACGCTTTTACTTTTTTATTTCACTGTAAAGTAATTTTCCCCTAAAATAAAAAATAATATAACCTAAAAGGATAAACTGTACTTCAATAGCTCACGTGATAGGAAAGGCCTAATACTTTTGAAAAATATTAGAAATGTGTTAAAAATATGTTTGTATGCAAAAAAAATCTTACTCATTAGTTAAATTTTCCTCTTAAAAAATTTCCCAAGGATTTAAATGAAACATATCTCATCATCAGGAGTGGGGAGATATATCATTTTACTCGCCATTGATGAGTGAATTTCAGGTAGTCTTCGAAACCAACTGTATGTTGCATTTTGCTGGCTGGTAAAATAAATCTTTGGCTGGTAAGATTTACTAGAAATTACCCATCATGTATTATCATGTATTCTTTGCACCCCTCATGAGATAAGTACAGTCAGTACTGGATATATGGTCACCCGCTTATAAGGTCACCCTGTTTATAAGGTCTCTTTTCTTTAGTCCGTACTGACTGAATAGGTATGTGTTAAAATACACCGCCTATAGGGTCAGATTCTAATGACTACTATCGGATATATGGTCACCTTCTGCCTCCCTTTTTATTCAAAATATCTTACAGTTTTGTGCTTTTTCCTTCACCTTTTTAGGGTGTAAAGTCCAAATAGACACGTATCATTCAACTTTCTTCAACTGTCGGCCTCTTTGTATTGGTCACGCGTTGCTTTTCTTTTTTAACAGCCTTAGAAGGAAGTGGATAGACATCCTGACGGAGGAAAACCTTTCCTTCTAGTCAATCTTCCCTTTTTTCCATAGAATCTGCCGTCCTTTTATTAAAAACAACAAGTACGAACTGCCGTATGGAAACGAAAGTTCAGTTGACCTCTTTATGGCTTTAGAATGATATGGAGCAGTTTTCCTTTCTAAACAAAGCATTAGTGATCGCGATAATTTGTATACCACGTGACTATATGCACTCAGGTTGGGTTGCCGGCTTCCCTGTCGGTAAGAGTTTCCAAAGCTCTGGGGATTTCTCCCTCAACTGTCGTATTAGATATTGATTCTTTAAAAACATGCGATCAAATGAGTATTGTCCTTCGTGCAGAGAAAAGAAAAATCACGTGATTTTAGTTTTTCGTATTACTTGTTGCTGCCTTGTAAAGTGTTCGTTCATTTGTTACATTTTTTTTGTGTGTGTGTGAATACAACATGTTAGCAAAACGAAAAATTTGACAATTGCGGAAGAAAAGATATAAAATTGGATGTGTAGAAAGCAGCTTTCACGAAGATTCATGGACGAACGAGAACGACGCTAAATAACGTCTTAGGGTCCAAATTTTGTTACGTCGAAGGTGTGATCAATAAAAAGAAAAAACGACAACATGTTTCAACATTTGAGAATGTTGAGAAAGACCTTTTTACTTTGATGAAATATGCCAGATCGTAAAACGTTCCAGTATCATGGATTATATTAAAAGAAAGTCTTTGGAAATTGCTGCTGAACTAGAAAAACTTAATTTTACTGCCAGGAACGAGTGGTTACAAAGGTTTAACTTGCGGCACAATCTTTTTTTTTTTAAAGATGTGTGCTGAAGCTGGTTATTTTTATGATGGTGTACAAGTAAAATAATCGGAGGAATCAGTGTTAACATATTAAGTGACATCTTCAATAGGTACAAACCTTGTGATGTTTTTAATTTTGATGAATGTGGGCTTTATTTTACTGTTTTGCCGGATAAAACTATTACTTTTAAGAACGAAAAATGTAGTGGTTGGAATAAAAGTAAAGAAAGATTGGCGGTTTTATTAGCAGCGAATATGGATGGCTCAGGGAAATTGACTCCATTAGTTAATGGTAAATTTCTCAATCATCGTTGTTTCAAAAACTGCAAAATTATATGCCTGTATCTTACGATGCAAACCGAAAGGCCTGGTTGACAACAAGCATTTGAGATAAAGAAATTCGGCGATTATATAGAATTTGGACCGACAAAAAGGAAAAGTGGCTATAATCGCAGGCAACTGTACTGCCCATTGCATGATTTCCAATTTGAATTCGATTGAACTTGTTTTCTTGATCCAAACTGCACTAATAGGGCACAACCCTTAGATCAAGGGATTATTCAAAATTTTAAGATGAATTATCAAGAGTTTCTTCTACATTGCTGCAATTGATAAAAAAAAAAGAATTTTCTCAGTCTGTGTTCGATGTCATGTGCTATGTAGAGAAGAGTCGGAATATGGTATCAAAGAAGACAACAAAAAATTGTTTTATGCATGCTTGGATTCCGGAATGTTAAGAATTATCGTTTGAAGACGGCAAAAATGATAAAGAGGATAATGCTGTGCTCCTATTTGAAGTTGCAGAAAAACTACGGAATGCCGTTTGCACAATCCATGACGAACAGACATATGCAGTTGTTGACAATGAGATCGTTACTAATAGACTTTACCCATGAGTGGCAACAGTGTCGCGCCTTTGAGGGTATGTACTTTCCGAAAAAGACTGCTTATTGGAAGAAGGGGAAGCCGTGTTAAAATGTTCTTCACGCCTATTGGTGTTTTTCTTCTAGATATCCACAGCTGACGTGACATCGGTAAAGTCCATGGTGAAGCTTCTATACTGGAAATAATTTCGGAAATTTCAAATATAAACACTGATGGAAACGATGATAATGACAGTGAATTCGAAGCTGAACCGACAACGCGAGCAAAAGCTCTCAAAGCATTAAATACATTCAGATATTTTTTTACCAATTCCAAAGGCACAGAGGAACAATTTAAAACTGTTCGTGAATAAGAAAAACTAGTTTTAACAACTACGATATAAAACAAACAAACTTGCATAAAAGATTGCTTTATAAATTATATGTTCAATAGCTTCTTTGTACATTATTTTATTTGTACATTATTAATAGTATTTTATTGTCTAAAATAAAATTCCTGCTTACACCGCATATAAGGTCACCCCGTTTATAAGGTCATATTTTTCAGGTCCGCATGGATGGCCATATAACCGATACTGACTGTATGTATATAGTATATATATTTCTTATTATCGATCGATTAGGAATTTTTATGAGTTTATAATGTTTCCGAACCCTGTGTTTAATTTTCGTGCTAAAATGTTAATATTTAGTGGCAAAAGGCCTGAAAATCGAGAGAAAAGCTGCGTGCGTTATTAACGATTTCAGTTAAGAATCAAAAAACCCTAAAGGGAATTCCAGAAACAAATTTCTTTGAAAGGTTAAATATTACTATTATTTAAAACCGAATACGTATTTTTTAAACCTAGATGTACGTTTGCTATGCGTGTATGATTTGTTTTTCCGTATATTAAGATTAAAAATTCCGGGTGAAAATGTTAAATATTTGGTGAAAATAACTACAGGGAATTAGGGAAAATACTTTTAAGAGGGTTAATATTATTATTATTTTAAACGGATTGTGGCTTTCAAAGGGAAAATAAACTTAGATATAATTTGGTATCTTTGGTGTTTTTAGTATTTTGATTTCCGAAGCCGATGCTTTTTTTTTAATCATCGCACAAAGAAAATAGAAATCGCGAATGTCACTTACAGAAGCGGACGTTTAAGGGTTAATATTAATATTTTAAAACCAGATTGCTGCATTCGAGAAGAAAATGAACGCCAGTGTGGTTTGGCATCATTGATTTTTTCCGTATTTTGATTTTCGAAACCGCAGAGAAAATGGACTGTGCAAAAATGAGTTTCACAAAAGATTTTTTTTAAACGGCTAATATTCCTGTTTTAAGAAACAGATTGCAGAATTCAAAAGGAAAATGAATGTAGATATGGCCTGACGGTTTTTAAAGATTGCAGAAATCGCAAAATATTCTGAAACGATTCGCAGGAACCATTTTTTAAGGGTTAACACTGATATTTTTTGAGAGGGATTGAAACGTTTTAAGCGAAGTGCGATCTTTAATTTGGAGTAACGGATTTTCAGTACTTCGGTTAGTCAAATGAATGCGGGCTTCGAAAATCGGGGAGTAAAAAACACGAACTCGACTTTACTTAATTTTTTGAATGGGTTAGTATTAATATTTTTTCAAACGGTTTGCTCCGTTAGAAAGTTTAAAGAACACTGATGCAGTTTTGTGCCTTCCTTTATTCCGTATTTTGAATGGTTCGGTATTAAATGACTAGATGTGACAAAAAAAATCTGCAAGCTTTAAATTTTGAATTTGTTATTTTTTGTGGAAATATGGAAATGCATATAACAGTCACTGAAGGAGCGTGCATTTTACCTTAAAACGACACATGCTGTTTAAAAAAGTATAAACGAGGTTCGTTTGGAAAGATTTTCGTTTAAAAGTATAAATTCTTACAAAATCAGATTAAAGATGTGTACAAATTTGAAGTTTATTTAAGGTTTTTATTACGGTGCTGGATAACACCGGGCGGGTCAGCTAGTACAGAAATAAAAATAATGTAAATACAGTTCGCTGAGGGAAGAGTGTAGCTTTTCAATACAAACTCGTATGAGGTTGCCATGCATGACACATTAACTGCTTTGCGACAAGTGTCACGTATACATTACGTAAAAGGTTCTCAGAATCGCTCATAATTAATAGGAGTTCATTTGAATTCAATAGAAAATGGTCTCTTTTTTAATCGCAGAATTTCTGCAATTAAATTTTACAAAAATTTTTAAAATTATTTTCTGGACAAAAATTATTTTCTGAATTATCGGGGATAAAAGATTAGAAGTTCTTTAAACGACGCTTTTTGCGAAAGGGTCAATAGTCTAAAATGGCTCTTATATTATACTAATGATAATACTATATTATTATTTATAAAATATAATAAATTTACATAAAGTAAAAAGTACTTTGAAACTTTTTTATACTAAAATATGTATATAATCAAACCGGGATTTTGTCCATGTGTCCTCTGCTTGTTTGTTTGTTGATTTGACTATATCTAGGAATGTCTGTCGCCCTTATAATTTTGCAAATTTGAATAAGGATAGACAAAAACGGATCCGAATCCATCTGCGGCTGAGATTTTTCATTTTTTTATAATTATATAAGTTAGTCATTCCTTGAACAAATTCCTGGAACAAAATTTCCTTAGCGTAAACCTTTAGATATATATGCACGAGATTTTATCAGAGATTTGTTTAATCCAAGCAACAAAACAAAAAATAATTACACATCATTGTGAAAATTAAAGATGTTATTGAAAGATTCTTTGTTATATTGGAAATATGCAGCTTTAAGTATAATTATGAAAGTAATCTTCACATAATCTAGGAGTTAATTTGTTATTTATTGGTACTATATACGGTTATCGTTTGCATATGTGGGATAAACAGACCGGGATCTCCATTTAAAGTGAAATCCGACTCACTACACACATCCATGCACGATTGGGATTTGAATCAATCACCTCTTGTGCAGTAGCCAGTGCTAAAATCAGTATAGACAAGACATGAGCTTGAATCTGAACGAAATATTTTGAACGATGTATCATTTTATCATAGAAAATCAATAGGTGTCTTTACTTTTGCATTCTAAAGTAAAGTTTTAAGTCTATTACGATTTTAAATTTTGACTCTGAATTAAACTAGAGAAAAAGCTGTAAGAAAGCACATTTTTCTGGAAACTTTACTTTAATAGACAACTGGGAGATCTTTTTTAACCTACTTTGAGCTAGGGAGGGGGGGGGGGTCAAGCCCCTAACCCACATTATACTGCTTGGACGTTTCAGACACTTCTCCGCTCTCTCGTATTAAAACATCCTTTCCACTAAATTAATTCAGTTTTTGTTCAAGAAATTTACACCTCAGCTTTTATATAAATTTTAATAGAAATATAAGGTTAGTCTGTTTCTAGGTGGGGGCCCGTGTTTTCATTATGACCCCGGGTACATTTTTCACGATCAGTCATATGGGCCAGTAAAAAACACGTCGTCAAGTGAATTAAAGGAAATTTGGTAAGCAACTTTAATATTACGCTTCAATTTTTCTGCAAAGCAGCAAACATGGTCACCAAGATTTGATTTTTCATTAAACACAGTAGGTACAGGACTAGGGGCCAAAAAGTTTGAAGGAAGGAGGTAGATTTTGAATATTTTAAATTTTGCGTATATTGAATTTCATGTATAATGAAGTTATAACTGAGTTTCATATTTTAAAAGATACCAATAAAAAATATTAAGATATTTCGGTTTCAGAGTTTTTCTTTCTTTTTTGCCCTCTCATACTAATAATTTTAGTTTAAGCTCGCTCGCCAGGGTTAGGAGCAAAAAATTGGAGGCCTGGAATAGAGGTGAGATGGGCCCTCTTGCATATAATGTATGCGTATACTTAATAAGAAATCGGTCCTCGCGGGGCCCTTTTCAGTTTAGGGCCTGATACAACTGTACCCCCTGTCGCTCACTGTGCATGTACCTGTCATTCGCACAATAATATTTTAGCCAAAATAATTACTGAAACCTACTTTCTGGTACCAATACAATACCCAATGAGACATGAGAGACATATTGAACTAAGCGATGACTCTTTCTTGACCCAAGGCCAGCGTTCTGAGAAAAAGACAGGAAGTTTCAGAATATTTGTAGCACGATATATTATTTCACACATTTTATAGTCCTCTCAATGGGAAGTTTCCTGTACCTTTGTTCGAAACATTCTAAACTACACTTCTGGAAAATGTTTTTCTGCTTGTAGAAAAAAGTATGACCAAGTTAAGATTTAGAACATTATAAAATTACCGTACTTGTTCCATCCGAAACCGGGCCCCTGGGCAGTTACCCTGTGTGCCGCCCCCTCTCACCGGCCATGACTACAACCTTGCTCTTCAGACATTTCAGTCAAAATCAGGAAATATATTTGAATTCCTTTGAAAAGCCCTGTCTGTGATCTACATAAATTACACAAACGAAGTCCTATGCATAAAATTTCTTACATTTTAAAGAGCATATCACAACTGAAAACACACTTCCAACAGTAGTCACCCACAGACAATACTATAACCAAACACTTTTGTGTGTCCCTGCATAGGAATGAAAAATGCTATGTACATCATATTCAACAGTAAGTACTCATAAACATCTTGTGATAGATATTAATTTCAAAATGTTTGAAACAGTATAACGTCATTAAAATAGATTGCAGATGATTTTTACCCATAGAATCATAATGGAATGGAATACTTTTGAGTGTTCCTATAAATAAATTATACATGCTTTATTTTCAATACTGAACATGCCATAGTAAATCTCAATGACCTATATCCATTACATGACAATCCTAGTATATTTGTCTGAGTTTGAGCAGAGACAGGTGGCAGCAGAAGAACCGAAGTCAAACACTTTCCAACATAGCTGAAAAGACTTAAAAATATGAATATTTCATATAGATTAATTCAGACAGATGGACAGATACGCGAAATTTATAAACACTTTTCAACTATGTTGGAAAGTATTAAAAAATGAATGCTGAATTATAAGCAGGTTCGGCCACAATAGCGCACTGTGCTCTGGACAAAGCAATATGTGGGGCCCTGTGCGACTGCGATACTGAAGATCTCGACTACTAAGATTTATTTATACAAAACGTATTTAATACTTGTGGTCATATGTCAAAAGAACTTAGTTTTTATACATTGTTTTTTTTTTGCTGAAATGTATGAAAAACACCTTGTCTTTCGTTCGCGTTTCATCTGTATCATTCTGTTTACTATCTTATTTAATAAAATCGACAAGCCAGTTTAAACAAACATAAGTTTAGAGTTTGAACCAGTATCAATTAACCAAATTCGTTGCACAACCAAGCATCAAATAACCAAGCATCCACTGTTGTCTTAGTTCTGCATATTTCAATTGGATATCTTAAAGAATTTATAATATTTATCTAAAATCTGAAAACAAATTATTACAGAAAAAAGGGAAATTGCAGTGATAAAAAAGTTAATGTTGTATATTTTTATAACAGGGGAATCCATCCATTTGAATGAGAAATCATAAAACTGTTGTCGGATATTCAGGAAATTGGATTATCAAAATTTTACGAGTTTAGCTTAAATATTAAAAAATCTGAAAATTAACAAATTATATAAAGGGTGACCATAATTAAAACACCCCAACTTCAACCTCTCTATATATTGAACTACTGTGTATATGATCTTCAGATTTTATGCACATGCTATTCTAAACAAGGGGAAACGAAAAACGTGAGAAAAATACTTTCAGAAACAATCGATAGATGGCGCTGTACAACGGGTTATATGTTGAAAAGATGCATCTCTACAAACTTTATTTGAATGTAACAAATGTTCACGGGACAAGGGCCTTAACTAAGCACGGAATACCGCTTAATAGGTCCTTCATGAAGTTGTAAAGTCTGTAGATAGCTTGTTCAACTGCAGATCTTAACGATCTTGTCGACTGAGATGCTTCACACAGAGTGATATCTTCTTTCAGGTATGCCAAGGTTAATAGAAGTCCTTCATAAACAAGAAGTTTTAAGTGTCTCCACAGCAAAAAATCACATGGATTAAGATCCAGAGAACAAAATGGCTAGATTGTCAGAAACGCGTGACTGGTTGCTTTGCCATTGTTGAAATGTTGCAGAAGAAATAACATTTTCCACAGTTTTTATCTTCTTTTATACACAGAACATGGCTGCAAACCACGGGTTTATAGAAAAGTTTGTGTTTACAAAGTGAAATTGCAGTTACAATGGCCGTTTAAGCTTGTTTACTTTTCCATTAGGGCAATACAAATCATAACTGAATTTTTTTCCCATATATTATTATTTTTGTCTTTTTTTCCTGTTTTTTGTTGTACAGCATCCTCTATCGGAGTTCCTGGAATTATTTTTTTACGTAATCCCCATGTCTCGAACAGTATGTACACAAAATGTGAAGCCTTTACACTAAATAGATCGATATAGACGGAGGTCAGAGTAGGAATGTTTTAATTTGGGCCACCAGGTACATTTTGTTTCTTTAAAAAGATGAAATGCTAGTATCCGTATGTCTTTGACAACTTTAAACTCTGATTTATACTAACCTTTTTTTGAAAAAAAAAACGCAACTTAAAATGAGAATTTAAATGAGCAAAATTATTAGTATTATTTTGCAATGAGACAAATGATTTAGAATTGTTTGGAGAGATGCGAGCCCCCAGAGGACCCTAACAGGCGCAGCTGAGCGGTTTCCCCGATGGTTGTAAAGGACCTGATTGTCGAGATATCAAAATACAATTAGAGGGATGCTACTGCTGTGCTTTGAAGTGTTAAAATGCTTTTGAACCCAAATTTACTTGATTGGGGAGAATGTCCACATACTACTTGCATTATAGGCTTCATTTGCAGTTGGCATAGCATATTCTTACAAGGGGATACTCTGATCAATGTTCCAAGTAACAATTTTAATGGATGGCACTAACAATTTTAAATTATAAGCTTTAACATTTCAGTGCGATAAATATTCAATTTACTTAACGTCAGACAAAGTTTTGAAGTGATACAGACGTGACCGTTTCGGAATTCTCAGAGTGGCATCCTGCACATCTGTCGGAGGTCCCTATACTGCCACTTGATTGGAGTAGAACAAAAAATTAAAGGACGTCACTGGACAAATTTAAAAGCGAAATTGATTAAATGAAAGACATCGAAAAGTGTGACAGGTTAGACTCGGCGCCTTGAAGCCATCATACAACCACTGGCAGCTTTGAGGCTACCGTGACCAGATGTCACGTGAACCATAGCACAAGCTAGTATAACTTTATAAGCAAAGAACTAGTGGCACAGTGGTTTGCAGTTGCAGCTTTACCGGACACATAAGAATGAAAGGTATAATCAGACTAGGTGTGTCGTCCAAATGGCTCAGTTGGCAGAGAATTGGCATTCTTAACCCAGGTTCACACCCTGGTTTGAATGCTTTTTCACTTTATTGTTTTTATGCCTTGTTCGCAATGTGATTAAAAACTAAACACTCTAACTATATGATCATTATAGGATTTGTGCCGACAGTACTCATCCCTGTGTTATTGACCCTGGGCCCTGAGGTGCTATATAGTACACTGTAAAAAAAGGGACTATAGTTACACTTAATTTGAGTTTATGAAATGCAAAATGAGGATTAAATATACTTTAAGTTTGGTGTAAACACCGAATAAAGTGTCATGATACACTCAAAATGGTTTAAATATACTCTAAGTTCGATGTAAACACTGAATAAAGTGTCATGATACACTCAAAACGGTTTAATTTTAATATTTTAAAGAAATTGTGGAAACCGAACACCAGTTCGGGTGTAAAGTTTTTAAACGACACATAGTTCGCCAAATTGAATGTCTTCTTTGGATAATTTCTTCGGAATAGGGTAAGAACTTAAAACTTACGTTTAACTTCATATTTTTGAAAAATTCCCAATCATTTTTCAACATTTTAATACCTTCTATGTATATCTAGCTATTATATTTATAATTTTATGAGTATATGAAGTTACGTTTACAGTGTATTGGTGCCATTTTCAAATATTGGCATTTTTGTCACTTTTGAGACGTTCAGTATACAATGAATTCAGCTTGTTAACTTTAAAATAATGTTCGATTCAACTAAATTAAAGATCATAGATTATTTTTTAACCAAGACTTTTAAGTTTTCAATAAGTTTTAACTATTTGCGAGCCATTTTAAAAAGTATCGTTTTTAAGATTACGACTTTCGTTTTCCCACAGGAAATACATTACGTAAACAACGATATTCTTAAGCTTTTTTAACTACAAAAACTAACTTTTTCTGAAAAACTAATGTGATATTCAGCTCATTTAAAGCTTAAGCTTCAAGATTCTATCTAGTTTTAAAAGTTTTGAACATTTTTTGTATATTTTGTGAGCGTTTCAGAAGTTGACATTTTTCGATTTTTCAGTTAGCTCTGCCCATTAGAAATACATGGGATTTTTACTGTTGTTGACATATTTTAACAGAGCTTGTTTTCAACTTTTTATTAATTATTTTGAAAAACTAATACTTGTTTTATGTTCTATAAAGTAAGGGTTTTGCTCCACCACCCACCGTGTATTCCTGCGTTGAGTTTAGATATGTTTAAAAAAATCATGAAATTTGGTATAAAAATTTTTGTCTCAGACCGCTTTCCCATAGCGTTACGCGTTTTGTTTACTTT
This sequence comes from Maratus speciosus, assembly GCA_963932465.1. Classification (NCBI taxonomy): domain Eukaryota; kingdom Metazoa; phylum Arthropoda; class Arachnida; order Araneae; family Salticidae; genus Maratus; species Maratus speciosus. The sequence goes on from OZ010794.1 coordinate 85,830,627, forward strand.
GTTTTGCCGTTTATTAACTATTTAAACCTTAACATTTTGCTTAACTATTAGTATCTTTTAAAAGCTTTTTTCAAGCTTTCTAGCGGTGTAGTGTTTATTAATTAATAATGCCGTTAAATATTTTTAATTTGAATTTTAAAAGTGATAAAAGTTTTTCTTTAGCGCGTGAGAGGTTGGTGTTTTTTAGCTCTCTGTATCTGATTTTTGTACAATTTGCAATGTTTAGTTGTATTTATGATATGTTTATTTTAATTTGTTTAGACTATTTATTCGAAAACCAGGCAGGCCTACGCTGAGTTTTTTTTTTTAAAGAGTCAAGTACACGTGACATAAATCCAGATGTAACGAACGAATGATTTGTGAGGAAATTTCATTGTTTACCAAAACTAAAATGTTTAAAATAAATGTTTAATTGAGATGATAAATTATCGCAGTTAAAATAATGTTTAGCAGCCTCTTTGCGTTAAACTATTTTTTGTAAATTAGGGTTGCATAAGATTTAAAATGTAATTTTTAAATTGTTTTTTATTTTACTGTTAAAGTGCAAACTAAATAAGCAGTAGTGTAAATTTACACCAGATAAGCAGTAGCGTGAATTTACACCAAAAATGGTGGCAACTAAGTGGTGTTTGTTACACCATTTGACAGCTGGTGGCTCATTACACCAGTTTACAAATGGAATTTCATTACACCACTTGGGGTGGCAACTTAGTTGCCACCCTTTTTGATTCAAAGTAAGGAGAAATTTTTTTTACAGCGTATGTGTCCCGGCTAGGTGGTCAGCCTAACGTGGGACTCTTGGTGTTTAGTTCCCAAGCAAGCTCGGTACTCATTTTATTGACCCCCGAAGAGATGAAAGGCTGAGTGAACCTTGTCCAGTTGGGGTCTAACTCGTGACCTGCATCGCAGCAATCAGATGCTCTGACCACTACACCATTAGGAATAAAAAATCACGTAATTAAAAACTCAGCTTTACTGCGATAGAAGAGTTTGACGTCACGTCCAGCAGAGGGGCCAAAACTTGTTGGAAACATGAATAGAATTATACGCAATAGTGTGTTTGATTATGTTCGCAGATGAAGATACTCAAAATATCAATTGTGCATATCGAGGCATGCATGCCTGCACGTGCCTTGGAATGACGTCAAGCCCTTGTTTGAATCATATTTAAAAGGCTGCATCAAGCAGCTATTCTTTTGTGGACACCACGCTGCTCCAACGTGTGCAATCAGCAATTTATTGCAAGCACATGCATGCCTCGCTATGCACCATGGACAATGTTTTCCTTGGTAAACATATGCAGATACCGGTGCACGGTAAAAAGGGCAACGGAAAAAACGTCAACGGTAAAAAGGGCAACGGTAAAAAGGTCAACAGGTAAAAAAGGCAACGGTAAAAAGGTCAACCGGTAAAAATGTCAACGGTAAAAAAGGCAACGGTAAAAAAAATAATAATTAAAAATTGAGATTATTAGTTAATGAGGTACATATATATTGAGTTATAGAAAATCGATTCAATGTTTCAAGTAAAGCAAATGCTGAACACGTGTATCGGTTATTTCAACTCGCTATATGAATAGCTTATGTAAAAGGATAGCGACTTTTATATATTTATGTAAACCTTGACCAAGGACGGTAGGCGGGAAAAATCAGCCCCCCCCCCCTCCCGAAAAAAATGTCCATGAAAAAAGGGCTCACATTAACTAGGGTGGGAAGGGAACACACATTTATGAATAACTATACACAACAACAGCTGCTTATTAATAAAAGTTAAGTTTTCCCACTGTCAGTTTTTTACAGCGTAGAGGGCAGGGGATACAGAGTTAATCGGTAGGTTATACAATTCTAAGATTTGGTCAAAGAAAACATAATTTTAACATTTCATTAAGGGAAGTTAAGTTTAACATGCCTTACTACTACAAGGGGCCAAGCTGGTGCTTTCTACGGAGGGGGGGGGGAGTATTAAGGTAATACAATTTATAGATTCTTTCAACTCGCTACATTGATAGTTTATATATAAGCAAAGATGTTTAATCAATAATGGCTTTTGGGTGTAGTGAGGGGGGGAGGAAAAAAATTATGTACAGAGATTGTAAAGGGAATAAAATAAAGACGAAGAAAAGAGCCACTTTCTTTGGAGGAATTTTTTCATTATCCTGCTTTTTTAGGCAAGGGCAGATTTGTGGGTGTAATAAAATAGATAAGTATGAGGTAAAATTTTGAGATTAATCTACTAACACCAAAATCTAAAAGTAAAACCTCCCTAAAGCAACCACGTTCCGTTCAAAGAAAAAAAAATTGGTCGCTCCGAGAGGTGGTCTCTTAATGGAGGTCATGTTTAAATCTAGATTTTAATTGTTGAAAAAAGGTAACAATTAATGTTACTAAAATTTATTTTTCACATTAGGAAAAAATATGAAAATTTAAGTTTCAAAACAAAAGTTAATTCCATAAGTTAATTACTGCAGAGTGTAAAAAATGAATACATTGACGTTTGTTATGATTTTACGGTTTTGTCTTTTATAACTTTTATTTCCAAGTCCTTTTGAAGCTAAGTAAATAAACGCAATTTTTTTTTGGACGGGAAAAAATAATGACGATTTCATTAATCTATTTCTTTGAGAGTTTCCTGACACAATAAGGCAGGGGAGTTAAAAGTTACCGGAATAAAATAAAAAAAAATTAACTTAATTTAGAAGTTTAATAAATAATGCGCTCTCCGGAATTATTTTTCTAATAAAACCTTCTTCAAGCGACCAGGGAAAACTTGTTTCATTTTCTTCAAAGAAATGGGTCGCTCATGGTTAGAGTTCAACTAAAATGTTTTCTGAAGGGAGGTAAAATTAGTATTGATTCCATGGGAATAAATTTCGTTCCATGAAAAAATTGTCGTTGAATGAGGTGGTCGCTTAATGGAGGTGGTCGCACAGGGACGTTTCACTGTATGATATTTTGCTCAGGGATTTCCCCAGGGTATTTATCTATTGTCTAGGGGTGGGGCTGGGGACAACAAGGGTAAACTAGAGTCCTTTAGTTTTGAGTAACAAAAATGTAAACTTGTATTGTAATTTTGACAAGCTATGCTCTAGATAAATAGAATGACCTTTAGGTTATACTCGTAAATATCAACTCCATTCCTATCCATTTGTATTTAAAGAGAGGAAAATGGTTTGTAAACCATATCAAAATCCATTAATGGGTTTCAACGAAACTTATTGCACCTAAGGAATGAAATAAATGTTGAAATACCCTGGAAACCTCCTGATTTGTCACAAAAGATTCAGCTAAAGAATTTTTCTTTTGTACTTTTTAAAGGACTTTATAGCGTTTGATTTTCTAGTTCTAATCCTTCGCTTTTAGTCTTCGTAATATTCTTATTTTTTATTACATTATTTCACTAATAGTAATTACTTTATAATTTCTTTATAGTAATTTCTTAATTGTATTGATTTTTGTGAAATAGTTTTCATTTTTTAATTTTTATATTAATTTGATACGAAAATAATTATTTATAACAAAAACAAGGAGAAATTTTTATTGGCAGGGTACGCTTACTTAGTGCATAAAACTGGAAAGCAATGTATTTGTTGGAGATACACGAAACATAAATTAGACTACATTTTAATTTTTCTATCGGATCGGTGGCATTGTAACCGGGAAAAAAAATAATAATAAAAATAAACCCTTAACTGGAAACACCTATAACGAGAAATGCTATCAAACCGTTATTTACGAAAAGTAATATTATCCTCTTTTAACGGTAGAAAATCTACGATTATATGAAACAAAGATTTTTTTAATGGTGTTTTTTTTAATTAAAAAAAAAGTGATGTGGTGTCGTCTGGCATAAAGCAAGTTTCAGATCAAAGTTAAATAAATCTACAATATGGGAAAATGGCAACAAAGAGATAAAATAATCTACTATTTTCCAACTATTTTTCCTTCACTTTCTACAGAAATGGAGTACTTCTGTTACCAACGCTAAAGGAATGACGTTATAAACTTAAAAAAAAAAAAAAAAAAAAAAAAAAAAAAAAAAAAAAAAATTCACAAAAATTAATTGAGATGCAGTTTTCAAGCAAATTGCATTTAAAAGTACATTTTTTTCCCCTATGCGACGGTAAAAAAATTGAAAATGTGTTATGCTTAGAAATTAAAAAAATTGCAGTAGAGATTATCCGTATTTAATCGCACAATATATGCGGACGGACAGACAGACGGACCGAACGACGACTATAGGTGCTACGTATTTATATAATTAGGAACGCACCTAAAAATGAAATATAGTAGAACCTTGATTAACCGAGCTTCGATTAATTGAGGTTTCTGTTAACAAAGCCGATAACAAAGTCTATTTTTTTTTTTTTTTTTTTTTTTTTTTTTTTTTTTTTTTTTTTGTGAATGAGCACTGAAAATTGAAAAAAACCACATTTTTTAGTTTACTGTCCGTGCTACAGGTTCTTCTGTCTCCAAAAGCACTTAATTTCCAAGAAATATTGCACCCTGAGATGTCAACAGCGAACAATGCTTCGTTTCCAGTGGCCGTGTGGCCTACTGAACACCAAAGGAGGTGTGTTGTTGGACAATTATATCCCTCCCCCCGCTTGACTGGCAACAGTAGGGAGGGGCGACTCTCACAATAGACATTTGGGTTTCATGACATTATTCTGTTTGCGCTTTCTTTCGCGAATCCCCCGTTAATGTAAATTTAACAAATTAATGTAATTAATAAAAAAAATATTTTTTTTTCGTGAGATTTTTTTTCTTTTTGAAAATGCATCTTTCAATATCTAACTTAGTATAGTTAAAAAAATTTTCAATTTGCTTTTTAAAATTTACTGGGGCCGTTCAAATATTACGTAAGCACCTAAGGGGGGGGGGAGGGGGTTAGCGATTTGCTTATTTTTGCTGACAAGGGGGGAGGGGGAGTTTGAATGATGCTTACGTAAGACATTTTCAAAATCTCTTAACTCGTAAAAAAAAAAAAAAAAAAAAAACTATTAAAAATTTCAAATTGAAAAAAAAAGAAATAGCAAAAGAATACTTATCTTGAAGTTCTGATGTCAGTTATTTTGACCGCACAAGGAAAACATAAACAATCTCTTTTATCTAGAGGTGACTGTTCATGTTTGATGCATGAGCAGGGCTTAATTTCTAACAAAAAAAGTACCGGAGCCCTACTATTCTGCGGTACCGGTACTAACAGCCATACCGCCCCCCTCCCCTCCTGCTACTGCAATCTGCATATTTATATTTCTTACATTATTTGCCAAAATGTAAAGTATTTTTTTCTATAGAAAAATAAAAAATTTAAATGTATCTATCAGCATATACTTAGTTGTGAACTATTCCACTTTTTAGCTATCACTCCTTCCGAATAGAATTCTTTGCCTAATTTTAATGTTGTTAATTGCAGAATTCTGCGATTAAATGCGGTAAGGATTATGATTCGGAAATAGTGTTAACACCAAAAAGGAATAGTTCCCAGCTATGCATTTTTATGAAAAAATGAATCAAATTTACAGAGATTTATATTTATATGCTGAAGAATGGAACATTTTTCAATTTCCTATAAATAGTGCATATCTTAAACTACAATCGATTCCTTCCGTATAACGATCTTTTGTGGTGAGCCCCCGAAAATCAGATTAAATAAAAAAATTAACACCGTTATTGGAAAGATTCGATGCTTTTATAGAAAAAGGGGAAACCCTGCTCGACTGCTTTCTAGCCAAGACCACAAACTGATATAAAAATTGAATCCGTTTCATCTCCATCTCCTACGTGTGCGACACATTACGTCACATATAATTGTTTTGGTAAAAAAGAATGCAAAACGTGGAGATGGGAAGGAATGAAAGGGTAATTTAGGCTTCGTTTTTTCGGAAGCGTTGCTACACTGGGCTCCGGAGCCCTGTATTCATGAGCTCGGCTGAATTCCGATCAATATTTAAATATTTACTAAGAACGGGGAAGTACCGGAGCTGAGCTCCGATCGGCTTACTTAATTTTGTACCTTACTAAAAATGAAATGTAATCCAATTGAATTGAAAGCAGTGTATCTCAAATTCAAAAACAGATAAATGTTTCCAGTGATCTAAAAAAGGAAAAAAAATCCTTAAAAAGGAAACGACAAAATGATGAATACCAAAGAAAACATCGAACCACCAAACGAACAAAGCTTGAAGAAATCTGCCATGATAATCCAGACATTAAAAAAAAATTAGCTTTGAGGGAATCAGTAGGAAGACCAAGTTTAAATGTAGATCAACCATTATTGCTTAAGGCAATAGCAGACATAGCTATTATTGGAAGCGCTGCAGATGCAAAAAGAAGAAGCGAGTCAATACGAAGTGTCAAAACTCTCGATAACTTGACTGTAGAACTGAAAAAGGTTGGTCTTGCAATAAGCATGAGTGGAACATATCTTCGTTTGCTTCCAAAAAATTCCTCAACCATCGAGGGTCGAAGACATGTCACCACAGTGCCGATAAAACTTTCTTGGGTTCAGACTGATTATTACCGATCTCACATTGATACCCAATTTGTAGTAACATCCATCCGCTATTTAGAAACTTTAGCTTCAATTCTTGGACCCATGCAAGTGTTTCTTCTTTCACAGGATGACATAGTGCGTGTACCTTTGGGAATTACAGCAGCCAATAAACAGCCCCTGATACTGATGCATATGGAGTATCGTGTATCCTTACCCGACCACGAGTGGGTCATCGCTGAACGCCACAAACTTATCCCATCTATTTACGCTGGTATTGTGATTGCTCCTGGCATGGCAGGTCAAAGTATATAAAAAGCCATAGGTTATTCTGGTCCAACGTTTATTGCTATAAGAAGTGGGAAACGCAGTTTTTCCACAGCAAATACTCATGCTCAGGATTTTGAAACTCTATTAATACTCAAAGACTTTGAAAAATTAGTGAAAACAGAAGAGGGTTTCATCAAACCTGTAATCATAGTTACGGTTGATGGAGCTCCAAACGAGAATCCCCGCTACCAGAAAGTTATATCGTTTGCTATTAACCATTTCAAAAAGCATGATTTGGATGGAAATTTCATTGCGTGCAATGCTTCTGAAAGAAGTGCATATAATTGAGTAAAAAGGCGAATGGCACCACTCAGTCGAGAACTGTCTGGTCTTATACACCCTTATGACCATTATGGTTCCCATCTCGATGAGAACGGTAGCACTATTGATGAAGAAATAGAGCAAAATAACTTTGCATATGCTGGTAAAACTCTCGCAGATATGTGGAACTCATTAAACATTGACGGGTATCCTGTTACGGTGACATATGTTGATTCAGGCGAACCAGACTCTCTTGGTTATGACTTGGATTGGTATTCGAAGCACTTACAAGAAAATCAATACTTGCTGCAAACTATAAAATTCGAAGAAAAGAATTGTTGCTATCCTGCACGTAGTGAATTATTTCGTATATTAAAAGGACGATTCATTCCTCCTCCAATTAAAATGATACAATCGTCAAATGCCATCATTACAAGTGAGTAGGGGGAATTTATAGATTTAAGTCTCCGTCTGGCCTTAAATCTGAATAGTACAGAAAGGGGATTTTTAAAGATGCTGAATGATTATTTTTGCCCTTCCATAAAATTGCAATTATCCCCAAGAACTTGTGGAAGTTATGGCCAATTCCATGCATCTCAGAAGTCAGCAAACAGACACAAAAAAATTCAGCACAGTGAAAAAAGCGAGAAGACCTGCCTTATACGACCATTGAAAATTGCTGCTCGTCGAACAAATGAACTTATGTGCTTCGTAAAATTCGTGAAAGATACAGAAGATGTTGGGTGTATCAAGGAAGATGAAGTTGATCAAGATTGCATCCGAAAAGAAAGCGATGAAGATAATCAAGTAAAACTGGAAACCAATATCATAACAGATATGGAAAAATGGCTTGAGCAGCCGTGGTCGGCATCGGAATAGATATTGGCATGTTCAAATTTAAATTTTTCAACTGGCTAAGTTCTTCTAAAATTGTGATCTAAGAAAATTTCTTAAATAGAATTGTAAAGAAATAAAACAAACATTTATTATTATTTTTTTTAAGTCAAGTAGAGTTTTTTTTTTTTTTGTATCGTGTCCTAAATTTTTTTTTAAGTGGAGGGGGGGGGGGGTTGCAATTTTCTTACGTAATTATTAAGGGGGGGGTTTGCGATTTGCTTATTTTTGCTGCCAAGGGGGGAGGGGGGGTCAAAAATTGTCAAAAACATGCTTACGTAATATTTGAACAGCCCCACTACTAGTAGTTGATTTCCTTTTCAAATTTGTTGAGCTGTGAAACATAACTTTATCTATGTTTATTTTTATCATTTGAAAAACATTCTATTGTTTTTTATTCTAAGAGATGTTATTATTATTTTTTTTAAATAGAAATATTCGGTCTTTCTGAAATATAAGGCAAATTATACTATTTTAAAAAAGTGGTGAGAGTCAAATAATCTAAATTACGGCTGTTCTTAAATCCAAAAGGGCAACTTTATGACATAAGTTTTAATTTATTTTTGTTCAGAAATGCATGTAACTAGCAGGTGTTGTTGTTCAGAAACTATGCCACCGAGCTGTTTTTTCCGTTTTCTTGCAAACGCAATAGATCTTTCATAAAATAGTGTCAAAGTGGGAGTTCTGAACCGAATTTTCGCTCGAAAGTAGAATAACCTCTGAATAAAGGGCGAAAAATGTGTTTGTCACGTGATCAAAATCGCTTATAACGCAATAGGTAATTTATTGATTAAAAAAATGTAAAACACAGTTCGATTCCAAATCGCTTCCATGGTCAGGCTTTCCTATTCTATATCTTTCCGTTAAAAAATGAATTTGTAAATGTGTCAAAACGTTTTGCGCTTGTTGAGCAGAGCAGATGAGAACAGCCTTAAAAAAGTGCCCAATCTGGCAACACTGGTTCAATTATAAAGTAAATGTTAACAAATGCCTTGAAATTGTCTTGTGCAATTTCTGTGTGATTTTTGAAATTATTACTGCAATATTCTCTAATACATTTCAGAAATAATCCAAATATATATATTAAATTTATGCGGAATGTCATTTTAGTTACTCCTGAAATCTTTCAAAATAATGAAGCTTAAGCAGTAAGTAATAAATAAGAAATAATGAAGAAATTAAGTAAGAAATAATGAAGCTTAAGCAGAGTTCAGAGAATTTATGGAAAAGGGGGATTTGTATCTAAAGATCATCAGTTGTTAATACGGATGTTGACAACTGATTGACACGCAGAATTCGCCCAAGGAAGAGGACAACAGCATTTAGATGGTACTTTGTTAGTACTTTGAATTATATATGACAAATAAAAGCCATTATCTGGAAAGATACTGTAATGCAAACAGTAAAAAAAGGGGTGCATTTGCATTCATGGGCGTACATAGGATTTTTGTTGGAGGCGGGGGCAATGAAAAACAGTTGTTGGGTATTTTCGGTCGCGGAAATCAGGTAGTTCTGATTTAAAAGAAAATAATAATAATAATAATTTTAACAAATTTGTTTGATGCCCGGGAAAAAGGAGAAGAGGGGAAGGGCCAAAATTCCTTTGTAAGGCTAGGCTACAACAGATATGAATGTTATATTGTTAGATGTCTTTTGATTTTCAAAGGTATTACTATAGTATATATATGTAAGCATATAGTATATTACCTATCTTTTAATTATTATTATTACTTTGCACTGTTTGCATTCATGTTGGCCGAATGATAGATTAAAGCTTGAAAATTAAATTTTTTATCCTCCTACCTAACACCAATGTGATCAGAATTAGATCAAATATTGTATGATAAATATGATTAAAACAATTACTTTTATTAGAGGTTACTTTTTTAAATCACTACATAAAAAAAGGATGACATAATACCTCTTACCACAAAGGTTCTACCAGTAATAAATCAAAACAAATAAAACATTTTAAAATAAATGTTTCTTCCCCGCCCCCGCCCCTTTTTTTATAGTTTCAATACAGCATTATGATTAAGAAAAATTAAATAATAGAAGTATGAATAGTTTTTAAATATAAATGTTTCTCGACTAAAGTATAAAAAGCATGAAAATAAAATTTCAATTACTTCTATGTTTGGGACACTAAATTTTGGGGGTCTGGACAAATGCCCCATTTGCTCACACAGAAAAAGCATAATCTTTTCAACTATATTGGAATCCAAATTGACTTCTTTTCTCAGACATATTCCTGAATTTAGTTTTGTTCGCAAACACATGGAATTGGTAGATGCTCTTGTTCAGAAACTATGGAGTCGAACAGTTTTACCATTTTTCGATAAAGGCAGGCATTCTTTTTGAAAACGCTGTTAAAATTGGCGTTTTGAATAGAATTACGCGTGAATGGCACGCGATATTCTATATGGATTCTATGTAGACGTTATTCTATATAGAGTCTTCACCAGAAAGAATACTTTGGACAATCTTTTGCAAAATCAAGTCAACCCGAATCCCAGCTCAAGAATCAAAATCTAAATTGAATCCGAAACAAAGAAGTCAAACCGATTCGTAGCAAAATGGTAGAAATTAAAATGATATGTAAAGAAAAAATGTAGTACGAACCGCAGGTCGCGTCATTTTCGGATAAAAGGGAATTTCCTAGCTCGATGAAAAACGCTACATGTCTACACCATAGTCAATAAATTTGAATCTTTAATTTTATTTCAAATTATTTTCGTAAAAACATTTTCATTTCTGCTATGTATTCTCTAAATTGTGCTTTCTTGAGCCAAATCTTTCACATTTACTGACACCCCCCCTCCCCACACACACCTACATTGCAAACCCCCTTCTACATTGCAAACATCAGGATAATGAAAATTCTTCGCTTTCAAGAATTTTCATTTGTTTGTCATTATTTCAAACCTTTTAAATATCTGTATGTAAAGTTTTGTTTCTTTTCATTTCATGTCTTTTCCCATTCTCCTCCCCCCGAAAAACTAGCTTTGGTCAAAGTTTCCATAAATATATAAAAGTTGATGTCCTTATACATAAGCAATCCATATAGCGCGTTGAAAGAATCTACAGAGTATATTTTCTGTTTAACCCCCCTTCCTCCTATTCCAGGTACCTCTTAACGAACAGTCGACGTCTCCGGCATGGAATAATTTTTTAATACACAGCATCTATATATTTGTGTCTTTAATATAATGACATGTATAATATATTGCTTTCAATAACAGGGTTACAAATACATGTTCTTACCACGTGCTTTACTTGAAGCATATAATCGGTTTTCTATAACTGAACGTATATGCACCTTAATAACTAATATGTCTCAATTTTATGTTCAATGAAGTATTTATAATAATTATTTTTCAACAGTTCCCTTTTTTACCGTTGACCTTTTTACCGTTGCCTTTTTTACCAGTTGACCTTTTTACCGTTGACGTTTTTTCCGTTGCCTTTTTTACCGTTGACCTTTTTTCCTAAATTCGCAGATACCGATGTTCATGTTTAAAGTATTTTTTCTTGCACTGGACACGATATCATACATTTGTGCGCATTTTTATCGGAAATTATGGGTAATACCAGTGATGAAACAGCATGGACTTCATTTTGGAGCGGCAAAAAGCCATTTTGGAGCAGGAAATAAGTATTTTAGAGCAACAGAAAATAACTATTTTGTAGCAGCAAAACTGCTCATTTTGGTATTTTTTGACCAATTTTTCGCGTTTTTCTTGCGATTCTTTGACGACATTTGCGTGTTTTCCGCGATCTTTTGACAACATTTGTGTGTTTTCTGCAATCGTTTGACCAAATTCGCATATTTTTTGCGTGTTATCCAGGCCCTTTGTTGGAATCAGCGTGTTTTTCGCTATCTTTTGACGAAACTAGCGTGTTTTTTCGAAATCTTTTGACGGAATTTGCGGCTTTCCCGCGTTCTTTTAACGAAATTCGCGTTTTTTGACCCCTTTTGTTCGTTTTTTGACGAAATTAGCGATCCTTTGACAGAATTCGCGTGCTTTTTGCGATCTTTTGACGAAATTCACATGTTTCTCGCGATCGTTTGACGAAATTTGAGACTTTTTGATGAAATTTGCGGATTTTCCCTCTATCTTTTAAATTAATTAGTGTTTTTTCATGATCATTTGATCGTGTTTTGTTCGTTTTTTGACGAAATTAGCGATCCTTGGAAAAAATTCACGTTTTTCTCGCGATTCTTTGACAAAATTCGCATGTTTTTCTCGATCTTTTGACAAAATTCGTGTGTTTCGCGATCTTTCGACAAAATTTGCGTGTTTTTCGCGATCTTCTGGCGAAATTTGCGTTTTATTTCCCATTCCATTTAAATTCCATTTTTTCACGATGTTTGGAGCGCATTTTGTTCGTTTTTTGACGAAACTAGAAATCCTTTGTCCAAATTCAAGTTTTTTTTCGATATCATTTGACAAACATCGCGTCTTTTTGCGATCTTTTGACCAAATTCGCATGTTTTTTGCAATCTTTTGACGAAATTCGGGTGGAAAATGATCGATTTGGTTCAAGAATTATTATCGAATTGGGGCAGTTGGGCGAAATTTTTTTGAAAAATGATCGTTTTGACGCAATTGGAGCAGATGTTCCATCACTGGGGTAATGGAGGCATAATTCTTTGTGTGTATTTCTCATGTACTCCAAGTGAGCTATCAGCCTGTGCAGAGTTTGGAAGGGTCTTGGTGGGCCAGTATTTTCTTTACACGTTATAATGCGTTATATAGGCTTCATTTTAAACTTTGGAAATTTTCTTAAGATAAAAATTTAACCAATGAGTAAGATTCTTTTTTCACACAAATATATTTTTAGCACACTTCTCCTATTTTTTCAAAAGCGTTACTTCAATAAAGCATTTCCTATTGCATAAGATAGTGAGGTACAATTTATCATCTTAGGTCAGATTAATTTTTAATTTTAGGGGAAAATTACTTTATAGTGAAATAAAAAAAATTGAAGTAACTATCAAAGAGGCATTACATAAAAGTTTGCTGTAACAAGTTTACTTATTATCAAATACATATTTGCTTATTATCAAAAACATAATATGCCATGAAAATTTTTTTGTGGATTTAGAACAAAGTGCAATTTTTTTTTCATTACTGAATGCTAAAACATAAGAGATGTGATAATAGTAAATGGAGTGTCATATACAGGTGTCATACTCAATCTTGACAATAAAAATAAAAGATTTTCAGGAGGTGTCTATTTGGTATGAGACAAATAATGCTTTCTTAAATTACTATTTTGAGAAAATCCTTTGGAACATATTTCACAAACAAAAGGTTTTTCTCCTGTATGCGTCAAGATATGGGCTTTTAGATGACTATTCTGAGAAAATCCTTTGGAACATATTTCACAAACAAAGGGTTTCTCTTCTGTGTGAGTCAAGAGATGTCTTCTTAGAATACTATTCACAGAAAATCGTTTGGAACATATTTCACAAACAAAAGGTTTTTCTCCTGTATGTGTCAAGAGATGGGCTTTTAGATGACTACTCTGAGAAAATCCTTTGGAACATATTTCACAAACAAAGGGTTTCTCTTCTGTGTGAGTCAAGAGATGGCTTCTTAGAGTACTATTCAGAGAAAATCCTTTGGAACATATTTCACAAGTAAAGGGTTTTTCTCCTGTATGAATTATGAGATGTCTCTCTAGATAACAATGTGTAGAAAATCTTTTGAAACATGTTTCACAAACATAGGGTTTCTCTCCAGTATGAGTCGTGAGATGGCTTCTTAATTCACCTTTCTGAGAAAATGCTTTGGAACATATATTACAAATAAAGGGTTTCTCTCCAGTATGAGTCAAGATATGTCTTCTTAGATGACTATTTTGAGAAAATCCTTTGGAACATATTCCACAAGCAAAGGGTTTCTCTCCGGTATGAGTCAATAGATGGCTCCTTAGATGATGATTCCGATGAAATGCTTTGGAACATATTTTACAAACAAAGGGTTTCCCTCCAGTGTGAGTCAAGAGGTGTGTTCTTAGATATCTATTCCTAGAAAATGTTTTGGAACATATTTCACAAATAAAAACTATTTCTTCTTTATCAGTGGATGAATGCTTTTCTTTATCATCATTTTGAGGAACAAAGTGCTGTTCTCTAGCGGAAGAATTTTCTTCTGTAATCGATGACATTTTCTTAAATGACAAAAGTTTTATTTCAGATAACAGAAACTCCTTGAAAGTATCAGTATGAAAAGATTGTTGCCATTTTCATCTAACGAAATGACTTATTGAACTTCAGCAAGAAAGTTTTATCAATCTTTTAATCTAAAAACAGAAAGAAAAATAATAAACAACATAGTTTTTAATAAACTGCACTAAATTTTAACTGTGAATTAAATAACCAATTTTCATTTCCTTAACCAATGCAAAATTCATCCATTAAATTATCACACTATATATCCTTAGGTATCACTTAATTTGAGTATAGATACCGATACATATGTGTATACATAAGTAGAAATATTTATCCTGTTCCACCTACATTTTTATCTGGAGTTTATGAGATAGGGGCTGTGTATATATAACGTTATCACTTTAGGGGGGGGGGGGGTAGGGTCTGGCACTTATAAGATATTATAAGATATCTCTAGAGGAAAAGGAGATTTTAGGTAAATTTCGTAAGGAATACTACTAATTGCAGTCGTTACCATGGTGCGACTTTTGAAAAATTGCTTCATAACTTTTCATCATATAACTCCAAAACTACCCCCCGCCTAAAAAGTATATATATGTATGTAATAACTAAATTTTGTTCGCACGATAAAAGTCGCAATTATGCACAGATCGTCTTCAAACTCACCAAACATATTGAGATGTATAATATCCTGGCGGGGATTGCAAATGGGCAAAATCAGCCCAAGGGTGTGGAAATGGGAAGGGTAAAAATAGGATTTTGAGGCAAAAAAATTCATAATTTCGTCAATTCTCAAAATATCAAATCCAATTAAATTTATTATAAATCTTCTTCATATTATCTACAACTTTTATCTTGACAAGTTTTTAAGAGGACCAACTCTTACCGAAAAAATAAAAAATAAAAACGAAAACAAAAAAAGGGGGGGGGGGGTGTTGAAGAAGAAAAAAATTCATAACTTCGTCAATTCACAAGATATCAAATCTGCTTAGATATATTATAGATCTTTTTAATGTTACCTACAACTTTTATATTGACAAGTGTTTGATTAGACCAAATCTTACAGTGAATACAAATTAAGAAGGCATAGCGGTTGAAGAAAAAATTATCGTATTAAGATGATTCTGATAAAACCAGCTCTTACAAAAACATGAAATTAAAATCTCGTCATAAGCAACCAGATAAAATTGTTAAACTTAGTTTATCTCTAATCTTCATTTAGTTTTTGTTGTTGAAATTAGCACTTAACTTCGAAATCTACCTGCGCCCAGCTTGCAGGGATTTTTTCTTGTGATATCATTAATATTTTTGATCCAACAATTTTTTTCTTTACATCAATGTAGTCTGTTATTATTTTTTTAGTCTGTTGTTTATTTTTATGGAAGTACAAAGTTATTAAAACTATTAAATGATTATAAAATCATTTTATTTCAAAATATGGAATTTTCCAAAGTTTGCCGTTCCCATTCTTCAACCATATATATAATTCGTTTTAAGAGAAACCAGATTCGAAATGATACTTGTTATGTTTACTTGCAAAAAATAAGGAATAATATTCTCCACCTTTTTTATTTATAAGAAGTTCCGCTTGCTAGAGGTTTACATGGACCGGAATTTCCAGGGCCGGGCCCGAACAAGAGCAATCTTGGTCCCGCCCAGTCCGATGAAAAAATTAAAAGTTCCCTCCGAGCCAGGATCGGCCCGTACAAAAATCAGTGAAATCAGGCCCGGCCTGGTCTGTGAAAAAATCAGTTAAATGAAGCCCGACTCAATTTCTACAAAAAATTCAGGTATTCCTAAACGTACAATTAAGATTCTTTTAAAGAATAAAATCGCATATATATTTATAAGATAATTTTACAGCATATTTTAAAATTTCGACGTGTTTGCAAGACAGAAAATACACAATAAAAACATTAATGATTACTTCGATTCTCAGAAGTTTTACATTTAAATAAAGATTTATTAAAAAATTAAGTAGTTTAGAATAAAAGAAAAAAAAAGGAGTGTTAAAAGCATCATAACTTTTGAAGCTGTATAATTAAAAGTAAATTTGTGAAAAATTTTCTCTGTTATTTATCAAGCCTTCAGGAAACGCATAAAATTGGCAGATGTTCTTCAGAAACTTATTCAGAAACTATGTAATCGAATGACGTAATACATTTTTAAATAAAGGTAACATATCTTTGAGAAAATATTGTTAAAGTTAGCGTTTTGAATCGAATTTCTGGAAGAGACAGTACAGGAAAGGAGAAAAACCTGCAACCACGTGACAAGAATCTCTTTTTTTCTCGCCAAGTAATTTATTTATCAAAAATGGAAAATGCTATTCGATTCCAAATCCTTCAATAGTCAGGTTCAGGGTTGCCAGTTTGGCTTCATTTTTATACAGAAATTTAGTGTTCATACCAGAAATAAATATCAGTAGTTTATGCTTTGTTTAATAAGAGGTATTTGGCAATCACATAAAGTAAAACATCTTACTTCGAAATTTCCGTTATGTTGGCGTTGTTTTATGATGGCCAATTATCTACATAAGGAATATGGGCCCCGGGGGGGGGAACCCTCCGTGGGGTCTTTCTAAGGAAACCTAACCCGTACTTACGCAAGGAAATCCAAGGTTCGACGGATACTAAGGAAAACTCCAAACGATTAGGCCGACGGGCGCGATTGGATTCGAGCCCGGCACCTCCCGTCTACCAGCTTTGAGAGTAGAAAAATTTCCAGCAGGAATTTAAAATTTCAAACTAAAATTGGAGACCAAAATGGGAACTCTGGTCAGGCTTGTCAATTTTATGTCTTTACAGTTAAAAATTAGTCAGAAAATGTGTCAAAGTTTCGCGTTGTTGAGCAGTGAATTTCAGAACCACTTTAAGGTATATTTCCAAAGATTACGTTAACAGAAGTTCATTGTCGCTATAATATTTTTACAAAATATATTGCCTGCCCTACCCATGGTGAGAACAATTAAGTCCAGTTCCTGCGCGGCTCGACTATGCAGAAAAAAATTGCAAGTCTGATCTTGGCCCGGCACGAGTCTGCTGGAAAAAAAATTAAGCCCGGGTCAGACACCATGTAACTGTCCGATGCCGATCTCTAAGCTGGACATGTTAAATTAATAACTTGATCTTGTCAAACTAGTATTGGCCTTGTCCTGCATTCTCGCGAAAGCCATATCCATTGAAAATAGCTCATATTTTATTAGCTTCATTTACATTTTTATATTGGACTAGTAGGCCAGCTAAAATGTTTTATACACCCTGCTCGCCCTGTCAATTTTTTCGCCGTCCGTTAAAAAAATTGTTCTAATTCTTCCTGCCCAGCCAGTTTGAAAATTCGCAGGTCTACGAGCCAATCAAGAAAGGAATATTTTTTTACCTCTACGACAAGGACTATTTTTTTAATTACTGATAACTACCAAGAGCAAAAAAAAAAAAAAAAAAAAAAAAAAAAGAAAAAAGAAAAAAAAAAAAGTCTTACCACTGAATATCAATATTTTTCACGATTTTTTCATACAAGCTACGAAAACATAGTTTTTTAACTCCTAAATATTTCAACGAATTTGGACGATAATGACTACTTTTTAAGCTTCTAAAATGCTGAAAGAACGCCGCCCCTTACTCCCTTTTTCCACCATATTTCAAAATTTTGCATGTTATATACTAACCTTTTAGCTAATCATGGAGAATCGATTTGGTTCATATATGATCGGATTTCAGAGAGAAAAAATTAGTTTGAAAATAGAAAAAAATTCACTCAGGAATTCGATGTGAAAAAAAATAATAATAAT
Source organism: Maratus speciosus (assembly GCA_963932465.1). Lineage (NCBI taxonomy): Eukaryota > Metazoa > Arthropoda > Arachnida > Araneae > Salticidae > Maratus > Maratus speciosus. Next base: position 85,848,575 of record OZ010794.1, read on the forward strand.
TATGCGTAAAACAATGAATTTTATAAATCAAATATCAATATTTTTGCATAAAAATTACACACAATATTAACTCAGAAATTTGGTTCAGAAAATATAACATATAGCAGGAAAACAATTAGTTCCAATGATAAAACAATTACCATATATTCCACCAACTAGAACAGCGGTTCCCAACCTGGGGGTATGTTGTGGAGCTGCTGGGGGTATGTGAAAATAATATGGGTAATGGCGGAAATTTTGAAAAGTGGTTTAACTAAAAACGCATAAAGAAAACTGATAGAGAAAATATAACATATAGGAGGAAAACAATGAGTTCCAATTTCAAAAATTTTATCAAGTACTCCCCCAACTAGAACAATGGTTCCCAACCTGGGGGTACGTTGTGGACCTACTGGGGATATGTGAAAATAATATCGGTAATGGCAGAAATTCTCAAAAGTGGTTTAACTAAAAACGCATAACGAAAACTGATAGAGAAAATATAACATATAGGAGGAAAACAATGAGTTCCAATTTCAAAAATTTTATCATACGTTCTACCAACTAGAACAGCGGTTTCCAACCTGGGGTACTTTGCGGACCTGCTAAGGATGCGTGAAAATAATATTGGTTATATGCGAAAATTCTCAAAAGTGGTTTAACTAAAAACGCATAAAGAAAATTTATATTCTTTATCCTATTCAATATTATCCAAGCTTTTCTTAGAAATTAAAATACTGTCTTAAACGGTTCAATACCTGCTTAGTAGCCAAACCACCTCCGAAATTGAAGAATATTATTTGCACTAAAAATTGATCCAATTAATTCTGAGAATTATTCAGGTGTATACGAAATACCATTAATTAGAGCAGACGGATCAAAGAATTACTATATTGGAATGAGTAGCAGGAAATTTAAATACAGAAAAAAGGAGCACGTAGCTGATATTAAATATCATCGAAAACCTTGGCAAGATTACATCAAGAAGAAATTATTCATATAAATTTCAACGAAAGTAAGATAATATTTCCCTCCAGCCAGTATTATCCATCCATTAGAAGAAAAACAATAGAGATTCTAACACGTAACAAGTAATATAAAAATTTTGTTTTTAAAGTCAATTCCAACTTAGGTCATAAAAGAAAAATTTAATATAATCCCTTAAGCTAATATTAGTTTTTGTTGCATTAAAATATCTCAATTTCTTGATTTTCTATAAGCAAGTAGGTTTGCAGTGGAAGTCTATGAGAATTTGGCAAAATATTAGAGATATCGCCAAGTTGGCGTCACTTTTGACGACTCATTTTGGTCGCCAAATTTGGCGATATATCGCCAAGTTGGCGACAAACTTGGCGGTATTTGGCGACAGAAAAGGTATTGTAACCCCACTTATAGATAGGAAGATGCATTAAATGCTGTTCAATAACCAATGGCCGCCATTTTGTCTCCCATATAAAACTAAAATTAATTAATTAAAAATTAATTAATATTTGAAAAATCTATATTAACATCAATTGTCATCCAGTACAAGTTTAAAAAAAAAAATTTCAACTTGATAGGATGAATAATAAGTATTTTATTAACGATTGAAAATGTGAACAATATATATAAATATAGGGAGAGTGTGAACTAATAGTAGGAATTGAAAAATAACATATGTAACAATACAGCATCATTCAACTTACCAAAACTGTGGCTCGAGGTACTCAAGGATTTAGAAAATAGAAATAAACATCCAAGTAAAATAAAAAAAAAGTAACATGCGTTACATGAAAAACTGAATGATGGCATTTGAGTTCATTGCATCATAGACTGTGCAATTTCAAAATATCATTATTTATTCGTTTTGAAAATGACTCTGGATGAGTTGAAACATGTCAACAGTCAAATAAAACTATTTTACTGTGTTTACAGTTTTAATCTTACACCTTTTTAGCAATTAGGTAAATAATTAGGTAATAATTTTAAAATAATATAACAATTTTATGTCCGTGTTTCCAAACATTTTATTTTTAATTGAAATATATGTTGTAAATATTGAAAAAGAAATAAAACTTTCAAATAAATTAATTGTTATGTTTAAAAAGCCTTTAATGGTAAAAATTATGTTATATTTTAAAATGATAGACTTAAAACAGCTTTCTCATGCACAATATTCTTGCGATGTCACACTATTCTTTTGACGTCATGTGCTGTAAAAGTAGAAGCTTTGTTCACATATTTCATTACTTGATATAGCATAATCCTGTTCCTGAAAATATCTAATACTCCATATAAAATATAAGAGCAAATTTTTTAAACAAAGTGCTTTTCAATGGTATTTGTCTGAATTTTATTCCCAAGCAGACAAATTTTTGTAAGCCAAAGCTCAAAATAAGAATACTGTTCATAATGTCATTATAAAAGACTCAGAGGTAGCCATATTTTTTACTTCATGATTTTATATTGATGTTTCTTAATCATTCATAAAAACAGATGCCAGCTACTGCAACATAAGGACGCATGGAGGATGCGGCATTGGGTGCCAACAAATTCCTTGTTCAATGGGAAATGAATGACAACCCAATTACAGAAGATCACCACTGATCATGATTGATGGCTGCAACATACTCCAGAGAAAGGGGGGGGGGAATTGCATTATGATTACAGATGCTACAGTGGAACTCATCTGTAATTAAGTGCCCATTCATTTTCTTGTACCCGTGTGATGGTTATGGGCTCCAAAGCCTTATCCACTGCTGACGGCTGTTTTTATTATTTACTAGGGATGCAACAAAAAGTGATTTTGGCCGAATACCGCATATTCGGACTTGGACATACGGAATGTGGCAGAGTTTCCAAATGTGATATCGGTTTTGAGATTGATGGAATGTCAGGATATTTAATTTTATGGGTTTTTTTTTTATTTACAGCCTGCTGTTTTTGTCAAACAAAGGTAACAGTCATTTTCATGATTTAAAGGCTCTCTCCAAAGCATAGGTGTTCCAAATTAAAGATATGTTTTTCCTCCCAAAACCCAACACATAAGAGTAAGCGTAGGGGAGAGTGGGGATACTTGATCATAGGGGATACTTGAGCCACCTCTATTTTCTCTACAGTAGGTTAACTTTTCTTTCTAAAATTAGCAACATGATAATATATTTATAGTTCTGCACATGTAAAAAAAAATCACATATCTTGGTACCATTTTGAAAGTATAGTGATTAATAGTTACTTTTACCCTATCTGAAGTAAATATTTAGGTGAGTGTTTTTTATATTTTTTTGTAATCAAAGTTTTGTTTTAAGCTGTAACAATATAGATAGCTTTAATAAGTATAATTTCAGTTGTATTTTGAATCTAAAATAATTCAAATAGCTGCATGTATTATTTAGTAAAAGTCTGATAAACAAAAATGGTAGTAGTGGGGATACTTGAGCCACTAAGATTGGGGATACATGAGCCATGCTCAACCATTCCTACTAGGAAATTAGACATATGGGTGAAACAAAAAAATACGTCTTTTTCATGTTCACAGATAGATTTTTTTTTCGGGGTAAAATGGGGAAGGACTCTTTTTATTTATTTATTTTTTTCATTAAAAAATAATCAATAAGGACTTAATTTGAAAACATATGTTTAAAATAAAAATGTATATTTTGATAATGATTTTTTTTTTTTTTTTTTTGACTAACAAAATAGTTTGTCCAGATAAACGTAGGCATAGTTTTCAATTTAACATTTTAACTAATATTAAAATCACTTTTTAAAACTGATTTTACTGGTCATAATCTCTAATATTTGAACCACTTAGGCCCAAAATATTAAAATATTTATTTTGTTAATGTAATATTTTAAGATTAAATATTGTATACTGAAATTGTAATCTCTGTTACTGTACCTTTTTTTTTAACTTAACCACCAACTGAGGATGTTGCTATCATCGATGAAACCCAAGTTGAAATGATCCTTCGACCACCAATTATCACTACAAAAAATGATCATGTTACTAGTTTTGCTTTCACAACTGGTTTCGAAGGACTTAGTGTATCTTAATTTATCACTGTGTAAAACATTTATAAAATAATAAAAAGAAAAATATTATTTTTGTAGGTATTTTTTAGTATTGGCTCAAGTATCCCTTCACCATGGCTCATGTATCCCCCTCATGGGGATACTTGAGCCACAATGTAAAAGAAAAAGTAACAATTTATTAAACAAAGAAAAATAGTTCAAAATTAATTGAAAATGGTTTTCAATTGAAAATAAAATATCGAATTTTCAACTACAATATTTTATTTTGTTCCAAGAAAGTATAATTTTTTTTTATTGAAATTTAAAAAGTGACTCAAGTATCCCTATCTTCCCCTACAGCTTTCACAAAAAACATGTGGGACACACTTCTTATCTTCATTACTGAGATTCCAAAAGAATGAAAACATGCGATTTTAAGACATTCCGATATCGGTCTTCCTTTTTTTCCTAAATTGTGCACAAACGTAACAAAAATTATCATAATTTGATTTACACACTCTATTAGACATTTTATCAAAAAACAAAACCACTTTAATTCACAAAAACATAAGAAAACAGAATCCAAGTTGACAATGCAGGTAGGCTGAAAAAAGTTATTCTCGTACTAAACTAGAATGTTGTGGCCATTACAAAACTTTCTTCTATATAAATCTACTATGGTGAGTTGAGTAAAATGCTGTTTTCAGTTTAAAAAAAAATATTTTCCCAAAAATCGTCCCAAAGAGGATATAAGATTTCGCATTTAAGTAATTTAGAACAATAAATCTTCTTTCTTTCAATTTTAATATTTACTTAATCAAAAGTCGTCTGTGGTCTTTTTTTTCTTTTTTGGTAATATTTATATAAAATATCTACTTATATAGAAGAAAGTAAAAAATGTGGCGTGATATATTTTTTTTCAAATACCGCCTCTCATTAGTAAGAGGTAATATAATAAGAAAATAGGTGTTTCATCAAAAGTATATAAAACATGTTAAAATTTGTAAACCAGTGTAATGCATAATAAAGATAATTTTTTCTTGACTTATTCAATGAAACTTGCTTCATAAAAGTATACTACTAATTCACATCAAAGTCATAAAATAAGGAAGTTTTATTTTATATTTGACCAGACTTAATAAGCGAAAAAAGCTTGATTAATACATACATATTATTTGGTAAAAAGATTGCAAACACCAGTGATGTCAATATCTTGATTTTTTTTCAGAAATAAATTTATACTGAATGAAAATATGAAATTATTATTAAAATACTTTATGTGAAAAGAATGAATTTAGTTATATTAACGAGAATTACATATAAAAATGCATACGGAGATATAAAAGTTTAAAAAAAACTCTCATTTTTTCCCTACATCTTCATTGGAATGGAGGCTTAAAATGTTCTAGATGCCTGTAATTCCAATTATAAGGGAACAAATTCACGAAGGGTGGGCGGATAGAAACATTATGTATGGAAGATTCCAGTTATTTAGTCGTAGAGTTGACAGAAATGCTAGGAAATATACCATTTTCCATAAGTTTAAATTTTTTTAAAGTTATATTTTCATAGGAAAAAACTAGCATGTATTTAAAAATATGTTAATGTACACATAAATTTATTAACTAAAAATTGAATGATATTTTAAAAACTGATTGTATTTTGCAGGGTTGAGTTTTAGCCGTCAAAAACTAGTTTTTGACGTGACATAGGTTTAAACCGTATTTTAATTGGTTTAAACCGTCAAAAACACAAATATGTAAGTAAACTCAGAAAAAAAATGCTCTTAATATAGCATTGCTTTTGTTTAATGATAATGCAGTGTTTTAGCATACATTAAATTGCAATAACATATGAAATTCTATTTTTTCTTTTTTTATGACTAAAGTTCCATGTTATGCGGATTATTGGTGTGGCTCTTCTTGCATACTTGGTTGAATACCTTAAAATATATATATATATATATATATATATACAGCGGACTCCCTCAAATCCGTACATCGTAGCAGATGTAAACAATCAAACTTTTAGTTCAGATTTAGGAAAAAATTGCAATATTTTAAGTTTTATATCATTCCATTATGTATTTTAATATGTAATTCTCGATAATATGATGGGATTCATGGCTTTTCATAAAAGAAGTATAAATTTGTTTCTGAAAACAAAAATCAAGATATTGTTGATATCATTGGTGATAACAATTTTTCTACCAAATATATTTATGTATTAATCAAGTTTTTTTGGTTATTAAGATTGAAATAAAACTTCCTTACTTTATTATTTTGATGTGAATTAATAGGGTACCTTTAGGAGGCAAGTTTCATTGAATAATTCAAGAAAAATGTATCTCATCTTTATAATGCATATTTAGTTATGTAACGCTCGAACAACACGCACTCCATCATATTTTCTCCTTTTCTTTTTTTTCTTTTCTTTCAAAAGAACTGACAAGCTGAGTAAATTAGACTTTACGAGAGAGAAGAATGTTTACAATGTTGTTGCCGACAAGGCATTTGAGCTAAGCCGTATTTTAAATTAACTGAGTTATTTTGTAAATAATAACATGTAAATACCTTGTAAATATTAAACTTATTAGTCGATGATAAGTTATCCAGTTTTATTTTGTAACATAAGATAGTTTCCACCCCGGATTCTGAATAATATGTTACAGAAGTGGCGCCCAACGTGGGGCACGAATAGAAGCAAGATATGAAGATAAGTATTATTTTAAATTGTGTTAAACTGTTTTAATAAGAAAATTTAGATACTAAAGTACAAAAATTTATACAAAAGTACTTTTGATTCATCCGGAATCTGAGGATTTTTGAAAATTGCATTTGATTCGTCCAGAATCGAAATATTTTGGAATTGTTCTATTCAGCCTGAATGATATTTTCTTTAGAATTGAAATACGAAAAGTCGTCTGCAGCTTCAAGTATTTTACTATCTGGATTAAATGAAGATATTCATAAGAGAAATAATAATTATTATTGAAAAATAAAAATCGTTTGCTTTATTTTATACATTTATATAGTTGCACTGAGCTATTTTATTATTGAAGTTATTATTATAAATGAGTGCTTGGCATTATTTTAATTATTATATGATTGATATTATTGTGTAAAAAAAAGGCAAATAGTTGATGTCATTATATTGAGTTTTGAAAGATATTGTATGTTATTTATTTTCTATATATGTTATAAATTACATAGCTAAAACATATTTAGTTCAAATGATGGCGTTTCTTTCTAAGGGTAAGAAAATTGATTTAATCGCATTAGCTTCAGAATTAAAAGTAGAAATAAGTAGCGATGATAAAGTTCTCGAATTACGTGATAAAATTGTAAATAGTGAGGCATTTAAAGATAACATAGATTTTGTACAGAGAATTTTTGAAATTATCGTAGAAGAAAGAAAGACTCTTGAGGAAAAGAAACGTTTAGACGAAGAAAGAGATTTTGAGCTACAGAAGCTCAGGTTAGAAGCAGGAACAAGAGATGTTGTTGCAAATACAAGCAACCCTCTAGAAACTTCTTCAATCCGCGTTGACTTGAAAAAGATTTTACCCGATTTCAATCCTGAAAAGGATTATATGAATTTATTTTTAATAACTTTTGAGAGGCAAATGAAATCTTTAAAGGTTTCTAAAGAACTGTGGATTACGCATTTAATTGGAGTCCTTCCAAATGAAATCGGTAAATTAATAGCGCGTGAGCCGGAAGAAAAATTTGAGGATTATTCTTATATTAAAGATATATTGTTGCAGAGGTTCAAGTTAACTGCTGAAAGGTTTAGAGTTTTGTTTAGTCGACATCCAAAGCGAACCGATATTAGGTGGAAAGAATATTATTTTGAAATTAGAAGCTATTTTGAGGGACGGCTACCCGAATTAAATATAAATTCCTTTGAAAAATTATCGGAATTGATTATTGCTGACCAATTAAAGAAAAAGGTTTCCCCTGATTGCAAAGAACATTAATTTAGACCAATGGGAGTGTGCGTGTATGTACTTTGATTATGGACTGTAACTAGTTCAAATAAATGGAAAATATATACGAAGATAGTCAAATAATACGAAGAGAGTTAAAACAACAACAAACAGTTCTTTTATATATACATATATACAGGAAATTGTAAGGACTGACACCATAGTCAGTTATGGAACACATAATTTAGAGATCGACCTAACGAAAACGTTAGAGGCAGTTTTTACTTTCGCTACTCTAACATTACCATCCTTCCCTGGCATAACCTCTAGAATTCGTCCCAGCATCCATTTACAAGGAGGTAAATTGTCCTCTTTTATAACTACCATTGCTCCTGGTTTGATGTTATCGCTCTTTACCTGCCATTTTGAACGATTTTGGAGATGACTTAAGTAATTTAATTGCCAATTTCTCCAAATTAATTGAACAAATTTAGTTACTCTTTGCCATCGAGATAATCTGGATTCGCTAATATCAATTAATTGAGGTTCTGGAATAGCGTCTATTGGCCGACCAATTAGGAAATGGCCAGGTGTCAATACGTTAAAATCATTTATGTCGGTCGATAACGGAGTTAAGGGACGCGAATTTAGTACCCCTTCGATTTTGGTGGTGACTGTTTGGAATTCTTCCATAGTCAATCTAGCACCTTTTAATGTCCGTTTAAGATAATACTTGAAAGACTGTACACCAGCCTCCCATAAACCACCGAAGTTGGGCGATCTAGGAGGAATGAACTTCCAATCAATAGCTTCTGAAGTAAGGTAATTAGCTAATTTTTCATCCGGTCTACGAACTAACTCATGAAGTTTGCGTAATTCTGAATTAGCACCCTTAAAATTTGTAGCATTGTCTGTAATAATCGAAGAGGATTTTCCTCGCCTAGAAAAAAACCGTTTGAGTGCTGCGATAAACGCGTCCGATGTTAGGTCTGTGACCATTTCTAAATGAATAGCCTTTGTCACTAAGCAAATAAAGATCGCGACATAAATCTTATGAAAAATCCCCTTTCTCTGATTTTTATATTTTATCTCAAAAGGACCGCAAAAATAGGCTCCTATATGGTTGAAAGTAAAATTTGGAGTTATCCTTTCTGATGGGAGAACACCCATGATTTGTTTGGCAGTAACTGGGTTGCTCCTGAAACAGACAACGCAGTCATGCACTACTTTTCGTGCTAAATTTTTCCCACTTACGGGCCAAAACCTCATACGTACGTAATGTATCAAACTTTGGGGACCAATATGAAAATATTTCCTATGAAAATACTCAAATATGAGTTTTGTAATCTTATGGCCTTTCGGCAAAATGATTTGGTGCTTATTATGAAAGTTTAAATCTGAATTTTCCAATCTGCCTCCAACTCTTAAGATATTATTTTGAGCCAAAAAGGGGGATAAACATTTAATTTTACTGGAATGAGGAACCCTTGACTTCCGTTTTAAACTGTTAATCTCTTCCGGATATTCTGCATTTTGTACTAACTTTATTAAAGGAGTTTCTGAATCCCTTATTTCTGAGGTGGTGAGGCTGCCTCGGCGCCGGTCTACTGCCTTACACTTACAATTGTGAAAAAACCTATAAATATAAGCCAATATACGAAGAATACTGAAATTGCTCTTCAAACTTAGAAAAAAATCTACTGCTTCAGGATTCCTAAAAAGAGAAAGTGAAATATTAGAATCAGTGTCATTTTTACATTTTGATTTAGTCTCTACTAAATAGCCCTTTTTTAGAACAGAAATAAGTTCGTCGGGAATTGACAAGTCGTCAGCTGTTAGAAATTGTGGTCCCTTAAACCACATGGGATTCTTTATAATAGAATTACCAGTCGCACCTCGCGTTAAGAGATCAGCGGGGTTGTCCTTGCTGGAGCAGTGATGCCATGAGTTAGAATCAGTCAGTGAATTGATCTCTATAACAAGGTTTGCCACAAACCGTTTCCATCGCCTTGATGAGCCTTTGATCCAGTATAATGTTATTTTGGAATCGGTCCAATAGTACACTACTATCGATGTGATTTTTTGATCTAGGATGGGCTTTACTTTATTGATCAGTCTTGCACTTAGTAAGGCTCCAAGAAATTCCAACCAAGGCAGAGTTATCTCCTTTATCGGTGCAACACGACTCTTTGAAGTCACGAGATTGACTTCCACACCACTCTCTCTTTTTATTCTCAGATAAATTGCAGAGCCATACGCTATTTTGCTAGCATCAGAAAAGGCATGTATTTCTACAGCTATTACTTGATTCAAGCAACCAAGAATTTTCCTCGGAATTTTTAATTCTGCTAAATTTGGAAGTTCTTTGAACCACTTTAACCATTTTTCATGCACATTAGTTGGTAACTGTTCATCCCATGCTCTCTTCTTTAGCCATAGTTCTTGGAACAGGCATTTTATTCTAATGGTGAATGGCGTCAGCATGCCTAACGGATCGAAGATTTTACCAACTGCTTGCAATAGTAGACGTTTTGAGCTTTTTTGCGATGACAAGAATTCTATTAGAGTCCTGACTTCGAATGTCAGACAATCCTCTTCTGTTTTCCAAGACATACCCAATACTTTAGTGAGATTACTACATAGGCTTATAGTAGCATGTTCCGCCTGAATATCTAAACCTTCTTTCAGCCAGCACTTTACTAACGTTTCATCATTTGTTATCATTTTCGTAGAGTCATTCCTGCTTCAGACATTATTTTCTTAGCATTAAGGGAAACATCAAAAGCTTCTTGCAGAGTATCTTCGCCCGATATGAAATCATCTACATAAATATATTTATCAAGTAAATTAACAGTTCTTGGATGTACGTTTTTAAACTACTTGATGTGCTCCTTAATGGTCGCAGATAGAAGAAATGGAGAAGCATTGACTCCAAAAATAACTCGTTTGAATCTAAAAATCTTTATATTTTTAAAAGATCTGAAATCATTATCGAACCACATAAAACGGACAGAATCCCGATCTTTTTCAGCGAGTGAGATTTGAAGGAACGCCTTCTCGATATCAGAAGAAAAGGCACTTTCGTATAATCTGAAGTGGATTAAAATATCAAATAGAAGTGGATTTAAGTTGATGCCTGGTCATAAGCAATCATTTAAAGACAACATGTTGTTATCATGAGAGCTGGCGTCGAAAACTATACGAACTTTGGTAGTGAGCTTATCTTCCTTACAGACGGCATGATGGGGCAAATAGTAGACAGCCTTGTCTAAAACAGGTTCATTTCCTTCAACCTGCTCAATAATTCCTTGATTTAGGTAATCATTGATTATCTCAGAATATTGACGAAAAAGTTCAGGATTTCTATAAAATTTTCCTTTTAAATCTTCCAAACGTTGTTTCGCAATATTAAAGTTATCGTTTAATTCCTTCCAGTCCCTTTTCCAGGGCAACTGAACTTCATATCGACCGTCTACAAATTTTACAGTTTTGTCGAAAATTTGTTGCGCTTGATCAGTTTCCGATATTTTCGGATCATCGTGCGTTATGCCAATAGATTCCAACTCCCAAAATTGTCTTAAATTATCATTAATTTCATCGAAATCTCCAATAAAATCACACATAGCGGAATTATTTGTAGTTTCCCTGTCATCTAGTGTACCGGTTGGAATCCATCCAAAAACTGAGTCTTGCAAAATTAACTTATCACTAATCTTAACTGAATTATGTTTTAAAATTCTGTAAAACAATTCAGCTCCAAGTAAACCATAAACTTTTCCCGGTTTGAAAAACGTTGGGTCAGCAAATTCCACAAGATTTGGTAAATTAATGTTCGATATATTTAATTGCTTCGATGGAATTACATCTGTGATTTTAGGAACAATTAAGAAATCTATATTCTCCTTGAAACTTTCATTCACATTGGAAATAACACCAAAAATTTTATTTTTTATATTATGTAAAGAACCATTCAAACCGCTTAGTGGAACATTAATTAACCTTTTGTTTAATTTCAAAGCATCTGCGCATTCTGTCGTCAAAATATTGACATTGCTCGCTGAATCGAGCACCATTCTGAATTTCCTTCTATTTTCAAATTTATCTTCAATAAAAACAAAACAAGTACTTAATAAAATTGATCTATTTGCCGTATTTACATTATTTAAAGCTTTCAACGATTCATTATTTACCGAATTGCTTTCTTTTGTTTCTGCGGAAGTGAGGGGGGGGGGAAATTCCAAGTTTACTTCATCTTTTGATTTGTTTTCCTTTTTATTTATTTTTTGAGTGGCAGGTGGATAATTTTTCTCATTAGAAGAAGCATGCTTGTGACATAGTAAACTGTGGTGCAAATCTGAACAAAAAAAACGTGATTTTGATAAACATTTCGCAAGCAAATGCGTTTGAGATAAACAATTAATGCAAAGATTAAATCTTTTCGCTACTGAATATCTGTCATATTCATTCATTTTTAAAAACATATTACATTTTAAAATCGAATGATTGATAGAATGGCAAAGAAGACATTTATTTTTTGTACGGGAATCGTTGTTTATGAGCAAACTTTTTGCCTTTTGATTTCTTTCTTGAAAATTGTTTAGGTTTCGTATTTAAATTACCCTGAAAATTCTCTAATACTAAGCAGCGCTTTTGCAGAAAGGCAATAAATTCATCCCATTCGGGTAACTCAAATTGTTTTTCGATTCTTTGTCTAGTTTTTTAAGAATAATACTTATCAACATGACTTCTGAAAATTGATTAAGTTCTAAACCAATAGTTTTAAGAGCGCGAATGTGTTTTTGACATCCGTCAACAACAGCTCTTAAACCTTTAGCTGAATCTTGCGATAAACTTTCCATTGATAATATTTCATTCAAATGAGAATTTACAATAGAACGTTTATTTTGAAAACGATCTTGTAATGCTTTAAAAAGCGATTCATAGGAATCATCATCTGTAACTACATCTAAAGCACTATGACTGAGGATCGATTTTAAATAATACAGTTTCTGTGTGCTACTTAATTTATTATTCGAATCCATTAAAGTCATAAACTGATCTTTAAATGCGTACCAATCTTGATAATTTCCCGAAAACTTTGGTAATGGTATATCAGGCAATTTATAATTTGTACTTGAATTTTCAAAATTTGAATTACTAACATGAGATGCATTTCCACTATTATTACTATTAGAGAGTAAGAATTTTCTAAGCCTTACCTCTAATTGTTCTGCTTCATCTTCTATTTCTGTAAAGGCTGCTAGATGATCATTAAGCTCCGTATCCTCTTCTACTGTTTCAAAATATTTCACCTTTAAGTGGTCTAGATTCGAGACAATTTTTCGAATATTGTCAAATTTAACTTGATATTCCCAAACGTCCTTTTTATCTTCATCATCTAGAAATGTTTGTATTCTAGTCAATTGACCTTTATAGACTCCTCTCTGACGATTTAAAGTTGTTAGCTTTCTTTTATCAGTCATCTTTTAACTGATTATCAATGACTAATACTCCGAGAATAGTACCAGTTCCTAACTCCAAACGACTGGACCACTTATATGCGCGTATGTACTTTGATTATGGACTGTAACTAGTTCAAATAAATGGAAAATATATACGAAGATAGTCAAATAATACGAAGAGTGTTAAACCAACAAGAAACAGTCCTTTTATACATATATACAGGAAATTGTACGGATACCATAGTCAGTTATGGAACACTGCGATGTTGTTTTCGTGGACCATACCACTTGAATCAAAACATAATCTGTATAATTATGCTACATCTATACTATAATAGTCGTTATTATAAACAAATAAGACCCCATGGTCATTTTTTGCTAACGAAATAGCTCAGTAATGCGGTTTTTCTACATAAAAACATTCGACGCGCGAACATCAACAAAAAAAACGATAAGACCGCCGTTGCCAAACGGCAAACACTAAAGTCTGGTGGAACGCGCAAGTGGTGAGTTCAAAAGAGTGTAAAGGGAAGCCGTAACAGAGAGAATTTAACAGATCCTGTTGAATTAGCTGAAAAGTTAGATTTATATGATAATGTGAGGTCACACAAAGTAGAAATAAAGAGATCAAATAAAATCAGTGAGGTCGGGAATTGTAATCGCTTTGAAAAAACGCCTTTAGATTGTAAAAGAAATGAGTTTGGTAAGATTGGCAATCAAAAGGAGTCCAAGAGAAATAAAATTAACTATCCTTCGAATTTAAATCGACCAATGTTAAGTTGCTATGGTGTGGAAACCAGGGAGTCCAAGTGTCCAACCTGTTCTCCGAAAAATGTATCGGTGCACTTTCAATCACTAGAATTTCGTACATGTAATATGCATACATCACCAACATTATTGGTAAAAATAAGCATAAATGGTCTCTCTGGCACAGCTTGTGCTGACACTGGCGCAACACATTGCGTTGCGGGTGAAGTTTTGTATTCTTTATTAAAAGACCAAGGTGTGAAGTTGGAAAAAACTCAAATGATCGTAGTCTTAGCGGATGGGCTACAAAACACTACCGAAGTTTATAAAACAGAAGTTCATGGTAAAATTGAAGGTCGCGACATTAAAACAACACTTTATGCTCTGCCGAATGCCAGAAATAATCGTACAATTTTAGGAATCGATTTTTTACGCAAAGCAAAAATTGTTTTGGATGTAGTAAATCAAGAATGGTTCTTCGCTGATAGATGTAGGTGGAAGTATAGATTCGCTGAAGATACATATAGACCTCCCAGTGAATTAGCGATAAAATCCGTTGAATTAGACACCGTTTTTCTTAGAGAAGATGAACGTAGACATCTCTCTTCAGAGCAACAAGTTAGGTTGAATGAACTGCTTGAAAAATTTACTAGTAGCTTCCAACTAGGGGAAGAGGCTACACCTAAAGTTAAACATTATATTGATACTGGATCACATCCTCCTGTAGCAGTACCCCCTTACCGCATGTCACCTGCGAGAAAGGAAATTTTGCGTAAAGAATTAGACGAATTACTCTCTAAGGGTATAACCGAAGAGTGCGAGTCTCCTTATGCCTCTCCTGTAGAATTACTCCCAAAACCAAATGGAAAAATTCGCCTTTGCATTGATTATCGAAAATTGAATGCCATCACAAAGACAGATAATTATCCATTACCGCGAATAGATGATTTGTTCCATGAAGCCAAACATACCCCTTATATGACCACTATTGATCTGAAGTCTGGATACCACCAAATTGAAGTAAATGCTGCTGATAGACAAAACTGCATTTATTTGTCCATTCGGAGCTTTTCGCTACATTAGAATGCCTTTCGGATTGAAAAATGCCCCAGCAACCTTTCAGAGATTAATAGATAACTTTAGAAAGTCCCTCAAAGACATCTTTATATTGTCTTATTTAGATGATATTATAATTTTGTCGGAAAGTTTTGAGAAACATTTGTCTGACTTAGAAGCAGTTTTTAATAAACTATCAGAATTCAAATTGTATGTTAATCGTGAAAAATGCAATTTTGCTTGCCCCCGTGTTAAATATTTAGGACATTGGATAACAAGCTCTGGAATCGAAGTTGATCCTGGAAATACCGCTGCAATTCAACAAATGCCTGCTCCTAAGTCTGTAAAACAAATTCAATGTTTTTTGCAGTCCTGCTCTTGGTAGAGACGTTTTATTCCCAAATTTTCAGATATAGCTAAACCTCTAAGTAATCTTACGAAGAAAGATGCAACTTGGAAGTGGGAAGAAGCAGAACAAAGCGCTTTCGAAACATTGAAAAGTTCATTAAACAATCCTCCAGTACTAAAACAAAATGATCCGACCAAGCCCTATCTTCTTCGTACAGATGCCAGTGGATATGCTCTAGGTGCTGTCCCCCTCCAGGGTCAGGGGGAAGAAGAGCATCCAATAGAATATGCAAGTCGTTTGTTAACTGCACCAGAAAGTAACTATTCTACCACCGAGCGCGAAGCACTTGCTGTCATTTGGGCTTTAAATTCCGTGGCTATATTGAAGGACATGAAATAACAGTTGCCTCCGATCATCAGCCCCTAAAATGGCTAATGAGTTTAAAGTCACCGTCAGGCAGACTAGCCCGATGGGCTTTGCAGTTACAATCTTTCAACCTCAAGATTGAATATATTCCTGGAAAAGCAAACGTTGTTGCTGATATGTTGTCTCGGCCTATTTGCAGTCATGAAGAACCTTCTTGTGAAATTTGCACAATTTCGATTGATATGCCTATTAGATCTCCTAAAGATATCCGAAAAGAGCAATTAAAGGATGAAGATTTAAAGAAAATTATCGAAGCGTTTGAATCTAAAGAAAATAATACAGATTTTGCTAATTGGACTGAACGTGGTTACCTCTTAAACCATGGAGTCTTATATCGTTACTCTCCAGAATCAGATTCAGAAGAAGCACAATTGGTTGTTCCTGTTCAAGAACGGAAAGAAGTCTGGAAGAATTACCATGATTCACCGACCGCAGGCCATTATGGAGCCGAGGGAGCCTATTACAGAGTATTCCAGAGATATTACTGGACCGGAATGAGAAAAGATATCGCAGATTATGTTAAAAATTGTGTAGACTGTATTCGTTATAAAGCGAGTAACCAAAAACCTGCTGGACTTTTACAAACACTTGTTCATAGTCAAAGATTTGAGACCCTCGCAATAGACTTATTTGGACTCTTGCCAGAAACAGCAGATGGGAAAAAGTGGATTTTTATAATTGAAGGCTGTAGTACAAAATGGGTAGAATTTTTCGCATTAAATAACGCAACAGCCACGGAATGTGCTGTTACCTTAATTGAGGAAGAGTATTTAAGATATGGTTTTCCAAAAAAAACCATTAGCGACAATGGTCCGCAATTCATCAGTGCTGTGATGCAACAAGTTTGTTTTTTCTTAAAGATAGATCAAAGTTTAACTCCAGTGTACCACCCTCAAGCAAATCCGGTTGAAAGAAATAACCGAGATCTAAAACCCCGCTTAGCGATGCTAGTTGGAGATAATCATACAACTTGGAGTGAAAAATTACCAGTAAGCCGTTTTGCCCTTAATACTGCAGGATGTAGTTCCACAGGTCACACAGCTGCATATTTAATGTTCGGTTGTGAGTTACGTACCTCCGATGATGTTGCTCATGACTTACGCCCTGTAATTGCGAATGATAATTTCATACCCGAAATAACTCCTTATTTAAAAAACTTTGCTAATATTACTATGCAGATAAGAGATCGCATAGAACAAAGCCAAGATAAGCATAAATATTATGCCGACAAACATTTAAAAGCTTCTGAACAATATAAACCAGGCGACCACGGCTGGGTTACTCTGCAACCCATTAGTCAAAAGAAAAATAACAAAACAACTAAATTCATGCCCCATCGAGATGGCCCATATGCTATTTTAAAACAAAGATCTCCTACTTCTTATACCATTGCCACTAAAGAAAACCCATTTTCTCCCTTAGGAAATTATCATATATCAGCTTTGTGTCCTTACACCAAGATGATGGTGGATCTTCTAAAGGCTTTATTCGTCCTAGAGGCAGACCCGGGAAACGTCAGACGCCCAGCCAGCAAATATTTACGAAAGGATCACAAAACACGAGAACCATAGAGGATTTTAGGCACCAGAAAGCATCCCGAAGGAATCCACCCAGGAAATGCACACTACATCTGAGGGACCAGTAATGCAGTGTGAGGGGAAGAGTGTAACGCTCGAACAATACGCACTCCATCATATTTTCTCTCCTTTTCTTTTCTTTCAAAATAACTGACAAGCTGAGTAAATTAGACTTTACGAGAGAGAAGAATGGTTACAAAGTTGTTGCCGACAAGGCATTTGAGCTAAGCCGTATTTTAAATTAACTGAGTTATTTTGTAAATAATAACATGTAAATACCTTGTAAATATTAAACTTATTAGTCGATGATAAGTTATCCAGTTTTATTTTGTAACGTAAGATAGTTTCCACCCCGGATTCTGAATAATATGTTACAGTTATACATTATTAATAATTTAATCATTTTTTAAATTATCTTATTTTTTATTATTTTTGTTTAATTACTTTAATTATTTTAATACTATATTGTAAGCATTCATAATAATTTTGGTTGCATTATTATTTTTAAATTACTATTTAAAGAATGTAAGCAAAGCAAAACCAGAAATGCACAAAATTCAAAAATTCGCACAACCTTTGGTCCCAAGTTGTGCGGATTTAAAAGTGTATACTGTATATATATGTTACCGGCCAAACCCGATTTTAGGCCAAACTAGTTTATCCTAACGCGCATAGGATATACTAGTTTTTCCTAGTTCAAACTAGTTTGGCCTAACGTTCATAGGATAAACTAGTTTAGCCTGCTAGTGGTCCAAACTAGTTTATCGTAGGCCGATCTAATTTATCCTAGGCCAATTCAATTTGGCGTGATTTTATTGATCTCAAAGACCGCCGAGGCGTCAATCTTCTAGTTTATCCTAGGCCGATCTAGTTTATCCTAGGCCAATGCAATTTGGCGTGTTTTTATTGATCCCAACTACCGCTCCGGTGCCAACCTTGTGCAAAGTAGTATTGCCGTCACTCCTGTATAATATATTTTATTCGATGGGGAGTGGGGTACTGTGCCCCTATCTTCTCCATTTGACAGCCGCCGGTAGTTCCAAAATATGTTCCATATGACAAATTGTGTGCTAGACGACCAAAGAATGGAATGAGAGGTTATCATAAAATTTCGTACAGGAAGAGTTTAGAGCATTGATTTATAATGTACAGTATAACCTTGAAAATCCGGCATTGTCGGGACCTGGAATTCGCCTAATTTTTGAAAATTACAGATTTCTGAAAGAATATGAAATGTACTTCTGATATTCTTCATGGTGCATTTATTCATAATTAATTCAACGCCAAGTGATATTTATGTAAGAAAAAAATAAATATAAAAAAAACATTGATTTTTTTTAATATTTTTTTTTCTCACATGAATATCACTCGGCTTTGAATTAATTATGAATAAATGCACCATTAAGAATATTAGAAGTACATTTGATATTCTTTCAGAAATCTGAATTTTTAAAAATCCGGCGAAGTCCCGGTTTGGCCGAAAATACATATATTTTTAAGCTACCATTATTCCGCAATTAAAATTCTCTTTAAAGAATAGTGCATATGCATTTAAACGGATGGGGACACAGTACAGTAAAACCTGTTAGAAGGATCTCTGTATGATGAAATTCTGTTTTAAACGGATTTTTTTTAATCGGTGCAAATCGAATATAATAATCCATTGGAAAAAAAAACATAATACATTTGCTAGAGACGACGGTCCTGAAAAAAATTAACTTAACTATAATAAAGTTTTTTTTCTCTCCTATGTGATTCCGTTTCAGAAGGTTTTTCTACATAAAAATTTTCAGATTTTCAAGTCTCCAAGCCGTGTAAAAAAATTAATGACATTAGTATTATTCAGATATTTACATAGAAATACAGATTCATTAAGAAATAAATATAGTTTACAATAGAATCATTAATATCGTTAATCCACATTCTATAGCTTGGAGATTTAAAAATTCTATACAATAAAATCTTTTAAGACGGAATTGCATAAGAAAGAAGAAAAATCCTTTATAGGCAAGTTCCTATATTAGAAAGTTCATCGTCTGTTGTAAATGCATTATATTCTTTTTACAAATACGAGGTATATCCACAAAGTAAGTTCCGTTTGGTTACATAAAAAACGTGTACAGATATAAAAAAAATATTTATTGCACAAATATCTACAACTGCGAAGCTACTTTTTTACATAGCTTCCGAAATTATGTAAGCACTTGTCGTAGCGTGCCACAAGTTTTTGTATGCCTTCTTCATAGAAGGTTGTCGCCTGTGTAAGTTTCGCAAAGTTTTCGAAATTTCAGTTTTTCAGTACCAATTTCATGAATTAGTAATCATGAGATTTGCGGAAATTCCATAGCAAGAGCACTAATTGTAAACTTACGGTTTTGCTTAACCTTCTCTTCAATTGCGTGAACCAATTCATCAGTAACCAAAGACGGGCGTGCACTTCGTTCTTCATCGTGCACTTGATCACGTCCTTCATTAAACTGTCTGACCCATCTTCTAACCATTGAATCCCTCATAGCATTTTGTCCGTAAACCTCGCAGATTTGCCGATAAATTTCACTTGGTTTAACTTTCTTTGCATTAAGAAAACGAATCACAGATCTGATTTCACAAGCGGCGGCATATTCAATTAAAGCTGACATTCTAAAGAAGTACTACAAATAACACGTCGGGAGCAGCGATCTGAAAATGGCGTACATTTCTTCTCCTTCAGTCAGAGTAACTGCCGCGCATGCTCGGAACTGCGATCGCAGCGCTGCTGCGTATAGAAATAGAAACGGAACTTACTTTGTGGATATACCTCGTACTAATATCCTCATTTTACATAGATCAACATATTTATTTTTCTTAAACATGGGATTCCGTTATATGCAGGTTATTTTTCTCAGGTTTTACCGTACTTTAATTTTATTACCTAAAAATTCATCTAGTCACCTTAAATTTTTTTAAAAAAATAATTAAATATATAAATTTTAATTGTGGAATAATAACGATTTAAAAAAACATGCATTAAAAAAAATGTTGGACCGGGTCAAATGTTACTGATATTTTTACTGAACAGATCAGAGATCCTGCCGGTCCAAATGATTTTCATGTGAGCTGGGTTGGAAATTGGACTGAAAATTTCTGCCTGTTCAGACCTCAAGAAGAATGCAGTCCAGTCCCGACTCAAGCCGGAAAAAAATTGTGTCCCGGTTAATCTTGGTCCGAACCTCTCGAAGAAAGTAATCCCCAAAACATGCTCGGACAGAGTGTTGGGAAGGAAAATTGGGCGTGCCCGTACAGACCCTTACATCGAATAACCAAAAGACTAGCTCACAAAATTTTGTAAATTTGGACCCTAAACATCTGTTATATTAATAATAATAATAATAAATAAAACAGAAACGAGTTTTTAGTGAACTTCGCTCACTTCCGTAGATGTGTTTGAGTTGAGTGGATTCGTTTGAAAATTTTTGAATTTGAGTGTGAACTTGACTCATTTTGGAGAAATTGAATTTGAATAAACTTGACTTTTTTTTAGCGTGCTCAACACTGGTTGGCATCAATTAAAGCACGTGAAATTAAATTGACTTAGGATAACCGAGATCGGCCTAGGATAAATTAGTTTAGACCAATGAATAGCAGGCTAAACTAGTTTATCCTAAGTTAGGCCAAACTAGTTTGGCCTTGGAAAAACTAGTTTATCCAATGAGCGTCAGGATAAACTAGTTTGGCCTAGGAAAAACTAGTTTATCCTATAGGTGTTAGGATAAACTAGTTTGGACTAGGAAAATCTAGTTTATCCGATGCGCGTTAGGATAAACTAGTTTAGCCTAGACCAATCTAGTTTGGCCTAAAATTGGGTTTGGCCGGTAACATATATATATAGCTTTTAATAAATATTTTCTCTGCAGCATTAATATTTTTACTGTTTTTTTTTCATTTAATACAAACACAGAAAAATTTATATAATATTTATTTTATTTAAGTGAAATAAATTAAATGTCAGGATAAAATTATTAAAATATGATATTTTACACATTTTATCCCAAAATTTATTTTTGTTAGTAACTGACAATCACCTCTGACTAATGAAATTATCTTATTTACGGAATATCTTCTGAAATTAGGAACAAACGAATAATTAATTCACCATACCAGTAGGGGAAAAAATAGTTGCGTAGTTCGAAAACTGTTCCAAAAGTGATAGTATCTTAATATTAATAATAAAACTGCAAGCGAAATTGAAAAGTTAAAAACGGCCTTTGTAGAGATCGATATTAGCTATCCAATGAAACCATCTAAAGAATTGAAATGCGAACTAAATATTTTAAAAAAAATTCTCCTATAGAGTTAACATTATTAAGCAGTTGTTTTCATTTTTACTTTTAAAAAAGTCATTTAAATGTATGAAATTTCAAACAATATATTTAGAAAATTCTCCTATAGGAATAACATTAGGGGTGGGTGTTTTCACGTTAGTGAAGTAGCCTTTTCAGCAACCCCATCCATAAGAACATAGGAGGGGAAAAGCAAGAAAACTGGTTTGCAACAATAACAATACTGTTTTGTACTGGAAGGGAAATATCTTTGGATTTGCTCTATCTTAAGGAAACTAAATATGCTCGTTAGATACGAATTGTGAGACATTAGTTTCTGCATCTAGCCATAAAAAAATTAAAAAATCTAAATTTTTTTACCTCTGCAAAATTTAGATTAAGCCTACATAATTTTAATGATTATAAATAATTAAGGATTTATTAACTGTTCATCTTAAAAGTATGCATTATTCAATTAATTAAAAAAAATCATGCAACAATATTTTTGTAGTTTACCATATCCTATGCAAATAGGTTTCAAGAATGTATTTTGGGAGTCTATACCCCGAAATTTTAATGTATGTATGAAGTTTTATTTAGAATTTATTGATTAAAGTCTATCTAACTCTGCTAAATAATTCTTTTGATATTTTATTAAATCTAGGTTTTTGACATTTTCGACATAAAGGTTTTTGACACGACGGTTTTAACCATGGTTAAAACCAGCTGGTACTTTTTGGTTAGCCGGGCACCAGTATTATATATACATATATATGTATGTATATATACACACATATATATGTATGTGTATACATACAATATATGTATATGTATATATGTGTATATTTACATATATGTATGTATATAAATATGTATAGTATATAACACTGGCGTCCGGCTAACCGAAAAGTACCAATCAATTTAAACCGTCGCATGTCAAAAACTTGCCAACCATGGTATAATGTAATGTTTTCCTCTAAAAGACTTTCAATAAGATGCGAATGCTGCTATAGATCCCAAAGCTCACCCAACTCAAACCAAACCAAAGATGCGAATGACTTCCTTGTTTAGGTTAAAGTGTAAATGGCAGTCTAGGAAAGGTAATAACATTATGTTTTACCATAAGTGAAATTTATTTTACATAGCTTATATATTTTTTTAAAGCAAACTGAGAAACAATTCATGTGATTTCAAAAGTCTATGAGGGATAATTACTCCCATCCCACTGTAAAGCCGCCAATAATTCAGATTCAAATTTTTGTTCATAACTTTGAAGATATTTTAACAAAATCTTCACCAGATTAACATTGCTAAGTATGAAACACAATGACATTATAAAATGTACTGATCGTTGCTTTGTTTATCTTTTTTAATTAATAATTTGAATATAATAGTGCAATTGAAATTATAATGAATGCTTATAATATAGTAAAATATTAAAATAATCAAGTTTATTCAACAATTCTTCACAGTAATTGGTTCAGTGACAAAGTATGTAATGTGAACTACATTTGGAAACATGAGCATATATTTAAGTGCCATTTAGATGTGGATAGTGGCCATTTGCACCACTCCTTGTGATATCAATACACAAAGAATGTGAGTCAACTGAGAAATATTGTTTCATTAAAATACTTTAATTATTTTTAGAGTTGTGAAAAAAATAGGTTTAGTTTCACTGTATTTTTTTATCTTAAATGAATGCAATGGGACCCCAGTTTCTGATGCCAAAATTGATTGCGCTCATCTCTTCAAAGTTTGTACTTGGTGGTTCAGGTTACCTCAGAGATATGGAAGGACTGAAATTTTATGGTTCAGGTCGACTTACAAAAACTATCTTAGAAATACTTGTTTATATTTCTGTAATTCATGACCCAGCCTGTGCCAAAATCATTGAAATCAGGCTTGACCCAACTCAGTTTTTGCACAACATACCAATATTTCTTATCCCAAAAGTTTTTTTAAAGACATTTTGATACACATACATATTTTTAAGACATTTTCCTATGGGAAAATTTTACAGCATAATTAAAACTACATAGACAAACGCCATGAAATACAGAACAGCAACAATGATAATACTTAGATACTTAGACAATTGCATACAAATACTCATTTTTTTTAAATAATCTACTAAACTAAAAAGGAATAAAAATTCATGAATTTTGAAGTTCTATATTAAAATATATATATATATTATTTTTAAAGATGTTTCTCTGTAATTTACTAAATAACAGTAATCTTTTAAAGATTTTTTAAACAAATGTACAATATCACTATTAATTAAAAAAAAAAAAAAAAAAAAAAAAAATGTTGGTCCTGCAGGGCTTGAAAAATGAGGTTCAGGCTGTGTCTCCTGAAAAAAATTATGTGCCGGTAGATTGCATGAAAAGAAAGCTAGTCAAAGCATGGTTTGATGCAGAACTCTAGGACATCATGTATATCATAATCTACATTTTTAACATTCAAAATTCTATACTTACTACTATTTTAATGTATAAATGCTATTGCACATTCCTTTTATGTGAAGCTTTGCATACAGTTCCTAAAAACAAGAAATAACAATTACAATTATCTTTTTGAAATGAGACACAATTTTGCGCTTAATACCATTCTTACTATATAAATAATCAAACCCATTTCCAGAGAATTATTAATGAAAATCTATTCCTATTTTCATTAATAATTCAGACTTTTTTTTGGTACCTGTACCGAATGTACCTATACCTGTTGATTTTCATAGTACAAAACAAAATGCATATTAAAAAATGTAAAATCTTTTAGAAATGACATTTTAAAATAAACTAAAAAACTAAATAAATTACTTGTGAAATAAATTGAATCAGTTCAAGATTATTAAATATAATAAATACATCCTAAAAGAGATAAAAGACGTTCCTAAAAGACGTATTGATTGGAGAAAATGAATAATTTTAAGCACAACTGATTTTAAAATTTTATGATAGCACAAAATTAAGACATGCTTTAAAAAAATATTATTAATCAAAACAAGAAACATATTAAATTATAGTTTTTTTTTTCAGTATTAAGGTTTTAAAAATAATATTAACTGAAATAAATAAAATTTTACACTCAACACCACTTAAATTGAATATATAAAAATGGAAATTTATGAAAAAATTTTAAACTGTATAAATACACTTAATACATCATAGAAATTCAACAGAGTTTGAATGATTAACAAATAATAAGAATTTCTACTAACTGTTTTCAAAGATTAAGATATTTTACATGAAACTTAATGGAAAAAAAATAACCAATTCATTGCCAAACGAACAATAAAAAATGTAAGCAATGGCTAAAAAACTAAGTAACTTTTTACCTTCAATTGACAAAAGTTGTATTAAACTAAAATGTGCCTACATGTTTCTGAAAATTTTACAAAAGATATTATCTATATAAATTTAAATTTTCTTAATTTTAATATACATATTTGTATCTATACATAATATTTACTATTGACTCTTTCACTTTTGAGATTTTCCATTATAATGGGGATTTTCTTTTGAGTATTACTAAATATAACAACACTGTCTACACTTAGTGTATGGGAAATACAATATAGAATGTACCCCCTCCCCTCCTTTTCTGCACACACTGTGAAAAATGCCAATTACATATAAAAATAAAGAATTAACTTAAAATTAAAATAAATCATTAGATCTAACTGAATGCTGATAGTACTATAACAACAAATATCGCCCTTTTTAGGAGTACATCTTTTTGTTTCTTTCTGAAGTACCATAGGGAAGTCCAGATGCATAGTGGTTAGAACATCTGTCTGACATGCTACAGGTTGAGAGTTCAACTAGTACTGGCTGGGCAAGGTTTACTCATAATTTTCATCTCTTTGGCGACGATAAATAAGTACCAAGCTAGCTTGGGAACTATACAACAAGGGTCTTGCATTGGGCTGACCAACTGACATGTGCTGTATAGCACCGCGAGCCCCATGGTCAAGAAAACAGTTTTAGGCACTGCAAGCCCTGACCTTTCATGGATCTTATACATACAGGTTTAGTTTAATTGAGAAGTAGCATAGGAATGGGTTTTCGTATTAAACTTTCAAAATGCGTAACAGCTTGCAATTCTGGGAACTGCCCCACATGTCAAACAGGTTGAAAAAATGTTTTAAAATTAGCATTAGTACCCCAATAAACATCAAGTACAAATTGTCAATATTCTGCCAGTTGTGTTACCTGGTGAGAAAACCAGCTGATGCAATTCACTCAGACAACATGTATAGTAACAGCATCTAGTCTACCATGTAGACAGCTTAACAGAATACACTGCATGTAATGGAACTTCATCAAAAGATAGATGTTTAGATACATCTTATTATTTTTAAATCAATCATACTGATTGCTCTGCTTCATACTATTGTCAATAAAGTTGTCTCAATGAAGCGTGTTGACTGCTCTTCTATCTAGGTAGCACAAAAGGTAGAACATTGACAATTTAAGCAAAAGCTCTTGAGGTTGATTCTAGACTAAGACACTTTTTCATAGAATTGGAAAAATATCAGTTTGTATGATACCTTTATCAATTAGTATAATAAAATTAAAAATAACAAAGAATCTAAATATCCATCATTTAACAGAGTTTCATAACTGGTATATCCTGTTGATCTGTATGCATTACAGACCAGATGGTACTAAAAATAAAATTAACTGAGTGAACTGAGTTGGTCGAGGTAGTACAACAGGCAGAGAGTTGACAATTTAAAGCAAAGGTATTAGGTTCGTTTTCTGGCCTAGACACTTTTCACTAAATTTGAAACATGTCAATGCATTGTAAATGATGTTGCCAAGCCATAAACTTGAAAAATCAGACACAAAAAAGTGATCTTTCATGCAAGTGCCATATGAAAATCTATTACTATCCATAATTTTTGCAAATGTCCCATAGTGTGCCACAGTATAGGAAAAAACTGCAGGCATGTGTAAAGTGTTAAAATTTAAAATAATGATTTTAAAATATTAGCATCATCAAGTGTTTTAAAGTATCAGAATTTCTTTTTTCAACCCTTCAGATTTAGTATCCTATTAACAGAACAGTTGATTGCAATGTGCTTCAATGAAGGGGATTTTTAAAATTAAAATTTATCTCTTTACTTTTTAAAAAGTTATAAATATATTTTGTACAGTTTGCAACAGTGTTTACATTCATTAATATATAAATGTATTTTACAAAAAAAGATAATTTGACCTATTTATAAACAATAAAATTATATTCATAAATTATAAAATAACACTATTTTTAATATGTGATTCCACTTATGAATTGATATTCAATTACAGTAGGCTTCCTCAAATCTGCAATCCTAAAATCTGCACGTCATCACACATGTAAACAATGAAACTTTCAGTTAAGATGTATGGACAAAATTACAGAATTTTTTTTGTTTGCTATCATTCAGTATGTATTTTAATATCTAATTCTCGATAATATGACTGAACTCATGGTTCTTCATGAAGGAAGTATAAATCTATTTCTGAAAAAAAAAAAAAAAAAAAAAAAAAAGATATTGCCGATATCACTGATAATCACAATCTTTTTACTAAATATATTTATTTATTTATCAAGCTTTTTTGATTATTAAGGCTGGCTAAACTTGAAATAAAAATTCCTTACTTTATGATTTTGATGTGAATTAATAGGTTACTTTTATCAGGAAAGTTTCATTGAATAATTTATGAATATAGTATATCCAACCTTTATTATGCATATTTAATTATACATAATTAATTATTTACTTGACCTTTACTTTTAATAATTTAATCATTTGTAAAGTTATCTTGCATTTTATCCTTTTAGTTTATTACTTAATTATTTTAATATTTTACTATATTGAAAGCATTCATTATAATTTTGATTGCAGTATTACATTCAAATGACTGTTTAAAACTTATAGACAAAACAATGACCAGAAATCCGCAAAAATCTAAAATCTGCACAGTCTCTTGTCCCAAGCTGTGCGGATTTGAGGGAGTCTAGTGCATCTCAAAAACTAGACATCCTGGAGAAAGTCTAAAACTATTAGCTTCAGAATCAGCACAAGAAACTCATTTAGAATCAACTAATTTCAGTTCTGCGGCAGAAGCATTGTTGTCCAGTGTTATTACTGTTAGGACACACTGTTGGCGATAGACAGTTTTTACAGAAAACGATTTACAGGAAAGTATACAAGTAGCAATTATTCTTATCAGTCAATTATTGCAAAATTTTAAAATGGACAACTTACTTTTTTTTGTGAAGAGGAAGAATAACATAGCAAGTGACAATTTGGTGATGTTAAAAAAAAAAAACCTCATCAGGAAGTGGGTGATTCAATAGGCTTCGCTACTAAATTTGTCCCTTTATAAAAATATTTTCAGAATGTGGCTGAAACAGATTAATATTTCAAGATTTTATCACTGCTATATGAAAAAGAGTAATGCTCACAAATCTATCCAATATATAATAAAATGAAACTAAAATTAAGGTGTTTGTGGTCTGCAAAAAAAGAATAATCATGCATCCAGCATAGATTATGTAACACTTTCCAACACATTCAGCAGAATGTAACAAAACTTCAATATTTTATTACGGTGAAATATGCTGTCTAAATAAACAATTTGAAAAACTCATAACATATTTGAAAATCCAATTTTTGCTATTACAATCAATGGTAAAGAAATACCATTTTTTTAGCAACCCTGTATATGAACTATGGATTTGCATGTACACAAAAGGTTAGTTCAATTAAACGAATAGCACAGTCGAAAATTTCCATTCAGCCATTTCAGCGAATAAACAGAAATTTACTTGAGAACTTTTGTGCAGCCCTGTATATGATCTATAAAATTTATACACAAGAAGTAATATAAAAAAAATAGTTTAAAAATATGCACCACAACTCAAAATGCACTTCTAGCAGTTATTGTTTATAGACCTTCAATAGTGCAATTTCTTCTTCTTTTCTGTGCCCCTGTCAACGATTGATAAATTCTATGCACACCTTATACTACAGTAAGCACTGTGTAGTACATCTCGGTGATAAAATATAAATTTCTGTATGTTTAAAATAGGGTAATATCATTAAAATACATTGCAAATGATTTCATCATACAGAATGATTGAAATAAACAAACTGAAACATCAAAAAAGTTCACCATACACATGTGCATTCATGCTAGCTACCGATTAGATATACAGTCAACTCTGTGAAATCCACCAATGTCTATTATTTGCACTACACGTTGGAATGTAAACAATGTAAATTGCCAATAGTTAAACTCATAAAGCTAAATTTGATATACATTTTTTTCGGTTATCAATTTTCCAATGAATGAATATTTAAATATAAATTGGATATAAATATTTAAATTTACTTGAGTAACAAAATTTTATCTTCAAGCAAGAAGTATAATGAGTGTTCATAGACTACAGAAAAAAAATATTGACAACAAACCAAAACTGAAACTACCACTGTGTTGTGTCAATGTTTAAAATAATGAATAATCAGTAAAATTTGTATTCTACATAATTTAATTTAAATTTTCTTTAATCTAAGTCATTAAATATATTAAACCAATGTTGCATTAGTTTTTCTTTTCCATTGTAATTTTTGTACAGTTGTTCCTAATTTATAGTCAGACTTTAAAAAATAAAATGTAAACAAAGGGATGATCTATAATCCGCAAACATGTATAAGCCACAAAACCCTCGGTCCCTAATTGTGCGGATTTCATAGAGTTGACTGTACTCTATTCTCATCAATTCAAGGGTGATTCTGAGTAAAACAAAAATTTCTGAAATTCACACCAAATTTTCTGAAAGGCTACAGCAGAGGGGGAGGGATTTATTTATGTGTTTTTCCACGGTCTTTTGACAAAATTCACGTTCTTTCACTAATCTTTTGAAGAAATTCGTGTTTCTTCAATGATCTTTTGAAGAAATTCGCATTTTTTCAGCGATCTTTTAAAGGAATTTCCATTATTTTTAGTAATCTTTTGAAGAATTTCCCGATTTTTTTCCCCGCGATCTTTTGAAAAAATTTGAATTTTTACAGCAATCGTTGGACGAAATCTGTTTTTTTCGCCATCCTTTGACAAATTTTGCATTTTTTCTGCGATTATTTGATGAAAATAGCATTTTTTTCGTGATCTTTGAAAAAATGGCTATTTTTTTCGCAATCCTTTGACGAAATTCACATTTTTTCAACAATCCTTTGACAAAATTCTCGTTTTTTTCTGCAACCTTTGACAAATTTTCAGTGTTTTTTTTTTTTTTTTTTTTTTTTTTTGCGACCATTGCTGAAAGAAGAAATTTGCATTTTTTCTGTGATTTTTGGCAAAATTCACATTTTTCCACATGCAAAAATGCACAATCGTACTGTTCATCCATACACTCAGAGCAAAATCCGTATATTGTACGGCCAAACCGCGCAAGATGGCAACTATGTATACCTATAAATATAAATACTATATCTATAAAAATACAGTAGATTCCCTCAAATCCACACATCTTCAAACCAGGTGTTGTGCGGATTTCTGGTCACTGTTTTGTTTAAATTTTTTAAACAGTAATTTGAATGCAGTTAATCATTGAAATTATAATGAATGTTTACAATAAAATAAATTACAGTAAAACCTTGATCTATCATTCCCGCATCCATCGTTTTCCCGCATTGATCGTTTTATTTCTATCGTCCCTGCACAAATTATATTTAAATAATGTTAACGAAACCCGCATGCATCGTTTTTCAAAAAGTCGTTTTCCCGCATTCATCGTTGTGAAATATTTCTCCTCACTAAAACGAAATTATAGCTCTAGCGGATCCATATGACATACAAACTGGAATTACTTCTTTTATCCTAAAATAATTCATTCGTGCTGTTTTAGGGGTAAAAACAGGGATCAGTGTTGACATCATTACATGTATATGTAAGTGTAAATAACTGAAGGCAGAACATGTATTCTTGTTTGGAGAATGGGTTGTTCTATTGTGTAAGGGGGAGGATGGATGCATTTACTTCGGCCATCTGCCACATTCTTTCAAATTCCTGGCTAATCTGTTGTGTGCAGTGCACATGTTTAATTTCAAGAGTATGAGTTTCCAATTTACTGCATTCTGTGCTCAATTTTATGCGTTCAAGGAATTTTAAGAATGGCAATACAAATACGAACCTTAGAAGAAAGTCTTCACATCATAGATGAGTTGGAGAAGAATCCTTTTGAGAAAAAAATTAACATCACCAAACATTTAGGTATACCGCCTTCAACCCTGAATTCGATAATTTCGAAAAAGAAAGAAATTAGAGAGCAGACAGATAAGTTGGAAAGTCATCAAAAAAAGAGAAAAACTAGGAAAATGTCTAGTTACAGCGAATTGGAAAGACTTTTCTGCACTCGGTACGAGCAAGCTTGTGCATCAAATATTCCTGTGGATTGGGAATATTCTTTAAGAGAAGGCACTTGAAATAGCTGCCTCATTTGGCATAGATACTTTTTTTGCATCGAAAGGGAGGATTTCATGTTTTAAAATTCACCACGGATTTGTACACAGGAAATTATGCTGCGAAAGTGCTACAGTAATAAATACTGATGCTATAGAAATGTGGTTCGAAAAACTTCCGAAGATACTAGAAAAATACAAGGATAGTGACATGTATAATACAGACGAAACAGGCCTGTTTTATAAATGCTTGCCAGAGAGAATGCTAGCATTCAAAGGAGTCTTGTCATGGTGGTAAACATTCCAAAGAAAGAATTACAGTGCTACTATGCACAAATAAGGACGGTTCTGATAAACGAGTACCCCTCGAAACTGGTAAATGTGCTAGACCTCGATGCTTCAAGAATATAAAGAAACTACCAGCAGTCTACCATTCTAATGCCAAAACATGGATGAAAAATGATATTTTTACAAAATTTCTTCCTGGCTTTGATAGATCAATCGGCACTCAGAAAAAAGAAAATCATTATATTTATTGAAAATTGTTCAGCTCTTTTACCAGATATGTCGTCTTAAAAAAGCATAAAAGTCAGTCTTTTCCCAGCTAATTGTACATCTGTCGTTCAACTTCTTGATGCCGGGATAATCAACTGTTTTAAGCAATTTTACAAGAGAAAGAGCCTACTCGAAAAATAGACCTTCTGCAGGCTATTCATTTTGGCGCAGTACAATATAAATTAAAACAACGTTTAATGCACCAAAACACTTTTTTCTTGTTGCAAACTAGTTTCAATAGCCATAGCGTACCATCATCAGTGCAAAATATGATTGCTCATTTTTATCATTTTTCATCATCATATTTCAGCAATTTTCTTTTCTGAGCAATCATACTTTGCACTGATGATGGTACGCTATGTCTACTGCAACTAGTTTGCAACAAGAAATAAAGTGTTTTGGTGCTTTAACCCTTTGAGTTCTGGGTATAATTTCTTCAAAATACCCAAATGTCACATTGGCACCAGTATTTTGTAAACAAAAGATTCAGCTTATAATATACACGAAAAAATGCATTTATCTATTTTCAAATAAATTTGGTTTAATATTCCAGGGCCAACGTGACATTTGGAGATTAAAATTAAGTGGGAAGAAATTCACTCATCAGAGCTCAAAGGGTTTAACTGTTGATTTTATTTATACTATTCATTTTGTACTTTCACCATGGCATGAAGTAACCTCTTCAGCCATCCAGGATTGTTTCGTGAGATGCAGTTTTGAGCAAAAATTTGATGAAGAATGCTGTACAGAAGGGAAAGAAAATAACAATAATGGTGACAACAATGCAGATGAAGAGTGGTTGCGTGTAGCAGAGGACGTATCTGGTGTGAAATGTAGCAATTTTATTTACATTGATCAAGATGCTGCGACATGTGGTGTATAGCATAGAGAAAATGTGCGATTATACAAAAAATGAAAATAATAGCGAAGAAGCAGAGGATAATGTTCATGCCGATGAAGATGAGCCTACCCCTTTGCATGTCCGCCTGATGCAATTACGGCATTTGAAATATGAAATAACAGAAAATGACCAGAAAAATGTTGTACATCTTGGAAATTTGTTATTTAATTTTAAAAAAGTGAATGAAAACCCTTACGTAAAATTACTGATTTTTTAAAATAAGAATACATTTTCTACAACTTATTTCTTTTACAGATTGGTAAGCAACAAATTAGTATTTATTAGTATACTGTATACATTGCATGTATTAGTAATGTTTAAATATTGTTTATTTCGTGTTTTGACGTTAAACCACATTCATCGTTTTCCCGGATTCATTGTTTTTTTTCACGCACCCCTTGAAAAACGATGGATTAAGGTTCTACTAAATTAAAATAATTAAATAAAATATATTAAAATATTTATAATAATTAATTAATAGTTTCATAAATATGTAAAATAATAAAAATTTAGCTTTAAAAGCAGAATCAAGCTTTTTTTATTTCTACTTTTTGGATTATTTTTAAACTAATGTACTTTATTTTTCTGTCTTTCTTCATTAAAAATATTGGAATCAGCCATACTAGGAGAAATACATATGAAATCATAAAAAAATAAAAATTATTACAAAGTAAAATCGAAATGAATGCAAAAAATAAACATAAACAATACGACTTCAACAGTTACAGCTGCAGGTACTGTGCAAAAGCTACTGTTGTGCTGTATTTTGATCTTACATGGAGAGGGCCAACCTTGTTAATCACAGATTTTGATTATTTTAATATATGTTGTAGAGTAGAGACCCCTTAGTGCCAGGTTCAACAGATTTTATCCAACGCTCCTTAGTTCTTGAGAAACCAGGGGGTCTAATAATAGTACACAACTTAAATACTTACTTTGCAACCGCAATGATAGGTTGGTCGTAGCTCAGTTGGTACGACGTTTGCTGGTTAATCTGCGGGCCCGGGTTCGGTACCCGAACGTGCTACATTTGTTTTTCTAATTTTTTGTTATATAAATATACTTGTAATTATAATTTAATCATTTCAATTTACAAATTTTAATATCCTACATTAATTATAATGTTAACAAACACAATTTATCCTTTTTTATTTTTAAACTATTATTTCTCATCCTTTAAAGAGGTTTAAACAGAAATTGGATCTATTATTGAATGATAAATTCCAAAATCATGACAAAATCTGTTGTGGTGCCATCTAGTTATGATAAAATAAAAGAATATTCAAATAAAATAAAAAAAAAAGCAGGAAGAAGATAAAGGTGAAAGCAAAATAATTGAGAGCGCAAGCATACATATTACAAATTTAAAAATCTTTAATATGCAAAATATTGGTTGTAATTTAATTCTGATGCTAATTTTTAATATAATTATGCTTGTTACTTTAAAAACAGAATAATAGTATTATCGCATTGACTTCCTTTGTTAAAGCAATGCGTAAAAGATGTTTCTTTAAAATTACGAATTGACACAAGTTCTCAATATCATTGCATTGATAAAGAATGTATGAAA
This sequence comes from Maratus speciosus, assembly GCA_963932465.1. Taxonomy (NCBI): domain Eukaryota; kingdom Metazoa; phylum Arthropoda; class Arachnida; order Araneae; family Salticidae; genus Maratus; species Maratus speciosus. The sequence continues at coordinate 85,882,876 of OZ010794.1, forward strand.
TACATTTTAAAAGTGATTTTTTAAAAATTAACAGTTTTATGATGTTTTATACAAATTTTTAGTTAAAAGTAAAAAATTAAATAGGTTAAAATTATAATTGATATACAATATTATAAATTTTAATTGACAATGATATTATTAATTATACTTACGAGTATATTTATAAAACAAAAAATGAGAAAAACAAATGTAACGCATTCAAGTATCGAACCTGGGTCCCGGCAAACGTCATACCAACTGAGCTACGACCAACCTGTCATTGCGGTTGCAAAGTAAGTATTTAAGTTGTGTACTATTATTAGACCCCCCGGTTTCTCAAGAACTAAGGGGTGTTGGATAAAATCCTTTGAACCTGACACTAAGGGGTCTCTATTAACAAGGTTGGCCCTCTCCTTGTTCGATAAGAATATAATTTACACCATAACCATAAAATAAGGAAACTTTATGTCGTATTTATCCAGTTTTAATAAAGAAAAAAAGCCTCGTTGATTTAAAAATGTCTTGGAAAAAAAAGATCATGATCAGCAGTAATATTAGCAGGATCTTGATTTTTTCAGAAATAAATTCATATTTTCTTCATAAGAAAGGTTGAGTTCCGTCCTATTAATGAGATCTAATATTAAAATGTGTAATATTTATAAAATAAAACACGGAAAAATGAATGCAAGAAAAATAAACAAACAATTTGGTTAAAATTTGCACTTGTAAATATTGTGCAGAACCTACAATATGGTGAATTTTTGCTATAGATACACTAATTTACATCCAAAATCAAAAGTAAAGTAAATTTGATTAGAAATTAACCTGCTGTAATAGCCAAAAGAACATAACTAACAAAAAAATTGTGATTACCGCTGATTTGAGCACAATATTGAACTTTGCACTTGCAACTTACTGTAAGTTTCACTGTTTACACTACAACAAATGAGCGGATTTTAGGTGTTTGTAGATTTCACGGAGTCTACTGTATCTATTTATATTCAAACAATACAAAGATTCTAACTTACCGTTTCTATTCAGGGAGATAACCATTTCTGCAACAAGATATTTAACTTGATAAATGGACTCAATTACTGCATTTAATCAAGACATATTTTTTTTAATAAATTTTCTGAGTTTATTCAAACATAAAAAAAAAAAAAAAAACTGAAGACTTCCTTATATTAAATATAAATAAATAAATACTTCTGCAATGTAGTCATTCATATGGCAACTACAGAATAATTAAGCAGTTACAAAGTAGAAAGAAAAAAAACAAAATTTTTTGAATTTCTGTATTAGTGACGTTATTGTTCGTACTGTCTATCTTCCTTGCATGGGTAATATGAAAGTACCATTCTTCCAAATGTACCTATTTAATAGGTGGAACAAAACTTTTACTCTAGCTGGAGACAAAAAATTGTTTTAATCTCCATCATTCATATTGCTTATATATTTAATTAAAAATACAAATAAGGATGATAGTAATTATGATAATAAATCAAAACATTTAATTTCAATATCAAAGCAGCATTTCTAAATTGTACATGCAAAAAATACAAGAAACTATTTGTGAGATTTGCGTCAAAAAACCTAAAGGTACCATTATTTTTTTTTTACCAGCATAGGCACCCCTGGCTACCTATCTAACATTATGAAAATACCAAAACTTCAACATTTTACATTTTTGAAGTGGTCATACCTACTTAAGCTGTTTTTAAATTATAGGTAAAGTTCGATAAATATTATATAAGTAAGTTAGTATGCGATCAATTATAAACATAAAATAATTACTTTTAATTGAGCCGCATGAGCAATATTACAATGTTTTAAAGTCAAACGCTCCAAGAAAAATACAAATCAGTTTCCTATTTTTAACATAAATGTGAATAATAATCAACAAACTACTTACAAAAGAAATAAATAAATGAAATAATCTGCTACAAAACACATTTTAATAAATGGCGACACATGAAATTTCCTGCCATCATATGATACAATCACACAATAATTTTCTAAAATTTTTAATACAAAACATATTTTAAATCTGAGACTACATTCGTCCCTTAAATGTTTCCATTAACTTATTTTATTAAATAGGGTGGTGTAGGGTAAAAAAAATTCGATTTCAAAGCTAAGTTTACAATGAGAGCACGATTAAAGGACAAGACGCCGATACAAAGAATGAATCATAGCCTCTAAGGAATGAATAATGAATCGAGTTTTCGTTTCTTGTTCAATGATTCGTCAAATTTTGCTCGCAAGGCAATATTTAAGTGCTACATTTGTGCATTTTGAATAATGATTTCTGTTCCTTTTTTATAAAAAAATGTTTTGTTCGGTGAAAATTTTATTGATTCATTATTTATGAATGAATTGTTCTACCGTGATTCATTCATTTTGTTGGCGTCTCTTTACTTTTCGATAACATGGACGAAATGAGTCTACTCTGATTTTAACAATAGCTAGTTTTTGAAATCAGTTTTCTACCCCATCCTCTTTACTGAAATAAATTAATGGTAAGATATGTTTCTTTGGTTATTCTTCTACTTAAAATTCTACAGATTGCGATTTGAACGTATCATGGCACAACATTTTATGTGTCCAACTTTCATTTTTGCTGTCATTTATAGACATTTAAAATACAGTGGAACTCCAGTTATACGTTTTGCCCGGGACCGGGTAACAAAACCTATAACTCAATAAAACATACAATTAAATTAATGATCTACGAGGACTTTTTAAAAATATATATCGTTAAAATTTTGTTTTGCTGACATGTTTCAGTTACATTTTTCATCGAAAACTGAAGTTGCATAAGAATTATGCACTATAACATAGATTCAAGAAAATGGAACAGAGTAAAAAAAAAAAAGATAAATCAGAAAGTGCACAAAGAAAGGTTATTTTATCATAAAAACTTTATAAAAAATTCTATTTGCACACAGAGTATTTAAAATAAATGAATGAAATCGTGTAAATCATTCATCAAAAACATTTCCGTTAGAAACTATTTCTTACCCTAAGAACAATTATTTTAGGGTGCTCTTGTTCTACATCAAGACATGGCACATTATACTAAAATAGCCTCTTGCGATAATGTACTTTATAATTTGCAATTATGCCCAAAACTAAGAGCTGGAATTATCTAGTGCTGTTGGCTGGGGAAAACTTCACATGGATGTTCTCGAGCTAACTTGAGGGCGAGTGGGCAGCACATAAATAAATAGAGTAACTTTGTATTTTCCTTTCCTATATGCTCATCTAGTTTCTTTAGCCATCTATCCATGGCTGCCCACGTCATCTATGCTTATAGATTTGCCTCATAATCCATGAAGAACGTAATTACATTTTTATAACAACAGCTGCATTTTTCAGTGACTAAATGTCATAGCTTATTGGTACTGTCAAACATTATTTACTTTCCATGCCGGTCCTTACATGAGTCCAGTCTTGTCTGCGATGTAATCATCTTTCTCCTAACAGCCTTGAATTAATTTTGGAAGTTCCTGATCTTTGAATTGATCAACTGTGCGATCATTCATGGCATTCTACTCGGCGCATATGGGGCGACCAGTAATATCTTGGTGGTCCTTGAATCCTGTAAGCCAACCTTTAGAAGCTTTGAATACTGCTAACTCGAGGGCCTCTTTTTGCCACAAATTTCAGATTACCGGATTGTCAGCCAAATGCTTAGACCGAAACCACAATTACAGAGATTTTTCTAATTCGGAAAATTGTCCTTCTTGCAGGCGTGCTCATTTGGAAGAGCCCAGGTTCAGTTAAAGCATCTTTTATTTTTTCTTTCTTGCTTAAAATTGTGTTGAGGTATTCCAATACGTTGTGACAAAGTCTCGCACTAGAATTGGCCTCTCGCCTTCCAAATAATTTTGAGCTTTTCCTTTACTGAGAGAGCTGCCTATTTTCAACTCATTTTTAAGCCGCATGCTGAGATGTCAAGTGACCTACGACACAGCACACTGTCGGATGCACATCCGTATTTTTTGCCCAAAATAACCGCCATATTGGGACCCTCAGCATTAGTCTACCACGAGAAAAAATTGAAAAAATTGCTATTTTTTTCGCAATCCTTTGAGGAAATTCACATTTTTTCAACGATCCTTTGACAAAATTCTCGTTTTTTTCTGCAACCTTTGACAAATTTTCAGTGTTTTTTTTTTTTTTTTTTTTTTTGCGACCATTGCTGAAAGAAGAAATTTGCATTTTTTCTGTGATTTTTGGCAAAATTCACATTTTTCCACATGCAAAAATGCACAATCGTACTGTTCATCCATACACTCAGAGCAAAATCCATATGTTGTACGGCCAAACCGCGCAAGATGGCAACTATGTATACCTATAAATATAAATACTATATCTATAAAAATACAGTAGATTCCCTCAAATCCACACATCTTCAAACCAGGGGTTGTGCGGATTTCTGGTCACTGTTTTGTTTAAATTTTTTAAACAGTAATTTGAATGCAGTTAAGCATTGAAATTATAATGAATGTTTGCAATAAAATAAATTACAGTAAAACCTTGATCTATCGTTCCCACATCCATCGTTTTCCCGCATTGATCGTTTTATTTCTATCGTCCCTGCACAAATTATATTTAAATAATGTTAACGAAACCCGCATGCATCGTTTTTCAAAAAGTCGTTTTCTCACATTCATCGTTGTGAAATATTTCTCCTCACTAAAATGAAACTATAGCTCTAGCAGATCCATCTGACATACAAACTGGAATTACTTCTTTTATCCTAAAATAATTCATTCGTGCTGTTTTAGGGGTAAAAACAGGGATCAGTGCTGACATCATTACATGTATATGTACGTGTAAATAACTGAAGGCAGAACACGTATTCTTGTTTGGAGAATGGGTTGTTCTATTGTGTAAGGGGGAGGATGGATACATCTACTTCGGCCATCTGCCACATTCTTTCAAATTCCTGGCTAATCTGTTGTGTGCAGTGCACATGTTCAATTTCAAGAGTATGAGCTTTCAATTTACTGCATTCTGCGCTAAATTTTATGCGTTCAAGGAATTTTAAGAATGGCAAAACAAATATGAACCTTAGAAGAAAGTCTTCACATCATAGATGAGTTGGAGAAGAATCCTTTTGAGAAAAAAATTAACATCACCAAAGATTTAGGTATACCGCCTTCAACCCTGAATTCGATAATTTCGAAAAAGAAAGAAATTAGAGAGCAGACAGATAAGTTGGAAAGTCAACAAAAAAAGAGAAAAACTAGGAAAATGTCTAGTTACAGCGAATTGGAAAGACTTTTTTGCGCTTGGTATGAGCTAGCTTGTGCATCAAATATTCCTGTGGATTGGGAATATTCTTTAAGAGAAGGCACTTGAAATAGCTGCCTCATTTGGCATAGATACTTTTTCTGCATCAAAAGGGAGGATTTCACGCTTTAAATTTTGCCACGGATTTGTATCCAGGAAATTATGCGGCGAAAGTGCTGCAGTAATAAATACTGATGCTATAGAAATGTGGTTTGAAAAACTTCCGAAGATACTAGAAGGATACAAGGATAGTGACATGTATAATACAGACGAAACAGGCCTGTTTTATAAATGCTTGCCAGAGAGAACGCTAGCATTCAAAGGAGAGTCTTGTCATGGTGGTAAACATTCCAAAGAAAGATTTACAGTGCTACTAAGCACAAATAAGGACGGTTCTGATAAACGAGTACCCCTCGAAACTGGTAAATCTGCTAGACCTCGATGCTTCAAGAATATAAAGAAACTACCAGCAGTCTACCATTCGAAAGCCGAAACATGGATGAAAAATGATATTTTTACAAAATTTCTTCCTGGCTTTGATAGATCAATCGGCACTCAGAAAAAAGAAAATCATTATATTTATTGAAAATTGTTCAGCTCTTTTACCAGATACGTCGTCTTAAAAAAAAAAACATAAAAGTCAGTCTTTTCCCAGCTAATTGTACATCTGTCGTTCAACTTCTTGATGCCGGGATAATCAACTGTTTTAAGCAATTTTACAAGAGAAAGAGCCTACTCGAAAAATAGACCTTCTGCAGGCTATCCATTTTGGCGCAGTACAATATAAATTAAAACAACGTTTAAAGCACCAAAACACTTTTTTCTTGTTGCAAACTAGTTTCAATAGCTATAGCATACCATCATCAGTGCAAAATATGATTGCTCATTTTCATCATTTTTCATCATCATATTTCAGCAATTTTCTTTTCTGAGCAATCGTACTTTGCACTGATGATGGTACGCTATGTCTACTGCAACTAGTTTGCAACAAGAAATAAAGTGTTTTGGTGCTTTAACCCTTTGAGTTCTGGGTATAATTTCTTCAAAATGCTCAAATGTCACATTGGCACCAGTATTTTGTAAACAAAAGATTCGGCTTATAATATACACGAAAAAATGCATTTATCTATTTTCAAATAAATTTGGTTGAATATTCCGGGGCTAACGTGACATTTGGAGATTAAAATTAAGTGGGAAGAAATTCACCCATCAGAGCTCAAAGGGTTTAACTGTTGTTTTTATTTAGGGGGAACTTTGGATACTTGACCCAAGGCTTTTTTCTCAGAATTGGGAAAGTTTTGTAAGTTGGAAGTGGCAACACTTTCTTTCTTTCAGTCATCTGACCATATGTTGAAAATAATAACTGAATCATTCCGTAAGTCTTTAAATTATCAGACAAAATACATTTTCATGCCCCAAAAGTAATTTTTTTGTTCTGTAAACTCTGATGTTTTAATTTTTTCTGTTTAAAGGTAAGACTTTTTTAATTGGTCATTCGTTTCATACATGTCTTTAGCTACAGTAACATGTATAATAAAAATAAACTTCTCATTAGCAAATGGCTGCATTTTAGGGTTATGTAGTAAATGTGCAATTAGGGATACTTGACCCAAGTCACCTAGGGATACTTGGCCCAAGATTGGGATTAGTATTATTCAAATGCATTTAGCATGTTTAATTTATGAATTAAAAATATAATATTAAATATTATAAACATATAAGTATTATAAGTAAATAATATAAATATTATAAGTAAATTACTTAGTTCTTGTCAAATATAGTGGGAAACGGAATACAAGAAGATTTGTTGGAAATTTTCTTGAAATCAATTCTGACAGGCTTACTATTCAGTTTGCAAGAAGAATGGATGGTACGTGATTTAAATGGCTTGAAATGAATGATATATCATAAGTTGATCCTGACCAAATAGAAGCTATTCTTCATCCACTTAAGTTTTCGACGCAAATGATAGAATTACAAGTTTTGTGATTAAATATGATTTTACATTTGGAGTTGAATTAATTGTTATTTTCTTATTCTGGAATTTGTTTAGGCACAGAATGAACTTTCAGACTGCTAATATTTTTAACTTTCTGCAATAAAAATTTAAATTGGGCATATTAATGTTAGGCCTACGTACTAAAAATTAAAAGTATTAATTTTATTTGACAAAAATAAAAAATTATTAACCTTAATATTAATTGTGTTCTTATGCAAAAGTGTTTTGTTTATTATTTTTAATCATACTCTCACATCTATGACTTGGGTCAAGTATCCCTAATGGGTGGGTCAAGTATCCCTATACATTGGAATACTTGACCCAAATTGAAAGTTTTGAATATTCATATTTTTCTACCTTTTATAATTAATACTTCGGAATAATAATAATAAATATTGTGTAATACTTCATTAAGTATATATAGACTGCATTTACACATCCATAAGTAACATAAAAAAAATAATTAACAATCAAAAACAATTGGGTCAAGTATCCCTAGTTTCCCCTATACTATTCATTTTGTACTTTCACCATGGCATGAAGTAACCTCTTCAGCCATCCAGGATTGTTTCGTGAGATGCAGTTTTGAGCAAAAATTTGATGAAGAATGCTGTACAGAAGGGAAAGAAAATAACAATAATGGTGACAACAATGCAGATGAAGAGTGGTTGCGTGTAGCAGAGGATGTATCTGGTGTGAAATGTAGCAATTTTATTTACCGTAATTTCTGGAAGAAACGCCGCAGCGGCGTAAACGCCGCATCGCGAAAATTACCACAAAAAAAATAAAGAAATGGTCGTAAACGCCGCATCGTCGTAAACGCCGCATGTGAAATTTCCGCGGTGATCGCGATTGACATGCTAAACAGAATACGGCAGTTCACTCTCCGAAATTATTCACTAATGTTGCCAAATAAATTTCTAAAAGCCATTGAATGGGACGAACCGGAATTTGTCTTGGAACTTTTCTATACATTGAAAAGCGTTATATGAACGAGAACATTCCTAAGTCGAAAATCTTAAGATTGGGTTTTAGCAGACTCAACTTTAACTCAAGTATCTTAAAAAACGTGTTTGAACGGAATAAAATGACATTTATTTTCACCTGCCATGGCGGGATTTTTTTCTTTTTTTCAAAAAAAAAAAAAAAAAAAAAAAAAAAGGAATTAAAAAGCAAACTCGCTCAATAAATAATTCATTGAGGTCCGGTAATTTAAAACGAAAAAGCGTGGAATCTGCTGGCATATCTATCAAAGTGATTTGAAATTGAATACGTTTTTCCGTTTTCGATAAATGTATTGTAGCTTAAATTATAAGCTATTGCTATTTAATGATGACCTTCCCCGAGCTGTTTCATCCGGAAATTCAGCTCGAAAAATCAACTTTTATCATTTTCTAAATGTTTGTTTTTTCCCTTATCAAAAACTGGAAAACGCTATTCAGTTTCGTAAAAAATTAATAAATGCACCAATAATTTTATGCTACTAATATTAAAAATGATTTATAATGAATGCAGCCGTTATTTATGTGTGTATGTGTGTTTTATAATAAAAATAAAATTCTCAAAAACAAACTTTTTATTTAATTCCTATCGGTCTATCTGCAAGAAATTTCATGACGACCTACTTTTATTATTTCTCTGCACGTGGAGCGATAAGGATTATAAACATTATGTTAACTGCAACGAAAAGACATCACGTGCGGTCCTAAAACTATCTTCTCCCCTCCCTACCTTCTTCTATCGCTCTGTTTGGAACATTTTAGCTGTCACAAACTCAAAGGAATAAATATAGATTTCAATTAGAAGATTTTGTTTTAAAAGACACACGAAATGATAACTAAAAAGGAAAAAAATATACTTACCAGCACTGTGCTGTTTCTTAAATGCAAGATACAGTACAAAGTCTAAAATCCGGACATCCGAAATTGTCCAAAATCCGGACGTTTTGCTAACCAACTTCTTTTTTTAATTTTTATATAAAATAAAAGTATTATAAATTTGGAATTCTTAAAACCGGATCGAAAACCTCTCCACTCTTCTAACATTTTTTAAAGAACAAAGATATTCATACTCTTTTCATTCCACTAGTTTCGGCAAAATGATCTTACGATCTGTTTTTCCATAATGCTTTTCCAGATGGCTTTTTAAAAAGCCCTGATGACTCAAAAGTATTAATTTTTTTTCTCATTTTTTGCGCGAGAAAAAACTATTCAAATTCTATTCTTTTAAATATAAAAAGGACTTCTTGAATGTGTCAACAAGTTTACGTTGCTTAAGTGCAGAAAAAAAATATTGAAATGCAAGCAAATAAAAAAGAAAAAGAATGAAAACCGAAACTCTTATAATCCTTACTGTTAGAAAAAAAAAATAATAATCCTTATCTCCTATGTAAATTGACCGATTTCTTTCAAATTTTCAGCAAGTTGAAATAATACTAAATTAGGCTGCGTAACAAATTTTTATTAAAATATAACCAGTTATTAGAAAGTTAGAACGGCTGCCCACTTTATAGAAACTGCCCAGAAAAAGTAACATTTGCGGTTTGTTTTCGTTTATTCACTTCGCTCCGTGAAATCAGAATCAATGTTTACACAATCGGATCATCAACGTTGGGTGGATTATGTTTTGCTATGCAGAAAGAAACCGTGAATAGATTTTTTCCCTTTTTAACTAAAGATTTAAAAAAAAAATACAAAAGCATACCATCCAAAATAAGACGTTTATATTTTAATTTACAAAGCTTAGGAAATCAATAACGAAACTTTCTCGAAAAATGAAATTTGTTGAAAATTGGAGAGGGGGAAGAAAAAGAAAAGGGGGAAATTTGAGAGAAAAAGTGCTCAGTTTATTAGATGTTATTATCAGTTTATTAGCAAAGGATTGGAGCTGCGGAACGTCGTTACAGGAGAGGAACTAGTGTCCGTTTATGGAATACAGGAGAAGGTTATTGTCGAAAAATCTTAATTGATGAAGCAGCGCAAAATAACGGACATGTTCAGTGAAAAAGCATTGAGAAAAATGCTCAGGCAGGGCCAATATATTTCGTTCGCCTGGGTCTGAAAATTTCGGTTCGTCCACATTATTTTAAAATTTCATTAATATGAGATTTCTCATCTTTGGGAGTGAAAAAAAAAAATGCGCGTAAACGCCGCATCGGTAGAAACGCCGCATCGCGTGAAATTTTAATTTAAAGCACGTAAACGCCGCGGCGTTTCTTCCGAAAATTACGGTACATTGATCAAGATGCTGCGACATGTGGTGTATAGCATAGAGGAAATGTGTGATTATACAAAAAATAAAAATAATAGCGAAGAAGCAGAGGATAATGTTCATGCCGATGACGATGAGCCTACCCCTTTGCATGTCCGCCTGATGCAATTACGGCATTTGAAATATGAAATTACAGAAAATGACCAGAAAAATGTTGTACATCTTGAAAGTTTGTTATTTAATTTTAAAAAAGGGAATGAAAACCCTTACGTAAAATTACTGATTTTTTAAAATAAGAATACATTTTCTAGAACTTATTTCTTTTACAGATTGGTAAGAAACAAATTAGTATTTATTAGTATACTGTATACATTGCATGTATTAGTAATGTTTAAATATTGTTTATTTCGTGTTTTGATGTTAAACCACATTCATCGTTTTCCCGGATTCATAGTTTTTTTTTTCACGCACCCTTTGAAAAACGATGGATTAAGGTTCTACTAAATTAAAATAATTAAATAAAATATATTAAAATATTTAATAATTAATTAATAGTTTCATAAATATGTAAAATAATAAAAATTTAGCTTTAAAAGCAGAATCAAGCTTTTTTTATTTCTACTTTTTGGATTATTTTTAAACTAATGTACTTTATTTTTCTGTCTTTCTTCATTCAAAATATTGGAATCAGCCATACTAGGAGAAATACATATGAAAACATAAAAAAATAAAAATTATTGCAAAGTAAAATCGAAATGAATGCAAAAAATAAACATAAACAATACGACTTCAACAGTTACAGCTGCAGGTACTGTGCAAAAGCTACTGTTGTGCTGTATTTTGATCTTACAAGGAGAGGGCCAACCTTGTTAATCACAGATTTTGATTATTTTAATATATGCTGTAGAGTAGAGACCGCTTAGTGCCAGGTTCAGCGGATTTTATCCAATGCTCCTTAGTTCTTGAGAAACCGGGGGTCTAATAATAGTACACAACTTAAATACTTACTTTGCAACTGCAATGATAGGTTGGTCGTAGCTCAGTTGGTACAGCGTTGCTGGTTAATCTGCAGGCCCTGGTTCGGTACCCGAACGTGCTACATTTGTTTTTCTAATTTTTTGTTATTTAAATATACTTGTAATTATAATTTAATCATTTCAATTACAAAATTTAATATCCTACATTAATTATAATGTTAAGAAACACAATTTATCCTTTTTTATTTTTAAACTATTATTTCTCATCCTTTAAAGAGGTTTAAAAAGAAATTGGATCTATTATTGAATGATAAATTCCAAAATCATGACAAAATCTGTTGTGGTGCCATCTAGTTATGATAAAATAAAAGAATATTCAAATAAAATAAAAAAAAAGCAGGAAGAAGATAAAGGTGAAAGCAAAATAATTGAAAGCACAAGCATACGTATTACAAATTTAAAAATCTTTAATATGCAAAATATTGGTTGTAATTTAATTCTGATGCTAATTTTTAATATAATTATGCTTGTTACTTTAAAAACAGAATTATAGTATTATCACATTGACTTCCTTTGTTAAAGCAATGCATAAAAGATGTTTCTTTAAAATTACGAACTGACACAATTGCTCAATATCATTGCATTGATAAAGAATGTATGAAATACATTTTAAAAGTGATTTTTTAAAAATTAACAGTTTTATGATGTTTTATACAAATTTTTAGTTAAAAGAAAAAAATTAAATAGGTTAAAATTATAAATGATATACAATATTATAAATTTTAATTGACAATGATATTATTAATTATACTTACGAGTATATTTATAAAACAAAAAATGAGAAAAACAAATGTAATGCATTCAAGTATCGAACCTGGGTCCCGGCAAACGTCGCACCAACTGAGCTACGACCAACCTGTCATTGCGGTTGCAAAGTAAGTATTTAAGTTGTGTACTATTATTAGACCCCCCGGTTTCTCAAGAACTAAGGAGTGTTGGATAAAATCCTTTGAACCTGACACTAAGGGGTCTCTATTAACAAGGTTGGCCCTCTCCTTGTTAGATAAGAATATAATTTACACCATAACCATAAAATAAGGAAACTTTATGTCATATTTATCCAGTTTTAATAAAGAAAAAAAGCCTCGTTGATTTAAAAATGTCTTGGAAAAAAAAGATCATGATCAGCAGGATCTTGATTTTTTCAGAAATAAATTCATATTTTCTTCATAAGAAAGGTTGAGTTCCGTCCTATTAATGAGAACTAATATTAAAATGTGTAATATTTATAAAATAAAACACGGAAAAATGAATGCAAGAAAAATAAACTAACAATTTGGTTAAAATTTGCACTTGTAAATATTGTGCAGGACCTACAATATGGTGAATTTTTGCTATAGATACACTAATTTACATCCAAAATCAAAAGTAAAGTAAATTTGATTAGAAATTAACCTGCTGTAATAGCCAAAAGAACATAACTAACAAAAAAATTAGTTAAAAAAAATTGTGATTACCGCTGAGTTGAGCACAATATTGAACTTTGCACTTGCAACTTACTGTAAGTTTCACTGTTTACACTACAAAAAATGTGCGGATTTTAGGTGTTTGTAGATTTCACGGAGTCTACTGTATCTATTTATATTCAAACAATACAAAGATTCTAACTTACCGTTTCTATTCAGGGAGATAACCATTTCTGCAACAAGATATTTAACTTAATAAATGGACTCAATTACTGCATTTAATCAAGACATATTTTTTTAAATAAATTTTCTGAGTTTATTCAAACATAAAAAAAAAAAAAAACTGAAGACTTCCTTATATTAAATATAAATAAATAAATACTTCTGCAATGTAGTCATTCATATGGCAACTGCAGATTAATTAAGCAGTTACAAAGTAGAAAGAAAAAAAACAAAATTTTTTGAATTTCTGTATTAGTGACGTTATTGTTCGTACTGTCTATCTTCCTTGCATGGGTAATATGAAAGTACCATTCTTCCAAATGTACCTATTTAATAGGTGGAACAAAACTTTTACGCTAGCTGGAGACAAAAAATTGTTTTAATCTCCATCATTCATATTGCTTATATATTTAATTAAAAATACAAATAAGGATGATAGTAATTATGATAATAAATCAAAACATTTAATTTCAATATCAAAGCAGCATTTCTAAATTGTACATGCAAAAAATACAAGAAACTATTTGTGAGATTTGCGTCAAAAAACCTAAAAGTACCATTTTTTTTTTTTACCAGCATAGGCAAACCTGGCTACCTATCTAACATTATGAAAATACCAAAACTTCAACATTTTACATTTTTGAAGTGGTCATACCTACTTAAGCTGTTTTTAAATTATAGGTAAAGTTCGATAAATATTATATAAGTAAGTTAGTATGCGATCAATTATAAACATAAAATAATTACTTTTAATTGAGCCGCATGAGCAATATTACAATGTTTTAAAGTCAAACGCTCCAAGAAAAATACAAATCAGTTTCCTATTTTTAACATAAATGTGAATAATAATCAACAAACTACTTACAAAAGAAATAAATAAATGAAATAATCTGCTACAAAACACATTTTAATAAATGGCGACACATGAAATTTCGTGCCATCATATGATCCAATCACACAACAAATTCTAAAATTTTTAATACAAAACATATTTTAAATCTGAGACTACATTCGTCCCTTAAATGTTTCCATATTTTATTAAATAGGGTGGTGTAGGGTAAAAAAAATTCGATTTCAAAGCTAAGTTTACAATGAGAGCAGGATTAAAGGACAAGACGCCGTTACAAAGAATGAATCATAGCCTCTAAGGAATGAATAATGAATCGAGTTTTCGGTTCTTGTTCAATGATTCGTCAAATTTTGCTCGCGAGGCAATATTTAAGTGCTACATTTGCGCATTTTGAATAATGATTTCTGTTCCTTTTTTATAAAAAAATGTTTTGTTCGGTGAAAATTTTATTGATTCATTATTTATAAATGAATTGTTCTATCGTGATTCATTCATTTTGTTGGCGTCTCTTTACTTTTCGATAACATGGACGAAATGAGTCTACTCTGATTTTAACAATAGCTAGTTTTTGAAATCAGTTTTCTACCCCATCCTCTTTACTGAAATAAATTAATGGTAAGATATGTTTCTTTGGTTATTCTTCTACTTAAAATTCTACAGATTGCGATTTGAACGTATCATGGCACAACATTTTATGTGTCCAATTTTCATTTTTGCTGTCATTTATAGACATTTAAAATACAGTGGAACTCCAGTTATACGTTTTGCCCGGGACCGGGTAACAAAATCTATAACTCAATAAAACATACAATTAAATTAATGATCTACGAGGACTTTTTAAAAATATATATCGTTAAAATTTTGTTTTGCTGACATGTTTCAGTTATATTTTTCATCGAAAACTGAAGTTGCATAAGAATTATGCACTATAACATAGATTCGAGAAAATGGAACAGAGTAAAAAAAAAAAGATAAATCAGAAAGTGCACAAAGAAAGGTTATTTTATCATAAAAACTTTATAAAAAATTCTATTTGCACACAGAGTATTTAAAATAAATGAATGAAATCGTGTAAATCATTCATCAAAAACATTTCCGTTAGAAACTATTTCTTACCCTAAGAACAATTATTTTAGGGTGCTCTTGTTCTACATCAAGACATGACACATTTTACTAAAATAGCCTCTTGCGATAATGTACTTTATAATTTGCAATTATGCCCAAAACTAAGAGCCGGAATTTTCTAGTGCTGTTGGCTGGGGTAAACTTCACATGGATGTTCTCGAGCTAACTTGAGGGCGAGTGGGCAGCACATAAATAAATAGAGTAACTTTGTATTTTCCTTTCCTATATGCTCATCTAGTTTCTTTAGTCATCTATCCATGGCTGCCCACGTCATCTATGCTTATAGATTTGCCTCATAATCCATGAAGAACGTAATTACATTTTTATAACAACAGCTGCATTTTTCAGTGACTAAATGTCATAGCTTATTGGTACCGTCAAACATTATTTACTTTCCATGCCGCTCCTTACATGAGTCCAGTCTTGTCTGCGATGTAATCATCTTTCTCCTAACAGCCTTGAATTAATTTTGGAAGTTCCTGATCTTTGAATTGATCAACTGTGCGATCATTCATGGCATTCTACTCGGCGCATATGGGGCGACCAGTAATACCTTGGTGGTCCTTGAATCCTGTAAGCCAACCTTTAGAAGCTTTGAATACTGCTAACTCGAGGGCCTCTTTTTGCCACAAATTTCAGATTACCGGATTGTCAGCCAAATGCTTAGACCGAAACCACAATTCCAGAGATTTTTCTAATTCGGAAAATTGTCCTTCTTGCAGGCGTGCTCATTTGGAAGAGCCCAGGTTCAGTTAAAGCATCTTTTATTTTTTCTTTCTTGCTTAAAATTGTGTTGAGGTATTCCAATACGTTGTAACAAAGTCTCTTACTAGAATTGGCCTCTCGCCTTCCAAATAATTTTGAGCTTTTCCTTTACTGAGAGAGCTGCCTATTTCCAACTCATTTTTAAGCCGCATGCTGAGATGTCAAGTGACCTACGACACAGCACACTGTCGGATGCACATCCATATTTTTTGCCCAAAATAACCGCCATATTGGGACCCTCAGCATTAGTCTACCACGAGAAAAAATTGCTATTTTTTTCGCAATCCTTTGAGGAAATTCACATTTTTTCAACGATCCTTTGACAAAATTCTCGTTTTTTTCTGCAACCTTTGACAAATTTTCAGTGTTTTTTTTTTTTTTTTTTTTTTTTTTGCGACCATTGCTGAAAGAAGAAATTTGCATTTTTTCTGTGATTTTTGGCAAAATTCACATTTTTCCACATGCAAAAATGCACAATCGTACTGTTCATCCATACACTCAGAGCAAAATCCGTATATTGTACGGCCAAACCGCGCAAGATGGCAACTATGTATACCTATAAATATAAATACTATATCTATAAAAATACAGTAGATTCCCTCAAATCCACACATCTTCAAACCAGGGGTTGTGTGGATTTCTGGTCACTGTTTTGTTTAAATTTTTTAAACAGTAATTTGAATGCAGTTAAGCATTGAAATTATAATGAATGTTTACAATAAAATAAATTACAGTAAAACCTTGATCTATCGTTCCCGCATCCATCGTTTTCCCGCATTGATCGTTTTATTTCTATCGTCCCTGCACAAATTATATTTAAATAATGTTAACGAAACACCCGCATGCATCGTTTTTCAAAAAGTCGTTTTCTCACATTCATCGTTGTGAAATATTTCTCCTCACTAAAATGAAACTATAGCTCTAGCAGATCCATCTGACATACAAACTGGAATTACTTCTTTTATCCTAAAATAATTCATTCGTGCTGTTTTAGGGGTAAAAACAGGGATCAGTGCTGGCATCATTACATGTATATGTACGTGTAAATAACTGAAGGCAGAACACGTATTCTTGTTTGGAGAATGGGTTGTTCTATTGTGTAAGGGGGAGGATGGATGCATCTACTTCGGCCATCTGCCACATTCTTTCAAATTCCTGGCTAATCTGTTGTGTGCAGTGCACATGTTTGATTTCAAGAGTATGAGCTTTCAATTTACTGCATTCTGCGCTACATTTTATGCATTCAAGGAATTTTAAGAATGGCAATACAAATACGAACCTTAGAAGAAAGTCTTCACATCATAGATGATTTGGAGAAGAATCCTTTTGAGAAAAAAATTAACATCACCAAACATTTAGGTATACCGCCTTCAACCCTGAATTCGATAATTTCGAAAAAGAAAGAAATTAGAGAGCAGACAGATAAGTTGGAAAGTCAGCAAAAAAAGAGAAAAACTAGGAAAATGTCTAGTTACAGCGAATTGGAAAGACTTTTCTGCGCTTGGTATGAGCAAGCTTGTGCATCAAATATTCCTGTGGATTGGGAATATTCTTTAAGAGAAGGCACTTGAAATAGCTGCCTCATTTGGCATAGATACTTTTTCTGCATCGAAAGGGAGGATTTCATGTTTTAAAATTCACCACGGATTTGTACCCAGGAAATTATGCGGTGAAAGTGCTACAGTAATAAATACTGATGCTATAGAAATGTGGTTCGAAAAACTTCCGAAGATACTAGAAGGATACAAGGATTGTGACATGTATAATACAGACGAAACAGGCCTGTTTTATAAATGCTAGCCAGAGAGAACGCTAGCATTCAAAGGAGAGTCTTGTCATGGTGGTAAACATTCCAAAGAAAGAATTACAGTGCTACTATGCACAAATAAGCATGGGCGTAATCTGGCGGGGGCAAGGGGGGGCACATGCCCCCCTAGTTTTTTAAAATCATGGGCAAAGTCGTGTTTTTGCCCCTCCAGTTTTTTTGTCTTCTTTTCTGGTAAAAACACATTTTTGTATTTATTTTTTCTCCTTTTTTACCCCAAATAATTTACGTACTATCCTGGCTGTAAATTAGAATTGGATAAATCACATTCAAAACTACCAGAATTAAAGTTTTCATGTTGACATAAGTAATTTCAACTATATCAACTACAAAGTATTAGTAATACAGTGGGTGGCCAAATAATTAGTTATATGCCTAAACTTTACATTGCGAAGAACCCGAAGCTTTGTTTTGTTGTTGTTTACTGGTGGATTGTTAAACTACTTTCGGTACACATAGATTGAACACTTATGGGTTTATAAATAAAAACAAACTTTTGTTCATAAAATAGAAATTTATTGTAAAAAATCTTAACACAAGCGCTCCAAGGCAAATTCCTCAATATTTCGTCAAACCTCCCTTTACGGATTGTACTCCCCTTGACCTGCTATGCATACATTTTTTTACGCTTTCCTTTTAATAACTCATTATGGTGCCAGACCATAATCAGGGCTTTTATAAAATTTCTCTGGTTTGTCGTGTTTTCTTTTGACACATTTTGCAAAGAATAGAATTCATCATAAACAATTGAAAACATTTAAATCACCAAGTGTTTCCATAATATCATTGACGCACGTTATGCACTAAGAATACCCTACCAGTTGATAGCACCTATCAAATGTTACCTGTCAGTGTTGTCAGCACAAAACCATTAAACCAAGGTTGCCAATAAGAAACGTTGTAGTGTAACTAATAATTTGGCCACCCACTGTCGTTTAGTGTACACATAAACATGTTACGTGTGTGTAGATTGTGATGGAAGATGCTATTCTGAAATAAAAGTGTACAAACATATACGTGTGTTATGAATTGAAAAAGTGTCCGCTAAATAGAGGTGTCTGTTTCGGAGATCATATTGTATATAGATTTTTTTTACCAGAAAAAATATTTTGGACATTCTTTTGAAAGAAAATGGGTCAACTGAAATCCGGCCCGCAAGAGTCAAAACTGAACCCGAAACCGACTCGAATTCGAAACAATGAAAGTCAATCCGGTCCAAATCCGACTCGCAGCAAAAAAAAAGGAGACACGCAACGGAAAAATATAAGCCCAACCCGACCCTAAACGAACCGCGGGTAGGCTTGGGTATGGTTTGGCGCTATATTTTTTTTTGTAATAAGTACCAGAAAATTGAAATTTCCTTTTTTCCCAATCTTCCTTCCAAATATTATAAATTATATAAAAATCCGCATTTAATATTTTATAAAGTAAAAACACTATGAAAAAACCCTCAGGGGAATCCACTATGAAAATGTGTAAAATTAAAAGCATTTCAATTAAAATAAACAAATTAAAATCAGTATTTGATTTAAATTTTTGTATTGATAAATTATCTGGATTCATCTTAAACCAGTATGAGTGCGATTTAAATCCAATTAAATTTTCGACTAAATACTACAATATTACATAGTTCTAACAAGGAGAGAGTACAACCCTGATAATCACAGATTTTGATTATTTTTATATATCTTGTAGGGCAGAAGCCCCATAGTCTCAGGTTCAACGGATTTTATACAATGCTCCTTAGTTCTCGAGAAACAAAGGGGGGGGGGGGAATATTATATCACAATTTAATACTTATTCAGAAACAAAATTATTGCAGTGGTCATAGCACGATAGGTACGGCGTCTGTTTAATATTCGGAGTACTCACTACTCGTGCTCGATACCAGGACGGGCTGCATTTGATTTTCACATTTTTTGTTTCATAAATATACTTGTATTTATATTTTAACAATCTCATTGTCTAGAATTGTATATTGCGATGGATCGCGAACATCGGCAAACGATCCCCAAAAATATCGCGAATTAAGACAAATGATCGCGGAAAAAAAATCGCGAATTTCGGAAAACAATCGTGGAAAAATAATCGCGCGAACGATTGCGAAAAAAATCGCGAATTTTGGCACACGACTGCAGAAATTCACAATTTTCATAGTCGGCCGTGAAAAAAATCGTAAATTTCGGCAATCGGTAGTAGTGAAAAAATCGTCAAATAATCGCTGAATAAAATCGCGAATTTCGTCGAGTCATTGCGGAAAAATACCGTGATTTCATGAAACGGTCGCGTAAAAAAATCGAGAATTTCATGAAATGATTGTGAAATAAAATCTCAAATTTCGTCGAACACCCCAGAATAAAATTGCAAATTTCGTCAAACGATCTCGGAAAAAAAATCGTAAATTTAGACACACGATAGCGAAATAAACGCGAGAATTTCGGCAAAAGATCGCAAAAGTTTTTCGTTACATTATGGTCTTCGGGGAAAAATTGTAAAATTCTATAGATCAAATAAAGCGCTACACGAAAGGAATCATTAAGGATGCCAGCTTATAGGGGTGAATTCCTATAGTGTGTGTCATTTTTTAGCTAAACCATATCTTATTATACAAAAAAATGCTTTTACAATATGAATAAATTCATCTGCGCTAAAGAAGTCATATATATTGCCATTGAAAATGCAAAAAAATGCACCATCAATATTTATGCGTTTTATTCTTTTTCTGCTGAACCAAATTTTACTGGATGTACATGGCTGAACCAAAGTATATTTTATATCTTGTCAACTGAAAAATGATAATTACCTCGAAAAACCTTTTTAGTTGTTTCCTGCATTTTCCAGCTATTTAAATTTTAGTTTAGCTATGTGGAATGAGTAAAGCTCTATAGATCGTATAAAGGGTTGCACAAAAGAATTCGCATACATTATCTGCTATGGAAAGCGATTCTTCAAAATAGATTTTTAACTGCGTTCTGAGTTTTTTATATTGTTTATTTAGGCTCATTTCATCGTATGAAAGAAGAAAATTTCTTAATGTATAGATAATGTGGAAAAAATTTCATATTCTATAACCGATGCACAAACTTTCTTTCTTGCTTTTCTTAATTTGAAACCTGAACAGATAGTTCAAAAATTTTGATATTTAAAGATAATATCAATTTTTAGATTCGTAAGCTAAATTTCTCCTGTGTACCCTGAAAAAAAACATCGCAGCAAAATTTCTGAGTCATTTCAATTAGAACGCTAGCTGCAGATTTTGTTTTTAAAAACTTTTATTATTTGTTGTCCTCTGACAGAAAGCATTAAACATATTTATCACAATCACCTCCCACACCATCTTCATCATTTTAAAAATTCCTAAAAAGCCCAAAGCTTTGACACATTTTTAATAAGTTTGTTTGAACTCTTTTCTAATTGAACTTTTCATCAGACATAAGAGATATAACTGTTGTGCAGTCGCTATTTCTAAATATTTCTTTAAAAATATGAAATGCTTAGTTTGTGATTTCTCCTATTTTCTTCGTATATTACTAAGTTTAAAATTTATTTAAGTATTTAATTTAATTGTGTGTGTGTACATGGTTATAGAAGGGGCTGGGGGCACATAAATTTTTTCAAAAGCGCCTGCAGATTTTTGCCCCCCTAGTTTTAGAGCCCAAGTTACGCCTATGCACAAATAAGGATGGTTCTGATAAACGAGTACCCCTCGAAACTGGTAAATCTGCTAGACCTCGATGCTTCAAGAATATAAAGAAACTACCAGCAGTCTACCATTCGAATGCCAAAACATGGATGAAAAATGATATTGTTACAAAATTTCTTCCTGGCTTTGATAGATCAATCGGCACTCAGAAAAAAGAAAATCATTATATTTATTGAAAATTGTTCAGCTCTTTTACCAGATACGTCGTCTTAAAAAAAACATAAAAATCAGTCTTTTCCCAGCTAATTGTACATCTGTCGTTCAACTTCTTGATGCCGGGATAATCAACTGTTTTAAGCAATTTTACAAGAGAAAGATCCTACTCGAAAAATAGACCTTCTGCAGGCTATTCATTTTGGCGCAGTACAATATAAATTAAAACAACGTTTAATGCACCAAAACACTTTTTTCTTGTTGCAAACTAGTTTCAATAGCTATAGCATACCATCATCAGTGCAAAATATGATTGCTCATTTTCATCATTTTTCATCATCATATTTCAGCAATTTTCTTTTCTGAGCAATCGTACTTTGCACTGATGATGGTACGCTATGTCTACTGCAACTAGTTTGCAACAAGAAATATAGTGTTTTGGTGCTTTAACCCTTTGAGTTCTGGGTATAATTTCTTCAAAATGCCCAAATGTCACATTGGCACCAGTATTTTGTAAACAAAAGATTCGGCTTATAATATACACGAAAAAATGCATTTATCTATTTTCAAATAAATTTGGTTGAATATTCCGGGGCCAACGTGACATTTGGAGATTAAAATTAAGTGGGAAGAAATTCACCCATCAGAGCTCAAAGGGTTTAACTGTTGTTTTTATTTATACTATTCATTTTGTACTTTCACCATGGCATGAAGTAACCTCTTCAGCCATCCAGGATTGTTTCGCGAGATGCAGTTTTGAGCAAAAATTTGATGAAGAATGCTGTACAGAAAGGAAAGAAAATAACGATGATGGTGACGACAATGCAGATGAAGAGTGGTTGCGTGTAGCAGAGGATGTATCTGGTGTGAAATGTAGCAATTTTATTTACATTGATCAAGATGCTGCGACATGTGTTGTATTAAGCATAGAGGAAAAGTGCGATTATACAAAAAATGAAAATAATAGCGAAGAAGCAGAGGATAATGTTCATGCTGATGAAGATGAGCCTACCTCTTTGCATGTCTGCCTGATGCAATTACGGCATTTGAAATATGAAATTACAGAAAATGACCGGAAAAATGTTGTACATCTTGAAAATTTGTTATTTAATTTAAAAAGTGAATGAAAACCCTTACATAAAATTACTGATTTTTTAAAATAAGAATACTTTTTCTACAACTTATTTCTTTTACAGATTGGTAAGCAACAAATTAGTATTTATTAGTATACTGTATACATTGCATGTATTAGTAATGTTTAAATATTATTTTTTTCGTGTTTTGACATTAACCCACATTCATCGTTTTCCCGGATTCATAGTTTTTTTCATGCACCCCTTGAAAAACGAGGGATCAAGGTTCTACTAAATTAAAATAATTAAATAAAATATATTAAAATATTTAATAATTAATTAATAGTTACATAAATATGTAAAATAATAAAAATTTAGCTTTAAAAGCAGAATCAAGCTTTTTTTTATTTCTACTTTTTGGATTATTTTTAAACTAATGTACTTTATTTTTCTGTCTTTCTTCATTAAAAATACGAGTTGGAACCCGTCGAAATTCGACGAATTAAAATGTTTAGAATGAAACTGTTAGATCGAATGTATAATAAGCCTACAAAAATAATTACAATAAAAAATTCATCTTGCATTGGTTATCTAACTCTTAAAACAAAAAATGTTTTTAACCTAAAATTACCAAAATATTATTTCCAAAAGCTTCAACTGCTTAAATTATTGAAAAATTAAACTGTATTAGAATATGTAATCAAGATGTGTAATTATGATGTTATGTAATTATGATTGAGGCTCTTACGTTTGTTTTTACAGGATCAGAAAAAAGGATTTCGCTTTGTCACATCATAAAAATTTCCCCCATAAAATCTAAACTATACGTTATTTTCGCATCCTCAAAATTTACATACGCACCACTTAAATTCACAATTTAAAAGTATTTTAACGTGTAATACATTATTAATGAATGTATTTACAAACTTAAAGTCCGTTTGTCCTATACAACTTTTCATGCGAACATTCGCATAAAATTTAAGTTCTAATCTCAGTACCCGCGAAAATTTACCATTCAGAATTTTGCCTTTAGTTGCCATAGTATTGATCATTTAGTATTGGTCAAATATTTAGTTTTATCAAAAAAATGATCGTTTTGTATTAAATATGACATAATTTTTACTCACAGAATCATTTTGCTTAGCGTCTCAAACTCAGTATCAGCGAAATGTAAAAATATTGAAATATCTGCTTCAATCTTTTAATTTATTAAGCATTTTTTTTTTTTAAATGGCTGACGTCATTTTCTGTTAAAAAATTAGAAAAAGTTACTTTTATTTGTAATGTGAAAATGGCATCAATAAGGATATAATCAATAAAAATAAACCATGACTATTTTCCCTTTACTTTTAATAGGAATGGAGTACTTCAGTTGCCACAATTACAAAATTGGTACTAAAAACTATAAAAAAATTAATATCTCAAAAATAAATTGAGATAGAGCTTTCAAACAAATTGCATTTAAAAATTCATTTTTTTCCCTATTCGACGGTGTAAAAGTTGAAACTGTGCGATGTTTAGACATTTAAAAATTTGCAGTAGCGAAAATTGCAAAACGGAAATTTCATTTCAAATTTCAAAGTGTTGCCATTTGCAGAATGTTACGCACAGATATGTTTGTCCTTTATAATATAGATTGGAATCAGCCATACTAGGAGAAATACATATGAAATCATAAAAAAATAAAAATTATTACAAAGTAAAATCGAAATGAATGCAAAAAATAAACATAAACAATACGACTTCAACAGTTACAGCTGCAGGTACTGTGCAAAAGCTACTGTTGTGCTGTATTTTGATCTTACAAGGAGAGGGCCAACCTTGTTAATCACAGATTTTGATTATTTTAATAAATGTTGTAGAGTAGAGACCCCTTAGTGCCAGGTTCAACGGATTTTATCCAACGCTCCTTAGTTCTTGAGAAACCAAGAGGTCTAATAATAGTACACAACTTAAATACTTACTTTGCAACCGCAATGATAGGTTGGTCGTAGCCCAGTTGGTACGGCATTGCTGGTTAATCTGCGGGCCCGGGTTCGATACCCGAACGTGCTACATTTGTTTTTCTAATTTTTTGTTATATAAATATACTTGTAATTATAATTTAATCATTTCAATTACAAATTTTAATATCCTACATTAATTATAATGTTAACAAACACAATTTATCCTTTTTTATTTTTAAACTATTATTTCTCATCCTTTAAAGAGGTTTAAAAAGAAATTGGATCTATTATTGAATGATAAATTCCAAAATCATGACAAAATCTGTTGTGGTGCCATCTAGTTATGATAAAATAAAAGAATATTCAAATAAAATAAAAAAAAAAAGCAGGAAGAAGATAAAGGTGAAAGCAAAATAATTGAAAGTGCAAGCATACATATTACAAATTTAAAAATCTTTAATATGCAAAATATTGGTTGTAATTTAATTCTGATGCTAATTTTTAATATAATTATGCTTGTTACTTTAAAAACAGAATAATACAGTAGACTCCCTTAAATCCGCGAACGCCTAAAACCCGCGTATTTTTTCAGATGTAAACAATGAAATTTACAGTTAAGTTGCAGGAACAAAATTCAAGATGGCGCCGAAATCAACGACTACCGCAATGCTTTTTTTACTAAATTTTTTGTTAATCATTCTCTTTTGACTATTACAGCTGATTTATTACTAAATAAATTTACATTACTTTTGATTTTGATATAAATTAGCATATCTATATCAAAAATTCCAGGGTTCGAAATGGAAAAATCCACGAACCGAAACGCTATTTTAAAATTATTGTTCGCAGAATTTTTTTTTTTTTAAATTATAGACTAATTTATTTCTAAACATACAAAGCAGTACAAGAAAACCGTTCAAGACTCTAAATAACAATGAAAAATGTTACAGTGAGCGCAATAAAACTGTATATACTGATAATAGCATTAACACTGTTCTCGTTGCCACCACCAGATGGCAGCATAGGACTTTTGGAATCGAATTGAATCGATTTCATTCGTAATAATTTAATATTTTTCTAAATAATTATTTTAATAATTACTTGCTTTTAAACTAATAAATTATTTTAATATTTTACTTATTTTAATGTTTCACTTTATTGTAAGCATTCATTATAATTTCCCTTGCTTAACTACCAATCAAATTAATGTTTAAAAAATGTAAACAAATCAATGACCAGAAATCCGCAAAATTCTAAAATCCGCACAACCTCTGGTCCCAAGCTGTGCAGATTTGAGGGAGTCTACTGTAGTATTATCACATTGACTTCCTTTGTTAAAGCAATGCGTAAAAGATGTTTCTTTAAAATTACAAATTGACACAATTGCTCAATATGATTGCATTGATAAAGAATGTATGAAATACATTTTAAAAGTGATTTTTTAAAAATTAACAGTTTTATGATGTTTTATACAAATTTTTAGTTAAAAGTAAAAAATGAAATAGGTTAAAATTATAATTGATATACAATATTATAAATTTTAATTGACAATGATATTATTAATTATACTTACGAGTATATTTATAAAACAAAAAATGAGAAAAACAAATGTAACGCATTCAAGTATCGAACATGGGTCCCGGCAAACGTCGTACCAACTGAGCTACGACCAACCTGTCATTGCGGTTGCAAAGTAAGTATAAGTTGTGTACTATTATTCAACCCCCCCGGTTTCTCAAGAACTAAGGAGTGTTGGATAAAATCCTTTGAACCTGACACTAAGGGGTCGCTACTAGAACATATATTAAAATAATAAAAATCTGTCATTAACAAGGTTGGCCCTCTCCTTGTTAGATAAGAATATAATTTACACCATAACCATAAAATAAGGAAACTTTATGTCATATTTATCCAGTTTTAATAAAGAAAAAAAGCCTCGTTGATTTAAAAATGTCTTGGAAAAAAAAAAAGATCATGATCAGCAGTAATCTTGCAGCAGGATCTTGATTTTTTCAGAAATAAATTCATATTTTCTTCATAAGAAAGGTTGAGTTCCGTCCTATTAATGAGAACTAATATTAAAATGCGTAATATTTATAAAATAAAAATAAAACACGGGGAAATGAATGTAAGAAAAATAAACAAACAATTTGGTTACAATTTGCACTTGTAAATATTGTGCAGGACCTACAATATGGTGAATTTTTGCTATAGATACACTAATTTACATCCAAAATCAAAAGTAAAGTAAATTTGATTAGAAATTAACCTGCTGTAATAGTCAAAAGAACATAACTAACAAAAAAATTAGTTTAAAAAAATTGTGATTACCGCTGATTTGAGCGCAATATTGAACTTTGCACTTGCAACTTACTGTAAGTTTCACTGTTTACACTACAACAAATGTGTGGATTTTAGGTGTTTGTAGATTTCACGGAGTCTACTGTATCTATTTATATTCAAACAATACAAAGATTCTAACTTACCGTTTCTATTCAGGGAGATAACCATTTCTGCAACAAGATATTTAACTTAATAAATGGACTCAATTACTGCATTTAATCAAGACATATTTTTTTAAATAAATTTTCTGAGTTTATTCAAACATAAAAAAAAAAAAAAAACTGAAGACTTCCTTATATTAAATATAAATAAATAAATACTTCTGCAATGTAGTCATTCATATGGCAACTACAGATTAATTAAGCAGTTACAAAGTAGAAAGAAAAAAAACAAAATTTTTTGAATTTCTGTATTAGTGACGTTATTGTTCGTACTGTCTATCTTCCTTGCATGGGTAATATGAAAGTACCATTCTTCCAAATGCACCTATTTAATAGGTGGAAGAAAACTTTTACGCTAGCTGGAGACAAAAAATTGTTTTAATCTCCATCATTCATATTGCTTATATTTAATTAAAAATACAAATAAGGATGATAGTAATTATGATAATACAGTAGAAGATCTTTATAACGCAAACCTAAAAACGCAAGGTTGTGCGTTATATAGAATTTTGCATTATATGGATCACATCATTAAATTCACCTTGTAAACATGGCCAAATATGTCTGACACATATCAAAATACATTAGAATATCTTTATACTACATTTCTTGTTACCAAGAGTTATCAAAATTATAAATTTTTGCATAATATAGGTCAGACAGTGTTAAATTTACTTTATAAACATGATCCAAATATAACTGACACAACCACCCCTTATATTAGGCATTTTCAAAAATGTTTATTGTAATAATAGCTTTTTTTTCTGTAAAAAGGTCTTAAATTAGAAGGTAAAGTTGAACTAATATATCAAATTTAGTCCTCTAGAGAGTAGCAATATTTCACAATGTGAAAATGCAGGTGTTTTTTAACTGTAAAAATCATTGTTTACATCTGAGAAGTTGTGCGTTATATGGAGAATTGCGTTATATAGAATTGCGTTATAAAGATCTTCTACTGTAAATCAAAACATTTAATTTCAATATCAAAGCAGTATTTCTAAATTGTACATGCAAAAAATACAAGAAACTATTTGTGAGATTTGCGTCAAACTAACCTAAAAGTACCATTTTTTTTTTTTTTTTTTTTTTTTTTTTACTAGCATAGGCACCCCTGGCTACCTATCTAACATTATGAAAATACCAAAACTTCAACATTTTACATTTTTGAAGTGGTCATACCTACTTAAGCTGTTTTTAAATTATAGGTAAAGTTCGATAAATATTATATAAGTAAGTTAGTATGCGATCAATTATAAACATAAAATAATTACTTTTAATTGAGCCGCATGAGCAATATTACAATGTTTTAAAGTGAAACACTCCAAGAAAACTACAAATCAGTTTCCTATTTTTAACATAAATGTGAATAATAATCAACAAATTACTTACAAAAGAAATAAATAAATGAAATAATCTGCTACAAAAAACATCTTAATAAATGGGGACACATGAAATTTCGTGCCATCATATGATCCAATCACAGAACAAATTCTAAAATTTTTAATACAAAACAGATTTTAAATCTGGGACTACATTCGTCCCTTAAATATTTCCATTAACTTATTTTATTAAATAGGGTGGTGTAGGGTAAAAAAAATTCGATTTCAAAGCTAAGTTTACAATGAGAGCAGGATTAAAGGACAAGACGCCGATACAAAGAATGAATCATAGCCTCTAAGGAATGAATAATGAATCGAGTTTTCGTTTCTTGTTCAATGATTCGTCAAATTTTGCACGCGAGGCCATATTTAAGTGCTAGATTTGCGCATTTTGAATAATGATTCCTGTTCCTTTTTTATAAAAAAATGTTTTGTTCGGTGAAAATTTTATTGATTCATTATTTATGAATGAATTCTTCTATCGTGATTCATTCATTTTGTTGGCGTCTCTTTACTTTTCGATAACATGGACGAAATGAGTCTACTCTGATTTTAACAATAGCTAGTTTTTGAAATCAGTTTTCTGCCCCATCCTCTTTACTGAAATAAATAAATGGTAAGATATGTTTCTTTGGTTATTCTTCTACTTAAAATTCTACAGATTGCGATTTGAACGTATCATGGCACAACATTTTATGTGTCCAACTTTCATTTTTGCTGTCATTTATAGACATTTAAAATACAGTGGAACTCCAGTTATACGTTTTGCCCGGGACCGGGTAACAAAACCTATAACTCAATAAAACATACAATTAAATTAATGATCTACGAGGACTTTTTAAAAATACATATCATTAAAATTTTGTTTTGCTGACAAGTTTCAGTTACATTTTTCATCGAAAACCGAAGTTGCATAAAAATTATGCACTATAACATAGATTCGTGAAAATGGAACAGAGTAAAAAAAAAAAGATAAATCAGAAAGTGCACAAAGAAAGGTTATTTTATCATAAAAACTTTATAAAAAATTCTATTTGCACACAGAGTATTTAAAATAAATGAATGAAATCGTGTAAATCATTCATCAAAAACATTTCCGTTAGAAACTATTTCTTGCCTTAAGAACAATTATTTTAGGGTGCTCTTGTTCTACATCAAGACATGACACATTATACTAAAATAGCCTCTTGCGATAATGTACTTTATAATTTGCAATTATGCCCAAAACTAAGAGCTGGAATTTTCTAGTGCTGTTGGCTGGGGAAAACTTCACATGGATGTTCTCGAGCTAACTTGAGGGCGAGTGGGCAGCACATAAATAAATAGAGTAACTTTGTATTTTCCTCTTCCTATATGCTCATCTAGTTTCTTTAGCCATGTATCCATGGCTGCCCACGTCATCCACGCTTATAGATTTGCCTCATAATCCATGAAGAACGTAATTACATTTTTATAACAACAGCTGTATTTTTCAGGGACTAAATGTCATAGCTTATTGGTACCGTCAAACATTATTTACTTTCCATGCCGGTCCTTACATGAGTCCAGTCTTGTCTGCGATGTAATCGTCTTTCTCCTAACAGCCTTGAATTAATTTTGGAAGTTCCTGATCTTTGAATTGATCAACTGTGCGATCATTCATGGCATTCTACTCGGCGCATATGGGGCGACCAGTAATACCTTGGTGGTCCTTGAATCCTGTAAGCCAACCTTTAGAAGCTTTGAATACTGCTAACTCGAGGGCCTCTTCTTGCAACAAATTTCAGATTACCGGATTGTCAGCCAAATGCTTAGACCGAAACCACAATTACAGAGATTTTTCTAATTCGGAAAATTGTCCTTCTTGCAGGCGTGCTCATTTGGAAGAGCCCAGGTTCAGTTAAAGCGTCTTTTATTTTTTCTTTCTTGCTTAAAATTGTGTTGAGGTATTCCAATACGTTGTGACAAAGTCTCTCACTAGAATTGGCCTCCCGCCTTCCAAATAATTTTGAGCTTTTCCTTTACTGAGAGAGCTGCCTATTTCCAACTCATTTTTAAGCCGCATGCTGAGATGTCAAGTGACCTATGACACAGCACACTGTCGGATGCACATCCATATTTTTTGCCCAAAATAACTGCCATATTAGGACCCTCAGCATTAGTCTACCGCGAGATCTGGGATTGCGTATTTAAAAGAACCGGTTGTTGTTTTCCATTTGCTAATGATAACTGGATTTAGCTTAGGTTCTTGGTTCTGGACCCACAGTGGTGGGGATCACGTCAGTCCGTATTATAGGAATTCTAGACGAAGGCAGGCAATCACATGGCTGTGGTGGTAAAGAGAAACATCAGAGGGGATGGAAAGCGGGGTCCTTGCTGCTACAGCCAGCACCTCTATCCTCCCTTACTTTTCATATGCTCCAGTTTTGGACATGACTACCGTAATTTCTGGCCTAAAATCTGTGGATTATCTGTTAAAAAACCTCAAAATTTTTAAGTGCGGATTATCTGCTGAAATTTTTTTTAAGCAGAAGTTCAGGGCAGACGTCCAGTTTCTACCAGCAGTCATAAAATAAAAATGTAAACAGTTATCAAACGATTGAGTGCTATCGACCATTCGTAGAGTTGCTTGTGATTGGTTCACATATGACGTGACCGTGCTAGTGGGAGTGGCTTCCGATTATGATTTTATTTCTTTTAGCCTTTTGGAAAAATGTTTCTATGAAGAATAAAACGTTTCTCAACTCTTCCCTTTCAAAAATTGCAATCTCAACCATTTATGAAATAGCCAAGGAGGTTTAACCTCCTTGGAAATAGCTACTCCCAAAATTATGGCAATTTTACAGATTACGATGATTGATATTACGATGCAACCAATGGGAATCCATCACACATTCATCGAATGAATCATTATCGTATCGTAGTTTCATAATTTTACTGCTGCCCTCTATGGATAGGATCATAAAATACAATCATGTCCCTGTAATTTATATTAAAAACCAAAACGTATTTGATGGTATATCACATTTAAAGTTATAATAATGTCTAAGAGAAAGCCTGTTATTTAACACTGCAGAATTTAAACAGAACATTATTTAAAAAGCGGAAGATGATTTAAAAACAGCAATTATTACAGAATTATCTGTATTCACAAGACACTCAACGTTTTAGATATAAGATTCAATGAAAAAAATTAGTTGTATTTTTTAACTTGTAATTATTTTATTATTATTATTATTCAGTTATTTAATTACAATTATCATTTAAATAGAGCAATTAATTAAATAGCGAGGTGGTTTATTAGTAGTACTTTGGAATGTTGAAAACGATGAGTAATTCTCGTATAGTCCGCAGATTATTCGCCGATGTGGATTATCTGCTGAAATTTTTTTATAAGGGCTAAAAATTGCGGCTGTGGATTATACGCTGATGCAGATTATATGCCGGAAATTATGGTAGTTAAAATCCCAGAAACCACAGAGGAAAAATTCGGCAAGGGGTACAAAAGGTTCAGAAAAAATATTTTCTGCAAAACATATAAATAAGATAAAATTTCATTTGAGGACGCTAAAAGAAAATGCATAACTGAGGGAAATGTATAACTCAGCTAAATTTTATCAGCAAATGATCGGGACCAGTGGCTTTAAATGTATAACTGAGGGAAACACATAACAGGAGTTCCACTGTATTCAGCACACAGGTGAACTAAATATTTGGCAAGCCGAATAGTAACTATCATGCCCAATACTGTAATATTTTAGAATTTCAGGTATTAAAGAGTTAAATTTTACATAATATTTAAAACAGATGCTTTCCTTTTGATAAACAAGAATTTTTTTACAAGTAAACTTTACCTACACTATAAAAACTATGCTTTGAATTATTATTCAAGAAAACTTTTTTAGTTAATAAAATTTCAAATTTCATGGTTGTGAGCATAATTTTCTTGTATTCTAAAACAAATATTTTAAAATCAAAGAGAAATTTTGAAGTATTTGGAAGCACAATTTTACTATCATATACTATTTATTTCTCAGAAATGCACCAAAGTAAAAAATATATGAAAAATACAATTTATTCAAATGATTGTTTCTTCTA
Source organism: Maratus speciosus (assembly GCA_963932465.1). Classification (NCBI taxonomy): domain Eukaryota; kingdom Metazoa; phylum Arthropoda; class Arachnida; order Araneae; family Salticidae; genus Maratus; species Maratus speciosus. The sequence continues at coordinate 85,915,430 of OZ010794.1, forward strand.
TTAACTGTGTATTATCAGCCCATGTCAAGTACAGTTGTGCCAAGCATGACTCCAATTATAATCATTACATTAACCCTTAGTTTTGACAGCTATATTGTGTTTCATAGCTAATAAGAGCTGCAATGTAATGATAACAATATGTAATATAGTTTATTTATTTATCATAAATTATGGGGGGGGGGGGGTTGTAATACAGTTCATTTTTTCTTTTTATAGTTTTTTTTTGTCATTTATTTATTATGCTCATTTATTTTATTTTATTTATTTTTTATTATTTACCATTTTTAACAATTTTATGTATATTAATGTTAAATTTCTGTTTTGAATGTGATTGGCAATAAAAAATAAGATTGATAACCATTTTTGTGGCCCAGAATACTTGATAACATTCTAGTTCCTTTTGATAAATAAGGCATTTTTACAAATGAACTTTACTCTTAAAAATTATATGCTGTGCATTATTTTAAGAAGAGGGTAGTTTAAAAAGTATTTTTACTTTATTAAATTTTTCATGGTTTCTTCTGTGGGTTAAAACAAATTAATAAAATTTGATTATACAGTAAAAGAAATACAGTCAAGGATCCATAATCCACAATTTTCTATAATTCGCATTGCTTAATTAATGTAAACAATTAAACAAATTTACAAATTCTGGATCCAAAAATGATTTTTTTAAAGAAATAGCTGAAAATTTTAAATATAAAGGTGAATATAATCAATTTTTTAATACAAGAATTTGAGAATTGCATTTTTTGAGATAGCATATTAAATTAATTATTATATTTCATATTTTTCTTTTCATGTTATACTGAATATGGAATTAAAAGAGTGTTCAGAAATAAGAAAATGACATATAATCAATAATACTCCATAATCTGCAGTATTCCATAATCTGCCAAACCTTTGGTCCCAACATTGTGGATTAAAGAACTTTGTCTGTATTTTAAAATCAAAGAAAAATTTTGAATGAATTGGAAAAAAAAAATTATAGCCATGTACTGCTTATTTGTAAAGCAGGGACTAGAGTAAAAATATACTAATGCATTTTTATAATGGTGACATCTTTTGAAGAATACTGTTCCTGTTCTTTTTGTTCATAATTATATAAATACGTAGTACCTATAGTTGTTGTTCGGTCCGTCTGTCCACATATAACAGAGCAAAAACTACCCAACCGAATCGTCTGAAATTTTAAATATATAATTGATGCAAAATTTTGTCGAGTCCTTTCAAATTTTATGAAAATCAGATATATAGTTTAATGAGAGGGACAGTCCAAATTTTTCCATTACATTACTGTGAATGGGAAAAAATTATTTCAAGTGCATTTTAATGATGTTACAGCCTTCCGAATGGTCTGAATTTTTAAATATATAATTGTTGCAAAATTTTGTCAAGTTATTTCAAATTTTATGAAAATCAGATGTATAGTTTAATTACAGGGACAGTCAAAAGTTTTCCATTACATTACGGTCAATGGGAAAAAATTATTTCAAGTGCATTTTAATGATGTTACAGCCTTTCAAACAGAATGAAATTGATATGAAGTGCACTAAAATATACATTCAGTACAATATGCAGTGCAAAAAATATTAATAAAACTTGTTATAGTATGAACGCACCCCATTTGCCACCTATGACATGCAGTTTTCAACTTACTATTTTAATTATAACATTATGAATGCCACTTTTAAAATCTTACATTAAAGCCCCTTTTTCACTGAATTTTAACAGCATGTTTATAAAATAAAACCTTTCCATCTCAGATAACTCTTCTCCCTGCTGCATCGTCCATTAAGTCCTAAAAATCACAACCTGAAACCTGATTTCTGCATGGATGACTTAAGAAAATACTAATGCATCCAATTTATGATAATTTCGAAATAACATGTGATATGGGAATTTTCTCAGGTAACCTTATAATTTCTTAATAGATCCTGTATATAGAAGTCAATTTCTATAAAGTTAAAATTGAGACTATTTCAGACAGAGTTGTACTGTCCATTTTAAATAGACAAAGACAAATTTGTGTGTTGTGTGTAAGTCTTCAACAATCTACGAATTCTTTAGTGGACATAATTTCTATATGCACTGTAAAAGGTATTTAAAAAATTAATATAATTCAACTGTAAGTCTTTCAATAAGAAAAAAAAAAGATATTTTACAAGATAAGAAGTGGTAAATTTATTGATATCATATTGTATTTGGATAATACATGTGTTGCTACTCAATGTACAATTATAGCACATTAATTCTTCAGCAAATTTCTAAATCACCACAAAACAACTCATTATGTTTTAAAACATTGAGATTATTTTAAATCCATAAGAAAATTTTAATAACATTTCTGGTTGGAAGATTGTCAATTCGTAAGCTATTTTTACCCATCACTAGAATTGAGTTAAAAACAATGAGCAATTATTTGAACGCTTAGGATTCATGATATGACAAAGATGCTTCTTCCGCAAAAATGCTTAAAATTGTTTGGTTTAGGATAAATTATAATAGCACCAAAAAAAGCCATTGTTTTTCTTTATTTTATACATTTATATGTATTACAACTCTTTAAGCATTCTGTTTTTTTCCATCACGTAGATTTTGAATTTACAAAAAGTTTTATATGAATTTTTTTTTCCCCTGTGTATAAGAAATAAAGGGTACTAGTTAGTTATCCTGTCGACCAAAACTCTATTTCCAAATTATAAGATTAAATGTTAATAATGATTGATCGTAAATGTCACATTCACTTGACTTTAAGCAAGTTATATGTGTTTACGTCCTCAAGTAATTTCTATTTCAACGTTTTTTGTATTTTTTTTAATGTTATACTAATTTATTTGTTCTTTCGTTATTTAAAAAGAAAATTATGTCAACTTGTATAATTTGGGAGTTGTTTGGCGATTTATATAATTTGGCGAAATTGGTCTGTGGGATAACTAAGTAGTACCAAATAAAGATATATAAGATAATTCTCATAGGAATTCTTTTAATAACTATCATTTTATGAAATATGAAACAATCAGGAAAAATGGTGCAAGTTGCTCAAAGGGTTAAAAAATGTTTGTTGATGCATAAAGTGTATTTCTTCCAAAAAATGCTCGTCACAACAAAAATTGAAGCTATTTTTTGGGTGGTCTCCAGTTTATTCAAAATTGTTAATCGTTAATAATTTCGACTTTGTCTCCATCTTTTTATGTATGTTTTAGTGAAAATTTCAAAATTGAATATGAGTAAAATTAGCATTCGTTTTCTGGAACAAACACTCTTAAACAAAGGGCCTTTTCATGTGCAATTTATGCTTTTTAGATTTTTTTTTTTGGTTTATTTCAACATTTGCGTTTTTTTTTTTTTTTTTTCATATTTTCTTTACACACTATTTTAATGTGCTACTTACAGATCCAGAAACAGAATCAAAAGCATATTTTTTCAGTCTTAGATTAATAAATGATGAAAAATTTAGTAAAAATTTTTTTGCTATGCAATAAAATCCCTCAAATCTGCAACCCTAAAATCCACAAAATGCCTAAAATCTGCACATTATTGCAGACATAAACAAAGAAACTTTTAGTTAAAATGTAGGAGAAAAATTCCAAGACTTTTTTATCTTTATAACATTTTGTACACATTTAAATATGTAATTCTGGTTAATATGACTGAATTTATACTTTATTATGAATTAAGTACAAATTTAACTCTGGAAAAATTCAAGATTTTGCTGATATCAGTGGTGATCATGATCTTTTTACCAAATATATTTATATATTAACCTTTTTAGGTTATTAAGTCTGGCTAAACATGGAGTAAAACTTTATTATTTTATGAATTCAATGTAAATTATTAATTAGCGATGCAATTGATAGTGGTTTGGCCAAATACTGAATATTTGGCAAAGTTTTAGCCAGATATTTCTCCAAGTTATAGCTCAATATTCAGCTTATTGGATCACCAAACAGTAATTCATAAATTCTGATGTAAACGAAAATACTATATATTGATATCTTCATACAGTTCTTATTAAACATACTCAGCTTTAAAGACAATTAAAAATAAAATTTAAACTAGTTTTAATTCTAATAAATGGTTGCTTTTAGAGAAATGTTGAAGTTTATTGAAACATTTTGAATAAGTTACAGTAAAAAATAGTTCAACAACATCACTTATTTCGAAAGTTATTCCAATGGTGGAAACTCTCAAACTTTTTCTGTCAAAGACTGGAGAAGAGAATGAATTTTGTGTATTGGAACATTTTTAAAGACTGCCTGGCTCAAAACATGAATGCACACTTTAAACCAATTCATGATAATGAAAATTTTTGTATTTCAACTTTCCTATAACCCAGGTTTAAACTTGCATTTTTTGATAAAGCTGAAAAAATTATCTCAAGTTAAAATCTAGACTGATTTTACTTATGACTACTATCTCAAACAATGAGATTCCTAAAACTGAAATAAATGCTTGGCAAATGTGTCAGAAACAAGCAAAGGTGTTCATAATGAGTCGAAGACCACATTTTGGGACTGCTTCATGCAGATTTCAACTACTAACAAAAACAAAACAGTTAAGAAATTTTACCCACTTTGAAATAATTAGAAGGAAATCGGTAGTTATTTTAATAAATCCCTCTTAGATAGAAATGAATGCCCACTAAACTGGTGGAAAGCAAATTCTATTGAATTTATCACAATGGACCCTATTCAGGTGACGTCAGACGCCAGAGCTGGCGGTATGATGATCTGTTATTCTAGTTACTGCACCGGCAGAATACCAGTACGCGCAGGCGCAAACACCGCTAGCAGACGACTTTAGCCTTGACCCAGGTTGAGTGCTTACATTTTCACTGAAAATTTGCAAACTTGAGGAATGTTCTCGTATACAGAACAACATTTTGAATTTAGATTACAATATATTAAGTATATGCTGCTGCATCAAAGAATTTTTTTGCAGTATTTTTAGCAAACAAGCATTAATAACTCACACTCCATAGACTGCTATGCTAAACACCGCCAGTAAATACCGCCAGCAGACGAATTTTAGCCTCGAACTCAGGTCCTGTGCATAAGGTCTATTGGCAAGGAAATATTTATCAGCTCCTGTCAACAGTGTGTATAGTGAACGTTTGTACTCAGAATTATCAGAGCATTCTGTATGGAAAAAAAGCACAACCGGCTTTTGCCTGAAAATGCAGAAATGTTATTTTTTCATTGTAACATGAAATTATTTGTAAATAAATGATATTGTATACAGCAGACTCCCTCAAATCTGCATTGCTTGGGACCAGAGGTTGTGCAGATCTTAGAATTTTGTGCATTTCTGGTCATTGCTTTGTTTACATTTTTACAGTAATTTAAATGCAATCAAAATTATAATTGAGTGCTTGTAATATACTAAAATATTAAAATAATTAAGTAAAGTAATAGTTTTAAAAATTATTAAAAGTAAAGGTACGTAAATAATTAATAGTGTATAATTAAGTATGCATAATAAAAAATGACTTGCATTTATCTTGAATTATTGAATGAAACTTGCCTTATAAAGGTACCTTACTAACTCGCATCAAAACTATAAAATAAGGAAGTTTTATTTCAAGTTTAGTCAGACCTAATAAGTAAAAAAGCTTGATTAATACATAAATATATCTGGTAAAAAAGATTGTGAATACCAAATATATCAGCAATACCTTGATTTTTTTCAGAAATAAATTTTTACTTCCTTCATGAAAACCATGAGTTCAGTCATATTAATGAAAATTGCATTTAAAATATGTGCAGAATGATATAAAAATAAAAGAAAAGTCTGTAATTTTGACGCTATAGCTGAACTGAAAGTTTCATTGTTTACATCTGTGGTGATGTGCAGATTTTAGGCGTTTGCAGATTTTAGTGCTGCATATTTGAGGGATTACTGTGTGTGTTTTTTTATGTGACTTTACTGTACTTTTATAACTATATTCCAGAAATTGAATAAATGTTAATTTCTTTAATGTGTCATACTTAAGCATAATTAAGTCATTTTTATAATATATATAACATTCAAATTAATAAATTTACTTTAAATTTTTAAATAAGATTACTTGTATTACACCTTAAGAAAATTCAAATGATTATTAAATTTATATTTAATATTTGAAATAAAATTGTTTTATAAATTTAATAAACATTTAAATTACCTTAACATGTAACGCATAAATATAAACCTCTGGGTATATTATTTAAAATATATCAATTGGTATTCTTTATTGAAAATATAAATTATTTTAATTTAGTATTTAGCTGAGCTATTCAACCAAACTGAATATTCGGCTTTTAAGCTGAACACGCCGAATACCAACCAACTATTCATTGCATCCCTATTGTTAATGTACTTTTATGAAGCAAGTTTTATTGAATAATTCAAGGAAAATGTATCTCATCATTATTATGCATATTTAAATATACATTATTAATTATTTACTTGATCTCTACTTTTAATATTTTAACATTTATTAAATTTTCTTAATTTTTGTTAGTTTACTTAATTATTGTAATATTTTTCTATACCGTAAGCATTTATTATAATTTTGAATGAAATGTTACATTCAAACAACTTATTATTTCTATTTGCTAACAAGGTGTAGCATTAAAACTTTCACAACAACTCTACCTGAAGTTTCAACTCTTCTGTTTCAACTCTACCTGAGTAATTTTCAAAACAAGTAAATAATGATATTCTGAAATTGCACGGTCTATGACACAATGATCTGAAATGTCATCATTCAGTTTTTCATGTAACGCACGTTAATGTGCGTTACATGAAAAACTGTTGTAAAAGTTTTTCCAAATATCTGATTGTTTTTAACAGCCAGTACAAGTCCCTTCTCTTAATTCACAGGATAATTAATAACATGGTTTAAAAACTGAAACTGAATTGAACTGTACATGTATTTATATTTAGTATAGTCGGACATTATTTAGGACGTATATCTTCCATTCTAAGATCTGTGTCAGCCTATCTCAATGGCACCAACACGATATTAAATTGCATGTTCTTCGTTAGAATGTTCTGGCTGATGAGCTCAGTCATTTTTAAACAATTATTTTTATTCAAAAAAAAAAAAAAAAAAAAAAAAAAAAGAAAAAAAAAAAAAAAAAGTCAAGCAGCATTATTATCATGTTGCATATTTTGTAGCCTTTTTTGTTGAACAACTATCGATATCGTTGGTTAGTGCAATGGGGCTATGCATGTGCATATAGTAATTATCATCTTATGGGAAAGTGGATATCTGAAACTTGATATCGTAAGATATCTCTACGAGAAAGGAAAATTGACTTGATATCGTTTTCACCTTTGATCCAACTAACATTTCCTTTTTTGTAACTTTTTCTTTACATCAAAATAGCCTGTTATCTATTTTTTAGTCTGTTATCTTTTTTAAAAAAATACAAAATCATTATTAAAACTGTTAAATGATTAGAAAATTCTTTTATTTCCAAAATATGGAATACCCCAACGTTTGGTATTTCTATTCTTCTGCTATGTATGTGCATGTTTGAAATGAAATTTCTTGTGTTTATTACAGAAAGAATGTTGTCTACCTGTTTTGTTGATACGAAGTACAAGAAAACAATATTACTATCGAATGCATTATGTAACAAAAAGCTATTATTAAATACTTTTGAAAAGTAACTATATCAAAATATGCAATATGAACTTTTAAAAGCTCACTGTTTTTCTTATAAGGCCACAAAAATAAGAAAATAGATGTTACAAGTTAAAAATATGCATTTTATTTAAAATTTCTTAGTACTTTCAGCCTGCATTTCCCGCAGCCATCATCAGAGAATATTTTTATAATTAATCTGATTCTCTTAATTAATCATAATTGATTTTTTTAATTCTTTGATGATGGCTGTGGGAAATGCAGGCCGAAAGTGCTAAGAAATTTTAAATAAAATGTACATTTTTAACTTGTAACATCTATTTTATTATTTTCGTCGTCTTTTAAATAAAATGGTGAGGTTTTTAAATTTCATATGGTGTATTTAGTAATTAAATTAAGGTGAAATATTGCATTTCGTCTTATGATTTTATTTAGTAAATTTTTTGGTTTTTTTATTATTTTATTAAATTACTTTTGGCGTGGCGTGCGGAAGTTGTCTTTTAAGCATACTAGCATACAAGTAAAAATTTTCAACTTTGATAAATTACTTCCTGTATCCCAAGGCACTTACATATTCACCGAAAGTCCATTTTTATGCAAATTTTGAACTAAAAAATTATAAGTAAAAATAAGAGTTAAAGAATCATTTGTATAGCGTAAAAAATACTCTCTATAAAATACGAAAAATTGTTTATCTTTCATTATTAAACGTATAAAATTGTTTTTTACACTATATTGAAAAGACCACACAAAAGTGCAAGTGATGAAGGGCAAAAAGTTCTATACAAAAACCATAAAGGAGGAACATTATACTGTTATAAAGGAACCTTATTCTTAGTATATTGGGCACGTTTCAGTTGCAACAGGAGAAGCTAAAGCCATAAAAGAAGCAGTAATAATTTCTTTGTCAATTATTATGGGCTTACAGTAATTGGTTGCGACGGAGCAAATGTAAATATTGGCCACAAAGGATTAGTTATCTGCCTTATGGAGCTGAAATCAATAGACTCTTACAGTAGTCATTTGTTTGCATCATACAAATCAGTTGCCTTTACGACATTTACTAAATTCTTTACATGGTGCAACAATTGATTCTACAGTCTTTTGTGGGCCAATTGGTTCTGCAAACTAAACCTACAAGGAGCTACCTGTAGTTTCATTTTCTTCAATAAGTGTGTAGAATATGTCAGATAACATTGATGGAATGGGTCTCAGCAATGATCAGCGATATTTATATGATATTTGCATAGCAGTATCGCCTGGTGAATGTGGTTCTGACTTGTTGTCATTATTAAAACGTGGTCCAGTTGTTCACACAAGATAACTGACAACGGCAGGTAGAATTTTAAGGTTGTATGTGCCCACAGAAAATACATTTGAGAATATCTTTATTCTTACAACATATATTATTTGAGGTATATGCCCCAGTAGGGTTCCACATCAAAACAAAGCCGTTCATAACAAATAGTCCAGGCAATAGAGACCGTGTAGGGGCTCTACCTAGCAAAATTCATGGTAGTTCTGGAAAAAGGCTTAGGTTTTTAGGGTCGCTGAATCCGAATTTTTAACTTCCCACCAAACTTTCCTCCGGCAACCCCCCAAAGTTTGGTAAAAAGCCCCCCAAAAAGGTTTTTATTAAAAAAAATCTATTTTTTTTTATTGTTTTAGGGGAAAAGTATCTAGAAAATCAGAAAGTAGACAAATTTTGCAACAAATAAGATATATGACATTATGACGTGGGATGAATGGGGAGGGGTGGGGGATCTACCTCGGAACATGCGCCCCGGTGCTGCGTGGACTAAGTTGCGCAATTACACTTAACCACTCGCATCGTTCACATTCGCACTCCCGTCTCCCCTCCGAACTTTCCCTATAAGGTGTAAGTTTTTTGGGTCACTGAATCCGAATTTTTAACTTCCCTCCAAAATTCCCCCCACCCCGAAAACCCCCCAAAATAGTTGTTTTTAAATTAAATTTCTTATTGTTTTAGGGGATAAAGCATTAGGAAATTCAGAAACTAGACAAAATTAGCAACAAATAGGATATATGACATTATGACGTAGGATAAACGGGGAGAGAGGGGGCTGCCTCGGTACATTCCCCGCGCGCTTTTCTCAAAAACCAAATTTTTTGTGGGGTTGCTGGGTGAAATTTTGGTGGGAAGTTACAAATTCAGATTCAGCGACCCCAAAAACATAAAGTGAGTCGAAATCCAGAACTAGTATTAAATTTGCCAGGTAAAATCCCCTATTGCCTGGACTTCATAACTTAGTGGACGTCACGTCGCAGTGCATGTTCAGAGGCAGCCCTCCCCCTCCCTGTTCATCCTACGTCATAATGTCATGTATCCTATTTGTTGCAAATTTTGTCCAGTTTCTGAATTTCGTAATGCTTTTCCCCTAAAACAATAAGAAATTTAAGTTAAAAAAAACTATTTTTGTGGGGGAAGTTAAAAATTCGGATTCAGCCACCCAAAAAACTTAAAGTAAACCGTATAGGGAAAGTTCGGAGGGGAGATAGGAGTGCGAAGGAAAACGATGTGAGTGGTTAAGTGGAATTGCGCAACTTAGTCGCATGTTCCGAGGCAGATCCCTCCTCTCCAATCATCCCACGTCATAATGTCATATATCTTATTTGTTGCAAATTTTGTCTACTTTCTGAATTTATAGATACTTTTTCTCTAAAATAATAAAAAAATTGATTTTTTTAATAAAAACCTTTTGGGGGGGGGCATTTTACCAAAATTTGGGGGGGGGGGGGGTGCCGGGGGAAATTTTGGTGGGAAGTTACAAATTCGGATTCAGTGACCTGAAAAACATAAAGTAAGCCGATTTTCAGAACTACCATTAATTTTGCCAGGTAAAATCCCCTATTGACTGGACTAAAAACGGGCGCGGCATATTTGGAAACTTATTACGTTTTCTAGGTATTTTGAACCCAAAAGTGATAGTAGACGCTGTTGTTCAACGATATAGTTTCTTTTGTCATATTGAAAATTTCTTATTGTCAGTGATCTTGGATAACAGAGAGCATATCAGGTCTTCGGCAGTACGAAAACTAATTCGTGCTAGAAATGAAAATAGAGGAACACCAGAAATAAGGATTTTTCAAGCACCAAAAAGTACGCTTAAAAACAAAGGTTTATTATCGAGTTATTAACTGGACGTTTTGAACCACCTCTTTTGATGAATGTGCCTTCCGAATAAATTGAGCCATGGTAAAAGTAGGAAAAACGGAGGAATGGTCAAAATATCCATGCCATACCCACGCTGCTTAAAGATGCATTCGCCAAGTGTCTGAGGAATCAGAAAGCGTATCTGGACAAGAAAAGAGACAAGATTTCATATATTGAATAGAATAACATCAAGAAATCCTATCAAACATTTTAACACCAAATATTATTACAAACTTCAGAAATATGTAAATCTTCAAAATAAAAGAATTAAAAAATGTTCTGTGTAAGTTCAATTTTCATAACTTGTATGATTTAGTGCTTTCATTTTTAAATTTATACTTCATGTATTATTATAAAATTATTATTTATAAGCTTATTCTTTATTAACTAATCACTTTGCCAGATGTGTAAACAATTTTCGTAAATTAAAAATTACAATCTTTAACCCTATTTGGGACACCGGAAGTTATGAATGGATTTAGATAAAGAATTATGTTAATTACCCGATTATGTAGCTCACCCAATACACAACTTTCTCAACAGGCCATAAATGGAATTTAAAATAAGTAAAAAAATAAATTAAATTAAATAAATATAAAATTTCATAAAATTTTCTTTTATTAACTATTTTGGGGCACCGGAAGATATGAATGGATTTCAATTTAAATAAACATGTAAACTAATATATATAAAGGACAACTTTCGCACCCCGAGCCAAAACTAATTTAAAAAATAATAAAAAATGTATAAAATCTCGTAAAAATTTCAATTTTTAACTATTTTTGGGGCACTAGAAGATATGAATGTATTTCAATAAAAAAAATAGGTGTAAACTAGAATACAAAAAAGGCAACTTTTGCACCCCGCGCCAAAAGTAATTTCGAAAATAAATTTTTTCGCATACTTTTCGATTTACCCTAGTGTACATCTCAAATTATAATCGATTTCTCCCTCAAACAATCTTCCGTGATTCTCATTTCCCTGCAAATCAGCTTAAATTAAAAGTTTGACACCGTTATCTGAAAGATCCGAAGTTTTTATAGGAAAATAGAAAACACTGCTCGATTGCTTTCTATTGAAATAACAATACATGCTAATTATATTTACTTACAAATGAAAGTGACTTCGCGAATGTGAAGAGAAGAGAAAGCTGTATGAGCAAAGTTCGTGATGACGTTGTTTATATGTAAAGAGCTATTATAACTCGCACGCAATAAAAAACTAAAAATTCGCAAACCTTAAGCTAATGTTGGTTGACGAAAAACAAAAGAAAATATTCATTTTGCATTTGATCTCTAAAATAATAATAAATAATCAGCGCTATTAAAATATATCCTAATGGCGCCATATTCCGATTGGTGCCACGTCACATAATCAGATTGTCGCCGTCAAGACCGGATATGAATCTGCAAATATCACAATTATAACACAGAAAAGAAGGAAAATACGATTTCTCTTTCCCCTTCATTCTGATGAAAACAGCATTAAAATGACTTAAAGTGGAATGAGTAATTTTAAAGAAAAAAAATTTATTTGTATTTTATCTGTACGCGAATAAATAAAAATGTCAAGTTCAAAAGAATGAGCCCGAGCCTGAAGACTGATATAAAAATCGAGTCCATGTCGGGACCGGACTCGTCTCATCTCTAATCTGTATGTCGATGCAAATTTATAAAAAGGAGATAAAAAAAATGTAAAAATAAAAAGATTTCTATACATTGATACCAACATCATAAATACGGGGTTGGGATCCAGGAACGATAATATATATATCGTCAGGAGGAGATGGAATCCAAAATTTCCATAAAGTTGATAATATTATATATGTACAACCCCAATATATCCCGATAAGAAAAAAATATCTGTCACGTGATACTCGAAACTTTTCCGTATCCATTGCAGCAACTGAATAGAGCTGTTAAGCGAAATTATTCACTGCCAAAGAGGGGGAGGGGGGATCTGTTCGCCGGGTACAGCTGAATTCTTCATTAATTGTACGGTTTTCAAACGATGACATTGTCCATCCTCCTCTTGACCCGTGAATCCTTATATTCCATTGAATGGAGATGTTGCATGTGTTTTTGCTATTAATTTTTATCAGATGTATCATATAACTGCCGGTGCTTGCGTAACAGGCAAAACCTGAGCTCCCTTTCTTCAGTTACTGACCTGAATTGGTAGTTACCCGATCACGGATGATGCCATTCGGAAAAATTTAAAAGCTAAAATCAATATATTTAAAACTTCAACCAACTTCAGGCAAGGCAGGATGTTTAATATGTCAAACGACTGTAATGGCTTCCCATTCAGTATAGCCTTAAAAATATTATTACCAGAGATTTCACATCTTAACACTGGTCTCGACCCACTTTTTCTCTCAATTTCTACATTAACCTGATTTAAGGTATACTGCATGCACACATGTGGAAACAAAACAGTAAGTTGCTGTCCAAGGCACACGCTATTCCGAGATTTTGAATAAAGATCTAAAAATTAAAATCAGACAAATAAAAATGACTCTCGACGTTTCGATTTATCTTTAAAACCATCATCATGGTTTAACTTTTTTCAATACAAAATGGCAAAATTTATTCACATGTTACATTATCGAAGTTATATTCAAACTAAACGGAGTCAAGAAGTAAGAGAAATTTCATGAAACATTTAAAATAAACTCAGTGATATCATATCTTATCCAATAATAGATTAAAACAACATTATTGGGAATATTAAGCGAAAGTCCTTTCAAAATACCGTTCCGAAATTGAAAATGAAACCTTGTCATTACTGATTTCTTAAACAAATCTCTCAAAATTCCCGAATAATTGCTTTAAAAAGATGGTCCTATTTTGAAGTATTTTGGCATTGTCTAAGTCAATAAACTAAATAAATTATTAGAAAACAACGTTTAAACACACAGTAAAATAAGTAGATTTGATCATATAAATTATTAGAAAACAACGTTTAAACACACAATAAAATAAGTAGATTTGATCATATAAATTATTAGAAAACAACGTTTAAACACACAATAAAATAAGTAGATTTGATCAAAGCAGATTTGTGTGTTTAAACGTTGTTTTCTAATAATTTGTATTTTCACACAAGTTCTGTACTTACAATAAACTAAATACTTTCTTTGAGGAAAGTTCTTGATGATGCAGTTGAGAGTTTATTGCATTTTAATAACTTTTATGTTCTTTCAACCTTTCAAAGAGGCGACGCTTTGTCATCCTAATATAGGATGTATCTATACTGTCAGTAATTTTAAAATGTATGGGACTGTACATATATAACGTTAATAACTTTTTGGCAATTTTTGACCCCCTCCCCCCCATACGATATCATGCGTTATCATTTTTCAACCGCCCTTTCCCCAAAAGATATTGATATCAGTTTCTATTTTTATTTTTATTTAAATTTTTTTTTTAATTTTTTTCTTTTTATATATTGGCAGTGATATATAGATAGGGTTATACATTTATTATTCGCATACTTTACTGATTTAATTGAAAAGAAAAGTTAGTAAAATATCACTATTATATATGAAATAACTTTATATCAAATAACACTAAGAAATACTATTTAAAAGTATGTATTAATAAGCTTTTTATTACATAATGGATTCAACAGTAATATGGTCTTTTTGCATTGGCCCTTACACGAGGTTAAGCAGTACTTCTTATAAATAAAAAAAGTAGACAATGTTATTCCCCATTTTTTGCTAGTAAACATAACTCGTATCATTTCGAACCTGGTTTCTCTTACAACGAATTGTATATGTGGTAGAAGAGTACGAATGGGAAACAACAGATGGGATATTCCATATCTTGAAATGAAATGATTTTATAATCATTTAATAGTTTTAATAACTTTGTATTCACCTAAAAATAAATAAAAGACCAAAACAAATTACAGACTAAAAAAAATAACAACAGACTACCCTGACTAATGTAAAGAAAAATACCAAAAAAAGAAAATTTTGGTTCGATCAAAAGTGATAACACTAGTCTGCATGTTATCAGACGATTAAAAACCAATGACTGCCTTTTATGTATTTTTTTATGCTGATTACAGAACTATTCTTAGTTTTCTTCTATCACGTACAGTTTGTTTGCAATCGACCCGAGTTGATTTCGAAGATTCAAGGGAAATTTCCCTTCACCACACACGAAAAATTAAAAGCTGGAATTTCCATTGGTCCTCAAATCAAAAAACTGATGAAGGACAAAGATTTTGAAAAAACGAGATAGAAAACGACGCATGAACTGCCTTCGAATGTGTTACCAAAAACTTTATAGGGAATAAGAAAGATCCAAATTACAGGAATATTGTTGAAACAATGCTGGAAAATTTAAGAAGTTGGGCTGTAATGCGAGTGTAAAAATGTGCGTTTTACATTCTCATATTGACTACTTTCTAGAATAGAAAATCTGGGACATTACAGTGAAGAGCACAGTGAGCGCCTTCACCAGGATATCAAAGAGATGGAGAATAGGAATTGGGGAAGATGGAATGTAAATATGATGGCAAACGACTGTTGGATGTTGAAGGACATAAATGATGAAGTAGGATCTGCAAGGAAGACAAAATATAAGAAAATTTCTTTAATTGAGCACTATTTGCTTTTCGTTTTATTAAAGAAATATCATGAACTTATAAGGACATTCTGTACAGTATTTTAAAGTGTTTAATGAAGTACTTTGTCTGAAATTGTGATAAATTTTTGATTGCATTAATAAAAATATTCAAAACACAACTTCTTGTTTTTTTGTAAAATGCTGACGTGATAGACAAAAATCGAAGTAATTTCAGGAATCAACATCAAAAATTTATTCAGGAACACTTGTTCATAAGATATCATCTGACAAAAAGTTTTAAAAATGCTGACTGGTGTAATGATATCAAGAGAAATATCCCCCCTCCCACTAGAAATACCTTACAATATCAAGTGCCAGACAACCCTGCGCCCTCTTTCCTAAAGTGATAAAATTGTATATGTACAGCCCCTATCAGATAAATTCCAGAGAAAAATGTAGGTGGAACAGGATCAGTATTTCTACCTATGTATCTGTATGTATTATGTATGTACACATGTATCTGTATCTATACCCAAGTTAAGTCATACCTAAGAATATATAATATGATAATTTAATGGATGAATTTTGTACTGTTTAAGAAAATGAAAATTTTAAAATCGGTGATTTAATTGATAGTTAATATTTAGTGCTATTTATTAAACAGTGGATTGTGTATTATTGTTTATTATTTTTCTTTCTGTTTTTAGATTCTGAGGTAGATAAAATGTTTTCCTGAAGTTCATTAAGTCATTTCCTTGGATGAAAATGGCAACAATCTCTTCATACTGATAATTTGATGGAGTTTCTGTTATCCAAGACAAAACTTTTTCACTTAAGAAAATGTCATCGATTACAGAAGAAAATTCTTCCTCTGGAGAACAGCACTTTCTTCCTCAAAATGGTGATAAAGAAAAACATTCCTCCATTGATGCAGAGAAAAAAGTTTTTCTGTGTGAAATATGTTCTAAAGGATTTTCTCAGAATCATATTCTAAGAAGACATATCTTGACTCATACAGGTGAAAAACCCTTTGTTTGTGAAATATGTTCCAAAGGATTTTCTAGGAATAGTAGTCTAAGAACACATCTTTTGGCTCATACAGGAGAAAAACCTTTTACTTGTGAAGTATGTTCCAAGGGATTTTCTCAGAGTGGTAGTCTAAGAACACATCTTTTGACTCATACAGGAGGGAAACCTTTTGCTTGCGTAGTGTGTTCCAAAAGATTTTGTCAGAGTGGTAATTTAAAAAGCCATCTCTTGACTCATACTGGAGAGAAACCCTTTGTCTGTGAAAGATGTTCCAAAGAATTTTCTAATAAGAGTACTTTAAGAAGACATCTCTTGACCCATACAGCTGAAAAACCTTTTGTTTGTGAAACATGTTCCAAAACTTTTACTGATAAGAGTACTCTAAGAACACATGTCTTGACCCATACAGGTGAAAAACCTTTCGTTTGTGAAATATGTTCCAGAACATTTTCTGTTAAGAGCAACCTAAGAGGCCATCTCTTGACCCATACAGGGGAAAAACCTTTTGTTTGTGAAATATGTTCCAAAGGATTCTCTCAGAATGGTAATCTAAGAAGCCATCTCTTGACCCATACAGGTGAGAAACCGTTTATTTGTGAGATATGTTCCAAAGGATTTTCTCATAATAGAGATCTAAGAAGACATCTGTTGACTCATTCTGTAGAGAAATCCTTTGTTTGTTAAATATGTTCCAAAGGATTTTCTGATAAGAGTACACTAAGAAGCCATACCTTGACCCATACAGGAGAATAACCTTTTGTTTGTGAAATATGTTCCAAAGGGTTTACTCGGAATAATAATCTAAGAAATCATCTAAGAAACAGTCATACGGAAGAAAAACCTTTTGCTTGTGAAGTACGTTCCGAAACATTTACTACGAATTGATGGGGTGAAATTTGCACTTCAAAATAAATCTTATAAATATCTGACTAGCTCTCACTATCCCCTTTGTCTATCACCTCACCAATACCCTTTTGTGCATCATCTTTTAGTTATCTATATAAAATTATAATATTGGTGATCGCTTTTTGCTTCTGGGAATCTTGTGTACTGAGATGAACTATCCCTCATAAAATGATATATCTAAATTAATCTTTTATTTATATCAAATTCCTTTTACCCTTTTAAATATTTTAATTAATAGTTTCTCTTAATACAAAATCTTAATTATCTTGCGCTGTGTAATTTTGAAAAACAAAGTTCCGTTTGAAACAGCAAGTTAAGCAGACACATGAAACCATTAATTTGAAACTTACTCCGTTTTGCACATAAACATAAAATTTATCTACATAAAAAAAACACAAAAAGACAATGCAAATACATATAATTATATCTTGGACAAATTCCATTTGAAACCTACAAATTAGATTAAATATTAATTGCAATCTTTAGACTATTGATTGCTACTTGAATCAAAGTTACTCAACGTAATTAATTTATTGACCAAGGTAGGCAAGGGCATGATTTTGCTAAAATTGTAAAACTCCTTAATTTAGCAGGCAAAAAGGGAAATAATAGAAAAATACCTTTTACATCATGGATCATCGTTTTGCAGCAAGTCTAGAGGTAAATGCGGTTAAATCCACTTTGTATATACACACATGTTGAGAGTCTTTGGGCACAGACCCCTTTTCGGGTCTCCTTTCACATATAACTAACTAAAACAGACTGGCCTGAAACTGGCAAGATCCTTTTTTTTACGTGAGACTCTTAGAAAGACATTTTTCGGACTGACATCACTTCTAGATCTCGTTGTATAGATCCTTACATTTTTAATTTTTGTAATTTATTCCGTCCATTTACTTTCTCACCTCTTTATTGTCCAATAAGGTCTAACCTATTCTTTCCCTTTTCTGCCGCACTTGAAGTTTTAGTGGACCTTTGGAAAATTATCTGTTATCAGATATATAAGAGCTATACTATTGGTTCTACTGCCGCCCTTACTGCCCCGACCTGATTATCATTTGTTATTTTTGTTTTCTGTAGCCAGGCATGTGTCCTGGGGGAAAGCATCTTTTCTCTATACAGCATCATAAATTCGAGTGTCCAAATGTTGTTATTAAAGTGTTCAGTCGTAAGATTTATTCGTGAGGGATCTGCTTAGTCGTAAAATCTTAAGTGCCGGTTATAAAATGTGTTCCGTCATAAAACTCACTTCTGGGAAGTCCAGTAAAAGTTGGGATTTTCTTTTTTTTTATTTTAATTCAAATAGTTCTGTCTCATGTTTTTGATGATGTGAATTTTAATCACATCACGAATAATAGTCTAAGAACACATCTTTAGACTCATGCAGGAGAAATACCTTTTGCTTGTGAAGTATATTCCAAAACATTTGCTAAGAATAGTCATCTAAAAAGATATCTCGCAATTCAGACAGGTGAAATACCCTTTGTTTGTGAAATATGTTCTAAAGCGTTTTCTGATATGTGCAACCTAGAAAGCCATCTCTTGACCCATACAGGTAAAAAACCTTTTGTTTGTGGAACATGTTCCAAAGCATTTTCTGATAAAAATAGTTTACAAGGACATCTCGCAATTCATACAGGTGAAAAACTCTTTGTTTGTGAAACATGTTTCAAAGCATTTTCCGATAAGAGCAACTTAAGAAGCCATTTCTTGACCCATACAGGTGAAAAAACTTTTGTTTGTGAAACATGTTTTAAAGCATTTTCCGAGAAGAACAACCTAAGAAGCCATCTCTTGACCCATACAGATGAAAAACCTTTTGTTTGTGAAATATGTTCAAAAGGATTTTCTCAGAATGGTCATCTAAGAAAATATTATTTGTTTCATACCAAAGAGACACCACCTGAAAATCTCTTACATTTTAATTGTCAAAATTGAGTTTGAACACTGTATCCATTGTTGCATTTACTATTTTCACATCTCTTATGTTTTAGCATTTAGTAATAAAATAAAAAAAATTGTAAACTTCTTGGATAATTGTCACAGTTGTCTTTTTTATAATAAGTAAATAACTCCGGACCTATCCATTAGATTTCAGTAAACGCTTATGAAAAGACTCTTTAGTAGTTACTTGACATTTTTTTATTTATCTGTAAAGTTATTTAACTCTGAAATAAGAAATTAATCTGAACTGTAAAAATAATTTGAACCTCACTATCTTATGCGATTGGAAAGGCTTTATTGAAGTAACACTTTTTAAAAATTATAAGAATGTGCTAAAAATATCTTTGTGCAAAAAAACTTACTTATTTGTTGATTATTCTTCTGAAAAAATTTCCCGAGAATTTAAATTAAACATATCTGATTATCATGTATTCTTTGCGCTCTTCGTGAGCTAAGAATTTTTTCTAAAAATATATAAATAATTAATTCAATATTTATTTGGTATGTTTGCTCAATTCATACATAACAGTTGTATTGGCTAATCAGCCGTGCACATTGTTTCTAAGACCTTTTTTTGCTTCTTGTTTATGTCCTGTATAATCCAATACAGACATTTTTGCGGCACGGCAATATTGTCTTTTATCATCATATAATATAATATGACCAAATCTTGTGTGTTTGCAAATTTATCCGAAAAATGTCTCTGATAATCTTGACTAAATTTTATATCCTACCACTTTGAGGTACGAGAAGACCATTGGAGTAGGAATTATGTTTGAGAAATTTCAACAAGTGGGTCATTTTAGTGTCACTGTGGGTCATTGTATTTTAATGGGAATGAAGATTCAAGCAGTTATTAATTTGTTGAAGAGTTGGCAGCAAACGAAGTCGCAAAGCTGGCAACATTTTGCCAGAATTTGGCTAGAAAAATCTATTTTCAAGATTATCATTGTCAGTACGATTGCTTGGCATCAAATGAAACATCGTTACCAAATTTGGCACTGATATACAGGTAATTGTTAATCTGCTGAGAATCTATTGTTTTATCGAGTTGAACTCAAGGCTAATTTTGACCGAGCTACGCCCTTGTCTTTCCTGATGTTATGTTATAATATGAGCAAATATTTGTGTGTGTGTGTATGTGAATTTTATCTAATAAAAGACTCTAATGATTTGGGCTAAATTTTCTATGCTACCATTTTGGAGTATGAGAGGACCCAAATGTTTGAGAAAATTTAATGGGTAGGACATTTAGGCAGCCCTGCAAGTCAATGGGAATGAAGGTTGATGTTGTTATTAAATTGTTGAACATTTTTTAAAGCTGCTTATTACAATATTGTGTTGGACAGTCGTAAGTATACAGTTATGAAAAGAGGATGGGTGGGTGAATGATTGTTTGTTTTTATGCTTTCGTGAACTGAAATTGGGATTTGCAGGAAGAAATTGTAACTTATCCATTTCTTCATCCTCTCCAAATGTAATTTTTGTGTTTTTATATATCTCTGTACTTATGTATTGTAATTTTTTTATAATGTTAGAGATTTTTGAAAGTGAATGGTGTTTTATACAAATGTAAAATGCATATGTTGGTTACCATTTATCTTTTTTTTTTTTTTTTTTTTTTTTTTTTTCTTTTGCAAAGTGCCTTTGATATGGTCTATGAACCTGTTGCAGCACTGTATCTGCAGAAAAAAACATATTTTAAGAAACTCTCAGCCGAATGATTATTATTACGAGGAACAACAGGGAGAGCACAAAAAGAAGCATTATTTTTAAGCATTATTTTTTAGAAACATACATACAATATAAGTGTTTTCAGTGCTAGTTTAACCCTTTATGCGCCGAAGGTGTTTTAAAGTACCATTTTTTGAATCCGCCACCAAAGAAAAAAATAACTGATTTTTGTGTTACTAGGCAATAATTTTTTCTTTAATTTCAAAAGAATGATATCACACGTTAAATAAAAACCCCTATTGTGTTATGAAATGTTTGAACTGTACTCTTCTGTTAAAAATGGCTTTTTTTTTTATTTTGCCAGTTCACCAAAAAATAAAAGTTTCAAATAATAACAGTTGAAGTTTCTTTTTAATTGATGTATGAATACTTTTAAAAATGTGTTATTAATGTTGTATTTCTTTTTCTTTTAAAAATTTCTGAGATTGTTTGTACATATGATCTTCTTTTTTTAACAAAATTTAAATTGTTTTAAATTCAAATTGTATTGGAATTAAAAAATAAAAATTGTTGTTGACCAAATGAAAAGGTGTATGTCTTTCTTTTCTATTTGGTGTAATCGAAGACAATGCGTTATTACGAGCTAGTTTTTGTTTAATTATTATTCCAAGGATAATTTTTTTCACTGGATAGCTGGGGGTTGATCTCTACATAGGTCGTTTTTTACTTTTCAAATTTTTTAAAAGGTTTTTTTTATGAGGATACTTTTACTTTCTAAACATAGTTCTGAATGTGAAAATATCCTCATGAAAAACAACCTTCAAACAAAATCAAAAAAGTTAAAAAAAGGACTTGGTAGAGATCGACTTCAGCTCATACAGTGCAAAAAAACATTTAGAAATATTCAAAGGCAAACGAGATATTTTAAAAGATTTCTTTCATAAGATTAATATTAGAGAACTGGTAGTATGAGTGATGTAGACTCTTTATTAAACTTCCTTAATGTCTGAAGATGCATAAGAAAATCTACATAATAATGCAGTATAACATCTTTAATCCGGTCATCTCTAATAGTTTGGAAATTTCTGTAATCCAGAAATTTCAGTACGTTTATTCGTTTTTATTTTCAATTACAGATTATAGATGGCACAATCACACATATATAAAGGAATTTCAGAAGAAGATTAAGGAAATTTAAAAATACATTATCAAATTTATTACTTTTTTTTAAAGTTTTAAAATTGTAAGAACTTTCTGATTACATAGTAATTAATATAGATGACTTTTTTAAATATTAAGTTGTAAACATTCAGAACGAATGTTAATTATGCTATTTTTCTTCCTCCAAAGATAAGAAGATGGCACCAAAACATCACGAAATCGGATGTTATTATTATTATTATTTTAATACTATTTAATTTGTGACTTACTTCGGTATTTCTTGGTACTATATACTTAGTTTTTTATATGATTAGCCTTAATTATCGCTATTTTAAGTATGTTAATGTAATTATAAAGTTATTTAATTTTTTATAATCCGGAATCACCATAATCGTGCTGATTCTGATTAAAGAAGTTATACAGTAATAATAATAAGGCTTTGTGATAAGATTTTATTAAAATCCTGACTCATAAGCTCTTTTTGTAAAATATTTACAAAATTAATGAGATTAATTAACAAAAATAAAGTCAGCCTAACAGTTTCCTATTGGTTAGCGGCAATTTCAGGAATTGTTTGCGTCTGAGCCAATGTTTGGCTGATCATCGGAATTAATATCTGAAATGATAACTGACCAGTGGGTCTGCTGGCACATGAGATAATAATTAAGGATCGGCCGAAACAGGTTTTTAAGACAAACAGAATAACGTAATTTTCCTAGTTTCGACCGAAAATGAAAACGAAAATGTCCAAAATTTTTTTTAAATTAATCTTGTACTATAATACGAGCAAAAATTGTGTTTGTGTGTGTGTGTAAACTTTATCTTAAAAACGACTCTAACGATTTTGATTAAATTTTGTATTTTACCATTTTCGGGCACGAAAAAACCATTGGGTTAGGTCACATGTTCGAGAAAATTCGATTAGTGGGCCATGATGGGTCAGGGTCGAGCTAAAAGGTCATATCTAAATAAGGGCTCAAACGATTTTAATTAAATTTTACATCCAACCGTTTTGGGGCACGAGAAGACTATTGGGCTAGGTCACATGTTCGAGAACTTTCAGTTAGTAGGTCATATTTGGGTCACTATGGGTCAAGCCTATTTTATCTAAAAAATGGCTCTAACGATTTTGACTAAATTTTGTATTCTATCTTTTTGGATTACGAGAAGACCATTGGGTTAAGTCACCTGTTCGAGAATATTCGATTAGTGAGTCATTTTTGGGTCAATGTGGGTCAAGCTAATTTTATATAGAAAACGGCTCTAATGATTTTGACGAAATTTTGAATTTTACCATTTTCGGGCACAAGAATACCACTGGGCTAGGTCGCATGTTAAAGAACGTTCAATTAGTGGGTCATTTTGGGTCACAATGGGTCAGGGAAAAGCTAATTGTATCTTAAAAACGGTTCAAACGATTTTAATAAAACTGTATTCTACCGTTTCAGAGCATGAGAAAATCATTGGGCTAGGTCACGTGTTCGAGAAATTTCGATTATTGGGTCATTTTTGGGTCGCTACGGGTCAAGCTAATTTTTTCTAGAAAACGGCTTTAAAGATTTTGATTAAATTTTGTATTCTCTCGTTTCCAGGATCAAGAAGACCATTGAGTTAGGTCGCGTGTTCGATAAAATTCGATTAGTGGGTCATTTTGGGTCATAATGGTTCAGGGTTAAGTTAATTATATATAAAAAACGGCTCAAACGATTTTAACTAAATTTTATATTCAACGGTTTTGGGGCACGAGAAGACTATTGGGCTAGGTCACATGTTCGAGAAATTTCAATTAGGGGGTTATATTTGGGTCACTACGGGTCAAGCTAATTTTATCTAAAAAAGGCTCTAACGATTTTGACTGAATTTTGTATTAGATCGTTTTCGATCTTGAGAAGACCACTGGGTTGTATAGCATGTTCATGAAAATTAGGTTAGTGGGTCACTGCGGGTTAAGCTAATTTTATCTCAAAATCGGCTCTAACCGTTTTGACTAAATTTTGTATTCTATCGTTTTCGGACACAAGAACATTCCTTTTGTGGGTCATTTTGGGTCACAATGGATCAGGGTCAAACTAGTTGTATCTAAAAAACGTCTCAAACAATTTTGACAAAATTTTGTATTACGCCGTTTCCGGGTACAAGACCATTGAGCTAGGTCACATGTTTGAGAAATTTCGATTAGTGGGTCCTATTTGGGTTACTACGGGTCAAGCTAATTTTATCTAGAAAATGGCTCTAACAATTTTGATTACAGTCTATATTCTATCGTTTCCGGGCTTGAAAAGACCACTCGACTCTGTCACATGTTCCAGAAAATTAGATTAGTGGGTCATTTTGGAATCACTGCGGGTCAAGTTAATTTTATTTATAAAACGACTTAAATGATTTTGACTAAATTTTGTATCCTACTGTTTTTGATTACCAGATCATTGAGCTAAGTCACATGTTCGAGCAGATTTGATTAGTGCGTCCTTTTGGGTCTTTACGGGTCAGGGTCACGAAACCGCGAATTTGGCGAAATATTGGTAACATTTGGCCGAAAAAATGACTTTCAAGATTACGAATGCCAAAACACATATTCGGCGCCAAATACAAGAATGTCTCAAAATTTGGCTATTTTTGTCAAAAAAATAACCATTCAGAATGTGAAAGAATTTTTTAGAAATTCTTAATAGGACTCGAGATACATTATTAAACCAATCAGAGTTGAGCTGAAAATGTAATTTGGATTGATGTCCTTTCGTTATAAATGTGTAAATAGTGTAAAATTTAGAAGCATGTACTGCATACTTTTCATATTGATTGTTTTTGTAAGTAATACTGTTATAATCCCACACAGAACACACGTCGGTATTTCGTTTATTTATTGCTGTTTACATCTAAAATACATACATGTGCATTAAAATGATGTTTATTCAAAGCCGAAAATTGGATGGTTGAACTCATTACATCCATATAACATTTATATCCCAACAACCTGTGGACCAACATAATATGGAGGTAGACTTAACGTTCATTCTAAAATATAAACTGAATTGTCAAAGAAACAACATTAACATGACGTTTATATTCCAACAATTCATAGATTAACATAATATGGAGGCAAAATGGAGGTAGATACAGCTCCCTCTGTAGAGGGCGTTGCCATCTTACATGCATTTCTTGATTTACCGCGTCATTTCTATTCATTTAGCGTCTGGCAGTTTCTCATTTGCTCTGTTGTAATTCTGTTTATTATTTATATTGGCGGAAATTGAAATATCAATTGTTATATTTAAGGTAAGAATTAAGTTAAATTATGAGTAAAAATAAAAAATATAAAACATAAACTGGATTGTCAAAGAAACTACGTCAACATAACGTTCATATACCAACAATTTATAGATCAACATAATATGGAAGTAAAATGAAGGTAGATACAGCGCCCTATGTACAGGCGCTGCTAAATACTTGATTTCCCGCGTCATTTTTATTCATTTAGCGTCCGGCAATATCCCGTTCTGTTTTGTTTTTCATTTGCTTTGTCTTGTCATTCTATTTGTTATTTATATTGGCAGAAATATAACTATCCATTGATATATTTAAAGGTAAGAATTAAGTTCAATTATAAGTCAAAGTAAAAAAGTTTGCAAACGTCAACAATCGCGAAATTTAAATAGAATCGTTGACAATCAAATGTCGATCAATAATGATTCTAGCGATTCGATTGTCGGTACTGACGACAACAGACATACGAATTACATTGATGGCTGTAATTTTGATTCTAATGCACACGATCAGCTAATCACAGATTCATGGAATTCAAATGAATTTACAAGTAGTATGTCGGACAGTACAAGTATGTCAGACGAGTGCGATTTTGATAATTTAACAAATCCAGTTTTCTCTATATCTAATGAACTCGCTCAGTGGGCAGGCGAAGTGAATATTCCGCATGAGCATTTAAGTAAATTACTTAAAATTCTACGTAAGCATCCCTGTTTTAATATGCTGCCCAAAGATGCTCGAACGTTATGTGGAACTCCAAGGCACACTATAACTAGACCTGTTTCTCCAGGTCTTTATTGTTTTTTGGTTTAGCCTCTGGTTTAGGAATAAATCTTTAAAATGCCAATATATAATTTTCTCCCGAATTAGAACTTTTGATAAATGTAAATGGTTTGCCTTTGGCTAAAAGTTCAGGAAGCCAGTTGTGGCCAATTCTTTGTTCAATTTATAATAGTAAATAAGTTATTGTATTCCCAATTGGTGCTTCCCAGGTAAAAAAGTCAGCAAAAAACCTTAAAAAAAACTTTAGGGAAACTGAAGGTATTTGGAACGAAAATTATCTTCAGTTTACCTTTAGGTAAAAAACCTGTAATTTCTCTTAACCTTTTTAGTTCCAAATACCTGCTGTTTTCCTTTAGGTAAAAAACCTGTTATTTCCCTTCACAGATTTTGACAGAAATATCTGCAGTTTTCCTTTAGGTATAAAACCTGTATCTTCTCTTTACATTCTATCGCTGCACCTGCATACGGACAGCCTTCTGTGCAAATTCTCATCAGATCGATACATAATAATGATTACATATCCAGTTCGACATTGATTTAATAGGCATTTACTTTCTCCCAGAAATAAATGCATCTTCCTATAAATATTTTTTTCCGACAATTTAGTACCAAGCTTCATGTGATTTCCCATCAGTAAATTCTCATGAACACTTATAGAAAATGCTCTTTTCCAATAAAACGGAGAGGCATTTACTTTTGTCTAGAAATAAATGCATCTCCACATAAATATTTTATTTCCATCAAAATTAATATTAATCTGAATCTAATTTCCAATTTCTTTCAGTAACTTCGCCATCAATACTTATGGAAATTTCTCTTTTATAATTAAACGGAGATGAATTTACTTTTGTCAGAAATAAATGCATCTATGCGAAATATTTTATTTCCATCTACTTTAGCATCTGTCTGCATGAGATTTCCAAATTTTTCCGTATCTTCTCCATCAATACTTTTAGAAAATCCTCCTTTGTATTTTCAAAATAAAAAGAGATTTTTTTTCTTTTGTCCAGAAATAAATGCATCTATGAATAAATATTTTGCATCCGTCTGCAAAATATATCCAATTTCTTTCAGTAATTTCTCCCTCAACACTTATAGAAAGTCCTCTTTTCCAATTAAACAGAGAGGCATTTACTTTGTACCAGAAATAAATGCATCTCCGCATTAATTATTTATTCTTATATACTTTAGCATAAATATGCATGAGATTTCAAATTTTATTCAGCAACTTTTCCATGAGTACTTACAGAAAACCCTATTTCCAATTAATCAGAGATGTATTTACTTTCTTCCAGAAATACATGCATCTCCACATAAATATACTTTCCATCTATTTATTATCAATCTTCATGTGATTTCTAATTTCTTTCAGTAACTTCTCCATCAATACGTATAGAATATCCTCTTTTGTATTTTCTAAATAAACGGAGAGGCATTTACTTTCCCCCAGAAATAAATGCATCTCGCATGAATATTTAATTTCCATCAACTTTAGTATCACTCGGCATGTCTTTTGCAATTTTTTCAGTAACTTCTACATTAGTAATTTAGAAAACCCTCTTTTCCAATTAAACGGAGACGCATTTACTTTCGTCCAGAAATAAATGCATCTCCGCATAAATATTTTATTTCCATCCACTGTAGCATAAATCTGCATGAGATTACCAGTTTAATTAGGCAACTTCTCTATCAGTACTTATAGAAAATCCTCTTTTCCAATTAAACGGAGAGGCATTTACTTTCGTCCAGAAATAAATGCATCTCCGCGTAAATATTTTATTTCCATCCACTGTAGCATACATCTGCATGAGATTTCCAATTATATTCAGCAACTTCTGCATGAATACTTATAGAAAATCCTCTTTTTCAATTAAACTGAGAGGCATTTACTTTCGTCCAGAAATAAATGCATCTCCGCGTATATATTTTATTTCCATTCACTGTAGCATAAATCTGCATGAGATTACCAATTTTATTCGGCAACTTCTCTATTAGTACTTATAGAAAATCCTCTTTTCTAATTACACGGAGAGGCATTTATTTTCTTCCAGAAATAAATGCATCTCCGCATAAATATTTTATTTCCATCTACAATAGCTTCAGTCTGCATGAGATTTTCAAATTTTACGGTACCTTTCCATCAATGCTTATAGAATATCCTCTTTTGTATTTTTTAAATAAACGGAGAGGCATTTACTTTCCCGCAGAAATAAATGCATCTATCTCCGCATGAATATTTAATTTCCATCAACTTCACGATAAATCTGCATGAGATTTCCAATTTTATTCAGCAGCTTTCCAGGAGTACTTACAGAAAATCCTCTTTTCCAATTAAACGAAGATGCATTTACTTTCTCCCAGAAATAAGTGCATCTCTGCATAAATATACTTTCCATCTATTTAGTATCAATCTTCATGTGATTTCTAATTTTTTTCAGTAACTTCTCCATGAATACTTATAGATAATTCTCTTTTCAAATTAAACGGAGATGCATTTACTTTCGACCAGGAATAAATGCATCTCCTCATAAATATTTTATTTCCATCTATTTTACCATAAATCTGTATGAGATTTCCAATTTTATTCAGTAACTTCTCCATCAATGCATATAGAAAATTCTCTTTCCAATTAAACGGTGAACCATTTAATTTCGTCCAGAAATAAATGCATCTCCGCATAAATCATTTATTTCCATCCACTGTAGCATAAATCTGCATGAGATGACCAATTTTATTCGGCATCTTCTCTATCAGTACTTATAGAAAATCCTCTTTTCCCATTAAACGGAGAGGCATTTACTTTCGCGTAGAAATAAATGCATCTCCGCATTAATAATTTATTTCCTTCTGCTTTAACATCAATCTGCATGAAATTTCAAAATTTATTCCGTAACTTTTCCATCAATACTTATTGAAAATCCTCCTTTCCTATTAAACGGAGAGGCATTTATTTTCGTCCAGAAATAAATGCATCTCCGCATAAATATTTTATTTCCATCTACTTTAGTATCAGTCTGCCTGTGAATTCCAATTTCTTTCAGTAACTTCTCTATCAAAACTGATAGAAATTCCTCTTTTCAAATAATCGTAGAGGCATTTAATTTCGTCAGAAATACATTTATCCTCGCATAAATGATTTATTCTTATCTACTTTAGCATACATCTGCATAAAATTTCCAATTTTATTCAGCAACTTTTACATGAGTACTTACAGAAAATCCTCTTTTCCAGTTAAACGGAGATGCATTTACTTTCTTCTAGAAATAAATGCAGGAAATAAATCTACTTCACCATAAATCTGCATGAGATTTCCAATTTTATTCAGCAACTTCTCCGTCACTACTTATAGAAAATTCTCTTTTCAATTAAACAGAGAGACATTTACTTTCGTCCAGAAATAAATGCATCTCCGCATAAATATTTTATTTCCGTCCGCCTTAGTCTAACTCTGCATGAGATTTCCTGTTTTATTCGGCAACTTCTCTATCGGTACTTATAGAATATCCTCTTTTCCAATTAAACGGAGAGGCATTTACTTTCGCGCAGAAAGAAATAAATCCATCTCCGCATAAATATTTTATTTCCTTCTTTTTTAACATCAATCTGCATGCAATTTCAAAAATTTTTCCGTAATTTCTCGATCAATACTAATAGAAAATGCTCTTTTCCACTTAAACGGAGAGGTATTTATTTTCGCGGAGAAATAAATGCATCTCCGTATAAACATTTTATTTCCTTCTTCTTTACCAAAAATCTGTATGAGATTTCCAATTTTTTCCCTAAATTCTCCATCAATACTTATAGAAAATGCTCTTTTCGCCTTAAACGGAGAGGCATTTACTTTCGCCCAGAAATAAATGCACCTCCGTATAAATATATTATTTACATCTACTTTACAGTGAATCTGCATCCAATGTTTCTCTGTACCTCCTCCATCAATATGTATAGAAAATCTTCTTTTCCACTTAAACGGAGAGTCATTTACTTTCTTTCAGATATAAATGCATTTCCGCCTAAATATTTTATTTCCATCTCCTTTAGCATCAATCTGCATGAAATTTCAAAATTTTTCCGTACATTCCCCGTCAATACTTATAGAAAATGCTCTTTCCCACTTAAACGGAGAGGCATTTACTTTCGCCCAGAAATAAAAGCACCTCCGCATAAATATATACTTTTCATCTACTTTATCCTGAATCTGCATATATAATATTCTGTAAATATTTAATTTTTTTCCTTATTGGATCCATCTGCATTGCACATTCCCCCTTTTTTCCCTGCAATTTATCCAACTTTAATAGATAATCTTCTTCTTTCTTTGAACAGAGTGGTATTTACTTTTCCTCAGAAATAAATGCATCTCCGCATAATAATTTCATTTTCGTCTTCTTCAGGATCAATTCGCATGAGATTTCCAATATTGTTTCAGTATCTTGTACATTAACACTTAGAAAATCCTCTTTTTCAATTTAACGGAAAGGCATTTACTTTCGTCCAGAAATAGATGCATCTCCACATAAATTTTTTATTTTCTTCCTTATTGGATTAGTCTGAATTGGACATTCCCCTATTTTTCCTACAATTTCTCCGATTTTTTATAGATAATCCTCTTCTTTTTGAATCGGAGAGTTATTTCTTTTCCCCATAATAAATGCATCATAAGATTTCCAATATTTTTTATCAACCTCTCCCAGAAAATCTTCTTTTTCAATTTAACGGAGAGGTATTTACTTTCGTCCAGCAGTAAATGCTTCTAAGCAAAAATGTTTACTTTTCTTTCTTATTGGATGAATCTGCATTGGACATTCCCCTTTTTTCCTGGAATTTCTTCCTTTATATGTAGAAAATTCTCTTCTTTCTTTGAACGGAGAGATATTTAGTTTTTATCAGAACTAAATGCATGTCCGTATAAATATTTCATTTCCGTCATCTTTAGGATCAATCTGTATGAGATTTCCAATGTTGTTTAAGTAACTTCTACATTACCATTTATAAAATCCTCATTTTCATTTTAACGGAGAGGTATTTACTTTCGTCCAGAAATAAATGCATCTCCGCATATATATTTAAATTTTCGTCCTTATTGGATCATTTTTATGGGACATTCCCCTATTTTTCGTCTAATTTCACCATTTTTATATAAATAATCGTTTTCTTACTTTGAATTGAGAGGTATTTACGCTTCCCTGAAATAAAAGCATCTCCGCATAAATATTTTCTTTCTGATTTATTTAGGAACAATCTGCAGAAGATTTCCTGTATTTCTGTTCAGTAAATTCTCCATTATTATTTAGGTAATCCTTTTCTGCAATTTGATGGAGAAGCATTTACTTTAGTTCAGAAATATGTATATCTCCTCGTAAAAACTTTGCTTTCCGATCGAAATATAACCATCACCATAACACTAGCTGGACTTGACTGTACCTTCAACGAATGTCTAAAAGTCATAACGCAATAAAATCACAATAACTCAGTCATTTACTTAGTGTCTTGAATCTTTCAATTCCCTTTTATAGTAGTAGAAACAGTATAAATAAAATTGCTTAAGTACACATTTCATGGAAATTAGAGAATCTCAAAGTTACTTATAATTAAACGTTTTATTTATTTTTCATAAAAACGTTCAACTATATCTATTTATGCATTATATTTATTTGAAATTCTTTTATATAAAATTTTACCTCTCTGCAGTCACCATTATTATCAACAATGAAACAATACAACTTTTATTACTGCAAAAATGCACCTTTTGAAAGATACTTATACATACAACGTTCTACGGGTTCGTACAAAATTATGAAAACAGGTTCTTACCAGTTCTTAAAAAATTAAACTTCTAGGAGTTATACATTTACATTCTGTAGGGTTGAATTATGGAATAGGAAATATTGATACATGAATTGGCGAAATCCAGAAATACAGTCTCGCTTCCACGCTTATTTCCACACCAAAATACTGAATTATGGTAATTATCAGTTGCGAAACGTGATATACCATAATAGAAAATCTCGCATAATTGAAGATTTCACTCCGTGTTTTGGAGAAAAGTATATGTTTGTGCACGCGTTTCATTTCATTTCGTTCACATAGCCCCGCGCAGACAAGCAAATACCCACATCGGTCATCGAATTATTGAAGAGAAAAAGCCTAATGCTAAATATGTGATGAATTTAACGACAATTCAATCTTTATTCAAGTAAATTTTATTTCAATAAGAAAAGTCAATTTACAAAAATTTTCAGTCTTTATAAACAGTATTCTTCATTCATATTGGGAAAGTTATATATTGAATTCCAGCTGAGGCCTCAAAAAAATTATTATTTTTTTTTTACTCTGAAGTAGAAGTAATTCTGTCCATTCTATAACTTTTTGTCAATCACATGCAAAAAGCTTCACTCTCGCTCTACGATTGTTATTATTGCCGAACGTGTAAGAAAAACTAGCTATAGCAAGTCTATTAATAATTACTAAAATTAACCTTTTTAAGTCATTATACTCAGTATAAGACGGGGTAGTTGATTACATATTTCAATATATAGGGTTGAATAATCTCAGTTTCTAGGCTGTTCATTTCTACGCTTTACAGCCAACACCAAAGGTCTTTTAAATATCAACTTCTCATATTTTTGCAGTCTTCATTTAACTGCAAAAAAGAGACCATCGCTCGACAATTTTAAATCATAATTTTCCGAAATTCGTATCAGAAATTTTTGCGTTTCACTTTCCAGATATATCCTACCACCAGGTCCGAAATGCATGCTCAGGAATGGTGTCCTGGGGCAACACAGCACGCCTCATTGCATGCGAACCTTGGTGTCTCCATGTCCTATCGTATGTTCCTTTTACAGAAACATACCGTATGCTACAAAATATTTTTACAAAATTATTTCTTTAAAATATTTTCTGCTAGAGCATCTAACATTCAGCCGTCGTACAGATCATTGTGAATAAAAGACCGTACAAATCTTTCGAAAAAGATAAAGAAACAGTAAGTAAACTGGTTCAAGATCACAAACACTCGATTTCAGCCCATGTCTATGCTACACTGTACTGTACAAGTAATATACTACATGTATTTTTTTAATTAAAATGTTAAGCTATTGTATTTTTTTTACAAAACTTATATTGTTCCTATTATATTTTCTAAAGATTTTCTTTTTGATCGGTTGTCAATAATAATTAAAATACGATATTTTTTTAATTGCGTTTGTTATATATATATATATTACAGTAGTAAAAGTTTGTAAATATTACAAAGAATTATACTTTCCATTCTTTTATGCGTTTTCACAGTATTTACGTCTTATACATTATTCAATTTAAAAAATTTCAACATTTGATAGAACCTTAGCAATTTTAAAATAAAAAGAATTGACTTAATTTTGTAGTATACAATGTTACTTAAATTTATGAATTATAAAGGCCATTCGATTAAAATACGCATGTGATTACATCTATAGAGAGTGGTCATTAAGCAATGTTTTTCCAGGAAAAAAGGACGGTACTTCGTACTTGGAAAATGGAACTGTACAATTTGAAAATCGTAAAGAACATTAACCCATTAAGGAAGAGTGTCTTTTACATTTCTTTTAATTATTCGACACCGGTTTTTTCCAGATTGTCATTTTTATTCATTTAATCTCTCAAAATCTGAGATTAGATAATATGAAAATTTCCAAACTAAAATACTGGTATACAAATTAAAAAGTTTTGTTCGCCTTACATGGCAAGTTTTCTTGCCAACCGGCTTCAATGAGTTAAGAATAATGGCATAAGCCGCCTAGACTCATTTCAAGAAATAAGTTACAAAAATAATAGGATTTGGTAAAATATTACCAATATACTGACGGCCTTTTTGCTTGATATCCTTGGAAACGGACTCGTGACTGGTATTTGTCGAGTTTTCTAACTGGAATATACTAGACTCATGAACTTTGCTCTTCCAGGAACATTCTGAGGTTCTGAGTAATAACTAAAAGCTGTGAAAACTTTTTTTTCTTAATTTTTTTTTGTAAAATTTTGTTTTATTGTCAGATATAAAACTGTGATTTGATGTATAAATTTTTCCAACAAGATGTTAGGAAATAATTTTAAGAAAAAATTAATCAAAGTGGCCCATCTGAAATTGCCTAGATGCATTTAAATATCCTCAACTGGTCTTAATGGAATTATCGGTACTTTCCTGATATAGGTGGCTTGGCGTTTTTTTAATAAAGCTTGGTGGAAGTCACACTTAAGAAATTCAGATATCTTACCGGATAATAACAGCAGCTTTAACTAAAAAAGAAAAAAAAACTCGATGAACTAAAAGGCTTGTTTATGTACGTATCAAGCAAAAATTGCTTCTAATTATGCACAATGGGGAAATTTCTTTTGACTGTATATAAAACGGTTAAATAATGTCTATTAAATACAATGTGTAAATATTGAAAAAGCTACCTTTGTGAATTAAACAGCGACTACTTTTGCCAGAAATTACAGGTAATTGTATGAGTTTCTTTATAAAGACCGTTTTCTATATCCAGGCCCCTACCACAGAGAAGTACCTAATCTACTAAATACACTTTAACTCATAAACTAAAACTTGAAACATGATACACAATAAATCAAAGCAGATGCGACTTACCCCGGTACACAGTGACTTTCTTCGTCTAACAAAAGAAGCGAATCATCGTATAGTCAACACAGTCGGAGAGTCAAATTCAAAGACAAGATGCGGATTCACAAAGACACCCAAAACTCTTGAAATTAACCTTGTCCATATACATCGGGAAAGATGAATAATAAACAGCAAAACTTACCGGGCCCTAAAATTCTTTCTGCAAACTAAAATTTATTGTCCCTCAAGCTACTACTCATAAAAGATACATTTGTCTACTGATGCGCAAGGAAAATTATTTGTGAGATATAACTAGTCCGATTGTTGTGCTATTGTTGAATTACATGCGATTGTTATTTTTACAATGTTATAAAACCAACAATGCTTTCATTCGAAAATACCCTACTCATTTGAGTTGCAGTTACATTTGAAAGTAAAAATCATTGTTAGAAAGAACTATCCTATGTTTATCCCATTGTTGAACTAAACGCGATTATTGTTAGAATGTTTTATTGAACTCACTTTTTATATGTTTATTGTCTAAATCTTGAAATGTTGGTGGTTGTTTCGTATTAATTGAAATATTTCTATTGTTACAATTCTCCTATATTTTAATGGTGTTGTTGCCGGCCTCATTATGACGTCAGCAATGTAGGGCGAGCAGATTTTTGTTTTATAATATAGGTTCACTTTTAGAATTATCTGTTCGTACATTTGTTGTAGCCCTTTTCCCAACTCTTGTACGCTTTAAACTGTATATTCCTATCAGATAGTTTAAAATTCTCGTCAGGCTTAGCGACACTTGTCGAAATAACGGAAAGATTGTTGCCGAAATAATAGTCATAAATGAAGACAGCTTGGCTGAGGTTTTTAATTTAGTGAAATTCTCTCTCAAATTCAGTATGGGCGAAAACTGAGTAAATCTTTATTTCTGTCTTCTTTGGATTCAATCTGCCTGAGATTTTCCTATATTTGTTATCCAATTTCTCTATTATTACTTAGGAAAAGCTCTTCTTCAATTTAATGAAAAGGTATTTACTTTCTTCCAAAAATAAATACATCTCCGCATAAAAATATTATTTCCATCTATTTTAGAATCAATCTGCATAAGGATTTCCTGTATTTCTTATCCAAATTCTCCATTATTATTTAGGAAATCCTCTTCTTCAATGAAACGGAAAGGCATTTATTTTCTTCCAGAAATAAAAGTATCTCCACATATATGTTTTATTTCTGTTTTTTTACGGCTCAATCTGCATGAGATTTTCGTATAATTCTTATCCTGTTTCTTCTTTTATATTTATTATATCCTCTTCTTCAATTGAACAGAGAGGCATTTACTTTCTAGCAGAAATTAATGCATCCCCGGGTATATGTTTTATTTTCATTGTCTTTTTTATAATCAATCAGCGAGAGATATTCTTATAATTCTTATCCAATTTCTCCTTTATAATTTAGGAATTCCACATCTTCAATTAAATGGAGAGGCACTTACTTTCTTTCAGATACAAATGCATCTCCCCATAAATGTCTTATTTCCGTTTTCTTTAGATTCAATCTGCGTGAGATATTTATATATTTCTTATCCAAATTCTCCATTATTGTTAGGAAATGCTCTTCTTCAATTGAAGGGAGAGATATTTGCTTTCTTCTAGAAATAAATGCATCTCCGCAAAAATGTTTTATTTCCGTCTTCTTTAGATTCAATCTTCCTAAGATTTGTCTATTTTTTGTACAATTTCTCAATTATATTTTTAGGAAATCCTCTTTTTCAGTTGAACGGAGAGGCATTTACTTTCTTTCAGAAATAAATGCATCTCCGCATACATATTTTATTTCCGTCTTCTTTAGATTCAATCTTAGAGAGATTTCCCTATAATTCTTATGCATATTCATCATTATTATAAAGGAAATCCTGTTCTTCATATCAGCAAAGAGGTATTTACTTTATTCCAGAAATAAATTTATCCTTGCTTAAAAATTTCATTTTCGTCTTCTTTAGAATAAGTCTGCGAGATATTTTCCTATGTTTGTTATTTAATTCGTCCATTATTATTTAGAAAATCATTTTCTTCGATTGAACGGAGAGACATTTACTTTCTTCCAGAGCAGTGGCGTGGCGTCCGGTCATCGCTGGATGCGGCGATGACCAAGCAATATTTTAAAACTCTTAATAAGCTTTTAAAACTCTACGATCCAGTTTTAGCAGAATATTTGGAGTTCATGTATAAGTGAAGGTAAGATTTAAAGTTTCTTTTTTGAACATTCAACCATTGAATTTTAGAGTTAATAATTTTTCACCACAAACTTAAATAATTGCGATGACCACCGAAAATTTTCACGCCACGCCACTGTTCCAGAGATAAATGCATCTCTGCATAAATATTTTATTTTCCGTCTCCTTTAGAATCAATCTGCGAGATATTTTCCTATTTTTCTTATAAAAATTCTCCGCAAAATTTTTAGGAAATCCTCTCTTCAATTCTACGGATAGGCGTTACTTTCTTCCAGAAATAAAGGCATATCTGCATAAATATTTTATTGCCTTTTTCTTGACGATCTGCTTTCAATCTGCGTGTGATTTTCTGATATTCCTTATACCATTTCCCCGTTATTATTTAGAAAATCCTCTTCTTCAATTTAACGGAAAGGAATTTACTTTTCTCCAGAAGTAAATGCATCTCCGCTTAAAGTCCTCTTTCGGTGTAATCTGCTGAGAGATTTATTATGTTTTTTTCTACAATTTCAACATTAGCATTTATGGAATCATCTTCTTGAAATCAACAGACAGGTTTTTATTTTTCTACATGAATAACTTCACGTCCTCATTAAAATATCATTTTTCCTTTTCTCGTATTATAATGTATATGAATATTAAATATCTCTTCTGTGATATTTCTATAATTCTTCAAAGACTTTCTTGAGATTTCTTGAGAGATTCTTCAATTCAAAGGAGTGACTATCATTTTAGTTCAGAAATAAGATCGTCTCTTCCTTAAAAAAATTTGCGAACGAAATGTAACCACTACTATAAAAGTAACTGGATTTAACTGTACTTCCAACGAATGTCTAAAAATTACAACGTAAAACATCAAGGTAAATGAAACGTTTGAAAATTTCTTTCATCTTTAAATTCCTTTTTATAGTAGTAGAGAAAGTATAACTCAAATTTTTAATCACAATTTTCCTTAAAATATTAGAATCTCAAAATAACTGAATATAGCTAAAATGATAAATCTATTAGCATTAAATGTTTTATTTTTCGGTGAATATGTTTACCTATACCTACCCAGCTAAAAATGAACTGTAGTTTTTTTACAGAAATGAGGTATTTTTCAAGTTTTTCTACGGTCAACTGTAGTTTTTTTTTTTTGTAGTGCAATATCAACAGTAAAAACACTTCAGTTATTTTCCAGTTATTGACAAGTATTTTTTCAACCCCAAATTTAAAAAATAGTAAGACTTTATGTCTACAGTAAAACGGCAGTGAATTTCAAGTGATTTTATAGCAATTAATTCACAAAAATTTTCGGTGATGTATCTGCAGTCTGACTGCAGTTTCTGAAGAACTTTACAGGTCTTAATTTTGTAAGTATGATTATTATAATAGTAACTACAGTATAACAGCAGTTACTGTAAGATTCTTTTGCAAGACACAATGCTGTATGATTGTGTGATATTTCCCGAATTTTCTAAAGTGTTTAAAATTGTTTTAATTTTGTGAGAGTTGCATGTTATGAAACACACTTTTTAAATACTAATGATAATTAATACTCTTTCCAAGACTTTTAAAGACTTAATTGAAAGTCACATTCCTACCTAACGCAAAATTTTTAGTTCCTCTTTCATTTTAAGCTAAGATAAAAAAATTAAATTTCACTATGATTTTCAAAATCAGAGAAAAAAAATTAGTTAAATTTCAAAATCGAGGGAGGGGCAGTGGCATCAACCCACCTGTGCCCCTGCCCACTACGGAAAATTCTTAGTTTTTTTTTTTTAACTTACTCTAAACGAATAAATTTTGCTATTTTTTTTTTTTCAAAATCGGAGAAAAATATTTTAATTAAATTTCAAAAGCCAGGGGGGGGGGGGGGGGGGAATGAGAAATTTCTTCATTTTTTATTGTAAGTTACTCGAAAAGTATACATTTTACTATGTTTTTGAAATAGACCCAGGTAAAAAAATCAGAGAAAAACCTTTAAAAATTTTGAGATTTTGCAGCCATTTTGAAGGTTTCAACGGGTATCTTTAAGGCAAATGAAAACTAAAGGTTATCTTAAGAGAAATATACCTCTTTTTAAAAGATTTCATACAGGTTTATTTCTGTAAGTTATAACCTCCAAATTACCTTCAATGACGTAGAAGATTTTCGTGAAATCACATGAGGTATGTTGAAGGAAAATGAAAATTGTTTCTTTACCAGGTAACATGAAGGTTTTACTTAAAGGTTTTATTATTGCACATTATGGTATCTAAGATTTTGATATGCCCGCATTTCCTCATTAATATTTTTAATTTATTTCGAAATTAATATATTAGATAATTCCCGGAAATCTAACGTCTTCCTCCGGTTCAGTCAAAAATTCTTAACTCCCCCTCGTTAAAATTTCTAATTAATATTTAAAATTACCATTTTAAATAGCGATATAAAAATCCCATTCTAGAAATAAAAGTCCCCCTCGTTGAGATTTTTAATTACCATTTAAAACAGTATTTTTTAATTCCCTACAAATCCCTTCAAAAAGAAAGAAAAATCTCGAAATTATTTTGAAGAGTCTACTAGTTAAAATTTTTAATTACCCCATTTATGAAGTTATTACGAGCAACAATTTCACCTCTAACACGCTCAAAAATTTCAATCTCCGAAAATTCCCCTAAAAAGAAAAACAAATCACGAAATTTTTTCGAAGCCCTTTTTGACCTTAAATTTGCCACAATTTTTTCTAATATTATAACCAGTAACAATTTCACCTCTAACTCTAACAAGCTCAAAAATTTCAATCTCAAAATATTCCCCCTAAAACGAAAAAAAAATAATCACGAAAGTATTTCAAAGTCCCCTTTTTATCCTAAAATTTGTCATAAATTTCTCTTAAATTACCACCAGTAAAAATATAACCCTTCGAAGTCTAACACGTACAAAAAATGCACCCTAAAAAAAAAAAAAAAAAAAAAAAAAAAAAAAAAAAAAAAAAATCTCCAAATTATTTCAAAGTCCCTTTCATTAATATTTAAAATCGTATTCAAACACGCACAAAAAATATTTTAGTTAAATTTCAAAATCTAACGAGGGCCCTCAATTTCCCTTCTCCCTTTTCTAAAAATATCTTATTTAGTTTTTCATTTTAAGTTTTTCGAAAAGAATATATTTTACTGTGCTCTTCTAAATCAGACAAAAAAAAGAAAGAAATTTTAGTTAATTAAATTTCAAAATGCAGGAAGGGATACAATGCACTCCGCTCCCCCCCCCCCCCCCCCCCACTTCCACCATGCCACACTCCTGTCGTCCTAGCTCAAAATCCTTAGTTCCTCTTCAAAACCACCCCACCAGTGGCCGAGAGGTTCTGCTCTCAAAGCTGGTAGACGGGAGATGCTGGGTTCGAACCCAATCGCGCCCGTCGGCCTAGTCGTTCGGAGTTTTTTTCGTGGTTTTCTTTGCTTAAATACGGATTAGCTTCCCTTTGAAAGACCCCAGGCAACCCCCCTTCGGCCCAATATCCCAAGTGTAGACAATTGGGCATCATAAAACAACACAAACAGCACCTCTTTAAAAAAGAAACTAAGAATTTTGCACAACTGACATTAAAGAAAAGAGGCTCTTTTAATTTAGTTACTCGAAAATAATACATTTTATATTGTTTTTGAAAACATAACAAAAAGAAATATCTAGTTACTTAAATTTTAAAATCTAGGGAGGGGCAGGGTCCCTCCCCCCCCCCCTTTCCTCATTTTGGTAGCGTCCACGATTAAAGCTGAAAAATATAGGTGGGGTTATTACATGCATAATTTGCCCTTATCCTCTATGAGGCGTGAATTCCAGTCTTTAGAAAAGTTACTTCTTCAAAAACAAAGTTTTCGTTGCAACATTTGATTTTTGATCATGTAGCTGTAATTTAACATTTGAAGTCCACCGAGGTGGAGAATGCTTTGGGGCCTATAGCTACAATGGCTGTCGCCTCGAATGATCCTTATTATTCATAGAAACAACAACAAGTCACAACAATTTTTATTTTTCATTACATATATTATATAACTACAATGGGACATACACAATTACATCCATGTCTTACCCAGGGGCTCGAACCCGGGCCCTCGAGATGACAGCAGCCCTCATGTAGCTGTATTTCTGACTCCATGTCATGGGAGAATGAGAAGGAAGTTATCAACTCAACACACAGAAAGCATGTTTACTTTTCCGCCACTCGGAAAATAAGCGGGAGCAGTCGTTACGCTGTCGTTTTGTTATTCTATTTTTCCTTTTTGCAGGGCTCTTTTTATCTGTATATTAGTCACATTTTAATTAATTTTTAAATGGATATATATATAGCCGTAAGAGGGGTATAAGTGAGCCTTGTATTATACTTATTTTAATATTATAGCTTGGTACTTTGTATTCAGCCATTCATGCGATACTAACCACTTTCGATAAACCAGATCGCCACGTATAGAAATACTGTGGTATGGAAATAATGTTTTACAAGAAATCTTCGTGTATGACTAAAGATGAATTTTTACTATTTTTTAAAATAATAGCGATACAAATCTCTCAGTTTTAAAAACGGCGTGACACTTCACTTTTCAAATACATCCTAGAGAGAACTATTTTATTTTTTGATATTTTCATTAATACGTCTTTTTATTTTTGGGAAAAATCTAGTCATAATTTTCTGAATTTAAAAGAATCGTTATGTGCAGTTTCTTGTTTATACTTTTAAGAAGATATATGCATATATTTCCATTATGCATAAAAGTGATAGAAGGATTAAATTACTTCTTGATAATTAAACTCGTAAAAAGCTCAGTTTGGAGGTGGAAACGTTTTGTGAAGGGCCCTTGTTTTGAGGGGAAAAAGTTTGTGAAGGGTCCTTTAAAGGACCTAAGTTCTTTCTAAGCAGATCACTGTATTGGAATATCATTTTATGAGTAAGTAATTTGGTTTCTTTAAAAATCAAGCAGCTATAATCTTTTTAGGAACATAGATGCTTGATTAATACTCAGTGGAGGTGTAATATCTCTGGCAAATCTTTTAGCGGGGTTTAATGTCACTAGCTGCAATATTCGACTCATAAAATTAATTTAAAAAAAATTATATATTGTAGAATAATTTATAATACAGAATATGAAATATGAGAAAAATAATTTTAAAATTCTTTACATGTGTATAATTATTTTAAATAAAGTAATTTTTTCACAAAAAAACATTTAAAGACAAATTTAGAGCAATAATATTGTTCTATAGTGCATAACATCATTAAAAATTATATATAGATTCTTGGGGCCTTTAACAAACAGGGGTCGATGCAGGTTTTTATTCTTGGGTTCCATTATGTGAAAATTAAAAGTTATTTTTGTGAAAAGTAATATTTTGTAACTATAGTTGAAATCCAGTAACTCAAATTCGGATCAAGAATTTATTAACAGAAACTTCTTTAAATTTCAGTTAAGGTTTTTGTTTCGCATTACCTGGTTTTATTTACTAATTACATATTTAAAATAGTTTATATGCAAAAGATGTTATGAAGTGGGCCTATTTTATTAAAAGGAATTTTGAGGATGGGCCCATTTTATTAAATTTATTTTTGTGAAGCGGCCCATTTTATTAAATTTATTTTTGTGAAGGAGCCCATTTTATTAAATTTATTTTTGTGAAGGGGCTCATTTTATAATATTTATTTTTGTGATGGGGCCTATTTTATTAAATAGACTTTTGTGAAAGGGCCCTAAAAAAACCCTCAAATTTTGCCTGGATCGATCCCTGCGTTTACCTCCTGTGTGTACAAAACAATTATTAAAAAGGACTGTTCTGTAATGGGTGAGAATCTTCCATGTTTTGAGCAGATTCGCATGTTTTATTGTGTATGTAAATTTTATTTGTGTAATTTTTTCTTGTTTGCATTGTTACTTTTATCATTTACAGGCTTAAAAGAAATAACTGATTTCATTCTGTGCTTGTTCAGTTCATATTGCTTAATATGTTTTTGAGTAGTAAATATTTAAAAAGTCATATTATTCACTGTCAGTTCAGCATTCGATTTCCTTGGGGGTCCGCTGGGACTGTTCTGTACCACCAGAAATTCAATTGGACCACTAATTTGAAAAATTTTATAATCTGCAGGACCAGTAACTCCCCCCCCCCCCCTCTCTGACAGGTAAACATAAACTTTCCTCTCCCTGCCAAAACTGCAACTAAACACATATCGCATAACTTTATTTTATTTAAAAAAACAAAGAAAATTCGATTAAATCTTAGTCAGATGAAGTAATTAATTGTCACTCAAAGGGTTAAAGGGATGAAATAGAATTTTATGTAGCAGACCAGTGATGAATGTGGACAAATAAATTCTCATGCTTACTGTTCCTTGGGACCAGTGGCTTTTTTATGTCAATTCTACTACTGGTCAGTTGGTATTTTTTATATTTGTTTTTAGATCTTTTTGTCAACTTGATTTAATCGTGTAAAAAGTGTGCATTTTTATTACGTGCCTCCTTCATTTTTTTAACATTAATATTACATTACATATGCAGTGTTGACTAGAAAAAAGGACTGCCGGGCGGGAATTTTTCAAAAAAGAAACACTAGGGGAGAGTTGGGAGGAATGGGACAGTGGGAGGAGTGGGACAGCAGCATTTATGTCCAAAATAACTGTTAGAATTAAGTTCTAGTTTGTCCACTAGATAAAGCATCTATAGCTTCATGTTTGATTCTAATTGTTACACCAGCTGTATTATTGTTTGTATTTAAAAGGGAAAATTTTATTTTCATACCTCAGAAGTAAGTACAAATTCTTATTCTTTCAATGATTTTTTTCAATTATATTATATTTAAAATAAAAATATTATAATTGTATAATAAAC
Organism: Maratus speciosus; assembly: GCA_963932465.1. Lineage (NCBI taxonomy): Eukaryota > Metazoa > Arthropoda > Arachnida > Araneae > Salticidae > Maratus > Maratus speciosus. The sequence goes on from OZ010794.1 coordinate 85,959,256, forward strand.
TTAAAGATATAGTGTTTGTAAACTAGCAGCCAAATAAAGCATAAATGTAGCATGATATATATAATAAGCCTTTTTAAAAAATATTCAGCAGAGGGAGGAATGGGACATGTTCTCAAACACATTTGAGTCCTTCCGATATGCACCCTTATCCCAAAGCATTTCCACAAAAACTATAAAGAAAGACAGAAAAAAGGAAAGATAAAAAAATCATCACTGACACACCAGAAAAAGAAGAAATTGAAAAAATAGCCGCTGATAAAAAGCAGAAGAGATTGTGTAAAAAGAAAACTCTTAAGGTGAAAAGGAAGAAACAGAAAAAAGCAAATGAATTATCTGATGATTCCATTGATGGGAAATTTTTGTTGCATGACTCTACAGATGAAGACTTTTGATTTGATTACTCACAATGATAATGAAATTGCTGAAGAATTTGATTGGTTAACTGATGATCCAAAATTAGGATAAATGACTTTGTAATTGTTAAAATTTTGACGAAGAAGACAGTTGTTTATTATATTGGCAGAGTTGAGGATATAGACAGTGATAAGGAGTTTATCACATTTGGTGTGGGACAAAAATGTTAACATTTTAAAACGTGCAAATAAAAGCCAGTTGTTTGTATTTCACAGCGTTTGTATTTTTTAAACATAGCTTAAGTAACATACTATTAGATTTTTATAAGCTATACTCTTGGTAAAACATAAGTAGTGAATTAAAAAATAAATTGTGAAATCTGTCCCACTCCTCCCAACTCTCCCCTATTCTAAAAAAGGGCACACTTGTACATTATTCACAAAAATATTTTGAACTGGTTTGTTTAGAGTCCCTAGAGTTTGCGATATTTTACCGCGATCAGTTGAATTGCCACAGGGAGCATAGGAAGTGTTAAAAAGAGCAGAAGGGTTTAAAAGAGCTTTGCCATGCACAAAAAAGAAAAAAAAAAGGCTGCCGGCGCTGCGCCCTGCTAAAGCGGCTTAGACTCAATGCTAATATACATGGATTCATATCATAAAAGGGTGAAAAACAAGATTTCTTTCTTTCTTTTTTTTTTTTTTTTTCCTATTTAAGAGGCAGATAATAAAAATGCACACCTGCATTCTTTTTTATATTGAAATCTTCTTTAAAAGAAATATCCATAAGCAAATGTAAATAAAAAAAAAAAAAAAATACAAATTCACAATGATAACACTGTCTTAACAAATTAATTATTCAGAAACATATTAAGCAGTATGAATAACAATAGAGTAGTAATCACTTATTTCATTTTATTCTACAATTATATTAAAAATGCCTTCAACAGTGTGGATCTCTAGAAAAAAATTACTGCCAGCTGGACACTTAAAAAAAAAAAAAACACTCAAGAACCTTGTTCACTGAAAATATTTTGCATTTAGTCCTTTTTTATTTTGACCTTTTTAATTTTGTGATATTTTCCTGCAACTGATGAAATTTCTTGATTTTCTTCCCTGTTGACTGACGAATTATGTTTTTCTCCTGTAACTGTTTGACGAATTTCACATTTTTTTCTGCAGCCAACTGTAAAATTTCACGATTGTTTCTCATGATTGCCTGCTGAATTTCATGTTGTTTTCCTGTGACCAATTGACGAATTTCACAATATTTTAAAGCAATCGACTGAAGGGTTTCTAGATTTTTTTTTTCCCATTAATCGACGGTTGAATTTCTCAGTTTTTTTTCAGGTGATTCAATGAGAATTTTTGCAATTTTTTCCCTGCAACCAACTGATAAATTTTGTGATATTTTATTTCAGAACAAATGTTTTGTAATCCCACATCTGCCATCTTGGATTATTTTCTTGGCGTGAATTAAAAATGTTTTTTAATTAATAGTTATAATGATTATATTTCAGTTTTTTCAATGTTATATTAATCTATCAACAATATTTAACCATTGGCAACATTTACTACTTGGCGAAAAAGGAGTTTTCATGCAAGAAAAAAATCAAAGATGGCAAATGCGGGATTATAATACATCTAAACCATACCGATTGGCGTATATTGCATTTTTCCTTGCGGCTAATTGGCAAAACTCGTGTGATTTTTTTCACATATCCGGTTTATGAATTTTGCCGATTTTCTTCTTAGCTAATCAACAAACTTCATTTTTTCCCATAAACAGTTGTTGAATTTTTTTTTTTCATATGGTCGCTGACTGAATTTCACAGATTTTCTCTGCGGCTGATCAAAGAATTTCATTCCCAAAGCTGAATACTTTGCAATGTTCTGCAATGTACTTCAGCTAATCAAATGTTCTGTGCGAATTAAAAAAAAAAAGTCACAGGAAAATTTTCTTTATATATGAAGAAGTGCAATTGCATCTTTTATAGAAATGCAAAAGACATTTCATAAAACCCTGACATACTCACGCGAATGAAATTATTGGTGAATTTTGTGATTTCTTCCCCCCCCCCCCCTAATCGAATGGTAATTTAGCGGGGTTTTTTTCCAACAATCGATTGATGATTTTCGAATTATTTCAGATTTTTCCCTCTGTCAACTGGCGAATTTGGCCTTTTTTCTCTGACCAAATCGATGAATTTCACAATTTTTCTCCTGCGATTGGGTGAAGAATTTTGATATATTTTCCACAATTCATTGACGAATTTTGCATTTTTTAACCACGACAGGTGGGTGAATTTTGTGATATTTTTCATTAACTTTTTGGCGAAAATCGTAGTTATTTTTCACATGACCAATCCATGAATTTCATGTTTTTTTACCGAAGACTGATTGGCAAATGCGACAGATCGGATCGAATCTTGCGACAGATGGAAACAATCGTTGGTTTTTTCCACGACTGATCGAAGAATTTCGTGAATTTTCTGACAACTTCAGAGTTTTTTTTACATGCGACTGATAAGCGAATTTCATTATATTTTCTTTTTACTGATTAGCAAATTTTTTCTCTTTTTCGTGTAAACGGTTGGTAAAAAATCCTTTTTTTCTGCAACCGATCGACGAATTTCGCATTCTACTGCGACAGATCGGTGAATATCGTGATTATTTTCTCACGGTCTACTGGTGAACTTTGTCGCTTTTCTGCGACTGATTGGCCAAATCTTCATGGGTTTTTTTTTGCACGACTGATCGACTAATTCTATTTTTTTTCGATAATACACCGACGAATTTCACTTTTTTTTTTTTTTTCCTGTAACCGATTTTAAAATTTTGCGATATTTCCCTTGAACCAGTAAGCAAGTCTTGACACAGATTGGAGAAAGTCGTGAGTTTTTTTCCACTACTGATCTACGAATTTCGCAGATTCTTCTGACAATCTTCACGATTTTTTTTTTAACCGCAACCGATTGACAATTTTCACGAATTTTTCCTTTTAACATAGCAAATTTTGAGGCTTTTTCTTGCGAACGATTAGAGAAGATCGTAGTTTTTTTTTCGCTGTTTCTTCTAGAGGTGCACTGACAAATTTTGCGTTTTTTTACCTGCAACCGATTGGCGAAAATCGTGGATTTTTTTCTCGCAACTGTTCGTCGAATTTTGTATGTTTTTCCACAGCAAGCTAAAGGATTTCATTAATTGTTCTCCATGACTGACGAATTGAACGAGTTTTCTTGCGACCGATTGATGAATTTTGCAATCTTTTTAAATAAACGATTAAAGAGTTTGCCATTTTTTTTTTTTTTTTTTTTTTTCCTTGCCATTGAGTGACAAATTTCGCAATTTTTCCTACAATTGAATGGTGGATTTTCGTGAAAATGAAAATTTGAAATGTTCTGCAGTGAAGTCAATGTATGGCACATTTATAATCATATTCTGCTTTGGGGAATTTTATTATGTCTTACTTTTCAGATTTTTTTTTTATTGCAGTATTTTCATCATTTTAGATTGAATTTTTTTACGGAGCCTTTCGATAAATATTATTTGTAATATATAAAAATTTCAAGGGGGGGGGGCACAATACTAGTCCCAAAGAGGGGCACTTTTCTAACTTTTACCGACACCTGTCATATAACATACTGTTGGAAAGACGTGTGACCTCTTATTCATGTTATGTGCATCTGATGCCCCTCTGCCTACTTTGCTCCCTCTGAGGGGGCAGTTTTCTAAATTTTGCCGAAACCCCTCATGTGACATATTGTCGAAATGGCCTGTGACTACTTATTCATGTTATACACATCCGATGTCGCTGCCCCCACTTTGCTCCTCCTAAGGGGGCACTTTTCTAAATTTTGCTAACACCCCTCATGTAACATATTGTAGGAAAGGCCTGTGACCACTTATTCATGTTTAGTGATGGGCGATTCTCGAAAATTCGACAATCGAGAAAAATCGTCATCGTAAAAAATCACAATCGATACAGCCATCGATTAATTCCTAGAATCTACAATCGAGATGTTTTACAATCGATTATAACGAGAGAAGCTAAAAACAATTGTTGGAAAATTTAGCTATTATTCTGGCCAAAAATTTCATAGTAGTGATAGGGTTTGCCCGATAATTCTGCTATCGCAATTATTTGCTCCTGATTTATGCTGAAGGGGTTACTTCAGTCAAGTGAAAAGACCTGCTCGCTAATGCTAATCTTATGGAAGAAATTTATAAAGCTATCTCATTTGAATTTCAGTATTTTAAAATGATTTTGTTTGCATTGGAATAAATTCCCCTTTCTTCTTTATGAAACTGCAATGTCCAAATCGCGTAACTATGGTGCCTTTGAATCAAATAACCCTTCTACTTTTTAGATAACTCCAAAAAGTTTGATACAGTTTAAAGTTCCCCTAAATGTCAAATGCTGTGGAATTTCCCCATTGATCGAAAACAAAAGTTTCTTTCGAAAAACGTAAGGATAGTAAGATAAAGATACCTGCCAAGAGGGAACCTGCCTAACACGGAAACTGTTTTCCAGTACCTAGCGATTCCAACATGACTCTTTAAGTCTGTATCGAAATCCAAAGTAGCTACTTTATGACACATTTAAAAACTCATTTTTTATTTTAAACGCATTAGCTAGAATCGATTAGCATTTCCCTCTTTTCGATAAAGGCAAAAGGTTTGATACAAATTAAAGTTCCCTAAATGTCTAAAGTGTGTCTAATGCTGTGGAATTTCTCCGTTTATCAAGAAACATAAGAATAACCAGACAAATATAACTGTTAAGAGGAAACCTGTCTAACACGGAAATTGTTTTCCAGTGCCTAATGATTCCAATATGACTCTTCAAGTCTGTATCGAAATCCAAAGTAGCTAGTTTCTGACACATTTGCTAGCTTCTTTTTTTATTTTAGGCGCATTAGCTAGAATCGATTAGCATTTTCTTCTTTTCGATAAAGGCAGAAGGTTTGGTACAAGTTAAAGTTCCCTAAATATCTAAAGTGTGTCTAATGCTGTTGAATTTCTCCGTTTATCGAAAACAAAGGAGTATTATCAAAAAATAGAAAGATAAACAGACAAATATATCCGCTAATAGGGAATTCTATAACTAAAATAAAACTTCAGTGGACTTCATTTTTGGTATTTTGGATAATTTTAATCTTCCAATCCTTACCAACGTGGTATTAGATGATAGGTCTGGAAAAAGTAGAAGGAACGCCCCCCCCCCCACACCGCAGGGGCATTAAGCCCCAAATTGACAGTAGGGCAGACCAAGGATGAAACCAACAACTTCATGTAAGAGAGGACTAGGAGAAGTTGAGAATGGTAAAAAAACCAAACCATTGAATAAGAAAAAAAAAAAAGAACAAGTGAAGCGTGTGATTAGAGCCAGACAAATGAAGAGGGGCCCGATGGGCCACAGCTGGTCCAGAATGAGTGCCCAAGTAGTCAGAATGGATCAAGAACTTGGAGAATAGTATCTACAATGAAGAAAAACAATGAGACAAAATATTATGAAAAACAGATGAAAAATACCAATAGCCTGAGGCTAAAAGTAAAATGTCTCACTGGGCGGTGTCCCCTGGTGGTAGTAAAAATAAAATTGATACGAGAAGATAGGGAAGAGTGAAAAGACTTTATTTTGTGAATTTTATAATTTTTGGACAAACAGTATACTAAAGGTTTGAAGAAACAAAATGTTAAAGCTGCCTCTTGAGGCAAAGAAAGGAGTTAAAATTAAGAAACATATGTCCATATTTTTTATTCGATTTTAGACACAATTTTATGTTAGTCTTATAATTTCCCTATGAGTGGAAGATACCGTACCAGAGTACGGAAAAAACCGCTGCTAAGTATATTCCTTTAGAGCATTTTAAGCGCAGGGGTCTAAAATTCGGTGGATTGACAAAAGAAAGGTAGATTTAGAAAGGTTATGAGATTACCCTTATTTTAATATGTTACATGAGTGGGGTAAAATAATTTTAAAAAATCCTCTTTCCTGAGGCGACACTTAAAATCTTGAAAACACATAATTTGCAGTGCAGTTTTGTTTTAACAATAGCATTTTAACATTAAGAGATATGGGACAGCTTAGGAGGGCTAAAATAAGAGAAACATTGAAAATCAAAAACAAACTGGCGCCAAATTCATTAGAAAACTTCTATATCAACAACTGAAACCCGAACTGATAACATAAACCACTATGCCTCCTAACCCATATTGCTTAATAACAATAGCGAATGGAAAAGAACGTGTACTCCTTTGGGAAATCATGACTTACACCAGAAGCGCGGTAAGTTTGACTCTTCTGAAAGCTTCCTTTCTCTCGAAGTGCGACGTTGCGAGAGCTCTCTCTCGCACTTCGAGATCTAATTTCTGGACGCAAACCGCTCGTTTATCTCGAGGAGACATTTTGCTCGAGGGCAAACCTTTCGCTTACTTCGAGGTATCTCACCGATTGTAACTCATTGCTTCCTTCGTCACTTCTCGTTTCTCGCTCTCGGTCTATGTTCAACATTTCATATGACATTGTCGAGAATGAGAAATCAGTTTTCGTCCTTTCTCGAAATGTTACTCTCGGTGGTTGTCATTTCACTCTTGGCCAAGAAGGGCCGAGAAGAGATATCGAGGGGCAAGCTGGAGAAAGAAATGGGCATGACAATGAGCTGTGAAATGAAGCTTTAATTTTCAATGCTTTTCTTATTTTAGCCCTACCAAGCTGTCACATACCTGGAGCCCTCCGATAAATATTATTTATTAAATATAAAAATTTCAAAGAGGAAGGTGGGTCGGGTGAATTCCGAGGACGTGAGAGTGGGCGGGGCGCAATTTAAAACATTTTACCGAACTCTTCCTGTGACATATTATCGAAAAGCCCTTTCACAACTCTTTCATATTATGAACCTTTCTTCTCCCGAAGGTAAAATTCGGGAGGTAGTGAGGGGCGAACAAATTTTTAAAACCGTAGCCGATTTCTATGATAAATTTAAATAACATTTTAGATGTGAGTTTTTTATGAAGTCTTCCAATAAATATTATTTACTGAAGATAAAAATTTTAAAGTGGGGGCTGCGTGAATTCCGTTGCGAAAGAGTGGGCCCAAGGGGGGAGGGGGAGCAATTTTCAAAGTTTTTTTGGACCGGTCATGTGATATGTTATCGGAAAGCTCTCGTATGACTCTTTCATATTATGAGACTTTCTTCCTCCCCTCCCCAATTTGGCCCCCACTGCGGGGGGTAGTTTTTTTTGTTTTATCATTTTAGATCGGATTTTTTTTTATGGAGCCCTCCGATAAATATTACTTAAAATATATGACATTTCAGGACACTTTTCTAAATTTAGCCAAGACCCCTCATGTGGCATATCGTTCGAAAGGTTTGTGACTACTTATTGATGTTATGCACTTCCGGTGGCCGTCCCCCACTTTGCCCCCCGGGGGACACTTTTCCAAATTTAGCCAAGACCCCTCATGTGAGGTATCATTGGAAAGGTCTGTGACTACTTATTGATGTTATGCACCTCCGGTGACAGTCCCTCACACTTCCCCCCCCCCCCGGGGGACATTTTTCCAAATTTAATCAAGACCCTTCATGTGAGATATCGTTGGAAAGGTCTGTGACTACTCATTGATGTTATGCCCCTATGGTGTTCGTCCCCACAACTTTGCCCCCTCCCCCCCCCCCGGGGGACACTTTTCCAAATTTAGCCAAGACCCCTCATGTAAGATATCGTTGGAAAGGTTTGTGACTACTTATTGATGTTATGCATCTATGATGTTCGTCCCCCCACTTTCCCCCCCCCCCCCGGGAGACACTTTTTGAAATTTAGCCAAGACCCCTCATGTGAGATATCGTTGGAAAGGTCTGTGACTACTTATTGATGTTATGCTCCTCCGGTGACACCCCCCCCCCTCCCGGAGGACACTTTTTCAAATTTAGCCAAGACCCCACGTGAGATATCGTTGGAAAGGTCTATGACTACTTATTGATGTTATGCTCCTCCGGTGTCTGTCCCCCCCACTTCCCCCCCGGGAGACACTTTTACAAATTTAGCCAAGACCCCACATGTGATATATCGTTGGAATGGTCTGTGACCACTTACTCATGTTATCCACCTCCCGCAACCCTCCCCACACTTTGCCCCCACGGAAAGGGCATTTTTATAAATTCAGATCCAGACCCCTCGTGTGATGGTTCGAAAGGCCTGAAGACTTGTGACGACTTATTCGTATCATGCAGCTACTTTGCCCCTCCGCTCACTTTGACCCCTCCCCCCGAGATTCGTTCATTTCGATAATATATATTTTTTACAAGATTTTGTAGAGCGTGCACACCACGCCTGCTATACGATGTCGTATATAGCGGGTAACCTGTTCGTGATTTCATATTACAAGATTACGTATAACTTAGGGGCCCCGATTAAAGGAGGGGCCCACTAGCGGGTGAAGTCACCTTGTCTTTATTAACACCGACTCATTCCAGTTTACTCGCAGACGATTCTTGATAAAATGTATGACGTATATAATATATGATGTATAAAAACTGGAGTCATCGAGTAAAAATTTACACAATCGAAAAATATCGAGATGTCCATACAATCGAGAAAAACATCTCGTTATCGCCCATCACCATTCATGTTATGCACATCTGATGCCCCCCGCCCACTTTGCTCCCCCCTCAGGGGGCAGTTTTCTAAATTTTGCTGAAACCCCTCACGTGACATATTGTCGGAAAGGCCTGGGGCTACTTATTCATGTTATGCACATCTGTTGCCCCTCCGCCTACTTTGCTCCCCCCTGAGGGGGCAGTTTTCTAAATTTTGCCGAAACCCCTCATGTGACACATTGTCGGAACGGCCTGTGACTACTTATTCATGCTATACACATCTGATGTCCCTGCCCCCACTTTGCTCCCCCTGAGGGGGCACTTTTCTAAATTTTGCTAACACCCCTCATGTGACATATTGTCGGAACGGCCTGTGAATACTTATTCATGTTATACACATCCGATGTCCCTGCCCCCACTTTGCTCCCCCTGAGGGGGCACTTTTCTAAATTTTGCTAACACCCCTCATGTGACATATTGTAGGAAAGGCCTGTGACCACTTATTCATGTTATGCATATCTGATGCCCCCCCGCCCACTTTGCTCCCCCCTCAGGGGGCAGTTTTCTAAATTTTGCCGAAACCCCTCATGTGACATATTGTCGGAAAGGCCTGGGACTACTTATTCATGTTATGCACATCTGTTGCCCCTCCGCCTACTTTGCTCCCCCCTGAGGGGGCAGTTTTCTAAATTTTGCCAAAACCCCTCATGTGACATATTGTCGGAACGGCCTGTGACTACTTATTCATGTTATACACATCCGATGTGCCTGCCCCCACTTTGCTCCCCCCGAGGGGGCTCTTTTCTAAATTTTGCTGACACCCCTCATGTGACATATTGTAGGAAAGGCCTGTGAGCACTTATTCATGTTATGCACATCTGATGTCCCTCCGCCCACTTTGCTCCCCCCTGAGGGGGCTGTTTTCTAAATTTTGTCGAAACGCCTCATATGACATAGTGTTGGAATGGCCTATAACTAATTGTTCATGTTATACACATCTGATGTCCCTGACCCCTCTTTGCATCCCCCCCTGAGGAGGCACTTTTATCAATTTTGCCAGCACACCTTGTGACATTGTTGGAACGGCCTGTGATCACTTATTTATTTTATGCACCTCCAGTGTTCCTTCTACCACTTCACTGGCTTATCTTTCAGGAAAACCACTGTTATTTAAGACAAAAGCAGGCTGTACAGTGATACTACATGATTTTATGTAAAGAGAAGACACGGGTTTTTTACTTAAAGGGAAACTTCAGGTATTTCGGACAACATGGTAAGGGAATGCGCAGGTTTGTTTACCTAAAGGAAAGCTGAAGGTATTTCGGACAAAAAAAGTGGGGGGTTAATTCAGGTTTTTTGCCTAAAGGAAACCCGCAGATTTTTTTGTCCGAAATACCTTCAGTTTTCCTGAATGTTTTTTTTAAAGGTTTTTTGCTGACTTTTTTACCTGGGGAAGAAAAGGAAATTTTAATTAATTAACTTTTGAGATCCAGGGAGGGGCAATAGGTTTCTCCTACCCCCTACCCTATCCCTAACTGAAAATTCTTAATTCATCTTTTATTCTAAAATAATTAAAAAAAATTCAGTATGTTTTTCAAAAGCGAAGAAAATAGTTAACATTTAAATTCAAGGGAGGGGCAATCGCTCAGCTATGCCCCTTCCCCTAACAGGAAATTCTTAGTTTCTTTATTTTTAGTTAGTCGAAAAGAATAAATTTTACTACTTTTCAAAAGTGGAAAAAAATAAATTTTTATTAGTTACATTTTAAAATCCAGGGAGGGGAGGGCAATGAACCTCTCAACCCCCCCCCCCTCCCTCCCTCTTAATGTAAAATTTCTCATTTTTCTATTCTAAGTTACTCGAAAAGTATAAACTTTACTATGTTTTTGAAAACAAAAGAAAAAGAATATTTAATTAATTAAATTTTTAAATTTAGGGAGGGGCAATAGCTCTCTTCTAACTTCGTTCCCCTAAGAGAAAATTCTTAGTTATTCTTTTATTTTAAGATAAGACAAAAGATCAAATTTCACTATGTTTTTCAAAAATCAGAGAAAAAAATAGTTACAATTTAAAATCGAGGGAGGGGCAATGACTCACATATGCCCCCTTCCCCTAACAGAAAGTTCTTAGTTCCTTTATTTTAAGTTATTCGAAAAGAATAAATTTTACTATGTTTTTGTAAATTGGAGAAAAAAATTGCTAATTAAATTTCAAAATCCAGGGAGGGGCAATGAGTCTCACCCCCCCCCCCCCACACACACACACCACCACCACCACCACCCCTTAACTGAAAATTTCTTATTTATTTTCATTTTAAGTTACTCAAAATATTTACATAATGTTTTTGAAAACAGAAGAAAAGAAATTCTTATTAATTAAATTTTAAAATCAAGGGAGGGGCAATAGGTCTCCCTTGCTCAATGCCCCACTATCTTCATAACTAGTTTTTAGTTCCTCTTTTATTTTAAATTACTCGAAAAAAATTTACTATGTTTTTCAAAATCGAAGAAAAAGGAAATTTAATTAGATAAATTTCAAAATCGAGAGGGACAGTGGCCCAACCATTCTTTTATATGTCGCCCATGATTAGAAATTAGAAACACAGGTGGGTTTACTCATTGCATATTGCATAAATTGTCTTTCTTCCATATCGGACATACATATAACTTCCAGTTTTCCACTTTTACCTCATAAAAACAAAGAAGAACAACAAAAGAATAGTATAATTTTCTTCCTTTATTTTATTTAAATTTCTCATTTGGACATATGATTTATTTTTCAACCCCTTACAGCTGAATGTCTAACCCCATGGTTTCGTTGCAACTGCAGAAGAAGCATTAAAGAAACACCTCAACTCACGGAAACGCCGGCTTGTTTATGAAAATCGGCGCGGAGTTCCACGTTGATTTGCTGAAAGAAGATCATTTATTTTGCAGTTTGGCGAAAAATATCACCACTGTTTATTGAAATAAAGTGGCTGTATGGGTATTTTTACATTCCCAATCGAAAGAAATTAATTTCAGATCCACACGATTGAGTTAATTTGAATAAAGTGATAACGATTTATAAACCGTCGCAATTTTTGTACAATCATCGTTAGTATTTCAAATCCAGATGAGATTGTACTATTAACGGTTAATGCATGCGAAAAAAAAAAAAAATTAGGTCCATTTCATATTAACAGGATTAATTAAATTCAAATGTCATCCAAAACATTTGATAAAATTTTGTTTCTGACAATCCAGATAGTTCGATTTTACTTGATTTAGTGCACTTATCTATTTATATTAATTAAGAATGTTTTATTTCAGATTTACACTTGCTTCAATCAGTATGTTCTTTTAGATTAGGAGTTTCAGAATTTTTAAATATCTTACACAGATACTTATCTGTGCTTTGTATTAAAGTATGTTTTGATGTTCAGTTACACAAAAAATCAATACTGAACTTCAAATTATAACTTGATGCCTGTCTAGGATACCTACAATAAGTGCATAACATTTCACAGGTAAGTAACTTATTTTCTTTTTAGGAATGAAACAGTTTTATGTAATACAAAGCGGTTTGACACATTGTATTAATAACATAACATAGAGTTAATAATAATTTTTATTTAATGAGTACGTACTCACCAATTATGTAAAATATTAAATTTTTTAAATGAAGCAATCTTTTTTTACTGTCATATGAATTGTGTTATTGTAAAAAGAAAATTTACACTTCTGAATGGTAATAGGGATAAATTAGTTTTTTTCGTCAATTATGACACTTCTCAGAATCAAATAATAAAGGCAATATTTTGCAATATTATATTTCTATTCTACCCACTGTTAAAATTTAGTTTTTTCTTGATACTGATTTTTGAAACTCGTGGGATTTTTATCATATGGTCGATGAATGAATTTAGACTTTCAGAGCACTTTTTCAGATTTTCCCTGCAAGCGATCGAAGAATTATTTTTTTTTTTCCACATGACAGAGTTTCCATATGCGTTTAAATTTTTTAAATGATTTTTTCATTTATTAAGAAGGATATTGAATGAGCTTAATACACCGTCATGTTACAATACACACAAGCTAATGTTAAACCACTGAAAATATCCTTAATTATTTTAAATGTTTTTTTTTTTTTTGCATAGGAGGACATTGAATGAGCTTAGTACACTGTCATGTTACAATACTCACAAGCTAATGTTAAACAAATGACAATATCCTTAAATTTACGTTAACACTTTGGCTGTCGCCCATTTTTCAAAATCTGTTCACAGGCATCGAATGCGTGACTTAGAGATCTGCACTGGCAGACCCGTGGCCCCAGAGTTGATTTCAGGGGGTGGTCCGGGGGGGGGACATTCCTTCCAGAGCAATGAGAGCTCCCCCCCTCCCGGGCCACCCCCCGAAATCAACTCTGGGGTGTGCAGATCTCTAAGTCACGCATTCGGTGCCTGGGAACAGATTTTGAAAAATGGGCGGCAGCCAAAGTGTTAAGGTAAATTTTAGATCAAAATCCCCAACTAAAGGATTTCTCTTTTTTGTCCAACAATCAACTGGCAAATTTCACAAATTTTTCTGATGACTTAATGACTATTTTCAGTTTTTTTTCATGCAACTGATTGACAAATTTTGCAATATTATATTTCTACCCACTGGTAAAATTTAGTTTTTTCTTGATAGTGATTTGTGTGAGCTTAGTACACCGTCATGTTACAATACACACAAGCTAATGTTAAACCACTGAAAATATCCTTAATTTTTTTTTTTTTTTTTTTTTTTTTTTTTCATAGGAGGACATTGAATGAGCTTAGTACACTGTCATGTTATAATATTCACAAGCTAATGTTAAACCAATGACAATATCCTTAAATTTACATTAACACTTTGGCTGCCGCCCATTTTTCAAAATCTGTTCCCAGGCACCGAATGCGTGACTTAAGAGATCTGCACGGGCAGACCCGTGGCCCCAGGGTTGATTTCAGGGGGTGGGGGAACATTCCTTCCAGAGCAATGAGAGCTCCCCCCCCCCCTTGGGCCACCCCCTGAAATCAACTCTGGGGCCACGGGTCTGCCCGTGCAGATCTCTTAGTCACGCATTCGGTGCCTGGGAACAGATTTTGAAAAATGGGCGGCAGCCAAAGTGTTAAGGTAAATTTTTGATCAAAATCCCCAACTAAAGGATTTCTCTCTTTTGTCCAACAATCAACTGGCAAATTTCACAAATTTTTCTGATGACTTAATGACTATTTTCAGTTTTTTTTTCATGCAACTGATTGACAAATTTTGCAATATTATATTTCTACCCACTGGTAAAATTTAGTTTTTTCTTGATACTGATTTGTGTGAGCTTAGTACACCGTCATGTTACAATACACACAAGCTAATGTTAAACCACTGAAAATATCCTTAATTATTTTAAATGTTTTTTTTTTTTTGCATAGGAGGACATTGAATGAGCTTAGTACACTGTCATGTTACAATACTCACAAGCTAATGTTAAACAAATGACAATATCCTTAAATCTACGTTAACACTTTGGCTGCCGCCCATTTTTCAAAATCTGTTCACAGGCATCGAATGCGTGACTTAGAGATCTGCACGGGCAGACCCGTGGCTTCAGAGTTGATTTCAGGGGGTGGTCCGGGGGTGGGGGAACATTCCTTCCAGAGCAATGAGAGCTCCCCCCCCCCGGGCCACCCCCTGAAATCAACTCCGTGGCCACGGGTCTGCCCGCGCAGATCTCTAACTCACGCATTCGGTGCCTGGGAACAGATTTTGAAAAATGGGCGGCAGCCAAAGTGTTAAGGTAAATTTTTGATCAAAATCCCCAACTAAAGGATTTCTCTTTTTTGTCCAACAATCAACTGGCAAATTTCACAAATTTTTCTGATGACTTAATGACTATTTTCAGTTTTTTTTTCATGCAACTGATTGACAAATTTTGCAATATTATATTTCTACCCACTGGTAAAATTTAGTTTTTTCTTGATACTGATTTGTGTGAGCTTAGTACACCGTCATGTTACAATACACACAAGCTAATGTTAAACCACTGAAAATATTCTTAATTATTTTAAATGTTTTTTTTTTTTTTTTGCATAGGAGGACATTGAATGAGCTTAGTACACTGTCATGTTACAATATTCACAAGCTAATGTTAAACCAATGACAATATCCTTAAATTTACGTTAACACTTTGGCTGCCGCCCATTTTTCAAAATCTGTTCCCAGGCACCGAATGCGTGACTTAAGAGATCTGCATGGGCAGACTTGTGGCCCCACAGTTGATTTCAGGGGGTGGTCCGGGGGGGGACATTCCTTCCAAAGCAATGAGAGCCCCCCCCCCCGGGCCACCCCCTGAAATCAACTCTGGGGCCACGGGACTGCCCGTGCAGATCTCTAACTCACGCATTCAGTGCCTGGGAACAGATTTTGAAAAATGGGCGGCAGCCAAAGTGTTAAGGTAAATTTTTGATCAAAATCCCCGACTAAAGAATTTCTCTTTTTTGTCCAACAATCAAGTGGCAAATTTCACCAAATTTTCTGACGACTTAATGACTATTTTCAGTTTTTTTTCATGCAACTGATTGACAAATTTTGCAATATTATATTTCTACCCACTGGTAAAATTTAGTTTTTTCTTGATACTGATTTGTGAAACTCGTGGGATTTTTATCATATGGTCGATGAATGAATTTCGACTTTCAGACCACTTTTTCAGATTTTCCCTGCAAGCGACAAGGTACAAGTGTGCTGTTTTTTAAACATTTCCGCCCAGTGGCCCTTTTTATCTAGAATCAACACTAGGATAGTGATGATTCTAGAAAAAAGGACTGCTGTGTGCGAATTTTTAAAAAAGGGCACTCGCAGAACAGAAGTGTAAAAATCTAGGCGCCAGCAGGCAGTTTCCCACCACTAAATTTTATTAGTTCTCTTCACTTAAATTCTTACAAAAAATTTAGGTGAAATATTAGACAAAAAATAACAAATAAAATTTAGTGGTGAGAGACTGCCCATTGGCACCTAAATTTTAGGTAGATTTCGTATGAAATACTACCTATTGGGATCGTTCCTATGTTGGAATTTCTGAAAAATTTTTGCAGATCTACACCGATCATGACCCCTAGAACCCAAAACCACCCTCAGTAAAAAACTTTATATATCTATCTATCTATCTATCTATCTATATATATATATATATATCACTTTCTTCTGGACACGATAACTTTCGTAATTCTGCACCAATCTCTTCCAAACTGATACATAAAATCAATGGCCATAAAATCTCGGTCAAGTTCGTTAATGGGCAAAATCGGACCAAGGGGATGGAAATAGGGAGGGGTTTTGTGAAAACCGAAAATCCCCCATAACTTCTTAATTTTTGTACATATCAAATCAGTTTAAAGTTTTTATTACTTCTAAAAATAGGGCCAAAATTTTATGTATCACAGATTTTTGATAAAGTTAAAAATGGGCTCAAGGGGCGCAAAAAATAGGGTTTTTGGGAGAAAAAAATTCATAACTTCGTCAATTCTCAAGATATTAATTTCAATTAATTTTATTATAAATCTCCTTAATATTATCTACAACTTTTATATTCACAAGTTTTTGATAGGACCAATTCGTACCGCAAAAAAAAATTAAAAACGAAAACAAAAAGGAGCTTTGAAAAAGTAAAAAATCCATAACTCCGTCAATTCAAAAGATATAAAATCCCCATGAATTTATCATATAACTTCTTAATATTGTCTACAACATCTATATAGACAAGTTTAGGATAGGACCAATTCTTACAGCAAAAACAAATTAAAAATACATAGCGGTTGAAGAAAAAAATCATCTAAGTAGGGTGTATTCAAATCCAAACTGCGTATTTTCTGACTCCTTTTACAATTCATTTTTGATCTCAAAGGCTTCCAATTGGTACGTTTTCTTACTCAGAAACTATATAATGCACCGTAATGGTTGATTTTTTGATAGAGGCAGAATATATTTAAAAAAATGCTGTTAAAGTGGGCATTTTGAACTGAATTTCCCGAAGCGGATTGTGTTGGAAAAATCATTGCATTAAGGATGCACTCAAATCCAAACGGCTTATTTTATGACTCATTTTTAAATTCATTTTTGCTTTCAAACGCATTTAATTGGTAGATTCGCTTATTCAGAAACTATATAATGTACCGCAATGATCGATTTTTTGATAGAGGCAGAATATATTTCAAAAAATCATGTCAAAGTGGGCATTTTAAACTGAATTTCCCGAAGCAATTGTGTTATCACTTTCTTCTGGACACGATAACTTCCGCAATTCTGCACAAATCTCTTCCAAACTGATACATAAAATCAAGAGGGACATAAAATCTCGGTCAAGTTCGTTAATGGGCAAAAGCGAACAAAGGGGATGGAAATAGGGAGGGGTTTTGTGAAAATCGAAAAAACCCCATAACTTTTTAATTTTTGTACATATCAAATCAGTTTAAAGTTTTTATTACTTCTAAAAATAGCTCCAAAAATTCATGTATCACAGATTTTTGATAAAATTTAAAATAGGGTCAAGGGGCGCAAAAAATGGGGTTTTGGGGAGAAAAAATTTTCCTTACTTCGTCAATTCTCAAGATATCAAATCCAATGATTTTATTATACATCTCCTTAATATTATCTACAACTTTTATATTCACATGTTTTTGATAGGACCAATTCGTACCGCAAAAAAAAAAAAAATTAAAAACGAAAACAAAAACAAAAAAGGGGGGTTTAAGAAGAAAATTTTTCATAACTCCGTCAATTCACAAGATATAAAATATCCATGAATTTATCATATATCTTCTTAATATTGTCTTCAACATTTATATAGACAAGTTTTTGATAGGACCAATTCTTACAGCAAAAACAAATTAAAAATACATAGCGGTTGAAGAAAAAAATCATCTTATTAAGGGTGCATTCAAATCCAAACTGTCTATTTTCTTACTCATTTTTAAATTCATTTTTGCTCTCAAACGCATCGAATTGCTAGATTCTCTTATTCAGAAACTATATAATGTACAGTAATGATCGATTTTTTGATAGAGGCAGAATATATTTTTTTTAAATGATGTCAAAGTGGGCATTTTGAACAGAATTTCCCGAAGCGATTGTGTTAGAAACGAAAAATATTGACCTACTGAGAAAATAGTTGTTTATTAATCACGTTTTAATTAATTGAAAGAAAAATAAAAAAACAGGTCGCTTATAAATCTTTTCAAAAATCACGTCAGCATATTTCATATATTTTTTTTTTATTAAAAATGAATCTGAAAATGTGCCAGATAATTTCGAGTTGTTGAGTATGGAAAAATATTTTTTTTAATATTGCCTTAACATGATTCTGATAAAACCAGCTATTTTATAAAAAGGAAATAAAATCTCGTCAAAAGCAGATAGTTAAAACTGTTAAAGTGGATTTATATCTAATAATGATTTAGTTTTTGTTGGTGAAATTAGTATACTTAACTTCGAAATCTACCTCTGCCTGTAGGCCGGGCCGGCAGGGATTTTTTTTCTTGCATTCGTGTACCTTGTTCGCAAAAAATAATTTGAATTGGTTTTCTTAGACTCCTTTTTTATTAGTGGTGTACCGAGTAGTACTTTGGCCGAGTACCGAGTACTCGGCCACTGACTACTCGACCGAGTACCGAATACCGAGTAGTTGTGTAATAAGAAAAACTTACTTTTATTTGTATGTGTGAAACTAAATTTTAATCTTGAATTATTTTATGAGGGGTTTTTGCTTAACTTTTTTTATGTTTTGTACACATATTGTTAAATACTGATTAAATAGTTTTATGAATTATTACATATATTATACATTGATATTCGAATAACTTTTTACTGATCAGTTTGAAATTCTTACAACTACTCGGTATTGGCCGAGTACTCGGCCAAAATTTCGCCGAGTACCGAGTACTCGGCAAATTGGCCGAGTATGCCGAATACTCAGTATTTACCGAGTACTCAGTACAGCTCTATTTTTTATCAATAAAATTTTGCAATGTTTTCCTGTGACAGATTGAATTTTGCGATTTTCCCCCCATTTAATGTTATTATGCATTCCTTTTTTTAAATATTAATATTCAATAACTATTTTTCAATTATCAGTTAATGTGACTTATTTAGCAGTTTTTCAGCTGCAATCGGTCGACAAATTTCACATTTTTTCCTGCCACCAACTGAAGAATCTTGTGAGTTTTGTCTCGATTGATGAATTTCACGATTGATTTCTGCAACAGGTTGACAAGTTTCACAATATTTTAAAGCAGCCGACTGAAGAATTGTTCTGTTTTTTTTTTTTTTTTTTTTCAATAATGGTTGTTGGTTGTGTTTATGATGGACAGTTATCAGCACGTGGGATATAGGCCCTAACGGGGGGGGGGGGGGAGTGCCCTCCGTGGGTGGTCTTTCTAAGGGAACTTAACTTGTATTTATGCTTGGAAAACCAAGGTCCGAAGAAAACTCTAAAAGATTAGGCCGACGGGCGCTATTGGGATCGAACACAGCACCTCCCGTCCTACCAGCTTCGAGAGCAGAACCTCTCGGCCACTGGTGGTGCTTTTCAATAATGGACTGGGGAATTTCATAAATCTTTTCATTGAGTGAGTAATGATTTTTGCAATTTTTTTCACGCTACCAATTCTCGAGTTTTGCAATATTTTATTTCTACTGATCGGGGAAATGTGCGGGAGCTTCCTTGCGATCGATTTGCAAAACTCGTGCGATTTTTTTCATATTGTCGATGGATGAATTTCGCAGATTTTCACCACGTCCGATGGATGAATTTCATTATTTCTCTTACTTTTTGAACTTTTTTAATATTTTCATCCTTGTAGATTGGATTTTTTACAGAGCCCTCCGATAAATGTCATTTATAATATATAAAAATTTCATAGAGAAGTGAGGGTGTATTCCAGGTGGTGCAACCCCCACTTTTCAAAATTTTGCCGACATCCCTCATGTAACTTGTTAGAAAGGCCCCATCACCACTTATTTATGTTATGCACATCCGGCTTTCCTCACCCGCTTTGCCCGCCCCCCCCCTCCAAGGGGGAACTTTTCTAAATTTTGCCAACATGCCTTGTAACATATTGTTGGAAAGGCCTGTGAGCACTTATTCATGTTGTGCACATCCGGTTTCCCCACCCCCACTAGGGGGCACTTTTCTAAATTTTGCAGTCACCCATCATGTGACATATTGTAGGAAAGGCCTAATACCACTTATTCATGTTATGCACATCTGGTTTCTCCCCCCTGAGGGGGCACTTTTCTAAATTTTGCTGACACCCCTCGTGTGACCCATCGCTGGAAAGGCCAATGACTACTTATTAAGTTATGCACATTTGGCTTTCCTCCCCACACTTTGCCCCCTCCAAGGGGGGGCACTTTTCTAAATTTTGCAGTCACCCATCATGTGACATATTGTTGGAAAGGCCTAATGCCACTTATTCATGTTATGCACATCCAGCTTCCCTCCCCACACTTCCCCTCCCCAAGGGGGGCACTTTTCTAAATTTTGCAGTCACCCATCATGTGACATATTGTTGGAAAGGCCTAATACCACTTATTCATGTTATGCACATCCAACTTCCCTCACCCCACTTTGCCCCCCTCCCCCCCAAGGGGGGCACTTTTCTAAATTTTGCAGTCACCCATCATGTAACATATTGTTGGAAAGGCCTAATACCACTTATTCATGTTATGCACATCAGTCTTCCCTCCCCCCAACGGGGCACATTTTCTAAATTTTGGAGTCACCCGTCATGTGGCATTTTGTTGGAAAGGCCTAATACCACTTATTCATGTTATGCACATCAGTCTTCCCTCCCCCCAACGGGGCACTTTTCTAAATTTTGCAGTCACCCATCATGTAACATATTGTTGGAAAGGCCTAATACCGCTTATTCAAGTTATGCACATTTGGCTTTCCTCCCCACACTTCCCCCCCAAGGGGGGCACTTTTCTAAATTTTGCAGTCACCCATCATGTGACATATTGTTGGAAAGGCCTAATACCACTTATTCATGTTATGCACATCCGGCTTCCCTCATCCCACTTTGCCCCCCCCCAAGGGGGGTACATTTCTAAATTTTGAAGTCACCCATCATGTGACATATTGTTGGAAAGGCCTAATACCACTTATTCATGTTATGCACATCTGGCTTCCCTCACCTGACTTTGCCCCCCCTGAGGGGGCACTTTTCTAAATTTTACCGACACCCCTCGTGTGACCCATTGCTGGAAAGGCCAATGGCTACTTATTCAAGTTATGCACATTTGGCTTTCCTCCCCACACTTCCCCCCCAAGGGGGGCACTTTTCTAAATTTTGCAGTCACCCATCATGTGACATATTGTTGGAAAGGCCTAATACCACTTATTCATGTTATGCACATCCAACTTCCCTCACCCCACTTTGCCCCCCTCCTCCCAAGGGGGGCACTTTTCTAAATTTTGCAGTCACCCATCATGTAACATATTGTTGGAAAGGCCTAATACCACTTATTCATGTTATGCACATCCGTCTTCCCTCCCCCCAACGGGGCACTTTTTCTAAATTTTGGAGTCACCCGTCATGTGGCATTTTGTTGGAAAGGCCTAATACGACTTATTTATGTTATGCACATCCGGCATTTCTCCTCATATTTTCTAATAAATTTTTAAAAGGCTACAGTCAAACTGCAAAAAAAATGTAGTTGGGAGCTGCGGTGATTTGGCACAAATCCCTGCAGTTCTTTTGAAGTCGACATAACTATAAATTTACTGCGGTGAGTGTGTAGTTATCAACTACACATTTACTGCGGTTAATTTATAGTTATGTCGACTTCAAAAACACTGCAGGGATTTGTGCCAAATCACCGCAGTCTTCCAACTACATTTTTTTTAAAGTTTCACTGCAGTTCATTTTTAGCTGGGTATTTATGCATTCTATTTATTTGACCTTCATTGTATGTAAAAGTTTACGATTGTGACAGTAATCACTATTATCAACAATGAAACAATACAATATTTATTACAGCGAAATTTTATCTTTTAAAAGACCCTAACACAACCTTCTGTTTACTTATACTTTAGTACTTATAGAAGGAAAATTCTAAAGGTAATACTTTTACATTCTGAAGGATTATGTGTATATGAATTCTAAATAATGGTAATTAACAGCGGCAAAGCGTGATGTACCATCAAGGGCGGCACAAGAGGGCGGTTCGGGGTCATATCCCCCCCCCGTCGGGCACACCTGGCCCCCCGTCGGGGTCAAACTTAATCGTCGTCGGGGAAAAATTTTGACTTGAGTGTTGAATCCTGCATCGGGTCGGGTAATCCGATTTTTCCTGCACACGACCCGAGTCGTGTTGAGTCGGGTGCAGGTTAATTTCTTAAAAAAAGATCTTAGGTTAGTTTATAGAAAACGTGACCCACGGAATAGCAGGGCGCAGATTTTTTTTTCTTCGGAAATCGGATTGGCTTGGCTATAATTTTTTCGGTTTTGGGATGAGTTTTGATTCTTTCGTGTCGGTTTTGTTTAAGCTGATTTTTCAAAAAAGTGCCCAGAATTATATCTCAAATTAGAGTCCTGCATCGATTCAGGTTGCCCGATTTTACCTACATCCGACCCGACCCACGGCTCGGATTGAGGATAACTTTTTTCGTTGTGGTTGAGTTCGGTTTCGGATGGGTTTGGGGTTGAGTTATGATACTTACGAGCCAGTGTTGCCAGGTGTGGAACGTCCCGAATTTTTCCAAATTACGTCAAATTTTTACGAGTTTAATTAAAATTAAAATTGTATTCCTTAGTCTAGATGCAAGAAAATTTAAGAATTTAAACACATGTCGGTTAAAGGCTATCGCACAGCGGCCGGATGTTACCGAAAACCTTATACATTTTGTCTAGAGCTCATTCATGTGCACTCCTGTTCTATGTTTATTCGATTGACCGCAATCTTACGCGCCTATAAGAAATACGATTTCAAGAGGAGACAGGACGTTTAAATTCATCTGCTCGCTTCGATCTTCTCATTAAAATGCATAGGGTAAGTATTTTTATAAATGAATGAGTAAATAAAAAGAGAGTTTTATATAATTATTCAAGCAAACTTAGTACCAAACTAAAAATTCCTTCTTTGTTCATTAATTTCAATGTACAGTGAGTAGAGTCTCATTTTATGGATATTAATCTCTATTTAATATGTAGAAGAAAAATGGAAGGTATAAATAAGAAAATAAATATATACATACATAACTTAATTATAAACTGCGGGAAGATGTATATATAGCAAGTACTAAAATCTTGCATCGGGTCAGTTAACCCGATCCTACCCGAACGTGTTGGCCATTGGCTCTAAAATTTTGCTGCGGATCGGGTTCACTAGTATTTCCATTTTCGGGTCATCTTAGATTAGAGTTTTTGTTTCTTGGGAGTCGATTCGATTACGATAAATATTTCCAAAGAAAAGCCCGTCCAACCAGTGGCCTAGAATTTCTGTGATCTCGAAGCTGGTAGACGACAGGTGTTGGGTTCGAACCCAATCGCGCCCGTCCGCCCAATCGTTTGGGATTTCCGCGGTTTTCTTCGAACCTTAGATTTCCATGCGTAAATACGGATTAGGTTCCCTAAGATAGACCTCCCCACGGAGGACACTCCCCCCCCCCCCTCGGGCATATATCCTTCGAGTAGATAATTCACCGTCAAAAATCAACCCAACCCAAAGAAAAGTCCAGATTATTGTTTCAAATGATAAAAAAAAAATACTTGTATATGAATAAGTAAATGTATGCATTCATTTTTTTGAAATACAAAATTGATTTTAGAGATATGATTGCAAACTATTTTCCAGAATTGTTTTACATTTAAGATAGATTTTTTTTTCATGCTTAGGATCAAGTTGCAGGTTCGAAAAAAAATATTTTGTTGATTTCGGGTCGGGCATAACTCGAACCGTGCAGAGTTGTAATTAACAGTTCGTATTTAGGGTCGTAAGTTCGTATTTAAAAATTAAAAAATCGTGTAAAACAGAATATCGACTTACTTGATAATTTAAACCTGATTGTATTGTTAGTCTGAACAATTTTAATTAATAACTTTGTTATACTTTGTAGAGTTCTGTATGGGCCGAAATTTTCAGTCCGGGCTCGGCCCGACTCGTAGAAAGAAAAGTTCTGCCCGGCCCGGTATAAAAGTTAAAACTTCGGCCCGGCCTGGTCCGTACAAAATACAGTATTGGCCCGATCCGGTATAAAAATTAAAAGTTCGGTCCGGGCCCGGCCCGAAAAAAGTTAAAATCTCGGCCCGAGTCCGACGGAATTTTACGCCTATTTTGTTAAAAGGAGTTCTGACCAAAAATACTTATTTTAGCTTTTTTTTCATGTTTATAATTTTCATTTTTAAAGAAGGTTGTGATATACATTTTTTTAATGAATCTCTATTTGTATGTCAACGTTTCAGCTATAATTAATATCGTTAATAAAAAAATTATATATTGGAGACTTAAAAATCTGAAAAATGCTATACAGTAAAATTTTCTAAGACATTGCATAGGAAAGAAAAACAATACGTTATAAACAAGTTCACTTCTTAGCAGGTGTAAATGTATTATATTCTTTTCTCACGTATTATTATATTCATTTTGCATGGATCAATAAATTTTTCCATATAAGACAGGATTCCGTCATAGGCTGGTTCTTTTTCACACGTTTTACTGTATTTTAATATTATTGCCTTGAAATCCTATTCTTTAAAACGAATAAATTTTAATGTTTAATTGTAGAATAATGTCGATTTAAAAATATATACACTTTTTGCAAAAATTTTTGGCCTGGACCAAATTTTACTGATTTTTGCACGGACCATGCCATGCCGAGACAATGATTTCATACAGGCTGGATCGAGACGGGACTGAAAATATCGGCTTATGAAGACCTAGGAAGAATGAAACCTGCCTCATCTCGGTACGAAAAAAAGGAAGTTAGGCCCGACCCGGCCCGAGTACCATGAATGAAAATAGGCCCGAGCCCGGCCCGTGCAGACCCCTAAACTTTGGCTGTTTCAAAATAAGCATGAATTTAAAGATTTTTTTTAGCATTGACAAGACTTTGTTTTATGATTGAGCTGATATTAATGAACTTTTACATTCTAAGCTATTTTACAAGTTTTCCTTTAACTTACATTTTTCTTCAGAATTTTGTATTTCAGTTTTAAACTCAGATTTAAATTCTGTATCTTATCAGAAGCTAGAGGACCATGCTGTCTCGTTTCGATCAATACACACTCTAAAAAAAATACGTGAGTCGAAGGTGTTTCTTCAATTGCTTTTACTATTATTATTAAAACACGAAAATTCCTGTTTTGATTTGCCCATCCCCCCCCCCCCCCCAAATACAGAAAATTCATTCTTTTAAGGCTGTTCTCAAATCCAAAAGGGCAACTTTCTGACATAAGTTTTAATTTATTTTTATTCGGAAATGCATGAAACTAGCAGGTGTTGATGTTCAGAAACTATGTCATCGACCTATTTTATCCGTGTATTTTTTTTTTTTTTTTTTTTTTTTTTTGCAAACGCAATATATCTTTCAGAAAAAAGTGTCAAAGTGGACGTTTTGAACCGAATTTCCGCGCGAAAGGAGAAAAACCAGTCAAGAAAGGATGAAAAACGTGTTTGTCACGTGATCCAAATCGCTTCTAACTCAGTAGATAATTGATGGACCCAAAAAATGGAAAACACAGTTCGATTCCAAATCGCTTCCCTAGTCAGGCTTTCCAATTTTATATCTTTCCGTTAAAAATGAATTTGTAAATGTGTCAAAACATTTTGCTCTTGTTGAGCAGAGTAGTTGAGAACAGCCTTAACGAAAAAATTTCCTGAAGTTTCATTTTAATCAAATTTACAGGGGTGTTCCCGTAACTGTGCTGCATATGTTACTTTTTTGTATCAGAAACTGATTTTTTACGTCTGCCTCTTTTCCTCCAAAACACGAAAAGTTCGCGAACCGAAGCTCATTTATTATTATTATTATTATTCTCCAGTCAAAACACGGAATTTTCTTCAAATAATAGAAAAATCTGTTCCAACCACAGGTGCGTTCCGGCAACTTGCTGCCTGTGCTTTTTACGTTTGACGAAATGTTTTCTTGAGAGTGTGCGTAAATAACTGCGCTTTTTCTTAAACGGCTGAAAAGCATAATAATGAAAAAAAATAATAAAACGCGGTATTTGTAAAGTGAACATTATTGTCTTAAAATTACTGTTAATTATTTAGAAAACTCTAGTTCGACTAATTAATTTCACACCATTCCTTTATGGATAAAGTATAATTCGCTTACATTCAATACGATGAAAGGAAGCTATTTAATACAGCAACCTGTACTAATACAGGTAGATATAACCTCTTAGATATATATAAAAGGTATAACCTCTTAGATAGAATTGATACTACAGATATTATTACAGACTATTTTTTCATAACTGTATTAAATTATAGATCTTTTTTGTGTCGAGTCGTGTTCGAGTTGAAGTGTTTCGGTTTAGGATCAATAGAAAAATGGTTGTCGGGTTCAGGTTGGGCTTTGCGTCAACGGAAATTTTTTTGTTAGGTTTCGGTTTGATTTTAAGCAGAACGTTTGGGTCGGGTATAACCCGACAGGCGCAGGAATTTATTTCAGATGAAAAACTACGTATTTGAATATGAATGACTTCTTGCATGTTTATTTTTCCACATAAAAGATAACATTAATATTGGAGATATGATTACAGACTATATTTTTTTTATAATTACATTATATTGTGGATCAATTTTCTCTGATTCTGGGTTTCAGGTTGGGATTGGAATTAAGTATTTTGGGTTCGATCGGGTTGCAGGTAGACAGAATATTTTTGGTTGGGTTCGGTTCGCGTTGCAGCTTTATTTTAAATAAAATTTTCAGGACTTCAAATTTTATTTATTACCCGGGAAGGACCCTAGTTAGGTGCAACGTTTAACTGCTAGTTTTCAAGATGACACTTTCACTAACAAATTTAAATAATTTTATTTTAAATAATTTTTGGTCACTTTATGTGTTTTTGATAGGGATTTGTCAATTGATTTTTTTCAGTTACCTCCGACATTAAAATACATACGGCCGTATTCTCCCCTTATTCCGGAGCGGAACGGAATCGGAATTCAGTTCACCCGGAATATGGCGATTATTCCGGGGCGAATGGAAAGAGCGATTCTCCCCTAGCCAGATTCCGGATTCGGAATAATCGATATTTATTCCGTGGCTTTTGAAAGGAAGTGACATCACAAATTCCTTTGAAGTGTGAAGAACCAATCAGAATGAAAATATACGTCACGTTTTTTTTTTTTTTTTTTTTTTTTTTTTTCGCTTAGCTGATGGCTTTGGCTAGCGAGGAGCTTTTAATCAGAATAATAATTTTCGAATAAATTTGCGTAACTGAGTGAATACCTAAAGAAAAATAACATACTTTTCAGTGCTGTATGAAATATTTCTAAAAAAGATTGAGGGTGTTGGGGGGATCGCTCGCTGAAAAATAAAATATTACTATTGTTTTTGTTTTTCTATTTTTAACTTTCAGTAGTTTTTTTTTTTTCCTGGTGTAGTTATTCTTACGTTAAAGATGAAATATTTAAATCGGATAAATTAAGTATCAATGATTAATCATACACTGATTTATTTGTTATAATTTTTATTAATTTTGTATTTTGATTGACAAATAATTCATGATATGGGATATACAAAATTTCAACTTAAATTTGAAATCTATTTTACTATTAGCATACTTTTGTAGAATATTAGTGTATGCAGCGTTCGAAATCCTTGGTGGTCCGCTGGTCCGAGACCACCAAAAATTCAATCGGACCACTAATTTGATAAATTTAATGGTCCGCAGGACCAGTAACTTCCCTCCACTCTAACAGGTAAACATAAACTTTCCCGTCCCTGAGAGAACTGCAACCAAACACAAATCGCATAATTTTATTTTATTTAAAAAAATTTAATTAAAAAAATTTTAATTAAACCTTAGTCAGTTGAAATAGATTATCTGAAATGAAATATTTAATTAATAATTTTATGGTTTTTCTTTATGTACTGTTTAATTTTTAGCAAATTATAATTTTACATTTTATTATGATGAAAATTTTGGATAACTGCAAAGGAAGTTTGATTTATATTCTAGGAGGGGGGGGGGGTCACTCAAAGGGTTAAAGGGACTTGATAGAATTTTATGTAGCAGGCCAGTGATGATTACTGCGGACCAGTAAATTCTTATGCTTACTGGTCCTTGGGACCAGTGCCTTTTTTTATATCAATTCTACCGCTGGTATGTCATCTTGATGCACATTTCTCATAGAAATAACATACAGATGCAGATAATGTAGGATTAAATATATGATTAAGTATACACATTGTAGGATTAAATATATGTTCTGTGTAATATTAAAAAATTTTGTATTCTAGATTACATATATCCTTCATTTTTTGTATTTGTAGTTTTTCAAATTCCATAACACATTTTATTCTTGCTAATGCAATTGTAATCATCTGTAATACAATGGTGCAGTTAAGTTCTTCGCTTGATGGCAGTTACGAATCATAAAAGGAATAATTTCTTTTTTTTTATGTTTATAAAATAGGTTTAGTAAGTACAGGAATGTGTAAAAACTAATGTAATGGAAAGCCCAAGTAGTCAAAATAAATTTCATTGAGCAGTTTTAAGGTTTCATAATAGGAGACCAATTTTAATCATCAGAATAAAAAGCGAGAAACTGTGGTAACAGATATACACAGGCCTTGCTGCTAATGTTTCTCATCCTCTTTCATGAATTTTGTAAAAAAAGAACTCCTATTTTGCAATCTAGAAACAGTTGCATTCTAAAATATTTTTATCTCTTCAGACTTTTATTATTTTGATTTTTACACATCATGCATTGTTATTCACTTTAATGCAAGTTCCATCATATCAGGTTTTAGGTACTCCAGGAAGGGCTGCCTATACAATATAGATAGCACCATACATAATTTTGCTTAGAATTATTATTTAGATACACATATATATTATTTTTTTGTTCAATGTAAGTTCGTGTGTGTGTGTGTATATACATTTGATACGTATATATTGTGCGTGTGTGTCTGTGTCATAGCTTTCTTCAGGTATGGCAATTTTTTGCAAAGCCAAAAATTTGCAAACAATATCTATCGACTTTGTAATATACCAAATGTTTACATTAAAGATCCTGTCTTGGCAAAATATGTCAACCTGTGCTCTAATTGGGAACAAAGCATCTCATTGGCAATTGTTAGATACACTTAAATTGCACTTTTTTAAATATATTTATTTACTGTTTGGTTGAAAAATAGCTATATTAAATGAGAAATTTTTTTTTTTTTTTTTATCATCCAAGTTTTTTTTTCCTTCTTTATAATAAAAACAAAAACTGAATACAATTACAACTGATAAAACTTTAATAAAAACTTATATTTATCCTATAAAAGTTTATTAGTAAAAAGTTGTTCCTTTATGGATACTCAGATATAGATATTGTCCATGTAAATAAAGAATAGTATGGTAGTACTCTTGACTTAAATATAAAAGAACCTGAGCCTTATTTAATATAATAATTCAGTACTTCTTAGTTATTCCGTCGACCAATTTCGCCAAATTATATAAATCGCCAAACCACTCGCCAAATTATACACATTGACATAATTTTTATTTTAAATAACAAAAGAGCAAATAAATTAGTAAAACATTTAAAACGTCAAATTAATGGTTTTATTGGCATTTAATCTTACAATAAATTAATGGCAAACCATTATTGGCATTTAATCTTACAATTTGGAAACAGTAATTTGGTTGACGGGATAACTAAAAAATACCAATAATTCTCATTACTGAAAAAAAAGACATTAATAGTCAAAACTCAATCATTGCTCCCCCCCCCCCCTCCTTTTTTTTTTTTCATTGCAGCAGAATAGAGAAAAAAATATTTTAAGGATTAAATTAGATATTAAGATTAGATAATTAGTTCTGATTAATTCAAGGACAACAATGATTTGATTGTAAAAAATTATGATAATCAATATTTTACATGTAACTCATGTTACTTTTCACATTAGAATTTATTGAAGTGACTATTAAGCTTTATTATAATTTAAAGTTTTTATCATTTCGAGTTGAAAAAGAAAACTATTTTAAGATTAAAATATAATTTTATAAATGCTGAATTTTTATCTTTTTTTTTTTTTAATCGTCATTAAAATTGCTTGCTATTAATTTAAAATTCTTCATGTTTTTAAAGCAATAAAACTACTTTTTTTTTTTTTTTTTTTTTTACTTTTCTTTCTTTTTTTTGGAGGGGGGGAAGCTTATTTACAATACTGCCTTATTAACTAATAAATTCATTGAAGATGGAAAATAAAGATGATTTCTAAAATTTCATCGCAAGTAATATTTTTGTAAAAAATAAAAATATTTCATTAAAAAAATCTGAACAACTTTATATGAGAGCATACATTATATGAACATTATGTGCACTGTTACTCTATGACCATTAGAGCAAATTTTCAGAAATACTTACAATTATTTTATTACAAAATATAAATAGGATAAAATAGATAGTATAACAAGTTAAATACCATCGTGTTCTACTCACATAAAATGTATCTAATTTGTAACAAAAAACACTTTACTTGTCTATATAATATATCAAAATTTTGTAACAAATTAGATATATTTTATGTGAATGATACATAATGGTATTTAACTTTTTATGTAATGTTTTATCCTAATAATAAAATAATTGGAAATATTTCTGAAAATTTACTCTAATGGTCACAAGAGTAATGAATGGATGTACCCGCATACTTTGCTTTTTGTATCATCAGCTTTTCTTTTTATAAACTCTTACCTTATAGCTGTATGATAGTATACATTCCTCAGATTTTTCTGTAACGTACAGCGTAGCAAACCACTGTATCTTAGTAATTTTTCAGAGAAACTCGAAGATGTTAGTTAAAATATCTGTCAGATACTCATCACAAAATAATTTCATTTTTTTTACATGTACATACAACAGGTTTATTAAGTACATAGACATGTAAAAACTAACATAATGAAAAGTCCAACTAGTCAAGACAGCATTTTGTATTCAATGTATGCACTGGAAATTTATTATAATATTGTATAGTAGTATCTACGTGAACATTAATTTTCTTTCATTTAACTTTCATTTGATAAATCTAGATATTGATGTATTTTAATAAACATTTTGGTTATATATATATATATATATATCATCAAATTATCAGCACATTAAAAAAATGAGCTTTTTATAGCAGTCTTGGAAGCACTGACTTTACAACTTAGTTATTCAGTCATTCAAATTAGTTATGATTTTAATTTGTTTAATGATTAATAAAATCATATATATTATTATCTAAGTCATTTAAAAGCACCGGTGCAGCGAGAGGAAAGGATGATTTAGAAATTACTCCCCCCCCCCCCCAAAGCTCTAATGACTGGTAAAACAAATAAAAATACTTTTGTATTATGATTATTATGTGACATGTAAAAAACAATGCAAAGGAAAGCACAGCATGTATTATTAATTTAACACATAGCTATTTATAGATTTCAAAATAAAACTTCCTTTCTTCAGAGCTAAAGTGAATAAATAGCAATAGCAGAAATATGCATTCTTTGTGTACATTTTACACGAATATTCCACCCTCCCCACCCCCCCTCTTTCTTACAAAAAAATAAATTCTACTGAAAAAGGGAATAATCCTTTTATCATGTCTTGAAATGTTGCATGCTATATTAATTATGTCTGTTATTTCTTTTCTTTAAATTAGTTTCTATACATCGTATCTATAATAAAAAAAAAACTCTTCTTTATATATATGTATTCCTAATTAGAAGAACAAATATTTAGAGTTGATAATACAAGTCATGTTAAACAATTTTTAAATAGGAAATTAGGGTTACAATATATTTTTAATCAAGAACTCAGGGTGTTTCTCTTAACCCTCTCGGCACCAATTTTTTTTTCCAATTTTGGGAAAAATTACTTTTACTGTAACAAAATTAAAAGTAGCTATCGAAATAACAGAAGTTACAGTTTACTGAAATTTAACGAATGTAGTTATGTTGCACGTTTTTCATATAAAAATAGTCTAAGGAAGAATTTTTTAAGACGTTTGGAAAATGTCGTATTACAACCAGATTAAAGAAACATAAAAAATTTAGTAGTATTTTTTATTTCTTATCACAAATTACTAATTCGAAAAAGGAGTCCCTAATTTAAATTTAAAGAGTGAAACATATGTTTGAAATTAAAAGAAACACCAACGGTTTACTAATAATTAATAAAACTTTTATTAATATTATTATTATTAAATGCTGAAGCATAAGTAAAGTCATAATAGTACATGTATCAATATATGCTATCGCTATTAGGTGCTGGAATTAACAAAAATATTTTTTTTCTTTTAAATATTGCAATTCGAAGTAGGAGCCTCATATGAGGATCAGGATGACGAGAAGGT
Source organism: Maratus speciosus (assembly GCA_963932465.1). Taxonomy (NCBI): domain Eukaryota; kingdom Metazoa; phylum Arthropoda; class Arachnida; order Araneae; family Salticidae; genus Maratus; species Maratus speciosus. Next base: position 85,991,771 of record OZ010794.1, read on the forward strand.
TAAAGTCAAATTTGGATTTTTGTTCATAGTTTTAAAAATATAGTTCAGCAAAATATTCAACAATTAACAGATTGCTTTCTGCAAATGGAATGACATCATGGAATGTGCATTACAATTTAATCTGCGATATCACAAGTATTGTCAGTCGCATTCTAAATTACGGAAGCCCTAGTTCAATTGTTGTTTGTAATTTATGTACAAACGATGGTCATTTCCAATGTTACTGCTGATATGTGTTTTTGTTCCACATTTTTTTTAATCTTATGGTGAAGAATGGGCTTGCTTTTTTTTTTTATATAAATTCTTGGGATAACTATGTGGTATATTAATTATGGCTTTTAATACTTTTCTTTACATTAATTTTTATCGTCTCAAATAGTCAACATAAAAATTACATTTTTGAACAATTAAACATTTTTTTTTTTATTAAATTGATGAAAAACCTTTCCTGGAGAAAAATCCTAGGCTATGTAATTGTTATGACGATGCATATTTTTTAACCCCTTCAGGATGAGCGTCTTTTACAGAATTTTTAATCTTTAATCACCGGTTTTTTAAACCAGAAATTTTTGCCTAATTGAATGGGCAAAATGCTCGTATTAAATAAGACAAAATTTACAATAAAAATTTACTGATGAGAATAATCCCCGAATCTGAGCACCTTATGCGGCACGAATACCGGTCGCTTGTCCCCAAGGGGTTAAATACGTAATCATACTATATTTTTACTTGTAGTCATCTATGAGTACATAGATATTGGTAAATATAAATACAGTAGAACCCTGATGATCCGAAATTCGGGTTAATACGAACCGATTTTATATTCGAAAATTACTGGATTTGAAATATACCGGATTATGAAATTTCTATATTTATACTCTGAATTACAGAATGAATATCATGTAGAAGTTAGAATTAAACAAAAAAAGGCAGTAAAGCATGTTTTTCATTCTTTAAATAGCTTGAAAAGAATTTTAAAAAATACCGAATAATGTAAAAGTACAATATATGTAAGCGAATATAAAATAAAAACGTGCACTGTAGGTCTACTCGTAGAAGCCGTCGTAAAAGAAATCTTGAATATCAGTTTGTTTGCTAGTCATTATAAAATTCTTTTCTAAAATGCAAAAAGTATTTAATTCAGTGATAAAAATATATTTTTCCTTTCAACAGTTTTGTTTCGCAAATTATTTACAGAAATGTTTTTTCTTCCTTCTTACTCGACATGGTGACTCAGGTATTTATAGAATCGCGATTTTGAACCATTTGTAATGAGTTGTTACATAATTCCTCATTCTGAAGTTTCATTGGATTATTATAGACATCAAGAGTGATTAAACAAATAATACTATTCTTTTCCAAAAGTCATGCCGTACCTTAGGATTCCGGATTACAGGATGTTTACTGTACTACTACTTATAACTTTTTTAGCACGCATTTTTATTTTGCTTCAATTTTTATCGAAATTTTGGGTAATCCGAATTTTTTGTAATACGAACAGCCACTGGTCCCAATTAGTTTGGATTAGCAAGGTTCTACTGTATTTAATTAATATCAATACTTAACTTGAAAAAAAAATCTGATTTTCAATCTTGATTTAAGGTACTGAATGTCTATCAAGAGTTATAGGTTTCCAAAACAATTAAACCTTTAATTTGATGATGACAAGAAGCATAATTTAATTTTGGTACTTTTCGGTTAGCCGGGCGCCCGTGTTATATATACATATGTATGTATATCTACATATACATACATATGTATATATACACATATATATATATGTATACATATAGCTTCTATATATGTATAAATATATATGTATATATAGGTATACATACATATGTATATATAACACTGGCGCCCGGCTAACCAAAAATACCATAATTTTTTATAATTAATGAAATTATAATTAGTAATTATAAAACAATAAAAACTGCAAATGTCAATTCATTAGTTAATAGCAGAAATGGCAGTAACTGCTCTTCTTGCACTTGTACTTTGTAAAATAATTGACATCGCATAAATCTAAAATTATACACATACATGCAGTGGTGTAGTCCTGGAAAAAAAAGTGGGGGGACGCTCATAGTTTCGAACATTAGGGTCTGTATCACCTATAGGGCAAACTTGATTTTGAATCATGCTTTTCATTTTCAACGCATGGAAAAGGAAATGAAAAATTAAATTTAAAAATTTAAATGTAATAAAAATTAATTTAATGAAAGTTTTTTTTTTTTTTGTCGGACATTAAATAGCTTACTGTAGAATTAAAAAAATAAAAACTTTTTTCATGTCTGAACAAAAGTAATTTTCGGTCGTGTCAGTGAACTTAACGTGCGGAATTCAACCCACTTGCCAATGTTAATCCTATGGGAGATTTTTTAAAGAAATATCTCTTTTGCATGTCTATATTTTTAAATGATTTTTATTTGCATTGAGTCAGAGTCCATTTCAACAATGCCCTTTTTTAACTTTTTCGATTTTGTTTGCAGTTTTTTTTTTCTTTAAATTTATTTATGAGGATACGTCGGCTTTCGAAACTTTTAACTTTCGAATTTCAATAGTGAAATTATTCAAACTGAAAAAAAAAGTGCAAACAAAATCTAAAAAGCAAAAGAAACTGCCTTTGTAGAGATAGACCTGAGCTATCTAATGAAAGAAAAATCATTTAAAAACATTGAAAGTCAAATAAGATATTTAAAAACAATTTCTTCCATAGGATTAACATTAGAAAGCGGGTGTTTTCGCGTGAGTGGAGTAGCCTCTTAAAGCACAAAATCTTTAGTATATAATCATGTTATTTTGTAAATACAGCGCAGTAAAACTAAAAGTCTGACTAAAGAGGAAAACGTATAAAACCATTAAAAATGTTTTCTAGCAATTACCATCCATAGTATTTGTGTATCCATATATTTTGTACAGTCCTATATATGAATTTATTTGTATTATATTCACACAGTAAAACTTAGTTGTGCTAAAAACAAATAGCACTCTTGAAATGCATTTTCATTAAATCCCGCCCACACAAATTAAATAATTCGAACTGTTGCACTGCATATGATTTATAGAATTCCTTCTACATAATGTAATAAAAATTAGTTAAGATTGAAAATGTACATCCTGCAATGTTGCTCATAAACTGTTAAAGAAAATTGATATGATACATTCCCTATGTTTTCTGTAGTTGACGTTATCTCCCTCCTTAACAACGTATATCAATTTTACAAAACGCTTTTCAAACAATTACTGTATACCATGAGTAATGCTATGTAATTTCTTTGTGTATCCCTGTAAATAAACGATAGAAGCTACACAATACGTATTCTATATTAAGCGTGTTGTTGTGCACTTCAGTGATCTATATCAATTTCATTATGTTTGAAGTAGTCTAACATCATTAAAATACAATGTAAAGAATTTTCTTTCTGTAGGATATAATTTAACGGAATAGTTTTATGTATACCTGTAAACCAACTTCAAGTACTACACACTTCATTTTTCATTAAAGGATATCCATAGTAAATAGTAAATCATAATAATGTATATAAATAGTGAGACAATCCGAGTTTATTTATGGGCAATCGGAAAGACAAACCAAAGTCATAACACTTTTCAACTATATTAGAAAGTTAAAGGTATATATAAATATTATACAGACATACATACAATAAATACAATAAACCCAACTAGAGTGAAAAATTAGCCAGAGCCAGGAATCGAACCCGGGACCACAGTATGCAAGACTGCTGCTCTAACCACTGATCTACTCCGGCTGATACCTGGGTCTGCAATTTCTCACTAATAAACCATGTTGGGTAAGCAGCAGTGGTTGGATCGAGCTTTATCTTCAATTGTAGTCGAAGAATCGTATCTGTTTCTGTAACAACATTTGGAAGAAATTATAAAACTTTCCAGTTTTGGCTGCCTATATTGTTTCATTTCATTGTTATTTTATCCTTCAAAAATTGAAATTTTGATGAAAAATACCTACGGCTAGAATTTAAAAAAGAGATACTTCAGAGATACTCGCTCGAATTCAAACTAATCCAGTACTTGTAGTTTTTTCCTGCCTAAAGAGGTAATCCTCGAATCTAATCTCTATATAATAAAAGCCAGTGTAACGCTGGGCGGGGCGAATCCATCAATCTTACCAGTCACCCAGGAAGAGACTCAAGGGGAAAAGGATCCATTCTCCCATTGGTTGACAAGAAACAAGAATCCCGCGATTACTTCTCAAGGTTACAAGTCCTGATAATTGAGCAGTAGTACACATTTCTTCCTAACAAATCAGTGCAAGGCACATCGCATTAAACCTCCAAAATAAATCGCCAAGTGTCACTTGAGATTATTTCAAGTATTAAGTTGCAATCATATTAAATTTTCTTTGCGACATGTAAGGAATTTTAATTTATTTCTCATATAAAGTGATTCACGCAAAACAATGATATGTTATTTTTAAAAATATCCCTTTTTTCCTGCAAAAAATTGATAAAACTGACTTTCTTTTAAAAAAGTAATCAATTTAAATATTTTAGGCTTATTATTTTGTAACTTACTTTTAAATTACACATTACTTATATTTTCCTTTTCTATATACAGGTGTATGTAAATTTAAACTTAAAAAAAACCATATTTTAAAAGTAAAAAATTAATGTTTATACGAAAAGTAAAAATAATAATTTTTGATTTATAGCTTTGCATCAGGAGGACAGAAACTTAGGGGATTAGACGGTTGGGATTCAGTCCGAGATACTTATTTATTAATCAATATACATTATAAAAAAAATTTGGAGGGGTGGTGGGGGGGGGGGTAAACGATAGAAAACAATTTCAAAGTGTTATTAAAAATAGTATTATTTCAATAGTTGCAGCAGACTGTTTTAATTACGCACTTTTATTGCATATTTATTAAATTTTTGGTTTATTAAGAAATCTTAATTTTGTTATAGTAGTATATCAGCCGGAAAACCTGGTTTACCCAGAAATATTGTAAATGCTAATTGTGTGTTTATTAGAACATAAACTAGCCGAACTTTGCTCATCTAAACGCTTCCATATTGTCAATTATTTTTTTTTATCAGTTTTTCAAGTTTTAAGTGAAAAACACAATTTTTACCCACCGTCCTAGGGCGGGCATTTACACTAGTCAGGAAATAATTGTCAATGTGAATGCTAAACGAAGATGGGAGAAGGGGATAATAGTTTTGGAAGATTTTTGGACTGCGAAGTATCAGTAGTTGTCTGTCTGCATTGATGTCCCTTTTGTTGATTTATTCTGTATTCGACTGCAAACGCTATAAGGGCTCCCATAAGGTCCGTGTTTTGGGGAACTGGTTCTTTTTTTGCTTCAAGTCCGTATTGGTCCGTTTTTTTCATTACTAGGACCATAAAGTTCGTTTTTCGCGAATTTCGTCAAAGGAGCGCGAAAAAAAAACGCGAATTCCTCGAAAGATCGCGAAAACTACACAAATTTTGCCAAAGGTTCGCGAAAAACACGCAAATTTCGTTCGGAAGATCACGAAAAACATCCGTTTTTGTCGAAATATCGCGAAAAAAATGTGAATTTCGTCAAAAGATCAAAATAAAACACGGATTTCGTACGATGATTGCGAAAAAAACGTGAATTTCTTTAAGAGATTGCGAAAAAGAAAGCGAATTTCCCCCAAAAGATCGCGGAGAAAAACGCGAATTTCCCCAAAAGATGACGGGAATAACGCGAACTTCCTCAAAAGATCGCGGAAAAAGCGCAAATTTTCCCAATAAATCGCGGGAAAAACGCGAAATTCCTCAAAACATCGCGTAAAACTACCGATTCGTGACAAAACATCGCGTAAAACTAACGATTCTTGTCAAAACATCGCAAAAAACGCAAATTTTGTCAAAAGATCTTAAAATAGAGCGCGAATATAGTCAAAAGATCTCTAAATGAAGAGCGAATTTCGTCAAAAGATCTCTAAATAAAGCACGAATTTCGTTAAAAGAACTTGAAATAAAACGCGAATTTCGTCAACAGTCTCGAAGTAAAATGCGAATTTCATAAAAATATCAGGAAAAAAATGGAATTTCATCATAAGATCTAAAAAAAAACTCTAATGTTATGCTCCATAGGGGTAAGAAAGTTTTCATTATTGATTTTTTGTAAATAATAATAATAAAAAAATTCAATAATAATTTTCTGTCTTCTTCTTCAGGCTGTGACTTAAAATCCATACAATTCAGAAATCTACCGAGCCTTTTATCTCAGAATCCAACATTGGGTAGATTAACGCTGCTTTTTTTTCGTTGTGGGTCGAGTCGGCTTTAATTGTTTCAAGTTTTTGCATGATTGCAATTTGTTGTATGGAGAATTCTTTACATTTCAGAAAAAAAAAAATATCGAAATCGTTTTGAGACACAAAAATCCCCCAACATCACAAGGAACGAAATTTACTGCATTGGGCTAAAATATTGAAATGAGGTGCCTTGTACGAATGTCAACAAATCAGCACAAAACAAGGATAAACTCTAAAAATTGAATAAAATTTGCAAAGGAGAAAATTTGAGATATTGAACTGAAAGATTGAAATGGGATTCCTTTTATTAATGTCAAAAAATCACTACTAAACACGAAAGAAGTCTAAAAATCAAATAAAAAGCTGTAGGAATTTAGAATAAATTTTATCTAAAAGAGAACAAAATTTAATATATTGGGCTAAAACATTGCAACCTGATTCCTTTAGCTAATGTGGAAAATTCGCTGCGAAGAAACGCATAAAGAAATAAGAAAATCTAATTAAAAAACTTGCTTGGAGGTGCATAACTTCAGGCATACAGGTACCTTCTCGCCAAATGCACGGCCGAACTCGATCGCCTACCTCATAATGGATCGAGTTTGGCCGTGGCCAAATGTTACAACTCTGCGTGAAGTGGTCTCTTTAGAAAACAACACACACAGAAACGTCTATTTTTATTATATTTAGATTTAAAATAATACTAATATGGGAAAGAGAAGACTGGGGTGAACTTGGGAAACAAGGATGAGGTACGTATGTAGTTCAAATAAAGCAGTACCAATATCAGGTTTTTAATTTATGCCAGTAACAGTGGCTTTAAAATAACGAATTTCAGAATTAAATGAATTTGGATAAGAGCAAACGTTTTCTTTATAACAAATTATGTTTCGAACATTTATAAATACGTGACAAATAAAGGACAGGCAGGTTTCTGTGTTTATTTTACTTCGTGACTTGCTGAAATAGGTCCCTTTTTCCATTTTTTACTACAAAAGTTGAGAGGGAGTCCCGCATACCGGCCATCAGAGGACCCCTACTAACTAACAGTATGTGAAAGCTATTACAATTACCTTGAATATCTTTAAAGACCTTATGTACTGACTAATAGAAACATGCTGTTGTTAATTGTCATGTAAGAAAAACATGACCAACTGAAACATCTGAATATTTTTAAACTGAGACTGCGGTGTATAAAGATCTTTTTCGGAGAGTTTGTGCGGTCTTTCTGTACAGGAGGGGGATAATAGGTTTCGATTAGAGAATTCCACGTAAAAGTAATGTATGCATCTGAAGGAACTAATGTTAGTGCGGTATTTCACTACTGGTAATTATGATGAAACAGCAAGTAAACATCCCTTTCATCCTAATGCCTTTCAATTTGTTTTTTGAATGCCCGTTGTTAAGAAAACTAAAATAGTTTAAAAAATCAATTCTTTACTTCATAAAATTGTTAATTTATTAAAGTGTTTTAATATTTTAAACATTTAATAAATAAGGAAGGTCTGCGTCCCCTCGCATCCTTAGCGTCCCCCTTGAAATAAAAAAGTACGGGGACGCTTGAAATAAAATAAAAAAGTGGGGGGACGCCGTCCCCCTGCGTCCCCCCTCGACTACACCACTGCATACATGTATATGTTAACGAAAAAAATTATGAAAATTATACCCAGGGTGGGTCCGTAAATATATTTTTGAATATATCAAAAATATCCGATATTTTTTATGTATATCTAATGTTTTCAAAATAGTCGACTTATTGTTGATAAATATTTTTAAAAGTAATATAAATTAGAAACTGAAAAATATTGCACTTAATATGAAAACTTTATAAATCGATATTCTAAAGGTGATTTCCCTTTTTTTCCTCACTTACAACAAAATTGAAGTATTTTTCAAGGGACATTATTCTTTGAAAAAATAAGAGTATAATATACAATTAGTGTGAATAGCCTGTGAGCTCAGTGCCATCAATTTAACCGAACACATTTCTTTTTATTTTTTATAAGGGTAGTTTCATTTTCAGAACTGGTTCCACAACTGAATTTATCCTTATATATATAAAAAGTAAATCAAAAAACTACAAATGTATAATAAAAGTTGAGAAATCTGTAAACTATCCTCTCATAAGAATAACATTAGCTTGAGTGTTTCTGTCCGTGACTAGCGTAGGCTCTTAAGAGGCTACTTCAGTTATGAGAAAAAATGAGAACATTAATGTTAATCCTATGGGGGCATTATTTTCAAATTACTCCCTTTGATTTTAATATTTTTGAATAATTGTTTTGCATAGGATTGCTGAGGACGATCTCTAACTGCGCTAGTTTTTACTTTTTCAATTTTGGTTACAGTTTTCTTTTTCTTTTTTTTTGGTATTAGGATAGTTTCAATTTCAGAATCGGTTCCAAAAGTGAAAGTGGCCTAATTAAAAATACCTGTAAAATAAATCAAAAAATGGTCTTTGTTGTGTAGATCTACTTCAGCTATCCATTGCAATAATAAAAAAAAATCATTTAAAAATATTCAAATGCAAATGAGATATCTTAAAAAAATTCTCCCATTGGATTAACATTAGCAAATGGGTGATTTCACGTGATTGAAGTAACCTTTTTAAGAGCCCACACTAGTCACAGGAAAAAGGAAAATGTTAAATCTATGGGGGCATTATTTTCAAAAATAGCTGAGGACATCTATAACCAGGCTAGTTTATTTTTTCGAGTTTGGTTTCAGATTTAAAAACGATTACTTTCACTTTTGGAACCGGTTCTGAAATTGAAACTATCCTAATAAAATAAAATAAAATAAAAAACTATAACCAAAATCAAAAAAGTAAAATCTAGCCTGTTATAGATCGTCCTCAACTACCCTATGCCCAAAAATATTAAAATTAAAATGAGAAATTTCAAAATAAAGACCCCATATAAACATTAGTGTTTTCCTTTCTTCCCGTGATTGTGTGAGCTCTTAAGAGGCTACTTCAGCCACACGAAATCACCTGTTTGCTAATGTTAATCCAATGGGAGAAATTTCAGATATCTCGTTTGCATTTGAAAGCTGAGGTAGATCTATACAACATAGACCATTTTTCGATTTTGTTTACAAGTATTTTTAATTAAGCCACTTTCACTTTCAGAACCGCTTTCAGAAATGAAAGCCTCTTCATAAGAAAAACCTGCAATCAATATAGCAAAAGTAAAAAACAGCCTTTGTGGAGATTTACCTCAGCTATCCAAAAATAAATAAATAATAATAATTTTAAAATGTTCAAATGCAAACGAGATATCTTAAAAAAATTCTCCCATTGGATTAACATTAGTGAACGGGTGTTTTCATGGGACTCAAATAGCCTCTTGCTATGCTTATGTTTTACATATAAAAATTAAATGCAACTGATGTTAAAGTAAGTAAGTACATAAATTAATTAATTATTCATATTTTAAATTTGCAAAAGAATTTTTAAAAAGTGGAAAGGGGAGGGGGAGCAATAGTTGAGTGATACATACTCATATATATCTGTAAAATACAGTTAAATATTAAAATTTATTATTTAAATTCAATGCAAAAAATACCAATTTAAAAAAACAAGAAACACTTACCAAATATTTAATCTTTGTAACTGTAAACAAAGAAGATAAATTTTAAATTATATACAATAGCACGATTAAAATTCCAATAATAAATGCTTTTTTTAGTCTTATTTCTTACTTGAACAGGAGTTTGGTGACGATCCTTAAACATCCTTGGCTTAAAAACAACTTGCAAACAGCCAAAAGTCATAAATCAATGTTGTCCATTGGCATCAAAACTCCACACTTTCCAAATTTCAATCTAGCTGGATACACACTCAAAAGCAGAGAACAAATAACACCTCTTAATGCTTTTAAAAGTGGTACCAGCTGGACACTATAAGTCGTAATTCTTGTCATTTGGATCCTATAGACTCTTGCACATACTTCACAGTGGACAAAAAATTGAAGATTCAATTTACAGGTTACATTTCAACTGAAAAAGAAAATAAGAAATATTACAACTGCAATACAAGTGTTTCATCATCTAAGAAATATTTTTCTGTTTCTTAAAAAATACAAGATTCCATTAAACATTAAATATTGTAAAATCATAAAAAGAATAACTGAACTACTAATGACAAGTTTAAAGAAAAAAAAAACCTTAAAAACAATATAACACCACCAGATCCTATACTTGGCTGGCCCTGTATAAAAAAAACTTGCAAAATAAGAGCAGGTGGCATTCTTTCATCACAGAATACAGAAAATTATTATTTAATGAGTATACAGCAAGTTAAGCATAAGTTACTAACAAGAAACTATAGACAAAACCAAATCAAAAATAGAGAAACATATAGTGCTGTCCTCTAAAAAAAACCCACAGGAAAATGTATCTAAAAAAAAACCCACCATAGAACTTCATCAAAAAAATCACTGAAGTAAAATTTTCTTTTTGTCCTGTTTCTATATGCCATTTACAATAATAAAATTATTTAAAATTACTTTAAAAGTGTTTTAGTTTTTTTAAAAAATGAGCTAATACAGAATTCTAGCAAAAAAAAAAAAACGAGAGCTTCATTTTCACAGTTTTTCTTGTTATAATACGACATGTTACAATGATGTACATCAGTTTTTAGATATTTTTATGTTAAACTATTAATATGTGAATAAAATGCACCATTTTCAGCTGATTATATTATGTTTGCCTCAGTTTGTGACCTTTTGAAAACAGAGGTAAAAAAAACCCCACTTTTATATATGTATATATATATATATATATATAAATGGTGGAGCATATATTTTTTCTTTAAAATATTAATTAAAGGGAAAAAACACAATAAATTATGCAAATTTTGCATTTCTAAGAATTTGTACAAGCTATGTCATACCTCCCCCCGCCTCTTTGTTTTTGCAAAAATAAAACCCATCCACTTTTTTTATGTGCACAAAGATATCCTTTTACTTTTATATCATACATTGTTTTAATGTTTACAAGCTTATTTAATTTTAATCATTATTTTGCTTTTTTATGAAAATTTTATTAGGCGATTCTCAAGTTCACTGTTCAACAAGGACGAAACTTTCTGACACATTTACTCATTTTTAAACATAAAGGTACAAAATTGACAGGGCTGACTAAGCGATTTGGAATCGAAATGAGTTTTACGTTTTTAGTAAATTACTTATCGAGTTACAAGCGATTTTGGGTCCCATGACGACTAGTTTTTTACCTCTCTTTGGGTGGTTTTTCTCCTTTTGTCAGGAAATTTGGTTCAAAACGGCAACTTTGACATTATTTTCTGAAAGATCTTTTATGTTTACCAAAAAATGGAACATTTCTGTAGTTTCTGAATAACACAGTGCCAATTTCAGGCATTTCTACTTTCTGAACAAAGATTAATTAAAACTTGTGTGATTGAGTTGCCCCTTTGGATTTGATTGCAAAAAAACTGAAAAAAAAACCCCTTTTTTTTGCAGAATTGTGTTTTAAAAATAATTAATAATGAAAAAATACTTTGCTGTCTAATATTTTGGTTTCTAGAAGTGTTTTTACATGTGGGTTTTTTTTTTTAGGTAACATGGGTTATTTTTAGGAAAAAGTGGGTTTTTTTCAAATTCTTCTTTAATTGACTGCCATTTTGTAATATATTGACAAAATCAAAAATACTATACATTAAAATCTTAGAACTAGCTGTGAAAATGTAGCTACTTCAAATTGTTTTGTATTTTTTATTAAATTTTATATAGAGAAAAATTTAAAAAGTGGGTTTTTTTTAGAGGACAGCACAATACCATGTGGAAGTAAGAAAAGATTTTAGTAATCCAATAACAAATTGCATAAATAATTCTTGCCTGAATTTTACAAGAAATTAATGTAGATATAACAATTAGTGATTTTATAAATAATAAAAATCCTCTGTCTGCAATCATCAACACGCAACATGAACATTTAAAAGTATAAAACAACCAACAGACCAATTATATCGATGCAATTCGAGAACTCAGAAAATTTGTTTTGAGAAAAGGCAGAATCTCAAATTTTAGTTATCACACTTTTTCACACAAATAGTCATGTATTAATAAAAGAATGATATAGGACAATGTATACTAGCAAAATCTTTGTGGCTATTACTGATAATGCAAAAAGGCCTTATAGCAAGGCTGTATAGCTTTTTTTAGTTTAAAACTTACAAAGCTTCTACATCATGAGGGCATTTTAATTCACTAATCAAATTCTCAACCCTCTTTGATACTATTAATTTTAGATTTTAAACAAATACTTTAGATAGTGCAATACAACTGCTATTGTAGCCCAGACTTTAAATTCATTTGTAAAATATCACATGAAAGTTTGAATGCAAAACTGTCGGACACAAGGCTTATTAAGCACTGAAATGTAAAAACATGAGGCTACTTTGTAATTTATTGGAGTACATTTGAATAATAATAAAAAACAACACACAATATTACACGAATATGTATGTATACATACTTGAAGCACAGGTTTTTAAGTTATACGTAGCTACAAAGGTCATTCAGAAATATTACGTTCAGTTAAAAAAAAAAAAAAACTAAAAATCTTCAAATTATATAAGAAAGATGGATATGTTAAACAAATAGGTACTACAAAATATTAACAAGTCATTTAAACAATTCTGGTGACACATCAATATTTAAATTGAATGAAATATATAATTTACTTCATCAACAAATCTGTAAACAAAAAAGTATACGGTGTGGAAAGGAGACAGAATCTAAAATATAATTTCTTTTTACCATATTACAAAATAAAGCAAACTTTTACCTAGAAAATAAAATTTATTACATACCAATTTGCTGAAAAATATTCCCATTTTGACCGCAAAACAGGTATGAATAAAACAATTATTCATATCTAATGTGATTTATTACTTAAAACGTAAGATATAGTTTATGAAAATACATAAAGAATAACTGTTTACATCCGCCATTACATGATTCCGGCCTTCCGAACGATATTCCACCTGCCTCTGAGCAGCCGGAAAAAAGTAAGAGATATTCCGGTTATTCGAAATGCCTGAATTCCGAATTTTGAGGGGAGAATCGCTCATCTTCGGAATAACGACCGGAATCACTGAATTCAGTACGATATTCCGATTCCGCATGAGGGGAGAATACGGCCGATAGTCAATCCGGCTGGAACACGAACCGCGTTTCGAAAAAAATTGGTTACCCATCTTACCTGATGCTCGACTCTTTTGTTCGATTCATAACCAAAGAACTGCTCCATACTTTGTCTTTCACACACTGCTGTGTATATGCCATATATGTGCACGTAAAATCTGTAATATTGAATGACCGCTTATTGGGAGGTTGCTGTGTGGAAGAAGAGTACGAAGTAGAGTTTTTCCTTTCGGGTAATGCTCAAAAGTGTGGAAACTCTTTCTGTTGTGGATTCGTCCGCCTATAAAGATTAGGTGACTAGTGAGGTGTTTCAAAAATAACCTTAACAGTCTTTTTTCACTTTATTTATCTACAATATTCTTTGACAAGCTTCGAAATTTATGTTTTCGTTTGGCCCTCTGCAATTTATCTCTAATTTAAATAGCAGTGTAAGTGTTAGAGATCTGCGTGTTTGGATATGCCAAATCCGGACTCGAAAGTTTTATGTTTTTCACGTGATTGCTCTACATATTCCACCTGTTAATTTAAAAAAAAGAGGACAAAGAAACAAAGAAATGTTTTACTATTCATTTGCTCCAAAAAAAATTCCGAAGTATAAATACAGTCCTGGTCCGGCCCGAATCTACAGAAAAAATGCAAGACCCGGACGTGTCTCCTGGGGATAATGAAGTTCAGGCCTGCACCAACTTTTCAAAAGCTAAATTTTAGCCCGAGCCCGTACCGAGTTTTCAGATAAAATTAAACCAAGCCCGAGTTTAATGAAAGAAACTTTTACCGAGTTCGGGCTTCGGAACAGGCCAGGGCTCGCGGAAACCTCTAATATATATTTTGAATTCGGCCCCCCTGTCGGGGATATTGTGCACCCCCGTCGTGCAAGTTCTGGCGCCGCCCCTGTGTACCATAATGGAAAATCTCGCATTATTTAGAATTTCACTCCGTATTTTGAAGAAAAGTATATGCTAGTGTGCGCGTTCCATTTCATTTCGTTCACATATCGCCATGTAGACATACAAACACTCACATACATGTAGATAAATAATTTCAATGGATTACAGAATTACAGAAAAAAAACATAATGGTAAAAATGTGAACGACAAGTAGAACCTCAATCCTTGTTTAAGTAACTTTTATTTCATAAAAAAAATCAATTTGCAGCAATTTTTAATCTCTATCAACAATATTCTTCATTCATAGTTTTGGTAAATTTATATTTTTAAATTCCGTCTGAGTTCTTGTAATTTTTTTTTTTTTATTCAGAAATAGGTCCATTTATTTTGGCTCCACATTTTGTCGGCACACGAAAAAAATTTGTTTACGCTCTACAACTGCTGTTTTTGCCGATTTTGTCAAATTAACTGGCAATAACATGTGCATCAATCATTACTAATATTATCCTTTTTAACTCATAATTTTCAGAATAAATTGAAGTAGTTGATCACAAATTTCAATACATAGAGCTGGACAAAAATCAAGGTATCATTAGCCAACCTCAACCCAGACAGCACACTCGCTTGAATCCAGCTTGACTTTTCATTCACTTTAACAGGCTAGCGCAAACTTTGTAATTCAAGGGCTTCAAAAGGAAAACCCAAGCGTAAAGAACATCGCAAAATGAAAGAGGTTAAAAAAATAACCTGATGTCACTTGGGGTCAAGAGCGGGAGCTGCGCGCGCAGTTCTCGGTTCCAGGAAGCAGGAGTTCTTTTGTGTATTCTAGCAACGCCCCGCACTGATTCTTGGAATTCGCCACAGAGTATGGAGATTATCTGTGGGAATTCGCTACTTGCTGCGTCAGTTCGTAATCCAGCGGTATATTATTTTTACTTTGTCATCTGAGTTTGAACCTTTGATTTTTAATTTCAGTTAGTTCTACGTAAAGAGTTTTGAAGCAGTTCTTTCAGCTTGTAAAATAAAGGTAAGTTTTAATTTTGTAATTCATTTTCTTAATCTATTGATGCTCTTAAGTAATTTTAAATTTGCTCCTTACTTCGGCTTTGTTTATTATTTATTGACTGCGCCGGATTTACGGCAGAACATTCATGGCACGGGCCCAGGCCCATGATTTTCAGCCCCCCCCCCCCCCCAAATATTGCTGGCCCCACCAGTGGCCGAGAGGTTCTGCTCTCGAAGCTGGTAGACGGGAGGTGCTGGGTTCGATCCCAATCGCGCCCGTCGGCCTAATCGTTCGGAGTTTTCGTGGTTTTCTTCGAGCCGTGGATCTTCCATGCGTTAATACGGATTAGGTTCCCTTAGAAAGACCCCCACGGAGGGCACTCCCCCCGGGCCTATATCCCTCGTGTAGATAATTGGCCGTCAAAAATCAACCCAACCCAACCCAAATATTGCTAAAGGTTTTTCAAGTATTGCCTAAAATCTGATTGTATTTTTATAAAATTATATTTTATATTTTGTGTGAAACATCCATATTTATTACTTTTTTATAGTGAATATTTTCTTTTATCTTTATTACGTTAAAAATATTTTGTACTTTTAATCCATATTTAATCCTGCTCCTGTTCTCGTCAGATTATTTGGAGGTTTGTGAACGTAGCTCGCAGGCGGCATTTGTTATTAATATTTTAAATAATGGTAACTCGGTATTGTGGAAAATTTATTATTAGTTGTAGCATACTGTATCATTCGAATATATAGACTTGCATAGGAAAAGATAATCAACACCACCCTATTTATTATAAAACGTGTACTCATTTAACCCTCTGTCTACCAGAAGGGTCCAATGGACCCGACATGCACATTCAAAATATTTATTCAAACCAGAAATTTCTTCAAAACAAACTAAATGTATAAATCAGACAATAATAAGTTAAATAAACAAATTAAGTAGTTTTAAGTAAAAATTCTAGTGTAGAATGTTTTTATAAAACTTGAGTAAAATTTCCGGTAGTTCTAGGGTTAAATTTCCTAATTATGAAAAAAATATTTAAAAGTAAATTACTGATTATCAAATTTAATTTTTTAATGTATATTTTAAAGTAATTATTAAAATCAATAGTAGTTATCTTAGTAAATACTGTTTTGTACTTAAACGCCCTGTAAGCATCGGTGCAAGGGGGGCCCTCTTTAAGCATCTGTGCCCGGGGCCCCCAAATTTGTAAATCGGTCCCTGTTTATTGAGAAGCCGTTCAGCAGATAGTTTTCAATATTCCATTTATAAAAATGGAGTATAACCATGGAATTATACTTGCTAAGACGAAAACCTTCCTAAAAAGAAAAATTTCTCATTCCCATAAGATTTCATCTTAGCAGGTTTGAATAGATAATAGTATATGCATTACCTGCTATGATGAGAACCTGTGTAAAGTGGAAATTTTCTGGTTTCTTATGATTCCATCTTAGAAACTTTTACTGTATCTCAGCCCTCTCCGAAATTATGTCTAAATACGCCACTGCTACAAACAGGGCCTAAATAAAGCTTAAGCTAACTGGACAGCTGCCCTGGGGCCCCAAATTTGGTGTACAATTTTTTAAAGTTGATATTTAAAATTCTAATTTCACCTTGTACTGATTATAAATCAGTATTTTGTACTTTTATGAAGGACATCATTAGAAACAGAGACATAGTTTTCTTTATGTAATTATAATTAGGTCTTTGTAATTGTATTGTAAATAAAATTGTACCCAAATTTGGTGTACGATTTCTTAAAGATGATATTTAAAATCTAATTTCACCTTGTACTGATTATAAATCAGTATTTTGTACTTTTATTTTTATGTAGGACATGATTAGAAACAGACATAGTTTTGTTTATGTGATTATAATTAGGCCTTTATAATTTAAATAAGTTACTAAGTAGTGGCTATTCAGCTGCATTTTGATTAAAATAAATAAACACAGTAATTGGAATCCATTTTCATTGAAATAATAATAATAAAAAAATAGATATTTACATGAAGTTGGGGCTAAATGCTGTATTAGTTTTTTTTTTTTTTTTTTTTTTTTTTTTTTTTTTTTTTTAATAACTTGAGCTAGAAAAATATACCATGTTGAAAAATTGTAAAAGGAAAAAATAAAATTAAGATTTTCTTTCCTCTTTCAGACAAGTTTACTTGAAAAAAAAAAAAACAAAAAAAACACTAACTTATAGTAGAAGAATATATATAGAATAGAATATAGTAGTAGGTAGTAGTAGAACTTTCTCATATCTCTCGAAATAAAAAGTACCATAATCATTAAATTTAAAAGTACCATAATCATGTAATTCAATGTATTTTTGATAAAATGCTATTAGACTTATTTACTTTCTCATCAACCACTTTCTCTAAAAATAAGCTAGGGTGGATGTGCCTGTAATGGACACTCTTCAATGTTTTTGGTTTATAAAAAAAATAACCAATAAAAATTTAGCTGTATTATTTTTTTCATAACTTCCACTTGAAAGTTTTATTATAATCTATGTTATTGTTGACATTTTAAATCAAATCAATCTGGAAACAGAAAATAATGTTTCACAGTTCCTCTGTTATTCAATGAAAATCTTAATGAACATACTAAGAGCTGGCTTCATTTAATAAATTTATATACTATTCTTTATTTTATTGCAAAATTTGCTTGTTTTTGTTTTGGTAAAACTTTATATATACAAATAACCATATACAAAATTTTATTTATTTTTAAGGTTTTAAGACCTGTGTCCATTAATGGAATGCTAAGTAGTCTATTTTCAGTCATGGACACCCCATGTAGACATTGATAAAAATGCAATTTCAGTAATGTTCATAGTGCATAAAATATTTTGACTTAACTGAAAACCTAAGTAATCAAATTTTATTTTTTATTTGCACTTACCAGAATGTAACACCAAAATTTTTATAAATAGCTGGTTTTAAATAATTTTGTGTTGTTAATAAAATTTTCATTATTTCAATAAAATTATTTTTTTATACCCCTACCTTGCATATTTTATAATCTGGCAATCAATAAAACAAATCGGAAAGCATAGGATATAGTTCAAGAGCATAGGGAAAACAGGGGCTCATCCCTCTCCGTTTACATAAAAACAATTAAGTTACAGAAATTATTAAAAATGTATTGTTTTCTGACTTAAATCTTTGCTTCGCTGATCGGAAAAAAAATGTAATATTAATTAAATTTATAATAGCAATAAAATTAGTAAATCTGCAGACCAATGGTTTCAAACATGAGATCTGCAGTTTTAAGTTAGAAGGTATTTTCTTTAGTATTTAAAACATTCAGCATCATCTCTTTCATATTTGTAATACTCCTTACATGTATTTTATCAAGTAATTTCGGGAGTTTAACTGTTAAAAATAGTGGGTAATACAGTAGAAGATCTTTATAACGCAATTCTATACAATGCAATTCTCCATATAACGCACAACTTCTCAGATATAAACAATGATTTTTGCAGTTAAAAAGCACCTGCATTTTCACATTGTAAAATATTGCTATTCTCTAGAGGACTAAATTTGATACATTAGTTCAACTTTATCTTCTAATTTTAAGACCTTTTTACTGAAAAAAATGCTATTACAATAAACAATTTTGAAAATGTCTAGTATAAGGGATGGTTGTGTCAGTTATATTTGGATCATGTTTATGAAGTAAATTTAACAATGTCTGACCTATATTATGTAAAAATTTATAATTTGAATTATTCTTGGTAACAAGGAATGCAGTATAAAGATATTCTAATGTATTTTGATATGTTTCAGACATATTTGGCCATGTTTACAAGGAATTTAATGATGTGATCCATATAACGCAAAATTCTATATAACGCACAACCTTGCGTTTTTAGGTTTGCGTTATAAAGATCTTCTACTGTATATGAATTTATGCACTAATATTCCAAAACATTTTTTTCAGATTTTTTTTATTATCCCCCCCCCCCCCACCTTCCACCCACTGTTCCAATTTGATAACTGTGATTCCCTGACATTCAGTATTTTAAAACATCGATCTAAAATAATTAAAAAATAACAATAATTAATTTAAAGTGAATAATTTATGTAAATTTTATTAATTATTGTTATTCTAAACTTGTTAAATTAATTTGAAAATAAATATTTTTTTTTATTAGTATGCTTTCATTAAATTCTGGTTCTAAATACAGTCATAAAAACAATTATATTAATATTACTTTTTTGTGAGGAGGGAGGGGGGGGGGGGGAGTTGTCCATCACTGAAATTTTGGGTGTTTTGATATATTTCTCTTATTTACAATACAATTTTGATTAATATTAAGAAATAAAACAAAAAGAAGGGTTAAATATTGTTGATAGATTAATATAATATTGAAGAAATTGGAATATAATATTTACAACTATTAATTAAAAATTGTTTTTAAAGAAATTCTTTAAGGGTGTGTCCATTACTGGCACATCTACCCTATGTAGCATGATTTACTTTTAAACACACATACGTTTTGCTGGTTTTAAACAGCATTAATCATTAAAAAATCTTCGCCTCTATTCAGATTAGTTTTATTATTTTATTTTATAAATATAAATAAAATATTGATCTTGTAATACCACAATAATTAATTTAAAGTGATAATTCTCACAAATATTTTATTAATTATTGTTATCCTAATTGTTAAATTCATTTGAAAATAACTATTTTGTTTCATTAAATTCTGGTTTTAAATACACAACATAACACAATAAAAACAATTATATTAACATTACTTTTTTGGGTGGGGGTGGGGGATGTCCATTACTGAAATTTTGAGTGTTTTGATATATTTCCTTTATTTACAATACAATTTTGATTAATATTAAGAAATAAAACAAAAAGAAGGGTTAAATATTGTTGATAGATTAATATAATATTGAAAAAATTGGAATATAATATTTACAACTATTAATTAAAAATTGTTTTTAAAGAAATTCCTTAAGGGTGTGTCCATTATTGGCACATCTACCCTATGTAGCATGATTTACTTTTAAACACACATAAGTTTTGCTGGTTTTTAAACAGCATTAATCATTAAAAAAATCTTCGCCTCTATCCAAATTAGTTTTATTATAATTTTATTTTATAAATATATATAAAATATTGATCTTGTGATACACAATAATTAATTTAAAGTGATAATTCTCACAAATATTTTATTAAATATTGTTATCCTAATTGTTAAATTTATTTGAAAATAACTATTTTGTTTCATTAAATTCTGGTTCTAAATACACAACATAACACAATAAAAAAAATTAACATTACTTTTTTTTTGGGGGGGGGGGGGGGCTCCATTACTGAAATTTTGGGTGTTTTGATATATTTCTTTTATTTACAATACAATTTTGATTAATATTAAGAAATAAAACAAAAAGAAGGGTTAAATATTGTTGATAGATTAATATAATATTGAAGAAATTGGAATATAATATTTACAACTATTCATTAAAAATTGTTTTTAAAGAAATTCCTTAAGGGTGTGTCCATTATTGGCACATCTACCCTATGTAGCATGATTTACTTTTAAACACACATAAGTTTTGTTGGTTTTTAACCCTCTGTCTACCAGAAGGGTCCAATGGACCCGACATGTACATTCAAAATATTTATTCAAACCAGAAATTTCTTCAAAACAAACTAAATTTATAAATCAGACAATAATAAGTTAAATAAACAAATTAAATAGTTTTAAGTAAAAATTCTGGTGTAGAATGTTTTTATAAAACTTGAGTAAAATTTTCGGTAGTTCTAGGGTTAAACAACATTAATCATTAAAAAAATCGTCGCCTCTATCCAAATGAGTTTTATTATAATTTTATTTTATAAATATAAATAAAATATTGATCTTGTGATACACAATAATTAATTTAAAGTGATAATTCTCACAAATATTTTATTAATTATTGTTATCCTAATTGTTAAATTTATTTGAAAATAACTATTTTGTTTCATTAAATTCTGGTTCTAAATACACAACATAACACACACACACACACAAAAAAAAAAAATAACATTACTTTTTTTGGGGTGGGGGGTCCATTACTGAAATTTTGGGTGTTTTGATATATTTCTTTTATTTACAATACAATTTTGATTAATATTAAGAAATAAAACAAAAAGAAGGGTTAAAATATTGTTGATAGATTAATATAATATTGAAAAAATTAGAATATAATATTTACAACTATTAATTAAAAATTGTTTTTAAAGAAATTCCTTAAAGGTGTGTCCATTATTGGCACATCTACCCTATGTAGCATGATTTACTTTTAAACACACATAAGTTTTGCTGGTTTTTAAACAGCATTAATCATTAAAAAAATCTTCGCCTCTATCCAAATTAGTTTTATTATAATTTTATTTTATAAATATAAATAAAATATTGATCTTGTGATACACAATAATTAATTTAAAGTGATAATTCTCACAAATATTTTATTAATTATTGTTATCTTAATTGTTAAATTTATTTGAAAATAACTATTTTGTTTCATTAAATTCTGGTTCTAAATACACAATATAACACAATAAAAACAATTATATTAACATTGCTTTTTTTGTGAGGGGGGGGGGGGGTGTCCATTACTGAAATTTTGCGTGTTTTGATATATTTGTTTTATTTACAATAAAATTTTGAATATTCGGTATATATAATAAGAAAAGATGTTTAAAAAAACCGGTTTAAACCAAAAAAACCTGATTTAAACCAAATAAACCGCTTAAAAAAAAAAAAAAAAAAAAACTGGTTTTTTGCCAACCCAGACTAGTAATATACTGTTTATATATTGCAATAGGAAAATTCTCCTTTTCTTTATTTTCTTTTATTTTATTATTTTTTTTTTCAGATAGAGTACTTTGTTGACTCGCCCTTCCCAGTACATGACAATGTGTCGAACACTACAAGTAGCAAAACTACTGTAAGTATCTGTCACCTTTTCTCAGTTTATAATATAATAACAACACTTTTTGAAAATTGGGCCTAATTTAGTAAAGCAGTATATTAAGAATCGTTCGTTATTGTTTGTAACAAGCATCAACATTATTTCTACAAACAGATTCATGTCTAAATGTGAAAATATAAATATTAAATTAAAAAATTAGTAAATGATAATAATTAACTTTCACATTAATTTTATTTTTCTGGTATTTATATAATTTAACTAATTTTGAAGAAATTTAATTGATAAATAGAACTTAATAAAATAACATTGCATACATTATCATTATTGGAATAATATATAAAATACATTGCTTTTATAGTTAAGTACAAAATAGTCAGCTAAATTCTTAAATAGCATACAGGTTTTATTTAGACTGACTTTTGACATTTGTTTTTGAACCGGAAAGGGATTATAAAGAAACATTTTAAATCTGTGTTGGGGGTGCTCACTTAGTGAAATTTAGAGCAAATCTTTTTTTCTCATAAAAATTAAAGTAATTTAAGGGTGTATCCCAATCCCAACTGCTTAATTTCTGATTGATTTTTAAATTAATTTTTGTTCTTAAATGCATCAAACTGCTAAATTCTCTTATTTAGAAACTACATAATGTGCCGTGGTTGTCGATTTTCTTATAATGCAGAAAATATTATAAAAAATGCTGTCAAAGTTGGCGTTTTAAACTGAATTTTCCGAAGCGAGAGATTTCGGGATGAAAAAAAAATTGGCATACTGAGAAAATAATTGTTTAAAAATTGAATTCTAATTAATTGGGAGAAAAATGAAATCACACGGCCTCTTATACATCTACTCAAAAATCACCTCACCAAGTTTCATGTTTTTACTTTTAAAAATGAGTCTGAAAATGTCTCAGAAAATTTCGAGCTATTGAGGGTAGAAAAATAATTTTTTCGAATACACCCTTAATAGGAAACTCTATTTTTCACAATTTAAAAACAGCTTTAGGAATAATGGTACTTTTCTGTTAGCTGGACGCAAATCTCATCAATTCCAATACCATTTTTTCTCGATCACTAACAACAGCTTTTATTTTTTGTGTGTTCGAATTAGAAATAATGTTTTGAATTTTAAATTTTTATGTTAAATAAAATGAGTCAGATTTAGCACATTTATCATTTTCAAAAAATTACGCCAACCAGATGGGGTTTTAAAAATGGCACCTTAAATATTTACATCGTTTACTAAAGCAGGTGAAAAATAATCTCCCCTGGAAGTCCACACTAACAGAAGTTCGCTGCATATATATATATATGCCCAAAAGAAGAATTTTTTGTGTCAATCTGCAGCAAATTAAAATTTTCCTGAAAGTCAACAATGTTAGACTAAGTGTACTGTCATAAGAAATAATAATAATTCATGAAATAAGCAATTCTCATTTATAAAGGAACTATAATAAAAGGATACAAAAAATACAATAAATCTACAGCCTGAATGTAAATTTGAGCTATATTTATTTTTATACCATAATTTATTTTTAAGCTGGTGGATTAAGTTTGCAAGATTTAAAACCGGGTTGGCACAGTTTTAAGCATAGTTTAAACCAAATTTTAAGAGATTATCCTTTAACAATTTTTTTTAATGTCAACATATGAACTTCAATAAGACAACATGCAAAAATTGAGTGCTAGTTATAGTATTTTAGTAATACTAATCAATCTTTTCTGATGTTGAATCTAATGGCCAAAAATGTTGACATGGAATTATCACTCAGAAAACGAAATAACCACAAGTATTCGAATATCAAACATTCTTTATTAACCACAGACCACAGATACTGATATTTATATAAAAAAAATGAACTATTTACAGGTACTATCTTGAAGTTGAATAACATCAATTAGTAAAAAAAGTCTTTGGCTGTTTAAATCTTTTAGAACAAGAAAACTTGTCATAAAGCTGCTGTGCATTTTAAGACTAATATCTAGTTTAAAAAGCTGGTAAATAGATTTTTTCGCCTTTTTTAAACTGTCCATTTTTTTAAGGAGGGAGGGGAATATTGCAGTTTCTCAGGAGAAGAAAGTGATAATACAAATAAGGTGTAAAAACGTAACTGCTAAATGACAAATAATTCCAGGAATTCCTTGTGCCAGGTTCCTTTTGAATAAAGGTCATAATTGCTAATTTAGTGTTCTGACAGAAAAATCAGGCATCTCAGATAACAGGTATTTCAAAGAAAATGTTTTGAATAAACGTGCATGAAACTGCATCAAATATTTATTTATTAATTATTACTCAAAAAATTTTTAATAAAGATTTTCAAGGTATCTATGCTTCACTGTGTAGAGCAGTTTATCCTTTAAATATAAGGATTGTTGTTGTTGTTTTTATGATAGCCAATTATCTACACTTGAGATATGGACCGAAGGGGGGGGGGGTCTTTCTAAAGGAACCTAACCCGAATTTACGCAAGGAAATCCAAGGTTCGAATAAAACCACGGAAAACTCCGAACGATTAGGCCGACGGGCATGATTGGTCTCGAACCCAGCACCTCCCATCTACTAGCTTTAAGAGCAGAACCTCTCGGCCGCTGGTGGAGCAGACATAGCTGTTATTAATAATGTTTAAATTAGAAGTTATTTCAATTTTCTACGTAACCATTTGAAATTATGCAGTTTGAATATTTTCATATAAAGGGATATTACTTATATATATAATATCCGACAGTGTTTATTTTTCTCAACAAATTTGCATCCATATGTAACATTAAATGTTTTTAAAAATAAAAAACCCAGTTTAAACCAAAAAAGACCTGGTTTAAACCAAACAACCTGAGTTTTTTGCCAATCCTGATCCTGATTTAACCCTTTCCGGCACAGTGTGCCCGTGTCGGGATACCTAATTTTAATTCCAAACTTACGAACGGCACTAAGAATATTTTAGTAAAATTTTGCTTTTACAATAAATAGTTAAAGTAACATGTTTTTAATTCCTAAAAAAGTCGTTTTAAAATTCCGGTGCCAGTCAATCATTTCATCATTTTGCAACAAAAATTGCCCGTGCCGGAAAGGGTTAAAATAATTTGTAGCATCCGCTGTCGTGTTACACTGATTCTGCTACTGGCTGTATATAAATAATATATATAATTACGTGTTTATTGTTTGTTATGCAAATTAGCTGAAAATTTTTTTAAGAATATCAAATAAAATAATATTCTTTCATCCTACTTTACTAGGAAAATGGAATTAAAAAAAAGACTTGCAGTTTGAGCAACATTCTCTAACATAAGTGCCAACTAAAGAAAAGAAAAATTAAAAGAATCATTTCGCAATTTACTCGTAAGTTGTAACTTTTTTCTTTTATCATTTCTCATTTATATTGTTTTTGTAATCTTGTGATTGTAAATAAGGAAATGTGTATTAAAGATGAGATGGCTCAGCTTGAGACAGATGAACTCTATTTTTATACCGCTCTTTGGGCTTGGTTCAAAATGAAAATTTTATTTCTTCACAATTATTTTTTTTATTTTTATTTATTTATTTTTTCTTAAATCTTGCTATTTGACCAACAAGAATACAGTCTAAGTTTCTAAAGCTGTATTGCAATCCGTTAGGAATCAGTTTAAAAGGGAATTCTATTGTTTTGATGAGTAATAAGAAAAAATATGTTTATCTGATTCTGAAACTTTTGGATGATAAATGTTAGTAGCGTTAAAAAAAAAAAAAAGCTGTGCATGGGATATCCCTTGTGTATTCTTGTTTTTGTATGTTAGTCTTTTTCTGAAATGACTGGAAAATGAATTCATTACTTTTTTCATAGTTGTACAATGATATTTTAAAAAGAATAAGATGACAACTTTCGCAGATTTCTGCCAGTGGTTGGATATAACATAACAAATGTGAAAATCACAAAACGTTCTTATGAGGGGGTATTAAGATTAATACTTCTTTCTATTATTATTTTATATTCTTTTTACATGTGTAAGGAGAGATTTTTATATAGGAAAATTAATCTGGAATTAATTGTAATATGATGTTAAATATTTTCTCGTGTATACTTTTAGTCTCAGTCTCTGGTAACACAAAATATTTTTGGCTCGGATTTTAAACTGTCCAGCTTGGGATTTTGTTTTATTTTTAAGAGCTTAAACTCATCTGTAATGTGTGCCTGTCCATAATTTTTAAATAATTTTGTTAAAATTCTGAAATTCATACTATATGAACATATTTGATATACTTAAAAATAATTTACAAAAGATTTATCTATTCATTTAAGTTTACTATAAGTAAAAACACTATTTTGGAATGAAACAGTTTTAATTAGCAGAATAAAAGCTTTTAAGTAACTTTTTAAATTGAATTATCTACAGATAAATCGTGGACATGTGGAAGAAGGAAAAACTAAAAGTTTTAGTTTGTTTATATCCATACTTTAATTAACAGTTGGTTATTTAAAAAAGCTTGAGCATATTTAGGGCCCAAATTGTCTCTAAGAATTGGTTTGAAATTTCAAATTGCAATTTGAATTCACTTTTAACTTTCATATTTTTTGACTATTGTAAAAAGGAGCCAAATGCCATAATTCGTTTATAATTTGAAATATCTAAATCTTATGTTTTCTTAATGTTTTTTTAATTTATGATCTTTATTGTTAAAATCTATATTTAACAAATTTAATATCAAAAAATTAGGATATTTAAAACAAGTTTAATTTATTGTATATTATAAATGAGCTTAATTAAATTAGTCAGAAAGCAATAGGGAGAAAACACAAATTGTACAAAACTAAAATTTGCATAATTTAGTCACCTCCTGTTATGAAAGTGTGCACTGCAGTTTTTCTAAAGTACCTATACTAAAATGATTTTTACTAAATCTAAATTACTAACAACATAATTTGGTACTTTTATCTTAGCCGGGTGCACCAATGGTATTTTTCTTGCTAATAGTAGCTTTTATTTTTCATGTGTATAAATTAGAAACAATATTTTGATGTTATAATAAAACGTTTTAGTTTAAGGTATTACTTTTTATTACAAAAATAAAAAGCTTTTTTTTTTCTATTGTAAATTAAATGAGTGAAAATTATGTATTTTAAATAAAATGACTGAAAGTTTATATTTTGAATAAAATACATGTAATACAAATTATGACTATGACAACAATATTTGGTGATTTATCACCTGCGCTTGGCTACTATAAAAATATTCATAATTATATCTGTATATACTACATGCAATTCATATATACATTTCAGCTAAAACAAAAATTAATTACCTTAGTTAAATGTACCTTTTCAATTTATTGTCTTTAGTTCAATATAAAAAGAATTTAATATTTGATATATTTTATTTTTATACTTAGACATCGTAAATTAATTTTTTGTAAGTCAGGAAGGTAAGTTATTTTCATTAAATGTTAAAAATATTCTTCACTTCTATGATCCAGTGATACTTTTATCCTTTTTTTACATACTACCTGAAATAGCCCTTGTTCAAGTAGATTTTGAGAGAAATTTGTACATTAAAATTCACTCTGATTTAAAACCTGAAATATAATATACATTTTGCATTTCATTAAATTTATAATCCTTGTTTGAATGCATGATGTTTAAATATCCAGCAGTAAAAATACTTTTATACAAGATCTTTACTTGCATTTATGTTAGAACTTAAACAATTTAACAGTATAGCTTAAACTTATATACAATTTAAGTTAGAGTTATGGGATTTGTTTAATATGTGAAATCTGTAATATTTTGAACTAAACATATTTAAGTCTTACGAATTTAATTTTTCCAACTGAGTGAAAAAATACCCAAGCTGGGACTTGAACCCAGAACCTTTGACTTACATTGTCAGTGCTCTGTTGGAAAAATTGAATTCAGATGATAACTTTACCAGTCATGATATTTGAGTTTAAAATAATAGTATATGTGTACCCCCCCCCCACACACACACACACACACACACTGCAAGCGCACAGAGTAAAATAATTTAAATACTTTATTTAAAAGAAAACTATATAAATCTTTCTTTAAAAAAATATATAAGTACTGCTTCTTTAAAATTTTAAAAACTTTGTCATATTTGTTTCTTTGTTGTAACAGAAAATAAATTCCTTCGCAATTTCGTCGTCTCCCCCCACGCCCTCTTGCTCATCGTGCAAAGTTAAAAGTCTTTAAAATTATTCTTCACTTTCTGTATTTGTAGTAAATAAATACTAATCAATAATCTGATTTGCATACAGATAGAAATCCCCCCCCCCCCACACCTACCCTGCAAGCACACAAAGTTAAAAATCTTAAATACTTTATTTAAAAGAAAAATTCTGTCCCATTTGTTGCTTTGTAGAAACAATAATATAAATTTTATCTGTGAAATTTCTGCATCCCCACCGCCAGCTGCAAAAAGGGGTATTTCTTCAAAAGGGAAGAGGAATAAGAAAGACAAAACAAAAATTTTCCTCTCAACTCTTTATGTACTAAGTTATAAATCAAGAAATTTCCTTCACCTAAATAATTATCTTCTTTATTATTTGAAAGTATATTAGACCAGTTGCGAAACATGAAATTTAGATGAGCTTTTCATTAAAACAGATTTAATCAATCAGTAATGTAGCTCATTTTGTAAAATATTTACAAGAACAATTAGATTAATTAACAAAAAATACTGTCATGGAAATCTTTTATTTCTTATAAAAACAGTGTAAATACATGTATTATGATCCTATTTGTAAATAGAAAAGATTTTGTAGTTTCAATTTTTACATGTAACATTTTTAGGTAGAAAAAATCTACACTTATGTAAATGGTTGAGAAACCACTTTAAAATATATTTAGATTCAACTGCTTTGCTGTGTTAAGCATAATTGAGCATAGTTTTTGTCTGAAAAGTGAAATTTACTTTTATTTATAGATGGATTAAATAAATTTATATAGTAAATTTTCTTTCATTACCAATTTAAAAGTACCGTTGGTGCATGAGTGGTTAAGCACTTTGGCTATTTTCAAGCATGTTTTAAAAAAAGTGTTAGGGATGAGGCTGTCTCAGCCACAGTTCAGGACTTATTTTCTTTTACAGGAAAAAAAAGGCCCCACCAGTGGTTGAGAGGTTCTGCTCTCGAAGCTGGTAGACGGGAGGTGCTGGGTTCCATTCCAATCGCACCCGTCGGCCTAATCGTTCGGAGTTTTCGTGGTTTTCTTCGAACCTTGGTTCCCCAAGCATTAATACGGGTTAGGTTCCCTTAGAAAGACCTCCACGGAAGGCACCCCCCCCCCCTTAGGGCCTATATCCCATGTGCTGATAATTGGCCGACATAAATACAACCAACCAGGAAAAAAAAGGAACTTGGTATTTGAAAAGCAATAATGCAGTCCAAATAACTTAAGAAGATATCCTATTGGATTTTGAAGCCTTTGCATGGCCAGTGTTTGTAACATAAGGAAGCCATTCATTGTCTATTTTTCCTTTCTGCGCTTGAAGTCCTTTTCTAGAATTACTGGAAAATAGTTCTTGTGTTTTCCACCATAGTTTGCATAATGATATTTTAAATGAATAGAATAAGAATTGTAACTTTTCCAATTTCTGCCGATAGTTATTTGTGTATCAATATCAAGTTATTTATTTAAACAGATCTTCAGGGGTAAAAAAATCACGAACCCACCTTCTTATCCAATCTATTAATACGTATTTTTATGTTAGTGGACATTTTTAAATGAGAAAATTAATTTTGAAACTACTTTCCATTGCACACTGGAATTTCTGGATCTTGAGAAAAAAAAATCTCTACACACTATTAATCTTTCAAATAAATCTGAATGTTTGAAACTCATTTTCAAAATGTTATTTTCATTTGAGAAAGCAAAAAATATTTTTTATACTTGACCAGGAACAAAATTTTACTCCATGAATCTTGTTCTTTACATATACATAAAAAAATTCTGGGATTGACCCCTAAATAATTAGTAAATGTTATACAAGTCCGCCACACAGCAGAATAACTTGCATGTTAGATGTTAAAACTTTGTACATTTTTTTAATTTTCTTTTTTGCAGGGACTGCAACAAAGAAAACTGGTATTGATTTACAAGAGAAAGGCTGTTCTGTAATATTTTTTATGTAATATGAAAAATGTTTTAAAAATAAACTATTTATTTACATGTTATTTGTGTCCTTTCACTTATTATTAGTGTCACGCTTATAATTTTCAAGTGTTTCTGAAAAAAGGACATGTAAAAATCCTTTAACCCCCTTAATTGTTGCAGTTTTAGTTTCACGTGCAGTTTGCCTGAGAATGTACGGGGCACGATATTTAAGGGGTTAAAGTAAAAAAAAAAAAATGCTATTTCACTTATTTGTGTCATTCTTATTATTTTCAGGTGAGTCTTTAAAGATTTTTTATATGCCCTTTAAGTATTAAAAAAAACTTTTTTTTTTATTGCTATATTAAAATTATATTTTAATATCAGTATGCAATATATTAAAATTTTCTTCTTGTTTGCCTGAAATAATTGACATAGTATTAATTCCTATCTTGATTTAGAAATCATTATCAATTACTTTTAAATAACAAGTATTCTTATAATAACAGGTAATGATTCTGAATGTTTTGTCTTTAAACTAAAAAAAAACCCTTAAGATGGCTTCCTTTACTTTAAATAAAAGATTGTAAATCCTGTATTTTGTTTTAAAAGTCCACAGATATAAAGTATTTAAACAATGCTGGCTCTTGTTTTATTTTATGGGGAGGGGAACCATCATTAAGAGGAAAAAAGTAGAAAAATAAAATTAAACACCAGTATTAATTACAGGAACATAAAAATATAAATTATTGTCTCGCATGTATGAGTGAAATTAGTAATGAGTATCATTGATGATTAAAACTTGGAGTCAATTTGCTGTCGAGATATTTCATTGAAGTTTTGTCTTTTCAAAAACTAGTAATTTGTTAATTCTAAATATTCTGGACAAGAGTAACTTTTTAGACTTTTTCCTTCTAGAACAATATATAGCTAGCTCCCAATTCCAAATTCTAGTTATTTGGATTGCAAAATATTCAGATCAAAATTATGAAAAAAAAGTCAAGACAAAAGAAAGATAAAAACGCATTATTGACATGCAAATAATGTGTATATATGTTTGTAAAATTGGTTTGAAAATTATTTATGAAGTTTACAATCGGATAATTTTAAATAAGTATTTTTATATTCTGAGTAAATTGGAAGAATTAATTTTTATTTTTAAAATAGTTGCTGAAATTTCAATTGAAAACCAAAGAGTGTTGAATACACATATCTATATGTGATCTCATTATCCTCGTATTTGCTATAACATGATTTCAAGTGCAAACAAGAAATTTTAGTACAAAATATTCGAAAAAAAAAATTAAGTCAGACTTTATATTTAGAGGTATATACCTCTTTTTATATAAATATCTTACTTGTGTGCTTGTTTAATTCAAATTGTGTAATGAGTATCACAAACAAATGTTGAGTACAAATATGAGTAACAGTACTTATAATGTGAGATTTATGGTAGGGCTGCATCACTGTTTTAACCCTTTATCTACTGACGGTACTTATAAGTACCATTAAAATAACTTGTTATAAAATTAGTTTAATACATCGATTAGTAGTAATACAGTTTAGAATGAGTTATAGATGCATTACTTTATCATGTTCCAAAATCATTATGGGTTACACAAAACAAATATTTTTTAAAAGATGATTTCTTTGGCCTTTGCATCCTTTCAGCTTTCTTGGCGTTGGAAGGGGGGGGGGGATTTTTCAACTCAGAAATATTTCTATTGTAAGAACATTATATTTGTACATTTCCTAATTCTAAAAAATACTAAGAAAAACATTTAAAATAAAAGATTTGAGTGAGATTATAAATATTACACAAAATCCCTACAAAATCAAATTTAATGAATCATTCTAAATCCTGCAATCCTTCTAAAATTTATTAGATGATTATGTAAATCTTCTAATTAATTTTTAAAAATTCACGAAAACTGCTGTAAAAGATATTTTTATAATTCAATACATAAAGGGTTAAATTCCACCCAATTTTGGTCCCTGTTTAATGTATTGTATATTTGCACACATTATATGCAATACTCATCACACAATTTTGAGATAATCATCATGGTATTATTTAGGTACAATAAAAGGTGTATTTGATTAAAAGTATTTTAATCTCTGCTAAAGATATTTTTTAATTAAAAAATATAAAATTCAATAATTTTTATGAAAGATACTTAAAAAAAATATTTTTACTACATTTTCATTCTCAGGAAGTTTAATATAAGTTTGTTGACTAGACAAATCGAGTTTGCAGATATCATAATACGAGCTTTTGAATCTTTTATCCTTCAGATGTTCCTGTTTATCTAATAAATTCTCTCAAAAATATTATTTTATAAACTTTAAAATTTGGATAAAAACTTTTTTTTCAAAATGATAATTTTATTATTAGCATTTAAAAATTATTTTTTTTTCTTATCTAATAATACTTAATAATTATTTGTTAGCTAAACTGGAACATTTGAAAAAAAAAAAGAGTTCAAAAGCTGAATTATATCTGCAAACTTGATTTATCAAGTCAACAAACTTGCATTAAACTCGATAGTACAAGCTTGATGCAAGTTTGAATCAAGCATTCAAGGTCACACTTGACCAACTTGCTTTAAGCTGGATATCGCAAGCTTTATGTATGTTTGATGGGTCAAGTTTAAGGCAAGCTAGACAGACAAGCATGAATCATGTTTGATGGATCAAGTTTAAGACAAGCTAGGCAAACAAGCATTAATCAAGTTTGATGGGTCAAGTTTAAGGCAAGCTAGACAGACAAGCATGAATCATGTTTGATGGATCAAGTTTAAGGCAAGCTAGGCAAACAAGCATGAATCAAGTTTGCCATGTCAAGTTAAAAACAAGCTGGGAAGGTGTAAACTTTTATGCTTGATTCAAACTTGCATTAAGCTTGCAGGCTTGATCGGTCAAACTTAATGCAAGCGTGTTGACTTGACATAGTTAGCTTGCAGATAGCTTGATGCAAGCTTTTTGTGCTGTCTGGGAAGGGTCTTTCAAATAAAAAAATTTCATATTTTGAAAGGTCTTCATTTAATTGCAAATAGGGATTATCGCTCGAGAGTTTTTAATCACCAGTTTCAGAAATTCGTATCAGGAATTTTTGTGTTTCTCTTTTAACAGGTATCTCCTATCACGAAGTCCGAAATTCATGCTCCGGGGCGGTGTTCTGTGGCAACCCGGCATGCCCGATGCATGCATACTTAGGACCGGGAGGTGGTGTCTCCATGACCTAACATGTGTTACTTTTACAAAAACATATTGCATGCTACAAAATATTTTTACAGTATTATTTCTAAAAAGTGTTCTCTGCTGGAACAACATGCTTTCACCCGACATAAAGATCATCATAAAGAAAAGCCCTCGTACAAATGTTTCAAAAAAGATAAAGAAACAGCAATAGACCGGGAGACCGCAGCACAGACATTTACCTCAATGGCCTAAACAATGGCCTCACAGCTAAAATTTCAGAATTAGTTAAAACTCGATTCGCATATTAAAACGCAATCGGTCTGCCAAGTCACATTTTGGGGAAAATTCTTGAAAACCGGTTTACTTGGTTTACTTTACCGGTTTTAACGGTTGACTTGTAGGTTTACCATTGTGTTTTCCTGCACCCAAAGATATCAAAACATGGAGGACTGGGAGCAGGAAAACGCAATTGTAAACCTACGAGTAAACCATTTTAATCTATTTTTAGGCGTTTTCCACCAAGATAGGACTTGGCAGACCAATTGCGTTTTAATATGCGAATTGAGTTTTAACTAATTCCGGAATTTCAGCCTTGAACTCAATGAGGTGATTATCTCTGCTGCCGCCGCCAGGTCTATAAGCAAACAGGTTCAAAATCACGGAACACTCGATCTCCGCCTATACCTGTGCTACACTGTTTTATACAAGTAATTTTTCAATTAGAACATTAAAATATTATGTTTTTTAGCAAAATTTATATTGTTCCTACTATACTTTCTAAAGATTTTTTTTATAGTTTATCAATAGTAATTTAAATACAATATTTTGCTTAATAGCGTTTCTTATTATAGACCCCTTGCATTGACGTCACGTTGTTATTAGCAACGACTGATACTATAGCTTCTGGAGCATACACGTGGAGCACAGAACTCCCCGATTGCCGTTAAAAGCACGTGTTATCTTTCTCTTTAATTTAGAGCTTCCTTATTTTAATTATTATAGTGCAAATAAGTCTAAAAAATCAAATGGAGAGCACCAAATTCGCCTTATATTTGGGCGCCATAGGAAGCGATTTCAGATATGTGACGTCATGTGCAACCCGTCTATATTTATGTATATATATTAAAGTAGGAAAATATGGTCGAATTTACAGAGAATTATACTTTCCATTCTTTTATGCGTTTTCACATTATTTACCTCTCATACATTATTCAATTAAAAAAATTTCAACATTTCATAGAACCTTGGCAATTTTAAAATAAAAAGAATTAACTTAATTTTGTACTATACAATGTTACTGAAATTTCTGAATTATACAGGCCATTCGATTAAAATACGCATGTGATTACATCTATAGTGAGTGGTGAACAAGTAATGTTTTTCTAGGAAAAAAGAACACTACTACGTACTTGAAAAATGGAACAGCACAATGTGAAAATCGTAAGGGTCATTAGGAAGAATAGCATAAACCGCCTAGACTAATTTCAAGAAATAAGTTACAAAAATAATAAGTTATGGTAACGTATTACCAAGATACTGATGGAACAACGGCACCCTATTACATTACAATTTTTTTTTCTTTTTTTTTTTTTGCATCTGTACTTGAAATCCTTGGAAACGAAATCGTGACTGAGCGTTATCGTGATTGGAAGAGAATCTACTAGACTCATGAACTTTTTTCTTCCAGGAACATTCTGAGGTGTAACTGAAAAGAGTAAAAACTCTTTTTTTTCTTCTTTTTTTTTTTTTTTTTTGTAATTTTTTTTTTTTCGTATATAAAACTATGATTTGTTGTATACAATTTTCCAACAAGACGTTAGGAAATAATTTTAAGAAAAATGTAAGAAAAGTGATCCATCTGAAATGAGATATATGCGCTTAAATATTCGCATCTGGTTTTTATATAATCATAGGTACTTCCTTGATATAGGCGCCTTGGCGTTTTTTAATAAAGCTTGGTGGAAGTCACACTTAAGAAATTCAGATTTCTTACCAAATAATATCAGCAGCTTTGACAAAAAGAAAAAAAACCCTCTAAGAACTATAAGGCTTGTTTATTTACTTATCTAACAAAAATTGCTTCTGATTATACACATTTGGTAAATTTCTTTTGACTGTATATAAAACGGATAAACAGTTTCTTTAACTTAAATACAATGTGTCAATTTAGAAAAAGTTACTTTTGGGAATTAAACGGTTAATACTTTGTAAGAAATTACGGGTAAATTTCTTCGTTTTGTTCAAATACCATTTTCTGTATCAAGGCCCCTATCTCAGAGAAGTACTTAATCCTGTAGGATAGTCTGAATCCACTTTAATTTACAGTCTGGAACTTGAAGCCTGATGCACATTAAGCAAAGCAGATGGGACTTACCCCTGTACCCAGCAACATTATTCGCCTAACGGGAGGGATCGAATCATCGCATAGTCCAGTCACCTGGAGTGTGAAATTCAAAGGCAGGGTCTGGATTCACAAAGATGGACTTGATAATTTTTATTCTTGGTAATTTGCAAAAACCTGATCCATATACATTGGGATCGATGGAGACTAGTGGCGATGAGAAACATATTCCGGGTTCTAAAACTCCTTCTGCAAACTAAAACTAATTGTCCCGCAAGATCTTACTTATCTGAATTACACTTTACTACTGAAGCGCGAAGAAAATTCATTGTTAGAAATTACTTCTCTGATTGTTGTCCCATTATTCAATAGAATTGAACTGTTGTTTTACAGTGTTTTGAAAAACAAAAATGCTTTCATTCGAAAATTCATCTGGCGTTATCACTGACACGTGCAAATAAAATCTATTGTTAAAAGATATTTCCAATGTTTATCCAATTGTTGAATTGAAGGCGATTGTTATTAGAATCTTTTATTAACCCGTTTTGTATGTGTGTATTGTTTAAATCTTGCGACGTTAGATTGACCCACTTCCAAATAAGTTATTTAACTAAAATTTGGCACACTTATAGAACTTGCATGGCAGTACAATTAAAAACAGAAAAAAGTGGATCATTTTCGAGCAATAAAGCACCACAAAACATCTGCCCAAAACTTGCATATTCCCCATAGAAATAACATTACAGTTGTTTAATTTTAATTCAGAAAGATCCATTGTTTCAATTTTAATACATTATAACCATACTGCTGTCTTTTTCATTATGATGTCAGCATTGCACGATGCTCAGATTTGTGCTTTATAATATAGGTTAACTTGTAGAAATATCACCTCTAAAATAATTTTTGGAACAAATGTTGTATATTCCCTCGGCCGCCATCTTGGATTTTTTCTTGGCGTGAAAACCCCTTCCAAGTAGTAAATGTCCCCAAACAGCGATTTATGCGCATGTTAGGCTTAATGGGGTTACCAGAACCGGGGTTGCCTTATTGATAAACAACGCCAACAAAAAATCGCCAAGAAATCCAAGATGGCGTCCGAGGGAATATATAGCATCTTAGCGTAATTTGTTTTGTAAACATTTCCCCAATTCTCGTACATTTCAACATTTTTTTTTTTTTAATATCTGCTAGCGATAATCTCTTGCCAAGTTTTGCGACAAATGAAGAAATATAACCAAATTTGGCGCCAAAATACTGACAGTAAAGAAGCCGACTTGGCTAAAACTGGCTAACATGTTGAAATTCTCATTGAAATTCAATATTCATGAAATCTGGCAATGAAACTTCTATAATCGGTTACCCTCACATTTTTCCTCTAAGTTTTCTAAGTAAAATTAGCTATGGATTGTATTTTTAAGTTTTCGGAAAATGGCGATTACCTCTATTAGAAAAGGTTCGTCTCTGACATGGATATAAACATTCAAGAAATGTTTGATGACTATTTAGAAGATTGGAACGAAAACGAATGCGTGGGATGCGGCGAAAATTACAATGAGACGAAACAAAAAGTAGATTGGATACAGTGTGTTTCTTGTTTGCCCTAGCTTCATGAAGGATGTACACGGTTTGATGTTATATGCGATAAGTGTGGGAAGAAATTAAATAGCGAGAAAGAAATCACGGCAAAACTATCTTAATTCATAGTATATAATACATTTTCATAAATCATGTTTAAATCTGTTGAGATATTAAGATTTCAAGAAAAGAATTTAATTTTCATTGGCATATTAAAAGGTCACATAATAATTCATATAATCTTAATGTTCAGTAACTTAATTGTAAGGAAGTTAATTTAATTTTCATGTAATGAAAAGAAACTTTATAAATATAATATATGTGCAATTATTTCAATATTTCATCGTGGTCCACCTCAACCTGAGTAGTCCGGGTGAGATAGAACACATAGTAAAAATTAAAAATACATATAAAGAAAGTTCTTTTAAGGTACATCATACACTATACATATACACTGTAAAAAGCAAAATATATGTAAATATATGGCTTTCAGAGTGCGAAGAAAAATCGTGGTCCATTTCTCTCCTAATTATCCTATACATTTTTTTAAATTATTAAAATTCGTGTTTTATATTATCTATAATATAAAAGACAAACATATCTGTGCGTAACGCATACGTCATTTTGCGAATGGCAACACTTTGAAATTTGAAATAAAATTTTGGTTTTGCAATTTTCTCTACTGTAAATTTTTAAACTGCTAAGCATCGCACATTTTATTTTTACACCGTCGTATAAGGAAAAAAATGCTCTTTTAAATGCTATTTGTTTGAAAGCTGTATCTCAATTTATTTTTGAGATATTAATTTTTTCGTAGTTTTTAATGATATTTTTCTTATCGTGGCAACAAAAGTACCCCATTTCTACTGAAAGTCTTTGAAAGTAAACGGAAAATAGTCGAAAATAGACGATACTGCATCTTTTTGTTGCCATTTTCTCATAAAACCTGGAAAAAAAAGTTGAAATTAAAATATGTTCTATGTCAAGAATATTGTCTATTATTCCGTGATAATGACGTCATATGCATACTTTTCTATAGACAAAGTTTAAGACTGGATTTTAAAAGTGGATTGCTTTTGCGGACGCAAATGACGTCGTTTTATAAAAAAGTGTATTTTAATTCTTAAACCTGAATTATGTTTTGTAGAAGTGCGGCATTTTCACAGCCCAGCTGCTTTGAAATTCTTCACAGGTGAAAATTCTTCACTTTTGAAAATAATGTAATTTAAATCACACACTGATAAAACGCAATGTTTTACAAAATTTTAGAGTATCTTTATAAAAGAGAGGTGACATGCAAATAATAGCGATTTATATTACAGAAATTGATGATTCTCGCCTGGATGGATTTGCTTCGCAGAGTTAGAGAAGCAAAGAAATAATTCGCGGATTAAAATAATATTATGTTCCTGAATTTTTTCTCCAAAATTCTTTCGAATAATAAAATTTTAATGCTATTCTTTCATTCTACTATAATTTTATCAAAATAACATAATTTGCTTAACTTAATTTTTCCTAATTTTATATTATCTATATATTTAAAACACAAGTGTGTTTTTTAGTCATCTGCCCTGATCTTTCTGCTGAACCAATTTTACTAATATATATATATATATTTTAACTGAAAGCTCTTCATTTGTACATGTAATCGCACTATCTGTTTTTTTTTGTTTTTTTTTAATATCCCCACTTTTATATTTTAGTTTTAAAAGCATTTTATGAAATTTCTTCAAAATGGTGAAAATTAGATAGCTTTCATTATTGCAGACAAGAGAGAAATAATGAGGTATTTTTATCTTTATTCATCCTATTTTCTGATAAAAATTCAAAATTGTTGATAAAAATTGTTGTATAGGGTTTAGTATAGCAAAATCCCATTAGGAGCAGAATATTATATTAGGGGCATAATAACGGAAAATGACATACTGCTTTTAAAAACACGCATTTTTCCTCATAAATTTTCTATAATGTTTTTCCTTCTGCATGTGTACTGAAACTAGGTTTCAGACACAAGGCGAAATGCTTATTTAAGTGAAAATGAAGTCATATTTAAAAGAAAACGATCCTTTTCTTAGATAAAACTAAACATTTTAACACAAATGCGTCTAAAAAACATAAATTACGGAAATTTTTACTCTCCGAAATTGAGATTAGAATCTCAAGTAAGGAATGCGTCTGTTCACATAAAAGATGTTGCTGACAATCGTGACTTCAAGTTTTGAGTTAAAAAGATTTTTAAATGATCAAACAAAATACCATTTTTTATAAATGATGAATATGCATATGAGAAGTGCGTATGCAAATTTTGAGAAGGTGAAAATTGTTGTTTTTCATTCCGAAATACCAAGCATAAGAGCCTCAATTCATAACCACATCCTAATAACTGATCTTTATTATATTTTACTGATTAAGTATCTGTATTACAAAGAACAAACGCATGTGTGCATAACGCTGATGTCATTTTGCGAATGGCAACAATTCACGATCAAATTTCGGTCTTGAAAATTTCGCTACTGCAATTTTTTAATCTTCTGACCATCGTGCATTTTGAATTTTCGTCGCATAGGAAAAAAAAAATTACTTTCAAATGCAATTTGTTTAAAAACTGTATCTTAATTGACTGATGTATTATATTTTCTAAAATAATTTTTAAGCATTATTTTATTTTAAGTTTATCTTATCACGTGCCGATTTCAAATATAATAATAGTAAACATTTTGCACATAAAGCAACAAACCTTTTTCAGCATTTGTTTCTGACTATTTTTGCATAACGAAATTAATACTTCCTTCATAAACAAATAAAAGAATAATATAAAAAAAACACCAATTTAACATATTTGTGAAAGACAAATTAACGAAAATAATACTTCCTTTATAAACAAGTAAAAGAATAATATTGGAAAAACACAAATCCAACATATTTGTAATGGTACAATTTAAATTTTTACATCACCAAATAGGATTTTTTTTTTCAAATGGAATTTGTTTGCAAAGTTCATCTCAGTTTACTGATTGTCTATGGTATTAAAAACAATTTTAAAGCATGAAATATTTTTTAATTTATCTATATCGCGCGGAGCTCGATTACGAAAGATTAATCCGTTTGCCCTTAAAACAAAATAAAGAGTTCATCATTTTCTTATGGCTAATATCCGTTAAAAAAAAATTCCCTATGAATAAATAAATAAAATAATATAAATAAAACACAAATTTAACAGACATGTATAAGCTCAGAAATTATCAGATTATAAAAGGATGCCGTAAGTAGCAAAATCCCTGTCAAATAACTCTTAGCATGCGGCTAATAAGAAAATATCGCTTTTGATAAATTTCAAACATTTATTTGATTGTATAATTCGTATTTTCCATATGAAAAATGCTTTTTTAATGTAAGTAGGCAATTTAAAAAATTTATTGCATATAAAAAAATATTAGTTTTCAATTAAAAAAAAATGTTTTCGCCTATATTCCTTAACCCGGGAAGCCCGGGTACGATCTCCTAGTATTACTAATAAATATTTTATTATTACATTATTAATATATTATATTATTAATATTTTATATTATTAATATTCCTTTTATTCGTGTCTTGTCTTTCTTGCGTTTTATGTCGTCACTACCGCG
The DNA here is from genome assembly GCA_963932465.1 of Maratus speciosus. NCBI lineage: Eukaryota > Metazoa > Arthropoda > Arachnida > Araneae > Salticidae > Maratus > Maratus speciosus. The sequence continues at coordinate 86,032,869 of OZ010794.1, forward strand.
CAGGTTAGCGTTTTCGACCATGGATTGTATGGTGATTTGTGCTTGTCTATTTGTATTCAATCACCCCTAACGTATGTACCATGAGTTTAGGCGCACCCTGGATTTTTATGATATAGGTATACAATGTTACCTCGAAAATCCGGCAACTTAAAAAATACAAGGACAGTGACTCCATCGTTTAATGTCGTTCCGAATGCGGTCTATCAGGGCTGTAGCTAGAAGTAAATAATAGGGGGGGGGGGTCATATTTTCTCTCTCTCTCTCTTACTCTGATGCATGCACGCACAAACAAAGACACCCACACTCAGATATACATGATCAAAATATTATATAGGAAGATAAATTAGTGCACATTCACATTGTAAGAGCTATGTTTCTTATTAAACTGTTTGTGATAACTTCATTTTATGATAAGAAAAGAATAGTATGCAGAATGAAAAATTCGAGTGTATAACTAGTGCAAAATTATACATCATATTAGCTTCATATGTGCAAAGACCATGTGCGAGTGTTCGAACACTTATTTTCTGTACAAATATTTCTTTTAGTACTTCTGATACAAATAAACAAAGTACAAATATACAAAAATTTAGTACTTCTGAAAAACTGTGGGCCTCAAAACTAAATTCGATATTTGAACAGAATTCCATTTGGATTTTCGGAACAGAAATTCATTTAGTGACCTTGGAATCTTTTCCAGAGAAGGCTCAAAATGTTTTAGGGGAGCTGAGCACCCCTTTAGCTACGGAACCTGGGTTTATTCAGTTAAGCTGTCTGCATGGCAGACAAGATGCTGTTACCAATAAGGTTATCTGAGCGAAATATACCCGTCAGTTATCGGCCTACATAGCTCAATAGGCAGATCATTGGTAAGCAAGTCAAAAGGTTCTGGGTGAAAATCCGGCTAGGGAATTACACTGAGTTGGAAAAACTCAATAGGTATATTCCAATTAAGTTAAAGAAACGTATTTTTTAAAGGAGATTATAACACATAGCACACTTATTCTTGCATCTTAATATTCACAAATGTAAAAGTTTCAGATAGGATAATTATAGAGACATTTGTTATAATGCAAAATAGTGGATATATATATATATATATATATATATTTTTTTTAACTGCATCAACCAAATTATAATCAATTTGAATCAATAGTTCTAGAACCAACCAAAATTATAAAACGTTTGCTAGAAAGTGAACAAATCTATCAGTTGAAGTTTATAAGCAAAATAGATTATTATTACACTTTATTATCATAAGAAATTGACCGAAAATTCGGTTTCGTTTCATTTTCGGCCCAAAATCAGAAATTCACCGAAAAGGAATTTTGGGCGATAATGCTGTTGAAAATTCGGACGGAACGAAACTATCTGTATTCCAAAAATCTCGTTTCTCCATTTGAAATTTTCAACATGACTCATTGTTTTGAAGTGCATCGGCTCAAATGAGACACTCTTTTCATTTATTGCTGTGAACATCAGTGTTTATAATTATCAGTCATCACTGACTGTAGTGCAAATTATAATGCAAGTAATGCATATAGGACTCAACTTTGAAGACGCTTTTCACGTGCTCATTAAAGCTACAGACTTAACTGTAATAATCTTTTTTTAGTTTGAAACTGCAAAAGAGTTTCGAATACTCTTTGAGAAAGTTCTAGTATAACAGATGAATCATTTACGAAAATAAGTATAAAAGATAAATCGGGATATGTATACCTAAAATATTTTTTAATGAAATGATCAATGAATGACATTTTATTTTTTATGAAAATAAAAAGTTTTGGTCAGAGGCACAGACAACCAACTTGAGCCACCGCAGGATTGATTAACTATTATGTATGTTTAATAAACACGTATAATTAATAATTATCTGTATTTATGTATGTATTAACCCATATTGGACCACACCGATTAAATATTTCTGAATTTTTTAAAACTACGATTATATCATTAATGTGGTGCAATTAAGTAGATACTAGCAAAATTTTGAAAAAAAAGTTTTTAATTTTTTAAGTAACTAGCTGTCCTATAAGCAGGTCGTATTAGTAGGACATATAAAATGCATACATAAACTAATTTTTTGAGCAAATATTTTATTTTACTTTAAAAATACTGTTTATGTTGTACAAAAATACTCTTTGATTTCTCGAATAAAAAGATAATAATAACGGTAAAATTCTAGATTATAAGATCACAATTTTTAAAGGATTTTTTAAATAGATTTTTTTCTATTAAATTTTAATTGGTTACTTTTTTTGTTTATATGTTATACTTTTATGTATTTTAAAGACGTCATAATAAAATGCATCCAGAAAATCTTTACCAATATTATTAAAAAAAATATTTTATTAGCTGTCCTATTTATAGGACAGCGGTTCAATATGGGTTAACTACTTAAAATTTTGTGAATATTTTCGTTTTCATTTTCGGTCGAAAAAAGGAAGATTACCGAAATTCTGTTTCTGTTTCGGTCTTAAAAACCTCTTTCGGTTGACCCTTAATTATTATTACATGTACCGGCAGATCCACTGGTCAATTATCATTTCAGATCTTTAGTCCTATGATCAGCCAACCATTGGCTCAGACGCAATTCCTGCCGTTGCCGCAACCAATAGACAACTGTTAGGCAGACTTTATTTTTGTTAATAAATCTGATTAATTTTGTATATATTTTACAAAATGGGCTTAAAATGAGTCGGGATTTTAATAAAAACTTATCACAAAGCCTTATTATTATTACTGAATAACTTTTTTAATCCGGAAGCAGCACGGAGCACGATTATGGCGATTCCGGATTATAGGAAATTAATAACTTTATAATGACATCAACATATTTAAAATAGTGATACATAAAGCTAATTATATAAAAAAATTAAGTATATTTCACCTAGAAATATCGAAGCAAGTCACAAATTAAATAGTATTAAAATAATAATAATAAAATCCGATTTCGAGATGGTTTGTTTCCATCTTTTTATCTTTGTAGAAAGAAAAATAGCAAAATTAACATTCATTCTGAATTTATAAAACTTAATGTTAAAAAATACATAAATATTAATTACTATGTAATCAGAAAGTTCTTACAGTTTTAAAATTGAAAAAAAAAAAAACAAGTAATAAATTTGATAATGTATTTTTATTTTCCTTAATCTTCTTCTGAAGTTCCTTTATATATGTGTGATGGTCTATGATCTGTAATTGAAAATAAGAACGAATAAACGTACAGAAATGTCCGGCTTACAGAAATTTCCGAACTATTAGAGATGGCCGGATTAAAGATGTTTACTGCATTATTATGTAGATTTTCTTAGTCATCTTCAGACATTAAGGAAGATTATGATAAAGAGGCTACTTCACTCATGCTACCAGCTCACTAATACTAATCCTATGAAAGAAATCTTTTAAAATATCTCCTTTGCATTTCAATATCTCTAAATGTTTTTTTTTTTGCAATGTATAAGCTGAAGTCGATCTCTACAAATTACTTTTTTTACTTTTTCGCTTTTGTTTGAAGGTTGTTTTTTGAGGATACTTCCGCATTCAGAACTAGGTTTATAAAGTAAAAGGTATCCTCATGAAAAACAAAAACTTTTAACAAAATTGAAAAAATGAGAAGTGACCTATGTACCCCAGTTATACAATGAAAAAAATAATCCTTGGAATAAAAAAAAAGTAGCTCATAATAAGCCCATTGTCTTCGATTCAAACAAATAGAAAAGAAAATGACACACACCTTTTCATTTGATCAACAACAATTTTTATTTTTTAATTCCATTATAATTTGAATCTAAAACAATTTAAATTTTGTTAAAAAAAGAATTTGTGTACAAACAACCGATCTACTCAGAAATTTTTAAAAGAAAAAAAATACAATATTAAAGCAGTGAATTATCACTTTGCTAACAAGCCGTAAACCGACATAGTGAAAAATGTCCAAGCCGGGAATCGAAAAAGGACCCCTGGAATAGCGCTCCAGTGCTTTACCACTAAGCCATGAGGACGATGCCCAACTTGACATCTCTCACACATATAAGTCGGTAAGGCTGCAACCGCAGCTACTAGATGGAAAGGTCCTCATGAGCACACAATCTTGTGACGAAACATGAGACGCAATTAAACCCAGCATCGGTGAATATACAATTTTTAATTAATTTTTCAACTACTTTTCAGCAGTGAAACTACGCTTGAAATTATTGAATATTAAAGCAGTGAATTAACACTTTGCTACCAAGCCGTAAACCGACATAGTGAAAAATGTCCAAGCCGGGAATCGAACCCGGGCCCCCGGAATAGCGCTCCAGTGCTTTACCACTAAGCCACGAGGACGATGCCCAACTTGGCATGTCTCACACATATAAGTCGGTAAGGGTGCAACCGCAGCTACTAGATGGAGCGCTATTCCAGGGGTCCGGGTTCGATTCCCGGCTTGGACATTTTTCACTATGTCGGTTTACGGCTTGTTAGCAAAGTGATAATTCACTGCTTTAATATTCAATAATTTCAAGCGTAGTTTCACTGCTGAAAAGTAGTTGAAAAATTAATTAAAAAATTACAATATTAATAAACCATTTTTAAAAGAATTTATACATCAATTAAAAACAAACTTCTGTTGATAGCATTTGAAACTTTTTTTTAACTGGCAAAATTGAAAAAAAAAAGCCATTTTTAATAGTTCAAACATTTCATAGCACAATCGGGGCTTTTATTCAACGTGTGATATCATTCTTTTAAAATTTAAAAGAAACTTTTACACCTACAATGGGGAACAACAGGGTGACGAATTAAAAAAAAAAAAAAAAAAAAAAAAAATCAATTATTTTTTCCGTTGCATAATTCAACCCTATGTAGATAAGTTTCCAAAAACAATATGCTGAAATTTAGACAAATGACAAAGATAGGGTGTGTTTTCCATTGGCGTGCATGACTCCAAAAAACTTTAAGAGCATTTTTTTTTTCAAATATGATTTTTTGTAACTGCTTGCCGCGATTCCTCCCTCCCATTTAAATCTTAGTCTTCAAAACAGATACACTTAAGAGTCTACTTCAGTCAGGCGAAAACATATGTTCGCTAATGTGAATCCAATGGGAGATTTTTTTAAAGATAACTAGTTTGCATTTCAATATTTATAAATGATTTTCTTGTCTTCAGGTATTTTTAATTAGAACACTGTCACTTTCGGAAACAGTTTCGAAAGTGAAAGCATCCTCATAAAAAGAAATCTGCAAACAAAATCTAAAAAGTAAAAAACGACCTTTGTACAGACCGACTTCAGCAATTCAATGCAAAAAGAATCATTTAAAAATATTGAAATGCAACCAAGATATCTTTAAAATTTTCTTCCATAGGATTAGGAGCGGGTCTTTTCGCTTGACTGAAGTAGCCTTTTAGCGGAAAACTTACAGGCGCAAACAAAAACCAACGCTGAGACATAGATTTTCTTATGATTATAGATGAAGCTAGAATGGCAACAGACCATCCTTTGTTCAGCGTTACACACAAATAGTGTTGCCAGGTGTCCCGCTTAAACTTGGGCTCCAAATACCACTCATTTCTTACAGTCAATTTCGCCATCTTTAATCGCTGAAAATTCTGCCGTTAGTTAGGGGGAAGAAAATTACTTTAAAATACTGGTGTCCAGAGAATTTCAAGAACCGATTTACACAGGACACCTGGCAGTACTACGATACAGATCAACTTTTTAAATCGATAGAGATATAATCATTATAGAGTTGATAACATTGTGTACTGCATTTTGTTTAAATGGGTTTTTTTTATTAATTCATGTCTTTTTTTATGAACTCACATGGACAAAACCATTGTATATGCGTTTCTAAAAAATAACACTTAAAAGTTCTTTTTTTTTTTTTTTTTTTGAGTGATCACCTTGTTATTCCTCATAATAATAGTCGTTCATCAGAGTTTGTTAAAACATGTTTTTTCTCCGAAACAGTGTTCCAACAGGTTCATGAACCCACAACAAAGCCACTTTGGAAAAAAAGACAAATGTAAACCAACATATGCATTTTAACATTCGTATGAAACAACTTTCACTTTCAAAAACCAGTAAAGCTACAAAAAAAAAGAAGCTTAAAAAATAACGTATAACACATAGGTATGCACAAAAATAATTGAAAACACATTAAAAAATCATATTTGGAGAGGATGAAGAAATGAATAATTTACAATTCCTTCCTGCAAATTCTACTTTCAGTTCACGAAAGCATAAAAACAGTCATATTCCCCCCCCCCCTCTTTCCATTACGATAAGCTTACGGCTGTTCATTACAATTTTGCAATAAACAGTTTTTTAAAAATGTTGAACAACTTAATAACTATTTCAACCTTAAATCCCATTGACCTGCAGTGACGCCTAAATGACCTACTCATCAAATTTTCTCAAACATTTCGGTCTTCTCATACTCCAAAATGGTAGGATACAAAATTTAGCCCAAATCATTAGAGTTATAATTTAGATAAAATTTTCATACACACGCAAATATTTGCACGTATTATAACATAAAAGATTGAGCCTAGCTCGGTTAAAATTAGCTTTGAGTTCAACTTGATAAAACAATACCTCCTCGACAGGATGCCAAATTTGATGACATTTTTTCATTTGACGTCAAGCACGCGTTTTGGCATTGGTAATCTTGAATTTTGATTTTCCTGCCAAATCTGTCGAAATGTTGCCAGATTTGAGACTTCGTTTACTGCCAACTTTTCAACAACTTATTAAGTTTGAAGCTTCGTTCCCGTTAAAATACAATGACCCATAGTGATACCAAAATGACGCACTCATCAAATTTTCTCAATCATGTGACCTGTCCCAATGGTTATCTCGTACCTCAAAATGGTAGGATGCAAAATTTAGTCAAGATCATCAGAGATGTTTTTTAGATAAAATTTCCAAACACACAAGAATTTCTACTATTATAATATATGATGACAGGAGACAATATTGCTGTGCTGCAAAAATTTCTGAATTCGAGGATACAAGACACAAACAAAAAGAAAAAAAAATCTTAGAAACAAAGTACACGACATTAAACCTTTATTTATGAATCGAGTAAACATGCCAAATAAATATAGAATTAATTATTTATATATTTAAAAAAATACTTAGCTCATAATGGGTGCAAAGAATACATGATAATGAGCAGGGGTATGCAATTTCTTGAACATCTTAACAGCCAAGGTTTTATTTTACAAGCCAGCAAAAATGCAACATGCATTTTGTTTCGAAGACTACCTAAAAATCCACTAGCCAGTGGCGAGTGAAATGATTATTTCCCCATCCCTGATAATGAGATATATTTCATTTAAATCATTGGGAAATGTTTTAAGAGGAAAATTTAACAAATGAGTAATATTGTTTTTGCACAAAGATATATTTTTAGCACACTTCTCATACTTTTTCAAAAGTATTACTTCAATAAAACCTTTCCCATCACGTAAGTTATTAAGGTACAATTTATCCTTTCAGGTCAGATCAATTTTTATATTTTAGGTGAGAATTACTTTAGAGGGAAATAAAAAAATTAAAAGCAACTACCAAAAGGTTTTACATAAAGGTTTACTAAAATTTAATGAATATGTCAACAGTCATGTGCTAATTATCAGAAAGACACTAAGCCATGAAAGAAGTGTAAAGTTTTTTTTTATTTCTAAAGGCTAAAACATAAAAATGATAATAGTAAATGCAATGACATATACAGGGTTCAAACTCAATTTTGGAAATAAAAATATAGGAGATTTCAAGGAATTGTGTATTTGATACGAGACAAATGTTATTTTAAATAAAAGTTATTAGAAAATCCTTTGAACATATTTTACAAAGATAAAGTTTTCTTTTCTCTAAAATGGGTCAAGCGATGGGCTCTTAGATTACCATTCTGAGAAAATCCTTTGGAACATATTTCACAAACAAAAGGTTTTTCTCTTGTATGCGTCAAGAGATGGGTTCTTAGAGTGCTATTCTGAGAAAATCCTTTGGAACATATTTCAGAAACAAAAGGTTTTTCTCCTGTATGCGTCAAGAGATGGATTCTTAGATGACCATTCTCAGAAAATTCTTTGGAACATGTATCACAAACAAAAGGTTTTTCTCCTGTATGCGTCAAGAGATGGCTTCTTAGATTACTCTTATCAGAAAATCGTTTGGAACATATTTCACATTCAAAAGGTTTTTCTCCTGTATGCGTCAAGAGATGTTTTTTTAGATTACTTATATTATTAAATCCTTTAAAACATATTTCACAAACAAAGGGTTTTTCTCCTGTATGCGTCAAGAGATGGGTTTTTAGATTACAATTCTTAGAAAATCCTGTGGCACATATTTCACAAACAAAAGGTTTTTCTCCTGTATGGGTCAAGAGATGGCGTCTTAGAGTACTCTTAGCAGAAAATCCTTTGGAACATAGTTCACAAACAAAGGGTTTTTCTCCTGTATGCGTCAAGAGATGGGCTTTTAGATGACCATTCTCAGAAAATCCTTTGGAACATAGTTCACAAACAAAGGGTTTTTCTCCTGTATGCGTCAAGAGATGGGCTTTTAGATGACCATTCTGAGAAAATCCTTTGGAACATAGTTCACAAACAAAGGGTTTTTCTTCTGTATGCATCAAGAGATGGGCTTTTAGATGACCATTCTGAGAAAATCCTTTAGAACACAATTCACAAACAAAGGGTTTCTCGCCAGTGTGAGTCAAGAGATGTCTTCTTAGATGACCGTTCTTTGAAAATCCTTTAGAACATACTTCACAAATAAAAACTTTTTCTCCTGTACCAATGGAGGAATGTTTTTCTTTATCAGTATTTTGAGGGACAAAGTGCTGTTCACTAAAGGAAGAATTTTCTTCTGTAGACATTTTCTTAAGTGAAAAAGTTTTCTTCCAGATGTTAACGGAAACTTCTTTAAAGTATCAGTATGAAGAGATTGTCACCATTTTCATTCAAGGACACATAACTTATTGAACTTCAGGAAGAAAATTTTATCTACGTTCTAATCTAAAAAGAGAAAGAAAAGTAATAAGCAACACATTTTTTAATAAACTGCACTAAATTTTAATTCTGAATTAAGTATTATATTTAATAAGTTTCATTTCTTTAAACAGTACAAAATTCATAAATTAAATTATCACATTATATATTCCTAGTACAATAGAACTTGAGTTTTCTTCCATAGATACAGGTACATATGTGTAGGTGTGCATGCAATACAGTAGACACCCCCATACTTATCTCTCTTATAACCAGACTCTCCCATATACAGACCGATAAAAACGCGCAATTTATTTTATTGCACACTTGTGAATTTACTTTTGTTTCCCTTAAAATTCCATCTACTTGTTCGGCATATTCACAAAATATATTTAAACAAAGTTTTTGTCTCTTCGCTGTCCATACATTCAACCCCAACTCAATTTCACTTCTATTTCTTACAAATTGTATGAATAGTTCTTCATATTGTCAAGCAGTAGAGTTATGCATTTTTTTAAAAAATTTTCTTAAACTTTTTAATGTTGAAACTGAATTTTATACATTTTGAATTCCTTTTTATATAAGTTGCCTTGTAAACCAGCACTGTGAATCAATTCCCTCCGAAGTAGGATTGTATTTGTTTTAACCAGGTCCAGGGGTAAAAACGGTTTTTGACAAGAATGGTTGTTCTTGTCAAAATGTTTCGACCATCAGTGGTCAAAGAAATAAAGATTTATTTTTTTAAATGATAAATTTAGTGCAACATTTGAAAGGATTTTTCCGAATAACATTCAACAATACTGAATACAACATTTGCAAGAATTTCCAAATTGTACTTAAAAAAACAAAGGATTAGTAATGTTGTATTAAGATAAGACAATTTCATAGTTTATTCTGAATGAGATCAAACTTGGAAAATAACCTTTCTTTCGGGTAGAGTTGACACAACCATTCAGCAGATTCATTATGAAATTTACAAATTCAAAATAAATATTTTCATTACTGCCCACCAAATATCATAATGAGTTAGTTGCAATTAAGAAAAACATTTATGAAGTGTACGTTTGTGCTAGGAATATTATTAAAGTGATCGTACGGTCTTTGAATGTCCTTATCATCTTTATTCAAAATCAGAAACTGGTCCTCCAAAGTCCTTAATTTTATTTTCCTGTTACGTCTTAATCAAGAGTGAAACTGTTCTTTGATTCACTGGATTTCTGATTTTTGAAAAAAAAAATCATCTAAATTTCCCCTTTTCTGAAATTTTGCTTCCCTCCCCACAGTGTCCAAAGTTTAATATTTTTAAAACTTCTTACTGTTTGAAAGCATTTCTGCTATTTTTGTTACTTTATTGTAACAATGCATAATCGATCATATAAACTACGTTTAATTCTATCTAAATTTCACATCCCCACCAAAAAACTCAAAGAATAAAATCTTTAAAATTCTTTAATTAAAAAAAAACTTTTTCTGCTCTATTTGTTATTTCATTGTAACATTAAATTATCGATCATAAAAATTTCTCCACCCCGTACTCGAAATTGGACTTTACTTTCTGTCCTCGCCCTCCCTTTCTTTTACCAAGCACATAAAATTTAAAGTCTTTAAATCCTTAGTTTAAGTTTTTTAATCTATTTATAAATATTTAGTATGGTAAATAATAAATTATGCAATAAACTCTGACCTACACCCCCCCCCCCCCCCCACACCACCACTACCACCAAAAAAACTGCTTCTTCCCTTTTGCCATCTTAGCTCTGTAACGTTTAAAACCCTAATACTAGTTTTTAAAAACTTATTCTCATCTATCTGTTACTTAATAATCAGCCATATAATTTCCCCCCCTCCCCATCTTTAACCAACTTTTAAATTTTTTTTTGTTCTAGAGGTCTTGTAACAATGATAATAAATAATCATTGAATATCCTACCACTCACCCGAAATCGCCTCTCTTCCTTCTTTCCTACCACATAAAACTTAATCTTCAAAAGTCTTTCATTTTCAATTTTTTTCCTGCCTCAACTGTAATTTTTTAATAATTTATACCAGGCTTGCCCAACCTATCACTAAGCAGGGGCGCATTTCAGTTCTTGGCAAACAATGAAAGGCGTCATCATTAACAGGGCTCAAAACATGTAACAAAACTATCTCACAGTATTAGTAGCGATACACACATGGAAATGCATGTCGCAGTAGAAGACATAAAGCCCCGTAAATGGATCTGGAGCGCCATGTATTAAAGAAAAAATCAAAATAACTATCATAGTAAATTGCGCATTATACATATTTCTGTGAGGTGCTACCTCAAAAATGTTTGCAGTGGACGGAGCTAGAAACTTTAATCTGGCTTCTAATTGAAATAAAATGGTAATCAGAGATATTGGTAAGTTTTTTTAGGATGAATAAATTACTCCTCGATTTACTTTGGAATCGCAAATAGGCTGTTATAAAAAGTACAAAAACAAAGTCAGGCATATTAGTGACCAATCCATGGGTGGTTCCAAAGAGATAGCCTGGAAGAGCTTTCATTCATGGAAATCATTTCGCACGATTTTATAGATATTTTTATTTTTAACAAAATGAGAAAAATTACCTAAGATTTTAAAAGGTCTCGGAGAGAAATTGACACCTCTTTACCCGTATTATAATACAGCAATGGGCCAGTGTAACAACATCAATAACAACAACAACAAAAAAGCTCATCTTTCATGCACGAAGGAAGGTGAAGGGGTGCGTTTATTTTTCAGCATTTCACATCTTAACATATTAAAAAAGTTATTGCCAACTTGTATCAATTTCCAATGTCATAATTTCCATAGCATTTTTCATAAAGAATAACTACAAATTAGTGAAGAAAATGCAATAACGCATAGTTAAATTAAAAAAATACATTTTTATTTTTGATGCCTGAAATACACTCACAGAGGTTTTAAAAATATCTTCTAATCAAATATCAAGAATTTAAATAAAGAATCCTTTAAAATGAAATTTTATTTAAAATAAAAGTTAGTAATAGGAATTAGACATCTGCACGGGCCGGGTTCGGGCCGATTTTCATTCACGGCACTCGGGACGGGACGGGCCTAACTTAATTTTTCTGTACAGAGCCGGGCCTGGTTTCATTCCTAGTCTTCACGGCCCAAATTTTTCAGTCCTAGTTTTGAGCCAGCCTGTATGAAAATCATTGTCTCAGCGTGGCCAGGTCCATTTAAAGGTCAGTTAAATTAAGCCTGGCCCAAAAGTTTTTGCAAAAAATGCATACATTTTTGAATCGTCATTATTCTACATTTGAACATTAAAATTTATTATTTCTAAAGAATAGTAGATTTCAACGCATATTAAAATATAACTAAATTAAAATACAGTAAAATGTGTGAAAAGGAACCTGCCTATGACGGAACAATGTTTTAAACTGAAAAACGTGTTGATCCATGCAAAATTAACATACTAATAAGTAAGAAAAGAATATATAATACATTTACACTTGCTAAGAAGGGAACTTGTCTATAACGCATTTTTTTTTCTATGCAATTCCATCTTAGAAGATTTTACTGTACAGCATTTTTCCGATTTTTAACACTTCTATACATGGAATATGGATTAACAATATTAATGATAACTGAAACATTTACATACAAGAAATAGAGATTCATTAAAAAAATAGATATCGCAGCCTGCTGCACTTCTATAAAAATAAAGATTACAAACATGAAAAAAAAAATTAAGATAAATATTTTTGGTCAGAACTCCTCGTACGAGACAAATTTTTTAAGCAATTCGACGTAAAAATCAATGTTTTGCAGAAGTTCACTCGGGCCGGGCCGAGATTATAACTTTTTTCGGGGCCGGGCCGGGCTCGGGCAGAACTTTTAATTTTTTTATCGGGCCGGGCCGATTTTTTTCTCTATGAGTCGGGCCGGGCCCGGGACTGGAAATGTCGGCCCGTGCAGACCTCTAATAGGAATTCTTCAAAAGGGTGCCAAAAAAAGCTTCAAAGGGTGCCATGGCACCCGGGCGCCACGTTGAAAAGCCCTGATCTATATTAATATTATAAAGAAGTACAATTTGTGTGTTTATTTGTAGGGGTAATCTCTCGAACTACCGAACTGATTAAAAATATAATGGTGTCAAAATGATATTGACAGCCCTTACTCCAACATAGGCTATACTTTATGTCAATGGCACTAAAACAGAGGGAGGTGCAGGAGCAAAAAACATTCTGAAAATGCACTTTTTGTGTTACTGAAAGGCTAAAATCATTAAATTTGGCATGGTAGCTACTTATAAGATATAAGTGATCTCTAAGAACATTTTTTTTTTTAAATTCGAAATTTAAAAGGTGTGAAAATGCGCAAAACGCGTTCTAAATGGCAATTTTTACACAATCTCAGGAAATATCAAACCGATTTCAAAATTAATGGCTGAAAATTGATGGTGACAGTCCTTGCTCTAACATAGCCTTTACTTTATGTCGGGTCACTACCACCTGGAGGTGGAAAAATAAAAAAAACATTCTAAATTGCGATTTTTGTGTTACTGAAGGGCCTAGAAACATGAAATTTTGCATGGTAGTTACTTATAAGATATAAATGTTCTCTAAGAACCGTTGAAAGAAAATTCCAAATTTTGAAAGATGAAGTGAGCAAAAAGCTTTCTAAAAATGTCCTAAATTACGATTTTTATGTAATTTTATGGAATACCAAAGCGATTAAAAAAATTAAGGGTGCAAATATATGTTGATAGAACCTGCTCAAACATAAGCTATATTTTTTGTTGGTGCCACTACCAGCAGAGGGTTGCAGGAGCAAAAAATATCCTAAATTGCGATTTCTGTACTACTGAAGAGGCTAGAAACTTGAAATATGGCATGGTAGTTACTTAGATAAAATATAAATGCCCCTTTAAGAACAGTCGAAAATAAATTCGAAATTTAAAACGGGTGAAGGGGAAGGGATGGAGCGAAAAGCATTAAAAAAAGTCTTAAATTACGATTTCTATGCATTCTCAAGAAATAATAAACCAATCATAAAAGTAATGGTTGCGAATCAATGGTGACAGTCTCTGATCCTACACAGGCTACATTTTATGCCGGTGCCACTAACACCTGGGGTTAGCAGGAACAACAGACGTTCTATAAAAGCCTTTAAAAACTTGGAAATGTGTACAAGCCTGAATTATATAAGTGCCAAAAAAATTCCATGTATATTTAATATTATATATATACATATATAAATAGAATTTGGTATTCATATTCACTTAAATATACTATATTTTGATGATTTATATAAGCTAGAGTTATTTAGTAGACTTTCGACAAACTTTGAGAGGTTAAAAACAATTTTGACCCGTTTTAGATGGCTAAAACCAGTTTTGACCACTGCCCCAGTCAAAATTACAACCCTGCTTTAAAGTAATGAGGCCATGACCTGAGGCAACAGCTCGTCAGCAAATCAAGCGAAAAACAAAACAGGCAAATGTAATACAATATTTAATAAAATAAATTTATGTACTTCAAATTGTAATTACAAAAACAATGTGCAAATATAATAAAAAGTGAAAATAAATGTTTTAAATGGTTGTCATTTGTGAACCATTTATAATAAAAAATATGTCCCTCTCTCTTATTTTACAATTTTTTCACTGCAGTTAATAGTTTAACATTTTTTTATGATTTTTGTTCAAAATAACGACTTATACAGCAAATTCCTGTTTAAGTGCATTTCCAACGGAGGAAATTTTTAGTCCGCATTAAACAATTTAAGCCTAAAATTGATATTGAATTTTAGACTTACATAGTATGTTTTCAATGTTGTAAAGTAATTCATTGCATTCAATTCAGATTAACTTATTTTCATTTAAATCTGTAAAGTATGTGAATAATAAATGCATAACTCTATCTATATATCATTACAAACATATAAAAAGAAAAAAAGAAGTAAAAAATTATAAAAATAAAAAGAATTTTTAGAAAAATTATAACGATATCATTAGGTGGAGGGGGGGGGGACAAGAGATGATAATGTATGATGCCATGGGGGGGGGGGGGGTTCAAAATTACCAAAAAGTCGATAACGATATATATGAACAGCCACTTACAAGTAAAGCTATTATAGTCTGTGGCGGCGAATTTCGATTTACCTAGCTCATTCAATTCGTCTCATTGAGCTTAGTAGTAATTTTATACCTCGCATATTGGCTATTGAGTTTTATAATGACAAAGTAAGATTTAAATATATTTATGGTTCTTAGACCGACATATTAAATTAAAAGATCTAAAAAATGCAATTAGCACAAAAAAGTTGTTGAAAAGGTCTGGCATTTGTGAGTACAAATTGCTTTTATAGATTCATAAAAATATTTTGAAACTGTGACTTATGTAGTTTTTTACCCGACTGAAAAAAAAGAGTTATGTGTTTCACGCGTATCTGTGTATGTGGATTTCTTTATACCCTCGAAACATCCCAACGGCTGGATGGATTTTAATGAATGAGGTCTCTATCAATTCGTCTTAACGGCCCGATGGTTATAGACTAGATTTTATTTTTACAAATTCAAAATGGCGGTAGAAATTACGCACCCAATTGAGATATCATTGGATAGGTCTTTCAAAATGAAGACGATGTTTCATTGACTATTTTACAGTCAGAAGCTGCGTCAAAATATTATACAACCTGGAAGTTGTGTAGGTAGGATCTCTAGCTTTACTGCAACTTTAACCATCATAGACATCTATAGACCTCATCAAAACAGTGTTTATAGATAGGAACTAACAATTAAACGCAACTTAAAAGTCATCAATACAAGTAAATAAAAAAAAATAGGTAAGTAATATAAAACAAGTAATATAAAAAAAAAATTAAGTCAATTCCTACTGAGGTCAATAACAGAATTTTTTTTCTCCTATTCATCTTTCCTCTTGAGTGGCACTTAAAATGCCTTGATCAAGAAGAGCGCTCCCTCTCAGTCGTAAAATACCTTGATCAAGAAGAGGGCTCCTTCAGTCGTAAAAGACCTTGATCAAGAAAAGGGCTCTCTCAGTCGTAAAATACCTTGATCAAGAAGAGGGCTCTCTCGATTATTGAAAATTAATTAATTTAATTAATGGATTAATATTTGAAAAAATCTGTATTAACATCAAGTGTCATCCACTACAAGTTTTAAAAAATTTATTTGAGCTTCATTGGAGGAATAATAAGTATTTTATTAACGATTGAAAATTTGAACAAGATATACATAGCTAGAGTGTGAGCTAATAGTAGGAATTGAAAAATAATTTCACATTGATGAGAAATAATTCGTTCGCTTTTTACGCAGTCGGGTTTTTTGATTTTTTAAATTTAATTTTTTTATGAAATGACCGATTCAGGGAATGATTCCAAAAATTGAAATGCAGACTCACTTCTTTTTATGCAGAACGAAAAAAGGTTCCAATTTGGGTGATATAAACTCATGAAAGTGATTTAAGGGATTTATGGCGTCATTCCCATTACAGGAATGAAAATAACAGTATCTTTGTCAATGGTTAAAGAAATATAGCGTAATACATATTTTTTAAATTCTATGTATATTTATGTTAGCCAAGCGCTAGTGATAGCCAACATTTTTTTAATCTCACCCATCTTATAACATTAGGCAATATTTTAGCAGTGTAATGTCAGACATAACTCTCTGTGAATCGGTGAATAAATTGAAATATTTTGTGAAAAAATAATTCAGATTAGTTATAAAAAGTTCGATAATTTCTATCAGAATATCTTTAAAAACTTACAAGGAGAGGGCCAACCTTGTTAATCACAGATTTTGATTATTTTAATATATGTTGTAGAGTAGAGGCCCCTTAGTGTCAGGTTCAACGGATTTTATCCAATGCTCCTTAGTTCTTGAGAAACCGGGGGTCTAATATTAGTACACAACTTAAATACTTACTTTGTTACAACGATGATAGGTCAGTCATAGCTCAGTTGATATGGTGTTAACCGGTTGATTGGCGGGCCCGGGTTGGATACCTGAGTGCGCTACATTTGTTTTTCTCATTTTTTGTTTTATAAATTTACTTGTAAGTGTAACTTAATAATCTCACTGTCAATTAAAATTTTTAATATTGTATATCAATTATAATTTTAACCTATTTAATTTTTTACTTTAAACTGAATAGTTGTAATAAAACATCATAAAACTGTTATTTTTTTTAAAATAAAAAATCAGTTTTAAAATGTATTTCATATATTCTTTATCGATGCAATGATATTGAGCAATTGTGTCAATTCGGGATTTTAAAGAAACATCATTTACGCATTGCTTTAACAAGGGAAGTCAATGAGATAATAATATTATTCTGTTTTTAAAGTAACAAGCATAATCATATTAAAAATTAGCATCGGAATTAAATTACAACCGATTTTTTGCATATTAAAGATTTTTAAATTTGTAATAAGTATGCTTGCACTTTCAATTATTTTGCTTTCCCCTTTATCTTTTTTCTGCTTTTATTTTATTTGAATATTCCTTTTTTTTATCATAACTAGATGGCACCACAACAGAATTTCTCACGATTTTGGAATTTTTATCATTCAATAATAGATCCAATTTCTTTTTAAACCTCTTTAATGGATGAAAAATAATAGTTTACAAATAAGAAATGATATATTTAAGTTTGTTAACATTATAATTAATGTTTGGTGTTAAAATATTTAATTGAAATTATTAAATTATAATTACAACAATATTTATAAAACAAAAAATGAGAAAAACAAATGCAGCACGTTCAGGTATCGAACCCGGGTCCTCGGATCAGCCGGCAAACGACATGCCAACTGAGCTACGTCTAACCTGTCATTTTTGCTGCGAAGTAAGTATTTAACTTGTCTACTAATATTAGACCCCCTGGTTTTTCAAGAACTAAGGGGCATTGGATAAAATCCGTTGAACCTGACACTAAGGGGTGTCTACCCTACAACATATATTAAAATAATCAAAATCTGTGATTAACAAGGTTGGCCCTCTCCTTGTTAGTTTAAAGAATAATGATAAAATACTTAAACACAAACCTGTCAATACAAATAACAAAATCTTACGTAATTGGGTCTATTAATGATAAGGCTTAATCAATAACAGCAGTGTTTAAATAAGAGATAACATTAACTAGAAAAATTTTATTTCAGAATGAAAGCATTGTATCTCATTCTATATTTACACAAAAGTAGAAGCTTACACAATTTAAGGTCCCAAAAACCTTTTAACATCATTTAGAATTTTTAAAAGTGGATCGTTAGTTGCTCTTCTTTACATAAATTCAACAATGGGCTGCTATTCAAAGGATGCCAAATGAAACAAGATTTGGCATGTTATCACTTATATCTGGCTAGACGTAAAAGTACCAAATTCTATCTAAACTATATGAAAATTAAAATCTGTGACAAAAAAACAAAACAATGTGACTCAAGATAATAGCAAAGAAATCTCTATGAATGCAAATCATAAACAAATGATCCCAACACCATTTTACCGACTGTGGTGCCACGAAAGTGGTAGAGAGAGCATTTACAAGGCGGTCCATAATGTGAATGAACAAAGTGACTCCAGAATTTTTAAAAGCAATTTACTCTTTCTACTGAACCACGTAAACTGGAAACCAGTTTATGCTTCCACTTAAAAAAACTAAATGAAGTTTGTCTATAAAGGTAAACATTGATTTCTGGCCCATCACCTACGCCCCCCCCCCCCCCCCCCCCCATAAGCTTTACATGGCACATCTCTATATTGAGACAGTTATTTTTCTTTCACACACTTTTATTTAACTTAACTTAATTCATGTCATGTAAAGATAGGATCCTCACTCACTTCCAGATGTGGTACAGTCGTGATAACAATAAAATGTTTTAATATTTTCAGACATTCACTTACCAATGTATAGATTCATTTTGGTACTTTCCTGTATAGGGATATTGGCTAAAATTCCGTATTTAAGTGTATTTGACTTTTTTTTTTTTGGTCACCAAATTCACCATTTTGGTGAAAAATTATTTTTTCAAAACAAAAAGTGCATTTAACGTTAACTTTTACATTTTCTGGCAAACAATCATAACACATTATTTTTTAACCAAACAAATTATCAGAAGCAAAGACCATTTAACAAAAACATTTACTGATTCAGAAGCAACTAACAACTTCAGCTATGGAGTATAAGTATCAAAATCAACAAAATGTCCAAATTAACCTTAAAAAACAAAACACTAAAAATCAACAATGAAAGCCTTTAATTTCATTGCTGTTCCTTTACTATTATCTTAAAAAGCATTCAAAACAAAGTTCCATGACTTTCATTTAGGATTATCTTAAAACAAAGCTCCTGATACGAAAACCTCAAATTACTGTAATGAAATAAAAATTGCCTACTCTTACTCTTGGTGACAAAAAAAAAAAAAAAAAAAAAAAAAAAAAAGATCACAGAATGTGCCTAAATACGAAATTTTTCCCAAGAAAATAGGCTTGGCAAGAGAAAAAGTTTGGCAATACTAATCACTGGCAGAAGAATGATTTCTTGGCAATCTATTCACTGTTATCTATACACTGGTATTTAAAAAAAAATATTTAAATAAATTATAATAAATAAGGATATACTCGTCATGTACTCAAATGTCAAAACAAAAACAACAAGTTGCTATACAACATATGCTTCATTCCAATATTTAAAAAAAAAAAAAAAAAAAAAAAAAAAAAAACATAATACTGGAAGTTTTGATTTCACTTTAAAACTACCCTCAGGAGTTAATTTTCAAAATTGCATATTGGCGAAAAATTATTTACCTGGTACATAATTAAACACATAATTCAAACTCAAAGAAGTAAGAGAAGTTTCATAAAAACATTTAAAACAACTTCAGTGGCACCATCTGTTATCCAAAAATGAATTAAAACAAACTTACTGGAAATATTATGGAAAAACTAAAGTCCTTTCAAAATACTAACCCAAACTTCTGGAACAGATGATGAAATAGTGTTGTTACACATTCCTTTGACTTCTTGAAAAAATCTCTAAAGATTCTTGGAAAATTGCTTTAAAGCGATGGGTATATTTTGAAACATGCCTGGTATTGTCAAAGTCAATGAACGAAATACTTCCTTTAAAGAAATTTCGGTACTTTTCGGTTAGCCGGGTGCCAGTGTTATGTATACATACATATATATGTATATATACATGTATGTATACGTACATTGTATATATACACATACATACATGTATATCCACATATATGTATATCTATACATATGTATATAGACATGTATATAGACATATACATGTATACATAACACTGGCGCCCGGCTAACCAAAAAGTACCAAAATTTCTTGATGATGCAGTTGAAAGTTTATTGTATTTCAAATCATTTTTCTGATCTTTCAAACCTTTTTGACGCTTTTGTCATCACAAAATATGAAGGAGCTGTACCGTCCGTATAAGTTTAAAAGGTATTTCATAAACTCCAGAGAAAAATGAAGGTGGAACAGGATCCATTTTTCTATTCATAATATTAAACAAAATCCTTGCAAATATGCATAATATTCCCAGCAATTTTCTTTTAATTCGTTTGTGGATAAGAGATGGCACCACTGAAGTTATTTTAAATGTTTTTATGCAATTTCTGTTACTTCTTTCAGTTTGAATTGTGCCTTCGATTATGTAACAGGCAAGTAATGTTTTGCTGATTTGTATTTTAGAAAATTAATTCCTGAGGTTGATTTTCAAAGATAAATCAAAACATTGAGTATAATTTTTATTTTCGTGATTTTAATTTTTACATCAAACCACACATTTACAATAAAGCATACGTTGGATAGCAACTTATTGTTTTTCTTTTTCACAATATATAATTTGTTTAATATAAAGAATGCCATTTATCTATTTTTTCATACAAACAGAAGTAAAATCAGTACAGTAGACTCTCTGAAACTCGCTACCCTAAAATCTGCAAATGCCTAAAATCCGCAAATCATTTCAAATGTAAACAGTGCAACTTATATTTAAGATGCTGACGGTGAATAATTCAAGATTTTTTTAAATATTTTATTTCATTGTGTAAATATTCTAATATGTAATTCTGGTTAATTATTATTGAACTTGTGTTTTCTCATGAAGGAAGTATAAATTTATTACTGAAAATATTCAGATACAGCTGATATCAGTCGCAATCACAATCTTCTTACCAAATACATTTATGTATTAATCTTTTAATAGCTTTTTCAATTATTAAGTAATGGCTAAACATTAAATAAAACTTTGTTACATGGTACTTTAAGATTTTGATATAAATTATTACCTAGTGTGCCTTTATGAGGCAAGTTTTATTGGAATAATTCAAAAAAGAATTATCTCCTCATTGTTATGTATTATTAATTATTTATCTGACCTTTACTTTTAATATTTAAAAATAATAATAATTTTCTTAACTTTTGTTAATTTAATTTATTACTTTATAATTTTACATAATTGTTTAACCTTACTGTAGGCATTCATTATAATTTTGAGTGAATTATTACATTTCAAATTACCGTTAAAAATGGGCACTATTTGATTATCCCAATGAAATATTTGACCAAATTATACAAATTGGCAAATTCACATAATTTTTATTTTAAATAATAAAAGAACAAATAAATTAGTAAAACATTAATAAAAATATAGATAAAACGATGAATTAAAAATCACTCAATGACATAGAAAACACCTGTAATGTGTTTAATGTCAAGTGAATATGACATTTACAATCATCCATTATGGGCATTTAATCTTATAGTTTGGCGATAGATTTTTGGTTGATGGGATAATCAAATACTACCAAAAAATGTAAACAAAATAGTGACCAGAAATCCCAAAAAATTCTAAAATGTGCGCTACCTCTGGTTCCAAGCCATGCGGATTTAAGTGAGTCTGCTGTATATAAAAAACAATAATCCTTCTATATATAAAAAGTTTTGATTTGGAAATGGACCAATGAAAATCTGCGTAGATCATCCGGGTATACTCCTACTAGATCGCATCCATATTTTTTATGACCGGGGTCTTTCTTCGTTAATATTAAGAAAACTGTTTCATACAAAAATGTGAAAACCGGTGGTATTATAGAGACATGTTTCATAAACACGCTGATGCAGACAGTTTTTAAATAGAATAATTATTTTAAGAGGTATTTAATGTTAAAGAGGGTCAAAATCGTTCCATTAAAAAAGTTTTATAGGAGAAAAACATAGGAATTTAAACATTTTTAGATCATTTTATACATTGGAAGTTTCCGATGTGCAGACTGCAATTATCTTTTTAATTTGACTCATTTTTTGAGGATTTGTTTCCATTTTAAATTAAAATTTTCAGCATTTCGAGAGATATTTTTTACACATTTTAGAAAAGGGCAATTATTTTAAACTGTTGCCAATTTTAAAAACAGCGCAAAGAATAATATTTAATTCAAATAAAAAATTTATTTACACATGGCTACTATAAACAGAAAAAACTTTCAAATTAGAAATAAGTGATTATGTGTTAAAAATCAGGAAAATATTGAAAATTACATCATAAAAACTACAGTTACACGTGAATTTTAAAAGGGAAAGAAAATTTTTAAATACTAAATTCATTATTATGCATTAAAAGTCACAAATGAAGGAAATTACGTCATATTTAAAAAGGCCAAATAAATAAAAGTTGGCAAAACACTTTAAATTAAAAAATATATTTGCACGAGAGATTTATTTCATATTTTGAGATAATCCTTTCAACTATTATCGTGAATTTTAAGACAGCGCAAATAATATTTCCTTTCTAACAACAAAAGTATTTTCATGTGAATGTTAAAAAGAGAAAGGGAACTTTGGTGAAAATTACATCAGGTTTAAAACAATACATTTAAAAGAAGTTTCTCATAGCGTTGTTAAAAAGTACTGAGAGACAAAGACTCTGTGTACTTAATTCATTTTACATTAGCTTACTTTCAAATTTTTAACACTTTCCAACAAAGTTGAAAGTGTTATTGATTTCGGTTTGTCTGTTCGCGCTCTAACTCTCGTAAATATACTCGGATCGCACTGAAATTTTTGGTGATTGACGTTTAGCCTAGCACGAACCCTATTTCAAATGAAGTTTGTAGCATGTTTAGTTCATTTACAGGGACAGTCAAAAGTATTCCGTTACATTACGGCCAATGGGAAAAAATCATTTCAAATGAATTTTAAAGATGTTACACCCTTTCAAACATAATAAAAAATATATGCATTTACGAAGTGGACTAAAATATGCAGAATATTATAGCATATGCGATGCAACGAATAGTTATTGTTCATTTACAGAGCTACACAAAAGAATTCCATTACAAATGATATTAGGGGAAATTGTTTGCGGCGTATTTTAATTATACAAATTCATATATAATAAAATTGATACACGTCGTTGAGGCTTACTTAAGTTATTTCATGTATAATACGAAGTGCATAGCATTTACAGGAACATACAAAACATTTCAGACAAGTATCTTCTATCCGAAGTACTGTATATTAGCGGCAATGGCAGGGAATGCATTTTTAATTATGATATGCGCTTTTAAGTTTCACTACACTTATGCATACTATATGGTGTGTGTAAATGTTATAGTTGATATACAGGGATATGCAAAAGAATTCGTAAAGGTTACTGAGTATGACCGTAAATTGCAGAAAGGGGGAGTTTAAAATGTGTTATGCTGAACTGCAAGTAGTTTTCTATGAAATGTTTGTAGAATATAGATAAAATGATATACAGGGCCACGCAAAGAATTGGATACATGGCCGCTTATAGACGATAAATTCTGGAAATGTGATTTCAGTAGTTTTAAGGGTGATTTAGTTTGAATTAAAGTTTAGCTAAATAGTGGCGTGTAATAAAGGTACTAGGTAAACAACAGGGCTGAGTAAAAGTATTCAAGTATGTTTCCATCTATTAGTATAAATTGCTGAAAGAGAAATTTCAACCTGTTATGCGTTTTCTTGCTAAACTAAATTTTCTATTATATAGTATATATATCAGCCTACAGATCAAACACAGGGCTCTTCGGAAGAATTGGAATAAATATTTGGCTATGAATGGTAATTGCTGAAATCAGTTTTTTAAATGCTTAGTTAGTTATCTTATTTACCTTATTTCCCTAAATAACGAAGTTTTGTTAAAGCTTTCAAGGAGTGTTGGAAAGTGTTTCATAATCTATGTCGTATGCATGATTTTTCTTTCTTGTTTTTAATCAAAGATGAAAACAGCCATTGTATCTCTTAGCAGTGGCTGATTTCGTCTTAAAAATATCCAATCAAAGGAAAATGAATGAAAACCCGTTTACAGGGAGACCGTCACTGTTTTTTAAAATTATAATTCAATCTTTTTTAGGCCGATGAAATTAGCATGCTTTTAGAATCTGCGGTGCCTGAACGGGGGGTTGACAAGCGTAGCTCGTAGAGGGCAGAGCCCCCTAATACATATATATATAAATAAGCTATTTAGATAATAATACATAAATGCATAGTAAAAGAAGCATAAGTTCCTTAGGTTTGTTTACTTAGCTGTTTGTATATTATTTAGCAACAAATCTCACTTTCTGAAGCCGAATTCAACCAATCTCTTTTAAATAAAATCCCTCCCAGCTCAGCCTACAGGCACAGATAGATTTTGAATTTAAGTACTAAGTTCAACAACAAAAACTAAATCGTGATTACAGATAAACCTACTTTAACAATTTTATCTGGCCGCTTTTGACAAGTTTTTAATTTCATTTTTATATAAGAGATGGTTTTATCAGAATCATGTTAAAGCGGTATTCAAAAAAATACTTTTCCATGCTCAACAACTCAAAATTTTCTGGCATGTTTTCAGATTCATTAAAAAAGTATATATGAAATTTGATGACGTGATTTTTGAAGAGATTTATAAGTGACCTGTTTTTCTATTTTTCATTCAATTAATTAGAACTTGATTTATAAACAATTATTTTCTCAGTAGGACCATATTTTTCATTTCCAACACAATCGCTTTAGGAGATTCGGTTCAAAATGCCAACTTCGTCATTGTTTTTCAAAATGTATTCTGCCTCTATCAAAAAATCGACCATTACGGTACATTATATAGTTTCTGAATAAGAAAACCTACCAATTGGATGTGTTTGAGAGCAAAAAGGAATTTAAAAATGAGACAGAAAATAAGCAGTTTTGATTTGAATACAACCATAATACAATGATTTTTTTCTTCAACCGCTATGGATGTAATCTGTTTTTGCTGTAAGAATTGGTCCTATCAAAAACTTGTCAAAATAAATGTTGTAAATAATATTAAGAAGATATACAATAAATTCATGTGGATGTTATATCTTGTGAATTGGCGAAGTTATGATTTTTTTTCTCCCTAAAACCCTGTTTTTTGTGTCCCTTGAGCCCAGATTTAATTTTATCAAAAATCTGTGCTACATAAATTTTTGGCCCTGTTTTTAGAAGTAATAAAAACTTTAAACTGATTTGATATGTACAAAAATTAAGAAGTTATGGGTTTTTTTCGTTTTTCACAAAACCCCTCCCTATTATTAATTAATTATTAAGATGCTACTTGGTGCAGAATGATATAAATTAAAAAAGTAACGTTAAAAACGCCAGAATTAGTAAAAATTCCAACAGACCAAACGGGCTTTAAAATTTCATATTAAAGAACACCAACAATATATTCAAAAACAGGAAACCAATAAACCTTCAATTGCTAAACATTGCTAGGTAATGAATCACTCTTTTGATTTTAATTCAGCCAAAATCTAAACCCACTTCTGTACATGAACTTAACTTTCTTGAAGCATTTCATATCTACAAAAACTACGACAATATTGTTAATAGTGAAGTTGCTATTCCCTCTTTATCAGATCGCTGGAAATATTTCATAAAATCCTCTTTTGCTTAATCACTACCATTTTTTTCTGCTTCTCCTCTATATAAATGAGCAAGTTTCCTTTATTCTTTGCACGCTAAACGCTACCGTAACTAGTCTGTGGAATTTTTACTTATTCTGGCATTTTTAACATTTCTTTTTTAATTTATACCATTCCCTATTTCCATCCCCTTGGTCCAATTTTGCACATTAACGAACTTGACCAAGATTTTATGTATAAGTTTGGAAGAGATTTGTACAGAATTAATAGAAATTATCGTGTCCATGTCCATAAAAAAGTGATATATATATATAGATATAGATAGATAAATAAAGTTTTTTACTGAGGATGGTTTTGGGTTCTAGTGGTAATGATCGGTGCAGATGTGTAAAAATATTTTTAAAATTCCAACATAGGAGCGACCACAATAGGTAGTATTTCATACGAAATCTACCTAAAAACGCCAAGGCCTCTATAGTAAACAAGTGGGTAAGTGTGATCACAGACCGCACAGAGGGTTTCGCTTAATATTCATTTCAAAACACTTTATCCTTTTGAAAAATCTGTTAGTTCCACATTTCGCAACCAGGGGCGCACTCTATTCTAAACAAATCTCTATCCGAACGAAACTCCATTTTACATACTATCCATATATATATATTAGTCGAAGGGATTGGGCCCATAGCACCCGAGATAAGTAGGCGCCCCTGGCGGTAAAAAGAGGAACTCAAATATGTAAGGCTATGGTGCATAATATGAAAGAAAGGGGTGTCGGCAAAAGTTGGAAAAGTGCTCCCTGGGTGAAAAGGGTAGAGGTTAGGAAAATTGCTTAAAATATACGTTAGAGCACGGAGGAGTAAATAATATAAGACTTTTTGAAATTTTTATGATTTGTCGTGTGGTCTGAGGTATTCAGCTATACGTATGCAAAAATTCATGTCTCCAACTTAATTAGGGTCTCTCTTAGAAAGAATTGCTTAAAATACATATGTGGTAGCTCAAAGGGTTAAACGTAAGACTTTTTCAAGATTTTATAATTTGTCGCCTGGCCTCAGGTGTTCTGCTATAATAAGCATGCAAAATTTCAAATCTCCAATTTAATAAGGGGCTCAGTTAGGAAGAATTGCTTAAAACACGCATGTGGGAGCCCAAAGGGTTAAATGTACAACTTTTTCAAATTTTTATGATTTGTCGCACGATGGTGTTCAGCTAGTATGCAAAATTTCATGCTCCAACCTAAATAGAGTATCACTTAGAAAGAATTGTTTAAAATACTCATGTAGGAACCCAAAAGCTTAAATGTACGACTTTTTGAAATTTTTATGATTTGTCGTTTGATGAGAGGCGCTCAGCTATAAGTATGCAAAATTTCACGCCTCCAACATAAATAGGGTGTCACTTAGAAAGAATTGTTTAAAGTACACATGTGGGAGCCCAAAAGGTTAAATGTACGACTTTTTCAAAATGTTATGGTTTGTCATTTGATGTGGGATACTCAGCTATAAGTATGCAAAATTTCACTCCTCCAACCTAATTAGGGTTCACTTAGAAAGAATTGTTTAAAATACACATGTGGGAGCCCAAAGTGTTAAATGTACGACTTTTTCAAAATTTTATGATTTGTCATTTGAGGTGAGGTATTCAGCTATAAGTATGCAAAATTTCACGCCTCCAACCTAATTAGGGTTCACTTAGAAAGAATTGTTTAAATTACATATGTGGTAGCCAAAAGGGTTAAATGTATGATTTTTTCAAAATTTTATGATTTGTCGTTTGATGTGAGGTATTCAGCTATAAGTATGCAAAATTTCACGCCTCCAACCTAATTAGGGTTCACTTAGAAAGAATTGTTTAAAATACATATGTGGTAGCCCAAAGGGTTAAATGTATGATTTTTTCAAAATTTTATGATTTGTCGTTTGATGTGAGGTATTCAGCTATAAGTATGCAATATTTCACTCCTCCAACCTAATTAGGGTTCACTTAGAAAGAATTGTTTAAAATACACATGTGGGAGCCCAAAGGGTTAAATGTACGACTTTTTCAAAATTTTAAAGTTTGTCGTTTGATGTGAGGTGTTCAGCTATAAGTTTGTAAAATTTCACGCCTCCAACCTAATTAGAGGCTCACATAGAAAGAATTTTTCGAAATACACATGGGGGAGCCCAAAGGGTTAAATGTACGACTTTTTTAAAATTTTATGATTTGTCCTTTTATGCGAGGTATTCAGCTATAAGTGTGCAAAATTTCACGCCTCCAATCTAATTAGAGGTTCACATAGAAAGAATTGTTTAAAATACACATGTGGGAGCCCAAAGGGTTAAATGTACGACTTTTTCAAAATTTTATGATTTGTTGTTTGATGTGAGGTATTCAGCTATAAGTATGCAAATTTTCACGCCTCCAACGTAATTAGAGGTTCACATAGAAAGAATTGTTTAAAATACACATGTGGGAGCCCAAAGGGTTAAATGTATGATTTTTTCAAAATTTTATGATTTGTTGTTTGATCTCAGGTGTCCATCTATAAGTACGCAAAATTTCACGCCTGCAACCTAATTAGGGACGCACTTAGAAAGAATTGTTTAAAATACACATGTGGGAGACCAAAGGGTTAAATGTACGACTTTTTCAAAATTTTATAGTTTGTCGTTTGGTGTGAGGTGTTCAGCTATAAGTTTGTAAAATTTCACGCCTCCAACCTAATTAGAGGCTCACATAGAAAGAATTGTTTGAAATGCACATGGGGGAGCCAAAAGGGTTAAATGTACGACTTTTTCAAAATTTTATGGATTTGTCCTTTGATGTGAGGTATTCAGCTATAAATATGCAATATTTCACGCCTCCAATCTAATTAGAGGTTCACATAGAAAGAATTGTTTAAAATACACATGTGTGAGCCCAAAGGGTTAAATGAATGACTTTTTCAAAATTTTATGATTTGTCGTTTGATCTGAGGTGTCCATCTATAAGTACGCAAATTTTCATGCCTGCAACCTAATTAGGGACTCACTTAGAAAGAATTGTTTAAAATACGCATGTGGGAGCCCAAAGGGTTAAATGTACGACTTTTTCAAAATTTTATGATTTGCCGTATGATGTGTAGTGGTCATCTATAAGTATGCAAAATTTCAAATCTCCAACATGTGTAGTTTCTGAGAACGGGCTCTGTGACGTACAGAGGAGCGAGACGAATAGGGTTTCGTCAGATGAACGAAACCCTAAAAAGTACCATATATTTATAAAATTAATCAATAATTATGAAATTCAGTTATAAAAAATAAAAAAAAGATCAAACAAGGAAAATGTGATGACATATTGATAAACAACGTATGTTGTAAACAAGGTCATTGCTAAGAGATTTTATTTGGTGGGGGGGGGGGGGGGGGGAGACCTTAAATTGCCAAGTCAAATTTCAATATTTGCCAACTCATACAGATGCAAAAATAAATAGTTCTCAATGTTTGCTATCCGGTTTTATAATTTTGCCAATTTATCACAATTAGAAAATGCAATATACTACTTCTTATTTGTATAAAAAGTTTAATAATATTCCCAATTATATTTGTAACTTTTGCCAAGTCCAACAGAAACAGAAAGTGTACAGTAGATTCTCTGAAATCTGCAACCCTAAAATCCACACTTTGTCGTTGATGTAAACAATGAAACCTTCAGTTCAGATGTAAGGAGAAAATTTCAGAATTTTTTAGTTTTATATCATTCTATATGTATTTTAATATGAAATTCTTGATAATATGACTGAACTCATGGTTTTCCATAAAGGAAGTATAAATTTATTTTTTAAAAAATCAAGATATTGATATCACTGATAATCGCAATCTTTTTATGAAATATATTATGTACTAATCAAGCTTTTTTGGTTATTAAGACTAACTAACCTGAAATAAAACTTCCTTACTTTATGATTTTGATGTGAATAAATAAAGTACCCTTAATAGGAACGTTTCACTGAATAATTCAAGAAACATGTATCTCATCTTTATTATGCATATTTAATAATACATTATTAATTATATACTTGACCTTTACTTTAAAAAAAATTCAATCACTTTTTAAATTATCTTACTTTTTATTATTTTAGTGTATTACTTTATTTTAAATTATAATAAAAATTATCGTTTTTTTTATAACTAATATTAATTTTTTTTGTCAAAATATTTTAATATATTAATTCATTCACACAAAGATATATTTCACTACATTGTTAAAATATTGACTATTTGTTAAAGGCTAATTTTATAAAATTAGCGAGATTAAAAAGATTTTGATTAACATAAAAGTACCCTAATTTCCTTCAATTGTACTATTTTTTATTCAATGAAAAGAAATGAATGGAAATTGGAAATGCGAAACCGAAACAGTGTAATTAAGAATCATACGTCAAAGAATTTTGGTGTGCAGCAGAATTTCATGGAGGAGATCTTTTTTATGGAGGTAGCAAAAATACAAAATAACATTTTGACAGACTAAACATTTAAATAAATTAAACATAAGAAATCATCGAGCTTACAAACTTTAAGAACGTCGTAAAAGTACATCGTAATAATTGCACAGTTTTTTTAATTTGTCATGTTGTCAGGTAGGTGATGTATAATACTAACTCTTTTGATAAAAAATATCAAATACACAAAATATAATGCATTTTTAAGAGACGCCATATGATTGATTCAATTTGAATGATTCGTATTCGATGCAATGAATCATTCAAAGATTTGGGCAGGCATTCAGCTCTACCTACGCTATGCGGGGATCGCCTTGCTCTAGCTGCCGTTTCCGTATAACGACTTCTGTAAGCTGTTTAATTCGAGGTTTATTAATTCAAAGATGTTAGCCTTGCATAAATAAATACTAGCCTTAAGATTGGCAACATAATTTCATCATTTAAGAGACGCCAAATGATTGATTCAATTTGAATGATTCGTTTTCGACGCAATGAATCATTTAAAAATTTTGGCAGGCATTCGGCTGTCCGCTATGCAGGATCGCTTTGCTATAAGCTGCCGTTTCCTTGTAGCGTCCTCTGTAAGCTGTTTAATTCGAGGTTTATTAATTCAAAGATCATAGCTTTGCATAAATAAATACTAGCCTTAAGATTGGCAGCATCATTTCAGAATAATCGAGCCATTAATCGACTCATCGAATGTTGGTTGTTTTCGTTGAATGTCGTTGCCGTGGTATGTTATATTTCTAGATTTCATATTATTTAACCCAAAATAGCACTTTAGTATCGAAAATAAATAATATTTTCATGTTATTACTTATATTATGTCGGATTACATTCCTATACAATATGTAACCTAACATATTACATTATTACATATGTTAACAAGTTGTTTTCAAATGTAATTTTCCCCCAAAATTGCCCCATTAAAGCAAACTAACGAACAAAAAAGAAGTCACTTTAAAAATAATAACGTGGGAAGAGTCCCATATCCTGTGCTGCTTGGCGCATTTAGCAAAATATTAGCAAAAAAAATTGCGGTAAAATACCGTTTTTTCCACATGAAAATTTTTCCAAGATGGCGAAAAAACATCATTTTTAAATCTTTATGTTATTTATAAATCAACGATTTTGCACCTTTTTTAAAAATAGAAAATGATATAAAAAACATGAATTTATAAATAACAAAGATTTAAAAACGAAGTTTTTGCGCCACCTTGAAAAATTTTCTCCGATGCAATTACACAAATTTTAGCAACATTCTAAATAAACTAACCAGTAAAAAACTAAACAATTGTGCTCTTTGAGAAGAATGCTTGTTATTGTCAGGGGGGTTCTGCCCCGCTGCACCCCCTCCCCTTGTTTATAAAACATTTTGGGCAATTAAAAAAAAAGAGAAAAAAACTTATCAAACTTTTTTCAATAAATTTGAACAATATTTCAAAAAATTTATAATTTTAATGCAGGTAAAATCTCGCTCACAACTGCCAAAAAAAAATTATTACTAAATAGAAAATAAAAGTAAAAGGATAAATATAAGATTCAGTGTATGAATTCCCTGTCCAGCCAAATAGCAGAAATTTTAACATAGCCAAAAATAGCTAATCTATTTCTTGATAATG
Source organism: Maratus speciosus (assembly GCA_963932465.1). NCBI lineage: Eukaryota > Metazoa > Arthropoda > Arachnida > Araneae > Salticidae > Maratus > Maratus speciosus. Next base: position 86,064,852 of record OZ010794.1, read on the forward strand.
TATAAGTAGAAATATTGTATGAAGTTAACACATTGAATAAGAATAGCTAACATCACTAATAAAATGATTTTTTTTTTAAAGATATAAAACAGGAAGACTTTACACAAATAATTCTTGCTAAAGATTTCAACAATGGTCATTTTTCGTGTAAGAAAGGGTGTAAATAGGACAAACTAAAATACCTTTGCTGATAACTCACCTCCCTGCATGGTAAATGCGTCAAAATATATCTGCAATTGTTTCATTTTAGAAAAATATTCGTGTAAATCATACTTTTGTTTTGCCATCTTATCAGTTATCAATGTCTTATTGCATTCCTGATTATAGTGCTTTTTTACATCCTTTTATAAATTTTAAACTAATAAAGTTAGTTTTTTTCTTTCTTATCTCCTCCTTTGCATCGTAAAACATTAGTATCAAGCAATCAATTTAAGAAAAAGGAACTGCAGGAAGGAATAGATTAACTTGGCACGTTGTGTTCCCCCTGTGTTGTGTCTAGTTATCGGGGTTTCACAGCATTTGTAAAGTACATAATTTAAAAAATATTTATCTGCTTGATATATAATGTCATTTGCATCTCAACTGTCAGTCGTAACTCAATCCAAACTAGACTAAACATGGAATACTTACATCGAATTACACCCAAGATCAAAAGTGAAAGAACATTAAAAATAGCCTGAAAATGTTATCTTTAATATCAATTTTATCGCTTATAAAATAAATTGATTATTGTGTACAAAATGTCATAAAAAGTTGAAACAAACTTTAATTTTTATGCCTGTTAAGCAGGTAATGTAACAAGTAGTAGGTTGTTTACAATGTAAGTCTAATGATATGTGTAATGTGATCTATGTAATGCAAAATTCTATAATAACACTCAACCTCTTTTTTTAGGCTTGCACAGTAAAGGTTTTCTATTTTGTGTAAATATTATTATCAAATATATCTTTTTGTTTTGTTTGAAAAAAAAATTAATGAGTTTTAGTTTACATTCTCTTTTTTAAAAATGTGATGTAGAGAATATTCTTATAACTTACATCCAAATTTACTAAAACTTTTATGGAAAAGTTAAATTTATTAATTCTTATTAAACATAGAAAGTAATGCTTGATTATCCTGTCAAACAAAAAATTGTCATCAAACTAAGATTAAATGGCAGTAATGAATGATCAGAAATGTCACATTTACTTCACATTCAATATGTTACATGTGTTTGTTACATCATCAAGTCTTTTTAATTTGACGGTTTATGTGTATTTTTTATTAATATTTTACTACCGTAATTTCGGGTAGATAAGCCGCCCTGGCGTATACGCCGCTACGTCCGAAAATGGTAAAAAAAAACCTGAAATTCCATCGTATACGCCGCACTTATTGAAAGTGGTGTATGTACTACTATAGACGCCATATTGAAGATTTTCGCGCATTTTTTAAAACCATTTTAAAAATTAGAATTTTAAATTTAATTGAAATAATGAAAATAAATAAATAAATAACTTTTGGTTTGTGAATTTATCCAATTGCATCGCACATTTCAGCCTTGGATCGGCAAGTAGAAATATATTTTATGGAATTCTTATAAAACATAACGCTAGTATTACAAATAACACTATTTCTTATTCGAATCCATCGATTAAATAACACAACGTAAAATTCTGAAAATAAGTAATGTTAAATAATCATTTTGACAACATGAACTATTGGCAAAAGTTGGGAGAGACGTATAAAGATATTTTTTTTTTAAATCCCTTCACTACTAACTGTAAACATTAATGTCTATTAACAGAAATTAATTGGTACTCGATTTGATATATTCTGTAAATATTTAAAATAAAATGTTCTAAGAAAGTTTTAAAATAAACAAAAATTAAATACATGCGTTCATTATTGAAAATAAAAAATACAACATTCGATAACACTGATGCGCAGTTTCAGTGATGCGCACACTTAAAGAAAACAAGAGAATCTACTTTCTTTTCTATTAAAACGCCGCGAAAAAGGATTCCTTAAATGTGTCAGCGACTTCACTTTGCGTAAGTGCAGTAAAAAGAAATTATTGAGCTGCAAGCAAACAGAAAAAATAATTTAAAAGAAAAAAAAAACGAAAAGCAAAACCCGTTTTTTTCTTAGCTATTAGAAAAAAAAAAAAAAAAAAAAATCTCTATTATTAATTGTCCAATTTTGTTCAAATTTTCAGCAAGTTGCAATAACAGTAAATTAGGCTGTGTAACAAAATTTTATTAAAATATAAAAAGTTATTAGAAAATTACAGCACTCCCCAAAACCCCTAGTTTATGAAAAAGAAAAGAGCCATCTGCAGTTGTTTATTCAACTTTGTGGTGGAGTGGAAAGTTGAACGTTATCAGAATGAGATCATTTTCTTTGAGTAATACGTTTTGTTATGCAGAAAGAAACCATGCATAGATTTTTTTTCTTTTTTAATGAAATAAAAAAGAACTTCCCGATATTTTTTTAAATGATTGTTATTTCTAATCAGTGAAACATTTTTAATATTGTTTTCAGATTTTCACTCTATAATATTACATGATCTGATTTATTTTTTTTTCTGGAAAAAATCGTTTTTACTTCGTATACGCCGCGCCAGCAGATAAGCCGCAAAAGGTAAAATTTAACTTTTAAACACGTATAAGCCGCGGCTTATCTACCCGAAATTACGGTAATTTATTTGTTATTTTGTCATTTAAAATTACTGAAAATTTTGATTTTTTTGTTGTTGTTCCAAGCTTATATTTAATGTTTACATACATTTTATAGTGATTTCCATCTACGTTTTTTGACTCAATAAAGAACATTAGGTTCCTTAAAATTTTCTGTTATTGATATTTACTGTGTCCCTTAATAAATTTGATTATTACATTTAAAATATTTATATTTTATTCAGAAATGCAATTCCTTAAAAATATCTGTTTCTTTATCATCTAAATAAATTAAATTTTATAATGTGTATGTCGCTACACTGTAAGTGAATGTCATCATTAAAGTAACCCTATTCTTTGGTGATATTTTAAATTTATTAATTTTCCTATCTTAAAATTTTAGAATAGCAGCATTCTTCCATTTGTAAAATTTGGCGATTTGTATAATTTGTAAAATTGGTCAACAGGATAATCAACTAGTACCCATGCAACTATTAACATGAAATGTTTGACAATCTTAAATTACATTTTCTGATTGCATCTTAGATTATCTGTTAATTTTGTTTATTGCTATGTAAATGTCGTATAAAACAACTGAATTTCTGTTATAAGCCTTTACAGTCTGTTAAGAAATCATGAGACTACTTTAATTTTTAAAATTATGAAATAATTAAGGATTCCAATTATAATTTTAACATATAAAGTAGGAACATGATTATTACAATTAGGTTTCAGTAAATCTGAATAATGTGACAAAGGATTAAATGAATTGAATGAATGTAGGTTTTTTAAAGGACCCATTAACTACATGCAGTTAACTTCCTGTAATCCAAACCTGATAATCTAAAAATGTCATTAATATGACATATGGGGATGAACAATGAGATTAATAACTAAGGTTTTGAAGAAATTAGCTAACGACTTTTTATTGAAAGTAACTTTTTCCTTTCTTTTTTTTCTAGCATTATTATAATCCTATCTTCAAATTTAACCCACCCTTCTATCTGAACCATAAAATAAAAAATACTTAAATTTAGAAATTAAAAATTATATATTATCTTTATACCAAAACAGTCTTTTATTGATGACCAGCAAATTAGATTTTTGCATAACTTGCAAGATGAAATTTCCAAATGTAAATTTAAAGTATTAACCCCTTGAGGGGTGGTGGGATATATTTTATCCCACCTACGATTAATGAAAATTTTTATGAAATTTTACTTTTCTGACTTTGGAGGAAAAAAGTCGTAAAATTGCTTTTCCTTATTTTGAAATAAAATTTTTCTAAATTTCCGGTGGGAATTCGGCATTTCACAAACACAATTGTTTGCCCCTCAAGGGGTAAATAATGACATCAATGACAATGTTTCAGAAAATTAAAACGAATTTGCTTTTGGATTTGTATATTTAAGTATGGATGCTTATTTCAGTTTTTATGAAACTGATAAGCATATTTAATGTTTCAGGTGCTAATGGTTTGTTTTGGCAGTTACTGTGTACTCATGCTTTCTGGATTCCGTGCATAGTACCAGTGACTATTATCAAACAAGTTATATACAGGGGGATTTAAAAAAAAAACGTTTACAAAATGACAAGGCAAATCAGGCATACAACAAGAATAAAAATTCACATAGGAACATAGGGTCGCAAACCACTTATTGAGTCACAAATACAGGGTGTTTCACCCTAACTCAATTTGGGTTGAAGGTAATAACTTTCAGAACACTGAAGTATATTACAGTAGAATCCCTTAAATCCGCGACCCTAAAATCCGCGTATTTTTTTTCAGATGTAAACAATGAAATTTTCAGTTAAGTTGCAGGAACAAAATTCAAGATGGCGCCGAAATCAGCGACTACCGCAATGTTTTTTTTTTACTAAATTTTTTGTTAATCATTCTCTTTTGACTATTACAGCTGATTTATTACTAAATAAATTTACATTACTTTTGATTTTGATATAAATTAGCATATCTGTATCAAAAATTAGGGTTCGAAATGGAAAAATCCACGAACCGGAACGCTATTTTAAAATTATTTTCGTGGAATTTTTTTTTAAATTATAGACAAATTTATTTGTAAACATACAAAGGAGTATAAGAAAAGCATTCAACACTCTAAATAACAATGAAAAAAGTTATAGTGAGTGCAATAAGCTATATATACTGATATTAGCATTAACACTGTTCTTCTTGCTACCACTAGATGGCAGCATAGGACTTTTGAAATCGAATTGAATCGATTTCATCCGTAATATTTTTCTAAATTTCTATTTTACATAATTATTTTAATGATTACTTACTTTTAAACTGATAAATTATTTTAATATTTTACTTATTTTAATGTTTCACTTTATTGTAAGCATTCATTATAATTTCCTTTGCTTAACTACCAATCAAATTAATGTTTCAAAAATGTAAACAAATCAATGACCAGAAATCTGCAAAATTCTAAAATCCGCACAACCTCTGGTCCCAAGCTGTGCGGATTTGAGGGAGTCTACTGTATAATAAAACATTTAACAGACATTATCACCTTTGTTGTAAATGTGATAACACCGAACAAAAATGGTAGAAGTTTACACGTTTGCATTTACGCGCCAGCAGTATGCACTTAACGCCTCACATTTTGGACTGTGATGATCAATTCATACGGTATCATCGATTGCCTGAGCAACATGTTTTTCCAGATCTTTTCATGGTGTTATCATATTTCACACAAAAGAGGGTACATATCGTTGCATTTTTATTACAATGTTTTTATTTTTCTTGAAATTATTACTATGAACCTGGGTTCAGTTAGGGTTAAACAGCCCGTATTTGTGACTAAATAAGTAATTTGCGACCCTATGTTCCTATGTGATTTTTTATTTTTGTTGTATGCCTGATTTGCCATGTCATTTTGTAAATGTTTCTTTGATTCATCCTGTATATGGAAGGTTGTGTTGGGTATATTATAAAAAATGATAGTTATGTAATAAGATGAATCATGAATCAGATCTTTTGATCATTTGCAACATTTATAAAAATAATGTAATTGTTTTAAACCAGTTTAAGAGGTATGTTAATGAGATTAAATTTAAACAGTTTATAAATATTTTAAATGTAAATTAAAGTCAATTTAAATAGTTTAAATATAAATAGAAGTCAGGTCTTATTGGAAGCTGAGGCTACTAAATTAAATATAGAATTTATATAATTTGATCTAATTGAAATTTTGAAGTAAACTTTATCAGTTTAATTTTTTTCTTTTTGAAGTTCCTTTGATGCACCAAAGCTATATAATCTGTATGTTGATGTTTAGAAAAGGGTTATAAGGATTGTTTTAGTTAATCTTTCTTCACACATGATACTTCAGAAATTGAAGTTTGTTTAAGGCTGTAATAGCAAATATCACATATGGATATTCAGGTTATATATATACTAGCAAACCCCGCGGCTTTGCTCGTGTAATATTTGAAATATGCCAAGTGATATTTATATGTTTAATTTTTATTAAAAGGTACTAACTGAATTTTTATTTTATTAATAGGTAATAATTTATTTTATTAAAAGGTTTTTTTATTAAAAGGTACTTATTACTTTTAGGAATAATTCAAAAAATATTATTTAAAACATAGTTTGATTAAACACTATTATTACACTGCATTAGGCAGAAATGAGACTTAAATTAATAAAACGAAATAAAAGTAAATAAATGATAATTTAGAAAATGTTTTGAAACTTTTATGCTCAATTAATACGCTCATTTCAGTATTCATTTGAAGTTTTGAATTTTTTAGAAACCATCTTCTTACATCTTAAAATTAACTATCATGTCAAATTCCAAGTCCTACCACCTCTCTCAACATAAAGGGCTATGGGGCTGTGCATATATAACGTTATCATTTTAGGGGGGGAGGGGAGAATCTGGCACATGATATATAGTAAGATATCGATAAAGGGAGGGGGGATTTGTCTTTTAATATCAATATCCTTTTTCACGCAACCAAAATTTTCTTTTTTTATTTGTAACTTGGTCTTTATATCAAAATTGCATATTATCTTTTTTTTAGTCTGTTATCTATTTTTATGGGAATACAAAGTTATTATTAAAATTTTTAAATGATTATAAAATTATTTAATTCCAAAATATGTAATACCCCAACGTTTGGCATTCCTATTTTTCTGTCATATGTGTATGCATATATAATCCGCTGTTCGAGAAACCATATGCGAAGTACGTTTGAAATGATACTTTGTGTTTACAAGTAGAGAAGAAAAAGAATTAAAGAAGAACCCTCCCCCCGTGCAGGGTCAAGTGCAAGAAGACATTATTACTGTTGAACGCATTATGTAAAAAAAAAAGCATTTATTAAATTATTTTAAATAGTAACTATTTCTTTTAAGTGTTATTAAATTTGATATAAATGATATTTTATTGACTTCTTTTCATTGTGAATCAATAAAGTATGCGAAAAATAAATGTAGCCATTTTTGTATAACACTCAAAAGATAAAAATAATTTTTAGACATTGATAACGATATCATTGACAAAGGGGAAGGGGGGGGGGGGGGGGGTTCGAGAGAGGATAACGTATGATATCGTAAGGGAGGGAGTCCAAAATTACCAAAAAGTTGATAACGTTATATAAGTACAGCCTCTATGTTGAAATAGGAACTGTCACCATTAATTTGCCAACATTAATTTTTAAATTGGTTTGTTATTTCCTAATATTCCACAGAAAAGTAATTTAGAAAGCTTTTAAAGGCTTTTTTTAGAACGTTTGTTGTTCCTGTGAGCCCCAGGTGGTAGAATCATCGGCATAAAATATAGCCTGTGTAGGATCAGAGACTTATCATTGATTCGCAGCTATTACTTTTATAATCGGTTTATATTCCCTGAAATTGAATAGAAATCGTGATTTAGGACTTTTTTAGAATGCTTTTTGCACCTCCCCTTCACTTCGCCCCTTTTTAATTCGAATTTATTTTCGACAGTCCTTCGAGGGCATTTATGTTTTATAAGTAACTGCTATGCCATATTTAAAGTTTCTAGCCTTTTCAGTATCACAGAAATCGCAATTTAGAAAGTTTTTAGCTCCTGCAATCCTCTGGTGGTAGTGGCGCAGACATAAAATATAGCTTATGTTTGAGTAGGTTCTATCACCAACAATTTGTCATCATTATTTATTTAATCGATTTGGTATTTGATAAGATTGCATAAAAATAGTAATTTATAACGCTTTTCGCTCACTTCATCTTTTTAAATTTGGAATTTTCTTTCGACTGTACTTAGAAAGCAGTTGCATCTTGTAAGTAAATACCATGCCATACTTCAAAGTGTTAGACCCCTCAGTTGTGCAAAAAATGCAAATTAGAACATGTTTTGCTTTTGCAACCCTCAGATGGTAGTGACAGCAACGTAAAATATAACCTATGTTATAGCAGGGACTGTCACCATTGATTTGCAACCATTACTTTTGAAATAGCTTTGGTATTTCCTGAGATTGAATAGAAATCGCAATTTAGAACTCTTTTCGCCCCCTTTTTAAATTTCCAATTTTTTCGAAACTGTTCTTAAAGATCATTTATATCTAATATATATGAACCTTGCCTAATTTTAAGGTACTAGCCCCTACCGATCGCAAATATCGAAATTTAGAACGCTTTTTTATCTCCTGCAACGTCTAGGTGATAGTGATACCGACATAAAATAGCGTCTATGTTAGAGCAGAGGCTGTCAGCATCAATTTACTACCATTACTTTTGAAATCAGTTTAATTCTTCCTGAGATATGGCTGACAAATCGGGATTTAGAACGCTTTTCGCGCATTTTGCTCCTGCATCTCGTCTGGGATAGTGGAAAAAGATATAAAATATAGCCTATCTTGGAGCAAGATCTGTCACCATCATTTTTACACCATTATATTTGAAATCGGTTCAGTACTTCCTGAGATTGCATAGAAATCGCAATTTAGAACATTTTTTACAACGCTTTTTGCGCATTTTGACCCCCCCTTTTAAATTTCGATTTTTTTAGAAAATGTCTTTACAGATCATTGATATCTTATAACTAACTACCATTCCAAATTTCACGATTCTAGGCCCTTCCGTAACGCAAAAATCGCATTTTTAGAACTTTTTTGTTCCTGCACCTCCTTTGAGGTAGTGGCACCGGCATAAAACATAGCCTATGTTGGAGCAAGGATTGTCACCGTCATTTTGACACCATTATTTTTTAAATCGGTTTGGTATTTCCTGAGATTGTGTAGAAACTCATTTAGAACGCTTTTCGCGCATTTTCACCCCTTTTAAATTTCGAATTGTTTAAGAACTGTTCTTAGAAATTCTTTATATGTAATAAGTAGCTAATATTTCATATTTCTAGGCCCTTCAGTAGCGCAAAAATCGCATTTTTAGTAGGTTTTTTGCTCCTGCACCCCCGTTCGGGTAGTACCATTATTTTTTAAATCGGTTTGGTATTTCCTGATATTGTGTAGAAACTACCATTTAGGACGTTTTTTAGAACGCTTTTCGCGCATTTTCACCCCTTTGAAATTTCGAATTGTTTAAGAACTGTTCTTAGAAATCCTTTATATCTAATAAGTAGCTAAACTTTCATATTTCTAGGCCCTTCAGTAACACATAAATAGCATTTTTAGAGCATTTTTTGCTCCTGCACCCCCTTTAGGGTAGTGGCACCGACATAAAATATAGCCTATCGTGGAGCAAGCGTTGTCACCATCATTTTGACACCAATATTTTTTAATCGGTTTGGTATTTCCTGAGATTATGTAGAAACTACCATTTAGAACGCTTTTTGTGCATTTTCACTCCTTTTAAATTTCGAATTGTTTAAGAACTCTTCTTAGACATCATTTATATCTTATAAGTAACTAATATTTCATATTTCTAGGCCCTCCAGTAACGCGAAAATAGCATTTTTAGAACGTTTTTTTTGCTCCTACACCCCTTTTGGGGTAGTGGCATCAACATAAAATATAGCCTATGTTCTAAGTTGGACTAATACCATCATTTTGATGCCATTACTTTTGAAATCGGTTCGGTAGCTCCAGAGATTACCTCTAACAAACAAACAATTTGTACTTCTTTATAATATTAGTATAGATATATATGTGTGTTTATTTTATTTTTATTTCTGTTGATAAAATGTAGTTAATTTTATATCTGTTATATTTTGTTAGACACGTCTGATTTTTAGTTATGTAAATTGATATTCTTCTTTAATCAACTTTCACTTGTTAGATTTGGGCAAACTATTTCAACCATGACACTCCAGTAGTGTTATAATACTTTGCTAAGAATTTTTAATTGGGAATTACCTTTTAGTAATTCCTAACAATATCTCCATATGCAATACGAATCAAATGCTTATTCCAGGAGCTATGGAGGAGGAATTTGATGTATGGTGAAGAATTGCCTCCCAACATTACGAAGAACAGTGAAGTTCCGAGCTACCCCAATTAGCAAAATACGATGGAACATTTTTTTGGTTCACTGAGTACTCAAATTATGAATTGATACTGCACATCTTTTCCGATGTCAGTCCAAAGACATCTGCCATACATTTACAATTTAATTCACAAAAATAATCTTCCATGAAATTGATTGCATTGAAAAATAGGGTGGCACCTCTGAAAAAAGTATCACTCCCCAGATTGGAACTCTTAGGGGCATTACTCGCAGTATGCATAACTTGTGAAGTGAAGAAGCTGGTAGAGCACAAGGGGATCTTCTATGTATTTGTGGACTAATTCCTGCAAATCTGCAGGATTCTCGGACCCTGCATAGTGAAACAATCTTGATGGCTCTGTCAGCAATTGTATGTCCTTCATGCAATTCAATATTAACAATTTTACTTACTTGCGGAACCCTTGATCCAGTACAGCGTTCAAATTTTTTTGAATTGCATGAAGGACATACAATTGCTGACAGACCCATCACGATTGTTTCCCTATGCAGGGTCCGAGAATCCTGCAGATTTCCTGACGCAAGTGTCGAGTGCAAATATCTCATTAAGAATCCTAAATGGTGGGTTGGACCTGCTTTTCTGAAGGATTTAGATCTGTGTAATAACCAGGGCTGCGGTGTCAGAGTCGGAACCATTTTTGAGTAAAAGAGTCGGAGTCGCTAAAAAACAAGCCGACTCCGACATCAGATTTTTTTTTTTGTTAGGCATTTTAAAGTGAAATTAAACTAATTATATTTAACTTTAATTCTATAAAATGAACTAGTATTGTTATTTATGGATTATATCAGGCTACTCAAGTTAAATACAGTCCAAATTCTATTTAACGAAGTCGCTAAATCCCGGAAAAAATTTCGTTATATGGAAAATTCGTTAAATAGAGATTCATCTTTTAAAATACTTTAAACTGCATAAAACAGATTTTAAATTCATAAACACTAAATATTTTTACTAAAAGTAATTAATCACATTTTTTTCATAAATTATATCGATTTGTTTTATTTATTTTACCCACCAATATCCGTCATCAATTTATTTTTTTCTATGTGTTTAAATCTTTGAAATCTGCAAGGAAAAAAATCCCTGCCGGCCAGGCCTATAGGCAGAGGTAGATTTCGAAGTTAAGTATACTAATTTCACCAACAAAAACTAAGTCATTATTAGATATAAATCTACTTTAACAGTTTTATCTGTCTGCTTTTGACGAGTTTTTATTTCCTTTTTATAAAATAGCTGGTTTTATCAGAATCATGTTAAGGCGATATTAAAAAAAATATTTTTCCATGCTCAACAACTCGAAATTTTCTGGCACATTTTCAGATTCATTTTTAATTAAAGAAAATATGAAACATGCTGACGTGATTTTTGAAAAGATTTATAAGCGACCTGTGTTTTTATTTTTCTTTCAATTAATTAAAACTTGATTAGTAAACAATTATTTTCTCAGTAGGGCAATATTTTTCGTTTCTAACACAATCGCTTCGGGAAATTCTGTTCAAAATGCCCACTTTGACATCATGTTTTGAAATATATTCTACCTCTATCAAAAAATTGATCATTACTGTATATTATATAGTGTCTGAATAAGAGAATCTAGCAATTGGATGCGTTTGAGAGCAAAAATGAATTTAAAAATGAGTAAGAAAGTAGACAGTTTGGATTTGAATGCACCCTTAATAAGATGATTTTTTTTCTTCAACCGCTATGAATTTTTAATTTGTTTTTGCTGTAAGAATTTTCCCTATCAAAAACTTGTCTATATAAATGTTGCAGACAATATTAAGAAGATATATGATAAATTCATGGAGATTTTATAGCTTGTGAATTGACGGAGTTATGAAAATTTTTCTTCTCCAACCCCCCTTTTTGTTTTCGTTTTTAATTTTTTTTTTTGTACGAATTGATCCTATCAAAAACTTGTGAATATAAAAGTTGTAAATAATATTAAGGAGATGTATAATAAAATTAATTGGATTTGATATCTTGAGAATTGACGAAGTAAGGAATTTTTTTCTCCCAAAAACCCTATTTTTTGCGCCCTTTGAGCATATTTTTAATTTTATCAAAAATCTGTAATGCATGATTTTTTGGCATTATTTTTAGAAGTAATAAAAACTTTAAACTGATTTGATATGTACAAAAATTAAGAAGTTACGGGTTTTTTTCGGTTTTCACAAAACCCCTCCCTATTTCCATCCCCTTTGTCCGCTTTTGCCCATTAACGAACTTGACCGAGATTTTATGTCCCTTGATTTTATGTATCAGTTTGGAAGAGATTTGTGCAGAATTGTGGAAGTTATCGTGTCCAGAAGAAAGTGATAACACAATTGCTTCGGGAAATTCCGTTCAAAATGCCCACTTTGACATCATTTTTTGAAATATATTCTGCCTCTATCAAAAAATCGATCATTACTGTACATTATATAGTTTCTGAATAAGAGAATCTAGCAATTGGATGCATTTGAGAGCAAAAATGAATTTAAAAATGAGTAAGAAAATAAGCAGTTTGGATTTGAAAGCACCTTTAATAAGATGATTTTTTTCTTCAACCGCTATTTATTTTTAATTTGTTTTTGCTGTAAAAATTGGCCCTATCAAAAACTTGTCTATATAAATGTTGAAGACAATATTAAGAAGATATATGATAAATTCATGGAGATTTTATATCTTGTGAATTGACGGAGTTATGAAAATTTTTCTTCATCAAACCCCCCTTTTTTTGTTTTCGTTTTTAATATTTTTTTCTTTTTTCTTGCGGTACGAATTGGTCCTATCAAAAACTTATTAATTGGATTTGATATCTTGAGAATTGACGAAGTAAGAAATTTTTTTCTCCCAAAAAGCCTATTTTTTGCCCCCCTTGAGCCTATTTTAAATTTTATCAAAAATCTGTGATGCATGAATTTTTGGCGCTATTTTTAGAAGTAATAAAAACTTTAAACTGATTTGATATGTACAAAAATTAAGAAGTTATGGGTTTTTTTCGGTTTTCACAAAACCCCTCCCTATTTCCACCCCCTTTGTCCGCTTTTGCCCATTAACGAACTTAACCGAGATTTTATGTCCCTTGATTTTATGTATCAGTTTGGAAGATATTTGTGCAGAATTGCGGAAGTTATTGTGTTCAGAAGAAAGTGATAACACAATTGCTTCAGGAAATTCCGTTCAAAATGCCCACTTGGACAACATTTTTTGAAATATATTCTGCCTCTATCAAAAAATCGATCATTGCGGTACATTATATAGTTTCTGAATAAGCGAATCTACCAATTAAATGCATTTGAGAGCAAAAATGAATTTAAAAATGAGTCAGAAAATAAGCAGTTTGGATTTGAGTGCATCCTTAATTCAATGATTTTTCCAACACAATCCGCATCGGGAAATTCGGTTCAAAATGCCCACTTTAACAGCATTTTTTTAAATATATTCTGCCTCTATCAAGAAATTGACCATTGCGGTACATTATATAGTTTCTGAGTAAGAAAACGTACCAATCGGAAGCCTTTGAGAGTAAAAATGAATTGTAAAATGAGTCAGAAAATAAGCAGTTTGGATTTGAATACACCCTTACTTAGATGATTTTTTTCTTCAATCGCTATGTATTTTTAATTTGTTTTTGTTGTAAGAATTGGTCCTATCCAAAACTTGTCTATATAGATGTTGTAGACAATATTAAGAAGATATATGATAAATTCATGGGGATTTTATATCTTTTGAATTGACGGAGTTAAGGATTTTTTACTTCTTCAAACCCCCTTTTTGTTTTCGTTTTTAATTTTTTTTTGCGGTACGAATTGGTCCTATCAAAAACTTGTGAATATAAAAGTTGTAGATAATATTAAGGAGATGTATAATAAAATTAATTGGAATTGATATCATGAGGATTGACGAAGTTATGAATTTTTTTCCTCCCAAAAACCCTATTTTTTGCGCCCCTTAAGCCCATTTTTAACTTTATCAAAAATCTGTGATGCATACAATTTTAGCCCTATTTTTAGAAGTAATAAAAACTTTAAACTGATTTGATATGTACAAAAATTAAAAAGTTATGTGGGGTTTTCGGTTTTCACAAAACCCCTCCCTATTTCCATTCCCTTGGTCCGATTTTGCCCATTAACGAACTTGACCGAGATTTTATGCCCATTGATTTTATGTATCAGTTTGGAAGAGATTGGTGCTGAATTACGAAAGTTATCGTGTCCAGAAGAAAGTGATATATATAGATAGATAGATAGATAGATAAAGTTTTTTACTGAGGGTGGTTTTGGGTTCTAGGGGTCATGATCGGTGTAGATCTGCAAAATTTTTTCAGAAATTCCAACTCAGGAACGATCCCAATAGGTAGTATTTCATACGAAATCTACCTAAAAAACATTGTCAGGGAATACACTGTATTTTCTGTTTAAAGTAAATAGTTTTACATTAAAATTAACGAATTTTAATGCAGTTATCGTATTAATTATTATTATAACAAATAATTTTAACCATACATTAACATATGCGTCCTTAAATTTAATTTCTGAAAAACTCTGTTAATTTTGCCTGAGTTTTTTCTTTTAAAAAGTGCTTTCTCTCATAATACGTCTCGTATCTTTGCAATGTACCAAAAACCCTTCATGCTTATTTTCTTCTAATTATAATCCGCATCGGATTGTTTCAAATGGTTTTAGCATTTCATCATACGAAGTTTTGTTAATTCCTGCATCATGATCATTTCCATCATCATCATATTCGTCTTCATCGCAATTCATTGTATTGTTTTTATTTTTCACACTGTCGAAAATATCCAATTCGGATAGTATTTCTGAGGTCTCAATTTCAGAATTAAGTGAAATACAATCATCAATCAGCACATCATGGTTAATTTCTTATTTTTTCTGATCTGTATCCACATTTTTTAAGTTGCTGTAAGGAATTATCGTCTTCGTCCTTCGTACTTACCGAATTCTCACTGCTGACAAAGAAGGCACCTGGTAAAACCAGTTCAAGGCCATTGAACATCATAAAATGTGTTTAAATAAACAATAATTTTGAAATGTCCAGAAATATTTTGAGAAATTGGGAGAAAAAAAAAATTAGATCACAAGAAAAAGTTCGTTAAACAGAGAATGCACTTCGCTATTTAGAGGTTATTTTATTAAGAAATTCGCAAAATGTTCTTGGTTCCAAGGAAAAGTTCGCAAAATAGAGGTTCGTTAAATAGAGGTCCGACTGTATTACCAATTTACTGTGGTGTGCAAAGTAGATACAGCGGTAGATACAGAGTAAGTACAGAGTACTACCCATGTACAAGGTAGATGAAAACTGTTTTAATTCATAACTGTTGTAGATATTTTACGTTTAGTATATAAGTACTTCTCCTCATATTTTTGGGGATTGCAGATAATACCCGAGGTACAAAAATCTGCAAGAACCCTAGGCTCGGAAATTGAAGGCAATTTTTCAAATATGTTGTGCTAAGTAGAATTAAGACAATTTATATTAATGGCCCGGATCAGACTGATAAAAAAAATTGAGCAGGTTGAAAAGCCAAACCTAACAAATTTAAAAGAATCAAATTACGCTATAAAATAGGAACAATTTAGAATGGGCATGATTGGGGTGAAAATAAATACAAAGGCACGACCGAACATTTTAGAGACGGCCTTAAAATTTTGGCTCATGCAGATCTGTTACCAGAGGTATTGCAAAAATTATAAATTTGTGCTATTTGTGGAGGCAAAAGAACTAGGAACCTGGTATATTATTGTAATAGATGTCTTTTTCCCCCGCTCAAATTTTTCCTGTTAGTATGGCCAAAAGTCAAAATTCTGAAATACCCTTCTTTTATTTATTTATTTTTGTGCACAGGAGTCAAAATAATATGAAATTGTAATTCTTTTTTTTTTCTTTTTTTTTTTTTAATCGACGGTACCCAAAATAAATATAAAATAGTGAAATTTTGTTAAATATCAGCATTTGAATTTCGGATTTTTCAGGTCTGCAGAACCCGAAATAAAGCCAAACTTGTAAAAATTAATTCAAAAAATGTAATTAATTTTTTTTTCATTAGAATTTATAGAATCCGAATTATTTCCAAAATAATAAAATTTTTATCTTTATTTTTCCTCCTTTCCATAGAAATTTTTAGAGTCTGGAAAACACAGCAAAATAAACCACTAAATTTTAACGATTTTGTTTTTTCTTCTCAGCCCACAGATCCAAAATAGTAAAACTTCCATTCTCTATTTTTTAGACTTCGATAGTCGAGCTTGTGGGTACGAAATTGTAAAATTAATAAAGTGGAAAATATAATTTTTTTTAAACACTAAAAAGAGAACTAATGCGAAATAATGAGGTTTTAGCTTTATTTTTTTTATGTTTCATCATCATTTTAACCAGAAGAGCACACTAGTATATTAGTCTGCCCGGAGTCGGAGTTGTTAAAATATCCCGGAGTCGGCCATTTTCCTCCACCGACTCCGCAGCCCTGATAACAACGACTAAAGACTAGTAATGCCAAACCACGATATAAAGGAGCTTAAAAAAGACCCTGTGTACATTGCAACTAACTTGACTATTTCCAATGAAATTTATATGATGGACCCTATTTTTTTCATTGTCTAATAATTTTATTAAGTTAATTTGCATAATTAGTTTTATTTTAAAATTCAAATTTAGTTGTTCAATGAAAAGAGAAGTGGGCCAACCCTTTAACCGGCTGGCCCGGATTTTTCCGTTTCTAGAAATCATGTTAAAATGTCTGTAGACAAAAATATTTTAAATATAATTTTATTTTGAACCATACATAGAAAGAAGTGATATTAAAGATTTTATAACCTCAAACTGCGCTTAATAAATGTATATATCCTGGAATTTACAAGCATTCTTATAAAAATACAGGAAAACCCTAAGATTGTAGAATTAAAAGAGGCTGAATTTTTTCCAATTTGGTCAGCGTCATTACTTAATTTGCGCCAGACATCACAGGAGTTCATCTGCTTTATTTTTTTGCTTTTAGTGATTATTTTAATATCGGTTGGAATTCACCAGAGCTCATAAATACAACGCTTCAAAGCCAAATAGCAGTGAGATTATTTGAATAATCACCAACAGAGGGAAAAATGGAAATTTAAAAGAATTATGTACAGACAGGAACTTTGGTACTGATAAGACAGGAAAATTTACATTCTACCAAGGGGGTGGTTGGTAGAATAGTTGAAGTTTTTAAGAGAAGGGGTAGTATAATAAGAACTTTAAATTTACGTTTCCCTGAGAGACGAATTTTTAAGAGGAATGTTAGAGATGTCTGTATATTACCCTTTGGTAACAAATTTCCTTTCTTCCCTTATGTGAACTCTACAGTATATTGTTTCAGTATTTAATCTATCATTACAGTACATTTATTGTTGTATGTAACTTGTGTATATCTTATAATTTTTTCTTTGTGTGATAATTTTTGCAAATTTCTGTGTTCAATTTATATTGAAAACTGCATTTTATTCACCGGGGGAGTTTTTTCTCCGTTCTTAAAAATTGTTTTGATAGAGGGTGCAACTGAATGCAGAAAACTATAACAAGGAGCAGGACCTCTCGCCATATGAGTTGAGACATAAACAAAATGAACCATCCACTGACAGTCGCCTTACTAAACTATTGTTCTTGTAAATAAATTTGTTTGTTAAGTTTTGAGCTATCCCCTACAATTTGTAATGTATGAATTAATTACTAAAGTAATGAATATTGAAAAGTCTGATATTGAATTTAGAGTTAAAATTTAGTGCAGCTTATTAAAAAGTATGTTTTATATTAATTTTTCTTTTTGTTTTTAGATTCAAAATTAGATAAAACTTTTTTACTGGAGTTCAATAAGTCATTTTCTTGGATGAAAATGGCAACAATCCCTTCATGCTAATATTTTAAAGAAGTTTCTATTATCATCCGGAACAAAACTTTTTCACTTAAGAAAATGTCATCGATTACAGAAGAAAAATCTTCCTCTATTGAACAGCACTTTGTTCCTCAAAATGGTGATAAAGAAAAACATACCTCCATTGATACAAGAAAAAAACCTTTTATTTGTGAAGTATGTTCCAAAACATTTTCTAATAATAGTAGTCTAAGAAGACATATCTTGACTCACACTGGAGAGAAACCCTTTGTTTGTGAAATATGTTTCAAGGGATTTTCTCAGAATAGTCATTTAACAAGCCATCTCTTGGCTCATACAGGAAAAAAACCTTTTGTTTGTGAAACATGTTCCAAAGGATTTTCTTATAAGAGTACTCTAAGAAACCATCTGTTGACACATACAGGAGAAAAAGCTTTCCTTTTTCAAACATATTCTAAGTCATTTTCTCAGAATAGGAATCTAAGAAGCAGTCTCTTCACTCATAATGGAGAGAAACCCCATGTTTGTGAAACATGTTCCAAAGCATTTTCTCGCAATCATGATCTAAGAAAACATCTATTGACTCATACTGGTGAAAAACCCTTTATTTGTGAAATTTGTTCCAAAGGATTTAATGATAAGAGTACGCTAAGAAATCATCTTTTGCTTCATACAGGAGAAAAACCTTTTGTTTGTGAATTATGTTCCAAAAGATTCTCTCAGAGTGGTAATCTAAGAAGTCATCTCTTGACGCATACAGGCGAAAAATCCTTTGTATGTGAAAGATGTTCCAAACAATTTTCTAATAAGAATAATCTAAGAAAGCATCTTTTAATGCATACAAAAGAGAAACCCTATGTTTGTGAAACATGTTCCAAAGCATTTTCTCGCAATCATGATTTAACAAGACATCTCTTAATTCATACAGGTGAAAAATCGTTTGTTTGTGAAATATGTTCCAAAGGATTTACTGATAAGAGTACTCTAAGAAAACATCTTTTGATTCATACAGGCGAAAAACCTTTTGTTTGTGAATTATGTTCCAAAGGATTCTCTCAGAGTGGTAATCTAAGAATCCATCTCCTGACGCATACGGGAGAAAAACCCTTTGTTTGTGAAATATGTTCCAAAGGATTTTCTGATAGTAGTAACCTAAGAAGACATCGTTTGGCTCACTGTAGAGAAAAGAAAAGCTTTTGTTTGTAAAATATGCTCCAAAGTATTATCTGATAACTGTTATGATGATGTGATAACCATTTGATATGAGACAAACATTATTTTTCTCATACCAAGTAGACAATTCCTTAAAATTGTATACTTTTGTTTCCAAAATTGAGTATGAGCCCTGCATATGTCATTGCATTTACTGTTATCACATTTTATGTTTTAGCATTTCGTAATTAAATAAAAAAAATTAAGCTTCTTCTACAGCGTAGTGTATTGTATAAAAAACAAATAACTCTTGACCTATTCATTAGATTTCAGTAAATCTTTGATAATTAAATTTAATATGTGGATAGTAAATATATAACTGTATATGCATATTACTACAAACATATTAAAAAGGAAATTAAAAAAACTGTAAAAATAAAAAAGAATTTTAAGACACTGATAACAATATCATTAGGTGGGGAATTTTGGAAGATGGGGGTAGGGTCCAGGAATGATAACATATCGCTCACCCGCAAGAAAAGTGACACATCTCGACAAAAGTAAGTTTCACAGGAGAGGCAAAAGAAAAATTTCCATGATTTTCCTGTAACAGGAAATTACAGCACTTAGCTCTGCATGCAGGAATAAGAACATGCATGAAAGCCTTAAGAATGAAGACGTAGGATCACGTTTGGAGGGTTGGATAAGTTTTCCACCTCTCTTCAGTGGTCACAAATGGACAAATAGCGTAATCAAGTGATTTTTCGTATAACTGCACGTATGAAACTTTTTGTATAGCAAGACACACCTACCACTGACGTATTAGTGGAATGAAACGCAAAATGAATATTTGCGAGATGTGTGACTTTTCTTGCGGGTGAGCAATATGATAATGTAAAGGGGACAGTGGTCAAAAATTCTCATAAAGATGAGAAAGTTATATATGTACGGCCCCAATATGTCCTGATTAAAAGACTTCCCTTTCAAGTGGGTTTGAAAGCAATTTTTTCATAACCACTGCAGCTCAAGGAAGCTGAAATGCTCAGTGCTGTGAGTCAATAATATTCAACAGGCTGGGGGAATGGTGTCCAAGCAACCCCTAAATTCATCATTAATTGTATAGCTTTCAAAATTGACATGTTGGCAGGTATGTTATTCAAACTACGTCCATCATCCTCTTGGCCCGAGAATCTTCATATTCCATTAATTGGAGATGTTGCATATTTTTGCTGTTCATTTTTATCAGATGTATCATGTAACCACTGATACTCGCGGAACAAGCAGAATCCAAGTTCCATTCCTTCACTTACCGACCTGAATGGTAGTGTCCGGATCATGGATAATGCCACCAGTAAAAATTTAAAAGCTAAAATCAATATATTTAAAACATCAAACAGTGGGTTTGAGCAATGAAGGGTTTTTAATGTGTCGGACGACTGTGGTTGCCTTCATATCGTTATACTCTTTAGAATATTTCTGGGGATTTCACATCTTAACACTAGTCTCAACTATTCGATTCGCTTGTTTGTCTCATTTTCTACTGTAACCTGATTTAAGAATATATTGCATGCACACCTACACATATGCATTTGTATCTACGAAAAACATCCAAGTTCTATCGTACATTAGAATAAATTGTGTGATAGTTTAATGTATGAATTTTGTACTTTATACTTGTGTTTCCTCCGTTCTTGAAAATTGTTTTGATAGAGGGCGCATCTGAGCGCACAAGACTGTACCGAGCAGCGGGGCATCTCCCACCAGATAAGTTGAGACGTAAGCGCAGTGAACCAACCACTGTCAGTCGCCTTACAAACCTGTTGAAATTTGTTTAGTAGAGTAGTAAAAAAAATAGTATTAAATTGAATCATCCTTGAAATTTAGTATACCATTATATGAGGGCTCACAACCATAGTAGACCAAGTCCATTTTGAAAAAAAGGGGATAGTCCATTTAGAAGGTGCATATAATCTGTCCTACAGTGAACCACTGTAGGACACTGTAAGCCTATTTTCACATACTTTCTCATATATGGCATCTGTTTACAGACTTGGTTCATTGTAGAAGTGGAGAAAACAGATTTTATGCACCTCCAAAATGGACTTGGTCTACTATGCTTGTGAACCCTTCGTATATAACGTAGTCCAAGTTAGCTGAGCTATGCCCTACAAAGTTATTGATTGTCGAGCCACAACACTCATTTGACCACTGTCCAGAATCGCCTCCTATGTCCAGTTTAATCTTTTTGTTGGGTCTTTGGATATGCACCAGTGGTGGCTACTTCTGCCGCTATTTTAGGAACGGTCCTCCTGAATCTTAAAAGAGGCAACATACGTGGAATCAGATAACATGCATTTCAAATGCACTGAAAATAAAAGTGAGCCAAATGAAGCTATTCTGTAAAGCATTTTTGAGAAACACGTTATATCACTTTTTCAACTTCAGTTACATATATAGAGGGTAGATGTGCCTGTAATGGACAACCGTTAAAGTTTTTGGTTTATAAAAAAATAACCAATAAAAATTTACTATTTATTATTTTTTCAAAACTTTGCCTTGCATGCTTTATAATATAGGTTATTACCGACACTCTTAATCAAACCAATCAAGAAACAGAAATTAATGTTTCACAATTTCACTGTTTATTAGTGAAAATCTTAATGATCATTCTAAGAGATTGACTTGGTTCATTTATATATTTTTATTTTACTGCAAAAAATTGCATATTTTTGATTTTATAGTAGCAGAAAACTTTGACTTTTATATACTAATGGTAATTTACAAAATTTAATGTATTTTTAAGGTTTTAGGACCGATGTCTATTACGGGAACGCTTTATGAGTCAATTTCTAGTAATGGACGTTCCATGTGGACATTACTAAAAGTGCCATTTCAATAATGTTGATAGTGCACAAAATCTTTTTATTTAGCTGAAAAGCTAAGTAATCAAATTTAATTTTTAAATTGCACTTGCTAGATTGTAATAACAATATATTTTTTTTCTAAATAACTGCCTTTATTAATTTTGTGTAATTACTAAAATGTCTAAGATTGTAATTAAATTACCTTTAAAATATAACTGTGTTTTGCCTATTTTATAATCTTGCAATCAACCAAACCAACCAGGAAACATAGAATAATGTTTAAAGGAATGGAGAAAGGAGGGACACATGGGGCTCAAGCTCTTCCCAAATAAAGACTATTTTTAATTCACGCAAATTGTTTAAACTCAATTATTTTATTTCTTAAACGTTTGATTATCCATAGCTTGCAAAACAACTCTGTACCTAAAAAACCATAATATTAACAAAATTGTAGTAATAAGACTGGTAAATGTGCAGACGAGGCCCAATCAAATGCCTGTTTTGCAGTTTTATTTTAAAATCAAATTCTTTCAAAACATTCAACCAGCAGTCTTATTTACTTCATACTTGTATTAATAATTACGACAATCAGTATATCAAGTAGATTCAGAAAGTTTAACTGTTAAGAATAGTGGGATATACAATTCCATGCACTGGTACTTAGTAGTTGTTGCTTTTTTAAGCCGAGAAATTTTTTTAATTACTAACCCCCCGCAATGTCTCAATAATTTGATAACTGAAATTCATTGAAATTTAGTATTTTAAATTTTCAGTTTAAAATAATTAAAATATTGATCTTTTGGTAATGACAGTAATTAATTTAAATTGTGAACTATTCTGATAAATATTTTATTAATTATTGATATCTTAAATTTTAAATGCATTTGAAAATGACTATTTAGTTCATTAGTACGTTTTCATTAGATTGTGACTCTAAATATGTACAACCATAAAAACAATTATCTGTTACTTTTTGAAGGGTGTCCATTACTGGAATTTTGGATGTTTTGATTTATTTTTGTTATTTACAATTAAATTTTTATTGACATTGGGAAATGTGACCATGAGAATGGTTTAAATAGTGTTGATAGATTAATATAATATTAAAAAAGCTGAAATATAATAATTATAACTTCGAATTTAAAGATATTTTTTAAAGAAATTCCTTAAGGTTGTCCAATACTGGCACATCTACCCTATATTATAATAAATAATAAATTATGTAACTACTTGGAATGTTGTAAAAGCTGCCTGTAGAGGGCAGCAGTGGAATAATTATTTTTAAGTCATATTACAGTAATTTTTTTCAGCTTTATATTATTTATTTTACATTTCACTGTGCTGTAAAAGAGGGCGGGAGTCTATATATGTTCTAAAAATTGAGGGAATCTCTTATTTAAATAGGCATTAATTAATAAACTATTGCAAAAATAAACCTTAAGCAAGTTTTTTCAGTCATTGGAGAAAATTTTCTGGAAAATACCAGCAGGTGGCAGCACTAAAATTAATATTTTCCAATAATCGAAAATTCAGTAATAATATTCTATGTTTTTTCGTTATAAGGTTATTTAGTTTCTTATTTTTTATTCTGTGTTTGTGAAAGAAAACAGAAGAAATATTCCATGGAAGAAAATGTTTTTGTAAAGCAAAAATTTACATATTACTTTATATTTCTATTTGAATTCCGCACTTTTCAGCGTCCGTTATTCAGTGACTGTGACGTCACATGAATGCTGTTCATTGACTACTCGTGATCGATCCTACAACTCTTTTCTTCTGACACAATTCTTTCCGTATGTATGTGAAATTTTTATCTTCAGAATTGCTGCAAATCTCCCAGAATAATTTCGTCTTCAAAGCTAAGTAGTATCGTTTCCGATTTAATTTATTGTATGCATTGTTAGTTAAACACGTATTGGCTTTAAGAGGCTACTTCGGTTTCTTGAAAAGACCCGCTCAGTAATGCTAATCCTATTGAAGAAATTTTTAAACATATCTCGTTTGCATTTCAGTATTTATAAACATTTTTTGCATTGGCTAGCTGAGATTGGTCTGTGCAAAGGGCGTTTTTCACTTTTTCGATTTTGTTTACATATATTTTTAACTAGGACACTTTCATTCTTTCATTTTCGGAACCGATTTCGAAAGTGAAAGCATCCTCTTGAAAAACATCTGGAAACAAAATGCAAAAAGTAAAAAAAGTCAGATGTAGAGACCACAGCTATCCAATGCAAAAAAAAAAAATCATTTAAAAATATTAAAATGCAAACGAGATTCTTAAAAAAATTCTATCATAGGATTATCCTTAGCGAGCGAGTCTTTCCAGGTGACTGAAGTAGCCCCTAAAGAAGCAGGGTCAATACTTTATTACGCAGCCAGTTCGTTTTTCATTATGTAAATCAGTGTTGCTTTATTTCTTCAGTTTTTTTTCATCAGATGTTGTTTTTTGGCCAACAATAAATTTCCTCCGAACGAACGCTTGTGAATATTAATATTTTTAAATATATATATGTTACTATTTGAATTTCGAAAAAAAAAAAAAAACGCCACTTTTCTTAAAATCGCCGCGCCCAATTTTGGCAATCAAAATAGATTGTAGAGCTAACAAAAACTTACATATTTATTTTCTTCTATCTTTAGAAGAAGAAAGTAGTATCGGATTCGGGAAAAAATTCTACATCTGATTTTCGACGGATTAATACGATTTAAAAAGTCCTGAACACGATTGGAATGTTTTTAGAAAATGTTTGTCTACAGGAGGCACACATTTTGCAGGCGCTTTCGCTCGCGAACTACTGCACGGAATTTAATAAAACTTCACATTCAGTTAGACCCAGACATAAATGGGTGCTTATCAGGTTTGGGTGTATAGAGCCCAACGGGTGTATGCGTCGGTCTGTATGGGACAAAAATTTTGTGGGAGATTTCTCTCAAGTCACATTCGAGGGTTCCTTGTTTCCGAAATCAACAAGTTTCATAGACTCTCTTTATAGACACTCTTTTCCTACAAAACAATATTATAAACAAGGGCGGCGCTAGAGGGGTGTCTGGGGGAGGCATATCTCCCCGTCGGGGTCAAAATTCAATTTCCGTAGGGGTAAATATTTTGACTTTTGGATTTCCGCCCGGCCCGACCTGACCCGTGGATCGGATCGATTTGCCGCTTATTTTGAGGTGCCTTTGTAATTATATAAATAGGTTGTAAAAATAGGTAGCACCTACAGTCATCGCCTGGTCCGTCTTTCCGCATATAACAGCGAAAAACTATCTAACCGAAAGATTTGAAATTGAATCTATAGCATCATTGCAAAAAATTTTTCGAAACATTTCAAATTTTATGAAAGTTGAACAAAACTTTTAAAGATATTTATAAAAGTTATCTTCGTTCTATTAAATCCTATCCTACATCATGAATTCAATGCTATCCCATGATAGGTCGTAATTCCAGGTCGTCATGGTGATGACGTCCTATTTAAGATGGAGTACTATAGTTACTGAATTTAATGAATAGAATCGTAATAAATTTTGTATTCATGCATGTTTGTATAAGAGTTCAACGGCTATTGCATCCAGATCTGAATATATATAAAACTTCTTATATTAAAAATTCATATCATTTGCCCCGTTTGATGTACAATTTCCGACTTGTTTTGTTCAAGTCGGGTTGACTAAACTAATTGTTCTGTGTTCGAGTCGATTTCTGAGTGAGTTTTAATTCTTGCGGTTTGGGTTCGGGTTAGTCCGGTTTTTCGAAAAAATATCCAAAATATTCTTTCAGAAAAAAATCTACATATCTGATACATACATACGAATATTTCTTATCCAGTTCGGTATGTGGAGGACGAAATTTTTTTTGTTGCATTTCAGGTAGAGTCCTTCTTTGGGTCGGTTGAACCCGCCCTGACCAACGCCCCCTAGATTATGAGGAAAGCCAAGGTGCGTCCCCCCCCTTTTCAGCTCTGACATCACTAGTAGAAGGGATACATATCAGCGTTCTAAGGGCGGGAAGTTTCGATTTCGCTTTGTATTCAGCGTGCGTTATTAATTATCATCATTGTTTATATTATGCTATTACTACATACATATATGTAGATTAAGTCACTTATGATGTACACTTTTGTGTACCATTTTGCCATGGAAATAATATAAATACTTCAAAAGTTAAAATAATTTATTTCGAAAAGATGAACGAATAAACGGTTAGAGGTAATAAACCGAAACCGTTTCGTCCCTACAAATTTCATGAAAGTAAGTGTAAAATTTAATATTATGTTTCTTGTTTTATTTCTGTTGCATTTTACTGTATCCTGGAAACTAAACTTTTTTAACAAAAATTTCTTAATGAATATTAGTAGTAGCTTTTTATGATCATTAAACAAATATTTAGCTTTTACAGAAACATTTAGGTACTACTACGTTAAAGATTTTTTTACAAATAATCTAACAATTAATTTTAATACACAGTTAGTTGTTTGTTGTTTTATATAATTAAATCAAAATCACGTTTTATGTAAATTTTATTACTTGCTATTAAATTTAACTCAGTAAGTTACCAGTACTCATTATAACATGTAAATTCGTAGTCGTAATTTTATATTGTTGTCCTGTAATGTTTATTTTAGATTTAAAATACATAGTTCTAACTTTTTGTATCGCAATACAAATGCGTTTTCGTCAATCAAAAGGAATGATTTAAATTACAAGTTAGTACAAAATTATATTTATTAATTGTCCTTAATGGAATAGTTCTTAGCATTTTTGTGACATATGGTAGTAACATAAATTGACAGATGATCATTTTTTAATATTCTAGTGAAATCAATTTGCGGTACAGTTTACAGTTTTGAATACAATTCTCACTATTGTTTGATACTTACTGCTTCAAATTATTGTATGTAAATTTACAGTTTCGTAGTTGTTACAAATTAATGACATGTAGTGAATTAGTTAATGACAGATCTATAATCTGAAAATCTGTACATTTGGCGATAAAAAATGGCATAAAATTGTGATCAATAAAATCGCACTATTTTTATCTATATTCTATATAGAGTTTTTAAAACATACAAGTAAAAATAAATTGTTTCTGAGCATCATTTTGTAATTTTGTTAAAAAATAAAGCTGATCATGTTGTGCTACAATACAAATTGTATTATTTCAAGTTTTAAATAAATTTGGGGAAAAAATACAACTAAATCATCAAGCATAGTTATAGCTGAAATCATTAAATTTAAAATGAATTTAGTGAACTAAACAATGTTTTAAAATGTCTATTTTGAGTTGTAAAACTTTTTTATAACCGTATTTGATGTATTATTCTTATCATTTTTAAGTATCAGACTAGAAAATTAACATAAATAATTGAGATATGTTATAAATAACACCAAATTTGCACTAAAATATGTTATTTTAATTTTCTACTAAAATTTGGTTTGTACACTTTTAGTAGTAAAGCTTTGCATGTGCATTTTGTTGTTCATAACATTTGTTACTTGAGAATAAAAATTTTATTATAATCAAATTTCTTGTTCTTATTTGAAAAAAATATATATTTTGTTTTGTTTATGCATGTCGTATTTTTAAAATAATCCCTTAAAAATATTCGATTAATTGAATTATATTTTTATCAGTCATAATAAACAATTCAAGTATGTCTAAATATAATCGTATTAACATTATTTACTAACGTTAAAATTTTCCTTTTAAAAAAAAATTCCGTCTTAATAGATCTATTTGCATGCTATATTTTTCACGGGAAACATGAAAAATTTTAATTTTAGAAAGGATTCTGTTATAGACACATTTCATTTTCTCGGATTTTACTGTATTTTCCTTTGCGTGAAAACGATAGATGTATATAACTTAAAATAGCAAAACAAATGTTTATATATTTTCATTACTGTAAAACGTGTACATGTATGTATACTAGAAGGCAGTTTGGATAAGTAAAAGTAAATATTTTAAAATTAAAATATTTTCGATGGGATAAAAATAGTGTGTAGCATTAATTAAAACTTTATTTATTTATTTATATTTTTTTTCCACGTCTCATATTTTTTACCATTTACATATTTATTTATTTTTTTAAACCTTTTAATATGTTTGTATTTATTTTCATCTATACTTTCTCCTATAAGGAATTAGTTTTACAAATAATTATTTAAACCAAACTCTTAATTTTAAGCAATACATAGGTTTGAGTAAGATTTCGAACTAAATTTTAAATTTCTTTATAAGTTTTTATTTGTATAAATGTATTTTAAAAAATGAAGTGTTTAATTTAAAATTAGAATATTCAATTAATTTTTTTTAAATATGTAAAATTTTAGTCATATCAAAAGAGATACTTAATCGGAATTGAAAGAGGAATGACAATTTTATTTCTTTAGATTCGATTTTTCCCTGATATCG
Organism: Maratus speciosus; assembly: GCA_963932465.1. NCBI lineage: Eukaryota > Metazoa > Arthropoda > Arachnida > Araneae > Salticidae > Maratus > Maratus speciosus. The sequence continues at coordinate 86,093,276 of OZ010794.1, forward strand.
TCTCTGCTGCTGGTGACGTCAAAATTGCGTGTCTAGGCTTTCTCCATAATCTAGGGGGAGTTGACCTGACTCGTAGTTTGAGTCAGAACGAGTTAGCGCTAGTTCTTTTTCTTGCGGTTTGCGTTGACTTCTGTTTTTTACTGCGGGTCGGGTTAGGTTTCATTGTTTCCGGCGGCCTAGGCCCGACCCGGTACAACAGGTAATAGTTCGTACAAAATTGTTATTGACCCGTATAAAAAATGTTAAATGCCCAGCCCTGTACAAGACCTAAAAATCCAACGCATTTCCCATTTCCCATTATAAAAGCAAGCAGACCGTGTCCGCCCGGTGTATCTGTTTTTGCCTTTTTTGACTCAGTCCGGCCCGTACAAAAATGAAAGAAATCAGGCACGACACGGCAAAACTCAATTTCTTTAAAAAATGGCAGATATTCTTAAATTTCCATTAATTCTTTCTTCTATCTTCAATAGAACCCGAATTGTTGCACTAGAAATTTTTAATTTGGCATTCCGTTTACTTTAGAAATGCTCGCTAAGTATGGTTCTAAAAAAACGGAAATTGAAAAGGGTGAAATGAGATAAAACGTTCTAAATTGCGATTTTTATGCAATTTTATGTAATATTTTAAAATTAATTTGACATGCATTTCAAATTTAGCGGACAAATTTGCCATTCTGACTACAAATCACTAGCAGATCCATTTATGTGTCATTCCTTTTTTAGTTTTAATCTTCTCAAACGTATATTTACCGTAAAGGTCTTTTTTTAATGTAAGTATACTAACTTTTTTAATATAAGCTTTTTTTACTAGTTTTAAAATACAAAGTTATATCAGCCAAATAGTCCAGGCAATAGGGGATTTTACCTGTAAAAATTAATGGAAATTCTGGAAATAGGCTTACTTTATGTTTTTGGGTTCGCTGAATCCGATATTGTAACTTCCCACAAAAATTCCCCCCGGCAACCCCCCCAAATTTTGATAAAATGCCCCCCAAAAGGTTTTTATTAAAAAAATCAATTTTTTTATTGTTTTAGGGGAAAAGCATTAAGAAATTCAGAAACTAGACAAAATTTGCAACAAATAGGATATATGACATTATGACGTAGGATGGACGGGGAAGGAGAGGGCTGACTCTGAACATGCACTGCGGCGCTACGTGCACTAAGTTATGAAGTCCAGACAATAGGGGATTTTACCTGCAAAAATTAATACTAGTTCTGGATTTCGACTCACTTTATGTTTTTTGGCTGAATCCGAATTTGTAACTTCCCACCAAAATTTCACCCGGCAACCCCCCCAAAAAATTGATTTTTTGAAAAAAATTGTTATTTCAGAAAAGAGCGCGGAGAATGTTCCGAGGCAGCCCCCTCTCTCCCCGTTTATCCTACGTCATAATGTCATATATCCTATTTGTTGCAAATTTTGTTTGGTTTCTGAATTTCGTAATGCTTTTCCCCTAACACAATAAGAAATTTTAGCTAAAAACAACTATTTTGGGGGGGATTTTGGGGGTAAGTTAAAAATTCGGATTCAGCGACCCAAAAAACATAAAGTAAACCTTATAGAGAAAGTTCGGAAGCGGGGTGGGAGGTCGAATGTAAACGTGTGAGCGATTAAGTCGAATTGCGCAACTTAGTCCACGCAGCACCACGGCGCATGTTCCGAGGCAAATCCCCCCTTCCCCTTCATCCTACGTCATAATGTCACATATCTAATTCGTTGCAAATTTTGTCTACTTTCTGAATTTCTAGGTACTTTTTCCATAAAACAATAAAAAAATTGATTTTTTAATAAAAACCTTTTTTGGAGGCATTTTGCCAAAATTTGGGGGGGTTGTCGGGGGAAATTTTGGTGGGAAGTTACAAATTCGGATTCAGCGACCCAAAAAACATAAAGTAAGCCTATTTCCAGAACTTCCATTAATTTTGCTAGGTAGAGTCCCTATATTGGTCTCTACTGCCTGGACTAAAATGATTGAAAAAATATGCTTCACTTATAATTGTTTTACATTTACAATTATATAAATATTCACTTATAATTATTTTACATTTACAATTATATAAATCTTCACTTATAATTATTTTACTTTTACAATTATATAACTTTTTTTTGTTATTTAAAGTGAAATCAGAGGATTATTTAAACAAACACTATTTGTAAATACTCCTTTGAATTAGTACTGTAAATTTTAATCTTCTAAAAATTGTATTTTATGATGAAAAGTTTTTTATGTATTGGGTGAGTGCAAAAGTTCTACCCGTTTTGAAGATATGTAAATATCAAGTGGAGTACGGACGTTACTGCTGAGGTTTCAAGGACACGAAAGTGGCCAATAACGCGTGGAGCACTAAAATATGTATAGGTACAACGTTTCTCAGAACACTACCCCCTACATACTAAATGCCTCTCGCATTCACTGTTTTCCCCATATAAGAACTGGAAGTCAGCTTAGCCCCAAAATGCTCTGCCATCTATCGGTGACAATTGACAGGATTTTTAAAAACCTATAGATAATTAACGTAAACAAAAGTTGTTTTGAGAGTATTTAAATAGAAAATTTTAAAATAAATTAGCTTAAAAAGCAAAATTTGTTAAATTTTTGTTATTTATTCCTAGAATTTCACCTTTTTTTTTCTCTCTTTTCGTATTTATTTTAATTGTTGTATTAAATGATATTTTTTCTATAAAATATTTGAAAAGAGAAATTGTTTCATAATTTCTCTTCAATTTCAAATGATGAATGATAAAATAACACACATAATTTATTTTATTATATGAATTTTAAATTATATGTTCTTTTTTAAAATTAATTATAATATGTGAATTAATAGCACTTACATTTACTTGTAAATAGATTTCCATCAAAAATAAAATAAACAAGGTTTATGAAGTGAAAATATTTATTAACACTATAAAATGGTACACGAATTTTAATCAATGGATCAAAAACTATGAGTAAGTTTAAAAAGGTTATTGCAAAACATAAAAGTATTTGATTAAATTAAATTTTACTAAATAGTAAGACATGTATTTCTTTCAGGCAAAATATTAATAATAAACAAAGTTAATGTGTGGTGAATGTGTCAGTGAAGGACAATCTTAAGGAATTGCTTTAAAAATAATTTTTAATTAATAATTATAATTATTATATTCCTGTTTTTTTGACATTATATTAATCTATCAACAATATTTAACTAACTTCATAGTTGTACTTCCCATTGTGAATTAAAATTTAATTCTAATAACATAATTACTTGACACTCCAGTACTAGTACCATACAGTTGCCTCAATAAATAGGTTGCAATATTTTTCTGAACTTCCGTATTTAATATTTTCTATCTAAAATAATTAAATCATTGATATTGTGATGATAATACTATAAATATCAATTACCTTTATCATAATAATGAAACTAGCAAGTCTTTTTTTAAGTGTTTAAAAAACATTTAACTCACAGTTTCATTTCTTTTATATTTGAATTATTAATTATTATAAGTAATCATCAAGTACTTTCAGGAAACTTAAATAGTTGGAAATATGATTCTGTTCAATGATGCTCCAAGACACTTTTTTTTTTTTATCTTTTTGACTACCCCCCCCCCCCACACACACACACCAGGGCCGAAACTAGCCTTTTTTGCACCCGGGGCAAACATGAATTTTGGGGCAACCCCCCCCCCCTCCCTCTTCCACAAAGTATATTTACAAAGAGAATTTTATTCTGATGGACTGATGGCTTCCATTATTATAAAACAGCCATTATAAATGAAGTGTTAGGTGAAGATGAAAGAGCAGTCGTAAAAAGTTAGAACTCTGATTTTCTGGTCAGAATGGGAAAAATATGGGCAAAATTTTTTTTGAAAAAGAAAATTATGGCCATTTTTTTTTTTCGAGAACTCAGATTTTCTGGTCAGAATGGGAAAAAAATGGGCATAATTTTTTCTCCCATTCTAACCAGAAAATCAGAGTTCTAACTTTTTACAACTGCTCTTTCATCTTCACCTAACACTTCATTTATGATCGCTGTTCCATAATAATGGAAGTTCGTCAGAATAAAATGATCCATTCTAAAGGTAAAATCCTTCGTTTGGCGCCCCTTCATTCTGGCGCCCGGGGCACATGCCCCCTCTGCTCCCCCTTAGTTTCGGCCCTGCCACACACACACATACACACGCATGTTGCCTGAATAATTTGATTAAAATGTTTTTCTGAAATTCCCTATTTAATATTTTCTATCTAAAATAATTAAATTATTGATATTGTGATAGTAATACTATAAATATTAGTGACATTTATTGTAATAATGAAATTGAAAGTCTTCGGGTCAGGACCTCAAACATCAATTCTGCAGCTTTTTTTTTCTTTCTCCCTGTCTCTCTCTCTCTCTTTTTTTTTTTTTTTTTTTTTTTTTTTTGTCTGTGTTTAAAACAGTCAGCTCACAGTTTCATTTTTATTTGCATTATTAATTATTACGAGTAATATATGAAGTACTTTCAGGAAATTTAATAAATTGGAAATACGATTCTATGCGCTGATGTTCCAAGACACTTTTTTCATCTTTTTTTCGGGTCAGGACCTCAAACATCAATTCTGATCTCTCTCTCTTTTTCTTGCAGCGTTTAAAACAGTCAACTCGCAGTTTCATCTCTTTCATATTTGCATTATTAATTATTACGAGTAATATATCAAATACTTTCAGGAAATTTAATAAATTGGAACTCTCTCTCTCTCTCTCTCTTTTTTTTTTTTTTTTTTTTTTTTTTTCTTGCAGTGTTTAAAACAGTCAACTCAGTTTCATTTCTTTCATATTTGTATTATTAATTATTACGAGTAATAGATCAAGTACTTTCAAGAAATTTAATAAGTTGGAAATACGATTCTGTGCACTGATGCTCCACTGATGCTCCAAGACACTTTTTTTCATCTTTTCTACTACCCCCCCCCCCCCCCCCCCGATACACACACACGTTGCCTCAATAAATTGATAATAGTATTTTTTTTAATTCCCTATTTTATATTTTCTATATAAAATAATTAATTTATTGATATTGTCATAATAATACTATGTATATTAATTACATTTATTATGATAATGAAACTAGCAAGTCTTCCGGTGAAGGCCTCAAAACGTCAATTCTGCAGTTTTTTTTTAAACATTTAATTTAGCTTCATTTCTTTTATATTTGTATTATTAATTATTACAAGTAATAATCAAGTACTTTCAGGAATGAAATATTGATATATTTCAATTACATAATATTTATATTGCTTCAAAACACAATGCTATGAATACATATTTATTTTGATCACATTACTAATTCGTATTCGATTTCATCGTGTATCATTTATTATTATCATTATAATTTTGCTGGAAGAAATTTAAATAATTTTGAATGTTATTGTATTTTCATTTTCATACAGAAAAGGCTTAGCATAATTATTTGATAAAAAGAAATACTTTGATCTATCATTTTTATTATTAATAATAACAATATTATTTCAGATTAAGGTACTCTTTTCCTTTTAAGACATTGTAAATTAATAAAAATACATCTTATTAATAGCAACTGTACATTAATTTAATTTATTGTTATTCAACGGAATGTTATTAGAAACATGCAAATAATAGTAGTAAAAATATCTATTTGTATTTTTTAAAATACAATGAAAAAAAGTTATAAAGACTCGTTGACTGTCTTCTACAGGAATGGAGAAAAGAAATATTTTCCTTTATTTTGCTGGATGAACAGCAGTAAGGCACACAGCAATATGGCAATTTATAGAGAATATATTAACTTCATTAAAAGTAAACATTCTGTTTAAAAAAAATCACAAATTACTGCAAAAAATAAAAAAAATAATAGCTTTCAAAGGCTGGTCTATGAGGCGATCCATGTAAATACAGCAATAACATACCCCAAACAGTAGCGCCATCTATCAACCTTGCTGACTTCCATTTTTGAGTCAAATGCGAGAGGCATGTAGTATGTAGGGGGTAGTGCTCAGAAGAACTCATACTGAACCGGAAACAACATGGCAAGTAAGAAAGACCACATCAGACATTGTTTACTTTACGAGTATGATAAAGCCTTTACAGCTGTCTTAGCTTGCCGCAGCATTTTTCAAGTGTAGTGGGAGGATGCCGTGGGCGATAGCACCTGCTGCCGTTGGTTTAGGAAATTCCTGGACAGAGACAGGAGCTGTAAAGTTCATTCCCGTTCTGGACGCCTATCAGTGGTTTCTGACAAGGATCTCAACACAGCCATAACAAATTCCCCACATCGAACAGTCGAAAAATTAGCGGAATCGTTCTCGGTACACAGAACAACAGTCGAAAGACAGATGCATGAGCTTGGCTTCATCCCCAAGCTGGATTAGTGGATACCACACTAACTTACAGTAAGGCAACGAGAGGAGAGGACCAGCACCTGTGTTTCTTTGCTTTCCTGTAACAGTAAGGAACCATTTTTGAACCGAATTGTGACGGGTGATGAGAAGTGGATATTATACCGTAATGTGGAGAGTCGAAGGACCGTGTGCCGATGTTGCACAGGGTACTCCATCGACCTAAACAGCAGGACTCCATTTTAAAAATTGTTGCTCAGTGTATGGTGGGATGCCAAGGGAATAACAAATTAGGAGGTCCTCGCACCGAGCCCAACGATCAATGCAGACCTCTACTGACAACAATTGGACAGACTGTGAGCAAAACTTACGTCTAAGCGGCCAGCACTGAGCAATCGCAGAGGGGTTCTCTTTCATCACGATAAAGCCAGGCCTCATATTGATTTAAGAACTCGGCAAAAATTACTGGATCTTGGTTGGAAAGTTTTACTTCAGCTGGCGTACAACCCTGACCTTGCGCCTTCGATTTATCACCCTTTTTTATCTTTACACAACGCCTTCGCTCGCCGAACCTCCAATGATGTGCAGACTGTAAAAACGGCATTACAACAGTATTTTTCATCTAAAACAGAGGAATTTTATAAGCGTGGGATTCACTTACTGCCAATCAGATGGGGAGAGATCATACATATTGATGGTGCTTGCGTGAATTCATAGGTGCTTAACTTTTTGTGTTCTCCGCCTTTCTGTTTTCACTAAAAAACGGGTAGAACTTTTGCACTCACCCAATACTTACACTTTATTATACTAACTATTTCAATACGAGCTTTTTTTTATATACAAATTTTAAAACACAAGCTATGATAAATCTATCAGACAAAAATTGGAAAATTAAGCCTTACACATAATTATTTTATATTTACAATAACGTAATTTTTATTCTTATAATAATAATAGGAGTAAAATCAAGGGATTGTTTAAACAAAAACTACTTGTAATTACACTTTTGTATTAGTACTATAAGTTTTACTCTCAAAAATATATTTTAATATAAAGTTTTTTTTTTTTGCAATACAGGTTTTAAAGTATGTATCAGCCAAATAATTGAAAAACTATGCTTCATTCATAATTATTTTCCATTAAATTTAAGGTAAAACTATTTCTAGTCTATATTATAAAGGACAAACATATCTGTGCGTAACGCATACGTCATTTTGCGAATGGCAACACTTTGAAATTTGAAATAAAATTTTGGTTTTGCATTTTCTCTACTGCAAATTTTTAAACTTCTATGCATCACACATTTTAACTTTTTATACCGTCGTATAAGGAAAAAAAATCTCTTTTAAATACTATTTGTTTGAAAGCTGTATCTCGATTTGTTTTTGAGATATTAATTTTTTTGTAGTTTTTAATACAAATTTTGTAATTGTGGCAACTGAAGTATTCCATTTATATTGAAAGTAAAGGGAAAATATTCATGGTTTATTATTTTTATTCATTATATCCTTATTGATGCCATTTTCACATTACAAATAAAAATAACTTTTTTATAATTTTTGAACAGAAAATGATGTCAGACATTAAATAAAACACGCATTCTTCTTCATAAATCAGCTACATTTTAATATTTTTACATTACGCTGATAAATGAGTTTGAGGCGCTCGGCAAAATGATTCATTGAGTAAAAATGATATATTTAAAACAAAACGATCATTTTTTTTGATAAAACTAAATATTTGACCAATACTATAAATAGGGAATTCTGTGACAACTAAAGTCAAATTTCTGAATTTTTTTTTTTTTTTTTTTTTTTTTTTTTTTTTTTTTATGCGGGTACTAAGATTAGAACTTAAGGTTTGTGCGAATGTTCACATGAAAAGTTGTATCGGACAAACGTGACTTTAACTTTGGAAATGCATTCATTAATAATCTATTCTTTTGCGCGTTAAAATACTTTCAAATTGTGAATTTGAGTGGTGCGTATGTAAATTACGAGAATGTGAAAATAACGTACAGTTTAGATTTTATGGAGGAAAATTTTATGATGTGACAAAGCGAAATCCTTTTTACTGATTTTTCATCCCGTAAAAACAAACATAAGAGCTCCATCGATAACTTCATCATAATTACTCATCTTGATTACGTAATCTAATACAGTTTAATTTTTCAATAATTTAAGCAGATGAAGTTTGTAGAAATAATATTGTGGTAATTTTGGGTTTAAAATATTATTTGTTTTAAGAGTTAGACAACCAATGTAAGATGATTTTTTTGTTGTAATTATTTTTGTAGGTTTATTATAATTTCGATCTGACAGTTCCTTTCAAACATTTTAGTACGTCGAATTTCGACGGGTTGCAACTCGTAACGGTAATAACAAAACAAATTACTAATAACACAATGCAAATGTAAATATAACAAAAAACAGGTCTCTCTATCCTCATATACAAGAGTAGCATACATAAGCGTCATCTTAAACCGACAGAGCAAAGGCTTTCCGGCCTCCTATAACAGTCGGCTGAATTACGACGAAACGACCCCTGAAAATCGGAACGAATTCCAAGACGTTAGGGGCAGAATACAAAATTATTACTTCGTCGGCGAACTATGAATGTTGTCCGATCCGCCGAGGGCAGAATAATATCATAGATGCTGTTACCAATAAGGTTATCTGAGCGAGATATATCCATCGGTTATCGGCCTACGTAGCTCAATAGATAGAACATTGGCAATTTAATTCAAAAGGTTCTGTATTCGAAACCCGGCTTGGGAATTTTTTACTCAGTTAAAAAATTCATCTCGTATATTCCAATTAAGTTAAAGAACGTATTTTTTAAAGGAGATTTATGACACTTAGTACTCCCATACTTGCATCTTAATATTCACAAATGTAATAGTTTTAGAGTCATTTATTAAAATATAAAATGGTGGCTATTTTTTTAACTGGATCAACCAAATTTTGAGCAATTTGAATCAATAGTTCTAGAATCAACCAAAATTCTAAAAGGTTTGCTAGAAAATGAAGAAATCAGCTGAAGTTTCTAAGCAAAATAGATTATTATTACATTTTATTATTAGTAGAGATCGACCGAAAATTAGGTTTCGTTTCATTTTCGACCCAAAATCAGAGTTTCGGTTGAAAATTCGGTCGGACCGAAACTATCTCTATTCCAAAAATCTCGTTTCGGCTTTTGAAATTTTCAGCATGACTCATTGATTTGAAGTGCACCGGTTCAAATGAGACATCTTTTTCAGTTATTGCTGTGACCTTCAGTGTTTATAATTATCAGACATCACAGACTCTAGTGGAAATTATAATGCAAGTAATCTATATAGGACTCAACTTTGAAGACGCTTTTCACGGGCTCGTTACAGCTACAGACTTAAGAGAAATAAAAAATTTCTAGTCTGAAACTATAAAAGAGTTTCGAATACTCTTTGAGAAAGTTCTAGTATAACGGATGAATCATTTACGAAATTCACTATAAAAGATAAATTGTGATATGTATACCTAAAATATTTTTTAATGAGATGAAATTCGTGTAATTAGATACTTATTCTGAGTCGTTGATGAATGAATGAATGAATGACAAGTTTTGGTCAGAAACGCAGACAGCCAAATTGGGCCACACATAGGATTGATTAATAAAATTATGCATGTTTAATAAACACATATAATTAATAAATAATTATCTGTATTTATGTATGTATTAATTACTAAAGACTTTTTTCATAACACAATTGGTATTTTTATTTAACGTTTGATGTCATTCTTTTGAAATTTAAAAACAAATTTTACAGCCTAGTTAACACCTACAATGGGGAAAAACAGGGTGGCGGTTTCAAAAAACCAATTATTCTTTCTTTGCAAAATTTTCGCTTATTTACATTGAAGAATATTTTCTTAAAGGAATATGTTGAAGTTTAAAGAAGTGACAAAGAGTGCATTTTCCTTTGATGTGCATGGCACAGTAAAACTTTAAGAACATTTCTTTTTTTCTTAATATTTTTTTGTACCTGCTTGTCACGATTTCTCCACCCTATTTAAATTTTAGTCTTTAAAAGAAATACACTTAATGGAACCCTTACGAATGTAAATGAAAACTGCACTGATACATTGATTTTTCCATGATTATAGACAAAAGCAGAATGGCAACAGACTGCTCTCAAAGCATTCAGCATGAAACACACATAAGTGCTCTAAAAATCGATTGAGATATAATCATTATATAGTTAACAAATTTGTGTACTTCATTTTCTTTAAATGATTTTTTTTAAACTAATCAATGCCCTTTTTGTCAACCCTTTATGTCACAAATTATGAAATCATGAAAATTTTATCTTCTAAAGCATTTTTCGTGAATTTTTGAAGCTACATTATAAGTTTGACACAGATAATCATTTAATAAATCTTAGAATGATTTTGACCAACTAAAATTAAGTTGGAACTGAAAGGGATTTTGTGGAATATTTACAACTCCTCTCAAATATTTTATTTCATTTTTTTTTTTTTTTTGTATTTTGTATAATTAGAAAATGTACAAATACAGTAGATATATCTCGAACTGAAACTTTTCTCCCACAATATTTCAATGTCAAGAAACCTGAAAAAATGCAAAGGCAAAAGAAATCATACTTCTAAAAATATTTTTGTTTACTGCAACCCATAATGCTTTTGGAACAAGATAAAGTAATGCATGTATAACACATTCAAAACTGTATTATTTCTAATCGATGTATTAAATGAATTTTATAACAAATTATTTTAAAGTACCGTCGACGCATAAAGGGTTAAACTAACACTGACAAGACTTATACTGGATGTACGTTTCTAAAAAATAAAGCTTTAAAGATACCTTTTTGTGGTCTCTCTGTTGTTCCCCCTAACAACAATCATTTTGCTGTGAGTTCCTAAAATATGTTTTTTCTGAAGAAATAGTGCCGCAACAGGTTCAGCAACCCACAAGAAAGTCACTTCAAATCTGGCGAAATGTTGCCAGTTTTGCGACATCGTTTACTGCCGACTTTTCAACAAGTTAATAAATGTTTTAACCTTAATTCCCATAATACAACAATCTATGTTGACACCAAAAAATGTATGATGTTAGGGATAATATTGCCGTGCTGCAAAACTTTCTGAATTCGATGATACAAAAATACAAAACACAAACAAGAAACAAAAGAAAATAAGTCTTACAAACAAAGTGCACTACTGATTAGCCTATACAATTATTATTTATTAATCGAGCAAACATGCTGAATAAATATTGAATTCGTTATTTATATATTTAAAAAAGTACTTAGCTCATGATCGGTGCAAAAATTACATGATAATGAGATATGTTTCATTTAAATCCTTGGGAAATTCTTTATGAAGAAAATTTAACAAATAAGTACCAGTTTTTTCGTAAGAAAAATATTTCCAGAACACTTCTCATATTTTTAAAAATGTGTTACTTCAATAAGGCCTTTACTATCGCATTAGATATTGAGGTACAATATATTCCTTCAAGTCAGGTTAAGCTTTTATTTTAGGATAAAATTACTTAAATAATAAAAATTAAAAGTAACTGCAAAAAAGCTGTACATAAAGGTTTACTAAAATCTAATGAATAGGTCCGGAGTTATTTGATTATTATCAAAATGAAAATGTGGAAGAATTTTACAATTTTTTATTTTATTACTAAATGTTAAAACATAAGAGATGTGACAATAGTAAATGCAACAACATATACAAGGTCCATACTCAATTTTGAGAGATTGTCAAAGAGATTTTCAGGAGGTGTCTATTTGGTATGAGACAAACAATGCTTTCTTAGAGTACTGTCCTGAGAAAATCCTTTGGAACATATTTCACAAACAAAAGGTTTTTCTGTTGCAGTATGAGTGAAGAGATGTCTTCTTAGATAATTCTTCTGATTGAAACCTTTGGAACATATTTCACAAATAAAGGGTGTCTCACCAGTATGTGTCAACAGATGTGTTCTTAGACTACTATTTGTAGTAAATGTTTTGGATCATACTTCACACGAAAAAGGTCTTTCTTCTGTATGAATGGTTCTCAGATGATTTCTTAGAGTACTATCCTGAGTAAACCCTTTGGAACATATTTCACAAACGAAGGGTTTCTCTCCAGTATGAGTCAAGAGATGGCGCCTTAGATAACCATTATGAGAAAATCCTTTGGAACATGTTTCACAAACAAAGGGTTTTTCACCTGTATGAGCCATAAGATGTCTCCTTAGATTACTATTCTGAGAGAATCCCTTGGAACATATTTCACAAACAAAAGGTTTTTCACCTGTGTGAGTGAAAAGATGGCTTCTTAGATGGCTCTTATCAGAAAATGGTTTGGAACACGTTTCACAAATAAAGGATTTTTCTCCTGTATGAATTACAAGATGTCTTTCTAGATTACAATGTTGAGAAAATCCCTTGGAACATATTTCACAAACAAAGCGTTTCTCTCCAGTATGAGTCAAGAGATGGCTTCTTAGATTATTCTTATCAGAAAATCCTTTGGAACATACTTCACAAGCAAAGGGTTTCCCTCCAGTATGAGACAAGAGATGTCTTCTTAGATGACCTTTCTGAGAAAATCTTTTGGAGCATATTTCACAAACAAAGAGTTTCTCTCCAGTATGAGTCGAGAGATGTTTTCTTAAATTACCATTCAGGGAAAATCCTTTGAAACATATTTCACAAACAAAGGGTTTCTGTCCTGTATGAATCAAGAAATGTTTTCTTAGATCACTAATCTTAGGAAAAGTTTTGGAACATACTTCACAAATAAAAGGTTTCTTTCTTGAATCAGTGGAGGAATGTTTTCCTTTATCACCATTTTGAGGAACAAAGTGCTGTTCAACAAAAGAAGAATTTTCTTCTATAATCGATGACATTTACTCAAGTGGAAAAGTTTTTTTTCGTACGATAATAGAAACTTCTTTAAAGTATCAGTATAAAGAGATTGTTGCTATTTTCCTCCAAGGAAATGACTTATTCATCTTCAGCAAGAAAGTTTTATCTACCTTTGAATCTAAAAAGAGAGACAAAAATAATAAACAGCGCATTTTTAAATAAACTGCACTAAACTTTAACTGCAAATTAAATAGTAGATTTTACAATTTTCATTTTCTTAAACAGTACAAAATTCATCCATTAAATTATCACATTATATATCCTTAGGCATGACTTAACTTGAATATGGATATACAGATACATATTATAGGAAGAAATATTCATCCTATTCCACTTACATTTTTCTCTGGAGTTTATGAGATAGGGGCTGTACATATATAATGTTATGACTTTAGGTAGTGTCTGGCACTTGATATCATAAGATATCTCTAGAAGGGACAGGGATGTTTCTTTCGATATCATTATCATTTTTGATCCAACCAAAATTTTCATTTTTTGGTATTTTTTTAAAATTAGTATAGTCTGTTATCATTTTTTTAGTCTGTTATTTATTTTTATGTTAATACAAAGTTATCATTAAATCTATTAAATGATTATAAAATCATTTCATTTCAAAAGATAGAATATTTTATTTGTTTTTTCCCATTCCTATTCTTCTACCACATACCGGTTGTCCCAAAAATAACCGATGGATTTTTAATTCAATAACTTGCAAATGGTGACAAATATTAAAAAAAATCTTGCAGGAGTGTTATGTAAGATTTCAAGAGTTTTATGCTGCAATTCTCAGTTTTAGTTACAAATAGCGTCAATAGATGGCGCTGCAAACAATAGCCGCTAAATCCAGGCTTGATTTTTCGGCCACTCTCTCCTTCCACGCGAAAAAAGGAGATTAAAAAGTATTGAATGGATCCCGAAGTACCAAAAATCAGGTCTGGTCTGACCATCTATTGCTCTCAGCGGCAACTATTGTTCGAAATTCGAACTAAAATAAAGAATCACAGTAAGAAAAACTCCTGTCATCATACATAACCCTCCCTCAAGAATTTCTTTTATATATGTCACCATTTGCAAGTTATTTAATTTTTAAATCCATCAGTCATTTTTGGGACATCCGGTATATAATTCGTTGTAAGAGAAACCAGGTTTGAAATTATACTTGTTGTGTTTACTAGCAAAAAATGGGGAATAATATTGTCCACCTTTTCTGCTTATAAGAAGTACTGCTTATCTCCGTGTAAGGGGGCAATGCAAGAAGACCATATTACTGTTGATCGATTTTGTAACAAAAAGCTATTAATAAACACTGTTAAGTAGTATTTCTTAGTGTAATTTGATATAAAGTTATTTCATATATAATAGCGATATTTTATTAACTTTTCTCTTCATTTAAATCAGTAAAGTATGCGAATACTAAATGTATAATCATACCTGTATATCATTGTAAACGAATAAAAAGAAAAACAAAGAAAAAATTAAATAAAAATAATGTGTTAAAATAAAAATGAATAAAAATAATAACATAATAAAAAAAATAAAATTAAATAAAAATGATGTGTGATAAAGTATATTTTTGCATCATAATACCTTCTTCTGCTATGCTTCAATACAATGATACTCCTGTAAGTCATCAGATGATTGGCAGTGAGATTTGTGACATATTGGCAAATGATATGTCTAATGAAAGTAATGATGATGACCAGCAGAATGAGGTGGGTAAAAAATTTCAAATGAGCTACTGATATTTTTCAACTGAACAACTGATTTGTAGAATGCAACAAATATGCTACTTCCATGAACAGCAAAACATGTCAGTATACAGAATAAATTAGTGCAAGAGACGTACTATAAGGAACCCATATTTAAAAACAAATTCTAAAAATCCGAATCAAAGGATTATGCTCTCAAGTTTTATACGTTAATGTAATTTTTTTAAATTTGAATTGTAATTTAGAATGTTTTTTATTTTGTGTAAATAAGTTATTAAATTAACAAATTTGTAATTATGTATTTACATATATTATACTTATAGTAAAGTGTTCTGAATTATGAAAAAAAAACCTTATCCAGAATCTCAAGTTCCCCAAGCATTCTAGATAACAGATCCTATATTGTACCAAGAATTACATATTAAAATATATGATATAAAATAAACGATATAAAACTAAAATAATCTGTAATTTTGCCCCTACAACTGAATGGAAAGTTGTTCACATCTGCGATGATGTGTGGATTTGGGGCATATGTAGATTTTTGTCTCGACAATCTCGTCTCAAATCTCATCTCCGAGGTTTTGGAGATCAACAGAGAGGGATGGTGTACATTCGAATGTTGTCGGCGCCCAGATGTTTTTTACTTGCTTTGTAAATAATTGATTTTTAAAAGTTTTAATTAAAGTATATTTTTACATCATAATGTCCAGCGCATACCTTCTGCTATGCTTCACTACAAAAACTGGTGACCCGTTTTACACGTTTGAATGCTGGATTTGGAATAATAACTTCATAAAGTATTTCTCTGCAAAACTGTAAAATTATAGTTTTCATAAACAGGTATGAGATTTTCGAATGTTTATCTCCCGTTTACATTTATTCTCTGAGGTGGTGGTTGTTCATTATTTTAAATTGTTTCATATTTTCAGTGACTATTTGGTTTTGTTCTGAATTTTGATATTTCTGTTACATTTTATTAATCTTTTGTTACTGTACAGAATGCCTGACGATATTCCAACTGTGTCTAATGCGGATGGAAATGTAATTACAGGATGTGGTAGAGTGTCGGTAAAAGTTTCTAATTTCTGGCCTAAGTTATTTTTTGTTCAGTTAGAAGCTAGTTTTAGAATAGCAGGAATATCCGTCGAACAAACTAAATTTAATTATTTGATGGCTTCATTTGGATGCAGAAAAATTATCGTTTGCAACAGATATTCTTTGTACACCGCCGGAGGATCCGTATAGTGCTCTTAAAACATGGTTATTATCGGAATTTGAAGTTTCGCAGAATCGGAAAGTAAAGACATTGCTTGAAGATTTAGAACTGGGTGATAGGTCCCCCTCAATGTTGTTGCGTAAAATGAGAGAATTAAGTGAGAGTCATGTAGACGATGATTTTTTGAAAAATATATGGCTTCGTAGATTACCGGTGACGGTGCAAACAATTTTGTCGGTCAGTTCTGAGGGTTTAAGTAAATCGGCGGAAATGGCAGATAAGATTTGCGAATGCACGCAGGTTAGTGTTAATTCTCTGGATTTGCGTGGGTCTGAATAGGCGCAGATCAATCAGCTTAAATGGACTTTACCCATTTCAAATGAAAATCAAATTTCAAAGTAATTGCTTAAAAGGCGCAAAGACCAACATAGTGAAAAAGATTCCAAGCCGGGACACGAACCCGGGCCATCAGTATAGCGCACTGACGTTCTACCGACTAAACCACTTGGAACGATACCTAGCTCGGAAACCTTCTCACTATTATATGTTGGCAAGGCTACAAACGCAGCACAAGATGGAATATTTATCGTGAGTCACCGACCTGGGACAAACACGAAACACAATTAATCTTTTTCACTATGTTGGTCTTTGCGCCTTTTAAGCAATTACTTTGAAATTTGATTTTCATTTGAAATATTGTATCCAAGGCGAATGTTTCTCTCTGGAATAATTTCCATGTATTAATATGGACTTTACCCATGTGACGTCAGCCGCTGGTAAACATAAGAAAAACATCAATACCCGTGAAGAACAGTTTAACACTGCTCCCCCTTCGTCCAATAAACAGTCTTTTTTGGAAGGTTTTTCCGTGGCCGTTGCCATTCGTGGGTTAAGTCCATTGCAGGTTGAGGAACTTTCAAAGCTGGTTAGTTCAGGTTCTTGTCCCCCTTCACCTAGGAAACAATACCGATGGAACTCATTTAATTCAAAGGACAGAGCACGTAAAGACAGATGGCTATGTTGGTATCATTTTCGATTTAGAGAAAAGGCGCGAAAAAACAAAAAAAAAACGGTCGCGGGAGTAGCGGCAGCTACTGCAGGTATGGGCTTGAGTCGCAGACTTTATGTTACAGATAAAATTACGCAATCCAGTTTTTTGATAGACACTGGTAGTGATGTTTCATATTTTCCTAGGTCGTTTTTGGTTAAGGATAGCAGTAAGAATAATTTCACATTGTACGCTTCTAATGGTACTAAAATCTGCATTTATGGTACTAAGCTGTTGACTTTGGATCTTGGATTGAAGCGCAAATTGCAATGGCCGTTCATCATAGCTGATGTCACTAAACCGATTATTGGTGCCGATTTTTCGCAACATTTTGCTTTATTGGTTGATTTAAAAAAGCGTTCTTTATTAGATCCGGTGACTAATATTACTGCTCATGGTTGCGCAAGTCTGTGTGATATCCCAGATGTTAAGACTATTCTTGGTGATTCTGAATATATCGAAATACTAAAAATGTATAAGGAGATTACTCAATTGAACAATACGGGCAATCGAGCTATAAAACATGATACAGTGCATTTTATCCCTACTGTTGGGCCATCTGTTACGGTTAGAGCTCGTCGGTTACATTCACCGCAACTCAAATAGCTAAACAGGAATTTGATTATATGCTGGAGAAAGGCATTTGTAGATCCTCTAAAAGTAACTGGGCGGTCCATTGCATATGGCTCCTAAGGGTGCGTCAGATTGTAGACCAACAGGGATTTATAGAGCACTTAATCGAATTACAATGCAAGTCAGGTACCCTATTCCTCCCATTCTGGGTTTTACTTATTTGTTAAAAGGTAAAAATAATAGTTCCGAAAGTGGATCTAGTCCGGCCATACCATCAAATTCCAGTTCATCCTCCCGATATCCCGAAAATCGCTATTATAACTCCTTTTGGTTTATTGGAATTTCCATTTTTAAACTTTGGCTTATCCTCTGCGGCGCATATGTTTCAACGCTTCACAAATGAGGTCCTTCGTGGTTTAGATTTTTCCATTCCTTATCTCGATGACATGTTAATTGCGAGTGAAATTCACGCGAAGCACATGCACCTCTCGAAGGAAGTTTTTAGGCGATTTCTAGATTACGGGGTTATAATTAACGAATCAAAATGTGAGTTTAGTAAAGAAACTATAGATTTTCTGGGCCACACTATGAATAGTCAGGGCTGTGTTCCACACAAAGATAAAGTAAAAGCGATTGTTAATTTTCCAAAACCAAAGACTGTTAGCGATCTGAGGAGATTTTTGGGGTACGGTAAATTATTATCATCGTTTTGTACCGCATATAGCAACAATTTTGGGACCGCTGAATAGGTTCTTAAATGGGGCAGAAAAAGAGATAAAAGAGAAATACAGTGAAAGTAGCGATACAGTGAAGGATGCGGATGCTGAAAGTAGTTTTGAACAAGTTAAAGATGCTAAGGCTACCGCGACTTTACTTTATCACCCTTCTCAAGATGTGGAACTTGCACTTATAACCGATTGCAGTAATTATGCTATGGGTGGGTTGTTACAAGAAGTTTCTCTGATGGTCCAAAACCACTTGGATTTTTCTCCCGTAAGTTATCCCCTGCGCAGTGCAATTATTCAACATATGACTAGGAATTATTAGCGGGATATTCGGCGATCCAATATTTTAAGCATA
The DNA here is from genome assembly GCA_963932465.1 of Maratus speciosus. NCBI lineage: Eukaryota > Metazoa > Arthropoda > Arachnida > Araneae > Salticidae > Maratus > Maratus speciosus. Next base: position 86,112,173 of record OZ010794.1, read on the forward strand.
TGTTGGAGGGTGTGTATTTGCGTTGTACGTGGATCATAAACCCTTAATTTTTGTATACCACCAGAAACAATAAAAATGTTCCCCTAGAAGGCTTCGGCAATTAGATTTTATATCGCAGTTTATCACAGATATACGTTATTTTCCAGGTAAAGGAAATTTTGTAGCTCATAGTTTATCGAAAATTTGTGAAATTCAGTTTTCGACTGTTGCTGATTCAGAGTTGTGGGCAAAGTTGAAAACGGAAGATGGGGAGTTAAAGGCTTTTTTGGATGGAAAGGTTGAGTTTAGCGGGAAATTAGCTAAAGTACAAATGCCGGATGATAAATATTATTGTATTGTGAAATTTCTGATGAGGTAAATAGGTTTTATGTCCCTCAGGTTCTAAAAAAAGGTATTTGAGTCAATGCATGGATTGTCGCATCTAGGAATACAGGCAACTAGGCAGCTAATATGTTCAAAGTACATTTGGCCAGGACTAAATAAGAACGTTGCTGTGTGGTGTAGAGCATGCATTCCCTGTCAAAAGACAAAGGTACATTTGCATACTAAATCTCCTTTGATACGATTTCTAGTCCTAGATGAGAGATTTGCGTATATACACCTGGATATAATTGGTCCTTTGCCTTTAGTACGTGGATTCAGATATTGTCTAACGATGATTGATAGGTTTACTAGTTGGCCAGAGGCTGTACCTATAGGAGATATAAGTGCTGAAACTGTTGCTCAGTCTTTTGTGCAGACATGGATTTCTCGTTTTGGTGCACCTCAGAGGATAACATACGTAGGGGTAGACAGTTCGAGTCCATACGTTTCAAGAATTTGACAAGGCTACTTGGCACAAATCTAGCTATGACTGCTTCGTATACACCACAGTGTAATGGTTTGGTGGAGCGACTTCATCGACCTTTAAAACAGGCCTTAATAAGCCATAAAGTTGATTGGCTCGAAGCTATTCCTCTAGTTTTGCTAGGGCTCCGAAATACAGTACGTGAAGATCTTGGTGCTTTTGCAGCTGATTTAACATATGGAACCACCTTACGGCTCCCGGGACAGTTGTATGAAGATTCATCCTTGTTAGACCCATCAAATTGCGCTTTGAGACCCGTTAAACCTTTAAGGCACGGACAGCAAAAGATCTATGTTCTAAAAGAACTAAATAACTGCAGCCACGTTTTTCTCCGTAGAGGTCCTTTCAAGAGTGCTCTACAACCTACTTATGAGGGACCGTTCCAGGTTGTAAAGAGACTGGAAAAGGACTTTATACTTCTCATTCATGGCCAAGAAAAACTTATAAATATTGATAGGTTAAAACCTGCTTTTCTTTTGTCAGAAAAAGAACTTGCTTCTTCGACGTACACTACGAGAGCTGGAAGAAAAGCTCATTATCGTCTCCCACTGGTTGTGTGAGACTGGCGAGGGGCAGTTGTGTGGCAAAGCAAAAGACAATAAATTTATTTATTCGATCGTTTTAATCGGCAGACGACTTCTGAGACGAACCAAAACAACTCTTCTCCGAGGTTTTGGAGATCGATAGAGAGAGTTGGTGTACATTCGAATGTTGTCGGCGCCAAGATGCTTTTTCCTTGCTTTGTAAATGATTGATTTTTAAAAGTTTTAATTAAAGTATATTTTTGCATCATAATATCCAGCGCATATCTTCTTCTGCTATGCTTCACAACATACATTTTGGGATAAATAGAATTTAGATTTGAATTTGCAACACATTTGATGATTACTTATTGATTTATAGTTAAGTTTATTGGGGTAGTAATTCACAAATGTTATTGTTTGTGATGATTAATGTTTCAGTTTCATGTTTTGGTGATTTATTATTGATCTGAGGATGTTTATATTTTCATCATAACATTGCAACGACAGATATGAAGGTGAATGAATGATTAAATTAAAATATTTTGACAAAAAGTAATTAAGACCAGTTATTAAAAGTTCGTTAATTTCTTTAGAGATTTATGTAAAAATAATGATAAAATATGTAAACACAAACCTATCAATACAAATAACAAAATGTCATGTCTCATCGGATCTATTAATGATTAAGCTCAGTCAATAACATTAATGTTTAAATAAGAGATAACATAAACTAGTAAATCTGCAGATCAGGAGCCTCAACGTCAGCTCTGCAACTCCTTGTTCACACTTTGAGTAATATTAATCTTTCTATAAAAATGAAATTTAAAGTTTTTAAATTACATAAACATTTATAAAACAGAAATATATTCCGAAGGTTTCAGGCATTAGAAGCGTTAAATTAAACACGTTGTTATGTAATGGTATTCTGAAATTCTCAAGAGCTACTTATTCTGGTAATTTTTAGATAATAAAGTAGATTTCCTTCAGGGGGCTCTGCCCCCCCCCCCCCCCCGGTACCCCCGTAGTGTACTTTAATTTACATTTGCAATTTTCAATTGATTATGTTAATGTCCTTTAGTAATTTCTGACAATAGACGGAAACGTACATGAATTCTTCTCTACAACCCTGTACAGTGAAGATTTTTACGCGCCACATATTACATTTAAATTTAATGCAGACAAAAAACTTCTTAAAACTGCTGATATCACATTTCCGGGAATTGCTATGCATAGTGAGCACCGTGTATCCAGTTTTTGCAGAGCCCTGTATATGATTCTATTTAAATTCTGCAAACATCTGTTAGTATACTAAATGTAGCTGAGCTTGAAAATGCATAACTCAAATTAAAAAAAAAAAAAACACGGAAGAAATTCGCGCTTATTTTTATTAATACTTAGGATTCCCTTGCGTAACCCTGTATATACATCTATATAATTTTTACGCACCACATAGTAAGCAAAAAATTAGTTAACATTAAAACGCATACCATGATTAAAACGCTCTTCAGCAATCATCCCCAATAAACCAAAACTGTATCCGAAATATTTTATGTGACCCTATAAATGAACGATAAATGTGACACAAATAATATTCAACGGCAATCATATTCAAGATTCCTGTAGTGAACCACACTAATGTATTTTAATTTCATAATGTTTGAATTAGTGCAACACAATTAACACACTGACGACAGGCAATTTTTTATTAAATCTGGGTTTAAAAACAGTAAAAGCTCCTCCTTCTTCTGAAAGTCTTTCGGAAAACGGTTTCTGGGATATGTTTTTCATGTTTATGTAGCGGTATAAATATCTTTCAATGTATGTAACGTCTTACAATCTATAAAAAATATTGACAACACGATATAAATGACTTTTCTGTAAGGTAGAAATCACCCCCTTAGCCAATGATGTATTCTGAATAAAAACGAGAATTCTTGTTTCCTGTCGCCAATGAGTTAAAATAAGCTATGAAGTGTTTTTTCCCGTCGATCATATTTTAATCGACCACTTTTGCGTGACGCTGAAAAAAATATAGGCTTTGTACACCATATACTACAAAACTGATTCAAAAATACATATCAATTTTATTATTTTGTAACAAAGTAACATCATTAAAAAACGCCACAAAAGGATTTTCTTGAAATATTGTAATATTATGAATACTTTTGAGTTCCCTGTACGTGTGCTGTAAGTGCTACACATAACATATTTTAGAGTAACCAGGTTCTAGTGCACCTTAATAATGTATATAATTTTCATTACGTTTAAAATTATGTAACATTATTAAAATACACCGCCGATGATTTTTCCCAAAGACTATAATGTAACGAAATAGTTTTGAGTGTCCCTGTAATTGAGCTATGAATGCTACACACTTCATTTTAAATACCGAACATACTTTGGCAAACCTCAATAACGTATATCAATTACACACACGTAATCCCGAGTATATTTACGCGCGTAGAGACACACGGCAGGCGACAGATAGACAAACTGAAGCTGTAAACACTTTTCATCTACGTTGGAAAGTGTTAAAAAAGCCTTTATATGCCTTTAACTGTACTTTTTCACTTATAGCATGGTGAAACATTAGTTTAAATATACATCCTAATCCATGCGATAGCAATAACATACTAAAAGCCCTCAAAATAGGCATATCTAGAGATCTATAAATCTACTGGAAAATCATTCATTATCGTGCCCACTGTTAATTGCATAAATTGCATCGATTTGGCGATATAAAATATTTTTGTGATAGCTTTTTAATAGTATCTACATTCAAATTAATGTAATTTTTACTAACTTCATTCATATTTCACGCAATGATAGGCAACGAATAACAGTCGCTAGGCAACGGAGAAAAGGAAAAGAAAAGAAAATGAAATACGTATCATGTAAAAAAAGAAAATTATTTTTAAAAATGCTTTATATTATTGGAATACATGTATAAAGTTCCACAAAAAATTATACACGTAAATTAAAAAATCTCACAAATATACTTTCACAAATTCAAAATATTAGGAATAATTTAAAACCCTTATTTGGAAACTTTAGTATCCATAATTTAATATTTAAATCCATTAATCAAACGTGCCATTTTCTTTCAACAAATGGAAATTTGAAAATCGTCTGACTTGCCGTAGAAAAGCATTATGGAGCAAAATATAATCCTCCATATTTTCCGAACGAATGAACCAAATTTAACTAAAAACTATACAGCTACGTCCGGGAATCTCATGAATATGCCCACTTAATTTCAAGCTAGTCGGATGCTTTTTACGGCAGTTATTGTAGAACAGACAGACTAACAGAACCAAAACATTTCGTGTCTACACAGTAAGCCTTCACTGACGTTTCGGCAACTAGAAACACTATTATTAGGAAGTATTCTAAAAGAAATCTATTTACTTCTTATGAGGCTACCTTCACTCACACGAAAACACCACATTGCTAATGTTAATCCTATGGGAGAAATTTTTATAAAATATCTCGTTTGCATTTCAATATTTAAAAAGAATTTTTTTTTTGCATCGGGTAGTCCTACAAAGGCACATTTTAACTTAACACTTTCCAACATAGTTGAAAAGTGTTTATGACTTCGACCCTTATATATTTGGATGTTTTTATGTTTACCATAGCACGATGTCTATTTCAGATGAAGCCTGTAGCATGTACAGTTCATTTTATGTTTGAATGATGTTACACCATTCAAACATAATAAAATTGATATGCATTTATGAAGGGCACTAAAATAGGCATTCTTTGGAATATGTGGTGCAAAAAATAGTTGTTCATTTACAGGGCCACACAAAGGAATTCCGTTACATAATGATATAGGGGTGGAGGAATTGTTTGCGGCGTATTTTAATTACATTAAACTATTCCATATATAATGAAATTGTTATATGTTGCTGAGGTTTACTATAAGTTACTTCCTGTATAATATGGAGTGCGTAGCATTTACATGGACACACAAATGTTATCCTTAACATTATTGCTGCCAATGGGAAAAAATAGTTTCATGTGCATTTTAATGTCGTTACATCCTTTCGAAAATAATGAAATTTATACAGTAGACTCCCTTAAATCCGCGACCCTAAAATCCGCGAACGCCTAAAATCCACGTATTTTTTCAGATGTAAACAATGAAATTTACAGTTAAGTTGCAGGAACAAAATTCAAGATGGCGCCGAAATCGGCAACTACCGCAATGTTTTTTTTACTAAATTTTTTCTTAATCATTCTCTTTTGGCTATTACAGCTGATTTATTACTAAATAAATTTACATTACTTTTGATTTTGATATAAATTAGCATATCTATATCAAAAATCCCAGGGTACGAAATGGAAAAATCCACGAACCGGAACGCTATTTTTAAATTATTGTTGGCGGAATTTTTTTTTTTAAATTATAGACAAATTTATTTCTAAACATACAAAGCAGTATAAGAAAAACATTCAGGACTCTAAATAACAACGGAAAAGGTTACAGTGAGCACAATAAGCTATCTATACTGATAATAGCATTAACACTGTTCTCCTTGCTATCACTAGATTGCAGCATAGGACTTTTGGAATCGAATTCAATCGATTTCATTCGTAATATTTTTATTTTACATAATTATTTTAATAATTACTTACTTTTAAACTAATAAATTATTTTAATATTTTACTTATTTCACTTAATGTTTCACTTTATTGTAAGCATTCATTATAATTTCCCTTGCTTAACTACCAATCAAATTAATGTTTCAAAAATGTAAACAAATCAATGACCAGAAATCCGCAAAATTCTAAAATCCGCACAACCTCTGGTCCCAAGCTGTGCGGATTTGAGGGAGTCTACTGTATATGCATTTATGTACACTAAAATATGCATTATTTAGAATATGAGGTGCAATGCGTATTTATTATTTATGTACAGGGGCACACAAAATAATTCCATCAAATAATGGTACAGGAGGAAACATTTTTGCAGCATATTTTAATTATGTTAAACTATTGCATATATAATGAAATTGATGTATGTTGCTCAGGTTTACTACAAGTTACTTTCTATAATATGAAGTGCATAGCATTTACAGGGACACACAAAACATTTCTGACAAAATACTGCATCATAAGCACTGTATATTAAAGGTGATTGCTCAAAGTGCATTTTTAACTCTTTCCAACAAAGTTGAAAAGTGTTTATGACTCCAGTTTGTCTGGCTGGCTGTCCGCGCTCTAACTCACGTAAATATACTCGGATTGCCCTGAAAATTTTCCATGTCATTAACCTTTACCACAGCACAATCCCTATTTCAAATGAAGTTTGTAGCATGTTTAGTTCATTTACAGGGACAGTCAAAAGTATTCCGTTATATTACGGCCAATGGGAAAAAATAATTTCAAATGATTTTTAATGATGTTACACACTTTCAAACATAATAAAATTGATAGGCATTTATCAGTTGCACTAAAATATGTATTCTGTAGAATATGTGGTGCAAAGAATAGTTATTATTCATTTACAGGACCACACAAAAGAATTCTGTTACATAATGATATGGGGGGGGGGGAATTGCTCGGCATATTTTAATTATGTTAAACTATTTCATATATAAGGAAATTGATATACATCACTGAGTTTTACTATAAGTTATTTCTTGTACAATATGAAGAGCTATAATGCTCCATTTACAGGGACACACAAAAGATTTCAGATACTATATTGTATCCAAAAGTACTGTACACAGGGTTCATACTCATTTTCAAAAAAAAATCCCCTGAGAATCCCCTGGTGTATTTTCAGGGATGCATAATTTTTCCATGTCAACAATTAATGACATTTTTTAAACCAGTATCACGACCCCTCACCCCCTTCTCCTTAAAAAAAATACAAACTAGATAATCTATACATACATAAAAATACAGTTTATATATCACCTATATAAACAATATGAATAGAACTTTAAAGGGAAAACATTAATTTGTGTATAACAGAGATGAAGTCTGCGAGCATTGTGGGGCTCTCCTTAAAAAACTTGGTAGATTGCAGTAAGAATTTAATTTCCACTTAGGGATTTTATTACCTTTTTGAAAAGCATTATGAATAATATGAAGGCTCAAGTGTCAATATCAATTTTAAAATGTCCTTTATTTTGCTTAAGTTCTTCTTTAACAGTTTTCAAACCTCACGATGTTAGAAGGCATGTCTAGTGACTGAATGGATGTCGCCAGACGTTAGTAGTATAGATTAAATATAACATATGTTATATCTAATCTGTAAGAAGGGGTGGCTAATTTCCAATTCTACATATCACGGTGTTAGAAAAAAGTCTTAGTTTGATTTCATTAAGACTACACAAAACACGCAAACAGCAGCAATTGCCCTCAATTTCCCAGAGTAACCAATCATTTAGCCAGGTTTTCCCAGGTTTGGAGAATATTTTGCAATATCCCCTGAGATTCCCCTGATTTTTTAGGGCCAAAATTTATCCCCTGATTATCCCAGGAATCCCATAATTCCCTGATGAGTATGAACCCTGTGTACATTAGCGATGATTGCTGGAAATGCATTTTTAATTATATGTGCTTTTATGATTCACTATACCTATGCTTATTATATGGTGTGTATAAATGCTATAATTCATATACAGGGTTATATACATACAATTTGTAAGAGTTACTGGGAATGAGCGCTAATTGCTTAAAAGTGGTTTTCAAATGAGTTATGCATTTTTACACTGAACTGCATTTACTTTACTAAGAAATGTTTGTAGAAAATAGATAAAATGATATACAGGGTCAAGCAAAGAATTGGAAACATGGCTGTCTGTGGATGATAATTTTTGGAAATGTGATTTCAATAGTTTTAAGAGTGTTTTAGTTTGAATGGAATTTGGCTATGGACGGTAACTGCTGAAATCAGTTTTTTAAACGTTTTATGTGTTTTCTAAAATGTTTACTTAGTTATTGTATTTCCCTAAATAAAGAAGCTTTGTTAAAGCATTCAGGAAGTGTTGGAAAGTTTCACACTCTATGCTTAACGTATAAGTTTTCTTTCTTTTTTATATTTTGGCAGCAGGTTTTATGATGAGGATACTTTCACTTTCGAAACTGGTTCTGAAAGTGAGCATAAAAAAATTCCTAAAAGTCCTAATAAAAAAAATGGCCTTTGTAGAGATATCCACCTCAGCTATTGAATGAAAAAAAAATCATTTAAAATATGGAAATGCAAATGAGATATAAAAAAAACCTCTCCCATAGGATTAACATTTACAAGGCACTTTTGTGTGAATGATAAAGGCCTCTTAAGATGCAGACATTAAAGATTTATGCCATGACATCATACAAAAGATAGACTCATCAAGTCATTCCCAGCAGAAACAGAACAAGTCCGAAAGTTGTTTTTGCACTTAAGTGTTATCCAGCCCAGGAGATAAGATTGTCAAAAACGGCTGATAGTTGCGAATCTTATTTATCATAACACTCAAGCTCAAAGTAGTCATTTGACATATGATCTATTAAATACACAGCAGTCTTAAAAATGGTAAATAACATCAGTTTAGTAAAATTAATAAATAGTAAATAATATGAAGAAGTAAAAATCCCAAACAATATAAGAAAAGGTAAAGGTAAACAATATAACATTAATTCTAAAGCCTTAATTCAATATACATTAGAAGTGCAATGCACCAATGTAATTAAAAAATAAATAAAAGTTGGTATAATTAGTATTATTGATGCAATGCTAAGCACAGTTGTATATGACCTGGATTGGACAATATGTAAATACAGTTTTTCGTTTGTTTTATTTTTCAGTTTTGAATGCCATAAAATAATTAACTGATAATCAAAATATTAAGTTAACAGATAAACGCAGTTGTTAGCATAAAAAAAAAAATTGTTAAAAAAGTATAGAATTTGTGAGTAGAAATATTTTGTATAGATCCATAAAAATATTTTGAAACTGACTTATGTAGTTTTTTTAAATAGCCAACTCAGTGAATGACTCCAAAAATTTAAATGTCGACTTGCTTCTTTTTATGCAGAATGAACAATGGTTCCAATTGTGTGATGTAACCTCAACAAAGTGATGTCAATGGTTAAAGAAATAGTAATACATATTCACAAAATTCTAGGTACTTTTGTGTTATCTTGGTACTAATGAGCGACAAAATTTTTTGAATATCACCACCTTTTTTTTTTTTTTTTTTTTTCACCAATCTTATAACATATTATAGACAACAGTTTAACAATTGGAATCACAGACGACATAACTCTATGTGAATGCATGAATAATATTTCGATAAAAAATAATGAAGATTAGTTATAAAAAGTTTGACATTTTGTATTATAATATCTTAGAAAAATTGAGCTAAAGATAAATAAAGAAGTAGTAAAGCAGTCATTAAAATAAAAATAAAAAGTTGAATTAAAAATCATTTCATTATGTAACAAACATGTGCATCATGTTTAAAGTTAAGGGAATGTGACATTTACATTATATTACATTGACATTACATTATTGGCATTTAATCTTATAGTTTGGTGATATTTTTTTGGACGACAGGATAATCAAGCAGTAGGGGAGAGTTGGGAGGAGTGGGACAGATTTCACTATTTATTTTTTAATTCACTGCTTATGTTTTACCAAGAGTACAGCTTATAAAAATCTAATAGTATGTTACTTAAGCTATGTTTAAAAAATACAAACGCTGTGAAATACAAACAACTGGCTTTTATTTGCACGTTTTAAAATGTTAACATTTTTGTCCCACACCTCCCTCATATGAGGGAGGTATGGGACGCACATGAGGGAGGAATAGGACACTGTTTGATAAAAATTAAATTACAGTAGACGCTCGATTTCACGAACCTCTTTTTTACGAATTACTCGTTTTTACGAATTGTTGTACTGGTCCCGACCAGCATCTCATTGAACTAATGTTACTCCCATTTACGAACTTTCGATTTTACGAACAGATTTTATGAGTCCCAACGAGTTCGTAAAATCGAGCGTCTACTGTAACACATATTGTATTTTGATAAGTCAACACTGAAAGCAAGGTAGGGCTGGGCTCGGCTGGTACCACAAATTATTTGTGGTTGAGGCAATTTCATTATGATATCCCTTTTCTCTACCTCACTGAAGTCATTTTCATGTGAGAAGTAAAATTTTTCTTTTTCATCATTTTTGAATATGATAAACTCCTTATCACTGTCTATATCCTCAACTCTGCCAATATAATAAACAGCTGTCTTCTTCGTCAAAATTTTAACAATTACAAAGTCATTTATCCTAATTTTGGATCATCAGTTAACCAATCAAATTCTTCAGCAATTTCATTATCATTGTGAGTAATCAAATCAAAAGTCTTCATCTGTAGAATCATGCAACAAAAATTTCCCATCAATGGAATCATCAGATAATTCATTCGCTTTTTTCTGTTTCTTCCTTTTCACCTTAAGAGTTTTCTTTTTACACAATCTCTTCTGCTTTTTATCAGCAGCTATTTTTTCAATTTCTTCTTTTTCTGGTGTGTCAGTGATGATTTTTTATCTTTCCTTTTTTCTGTCTTTCTTTATAGTTTTTGTGGAAATGCTTTACGATAAGGGTGCATATCGGAAGGACTCAAAGGTGTTTGAGAACATGTCCCATTCCTCCCTCACTGATGCTGTCCCATTCCTCCCTCTGCTGAATATTTTTTAAAAATGCTTATCATATATATCATACTACATTTATGCTTTATTTGGCTGCTAGTTTACAAGCACTATATCTTTAAGTTTATTATACAATTATAATATTTTTATTTTAAATATAATATAATTGAAACAAATCATTGAAAGAATAAGAATTTGCACTTACTTCTGAGGTATGAAAATAAAATTTTCCCTTTTAAATGCAAACAATAATACAGTTGGTGTAACAATTAGAATCAAACATGAGGCTATAGATGTTTTATCTAGTGGACAAACTAGAACTTAATTCTAACAGTTATTTTGGACATAAATGCTGCTGTCCCACACGTCCCACTGTCCCATTCCTCCCAACTCTCCCCTACCAAAAAATTTAAACAAAATAGTGACTAGACATCCACAAAATTCTAAAATCTGCACAGCCTGTGGTCCCAAAGCAATGCAGATTTAAGACAGTCTACTGTATACAAAAATCAATAATATAAATAGGATGCTTAGATATTTATACATAAATGAAAATATAAGCAAGCATAATGTTCATTAGATTTGTTTACCTAGCTCTTTATATCATTTGTCAACAAATCTTACTTTCTGAAGTTGAATTAAGCCAACCCCTTTTAAAAAACGTCAAAGCCCCTATGTGAAAAAATACCATAATTTTATTAAATTAATCAATAATAATGCAATTCAACGAAAAAAAGTATATATATAAAACAAGGAAAAAGTAATGTCATATTGATAAACAAAGTACGTTGGCCATCGCTAAGACCTTTTATTTGGGGGGGGGGGGATAGGACCTTAAATTGCCAAGTCAAATTTCATTATTTACCAACTCATTAAGAAGTAAAAATAAATAGTTCTCGATGTTTGCCAACTAGTTTTATAATTTTGCCAAGTTACCACAATTAGAACATGTAATATAGTTTGCATTTGTAAAAAGTTTAATAATATATTCCGAAGTAGATTTATAACTTTTGCCAAGTGTATCAGAAATAGAAAGCATATTATATTTTTTATTCAAGTTTTAAACAAATTTGCCAACTGTAACAGCATTTGTGAATGTTTGGTGGGTGAGTCTCCCAACAATACTTTAATTATTTTTATACAAAATTTAATAGATTTTAAATTGTAGTTACAATAATCGGTACTACTTAGTTATCCCGTTGACCTATTTCGCCAAATTAACATAATTTTTATTTTAAATAACGAAAGAACAAATAAATTAGTATAATATTAATAAAATACAAATAAAATGTCAAAATAAAAATCACTTGATGACATAAACACGTGTAACTTGCTTAAAGTCAAATGAATGTGACATTTACGATCAACCATTATTGGCATTTAATCCTATAGTTTGGTGATAGATTTTAGGTCGATGGGATAACTAAGTAGTACACAATAATCAAACTACAATATAACGAAGGGTTGAGGAACGCTCTGCTCACCTCATATAATAAGAAATTTTGGTACTTGCATATTTTCCAGGACAAGTAAAAATATCGCTGAAAATGATTCTCTATTGAAAACTTTGTTACTGTCAAATATCAATTATGTTCAAAACAATAATTTAAAATGCATTTTTTAAATATGAATTGTATATGTAATTTAGTGTAAATTTATTAAATATGGATATAAAACATCATTGATGGCTTTTAGTAATAAACGATATGAACGATGATAGTTTTATTTCTTACAGTTTGTTATACCCTCAAGAATGAATATAATATAAATATCATGGAACATAAATATGTTATATCTATGCGATTTTCATATAATTATATAATATAATATTAACTATGCAGTTTAATTAAAAAAAGCAAAAAAATAAATTAATAACAATAATTAATAAGGGTTACTGTAACTTAAAATTAAATGTTGAAAGTTTATTATTAACTAAAGTAAATTTTCTGTTTATTAATGACTAATTTTATGTTTAATACTAATTATTAATTGATAAATGATGTCTATCATTAAAAAAGAAATTAAATAAAATTCAGTATAAAAATGAGACTAGATTAACCCTTGATCAGCAGATTTAATAGTTAGAAATGTAATCCCTATTTAGTAATAGTGGTGCCTTTTTATGTAGGTATACAGCAAATTTTTCAGAGATTATTCAAGAAACATTTAAGACAGCCTATTCTCTTTGAACCGTGTGTTGATTATATTTAAATGGTTAGGAATCTATCTTTAAAATCCCCCCCTCCCCCTATCTTTCATTTCAAAGAACTCTGATAAAAAAAAAGTTCATATAAAAGCATATATTCCCATGGCTGCCATCTTGGATTTTTTCTTGGCGTGAAAATCCACCAAGTAGTAAATGTCACCAAGTAGCAATTTATGCGCATGTTAAGCTTAACGAAAAAAAAAATGTAAGAAAACCGAGATTAAAGAAAAAATTAACACCAAATCAATCAAAATTAATAATTTAAAATCAGAAACTGGTGTTCATTTCTAATTTACAGAAGTATGAACGCTTTGCATTCATGAAAAAAAAAAATATATATATATATCACTGAATACAGCAACATAGTTCTGCAGCAATCTGAAAAACGCAGGAAACTCCTTAAAGCGGCAGTCAGTAAATGCACGTAAATATGCTAAATGAACGCTATGCGTTCATAAACAGAAAAAAAAATCACTGGATTCAGCAAACTACTAGTTGTGCAGCAGAAAAAAAAAATCACTGGATTCAGCAAACTAGTTGTGCAGCAATCTCAAAAATATGCGAAACTCATAAGGCCCACATGTATGAGAAATATACAATAAACGGCTAATATAAAACATTACAACAAAATATTCATAAATTTATTAACAGAGCCGTGCGAAGAGAAAACTGCGCCCGGGGCAGCGTGTCAATTTGGCGCCCCCCCCCCCCCTCCTTCAAAATTGATAAAGGGCAGAAACAGAAATAAGTTATATTGAATAAATAGTTTGCGTTTATTTTAGAACTTTAAAAGATTTAATTTTAATTCAGAAATTCCAAACAACTAAATAACAGAAAAGAAAATTGCATTTATTTGTTAATGAAATCATGATGCTTTGCGACAGATTTTTCTTAACCTTTCTCACATATTTTTCTAGCCATTTTTAGTTCTTGTTAGTCTTTAAGCTGCAGAAAATGGGTAAAAATCGCTAACAACCAGATTGGAAACAAGCGGTGCCATCAACCAATAAGTACTAAAAAAGCAAAACAAACAAAAAACCTGCAGAACATAATGTAAAAGATAAGAATAAATTATAGTTTCAGCACATTAATTAAGAAAGATAACTGAAGCAATGTTTTAATTAATACAAAATATAATATCAGGCAAATACATTTTCTTGCATTTAGGGTAACAAAATCGTTTATTATTTTATGTGTAAAGATTGTGACACACTGAATTTTATAGAAAGTAAATTCAGGTTGCTTAATCTCTCGACTCATAGTAGATCTTAAGTAGTTTTTACTATTTTATTGTTACTGGAATACTTATAAATTATGTACGCTGTCTCCATGTTTTTGTAATTCCTTGTTTTCCCAAAGTTAAAATTATGGAGCAACTAAAGGATTTCTAAATGATTCATTTTATAAAAGTTTTTACCTAATGGTGGAAATAAGGTTTTCGCATTTAAAACCTCGCTTAACAAGTCCATTCAAGTCAGCAATAAAGGGCAAGGTCCAGGCAATATTAACAGATTTTCGATAACTGATTTTAGATTCGCAACAGCCAGAAATTCAAATGCTTGTTTTACATTTCTCAGTTTCTCAAACCTCCAGTTCAGTTGCACGGTTACAGTGTCTCTAAGTAACACGAAATCCTTCACATTCATATAAATTTCCACTTTCATCAGAAGCTTCGTAGTTAAATTGTTCTGCGAATTTTACGTTTTCTGTTTTGCTCAAATAAGGACTCTACATTTACAGACATAACCAAGTCTTCACTTTCTTGTTCAAAAAATTTCCTCTCTTATTGTCTGAAATGTGTTTTTTAGTGTTTCAATCAGTTTGCTGGCGATCAAAACATTGACAGTTTTTCCTTCTTTTTTTTTGTGAGAATAATATTAACTTTTTCTATTTCATTTAAAATGCTGTGTCAAACTAGTAGGCCGTAAATATAGGGGAATTTCTTTATTTGCTTTATTAAGCTTTTTGCTCCTGAGTAAGTTTACTCATTTTACTTCATTTCTATAAGGTCTTCCAGAGCTTTTAAAATCTGTGGCAATTGCTTATAAACTGCAGATATAGCTTTATATTTTCATGACCAGAGAGTATCGCAATGTTTCTTTAAATAAACTGATAAGTGGGACATAAGTATATCCCATCTTTCAGTAGAAGAGAAGAAAAAGCAAACACATTTTATACAGCTCGGGGCATTTTTGGTCATACACCAGCAGCACGAACTCAAAGTTTAGAGAATGTGCAGAGCATGGTAAAAAATAGACGAATTAATTTACTTCGACGATTCGAGCTTACACAACATTATATTGGGAAGCCATATTTGCACCATATCACAACATAGAACTCTGAAGGGTTGATATTGGTATTGTTTATGACGGCCGATTATCTACGAGTTGGATATAGTAGGCCGAAGTGGGATGGGAGCGTCCTCCTGTAAGGTCTTTCTAAGGGAACCTAACCCGTATTTACGCAAGGTTCGAAGAAAACTACGGACAATTTCGAACGATTAGGCTGACGTGCGTGATTGGGTCGAACTCAGCACCTGCCGTCTACCATCTTTGAGAACAGAACCTCTCGTGCAGCTGTGAATGTCGAGATTGTCGGACATTAGCTTATCTTAAATTTCTTATGCTAATTTTTTTCCTTTTTTTTCTTCTTTTTTTTTAACTTGATGTAGTCAAGAAACCTTTCCACGAATGAAAATTTTCTATTTTCGGTATCGTATAATTTGTGTCATTTGTTCTTTGTGAGGTGTAATGCATTCCTAAACTGGACTGTGTTTAAAATTCAGTAACTTGCAAATGGTTACAGTTACTAAAAGAAATTCTTGCAGTGGAGTTATGTAAGATATTAGAAGTATTTTTACTGCGGTTCTCGGTTTTAGTTCCAAATAGCAGAGATAGATGGCAAGCAATAAGCACTCAATGGAGGCTTAAACTGAAATCCCCTAGCATCATGCGAAGGAAGAAGGTAAATATATAGAATAGGCCTCTAAAAATAAGATTGTATTGGAGAATGAGACCCACTCCATACATTTAGCCTCCTCTTTTCGCATCAGCGTTGGCGATTTTGGTTTTGGCCTTAATTGAGCACCTATGGTGCTAGATGTTGCCTTTATAGTGCTTGTGTGGTTATACATTGCTGGCATAATTGTCAATTCAGTATAAACTTGATTGATTTTCACGAATATGGTTTAATAAAGTATACTGCTGTAACCTGAATTGACTATAAACCTGTTTAATTCTTCAACAAATCATCGATATTTATGTTGTAATGTGAAATTGTAAAACAGCAGTATAAGAATTGAAAAAGTCATTTGTAACGCGAGCAGCTAGTGATTTGGTCTGCCCCTCGGCATTGCACTATCACTCTAAAGCATAAGCTGAGTTCCCGAAGTGGTCATCGCTGCTTGCAGCGCCATCTATAGTTGCTATTTGGAACTAAAGTCGGGAATTGAGGTAAAGAAAAACTGACATTTTACATTACCTTCCGGCAATTTTTTTTAAATGGCTGTCACCATTTATAGGTTATTGAATTTTAAAAACAGTCAGTCCATTTTAGGACACTCGGTATATGGAGCGCGATCGAACGAAATTGAAAAAATACCTTGCTCTATTAATTTCTTCTACAATCGTTTTCCTTACTTCATTGGCAAGAAAGTTCATAATTTCATCCTGAATATATTTTGCCATTTATCTTTTTCACTTTCAATAATTTTCACTTTAGCTCTTTTCAAATTTGCTGTCGGTTATATGATTTAATTTTAAACATCTCTCAAGTTTCTTTTAGCGAATGCATGCATTCCTGTGTTCTAGAGCATTTTTATGCTCAGGAATTTTAGGATTTAATTTCTTCCACATGAAAAACCCGTAACCTGGATGGGCTAACTGTGGAGGGCGATCATGATAATTGGTGAATAGTAAAAAGAGAAAGCAAAATATAGTGATTCCCTTAATTAAGTTATCCAATAAGCCGCAATCACCGTTAATAATTTCTCCACTAGGTATAATTTTCTTGAACGTTAGTTTGGAAAATTGTAGTCCTTATGCAATCACAGATTTCATGTAATCAGCATTTTCATCCTGTGCTGGACCTTTTTTTAACAGCAAAGTAAAGCCCGAATGACTATAAGAATGATCCCATAGTTGAATCAGAATAGGTTAGCAATTCATATTCACTGAGCGTGGCAGGTGGCAGAAACTTTCGTATACAATGTAAAGGGCCCGCAGAGTGCAAACACTGCAATAAAATATCACAAAAGCATATTATGAAATCATCAGATCTAAAGAGCTCAATGAAAAGTAAATGTGAACAATGCAATAATTTTGAAATGAAAAATGTACATACTTCCATTGGGAAAAATATTCCCGATATGTAAATATATACATTTAGTTTTACAAAAATATAGAATATCGAAGAGTGAAAAAAAAATTCCAATGAAAATGATCGACGACAATTAAAAAAAAAACGGAAATTGCTAGTACAGTACAAATTTGGCGCCCCTAAATTTCTGCGCCCGGGGCGACCACCCCCTTCGCCCCCCCTTTCGCACGGTGCTGTTTATTAACATACCTTAATCCGAAAAAGCTCAAGCACAAAATACCTGCTAGCATCACCTTCATTTCCCAAAATAGGCCTATGACTAGACACTCTAAACAAGCCTCCTTTTTCCTTCAAAATTTCCTGCTCTTATTTCTTAATTACATCAGCAACAGTGGGTAAACTTACTATAGAAGCCATACTCAATCAAATAAATTTAAGATAAAAATAAAAAGATAGAAAGATACAACCTGGTATCAAAGCAAGTGGGCAAAATCACAAGAGAAAAACAGCGTCACATATTAGCAGCAGTTAAATCCAGGAGTGAAGTGATCAATACACTACCTTGCGGAAAAACAGGATTGCCACAACACGTCACTCGTTGTGGTTGCCATATCGATAAAGATCGCCAAGAAACATAAAAAATTCCAAGATGGCAGCCGCAGGAATATACAAGATCTAAGCGAAAAAGAAAACAAGCTTCGAAATGGAATTTTGGGAAGGAGCCCCAATTTTACCCAGATGATCTTTTCTATAAATATTCGATCGGGTCAATAAAGTATTACATATATTTCTGAAATTCTGGTCTTTGATTTTTCTTATAAAAATTTCAAATTAAAAACAATACTTTTCTATACAACAAATTAAATACAGATGGATGGCCGTAAAATAAGAAAAAGATTATTCAATTATATTATGTATTGACGTAATAAAAGTATCAACATGAGCGGAACATTCTTTTGTTCATGGTAAGTAAACTGAGATTCGTCACCCCCCCCCCCCCACACACACACACACACACCAATGCCTCTATGAATGTGTCGTCTAAATATTTTGAAAGCATTGATTTTCAGCACCCCATACCTGAAAGCCATACATGCGTGCGTGAAAATACTTCAATACAAAGCGTTCTTTTTTTCTATAATTTAAAAGCTTTTTAAACTATAACGCATTTAGTTTCAGAATACTATACAACCACAGTAAAAAAAAAAAAAGCTACTATTTTAAAAATGACTCCTTTTTGTTCGTTAGTTTCTTGAATGGGGAAATTTTTGTGAAAAAATACTTTTGATAACGACTTGTTAACATTGTGTCAATGGCTGGACATCTGTTCCGTGCTAATAATCTGTTAGATTACATATTGAAAACGAATATAATCCGACACAGCATAAGAAATAACAAAAATATTATTTTCAATACTAACGTGCTATTAGGGGTTAAATAATATATACTGTCATGTATTGACTCTACGAACTTATTGACTTCTACTGTTCTGTATTGCCTCCATGGTCTAAATGTAAAAACTCTCCTGGGTTTGAGAGTTCGTCTGTAAAAAGTTTCAGTTCTGCTTCTGTATCTTAGCTTGTATGTTGATGTCTTTGTCCGTGCAACGTAGTTAAATTAAATTAATGTGGCAAATGATTCATTTCTTATTTCCAGTGTCATTCCATTATGAAAGTATTTAACACTGGCGACGAGCGAGAACAAACGGATTCATTTTTATTGAAGTAATGTTTTATTCTTTAGTTTTTCTGAACTGAACTATTTTAGTTTCGATTCGTTCTTTGTTGCCAAGTGCATAATGTCTCTCGGTAAACTAGAAGAATTTCTAATAGGAAAAACTAATTGGACGGAATACAAGGAACGCTTGGGTTTCTATTTTGCAGCAAATGGAATTGATGATGCCGTTAAAAAGCGTGCTATTTTTCTCAGTGTGGCCGGGCCAGCACTATATTCTTTAATACGTTCTTTGTGTACCCCGAATTCCCCGGATGCTGTGAATTTTCCTGATCTGCTACTGACGTTGGATGGACATTTTTCGCCAAAACCATCTGAAATATTGTGTCGATTCAAGTTTAACAAAAGGGACCAACGACAAAATGAAAGTATCGCTGACTTTGTTGCAGAACTCCGGAAACTGTCCGAAAATTGTAATTTCGGTGCTCAGTTAGATTCCATGCTCCGCGACAGGCTGGTCTGCGGAATCCGAAATGAAGAAATTCAGCGTAAGTTATTGGCTGATCCGGCATTAACCCTCACTACAGCCATGGATATCGCTCTGGCAGGAGAAGCGGCGTTACGACAAGCATCTGAAATTCGAGGAAATATTAATGATTCTTACAAGCCGGTGAATCTGATTAAAGCTAAAGCGCACAACAGGGGTTCAAAGGAAAAGCCAATTACTCAAAACAAAAAACCTTGTCATAGGTGTGGGGTGAATCACCCTTTCGGGGAGTGTAGATTTCTAAAAGCTACATGTAACTACTGCAAAAAGGTAGGTCACATAGCCAAGATGTGTAATTCAAAAAATTTCAAAAAGGCAGTTATAAATAATTCTAAAGTTCACGAGATAGATTCAGGTAAGTCAGTTATCGACGATTGTTATGATTGTGTATATAATATTAATGCTTTAAATTCCGTTAGTGACTGTCCGCCTAACGATATAAGTGTAAAATTAAATGGTATCAGCCATAAAATGGAGATAGACTCCGGTTCTTTACATTCCATAATTAGTTCTAGCACTTATGCTAGGTTATGGCCAGTAAATCCTCCTTCTTTACTGCCAGTTTCAGATCAATATCTGAGAACTTGGAATTCTGAAATATTAAATGTAAATGGCTATTTTGACGTAAATGTGCAATATAATTCACAAGATGTTACCTTGCCTTTATTAGTTCTTGAGGGTAGGGGTAAATCCTTAATTGGTCGTAGTTGGTTTGATGCTTTGAAAATAAATATTAATGTTGGTGATTCTAATGTTCATAAAATGTATGTTCCAACTTTAAATTCAATTTTATTAGAATTCAGTGATATTTTCAGTGAAACTTTAGGTAGTTTTAAGGGACCCCCCATTTCAATTAAGGTTGATGAAAATTGTGCTCCTAAATATCTTAAAGCACGTAATGTACCTTTCGCTTTAAGAAATAAAATAATCGATGAAATTCAAAATATGGTAAATAAGGGGATTCTTCAGCCGATTTCTTATTCCGACTGGGCTACACCTGTGGTTCCAGTTGTCAAAAAAGATGGTAGCATTCGTTTATGTGGAGATTATCGCAGTACTGTGAACCAGGCTGTGAAACAATTCAGCTACCCGCTGCCTACCGTTAAGGAGGTTTTAGCGACTATGACAGGTGGTACTATTTTTTCCAAATTGGACCTGTCCGAAGCTTATTTACAACTTCCGGTGGATGAGCCTACTTCTAAAATTTTAACTTTAAATACAATTAAGGGTCTTTTTAGGGTAACTAGACTGCCATTTGGCATCTCAGTTGCTGTTTCAATTTTCCAGAAAAAAATTGAGGAAGTTCTGGCGGGAATTAACGGGGTATTACCTTACTTAGATGATATTTTTATTCAGGGTAAAACTATAGATGATCATAATTTGAAATTAAAACAGGTATTGGAACGTTTAAAATCATCAGGCATTCACCTTAAACGCGAAAAATGCGTATTTGCAGTTCCCACAATAGAGTTATTGGGATTTCAAGTTACTAAAGAGGGTATTAAACCAAGTTTAAATAAAGTTAAGGCCATCCACGAAGCTCCTAGTCCGAAAGACAAGACTGAACTTCAAGCTTTCTTAGGGTTATTAAATTTTTATTGTAATTTTCTAAAGAATAGATCTTCTGTTTTAGAACCTTTGCATAGATTGCTAAGGAAGGACACAGTTTGGCGTTGGACGCCTACACACCAGAAAGCTTACGCAGCGGCTAAAAATTTATTGGCGGAAGATACCGTTTTAGCACATTTTGATGAAAGCCTTCCCTTGATTCTCACTTGTGATGCTTCATCTTACGGGGTTGGTAGTGTGTTAAGCCACATTTTACCCGACGGTAAAGAAACTCCCATAGCTTATCATTCCCGAACTTTAACAACAGCTGAAAGAAACTATAGCCAAACAGATCGCGAGGCACTTTCAATAATTTCAGCGGTAAAGAAATTCAATCAATATTTGCAGGGTCGTAAATTCAAAATTATTACTGACCATAAACCTCTTTTAGGCCTATTTAATCCAAATAAGCCTTTAGCCCAAATGATTTCTCCGCGAGTTCTTAGATGGGGTTTAATACTGGCAGCTTATAGTTATGATCTAGAATATAGGAAGGGTAAGGACATAGTGAATGCAGATGCGCTTAGCCGCTTACCTTTGAACACCCCTGATTGTGAAATTCCGGCTCAAGCTGATGTGCTACTATTGGAATTTTCCCCTGTCACTCAGCTCAATTCTAAATTGATTTCATCGGCAACTAAAAAAGATCCAGTACTTTCTAGAGTAGCTCTGATGATCATGAATGGTTGGCCTGCCAAAATGACTGACAGTAATTTCAAACCGTACTTTAATCGCCGCAATGAATTAAGTGTCCATCAAGATTGTGTCTTATGGGGTAGTAGAGTTGTTATACCTACTCCACTCCAAAATGAAGTCCTCGTCCTCCTTCATAATGGACACCCCGGAATAGTTAGGATGAAGGGTCTCGCACGCAGCTATGTGTGGTGGCCTAATATGGATAGTGCCATTGAGAATTCAGTAAAATCCTGTAGTTTGTGCCAAGAAAATCAAAAAGCACCTGACAAAGCCCCAATACATCCTTGGGAATGGACAGAAAAACCATGGTCTCGCCTTCACATAGATTTCGCTGGTCCTTTCCAAGGGAAAACATTTTTCATTTTAGTAGATTCTCACTCCAAGTGGCTGGAGGTTATACCAGTTTCCTCCATGTCGTCTTCGGCTGCCATTGACAACCTCAGATCTATATTTGCCACTCATGGACTCCCAGATTCAATCGCATCGGATAATGGTAAAACATTTAGATCCTCTGAATTTCAAGAATTTTTAGCACTGAACCAGATTCGACCTATTTTCGTAGCTCCCTATCATCCTTCCTCTAATGGCCAAGCTGAGAGAATGGTGGCTACGACAAAACAAGCTTTGAAACGTATAATTCATGGTAACTGGAGAACTCGTCTGGCTAGATTTTTATTTGCACAGCATACCTTGCCGAATACAACTACCGGTAAATCGCCGGCAGAGATTTTAATGAACAGGCGGCTGACATCTCTCTTGGATAGGTTACACCCTGATCTTAATAAGGAGATGCAATCCAAGAAAGAGAAACTGGCTGAGGTAGACAAAAGTAAACGTCTACGTCAATTTCAAATAGACGATCCCGTGTACATCCGGAATTACTGTTCAGGTCCGCCTTGGATTCCAGCAAAGGTTGTAGAAACAACAGGGCCAGTCTCCTACAAAACTCAAGATTTAGTGGATGGTATTATCCACAGACGTCATGTCGATCAGGTTCGCAGCCGTGTACCAGCAGAAACGTCAACAGAGCCCTCTGTGAGTACACCTTCTGCGATTTCGCCATCTCCAAAGGAGGTTCCAGTGCCACTTGATTCTCCAACAGTTCCCGATCCCGTGTGTGGAGATGATTCCGAGCCGGTGGATGAGGAACCTACACTACGACGCTCTGAACGTCCCCGAACCACTCCAAAACATTTGAGTGACTATCTACTCTATTCCTAGAGGGGAGGAGTGTCATGTATTGACTCTACGAACTTATTGACTTCTACTGTTCTGTATTGCCTCCATGGTCTAAATGTAAAAACTCTCCTGGGTTTGAGAGTTCGTCTGTAAAAAGTTTCAGTTCTGCTTCTGTATCTTAGCTTGTATGTTGATGTCTTTGTCCGTGCAACGTAGTTAAATTAAATTAATGTGGCAAATGATTCATTTCTTATTTCCAGTGTCATTCCATTATGAAAGTATTTAACATATACCAACTATAAAAATATAAAATATCACGCCAACGATATTCAACAAAAAAACTCTCGAAACTAATAGTTTTCATATGAAGGAATGAATCATTTTCATTGAATCATAATGTAAAAATCCACGATTCATTCTTGCTTAGGCGTCCTGTGTCTTGTCGTGTTTCTAATAACAGGTAACTTTTAAAGCATGAATATATTGATCTCATCCTCTTTACTAAAATAAGTTAATGCTTTTCTTTTGTTAATCTTCTACTCCCGGAAATTTTACAATTTGCGATTTAATAATATGACTACACAAAATTTCATGTGTCGCAACTTTCATTTTTGCTGATATTTAGTCATTTAAAGTATTATTAAAATGTTTTATGGAACAGATGTGTCATTATCCTTCCATCTGCCATCTTGGATTTTTTTTGGGCGTGAATTAAAAACTGTTTTTTAATTAATAGTTATAATTATTATATTCCAGTTTCTTTAATATTATATTAAATATTTAACCATTGGCGACATTTGCTACTTGGCGGAAAAGGAGTTTTCACGCAAGAAAAAAATCCAAGATGGCGGATGGAGGGATAATAACACATCTAAGCCTGATTTTGATTGTAGGTACCTAGTCTGTTATTTTTTTAATAATTGATCGCATAATAAAGTAATACTAAGAAGTTTATTAGAATTTACATAAAAGAATACTCTCACTCAAGAAACTACTTCAAGAATCTAAAATTTCGATATCTGCATAATGTTCGATGGGTTGCCAGTAAGTGCTGTGGTTCCACTGATTTTTTTTTATTATTATTCTATTGTTTTCGTACGCTTTGAAGAATGGTACTTATGGGGAAGAGTCCCATAACCTGTGCCGGAAGATTTGGTTTTCGCCAAAAATCTTCCGGCACAGGATATGGAACTCATCCCCTTGGGATCTGAGATATTCTGCGTAAGGGGTTTTTCCGCAATTCGGAACACTTTACTATAAGTATTAAGAATTGTACACAATAATGGCATGAAATGTATAAAACATGAATAATTAAAGGAAATACATACTTACAAATTTCTTAATTTAATAATTTATTTACACAAAATAAAAAACATTCTGAATTATACAATTCAAATTTTAAAAAATGCAACATATAAGAAGGTTGCTTAGATTGTGTCTCTTGCTCTAATTGTTCCTGTATCCTGTAATTATTTGCTGCATTCCACAATTCAGTTGATAAATATAACTCACTTGAAATTTTTTTACCCACCTCATTCTGCTGATCATCATCACTTCCATTAGACATATTATTTGTCATTATGTCACAAATCTCACTGCCAGACATCTGATGACTTACAGGAGTATCTTCATCAGCGTTTAGGCAACCTTCCACTGCCTTTTGATCCAGCAATTGAGCTTCTGAACATGAAAGTCTTTAAGCAAGTCCTTAGTCCAACAGATTTGTTATAATTTCCTTCTCCTTTTAATTTTAAAGTCTTTCACTTCAAACTCATCCACATCATCAAAATATACCGCAGATGGCCACAAATTGCACCACCCATGGACAAGTGTATTTTCGTGTGCTGCATCTCATGCTTGCCATAAAAGATATCTTTAATTTTTACATTTTTGAAATGAAACTCATTAAGTTTTGGTTATCATTTTGCATTATGGTTTTCAGAGCATTCTGAATACAGGATGATTGATAATGGATCTGACACTGTATTACATAAAAGAATGTTGAATTAAGCAAGAAAAACCTCACATAAACTCTGAGCACAGCCATCTCTACACCGGCCAAATCGCTAAACTAACTTCAGCGGGTCACATGACCAGTCGAAGGCGGTTAAATTGAAGCGAAATCAAAGTGACGGGCACCATTTATTCTGTTCTTGAAAATTCCATCGTTGATGAATACAAGTCGCAGTTTTCGTATAAAGTTGCACATGGTTCATGATTTCCATCTTTATACTATCTGTTTTATTTAGATACTTATGTTTTATTTGAAGAAAGTGTTTCATGTGTTTTCCCTGCTTTTCATGTGCTTCCTAGTGTTTCATTGTTTCTCTTTCTGAAAAGAAAATATGGCTCTCAAGGATTCGCAAATATAATTTTAATTTCATCTAAAAGGCTAGAATATGCATTAAATATTCTAAAATGATGTTCAGTGGATATCACCAAGGATTAACATACCTATTGAAATAAGTTCTGATTTAACTTTTCAAATTTATTGTCTTAATAAAACAAATTATAGCAGACGCTTGGTTTGAATATTAGCAATCTCAGAAAATAAGTATAAGGTTGACATGATTGTTAAAATATATGATAAATGTACAGTTATATGTCAGTAATTATTATATCTCTCTATAGAAGTTGATTAAGAAAAGACTAATAATTCAAAAGCTCTTTCATAATAAACAAAAATATTTAGATAAGAAATGCAATTTATCAATAAATCAGGCACGAAACAATTACTCCTAAAGGAGGAATTTCACCTTTTTTAAAGCAATTTTGGACATTTTCTGGATTGATGCAAAACTGCAAAGAAAATATTGGAAGCATATATGAGAGGAAGGGGGGGGGGGGTGTCTAGGAAATTTAGTAATCATTTTGTTTACTCAAATCGTCGGAATTTGTTTCTGAATTACTGTGCAAAAAAGCCATCAAATCAAAGGTGAATAAGCATCTGAAAGTGGTGTAAATTGTTTCTAAAATGTCTTTCCAGAGTGATTTTTTTAGACTTTAAAAGGTAAAGGAAGTTTCCATAAGGTTCTTTTTGGAATAGAATGTTTTTTCCTAATTAACACTTTTGTGTAATTTCAGTGATGCAATTTTGGAGATGTATTTCTGGAGTAAAGATTAATTTGACTTGCTTGTATTTATGCAGCATGGAGGTTTGTTTTATTGTTTGTTTTTGAAAGGAGGGGGGAAATCTTAAACAGACAAACCTTCTAAAATAATATTTATTTTGACAAATTAATCGCTGTAGTTCACATAAATTCATCAGATATTTATGGTTTTACATCTTAGCAAACTGTCTTCAATTTCCTGTTTTGATTCAAAAGACCTGTAAAATTGTTAGTTTAAATTTCTTTTAATAAATTTTAAATTATTAAAATAAAATCATACATACAGTAATATTTTATTTTATTGTATAAATAAGTTAAAATGTGTCCAAAAATAAATATTGTATAGATGGAAAAAATTTTACAACTTTTTTTCTGTTTTTCACTTTCATGCCTGATAAATTTAGACGCATTTAAAGATCTTTAAATGATATATTAAACCCAGTTTATAAAAACATTGTGCCAATCCTACTTTTCATTGCAGTTTATGCTGCTTTCTAAACTTGCTAAAACATCACTGTTGTAATTACTGTATAGATTCTAGTAATGGTGATTTTTCATATGAATTTTTTACTAAAAATTAGTTAACTTTAGGTTAAAAATGTAGTGAATGACTTTGATCATTTATGTAAATATTGTACTCACAGGGATCTGTCCAGATTTTTCTTTCTGGGTCCTATTTTTGAAATTGTGAATAGTTTTTTTTTTTCACATTTATGAAAAATCTACTTTTAATTTTGGGAATTTGAAATTATCGTTATATTCAGGTTCTTGTTATACATTTTTAACAAGACCCTTTCCACATCTATATCTTGATAACAGGTTTTTTGACAAGTTAGATAGTATTACTTTTAAATTTTGTGATGAAAAGTACAGTTTGGAAATGCAAAAGTTTTGTGTAAAGCTAATTGTTAAGTTGAAAATTTTTGTGAAGAGTCCTGTTTTAAAATAAAAAGGTTGTGAAAGGTCCATTAAAGGACTTAACTTTTCTCTAAACAGATCCCTGGACTCATGACAGCTTTATTTATTTAAAAATATGATGCAAGTTGTATATAAGATCTTACCAAATAATTACTCAAAAATAGTTATTAAAAATTTTAATTAAGAAAAGAAATACAAGAGAAAAATTAAAAAAAACTGAAAAAAAAAATCTGTATTTATTTTTAGCATTCAACCTTAGGATATCTGAATTTCTTAACAATATGTAAATAATTTTTGTCGTGCTTTTCATAATTTAAATACCAAATTTATCCTTTCATTTATTTTTAATTTGTGTAAATGCATTTAGCCAATATAATATGTTATTCTTTTTATAACTAAGGGGCTGGCTCCAATATAAAACTTTGATCATGAAGCTAAAAAAACATTTTAAATTTTCTTTACTTTTCTGACAAATGTAATAGATGGGAAATATTTTTGTTAATTTTTGATAAATATTTTTGAATGATGGCTTTTTAATAGCAAATCGTACATTCTAGTGTATGGTATATTCAAAATTTTCCACGAGTTATTTTGATTACAGAATATTGCTTTTTACACATTAGTATAGTTCTTTACTTTGATGATGAGGTAATAATAAATCAAGTTTTATATTATGAAACAGATTTTTCAAGTAACAACCATAAAAAGCATAAATCTCTGTGAATTCAAAGGGTACTTTTTACAAGCATATTTTTTCCTTACATAATGGTAGTTATATTTTAGTTCCTAATGTCATTTTAATGTTTTACTGTATAATTTCTTGTGGTCGCAAAGTGTTTAACGTAATGGAATTTTTTGTAAATGTTATTAGAAAAATGAGAAAGGGGGAAATTATCTTATTTGAGTGAACCACGGTATCAAATCGATTGATTGAGCTTATTGAAAAATCTTTCAGTAAAATAATATTATAAGAAAACCGGGACCTGAAGGGAGATTCACTAGGTGCTCAATCACGATATAATTTTACTAGTGGGGGAAAAGTCCGCCTTCGACAGCCGCCATTTTGAATGAGCACTCAGGCCTAGTATTCAGAGGGCTGTGCTCTGAGAATGAAAGTTTAAAATTTTTATTGTGTTTTATTTTTATATTTATTTTGTAGCATTCATGTAAATAGAAAAGTTTTTTTTTTTTTACCTTGCATAAGCCTTTTCTAAGAAAAACTTTTACAAAGAAAGTTTTTATTTGTAAAAAAAGTGCTGTTTTCCAATTTTTACAGAAAAATCCTTCTCTCCCCCCCCCCCCTCCCCCACACGCACACTCGGCATTTAAAGAAACTTGGCATTTCTAGGCCAGTTTGACTGGTATTGCCATTAATTGGCCAAAAAAAAAAAAAAGAAAAAAAACTTGGAATTATCTATGTATTTCAAATCTGAGATGTCTGGACTTTGGCAGTTGTGTTGTTTAATATTCATTGCTTTATGTTATTTATTTTTTTAGAGTTTAACATATGTTTGTTGAAACCTCAGAGTAAATATTATATAGAGAGCTCATCCCCGTTACTTTCGCTTGTAAAAAGTGGGGCCAGGATGACCCACGTGACAGTTGGCATTTGGCGATGAAAGGTTACCAGTAGCAATGCTAGTTTTTCGCTTTATCGCAGCTCTTGGCAGGAGTGCAGTATTTTTATGCTGTGATTCAGAAATTTGAGAGTTGACAGAAATACAAATCAGTAGTAAAAGAAATCTGAATGTACACCGGATATTTATCCTAATGTTTTCTTTATCATTCAAAGAATGGCTCATCAATAATAAATAAATAATGAAATTATGAAACTTTTATTCAGATAAATATGTATGTATATATTTAATTAATAATTTAATCTGTTTTCATCTTTGACATGGTTTTGTTTATATTTAATTTCATTAGATATTTATTTTTTTATTGTTAATACAAAGTAAAATATAGGACAGAAACAAATAAAGAAATTAGATAAGAAGTTTAACTTTGTGTGTTAGAAGGCCAAAAGGCAGGGGCAGAAAGGTGAAATTTCGAGGGAAGTGAAATTTAGGTGATGAATTATTTACCTATTATTGCTATAATATTACAAACTTAACAAACAGGCCTTTTTTTTTTGTAAATTAAAAAAAATTAAAGAATTTAATAATTATTTTAATTGGAAAACGCTGATATTACATAAAGGACATTTTAACTGAAAAAAAAAATGTCAGCTTTAAACTTTCTGAATTCATGATATGTTTATTGTTTTTCTTTCCAAAAAAATACATCTATAACAACACATTCAATTAATTGAAATGTTTAACTGAACTCAAACTTACACACATAATTTTATTTACAAATTTCGCTTCATGGATGCAAGTTTATAAATAACTTAGTACACAACTATAACAAACATACAGGAATTATTTTACAATACAAATTGCATAAATACACACAAAATAGTTAGAAATAGAAAAAGTCCAAAATGCAAAATTTCAATTTCAGAAATAATATAAAAAGAAAAAAGTTATTTGGCTATGCTTAATTCATTTATATTAGCGGTTGCCAACTTCTGAACCTCACGGAACACTAAATTCAAAATTTGAAATCACACGGACTACTAATAAGAATTTTTTAACAATAAAAATGTATTTGTACAATAATTATAACAGAATGTTTATTCTATTAAAATGAAATGTACCTATTCAATAAAATAAAATTATAAATGTGGGTGTCACTTTCTTGCCTATGTGATTGATACCACTATTTTTTAATAATAATCAACGTCTTATTTAATCATAACAAAAAGCTTCAAAAGTTTGTTTAATTGTATCAAAATTATTAAGGCTGTTCTCAAATCCAAAAGAGCAACTTTATGATATAACTTTTAATTCATTTTTGTTCGGAAATGTATGAAAGTAGCAGGTTTGTTGTCGATGTAACTACTACGATGTAACTGTGATGACTATGTAATCGAGCTGTTTCTTCCGTTTTTTTGCAAACGCAAAAGATCTTTCAAAAAATAGTGTCAAAATGAGAGTTTTGAACCGCTTTACCGTGGGAAAGAAAAAAAATCCACTCAAGAAAGGATGAAAAACATGTTTGTCACGTGATCAAAATCACTTCTAACTCACTAGGCAATTTATGGATCAAAAAATGGAAAACACAGTTCGATTCCAAATCGCTTCCATGGTCAGGCTTTCCAATTTTATATCTTTCCGTTAAAAAATGAATTTGTAAATGTGTAAAATCGTTTTGCGCTTGTTGAGCAGAGCAGTTGAGAATAGCCTTAACGTTAATTTCAACCTTACAAAATAATTGAAGCTTATTTAAGAATCACGCATTTTGATGGGATATATATTACTGTTTGTTTAAAATAAGTTCATATACGGAATCAATGACATCGCATGAACACAGGGAGCAGTTCTTATTTCACGCTGAGACCAGTAACGAGTTTTAATTGCTGTGACCCAATCATCAAAATATTTGTTTCGCACAAATATGTAGTTCAAAATAAGCCAAAATTTTCGTTGTTTTTCCAGTCAATAATGCATATTCATATTTTCGGGAGAGTCCAAAATTAATACTTATCTGTGTTAATACAATTCAACAAATAAAGCACATACTAAATAATCTCTATTAATATAATTACCAATGCCCGCTATAATTTAAATTTTCAAAACTACACATCTAAATTTTTACAAATACAGGAATTTTTTAGAGTATTATCATGTTATCGTTAATAGTTTTAATATGTATAAAGTACAATTATTAATTTAACATTCAAAATCTAAATAATGTCCAAAATTTTCTGAGGAACACCGAAATTTTCTCAAGGACCACCGGTTGGCTACCTCTGATCTATATTAGGGATTGACCGAAGCAGCAATTTTGCCGAATACCGAATACCGAAGCTTCGGTCAAAGTGTATACCGAAGATTCGGTATTCGGCAACCGAATACTTAAAATTTCTTAATACACATTTTTGCATATATTAGCTTTTTTAATACACTTTAATTTAAATTAATTTCTTAATAATTTAATTGTTACATTTTTATTCTTAAATCTAATTACACAAAAAAATTTAATGACTTTTTTCCAATTTCCATTCACAAAATCATTAACCCATCACTTATTTTTTATTATTTTATCACTAGTCAATATCCAAAATAACCTACAGGCCTCTATTAAACTATACAGGCTATTATTAAGGATAAGGATTGTCAAAAAAACAAAAGATCATTCAAATAAAAAAAACAATTTTGTCATTAAGCTGATTTACTGATTGTCTAATTATAAACATGTTGAATAGGAATGTTCTCAAATACTAAAGGTATCATAACAATTTGTACATTTAACTATTTTCTATCAAATTATTGATACATATTTTGGTTAATACTTTACATTGTGGTGATGAAGATAACAAATTTGAGCGATTTTAATTTAATGGTTATAAATGCTATAGGATAGGCATAGGGGTATACTTATTTGATGTGCGTATTTTCTTTTAGATACACCTTAGATATACAGAGATGAACTCTGGCATACTTATTTGAAATGTATATTAAAGAAAATACACATTAAATAAATTTAAATTAAGAAAACTAATGTAGAAATAATTAAAATTAAATGATAAGGGAAAGATGCCCATCTTCCTTGCATTTTGTTTTCTCTATCGTAGACAGTTGTTTTGATTTGACCCCTATGTAGACTATTTTAGGAAGGAAAATGTTTTTATTAAAAATGGCCTTTGACTTGTTTTTTTAGTGCAGCTGAACTGTGAACTCATGCACATAATATTGAAACTCATTGTTTAGCCTATTCTACGTCTAAGTGAAAGAGAATTCTCCTGTTTCTAGGAAAATATTTATCTGCAATTATTCGGCCGAATACTTAAAAGTATTCAGCCGAAGCCGAATATTCGGTTTACATGCCGAATCACCGAATATCGAATCGACTATTCGGTATTCGGTCAATCCCTACTCTATATAACAATGAATCCTAACTATTCCGCAAAAAAATCCGTTAATAAATCAAATTATAATCCACAAACTAGTTTTATTAAATGATATATTTAGTTTAAATAAATAAAGAAAGAAAACAGAGTAGTTATATATATATATAAAAAGCGGATTAACTATATGATACCGCACTTCAGTGCTAATTTTCATTTTTGGTTAATTAACATCAGCTATATTAATATATTAATATACAAATATAGATTAGCATCAAGCTAAGTTACATTGGTTAAAAAGATACATTGCATTAAGAATATGCCCAGACTTGTATTTTAAGTTTATTATACAAAAAGGGTTCCCCCCCCCCCCCTTTAACCCCGAACGTCGAAGCCACTGTTTTCTTCTTTCATTCGTAATTCTGCTACGTTTTGAATTTTAAATATTTTGTGTAAAATAATTAAAATACTGATTTCTTGATACTGGCATTATTAATAAGTTTGAGTGAAATTAATTATTCTTATAATTATTTTTTGCTAAAAGTTATGAGTGCATTAAATGTAGCTGCGTATCTTATTAGTATATTAAATTTAGGTAATATTTAAAGAACTGTTAATACATTTAAAACGTACTTTAATAGCATACTTTATTTAAAGCATAAATTTAATCTAAAGCAAGATTTAAAAAAAAAAAAAAAAAACTTAAGTATTTACGTTTTAAAGCGACGAAAACAAGTTTCTTTTGGCGAAAAAAATGTATCGCCAAACACCTTAATACGAAATGTTCTTAAAATTCAAATTAATCAAACTCAAAATTTTAATATTTAAACTGATAACACTAGATAACGGTATATCCTATTATTACATACATTTATGTTATTAAAAGTAAAATATTTTGTATTTTCATCGTAACAACGTGAATAAACAATATCATAGTTCCAATGATATCTTTTTAAGAACCTTTAAATATTAATAAAAATAAATAAATAATAAATACATAACAATGGAAGGTAACAGAAGTTGTTTTGTTTGATCTCTCTGTACATCCATAGACACAACAACTTGCTACTGTGATATTTTTGAATCGTAAACATGAAACTGTCTAATATCCTCCGTAGAAATCAATGCTATTTGCAAGCTGACCAGGAAGCTTCTTGCCCCGAGTCACGTGATTTTATCCTGGCTGAAGAAACTGTCGGGGAATTCCCCCTCTAATATATGATTACTCTGAGGTTG
Organism: Maratus speciosus; assembly: GCA_963932465.1. Lineage (NCBI taxonomy): Eukaryota > Metazoa > Arthropoda > Arachnida > Araneae > Salticidae > Maratus > Maratus speciosus. Next base: position 86,145,634 of record OZ010794.1, read on the forward strand.
AAACACACATTTTCAGGCAGGCTTGATTTGAAGAAAATGTCGTTTCATTACTATAATGGAAGTTGCTTAAAATGATCCAGGAAGAAATCTGAAGTTCCTCTTATTTTCATAGGTATTTTTACATCATTATGTAGTTTCACAGATTGCTTATTGTATCCCTCGATACATACTTAAGGGGGTAACACAGCTGTAAAATCAAACGAAAAACAGTTAATACTGATTTACCTTTTTCTAAGGAATTATTTCATCTATTTGAATAAAATTATTATTCTGCTAAATATTAATATGAATTGTTATATTGCAAGAAGTTTGTGAAGTTCATTTTTTTTTCCATTTTTTTGTATTGTTTTAGAGCTATAACATTACTGAAAGGTATGTTCTAATTAAATTGGTTATGCATGTTATAAAAATTTTGCATGAATTTATGAATAGTTCTATCAATTATAGGAAGTTACCAATAGTACACTTTTTAATGTTTTTACGTGAGAAAGTTTATGTTCATCCCAAACTCATAAAATAATTTCCATCAGTTTTCCATGTTGGAAAACTTTTGTGTTGGTTTAATTTACCTGTGAATGGAATGTTATTTCAGTTTATTATTGTCAATATTAAAGTATGCAGTGTTTCTTCCTAGCACTAAAAAATAAAAATGAGGTAATAATCATCAAGCAGACGTTTGTAATATAAAGTTGCATCACATTTTGGAATCATCACAGCAGTGTTTAAAATTCTCAAAAATTTTAAAAGCACTGTGAAAATTTGCTGTTTTAATTTACACAATAACTTATACAAGTTTTATTTCATTTCTTACAAAAGGCGAATATTTTTAAAGTAAGGCATGCTCTTTATTTCAAAAGTTAAAATATCTTTAAGCTTTTCCTTTTTCTTCAGGAGAAACTTACAAACCATGATTCTTAGCATCATCTGTCTTCAGGGCAACATGTCAATGATTTGAAACAGATGATAAGTATCAATAATAATCATGATTTTAATGAGGTGATTGGAAAAGTTATTTATTATAATCCTGTATTTTCTATATTTTTAAAATCACACATAAACACAAAATAGAATCGAATATAAACATATTGTGATGTACCAACCATATTTTAATTATTGAGTAAAAAAAAAAAAAAAAATTATTTACATTTTTTAACAGTTTAGTGAGGTATTTTTTAGAAATGAAAAGCATTTTATTTAATTTGTTGTTAAATTAAGTAGATATTCACTTTTAATCCCTTCACTCATAGAATGGATACATGCTTCATAAGGTTATTCTATCTGATAGTAAAGAAATTATTAACTGCCTTTGAGTAATCAAACGATCAGACAATTTTAATAACTGAATCATTCATTACAAAAGATACTGTTTTATATTAAGCAAGAAAGCCTGTGTAAACTCTAAGACTGTAAGACTAAATATAAGACTAAGACTAAATGTTTAAGGGTCATTCCACACGAATTCAACCAATGGGTGTTGCAGCATAGTCACGGATTTTTTTTTTTGTAGACAGACATAGTAGTGAAACCCTCAAATCTGAAATTTAAAACTAATTTGCGCAATATTCACTGAAATATACCCTTTTAAAAAATGGTCATTTTTACCAAATGGTGGCCATCTTGGATGCTATCCCAATGTCTATAAATGTCCATAACTTGACAACTAATGATTCAAATTTTATATTTCTGGTACCAATTTAAAGCTATTTATATAAAGAATGCATATATGATATTAAAACAATGGTAAATTTTTATTTTAATACTGTTTATTACATTTAAACAGAAAATATCACCCTCAAAAATTGGCTTACTGTAATGGGCCATAAAAAAAATGGCCCATCATAAATTTTTTTTCAAACTTGCTAAAAACATTGCTCCATATGTATACTTTAAACAGAAAAAAAATTGGAGAGGTAAAATTTTTCATTAAAGAAAAATAGCTTTTTACACATAGGATGTCATTTACCTAACAGCGACTATCTTAAAACACGTAAGTATCTTTGGTTTAACAAATAATGGTTAAAAATATTTTTTTCTGGCATATGAATTAATGTATGAGCATCAATATATAAATAATTCAATTTAGAAATACCAATCAGCAGTTAATTATACTAAAAACACATACATATTAAAATAACAGTAAATTTTCATTTCAATACTTTTTATTTCATATAAAATGATAATATGTATAATTCTCAAAAAAATATACATAATGGAAAATATTTAGAAGGAAAAAGAGCCATAAAACATATTTTTTTGAAATATGGCAGAAATACTAGCTGTAAGTCAGTTGAATTCAAATAAAAGATTAAAAATTAATATTAATGAGTTGATTGAGTTGACATTAGTTATTCAGTTCACTGCCAATTTCAATTTAAATGAACAAATCTTGACAAAATGAGTACACAAATCTTGTGTGATACAAATGTACAACAAAAACATCAAATATGTATAAAAGTAAGACTTAGATAAAACTTATATGAAGCATATTTACATAAAATAAGAACAGGATACTTACATGGATATAACTTTATAATATATTGTTGAAAGGAACTTGATAATATGTTGTTGAAAATTACCAAGGATTTAATCTGTCTTGAAGTTTAAGAATAAGAGTTGAATTGCTGTATGTTCCTCTGGAGCAACAGTATATGTTCTTCTTGTAGCAGTCATTGGGGTAGACACTACTTTCATTATATGCTCATATGGAATCCAACAAACATCTGAAGATTTCGGCCATGAATATGATGAACTAGGGACCATGAGAAATGACCATGAGGATGCATGAACATAATTTTATAGTCATTGAATTCCTCGCAGCAATCTAAAATCTTACCAATCCACCAATTAACACCATATACACATGCAACATATTGTTCACTTTTAAATGTTTGTGGTTTGTCGGTTTCACTAAATCTCACAGTAGCAATAAAATTTGTTGAGGAGCCTGATATCCTGGAAACCAGTATTTGGCCTTTATTTATTGGCACAAAGCTGTGATTAACCCTTGTTCCTACGATTGTATCTGCCTTTGCATACCTATCTGCTAACTGATTATTGGCAATTTAAATTTCAGATTTTGTTATAAAAAAACTTTCAATTCCTTTAACATATTCTTTTGCAAATGTATACAGATCAAATGCATTTAAGATATCATCTTTGAATGGACGCTGAAGACTTGCTTTGGTGGCCATGCGTTTTATGGTGCCGCCTATTCCATCACAAGCTCCTTTTCCGTGGCAAGAGGCAAAAAAATGCCATTCAGCTTTCACACCATGGTCTTCTTCATGATGGCAGAGATTAATAAAATTTTTATGATTTTTATATTGGGCTGATGATCCATCACTAAAATATTTTATGTATTTAATCTGTGGAATTTGTGAAATTAAATAATTGACAATTACTTTTTGAAAAGCCCAAAATGTAGTAGTGGCATGAACTAAATGCTCGCTTATTGCACACATAGGAATAGATTTCACAGTATCAGTGATACTCTCCTTTATATAAGCAAGAAAGGGGTGAACTGTAACCTGTTCATTTTGCTAATGGATATTTTGAATAGCATCTTGCACAATGCAAGTATAGTTTTCAGAAAAATCAGCTGAAATAATAGCAGTTTCTGTATTCAATTCATCCTTTGTTTTCTTGAAATATAAACTTTGTGATTTTGCAAAAAAGTGGTGTGAACATAAAGCAAGGAGTTTTGTAATTAAATCATCAACAAATTCATCAACAGTCATAATCACTTTTTTACTTTCTTCTATCTTGACAAGAAGAAAGTATTGGTTTCATGAAAATTTTCAAATTCCAGTTTTCGACGGATTTACACGTTTTATGGGTCAGAGATTCCAAAAAACATGTTTTTACAAAATGTCTGTCTGTGAGTCTATCTGTCTGTCGGTCTGTCCATCCGTCTGTCTGTCTGTATGTGACACAAATTTTGTGGGCGCTCTATCTCAAGAACTAATGCACAGAATTTAATAAAAATTCATATTCCGGTAGTCCCTGATATAGATTGGGGCTGATTAGATTTTGGTGTAAATCGCCCTGCAGGTGGCGCTGCTATGTAGCATTTTGCAGGATTACCGCAAAAGCTCTATTTCAAGAACTAATGCACGGATTTTTATAAAACTTCAGATTCCGTTAATCCTTGATATGAATTGGTGCTGGTAACGTTTTGGTGCAAATCGCCCAACAGGTGGCGCTGCTATGCTGCACTTTGCAGCATTTACACGATTTTCGTAATAGCTCAATCTCAAAAAATAATGCACGGATTTCCATCAAACTTCAGATTCAGTTAGTGCTTGACATGAATTGACGTTTTGCCCCTTGTGGTGTAAATCGCTCAACAGGTGGCGCTGCTATGCTGCATTTTTTGAGATTTCCGCAATAGCTCTATCTCAAGAACTAATGCTTGAGTTTTCAACAAACTTCAGATTCAGGTATACCTGGATATGAATTAGTGCTGTTTATGTTTTGGTGTAAATCGCTCAACATGTGGCGCTGCTATGCAGCATTTTTCACGATTTCCACAATAACTCAATGTCCAGAACTAATGCACGGATTTTCATCAAACTTCAGATTCAGTTAGTCCTTGACATAAATTGATGTTTTGTACCTTTTTGTGTAAATTGCTCAACAGGTGGCGCTGCTGTGCTGCATTTTTTGTGATTTCCACAATAGCTCTAGCTCCAGAACTAATGCACCGATTTTCATCAAACTTCAGATTCCGGTATACCTTAATAGGAATTAGTGCTGTTTGTGTTTGGGTGCAAATCACTCAACAGGTGGCGCTGCTATGCTCATTTTTCAGAATTTCCCCTACAGCTCTATCTCAATAAGTAATGGACGAATTTTCATCAAACTTCAAATTCAGGTATACTTTGATACGAATTGGTTCTAAATTGATGTAATTTCTTTTACTATTTAAATGATTTAATTGACGTGATTTATATAGAAGAAAGTTTTGTGATGGCCACAACATACTAGTTTAATTCTGCTCCATCAGTCTTTACCCACTGTTTATAAATAATATCATTACTCATTTCCAATTCATCTAAACCCATTAAATCTTTCTTTAAAATTTCAGGAGATGGACATTTATCACACCTGTGCAACATTCATTCTTCAGATTCAATGCAACAAACAAGTTTTTTTAGCAGTGATATATAGTCATTGATATGAATAGCATGAAGCATAAGTTTAATATTTTGATGGTATACACACACACAGACAGAATGAATACCTTTGCTTCCAGCAGTAACACATTCTCTTGGACGTAGTGAGCAAAACTTAGACAATCCATTTTTTAAGTCATGTTGTTCTTTAAATGCAATATATAAGTCCTTTAAATTGTGCAAAATCAATCTCTTTTGTTTTAATATTCTGCCGTTTTCAGTTGGAACAGATATGAAATCTTTTTTTCCAGGACACATGCGGCTGTTATTATCATCATAATAAAAATTAATAACTTTTTCTATAACGTCTGGACTCAGTTTAACACTTTTTCTTCGACTAGGCATCGATAACATGCCTTCTGTTGTTTTAAACTTCCTTGCCTTTTTTACAAGATACTGTGTAGTATTAAAATAAGTCATTGTTTGCTGTATTGTCCATGAATCTGGAACTAGTGTTAGAATTTCAACTTTTTCTTTAAAACATGCGTTTGTAAACTTCTCCAATAATTTATCCATCATAGATGTGCAGTCAGGACAAGTTGTGTCTTTACTATTTTGAGGCTTATTTATGGTTTCAACACCTAATACTGTAGCTGCTTTAGTTGCAACACACTTAGTTATTTTTGAAACTTTCTTTTGCATGTAATTAAGTTTTCTCTTTGAGGTACGCCTACTTACCTTTATTGGCGATAACTCTAATAATTCACAACTTTTGTTTAATTGTTCTATTACTACTGTGGGTTCATTAAAATCTGAATCAGAGGGGCTTTCTGTTCCTGAGGTGGTTATCCTGTCAACAATAGACATTTTTTTTCATATTTACTGATGAATAACAGGAAACACACAATTTTTTTCCTGGAATGAGGATATCTGGATTTGTTTTAGACATATCTAATGATATTGTTTTTAGTGATTTTGCTCTGATGCTATTTGGATGTTTATTAAATGGATCACAACACTGTCTCTGTCTTAAAATATACCATTTTAGATATTTATCCTTGTGAACCTTGCATATACTATTTCCATGGACAAAGCATTTTTCATCTGGGATTACATAATGCAATCTTTTTTTTAATAACTGCAAATCACGTGAAGACAATTGAAGAACAGGAATCAGATCAGTACGCAATGAAACACCAAGTTTCTTGCATACAAAACACTCCATGTCCACTGTAGAATCTTAAGCACAAAATAACTATTCTATGCCAGTGCATACTACATTGAAAACATCAACAGAAATGATGTTTAAAAGGGATAGTCAAATTTTTTTGTACATTATGATGTAATACTTCATTATACTTTAATTACAACCAATTAGAAAACAGATGACGATACAGCAGCAATCTTTTCCCAAAGTTGCATCAGCATACAACATGATGCAATAATTCATAAATTATGTCAAATATTTTTTTTATTTAAATTATATATAATGCAGTGTATAATAAGCTTACCCACAAAAGGTTTCAAAAATTTTCAACAAAAGATTTGTTGGATACATTATGATAAAATTGCATAAACATATAACATGATGCAATATTACATCAGGATAGAAGATGATGCATTATTACATCATGTTTTGAATTCAAATAATAAGGAAAATAGATTATGCAAGATTAGCATTCATTTCATGAATTCTGTCATTCTTAGTATGTAAATTTATTGAAATAGAAAATACATAAACAGACATATTTATATCTGAATATTTAATGCAACTTGAATGATGTAAATACATGCATACAGCAGAATTTTTCCATAAAGTCGCATACAAATGTAAAACTTTTTAAGTGAGCAATTTTTAAAGTAAGAAATAGAAATTTAGGTATAAAAATTGAATTTCTTGCATGGAAAACGTTTTGAATAGATTCCACATATACACACTCAGTAAAATCTCATTTATATATATTGCATTTAAAGGTTTTTCACAATTATACATTATATTCTTTATTTATTTTCTTATTTTCTTCAGTGTTAAATTTTTTCAATTATACATTTTTAGCAATGACTTCTTTTTTTGGGGGGTGGGGGGGAGGGAGCAACTGGAGGGTGGTCCTACAAAAAACTTATGAGATTATATTTCATTATAGTTTTACATTAATTCAGGAATTAAAAAATATTTAGTTTTGGCCATTATTTCTTAAATCAGGGATATTTAGATGTTTTAAGATAGTCACTGCTTAGTGACATCCTATGTGTAAAAAGCTATTTTTTTTAAACGAAAAATTTTACCTCTCCAATTTTTTTTCTATTTAAAGTACACATATGGAGAATGTTTTTAGCAAGTTTGAAAAAAAATTATGATGGGTCATTTTTTTTATGGCCCATTACAGTAAGTGATTTTTTGAGGGTGATATTTTCAGTTTGAATGTAATAAACAGTATTAAAATTAAAAAACAAAAACTATTGTTTTGATATCATATGTGCATTCTTTATACAAATAGCTTTAAATTGGTACCAGAAATATAAAATTTGAGTCATTAGTTGTCAAGTTATGGACATTTATAGACATAGGGATAGCATCCAAGATGGCCGCCATTTGGTAAAAATGATCAATTTTCAAAAGGCTATATCTCAGTCAATATTGCACAAATTATCTTAAAATTTTAGATTTGATGGTTTCACTACTACATCTGTCTGTAATAAAAATTTTAAAAAAATCTGTGACTATGGTGCAACAACTTTTCTTTAAATTGTTTGATTTCACATGGAATGACCCTTAATAGTATTTGATAAATACATTTATTTTATATGTTCATGTAAAGAGATAACAAATTTTTTATCTTGCATAATCCTAAATAATGTTTATTTTATGTTTTGTAAAATAAAAACTTTTTCAAGAAAAGCTTTAATTTATAAGAAAGTGTTCTTTTTCAATTTTTTAAGATAAAAGCTGAATTTTTTTCTTTTTCGCTACTTAAAAATTTAAAGAAACTTTGCTTCATTAGGCTTGAATGTTTAGTATACAATTAAGTGGCAAAACAAATATTCAGTTTATTCCTTCAAATCCATCAACACCTAAAATTGCATAGTGTTGTAAACAGTGAAACTTACAGTTGAGAAGTAGGGGAAAACCTCAAGATTTTTTTTCCCTATCATTTGGTATACATTTTAAAATGTAATTATGGTTAATGTGATTGAACTCATGCTTTTTGATGAAGGAAGTATAAATTTATTAAAAAAAAAAATCAAGATAGCACATCAAGATAGATATGATTGTGATCTTTTGTCAAATACATTTATGTACAGAAGTACCACAACTTACGTCACCCAGCATTTACGTCGTCTGGCCTGGAAAAAAATTGTCTCTTTTTCTTCACTGAGTCTGAAAAACATCTGAAAATTGTGATTCTGTATTTCTCTCCTGATTGATAAAATTGTTGAAAATAAACGAGAATTCAACTTACGCTCGTATGCACGAATAACTTCGACCCGGAGTTATGCCAAAAACACGGGTTGAAAACTCAAATGGTATTCACCATCTACCTCACTGAACCGGTTTGAGGTTGAAATTTAACGCCGGGTTCAGTAACCCAACTCTGGTCTAGAGCAGGTTCAAATTAGAATTTCTCAACCAAGCATATGTATTTAACCACTTCACCGGTGGCAGGTATGGGGAAACACTGCTTTTAGCCCCGAGTTCTCTCGGGGCAGACGGTGAAGTGGTTCGAAAAACAAGAGGTGAGAGGGAGAGGACCGACATTTTACAATGGTGGTGGCCATGCTGAAAGAAGGTGCTGTGTAAAATATAGAAGTTCTACTATTAAATAAAATGGAAGGAACAGGTGTCATAAGTTCCCCCTGGCCGCCATCTTGGAATTCTTCTTGGCGTGAAAACCCCTTTTCCGCCAAGTAGTAAATGTCGCCAAGCACCGGTTTATATGCATGTTTGGCTTAACGAAAATAAAATGTAAATAATAAACAAAATTCGCTAAACTGGCAATTAGTAATCCTTGTATGAGTGCTTTGCACACATTTACCGAAAAAAACACCGCCGAATTCAGCATTTTTCGTGGTATAGCATTCTTTAATTCAGCAGTTCTCGTTTTGTAGCAATCTCAAAATGTAAAAAACTCTTAAAACAACAAAATATACATAAAATTATCAACATACCTTAACAGACATCTGCTTTCTTGAAACCTCCAGCACTATAATATCTCTCATAACACCGCCGTCATTTTCCAAAATAGGCGTAATACGCATTGACACGCTATAAACAAACCTCCCTTTCTTATCAAAATTTCCTCATATTTCTTAATTACTTCAGCAAGAGCGTTTAAACGGACTACAGAAACTATAGTCAATGAAATACATCCAATAAATTTATTGGGGAGGTGGTGAATGCTTGGTGTGGTTCCTAGGGCTTAAGCAATTTAAATTTTTAAGTAATCTGAAAGTATAATGAGATCAAAGTAATTCCTCTTCACCATTACTTTTTTCATTTAAATAAAAATTATAATTTGATAAAACTCTCTGTTGTTGCAATCAACTATAAACTTTGAACTAAAGTAGATTATTAAGCTTGATAAAGATTTCTTTATTTTATAAAAACATTTAATTTAAAATGAAGCTAAAAATTTTTAATTTCATCAAAAAATATTGCAGTATAGTATACTGGAATCATTGGAACTGTGACAATTCTCGATTACATAAATTTTAAAACTAGAATGCATTTAGATAAATAATTCTAATATCAGTCTAATATTGCAATACAAAAATGCAAGCAGCTTCATAATTTAAAGTGATTAAATAGCATTAAGTAATTTCCATACAAAATGTCCTAAAATGCTAATTAAAAAAAATAATAATAACATATATTTTACATGCTATCGCAATCTGATGTACATTGTATGAAACAATAATAGAAGGAATTTTTATCGAAATTTCTGATTATATATATCATTTTTTCAATTTGTGTTATTAATGCGAGAAATATTGTAAATGAAACTAATTTTTAAAAAATAAATAAAATGATACAATAAGAAATTTAAATATATATATATATATAGGTAGTACATAGAAATACTCAATTCAAACAGAAAATAAAAAAATAATAAATAAAATAATAGGATTTCATATTGTTTTGGCCCCATCTGCCTTAATTTTTGGCAAAGGAAAATTACAAAATAATATTAAATTGACATTAGTACCAAATTTATATGACCTATGGGAAAAAATGACTTGCAAATTACATATAGAACAGAAAATTATTACAATTAATTTTAAAATCCCTTTTAACCCTCTTTTATGCCTTTTAGACACCTTAGTCCCCTTCTAATGACATTTTAAAATATTTACTAACGTGGAAAAATTGCCGCAAAATGAAAAAAAAATCTCTTAAAGCTCAAAAATCATAGAGAACAAAATTTACTATAATGGGTCAAAGTAGTGTAATAGGAATTTTTCACGAATGTCAAAAAATGACGAAGGAATGTGGACAAATTTTAAGTAAACTCATTAAAAGGAAAATTTAAAAATCGAAGATGACAAAAGTTGCTATATTAAGCTACTGCTTGACCAGTCTTCAAAGACGGACCAGCATGCTGCCAAAATAGAAAATACATTCCAAAAGTAAAGAAGCATTGAATTAGGAGGCGATATAAGGTATAAACTAAGAAAAATGAATTTAAAGCTCACAACTCTGAATCATTTCAAATGAAATGGATAGAGTAAAATGGCTTTTTGCATATTACTGCATTTTTAATTACAGTGAAACCCCGATTTTACGTTTCTCAAGGGACTGAGTAAAAAAACGTAAAATACGAGAAATACATAGAAAGCAAAAAATCGTAGAAAAAAACTAAAGGTAGTAAAGATGACTCTTTCAAAAGGTATTACAATCTATCTTTTACGAAAAAAACATTATTATACATACCATTTTAAGATCATTTTACTAACACATTTGATTGCGAATCCTGGTATTTAGGTTGAAAATAGTCCGTAATAGTGGATTGTTTTTTAGTCATTGAGTTCAAAGTGAATGCAGCATCTTCCAGGATTGAAATACTTTGCAAGATTTTTTCCTGGTCTTTATGAGAAAGAAAATAGTCTTTCACTGTTTGTAAGCTCTTCAATGCAATATTGAAAGAAGGGACGGGCTGTGCTTCTGTTTCTTCATCTTCATCGGTGGACAAAAAGTCCATAACGGCTACGGATGGAGCAGTAGCTCTTTCAGCTTCACAGGTTGCTAAATTTTCCGGGATGTAATCGTCGAAATCATAGATAACTGTTTCGTTGTCATCCTCCGAGTCTACCGCAACTGATTCCTCATCTGTTCTCGGTTCATTAGATGCTACGAATCCGCTTTCTACAAAACAATGGGAAAAGCGCTGTTGTGTAACGTTTCTCCACGACGCAGAAATAAAATGCATAGCCTCTAGAACACTTAACTTTAACTTGCAGGCGTCATTTAGGTTTCCATTTTCTATTTCAGCTACAGCTTTCCAGACAAGTTGCTTTCTATAAAAAACCTTGAAAGATCGAATAATGCCGAGATCACAAGGCTGCAATTTGCTTGTGCAATTTGCCAGAAAAAATTCGACATGCACATTAGACAGCTGCAAAACCGGATGTGCACTGCATTGATCAATGAGCAAAATTATTTTACGATTCTGCAACTCCATTTTTTTAGATTCGGGACGTAGATTCGGGGGACGTAAAATCGGGGTTTCGCTGTACTGGAATGCAATTTATTTCAAATAAGATGATACTCTTCCAGAAAATTTTCTGTTGAATCAAGAATTAAAATTTTTCTTCCATTCTCATTAGTTATATTTCATACTATTTAAATTGTTTGATAATGTAATTTATATAAAACAAATTCTGAAATTCATATTTAAAATCCTTAATTATCATAACATGTTTCTTTGGCTTAAAGATATCCTCTTCATCGAAGTGAAAGATAAAATGTTTATGTTCAACTACCCAGTGCCGGCACAATAATCTGGGAAATGGAGCCACTGCCCACGGCTCCAAATGTCTCTATAGACTTCGAAATAACATTTCTTCTGTATATTTTTGATCTAGATTTGTTTTTAAATGTTTCTTGATGGTAATAAAGTGAGTATTAAATTTATTTCTTACAGGCAAAGTTGGTATATTTGTTGGAGAATGTATAGATTTGGTGAAAATGACCATGAACATAAAAAATAAATATTTAAACTATTGTAAAGTAATGAAGATTCTTCAAGATCAAAAATAATTATGCATATCACATGTGAAATTAGTGGTATTTTTCATACATTTATTATCTACATTATATATTACTAGAAAAATAGCCCCTCAAAAATGACGGAAAATGTGATACATAGAAATACTATATACAACACATGTGCAAGAATGAGTTTTTTTTGCTTAATCCGCAGCAATAGATGAAAATAACACATTTTAAAATACGAAACACATTTATGAAAATCTATGTATAATGAATACATAAAAATGCAATTTATGTGTAAATTATCATTTGGTCAGAAAACTTTGGGATGTATGGCGTTTTTTGTAAAAACTCTTTTATTATTTAAAAGGCTTACCTTGCTCTTTCGTATCTTCGACATACATTTTTAACTGTCCTTCTTCTTTGCATCTTGAAATAATTAGTTGTCCATGAGAAAAAAAAACAGTTCTTTTAAATACAGTCCGACTGTAGAAATTTTTTATCCTTCTGACTTATTTATTATATTTGCAAATGACAGTATAAATGGAAATTTCATTCATATCAATTCATTACATTCATTATTCATTCATTTCAAATAAAAAAAATACTATAAATTATTGAAAAAAAAGCATTTCCTTGTTAAAAAACATATTCAATATTACATCTCTACTTTATTATTATTTTCCCAATCAAAGAACAGAACAAACCTAAAAAAACCGTTTCCATTATCGTCTGGATAAGAAAAAAAAAAACACTCTAAAAACCATAGAAGCAATTCAGTGTTGGATGAATGCCAACATCGTTTCCCTTTTCTCATGTAGATTATGTTATGCTGCTGCGACCGGCGGTGACGTCATTAATATTGTATTAAAAGAGAGGAGAAATAGTTATTCAATGCGCGAAATTTTTTATGTGAACCATTCTCAAAAAGGAATGACTCAAAATGACAGCTCCGTGCTTGTTATGTAAATTAAACACGGTTTCTGAAATGGTTTAATGATAGCGCAGAGCATTAAACTTTTCTAATAGAAAAATATGCTGAACATATATGTTTTTTATAGAAAAATATGCTGAACAGATGTAATTTAAATGTTTTAAAAAATTTTTGAAAAACATGCTTTCATTCAAATTTACAAAAATATTAAAATATGTATATACATTTTAATATTTACTATAAAGTAGAAAGTTTTTGGGCTTGAAAAGAAATTGTTTTATTTTCTCATGTCCAAGGATAAAAAATGAAACAGTGGGCGCCAATGCAATTTAACTTATGTTTAAAAAAAATATATGATATTATATACGTATGTATATACAGGATGTATATACATACGTATGTATATACATGTATACGTATGTATATACAGTTATCTATCGCCGACCTTTAATTTCTCAACCGTTAGTCGTAGACATATAGTTCCAATTAAAAAATGTTTCAAATGAGGTAAATATTCGTGTTGTGGCATTATTTAAGGTAAAAACTCATTTTATAAAAATTAAAATATCTAATTTTTTATATGGTCCCCCAGTCCCCATGGTTATATTTAGTAAAAGTTTACACATATCATAACAGATATAACACAAAACGTTTGACATCTGCACTACAAAAATTGACACAGCTATTAAACTTCAAAGTTTGAGATTTTTGCACATGATTTTGTCTTTCATTGGGGGATCAGGTAAAAGATGAATTAAAGCAATTCGAGATCAAAATCATGGTGAAATGTCCTTTTTACGCCGAAACCACTTTTAGCCGGTATCGCCAAATCGGGGAATCACCAAAGAAGTTTATTTCATATAAAAATTTGAACTAACTTTTAGGGGTCGTATACAAAGCGAAAAATAAAATATTGAAATTAAACATAAAAATAAATGTCAATTTATTATAATATCAGAAAACTGTCTACTTTAAAAAATGAGTACATCAAACGCAAGAATCTACTAAAGGTACTGCTCAAAGTGTTCTTCATTGGTGGCAATGCACAATTGAATCGTAACAGTACTGAATATTCTTCGCTTTGTAAGCGACCCCTAAAAGTTAGCTCAAATTTTTTTTTATGAAATAACCCTCTTTGGTTATCCACCGATTTGGCGATACCGGGTAAAGGTGGTTTCGCCGTAAAAAGACATTACACCCTGATTTTGATCTCGAATTACTTTAATTCATCTTTTAACTGACCTCAATGAAAGACAAAATGATGTGCAAAAATCTCAAACTTTGAAATTTAATAACTGTGTCAATTTTTGCAGTACAGATGTCAAGCTTTTCGTGTTATGTCTTTTATTATATGTGTAAACTTTTACTAAATATAACTATAGGAACTGGGGGACCGTATAAAAAGTTAGATTTCGTAATTTTTATAAAATTGATTTTTTACTTTAAATAATGCCACAACATGAATATTTACTTTATTTGAAACATTTTTGTATTCGGAACTATATGTCTATGACCAACGGTTGAGAAATTAAAGGTAGGCGATAGATAACATATTTCACCCTGTATATGTAATAGTAAAAATGTTTCGCCCTTTTACCTTAATTACTTTATTCCAACTTCTTATAATATTTACCTTTTTTTATCTGTCTTTTAATAACATCTTAAATATACTTTATATTTTAATCCCAACCCTTTAATTCAGTGCATTCTTTTATTTCTTATTCTAAAAATCTTAATCTGTTAATAGCTATACTTCCGTGTAAAAATCTGACTAATTTACATTATTCTTTCATATTTTGAGGCATTAAATTCTTTTTTCTTTCGAAGGTTTATTAATTCCATTTTATTTTTTATTAAATGCATTCGATTTCCCATGAACATTTGCGAGACCTTTGGCACACTAGCTTGTTTCTCTTTTAAATCTTCTGCCGTTAGGTAAGGAATCCTGTCTCCACATTACGATTCCTCACCTCCTCCCTTGGTTTTAGTCCCATCGCTAGATTGGCTCATTGCCGTGTAACTGTACAGATTCTTTCTAATACTTACACCCTTACATTGACTTGCGAGAGCAGATTTTGTACAATTTTTGTCTTTGTTTCAAACCTATGTCTTTTATTTATGCTTGGTGTAATTCGGGCATCAGAAAGTATTATTTGTTGTCCAATCATATAAACAGCTATGAAAACAAACTTTATGAGCACTTGTTTGTTTATATATGTATTTTATATGTGTATTATTGTTGCTTTTTATGTACAAACTACTTCTGTTTCTGTATAAAATTAGATAAATGGCTTCTTAAAGAAGCCATAAATTAAATAAATAAATTGTATAAATATTGAAAAAAATGTGTATATATATAAAATGAAACAGTGAATAGGTTCCCAGAAAATAAAAGCATCTAGAATTCACAACCGAGGTAAGAAAATTTTAGATTACAAGATATCGCAATTTTTGTAACATTTTGGCGCCCAACGTGGAGCTTTTATTTGGTTGAAATATTATTTGATAAGTATTTTCTTTGAGAATATTAAAATGGAAAGTTTAGATGCATTGAAGTTGAAACGGAAAGTTATTAAATCTAGCGCAACGAACCTCATAAATAATATCAATGATGTATTTGAAAATTCTAATAGTACAATTGATATGCTTTGGTTAGAAGATTCGTTGGCGCAAATTAATGATAAAGAGAATCAATTTCTTGAATTATGTAACAATATTGAGGGAGAAATAAAAGATTTTAAAAGTCTAGAGTCAGATTTTGAATCCAACCAAGAGTATAGGGAAAAGTTTTTTTTTTTTTTTACGTTAAACTAAATTAAATCTTAAAATGAAGGATTTACAGAAAGAACAAAGTAATGCCATTTCAAATTTGGCTGCATCCTTTAGTAATATAAACACCATTTTGCCTTTGATGGCCGAACATAGAATTTGCGTTAACCTGTCTAAGCTGAACATTGAAAAGTTCGATGGTAATTTAGAGAACTGTCAAGAATTTTACAGTCAGTTTAAATCAGCTATTCATGACAATGATGAAATGAGCAAAATAGATAAATTTACATATTTGAAAAGTCCTCTAAAATCATCGGCGCAAACTGCCATCCAAGGATTATTAGTTTCTGAAGAAAGTTATGATGCGGCTGTAAATATATTAGATAATCGCTACGGAAAAAAAGGAAATGTGTATCAGGTCTCACATTAATAAGTAATTAAATTTGCCACCTGTCCGTAATTCTAATTTGAAAGAATTGCGCAATTTGTATGATATTTGCGAAATACATATACGCAGTTTAAAATCATTGGGAATCGAGTTAGAAAGTTATGGAAGTTTATTATTTCCTATACTAACAAAGTTAATACCGAATAGTTTAATGTTGAATTATAACAGAGAAAATAAAAATGAAGCAGAATCGTAGAATATTTCAAAACTATTAGATTATTTGAGGGCGATAATCGAAACAAGAGATCGCACATTTTCGTTTCGCAAGAAAGAATCAGATGACGGCACAAGATTTGAAAACAAAGTAGTTGTAAAAAAAGAATTTTCCGATAGAGATTTTGTTAATAGTGAATCATTTAAGCACAAAATGCCTACGGCAGCTACTTTGAATGCGAACGTTGAGAATAAATGCATGTTCTGTTCAGAGAGCCATGATACAGAAACTTGTTCTAAAACTATAGAAGAGAAGGGAAATGCTATAAAGAGTAAAGCAAGGTGTTTATTATGTTTGAAACGATTTCACCTAGTTAAAAATTGTAAGTCTAAAATTAGATGTAAATTTTGTTTTCGTGAGGCATAATTCATTGACTCGTGAAAAAAATACAATTTTTTTAAATTGAAAGTTACAGTACATTGACTAGAGTGCTTCACATCACCTGTTAGATATACAGATTTGCGAATAATACAAGGAGACGTGTAAGTAAACTTTCAGGACCTTTGAGTACTGAAGAAATGTTGAAAGCTGAGAAATATTGGATAAAATAGACCCAAGAAAATACTTTCCAGAAGAAAGAGAAGCATTATCTAAGAAGAAATTAATCCCAAGAAAATCAAAAATTCTAAATTTAAATCTCTTCTTAAATAAAGATGAAAGCATGCGATTAAAAGGAAGACCCCAGAATTCAAATTTAAGTTATTCAGAAGCCCATCCAATGATCCTCCCAAGCAAAAGTCATTTTACAGATCTTCAAATCAGAAGAGCTCATGAAGAAGTAGCTAATGCTGGAGTTGCCGAAACACTCGCCCAATTAAGAGAATGTTTATAGATTATAAAGGGTAGGCAACAAGTAAAACGTATACTAGGGTGATGTATTATCTGTAAAAAATCAGCATTAATCCTTACTGCCAAGAAAATGCACATCTTCCTCCAGATAAAATTAAAGAAGACAATCAACCAAGGCTTTTCTGGAAATTAGGCAAAAGGCAGTTTGTGCCGATGATTTTAGAAGACTTTTCAACTATGTAAATGTATCTATTTTGCTTATTTCATCATTGTCATGAATAGCTGATTTAAAGTGACTGTAAAATTCTTGACAGTTCTCTAAATTAACATCGAACTTCTCAATGTTGCAGCTTAGGCAGGTTAACGCGAGTTCTATGTTCGGCCATCAAAGTCAAATTGGTGTTCAAATTACTAAAGACAGCAGCCAAATTTGAAGCGAAATTACTTTCTACTTTCTGTAATTCCTTCATTTTATGATTTAATTTAGTTTTAACGGAAATAAACTTTTCCCTATACTCTTGGTTGGATTCAAAATCTGACTCTAAACTCTTTAAATTTTTTATTTCTCCCTCAATATTGTTACATAATTCAAGAAATTTATTCTCTTTATCATTAATTTGTGCTAACGACTCTTCTAACCAAAGCATATCAATTGTACTATTAGAATTTTCAAATACATCATTGATATTATTTATGAGGTTCGTTGCGCTAGATTTAATAACTTTCCGTTTCAACTTCAATGCATCTAAACTTTCCATTTTAATATTCTCAAAAATATACTTATCAAATAATATTTCAACCAAATAAAAGTTCCACGTTGGTCGCCAAAATGTTATAAAAATAAAAGTATCTTGTAATCTGAAACTTTCTTACCTCGGTTGTGAATTCTAGACGATTTTATTACGACTGATCTCGCTCAAGGTATATTTACTTCGAAGAATATGAACTCTGTCGGATGAAACAAACATTTACTCAACGAAAACTGACACGAAATCATGTACATAAATGCTCTTTACATATCTTCAATTTTAACTTCGTACATCTTCTCTACAGAAAATAAATAGAACACTAACTGACATAAAAATCAAATCATAAACAAACAAGAAAGAAAAATCATGCGCCCAGTATAGTACACTTTCCAACATATTCAGAATAATGTAATAAAAATACACCGTTTAATAAGTTAAAATATTATGTCTAATTCAACCATACGCATAACATATTTGAAAACTTAATTTCAACTGTTCCCATCTGCAATCGGGAAATTATCCGAATTCATTGAGCAGCCCTGTATATGCTATATAGGTTTGTATATATTAACTACATGCATGCCAAAATTTAGTTCACTTAAGAAATACATATACTTCAGTTGAAAATTCCCCTTCAGTAATTTCCTGTTATAAGGAGAAAGTGCGTGAATACTTTTATGCAACCCTGTATATGGCGCATAGAATTTATATATAACGAGTAACATGCAGAAAATTAGTTAAATTTAAAAGCTCATACCGAATTTTAAAACGTACACTCCGGCAATTATTACTCAAAGACAGTACTGTAACCGATTTATTTTGTGTGTCTCTGTAAATGAATAAAACATGCTATGAATTCCCTGTTCTAACGTAATCGTAGTAAAATTTAGTGACTTATATCAGTCTCAATACATTTGAAATAGCGTAATGTCATTAAAATTATATAAAAACGATTTTTTCCCTCTATACCGTAATGTCACGGAATACTTTGGAGCGTCCCTGTAAATGATCTATTAATCCAACATACTTCATATACAATACCAACCATGCCTTGGTGACCCTAAATAACCTTTATCAATTGCATGAAAATCCGAGTATATTTACGGGAGTTAAAGTGTGGACAGACGAACAGACACACCGAATGCATAAACACTTTTCAACTTTGTTGGAAAGTGTTAAAAAAGGTCATTTCAGCTCACACAGCTTGTTTTTTTTACCGCACACCAAAGAGGTTGGAAAGTGAGTCAGAAACTACAACATCAATAAAAATACTATAAAAATAACAGTATCTTGTAATCTAAAACTTTCTTACCTCGGTTGTGAATTCTATACGCTTTTATTATGGCTGATCTCACTCAAGGTATATTTGCTTCGAAGAATATAGAAAATATGTTGCCAAATTTCCTTCTCTGCTAAGGCCCAAAAAAATGGAAAAGTACCGAGAATTTAACTTTTGCATCCAGCTAATATAAAGCACGGTACTTTTCAAGTATAGGATCCTTGGTGTACTTTTTTAACGTTAGTCATAATTTGGGCTTCAGAAGTGAATTTTTTTGCCAAATGATATAAACAGCTATGAAAAAAAATTAATGAACTTTTAAGTTTATTTATATAATCAATAACCATTTTATTTATATCTATATTATTGTTGTTTTTTATATACAATTTACTTATGTTTGTATACAAAAATAGTTAAATGGCTTCTTTACGTTAAATAAATTGTATAAATATTGAAAAATTACTTGTGTATATGAAACAGTGAATAAGTTGCTAGAAAATATGAGTCCGAATTTCATTTTCTCTATATTGCCAAAGCCCCTATACTAGAAAAGTGCCTAAAACACATTAAAATGGGCAGTTAGGAGCTCAGATAAGTACAGCGTCGTCTATTGCTGGTTATGTTATTAGTAACATCGGGATGAAGATGTAAAGACAAATATTACACTTTAAATTCTCACCCATAGATTTTGAAAAAAAAAACCCTCAAAAGCGCGGAGTTTACATTAAATTGCGATGACCTCGATTATGAAAGATTAATGGTCTTAAGTGGGAATTTCGCCAAATTACCCTGCTATCGCCAAGTTGGCTTCATATATGTCAACTGATTTTTGTCGCCAAATTTGGAGACATTTCATCAAATTTGGCGATATTTTGCCAAGTTCATCAAAATTTGACGCTACTGTCGTAACCCTACATTAGTATTTTTCAACAATTACTCATTAAAATGAGGCAGTCCTACCGGAATTGTAAAGGGTACACAGAGACTTCCATTTTATATAAATAGATTATATGATGGATACAATTTAAAAATTAATTTTATTCGGTTATTGCAGTATGCGCTGGGCCCCCATTAACTTCTTTGCCAGGGCCCTGCGTGATGTAGGGACGGTCCTTCCTATTACCTCATAAGGATCAAAATATTTTTTCATATTCTTGGAGAGAAGTAAATTCGCAATTGTCAGCATTCTCCTATTTATCCACCAAGAAACAGAAACTAGGAAGACTTCTCTTTTATTATCCACTTTCCTATTATCAAGGATAGGCTTGTTTTAGCCAGACCTGTTACTCACGTGACCAGTCTTTGAAACCCAATGTCAAAAGATTATCGTAAAACGGGGGGGGGGGGGGAGGAAGTAATTTTATACTGCATAAAAAATTCCAAAAACGCTGTACAAATTCCGAAGAAATTTTATCGAAAACATGACAAAATTTATTAAACTGGGCTAAAATATTGAAACTGGATTCCTTTTGCGAATAAAAAAATTGCCTTAAAATTGGGAAAAACTCTAAAAATTGCATAAAAAAATAGCAAAAAATTAAAAACTGCTGTACGAATTTGTATGAATTTCATTAAAAAAGAGAACAACATTTACTATAATATTGAGTTAAAACTTTGAAACCAGATTCCTTTTACTAATGTGGAAAAATCTATATGAAATGTCTAAAAATTCCAAAAATCTCAAAGACAAAATTTACTATAATAGACTAAAACATTGGAACCGGAATTCTTTCACAAATGTAAAAAAATCACTGCAGAGCATGCAATAGTACTAAGTACAATTTGAAAACACTTGCAAATGTAGTATTCAATATTGTTAAATGTGATAGGGAAAAATACTTTAAAATGTTGCACTTAATTTATCATTTAAAAAACTAAAAAATTATTTCCTTGAGCGCTGATGGTCAAAGCATATTTTGACTAGGATGGTTAAAACTAGTTTTACCCCTGGACCTGATTAAAAAGAATACAGCCCTACTTCGGAGGGAATTCATTCAGAGTACTGCTTTGTGAGGCAACTTTTATAAAAAAGAATTCAAAATGTATAAAATTCAGTGTCAACTTTAAAAAGTTTTAAAAAAATTAGGAAAAAAAGCATAACTCTAACACTTGACAATATGAATAACTATTCGTACAGCTTATAAGAAATATTGAATTGTATTGATTGATGTGTTGTTGGTGAAATTGAGATGGGGCTGAATGTATGGAAAGTGAAGATGCAAAAACTTTGTTTGGATATCTTTCGTGAATATCCCGAACAAGTACGCGGAATTTTGAGGGAAACAAAAGTAAATTTACAAGTCTACAATGAAATAAATTTTGAGTTTTATCTGTCTGGATATGAGAGATCCAGATATGGGAGTGTCTATTGTATTGCATGCACACCGACACATATGTATCTGTATCTATGAAAAAATACTCAATTGCTGTTGTACCTAAAAAAAATAATATGATAATTTAATGTATGAATTTTTGTACTGTTTAAAGAAATGAAACATCAAATATGATACTTAAATTAAAATTTAGTGCAGTTTATTAAAAGATGTGTTGTTTATTATTTTCTTTCTGCTTTTAGATTCAAGAATACATAAAACTTTTTTACTGAAGTTAAATAAGTCATTTCCTTGGATAAAAATGACGACAATCTCTTCATACATGTACATTGAAGAAGTTTCTGTTGTCTGAAACAAAGCTTTTTCACTTAAGAAAATTCTTCCTTTAGTGTACAGCACTTTGTCTCTCAAAATAGTGATAAAGAAAAACATTCCTCCATTGGTACAGGAGAAAAACATTTTGTTTGTGAAATATGTTCCAAAGGATTTTCTCGGAATAGTGCTCTAAGAAAACATCTCTTGACGCATACAGGAGAAAAACTTTTTGTTTGTGAAATATGCTCCAAAGGATTTTCTCAGAATAGTAGTCTAAGACCCCATCTCTTGACGCATACAGGAGAAAAACCCTTTGTTTGTGAAATATGTTCCAAAAGATTTTCTACTAATAGTCATCTAAGAAGACATCTCTCAACTCACACTGGAGAGAAACCATTTGTTTGTGAAATATGTTCCAAAGGATTTTCTACTAATAGTCATCTAAGAAGACATATCCCGACTCACACTGGAGAGAAACCCTTTGTTTGTGAAATATGTTTCAAAAGATTTTCTCGGAATAGTGATCTAGGAACCCATCTCTTCACGCATACAGGAAAAAAACCCTTTGTATGTGAACTATGTTCCAAAGGTTTTTCTCGAAATAGTGTTCTAAGAACCCATCTCTTGGTGCATACAGGAGAAAAATCCTTTGTTTGTGAAATATGTTCCAAGGGATTTTCGAATAACACTGCTTTGAGAAACCATCTCTTGACACATACAGGTGAAAAACCCTTTGTTTGTGAAATATGTTTTAAAGGATTTTCTCAGAATGGTCATTTAAGAACCCACCTGATGGCGCATACAGCAAGAAAACCCTTTGTTTGTAAAATATGTTCCAAAGGATTTTCTCAGAACGGTCATCTGAGAACCCATCTCTTGACACATGCAGGAGAAAAACCCTTTGTTTGTGAACAATGTTCAAAAGGATTTAATGATAAGAGTACTCTAAGAAAACATCTTTTCATTCATACAGGAGAAAAACCTTTCGTTTGTGAAATATGCTCCAAAGGATTTTCTCAGAATAGTAATCTAACAACCCATCTCTTGACTCATACAGGAAGAAAACCTTTTGTTTGTGAAATATGTTCCAAAGGATTTAATAATAAGAGTACTTTGAGAAACCATCTCTTCACACATACAGGTGAAAAACCTTTTGTTTGTGAAATATGTTTTAAAGGATTTTCTAAGAATGGTAATCTAAGAACCCATCTGTTGGCGCATACCGCAAAAAAACCTTTTGTTTGTGAAATATGTTCCAAAGGATTTTCTCAGAATGGTCATCTGAGAACTCATCTCTTGACGCATACAGGCGAAAAACCCTTTGTTTGTGAAATATGTTCCAAAGGATTTTCTCGGAATGATAATCTAAGAATCCATCTCTTGACGCATACAGGAAAATAACCCTGTGTGTGTGAACTATGTTCCAAAGGATTTAATGATAAGCGTATTTTGAGAAACCATCTCTTGACACATGCAGGTGAAAAACCTTTTATTGGTGAAATATGTTTTAAAGGATGTTTTCTCAGAATAGTAATCTAAGAAAACATCTCTTGACGCATACAGGAGAAAAAACCCTTTGTTTGTGAACTATGTGCCAAAGGATTTTCTCGGAGTAGTAATCTAAGAAATCATCTCTTGATGCATACAGGAGAAAAGAAAAACTTACCTTTGTGAAATGTGTTCTGAAGCATTATCTGATAACCATTATTTAAGAAAACATTTGTATCGTACCAAATAGACAATTCCTTAAAATCTCGTATATTTTTATTTTCAAAATTGAGTATGAACCCTGCATATGTCATTGCATTTAATATTATCACTTTTTATGTTTTAGCATTTAGTAATAAAAAGAAAATGCATTTCTTCCATGGCTTATTGTCTTTTTGATAATAAGCAAATAACTGTTGACCTATTCATTAGATTTCAGTAAACTTTTATGTAAAACTTTTTGGTAGTTGCTGTTAGTTTTTATTTCACTGTAAAGTAATTTTCCCCTAAAATAAAAAATTAATCTGACCTGAACGGATAAATTGTACCTCAATAGCTTATGTAATAGGAAAGGCTTTATTGAAGTAATACTTTTCAAAAATATGTGAAGTGCGCTAAAAATATGTTTGCATGCAAAAAAACGTACTCATTTGTTAAATTTTCCTCGTAAAAGTTTTCCCAAGGGTTTAAATTAAACTTATTATCAGGGGTGGAGAAATACATCATTTAATTCGCCACTGGTGAGTGAATTTTTAGGCAGTCTTCGAAATCAACTGTACGTTGCATTTTTTAGCATGGTAATATTTTCTAGAAATTACCCACCCCTGCTCATTATCATGTATTTCTTGTATCCGTCCTGAGCTAAGTTTTTTTTTTTAATATATAAATAATTAATTCAATATTAATGCGGCATGTTTACTTGATTCATAAATAACGGTTGTGTAGGCTAATCAGCCATGCACTTTGTTCTCAGACCGATTATTATTATTATTTTTTTTTTTTGCTTCTTGTTTGTGTCTTGAATCATAGAAATCAGAAAATGTTGCGGCACGACAATATTGTCTCCTATCATCATGTTTTATAATAGGAGCAAAACTTGTGTGTTTGGAAATTTTATCTAAAAAACATCTTTGATGATCTTGACTAAATTTTGTGTTCTACCATTTTGAGATACAAGAAGGACAATGGGATAGTTCATGTGGTTGAGAAAATTCGATCAGTGGGTCATTTTTTTGTCTATATAGGTCAATGTATTTTAATGGGAATCGAGGTTACAACAGTTATTAAGTTGTTAAAAAGTTGGCAGTAAACGAAGTCGCAAAGCTTGGGAACATTTCGCCAGATTTGGCAGGAAAGTCAAATTTCAAGATTACCAATGACAAAAAACATGCTTGGCGTCAAATGAAACAATGTCACCAAACTTGACGACCTGCCGAGAATGTATTGTTTTATCGAGTTGAACTCAAAGCTAATTTTGACCAAGCTATGCTTCGTCTTTCCTGCTGTTATGTTATACGAGCAAATGCTTGTGTGTGTATGCAAATTTTATCTAAAAAATAACTCTAATGATTTGTGCTAAATTTCTTATTCAACCATTTTGGAGTATGAGAATACCCAAATGTTTGAGAAAATATGATGAGTAGGTCATTTAGGCGTCACTGTGGAACAATGAGATTTAATTTTGAACTATTAAGTTGTTGGAATTTTTTTAAAAAGCTGCTTAGTACAAAATTGTAATAAACAGCCGTAATCATACCGTGATAGAAAGGGTGGGAGGGGGATGACTGTTTGTTTTTATGCTTTCGTGAACTGAAAGTAGAATTTGCAGGAAAGAAGTATAACTTATTCATGTCTTCATCCTCTCCAAATATGATTTTTTTATGTGTTTTCAATTATTCTTGTGCATACCCATGTGTTATACGTTATTTTTTAAACTTTTTTTGTAGCGTTACAGGTTTTTGAAAGTGAATGTTGTTTTATACGAATGTTAAAATGCATATGTTGGTTAACATTTGTCTTTTTTTCAAAGTCGTTTTGTTGTGGGTTCTTGAACCGGTTGCAACACTGTTTCTGCAGAAAAAACATATTTTAACAAACTTTCTGATGAACGATTATTATTATGAGGAACAACAAGGTGATCACTCAAAATAAAAGACAACTTTTAAGTTTTATTTATTAGAAACACACAAACAATAGTCTTGTCCATATTAGTTCATCAGAAAAGACATGAATTAGTCAAAAAAATCATTTAAACAAAATGAAGTACACAATGTTATCAACTCTATAATGAGTAGGAGAAGGTGGCCTAAAATGATCCTCTTAAGGTAAAAACTTATGTAAAATAACATAACTGTTTAAATAAACCTTTGACCCTATGCTAATATGTTTCACACTACATTTTGTATTATAAACATATTTTAATAATATTTTAAACCCAAATTGAATAATGAGAAAAAAAATTGAAAAAGTGTCCAAAGGATCATTTTATCCTCACCAAAGGGCAAAACGATCCTTCATTTAAAAATAATTGTAAATGATTTTTTTATCGGTAAAATAAAGGGTATAAAAGTACTTATGATTATACATAATGAAATAAAATAAATTTTACAATCAAATAGCATACATAATTTATTTTATGTAAATTCAAAAATATAAAGTATCACAAATAATTTTGAAAAAATAATAAAATGGAATATTTGAAAATTCTGATCCAAAAGTAACAGGAAACCACGTTGGCTCAAAGAGAAAGATTTAGGGCAGTCACACATTTGGCTCCCATGATGGCTAGGACCCGGTACCGGATTTTCTTCAGCCTATGAAATGGTAGTAAAACGATTCACATAATGGATCATTTTACCCGGCAACATGGACGTCCATTTATGTCATATAACTGGATGACGCTGAGAAACATAACAAACCTAGCAAGTGTAATTCACGTCTAAAAACATACTCTATTAAGTAAACCAAGTCATATTTCTGTACATGAAAGATTGTATATCTAAATAAATATGAAAGTTAGTGCTTATCATCTAACAGATTTTATAAAACCCACTTTTCAAAGAATCCTATTCAGACGCGCAATACTGCAGTCGCTTGAATACCGTCACTGCTTCTTCTTCACTTGGCACAACTAGTTTATGTTTTACCCTGTAGATAGCGTGACCTATCTGGAAGAAAACATGCGTGGACCGTTTTGCCCGCTAGTATCATTTTAGGCCACATTCCCCTATATCTCTACCTATTTAAAAAGTTGATCTGTGTACCCGTTGATCTGTGGTAGTGTTGCCAGCTTTCCCGTGTAAATCGGGTCTCGAAATTCTCTGGTCACCAGTATTTTAAAGTAATTTTCTTCGCCCTATCAAATGGCAGAATTCTCGCCCATTAAAGCTGGTGAAATAAACTGTAAGAAATGAATGGTATTTGGTGACGATTTACACGGCACAACTGGCAACCATAGAGTAAAGAGAAAGAATAGAGATGAAGTGTGGTGGGTGGAGGTGACGCCAAAAATGTAACCCTAAAATCCGCTACATTCGACCCAAACACAATCACGTGTTTCCGCAAAAAAGAAGAAAACTTCGAGTCATGCTGTTTTTAATTCATAATACACTGAAATTCTACTGCAGAATGCTTAAATAAAAGCAGATCATTTTTATTTAGAGAAAAAATGCAAGGGAGATGTCAAAGAATTCAATCCCTGTTGCACCTGCTATTTTTGTTTGGGCCTAATGAGGGCATTTAAATTTGAGAGATAACGCGCATCCTATTACAAATCGTTTTAAAGGCATA
This sequence comes from Maratus speciosus, assembly GCA_963932465.1. Classification (NCBI taxonomy): domain Eukaryota; kingdom Metazoa; phylum Arthropoda; class Arachnida; order Araneae; family Salticidae; genus Maratus; species Maratus speciosus. Next base: position 86,173,062 of record OZ010794.1, read on the forward strand.
CTGCATCTCCATCTGCTTCTTTCTTCCATGCCTGGCAACACTATCTGTGTGTGTTATGCTGAACAGAGGATGGTGGTACCTTGTCTGTTGCCAATTTACCTTCGTCCATAATCATCAGAAAATCGATGTCCCAGTGCGGTTTTCATTTGCATCTGTTAAGGCTTCCATTAAGAGGCTATTTCAGTCACACATTCGTTAATGCTAATCCTACAGAAGGAATTTTTTAAGATATCTTGTTTGCATTTCAATATTTTAAAATGTTTTGTACATTGAATAGCTGAGGTCGATCTGTAAAAAGGACGTTTTTTGCTTTTTCTATTTTGTTTGCAGATTTTTTTATGAGAATGCTTTCACTTTCGAAACCGGTTCCAAAAGTGAAAGTGTTCTCATTAAAAATACCTGAAAACCAAATCGAAAAAGTAAAAAAACGACAGATGTAGAGATCGATCGCAGCTGTCCAATGCAAACAATAAATCATTTAAAAATATATAAATGTAAACGAGCTATCTTAAAAAATTTCTGCCATTGGATTAACATGAGCAAACGGATGTTTTTGCCTGACTGAAGTAGCCTCTTAAGTGTTGCTGTTTTGAAGACTAAGCTTTAAATGTGACGGGAGACAACATGATTAGCATTTACAAAAAAAAAAAAAAAAAAAAAAAAAAAAAATGAAAAAAAAAAGCTTTTAAAGTTATTCAATGCCGTGAATGCCAATTGAAATGCTTTGTCATTTGCCTAAACATCAGCATATTGTTTTAGGAAAATTTATGCACAGGAAAATTTATGCACATAGAATTGAATTATGTAAAGAAAATATAATGGATTTTTTTAATCCGTCACCCTGTTGTTCCTCATTGTAGGTGTGACTAGGCTCTAAAATTTGGTCTTAAATTTTAAAAGAATGATATCACGCGTTAAATAAAAACCCCGATTGTGTTATGAAATGTTTAAACTGTACTCTTCTGTTAAAATGGCTTTTATCAATTTTGCCAGTACTAAAAAAATATATATATCAATTAAGAAAAAAGTTTTAAATCCTAGCAACTGAAGTTTCTTTTTAATTGATGTATGAGTTCTCTTTTTTTTTTTTTAAAGAAATGTATTGTATTTTTTTTTCTTTTAAAATTTTATGAGCAGATCGATTGTTTGTACATACAATCTCCTTTTTTTAACAAAATTTAAATTGTCTTAGATTTGAATTATATTGAAATTAAAAAATAAAAATCGCTTTTGATCAAGTTAAATGATGTGTTTCATTTTTACTTTCTTCTATCTTTACAAGAAGAAAGCATTGATTCGTAAAAATTGTTAATTCCGGTTTTAGACGGATTGACACGTTTTAGGGGTCAGAGATCCCGAAAAATATTTTTTTACAAAATGTCTGTCTGTAAGTCTGTCTGTAGGTGACTGAAATTTTGTGGGCACACTATCTCAAAAACTCATGAACGAAATTTAATAAAACTTTAGATTCAGTTAGTCCCTGATATAAGTTAGTGCTGATTACTTTTTGGTGTCAATCGCCCAACACGTGGCGCTGTTATGCTGCATTTTTCACGATTTCCACAATAGTTATATCTCAAGAACTAATGGATGGATTTTCATGAGACTTCAGATTCAGTTCCTTATATTATTATTCCTTATATTAGTATCCTTGTATAATTCATTCTGAAATTTTTTTGGTGTAACTCGTCCAACAGATGGTGCTGTTATGCAAAACTTTTTATGTTTTCCGCAATAGCTCTATCTCAAGAGCTAATGCACTGATTTTCATCAATCTTCAGATTCAGTTAGAAGTTGACATAAGTTGCTGCGGATTAGATTTTGGTGAAAATCACGTAACAGACACTGCTATACTGCATTTTTCAGGAGGTATTAACATGTATGAGTTAGAAGAAAGTTTTGGGATTGGCACATCCAACCAGTTTTCTATTTGTTTAAATAAGAGACAATGTGGCTATTACGAGATTTTTTAAAATTATTCCAAGGATTTTTTCACTGGATAGCTGGGATTGATCTCTACATAGGTTGTTTTTTTTCCATTTTCGATTTTGTTAAAACTTTTTTTTTTACACTTCTATTTTCTAAGACTGGTTTTGAATGTGAAAGTATCCGCATAAAAACAACCTTAAAAAAATCGAAAAAGTAAAAAAAGGCCTTTGTAGAGATCGACTTCAGCTTATCGAGTGAAAAAAAAAATATTTAGAAATATTAAAATGCAAAGGAGATATTTTAAAAGATTCCTTTCATAGGATTAATATTAGTGAGCTGTGAAGTAGCCTCTTTACCATAATCTTCCTTAATGTCTGAAGATGCATAAGAAAATGCACATAATAATGCAGTATAACACCTTTAATCCGGACATCTCTGATAAATCGGAAAGTTCTGTAATCCGGACATTGCAGTATGTTTATTCATTTTTACTTTCCATTAAAGATCAAAAAGATCATAGATGGCGCCATCAAACATATATGAAGGAATTATAGAAGAAAATTAGGGAAAATAAAAGACATTATCTAATTTACAACTTCTTTTTTTTAAATTTTACAATTGTAAGAAATTTCTGATTACATAGTAATCAATATAGATGTCTTTTTTTATATTAAGTTATAAAAATTCGGAAGGAATGTTCATTTTGCTATTTTTCTTTCTCCAAAGATAAGATGGCACCAAAACATCTCGAAATCGGATTTTATTATTATTATTATTATTTTTTTAATATTTAATTTGTGACTTACTTCGGTATTTCTTGGTTCTATATACTTAATTTTTTTTATATGATTAGCCTTATGTGTCACTTTTTTAAATATGTTAATGTAATTACAAAGTTATTTAATTTTCTATAATCCGGAATCGCCAATATCGTGCATATTCCGGATTAAAGAAGTTATGCAGTAATAATAATAAGGTTTTGTGATTCGTTTTTATTAAAATCCAGACTCATTTAAACTCTTTTTGAAATATTTACAAAATTACTCAGACTAGCTAACAAAAATAAAGTCAGCCTAACAGTTGGCTATTGGTTAAGGCAGAGGTTCCCAAACTGTGCTCCGCGGAGCCCTGGGGGCTCCGCCGCGCTTTAGGAAAAAAATGAAAATATGAACAAAATCAACACATTTAAAGCAAGTTTTTCCAAAAATGGAAACCGACTCTTTTGTTACAAAAGTATTTATACACCGATAGTAACTATATTCAACAATCTGAATTCTTTTAAGTAACTAAATTTTATTTTATTTAAAATTTCTGGTGCAAATGTTAATTTACGCTCTATTTGTACGTTTTCCGATCAAAAAATGCGATAAATGGAGAAACAAGCGTATATTTACGGTAAGAAAGCCAGATAATGTATTCTGAAGGAAAATTTGGATATTTGAATTTCCCAACTCCTCCTCTCAATGTGACTTGAGGTATTGAGTTGTCTCTTGTTGTCCAATGACTCCACCTTTCATGCTCAACTGCATTTTCATTCCGAAAGAGTTCAGTGTGATCTGAAGGATAAACCCCCTGGTTTTTTTCAATATGAAGGGCAAAGTAATATATGCATAAAAAATTATTAAGATGCTACATGGTGCAGAATGATAAACATTTTAAAAGCAACGTTAAAAAGTTTATTCTGGCGTTTTTAACGTTGCTTTTAAAATGTTTAATATATGCATACTTCAAAAGAAAGTATCACAGCACTTGCTAAAACAAATATGAAATGCCCTGAACATAGGTGCAACGGGTGTGAAATAGGCAATAAGATATACTTCTAGAACTAATTTAAATTTTTCCTTTTGTCCTGTTTAATCACAGTGATTGATTACGACAAAAACATTTTTCTATAATTAGTAATAGAAATTTGCCTTGTTAGACTCAGTGCCTTGATGAATAGTGGCGTAGCCAGGATTTCGTTTCGGGGGGGGGGGGGGTCCAGAATTTTTCCTTCAGGTTATATAGATAGTAAAACCTGTCACGATAAAATCGTAAATATTGCTGAAAAATTCCATTTTACACAAGTTTTCGTGTTATCAGGTGTATTTGTATAGTATTCTTTTCCGTAGCACTATGGAACATTTCTTTTTAAGTCAGAATTCCGTTATAGGCAAGTTCCATTTTTACAAGTTTTGCGTATTTATATAAATACACTTATTTATGTCATATGAATAGAATAAAACTTGTCAAAATAGTAATTGTCTATAACAGAATCCTGTCTTTAACGGAAGCGTTACATGGTCTTAATATGAATTGCGATACAATTAAATTTGCTGAAAACCTGTCTGAAAGGGGATCTCCATCGTTCTTTAGTGAAACATAGTGAAACCTCTGAAAGCCGAAACTTTCTATAACGGAATCTTGTCTCAAACGGAAGAGTTTCAGAATCCCTGCAAAACGAACAGTAGATCTTATTGAGGTAGTGTATCTTAGAAGCATAATTAATTACACTTCTTTCTCTGAAAGCCTGTCCAAAATGGAGCTTTTTACCAGTCCTTTGTAATCTTGTCTTGACTGTGTATGTATAATAGAAGTATTTCGAGTAACTTTAAGAATTTAGGTATATCCTTATTTAATTTCTTAATTTAAAAAAAAAGCATGGATAAAAAATGTAAGGCCAATCTCTATAACTGCAACTAATAATACATTGAAGTTACATTAATATTTACCAATGAAAAAGATTCACTATGATGTAAAAAGCTGAGCGCATACTGAAGAGTTAAATTTAAGTTAAGTTTCGGCGTTTGCGTTATCTTGCTGCAGTCTTGTGGTGAACTTTCAGTCTTGTCATGCTGAGCTTACTGCAGCTTTGCAGGTTTTCAGAGCAAGACTGTTGCAAATTTTCTGCAAACTAAAAATGCTATGTGGGAAGGTTTTAACTTTAAGAAAAAGATCTAGCACTTTCAGCTACAGAAACTAAACTAGTAATGTAAAAAGCACACACATCAAATATAGTCCATGCTGGAAAAAGCTGTTTTGTTACAATTGTCTTATTCAGCCATAATTCTTTTGGGTTTCCATGTTTCATGTCTCGCCACTTTTGATACCACATTCGATCTAATAGTTGCTTCCGATATCTGGTCGTCTTTAAGGAAGTTAAGTTTTTGTAATAAGTTTATTTGTTATGGATTAGCACTTTTTTGGAAGTATTAGAATGTGTAAAAAATGGTTCATGATGGTTTCGTTTTTGTACTTCTCAGCCAATTTATTTTAGATTCTTTGAAACAGTTTTGGAATATTCTCTAAGTTCAGCAGTAAGCTTCGGACGAGTCGGATTTATGCAGCTCTGGAAGGGACACTTAGGAGTTCCGTGGAAGGGGGTAGCGCCCTTCTAGACCATTAATAATCATAAAATTCCGAATCTTCCCATTGCACCCTTAACAAACTTGACAGGAGGATCAAGAACCTCATCTCTGTATATTTCAGCATTTACAATTGCACTGGTAAAATTGTGTCGGTCACTGCGGCCATTCAAAATGATGTCCGTCCATACCATGATTCCACGACCTCTGTATCGATGCCTTTCACGGATGTTTGCAGCCTTATTGCGTGTAATTTTCTCCCTCCATATGGTAACACATCTGTAGTAACTCACTTAACAAAATCGGGACTCATCGGTAAAGAGAACTCGGCTCCAGTCCGTGGTACTCCAATAACGATGATCTCTGCACCACTTTAATCGGGCGCATTTCACTACCGGAGTTAGTGGAACACAAATCATGGGTTTCCTTGCATGCAGGCTTTCATTCACAGTAAACCAGGATAGTCGAGTTCTTGTTGCTGCAGCAAACTCCCTCCTATCTAAACTGACGTCAATTGCCTATTTCTTTTAGCAATCGTTGGCAAATTAGAGTCCTGATGTCTGTGGACATTATACCAGTGTCTTTAAACCGGTTCTAGATTCTTCACATGACGCTTTTGGCTATTTTTAAGTCTTTACAGACTCCTAAGAGTGTCTGTCCTGCTTCCATTCTCCCTATCGCACGCAATTTCTCAAAATCGGTCAAATGTCTTCAGGATGACATATTCCACCTACCAGAAGTGAAAGTTTTACCTAATTACATGTACAATCCTTAAAATTAGACTTCAAATTACCCACGTGCACTCCTTTTCACACGTGAACCGAAAGAACGGGCTAAGGCTGAAACATTTGCATACATATTTCTGTAGCGAATGTTAATCCCATTGGATTACGTGATAATGTTGACATTCAGTTACCTTTCTGGAAGTTCCCTTAATAGAATTAACATAAAGCACCTTTTTATGGTTGTTCCTTTAATTTTTCTCGCCAGTGTATTTTGAAAGTGGTAACAAATAACCAGCCCGAAAATAAAGTTATTTTTATTAATTGCAGGCAGCAGATTTAAAGTAATTGTTAACACTTTGCCGTCCGTACGATTCGTAAATATTTATTCGCTTGGCTCCGGTAGCGCTAATTCGGATCAGTTGACTTGTCGCCGGCCGCTCTTGACATTATCGGGAGATTATAAATTGTTATGTTTTACTAATCCCATCGTTGGTTCTCATAAGTTCTCAACATCTCAACCCTGTTCCCCTACTTTCATGAAATTTCGAAGATATACATATGTAAATAAATACAAAATTTGTTTCTTTTATATATTTGTTTATTTGCATTTTCTTTGGTACTTGGTATTTCTCTTTCGTATGGTACGCAGCAAAACAGTCTCCAAGATGTAAGGCAACTCCACAAGACTTGCACATTAAGTTTGTTAGTTTTCTTTTTTTGTTTTCGGAACATATATGGCAGTTTCTTCGTTTTCGTTTATTCGTTTCGGAAATAAGGACTAGTTGGTGTTGCTTTATGTGACCGGAAAGTCTGTCAATCGGATCATGATGAGACGCACGCGATGTAGTGGCAACTTCCAAGTTTTGCTCAGAAGCAGGTACATGGTCTTTTATCCACGAATCGCGCACTTTCAATAAAAAATCGTGAAATCGGAGACTCTTCTGTTCTGTATTGAAATATTGACATGCACGGAATGCATTAAATAATGCGCAATTAAAAAGGTACATGCAAACTTTTGTTGACCATTTTATAGATTTTCTGTATATAGGGTAATAACTCAAATATTAGTCTGCCCGATCCACTCCTTTCATGTATTTTTTATAGTCTAATACACTTTCAGGTTTTTTTTATTGTGCAATTAGTTTTCTACATGTTCTTTGCGTGTTAATCAAAGTGGCATAATGTATTGTAGAGATCATTCGTATCGTTTTAGTTTTCGAAGCTCTCCATACCTGTGCGAATACTTCACCTTTCCGTTGATGACAAGCTTCAAATACAATGACATTTGCGCGCTTTAATTTTTCCGGAAATCCTTTTCTTCGGTCGTTACAATGCTATGCACACGACACCACTGTGGTGTCGCCGGCCGTTGGCAGCTAATTTGCGCACGACACCACTGTGGTGTCACCGGCCGTTGACCGCAAGTTTGCGCACGTCACCACTGTGGTGTCGCCGGACGGCATAGTGTTAATATTGTCCTTTATAAAGTGAACAAAGATAAGGGTCACAAAACTCAACCAATGTACCGTTATTGCGTTCGTATAAACTCGTTCTTTCCCATAAGTGTCGACAACAGAACCCCATCGAAGTCAAAGATAAAGAAGTTTTACGTTTATTCTAGTTACAGTAAATTTGTGTAAACGGAATAGCATGTATACTTGCATAGTTATCCTTCCGTCTCGGGACATTAAAATGTTTATGTTTATGAGAGAATTCCGTGTTTTCAGAAAACCTGCCAAGAAGGATTCACAATTGGAACAAGTTTCATTTCAGATAGGTTTCAAACGTTAGCAAGCTCAAATATATAGTGATGTTTTCGTCGAACCTTGAATTGTTTTCCCTTGAGATAGGTCATCTTCACAGATTTTCCTGTAACAGATTTATGCGCTTCAGAGGTGGTGTTATACCAGCGGTTTCCAACCTGGGGTAGCGTACCCCTGGGAGTTTAGGCGGATCTGCTGGGGGTATGTGAAAATAATATCGGTAATAGTAGAAGTCACAAAAATGTTTGGAATATAAATGTAATTTGCATCGATTTATTATATGGTTGTGATAAGAAGATTACTAATGAAAAAAAGCATATTTACGTTAGCTCCTTGAGTGGAGGGGGGAAGGGGGGTGTTTATGAGAAATGGGGGTACTCCGAAATGAAAAACCTAAGAAAGGGGTACGTGAAAGAAAAAAAGGTGAAGTGAGTACGTTTTAGCAGTTTTAAGGGATACTGTGAAAACGGAAAGTGTTTATAACGGAAACCTGCCTAAAACGGAAAATTTCATAGTCCCGAAAAGAGACATACCTTTGAATTATACCTTCTAAGACGACTACCTCTCTAAAGCGGATTTTTTATAGATCCTTTGTGATTCTGTCTTAGCAGTTTTTACTGTTGTATTTGTATCCATGATTCAGTAAACCAGGTCTAATTTCGGGGGGGGGGTCCGGACCCCCTGGACTCCCCCCCTCTTGGCTACGCCACTGCTGATAACCCCATGGCGCTTACCTGATATTTTAACGAGTCGCTTGAGTTTGTGAAGATCATATAATTGATAAGACTCTTAATAAATTTCGTAAAATTGATATTCTCATGAATTTGCTTTATGAAAAAGTTAATTTAGTGTCAATATTTCCTTGTCAAATAGATTATTTTTTAAAATTTATAGCAGGTGCCATAAAAAGCACTTAACAGCCTCTTCAAATGTAAAAAATTTGTACTACTAATAAATGAATCCACTGATGTCACTGGATTAGCAGTTTTTTTTAGTATTTTTCGGTTACGTATACTAATATCGCTTTCAGACCAGGGAAGTTAAGAGTCTTAACTGACTTTTTTGAAACGGATATTCGGAACTTAACTTGACTTTTCTATTATTACAGTGTTTGAGAACATTAACTTGATTAAAATTAAGCGCCTTACTGATGCCTCTCTAAAAGAGGTTTCACAAAGCTATCAGGATCATATTTTTTGTAGATCATACAAACCAATGCACTAAAAGACGAAATAATTTTTGATTAATACATAGGAAAACACATATCGTTCACCTGCAAGAAAAGTGACACATCTCGACAAAAGTGAATTTCACAGGAGACCCCAAAAAAATTTTGCATGATTTTACTGTAACATGAAATTGTAGCAGTTAGCTCTGCATGCAGGAATAAAAAAGTGCATAAAATCGTAAAATCCTTAAGAATGAAGACGTAGGATGAGGTTTGGTGGGTTGGGTAATTTTAATTCCCCACACAATCCACCTCTCTTCTTTGGTCACAAATGGACATATAATGCAATAAAGTTATTTTCCGTATAACAACGCTTATGAAACTTATTGTGTAGCAAGACACACCTATGACAGACCTTTTAGTGTAATAAAACGCAAAATGAATTTTTGCGAGATGTGTCACTTTTCTTGCGGGTGAGCGATATGAACACTGATGATGCGAAAGCAATAATGGGTCACAATGCCATTGCAAAAATTAAAGAGATGATAAAGCATCGTAGCACTATCTATTGCGTTCTTTATAAATATGCACTATCCCCGGGAAAATGTCTTCTGAATTTATGAAAAGGTTAAATGCTGCCATTAAAATAATAAACTATATAAAATCACGAACTCTTAAAAACAGACTTTTTAAGCTTATGTATGAAGATATTGGATGCCGGCATCCGCCCCTCCTAGTACACAGCGAAGTAAGATGGTACTGTGTATGAAGAGCGTTTACACGATTGTTGCAACTGTAAAGGTGATATAAGAAAAACTACAACTCTAAACTGGCAAAATTTTCAACTAATGAAGATTTTGAATTCTAACTGCATATTTTCCCGATATGTTTAGCAAATGAAATAAATGTATCTATCATTGCAATGAAAATGTGTCACAATTTCCGATTCATTTATCAAACTTTTATTTTAAGATGAAACGTGTATTGGTCGGATTCTGAGTCAAACGATGATATCAATTACGTCCCTCTTGTTTAAAAGGAATGCAAACACCACCAGATAAAAAAAAAATGGGCAAATAAATATTTAGGGGCATTCTTTCAAACAACATTTTTCAACAGCTGAATAGAAAAGACTTTGGGCGACTCTAAATGTGTTCAGCGCTGTAAAAGGAACATTCAGCTTAACCAGTGAAACAGTGAGGCCCTCGTTGATTTGACATAGCAAGTTACACTAAATACGAGGTACGATCCAAACATTCGGGGACTTCGGCCATTCCTGACGACGAAAGCAAGTACCTAAAGTTAAACCACTTGAAATGGATTCTCCCAACCCTCTCCAGGTTGGTTTAGCCGATGTCATTTGACCGAACCGCACGCGCAACAGTTATCTTCCGAAGTTTGTTACCTTTACTCCGCGACGTTAGAAAGATGGCTTTTCTTGAACAGCGCTGCAAGACTGAATTCTGTCAACGCTTAGGCAAAACACCAATGAAGACTTTGGAAATGCTAAGAAAGGTGTACGGTGAATCTACAATGGCGAGATCCAAGGTTTACGAATGGCATCCGCATTTTAAAGAGGGTCGAGAATCCATCGACGATGATGAACGCGTTGGACTTCACGGAATGCGGAAAATGCTGCGTTGGTTTATAAATTTTACGTCGTTTGCGGGAATCCATTCCTCGTAAACGGCCTCAGTTCTGGCAGAGTGGCGACTGGTACCTTCTGCATGACAACGCAACAGCACGTCGATCCCAATTGGTAAAACAGTTCCCCACCAAAACTCGCACTAATGTGTTTCCACATGCCCCTATTCACCGGACTTAGCCCAGTGTGATTTTTACCTGTTCTCATCAATGAAAAAAACATTTACAGGGACGCCGCTTTATGTCATCAGGTGAGGTGGAAACAGCATCGCAGGAAGCCTTAAAGGAGGGTGCAAAAAATGGCTTCCAGCAGTGCTTCCAAAAGTTATACGAACGCTGGGAAAAGTGTATCGTCGTCCAAGGTGACTACTTTGAAGGTAGATGTGCTTCGGTGCTGTGAACTATTCAGGGTAAGGTTTTTTACACCTTGTCCCTAAACTTTCGGATCGTACCTCGTATACTAACAACAACCGGTTATTTGGTGGTATCAAATGAAAATATTTCGAATTGATCCAAAAATTTTTGATAAAATAAATCAAACAGAAATAAGTTAAATAAAAGAGTTAAATAGTTTTAAATAAAAATTATTGATCTGAAAACTTGAGTAAAATTCCTGGAATATGTAGTAGTGTTAAAGATCTTACATTAAAACCAAATCGAAATACAGAAGTCTTTTTAATGCAAAACCAAACATTCCCCTACAATTACTATCAACTGGACCTGAATTCAGACATTTGTGCAAAACAATCCAATCACATTAAGCCTTTATGCGTTATTGTTCGCCACCCTAACAATGTAAAATTTATTGTAAAGCAAATGTTACGATTTCTTGAGTTTTGGAGGTTTTTTAACTGTAGGTTTGAACACTTTTGACAATTCCATCTGTATTGATGGTAATTGAAAATACAGTATTACAATAACAGTTTCAAAATATAATTTCTTTTTGGGATAATGCACAATTGTTTAGATTACTATTTATTCCCTCTTCCTGTGCTCAGTAGCAATGCACCTAAAAAAGTTACCTTGTAACGTAGGGTACGGTAGGCTTTAGGGGCTCCGCCATAGAAATTCATACTAAAAAGGGTTCCGCCAGTCTAAAAGTTTGGGAACCACTGGGTTAAGGCAACGGCAGGAATTGCGTCTGAGCCAATGGTTGACTAATCATTGAACTAAAGATCTGAAAAGATAATTGACCAACGGGTCTGCTGGCACATGTAAATAATAATTAAGGATCGACCGAAACAGGTTTTTAAGGCCGAAACAGAAACAGAATTTCGGTAATCTTCCAGTTTTTATCAAAATTGGAAACGAAAATGTCCCAAAAATTTTTTAAATAATTAATACATACATAAATACAGATAATTATTAATTTATTATGCGTGTTTATTAAACGTACATAATAATTAATGAATCCTACGTGTGGCCCAAGTTGGCTGTCTGTGCCGCTGACCAAAACTTTTTATTTTCATACTAGTTACGCTCGCCATCCCTCGTTCAGGCACTGTAGAATCTAATTGCACGCTATTCTGATCGGTTTTAATAAGATTAGAGAAGATTGAATTATACTGAAAAAACCTGTAGCAATCTCCCTGTAAACGGGTTTCCATTCAATTCCCTTTGATTTCAAAAATTTAAGGTAGAATTAGTTGCTGTTAAGACATCCAATGGTTTTTTTCGTGTTTGGTTAAAGAAGATCAGTTAAACATTTGAAAAGAAGCTAAAATAAAATGAATTAAGTAAACAGAGTCTTTGTCTCTCGGTATTTTTTAACAGCGTTATAAAACGATTGACATAATACAATTACTAAAATTTGCTGCTTTAACCCCTTCAAGGGCGGTGGTTCATTTTTGGACCACTTAATTTTAATTCTTAAATTTCACATTAGCATCAGAATATTGGGATGAAAATTTCCCTTTTATTAAGTAAGTGAACAAAAGCATTTTTGTATTTCGAAATTTGTTTGTAAATTCTGGTGCCATTCACTGATTTCAAGATTTTACGAATAGAAGTGCCTTGTCCGTGAAAGGGTTAAACGCATATTAATGTATTTATTATTTTAAAGTTTCCTTTTTATTTTAATATTCACTTGCAAATGCAATTTTCAGGACATAATTTTTAATATTTTCCTGCCTTTAACACGTACTCATTTAATAGTAATTTTAAAGTTTTTTTTTCTGTTTTTAATAGTCACGTGAAAATAAATTTTTAATCGTTAGGAAATATTATTCTTTGCGCTGTTTTTAAAATTGAAAACAATCTCTATAATAATAGCCTAAGTCATGTGACTATCATCAACAGCTCCAGGCGGATCCCTTCGCTTGTTATATTCCAGGCGGCCATTTTGGTACTTTAATGTTAGCCAGCCACAGGTGTGATAAGTCGCCGAATATTATTCTATCCCCATTATTTCGTTTATATTAATATAATCCAAGTCATGTAAGATGTAACTGCCATAAACAACGGGCTGATTCCTTCGCTTTTCATAAGAAAGGTTTCCATTTTGATTAAAGAATCAAAATTATTTTTTCGAATAAAACTACATAAAAGTTGCCATGATCACAAAGAATTCCTTGTACTTTTATGTTAGCCGGGTGAAAATCTCGCCAATAGCTTTTCTTTAACTCGCCAGTTAGCATTTTTTTTTTCGAGTGGTAAATTAAAACGGTGCTACTTGGTTATCCCATCGACCAAAAAACTGTCGCCAAACTATAAGATTAAATGCCAATAATGGTTGATCGTAAATGTCACATTAACTTGACTTTAAGGAAGTTACACATGTTCACGCCATCAAGTGATTTTTATTTAGACGTTTTATTTCCATTTTTATTAATGTTATACTAATTTATTTGTTAACATACCCAAGTTATGTTATGGAATTATGAGTTGTATTGGTCGTTAACATTATATGTACAAAATATGTAAACTTGTCTGAACTGGAGGCAGATATAATGACTAAGAATTCGAGTTATGATGTCATGAAAAAACATATTACACGTGTAGGAATTTCTGAGAATCACTGACATGCGAAAGGAGGGATTATATGTTATGTTAATCCTGTTTTCTTCTTTAATCTAAATTCTGTAACGCTAATCACCATCCACAGATTTTGAATATTGAGACAAATTACTTAAAGTGAAAGCTAAATCTGGCCTTGTTCCTCTTACTAGATATCCTATACTTCCAAGAGTTTCTAGATATAATGTTTCATCAATTTTATTTTCACTTTCATATTCATCTAATTTTATTCCAGAAACACCAGGGGTTTTCATACCAATGCATTTATTAAATTTTGTGGCCTCGATGGGATACGAACCACGGATCCCAAGATCAGGAGGCGAGAACGCTAGCGTCGAGCAAAAGGCCAAGCCAGTTACTCTAATCTAGTAACTCGCTTTATACTGATCATGTGAGATAAGATCGCTACACACTCCCTCCCCAGTGAGAAAGACATCTTGTTGACATCTGGCGAGCGATATGTACTCGTGAGTAATGAGTGATGAGCAGCATGCTAGTGCTGTGAGCGTTTAACCAGTTTGTAAGTTGGTTTCGCAGGCTTACTGCTGGAGATGATTTGTTTGGTGCTGCCATCTGTTGGTTATAAGGGGAGGTGATTGTTGTTGAAGGTTACGTGTTTTCTCCGGGTCACCACTTTGGCGCTAGTGGCGCCGATAGGATACGAACCACGGATCCCATCGGCGCCACTAGCGGTTATATGTTAAAATACAGTTTATGATTTATGTTAATTCATATTTTGTCTCACGTGGCCTCGATGGGATACGAACCACGGATCCCATGATCAGGGGGAGAGAACGCTAGCGTTGAGCAAAAGGCCAAGCCAGTTACTCTAATCTAGTAACTCGCTTTATACTGATCATGTGAGATGAGATCGCTACACACTCCCTCCCTAGTGAGAAACCTTGTCGATGTGTGACGAGCGATATGTACTCGTGAGTAGTGAGTGATGCGTAGCATGCCAGTGCTGTGAGCGTTTAACCAGTTGGTTTCACAGGCTTATTGCTGGAGATGATTTGTTTGGTGCTGCCATCTGTTGGTTATGAGGGGAGGTGATTGTTGTTGAAAGTTGCGTGTTTTCTCCGGGTCACCACTTTGGAGCAAGTAGCGCCGATGGGATACGAACCACGGATCCCATGATCAGGAGGCGAGAACGCTAGCGTCGAGCAAAAGGCCAAGCCAGTTACTCTAATCTAGTAACTCGCTTTATACTGATCATGTGAGATGAGATCGCTACACACTCCCTCCCCAGTCAGAAAGACATCTTGTCGATGTCTGACGAGCGATATGTACTCGTGAGTCGTGAGTGATGCGCAGCATGCCAGTGCTGTGAGCGTTTAACCAGTTGGTTTCGCAGGCTTATTGCTGGAGATGATTTGTTTGGTGCTGCCATCTGTTGGTTATAATGGGAGGTGATTGTTGTTGAAGGTTGCGTGTTTTCTCCGGGTCACCACTTTGGCACTAAGGGCGCCGATGGGATACGAACCACGGATCCCATCGGCGCCACTAGCTGTTATATGTTAAAATATAGTTTATGATTTATGCTGATTCATATTTTATCTCACGTGAACTTAGCACACATGATATTGTGCATTGATTAGTTGTTCATTAGTAACAGACAACTAAACTCGTTGTATCATAATAGAAAATGTAATAGAGATGTAATGACTGTTCTGTTATCCATATTGATGTTATTAAAATTCATTTCGTAAGTTTATTTTCTAAATAATGCGTATCTTTCTTTTTAATGTGTACTAAATTAAATATCAATCGACTCAAAGCTATTATAACTCTGCATATCAGAATACTAATATTTTTAATAGGGTATGGGCCCAGCACGCTTCCACTGCGGTTATGGGCTTTTCAGCTCGCTTTGAAATGTGCTAGTTAGCTCAAGTCTGATTGATTAGAATTAGATATAGATAAGTTAGGTTTTGATCATAGCAAGTGAAGTAAAACATTAGTTTATTTTAGTAGAGAAGGTTATCATTAAAAGATTTTGAAATCGCATTAAAGTTTAAGAAGAAATGGATTTAACAAAGCAAGTTAAGTTATTGACTGGTGTAGAAGACTGGCCAATATGGAAACGCAAGATTAGAGATTTACTTGATTATCACGAAGGAGCACTTGATGTTATAGATGGTAAATTAAAGAAATCTGAACCATTAAGTAGCACAGCTGAAGACAGAGCAATCAAGGAACATAAAGTACGCTCTGATTTGTATCGTAAAGCTAATAGTTACGCAAAATCCGTGATAGCAAGTACCGTAACTGATGTAGTTTATCAAAAGATTATGGATAAAGAAACAGCGCATGAAATGTGGGAAGCCTTAAAGCATCATTTTGAAGCAACGTCAAAAGATCAATTATTTAAGATATGTACAGAATTTTTCGCATTTAACTGGGCGTTAGGCGATGATGTTACAACTCACATAGCTAAGTTAAGAACCATTTGGAGTGAATTAAATAACGGACTTAAAGATATTGGTGTAAATAAGTTACCTGATTTAATGTTAGTCTGTAAAGTATTGCAAATTTTACCTCGTAAATTTGAAACCTTTAAGTCTAGCTGGATGCTGTTGTCTAAAAACGAAGACAGAACATTTGATGAGTTAACAGAGCAACTTTGTATGTTTGAGAGAAATTTCATCAAAGTTGATAAAGGTGATATTGCTGTTCAAGAAGCACTGGCAGCTTCAAGATTAGAAAAACAAAATAAAGATAAAAATTCCAAATTTATCAAGAAGTCATATAGAGCTGACATTTGTAACTACTGTAAGCGTCAAGGTCACTGGGTAAGAAAGTGTAGAAAATGGATTTATGACGGAAAATCAGCCAAAATGTCACCAAATAGTAATACTAAAGATATAAAGAAAACCGCCAATGGTGCAGCGATGTCTATTTCTGTCGAAACGTATACTTCGGAAGCAGATTCAACAACTTTTTGGATTGATAATGGAGCAACTCAACATATCACGAAGTGTTCAGAGTATTTTACAGATTTCACACAATTTCTTAGTCCTTGTAGCATTAAGGCTGCTGGAAAGGAAAGATTGTCTGCAATTGGAAAAGGAACTATTCGTTTCAAATCTTTTGCTGGTCGAAAATGTCAAGAAATTCAGCTGAAGGATGTCTGGTATGTACCTGAAGTCAACAAAAATTTATTTTCAGTGTTGGCTGCTCAAGACAGAAATCAAGACAGTGAATTT
Organism: Maratus speciosus; assembly: GCA_963932465.1. Taxonomy (NCBI): domain Eukaryota; kingdom Metazoa; phylum Arthropoda; class Arachnida; order Araneae; family Salticidae; genus Maratus; species Maratus speciosus. Next base: position 86,189,856 of record OZ010794.1, read on the forward strand.
CGATCGACATCTACTGAATGTTGTTTAAAGATAAATGATCAAGTGGTACTGTATGGAACACGCAATGTGTCTGGATCTTTGTTTAAGGCAATAATTGAGCCAATCATGCCAAAGCAAATTTTAGAAATAAACAATACTGAGAAAAACGATTCTTTATTACAACTTTATCATGAAAGATGGGGTCATCAAGATAAATGTCACATCAAACAAAAGCTTGAAAAAGAGTTAGGAATCAAAGTTCAACTGGAAAATAAGTTATGTGAACCATGCATTTATGGAAAAGCACATCGCTTACCTTTTGGAAACAGAAAGAAAGCAACAGAACCAGATGAACTTATTTCGGCTAATGTCTGTGGCCCGTTTCCTGAACTTTTTCAAAAGAAACGATACTTAGTTGTATTTAAAGATCGCTTCACAAAGTTTAGGTATAGTTACATGATAAGAGAGAAGTCAGAAGTCAATACTATGTTAAAACATATGCTTGCTCATGCCAAAACTATGGGATACAAAATTAAAGAATTTTTGAGCGATAATGGTGGAGAATTTGACAATAAAGATATTGAAGCAATTCTACGTGAAGAAGGAATTACAAAAAGACCTACCGCACCTTTTACGCCACAACAGAATGGATCAAGTGAAAGAGAGAACAGAACAATTGTAGAAATGGCAAGAACATTCAAATATTCGAATCCTGATATTAGTTTTCCGGATGCAATGTGGGCCGAACTGGTATCTTCTGCGATATATATCCTAAATAGAACGGGAAAATCTTCAGTAGAGGGAGTTAGTCCTTATGAATTGTGGATCAGGAAAAAACCTGGAATGAAGCATTTACGTGTAATAGGTTCTACATTTTATGCTCATATTCCTGTACAAAAGCGAAGAAAATGAAGAAGAAAGCTATCAAAGTTTATCTTGTAGGTTACGATTCTGATGAGCGTTACAGAATTTGGATTAAAGAAGAAAACTGGATGATTTTTTCTAGAGATGTCATTTTTCATGAAAAATTGAATAAATGTGATAATTCAGTTCATTTACCAATCAACGACAATAAACAAGAAAATACAAGCGATCTTTCTAATCAGGGAAAGTATGATGATGAACAACTTAAAGAAGATGAAAAACAAGACGATCTAAGTGACAGCGATGTTGATAGTGATAAAGAAGTTAAACCATCGCATGATATGCAATTGAGAGAACGTGACAAGATGCGAAAGCCTGCACGGTTTGATGATTATATAATGGAATCTGAGTCATTAGTTTATGAAAATGAAAATCCTGAAACATACATAGAAACAATCAACAGCAAGGAAAGTTCAAATTGGAAGAAAGCGATGGAATGAAATAAAATCTACTTATAATAAAATCTGAGTGCAGGGGACCGTCAGAAAGATGCCGGTGCGAACCACTCCAGTGTGCGAATCGACCGTAGCTAAACGCCATGTTAGGCTTTATAAAAAACATATCTTAACATATGACAGCTAAATGATAATTTTTTCTACTTCAAATCATGTCTGTTCAGCATATTTTCATATAAAACATGTGTATCATATCCATTTATAATGTATTAAGTTCTAAATTAAAATTAAGCTATTAGAAATCAAAATTCAAACAAACGATACTGTTGCCATTCAGATTCAAATTCCAGCAAATTAAGAAACAAATGAATGACTCTTTGACGATTCATCAAAAAAAAAAAATACGGCTAACATCTGATTCTGCTTTAAATATATTTTTAAAGCATATTAAACCTTTAAGTTTTTTAAAATGCGTTTTTCATTATTGTTTACATTTATAAGCAGCAATTTTATTTACGACTGTTTACATTTACAAGCAGTCAGTTTACGACTACATATGAAATATTACATAATTTATTGAATAAATATTTTAAAAAATATTATCAATGTTTTCAACAAATATTAATAGTTTTAATGATTCAATTTAATGATTATTCATCATTATTCATATGAATCATTCATATGAATATTGATTCATATCAATGATTCATATATTTCACTCTTTTGTAGTGGCAACAGTGAAACGCTGTTTCTTTAAGAAAAACCGAGGGATAAACGTTCTGATATTTCGCAACTACTCGCTTTGATCTGTCAATAGTTATTTTTGAATGTTTTAAAAGTTTTTTTAATTTTTATTATGGACTTTCCGAATGAATCGCTTTCGGAAAGAAGGCGCCAATTGACCAGGAAAAGAATTGCGCGATCGCGGCAATCAACGGATTTCTCAGTTTGCCTGATAGCTGAGTTTGCACCGAACAGAATTAAACACCCATGCAACACTAATACGCACAATTTTTTGTTTATTTTTTATCTAAACTATGCATATTTTAAATTCATGTTCATAAAGTGTTTATCGCTCACAGGAACGTTTCATTATAATAAAACTTTATATAATTAAATCAAAATTACATTTTTTTAAATTTTACTAAATTTGTGTACCGTTAAAAAACATAGCTTTATGTATATGTTTTAGTTTTGGCCAAATATATGAATCAAATTTTAAAGTTTCATCTAAAATTAAAAAATAAACATCTGATTTTTTAAAGAAATGCCACATGTTCTTTGTTTTATTTTTAAATTTCTTATTTCACCTATGCTGAATTTTTTAAGCTGAATTTAATATATTTCTGCGAATTATTTTTTGCTGTTTGAAAAAATGCAACAGCTTTTTTTTTTTTTTTCAACTATGCATATATTTTTAAAAGCATTTACAGACATGCCACTTTCCAGCGAAAACATGGAATTCCACTTTTTCGGCACAATTTATCATCCCTGGGATTGATGCAAATCAGTATTAAAATTTGTTGACATTTTTAGGACGAAAAGGGGGGTGGTAGCAGAATTTGACAAAATAAAAATGGGAGTACAAACAGCGGCCATTTGAGTTTATTTCTAATCCTTTCCCATGTCCTACTGTGCATTTAGTCCATGTATAGAAACAAACAGCATGAAAAAAAACATAGCCAGGAGCTTGCAAATATCATCTGTCTGCTTTCCCTGAAGGATTGCAAAAATCATCAAAATATCGTAGAAAAATGGTGGTTTCGTCAAAAGAATATGAATTCCGTCAAAGGATCGCAGAAAAAAACACAATTTTTCCCAAAGGGTCCTTTAGAGTGCATGTTTCGTCTAAGGATCATGGAGTATGTGAATGTCGCCAAATAATCATGGAAAAAACATGAATTTCATCAGATGACTGCAGAAAAAATGCATTATTTGATCAAAATATCGTGAAAAATGTGAATTTCGTCAAATAATCACAGAAAAAATATGATTTTCATTAGAGGATCACAGAGAAAACGAGAATTTCATCGAAAGGTTGCAAAAGTGCAAGTTTCAACATAAGATCCTAAAGAAAATGTAAAGTTTGAAATCGGGGATCTTGAAGCTTATTAGTTCCTCAGTATCAGGTGAACCGTTAGTCAGCTAAATGTTCTGTTACGTAACTAATTTGCTGCATACATTCGGATGCACCTGTGCTTTTGTCAACGTATTTTGATTGTAAGGTAAGTCTCGCTTGCTCTGCTGTTTATTTCTTTTTTTTATTAGGATTTTTGCATTAGCTGTTTAAAATGCACCCTTTATTAGCCAATATATCGATTTTTACATGGTTTACCATTTTAGAGACGGACGATTCAGCCAACGGCTGCCGAAAAAATTCGAGTCTGAAAACATCGAGGGTGTATTACCAAACATCCATCAAAATTTAAATTTAATTCAGTTAGAAGAGAAGTACCATATCTTGATGATGTTTCAGACCCTGACTAGGATCCCTTTTTCTAAACATTAAATTATTGATTTTTTTTTTAATTTTAACTGATTGTTTGTTTTTTGTGTAAATATTTGAAATTTTTTTTGTATGAAACTCCATTTTTTTTATGAATTGCCGTCTCATTTATTGGTATTTCTTTATATTTATCCTTTTACTTATATTTTATGTTTAATAAGTTTTTTGGCAGTTGTGAGCGAGATTTTACCTGCATTCGTAACAAATTTTTCAAGATGGCAGTAAAACTTCGTTTTTAAATCTTTATGTTACTTATAAATCCATGTTTTTACATCATTTTCTATTTTTTTGTACAAATCATTGATTTATAAATAACATAAAGATTTAAAAATTGTGTTTTTCCGTCACCTTGAAAAGATTTTGGGCACAATTTTTTTCGCCAAGCGGCACAGGATGCGGAACTCTTCCCTGAATTTTGTCAAAGAAACGTGAGAGGTGTAATTCGTCAAAAAGGTGCAGAAAAAACGTGAATTTTGCAACAAATCCCGATAAAAACACTCATTTGGTGAAAGGATTGTGGAAAAAACAGTCATTTTGTCAAAAGGCTGCGAAAAAAACATGAATTTCATCAAAGATGTGCAGAAAAAACGAGAATTTCACCATAAACATTAAATTATTGATTTTTTTTGTTTGTAAATTTTAACTGATTGTTTGTTTTTTGTGTAAGTATTTTTAGTTTTTTTATACATATTTTTCTGTATGAAACTCTTCTTTTTTCTGAATCGCCGTCTCATTTATTGGTATTTGTTTATATTTATCTTTTTATTTTATATTTAGTAAGTTTTTTGGTAGTTGTGAGCGAGATTTTACCGGCATTCGTAACAAATTTTTCAAGATGGCGGAAAAACTTCGTTTTTAAATCTTTATGTTATTTATAAATACATGTTTTTACATCATTTTCTATTTTTTGGGCAAAATCATTGATTTATAAATAACAAAGATTTAAAAATGATGTTTTTCCGCCATCTTGAAAAGATTTTTGGCAAGATTTTGAACAATTTTTTTTGCCAAGTGGCACTCTTCCCTGAATTTTGTCAAAGAAACGCGAGAGGTGTAATTCGTCAAAAGGGCGCAGAAAAAAGCGAATTTTTCAACAAATCCCGATAAAAACACTCATTTCGTCAAAAGGCCGCGAAAAAAAACACGAATTTCATCAAAGATGTGCAGAAAAAATGAGAATTTTGCCATAGGGTTGTTGGAAAAAGCTTTTTTTTTTCCCCCGCATGAGGTGGTTCATGTTTTCTTCATTTGAAGGTTGACTTTTACAAACACTATTTTTTTAATGCTTTTGAGGACTTGCCACTATCTGAATAATCATGCATATCAATCATATCAATCACCTGTTTAATTGAGTCTGACTTAATGTTGTAAACTTAAAATAACACTTTTCCGTCATTTTTGACGGGGCCATATTCTAGTCTTTAAAAGAAAATGAGACCTGGTAATAAGTTAATTTACCTGAAGGTGCCAAAGCTATACCATGTAAGTGGGTTTATAGAATCAAAACAAATCCAGATGGCAGTATTAACAAGTATAAAGCCAGGCTTGTTATAAAAGGTTACAGTCAACGTCAAGGCATTGATTATATTGAAACTTTTAGCCCAGTAGCAAAATTAGAAAGAGTACGAGCCGTATTGAGTATAGCAGCAGAAGAAAAAATGTATTTATCCCAATTTGATGTATCTACAGCACTTTTGTATGGAGAATTAGAAAAAACAATCTACATACAACAACCAGAAGGATATGAGGACAGCACAAAGAGAGTATGCAAGCTCAAGCGAAGTTTGTATGGTTTAAACCAAGCTCCACGTTGTTGGAATAAGTGTTTTGGTCAATTTTTATTAAAACTTGATTTCAAAGTGAGTGATGCCGATCCATGTCTATACATTCGAGAGAAGATTGGCAAAAAGTTAATTATAGCATTGTACGTAGATGATGGATTAGTTGCTGCAAATGATCAGGAAAAGTGTGAAATCTTCATTGAAAAGTTAAAAGCCAGATTCAAGATAGTTACTGGAAAAGCGTCTTGTTTTTTAGGGCTTGAAATTGAATATCAGAAAAACGGAGATATTACTGTTAGTCAAAAAGGATATGCCAAGAAAATTCTTAAGAGATTTGGATTTGAAAATTGCAAGCCAGTAGCAACACCGATGTTAAAGGCATCAAGGTCGCAAAATACTGAAGAATCTAAGAAAGTTGCCTTTCCATATAGACAAGCAGTTGGAGCTCTAATGTACCTAATGGTAGGAACGAGACCACATCTAACTTACAGCATAGGAGTTTTATCAAGAACACTAGAAAATCTATCTGCTGAAGATGTAGTGAGAGTAAAGAGAGTTTTTCGCTAAATATCAAAAACAAGAAATTTTGCTATTACTTATAGCGCAACAAATTCAAATAGAGTACTAAAGTGTTACAGTGATGCAGATTTTGGAGGATGCATAAAAACTGGAAGATCAATATCTGGGTCAGTGATAATATATGCTGGAGGTGCAATCTTGTGGCGCAGTCAAAGACAAACTATCGTGGCTACTTCAACAACAGAGGCTGAAGTTATAACAGCATCTGAAACAACTAAAGAAATTCTTTGGCTCAGAAGATTGTATGACGGATTAGTTAAACTAAAAGAAACACCTATTCTTCAAGTAGACAATAGTGCAACTGTAAATCTTTCCCATAATTCAGAATATCACAGGAGAACAAAACATATAGAAATAAAGCATTTCTTCGTTCGTGAGAAAGTATTAGAAGGCAAGTTAGTTGTAGAGCAAATTTCTACTGAGAAACAGATTGCAGATATTATGACTAAGCCGTTAACCAAAACTCGATTACTGATATTGTGCGATCAAATGGGATTATCAGGCTAGAGACTAAATATGTAAATAACAAGGAAAAGTGTTAAAATATAGTTTATGATTTATGTTAATTCATATTTTCTCTCACGTGAACTTAGCACACATGATATTGTGCATTGATTAGTTGTTCATTAGTAACAGACAACTAAACTCGTTGTATCATAATAGAAAATGTAATAGAGATGTAATGGCTGTTCTGTTATCCATATTGATGTTATTAAAATTCATTTCATAAGTTTCGTTTCTAAATAATGCGTATCTTTCTTTTTAATGTGTACTAAATCAAATATCAATCGACTCAAAGCTATTATAACTCTGCATATCAAAATACTAATATTTTTAATACTTTTGTTATTTAAAATAAAAAAAATATGTCAATTTGTATAATTTGGCGAAATTGGTCGACGGGAGAAGTAATAACATTAAAACGTTGCTTTGAAGTGGAAATGAAATCTCATGATTTGTTGCATTGTCACATACGCACCGGGTTTGGCGTGATTTTTTTTTACGACAATTTGGCGAAAACCTCGTTTTCAAATACCTGTTACATATGTATTTTTAAATTATTTTCTGTTATTTTTAAAATGAAATAACAATAAATAAAAAAAAAAATTAATTAATAACTATAGAACAAAACAATTTATAACATTTTTTGTAAATAAAAAGAAAATAAATTCAAATAAACATTTATTAATAAATAAGCAACAATAGCCGGGTTACTATGTCAGGCAAAATAACGCCATTTTGGTGCCAATTAGGTACCCCGTTGCGTATGTGACATCTGTGTCTAATATTTTTCTTTTCGTTTCGTTTAAAAAAAAGAATGAAGTAAAAGCCATTTATTTTAAAGGTTTCAATTTTAAATGAAAGTTTTGTATTAAATAAAATGATAACGAAATACAAATTGAATTCTGAATAAAAGTAACATGATGCATTTCTTAGCATACATTTAAGGGAGGCCAAACTCGTCGCCAAATTAATTTAAAATAACCTTTTCTAAAATATGAAAAAAAATTTTTGTTATGATTAAAATTTTAGTTGCCATCATTAGAAAAAAAAGTATTTAAAATTAGAAAAAAAATTAATATTTCGAAAACTAATTCTAATTTTAAAATTCTAACCAGTTTTGAGATCTGTGGATCAATACGGATTTTTGGTGTTAATTTTATCGCAAAGTATTCCATATTTTAGGAGAAATCGCCGTGAAACGTTATCAGTTGTTTAATCAGTCGTTTCATAGAATCGTTACATAAATTCGTTTCAATTCGATTCATTAGGATTTTATATATGTAGGGTATATAAAATAATATGTCATTAAGTCATCAACGACTCAGAATAATTTTCTAATTATACGAATTTCATCTCATTAAACAATATTTTAGGTATACATATCCCGATTTACCTTTTATAATGATTTTCGTAAATGATTCATCTGTTGATATGTCTAGTAGAGGTCTGCACGGGTCGACATTTCCAGGCCCGGGCCCGGCCCGACTCAGAGAAAAAAATTCGGCCCGGCCCGTACAAAAAACTATTGTCCCGGCCCGTAGAAAAAAATTTATTGGCTCGGCCCGGCCCGGTTAAAAAGTTAAAAGTTCGGCCCGAGCCCGGTCCGAAAAAAAGTTGAAATCTCGGCCAGGCCCGAGTGAATTTCTACAAAACATTGATTTTTATGTCGATTTGGTTAAAAGTTTTTCTCATACGAGGAGATCAAGCCAAAAATATGTATCTTAACTTTTCTTTTCATGTTTATAACCTTCATTTTTATAGAATTGCCGCAGAGGGCGATATTTATTTTTTTAATGAATCCCTATTTCTTGCACGTAAATGTTTCAGTTATCATTAATATTGTTAATCCATATTCCATGTATTGAAATGTTAAAAAACTGAAAAATGCTATACAGTAAAATCTAAGACAGAATTGCATAGAAAAGAAAAAAAAATGCGTTATAGACAAGTTCCCTTCTTAGCAAGTGTAAATGTATTACATATTATTTTCTTACGTAGTATATTAATTTTGTTTGTTATTAATTTTTATAATTTTCTTACGTAGTATTAAGTAGTATATTAATTTTGCATGGATCAGCACGTTTTTCAGTTTAAAACAAGATTCCGTCATAAACAGGTTCTTTTTCACACGTTTTACTATATTTTAATTTAACTGTATTTTAATAAGTGTAGAAATCTACTACTCTTTAAAAAGAATGAATTTGAATGTTTAATTGTAGAATAATGGCGATTTAAAAATGTATGCATTTTTTAACAAAAAATTTGTGCCAAGCCTAATTTTACTGACCTTTGAATGGTCCAGGCCATTCCGAGACAATGATTTTCATACGGGGTGGGTGAAAACTAGGAATGAAAATTTTGAGCCATGAAGATTAGGAATGAAACCAGTACCCGGGTGTGTGCAGAAAAAATAAGTTAAGCCCGGCCCGAACCTTCAGGAAAAAAGTAAGGCCAGAGCCCGGCCCGTAAAGAATAGCGACTAGGCCCGGCCCGAGACTTCAGAAAAAAGTAAGGCCCGGGCCCGGCCCAAGTGCCGTGAATGAAAATAGACCCGAGCCGTGGGCCGGGCCGGCCCGTGCAGATCTCTAATGTCTAGAACCTTCTCAACGAGTATTCAAAACTCTTTTATACTTTCAAACTAAAAAAAATATATTACTCTTCAGTCTGTATCTTTAACGAGCACGTGAAAAGCGTCTTCGAAGTTAAGTCATATTATATGCATTACTTGCATTATAATTTGCACTATAGTCAGTGATGCCTGGTAATTATAAATACTGACGTTCACAGCAATAAATAACAAGTTGGAAATTGCTCGTCAAACGTGGCAGATGAGTTGCATTCGTGCTATAACTAGTTTTATAAATATTTTTTGCGCCGCATATTGTACTGAATGTATATTTTAGTGCACTATATAAGTGCATATCCATTTCATTCTGTTCGAAAGGCTGTAGCATCATTAAAATGCACTTACAATAATTTTTTTCCAATCGGCCGTAATGTAAAAGAAACCTTTTGACTGTCCCTGTAATTAAACTATACATCCGATTTACATAAAATTTGAAATCACTCGACAAAATTATTCTGCAACAATTATATATTTAAAATTTCAGACCATTCGGAAGGCTGTAACATGATTAAAATGCACTTGCAATAATTTTTCCCATTGGCCGTAATGTAACGGAAAACTTTTGACTGTCCCTGTAATTAAACTATACATCCGATTTCCATAAAATTTGAAATGACTCGACAAAATTTTGCAACAATTACATATTTAAAATTTCAGACCATTCGGTTGTGTAGTTTTTGCTCTGTTATATGCGGACCGACAGACAGACGGACCGAAGGACGACTACAGGGGCTACGTATTTATATAATTACAAACGCACCTAAAAAGTATGTCTCATTTGAACCATGCAGATCAAATCAATTAATCATGTTGTAAATTTCAAAAGGAGAAACGAGATTTTTGGAATACAGATAGTTTCGGTCCGGCCAAATTTTCAACAGCATTTACGTCAAAAAATCATTTTCGGCGAAACTCTGATTTTGGACCGAAAATGAAACGAAACAGAATTTTCAGTCGATAGTCGATCTCTAATAATAATAAAATGTAATAATAATCTATTTTGTTTATAAACTTCAACTGATTTCTTCACTTTCTAGCAAACAATTTAGAATTTTGTTTGGTTGTAGAACTATTGATTCAAATTGCTCATAATAGGGTTGATGCAGTTAAAAAAAAATAGTCATCATTTTATATTTTAACAAATGTCTCTAAAATTATCCTCTCTAAAACTTTTACATCTGGGAATATTAAGATGCAAGCATAGGAGTGCTAAGTGCTATAATCTCCTTTAAATAATACGTTTCTTTAACTTAGTTGGAATACACGAATTGAGTTTTTCCAACTGAGTGAAAAATTCCATAGCCGGGATTCGAACCCAGAACCTTTTGACTTGCATTGCCAATGATCTGTCTATTGAGCTGCGTAGGCCGATAACCGACGGGTATATTTCGCTCAGATAACCTTATTGGTGACAGCATCTGGTCTGCCATGCCGACAGCTTGACTGAATAGACCGCATTCGGAACGACATTAAACGATGGAGCCACTGCCCTTGTAATTTTTAAGTTACCTGGATTTCGAGATAACATTGTATACCTATGTAAAAAAGTACAGGGTGTCCTTAAACTCACGGTGCATACGTTAGAGGCTGATAGAACACAACTAGACAAGCACAAATTACCATATAATCCAATGTCGAAAACGCTTTCCTGCGCGGTAGTAACGCTACAGAATAGAACTGGATATGGATATCCTTTGAACTTTTTTTTTAATTTGAGTATTTTATAAAATCTTATTGACATATTATTAAATGATTTTAAGAAGAAAAAATGTTTTAATCAAGAGAGAATGCAATTTTCAAAGGAAAATTTGAAAAAAGAAATAATTAAATTTTTTTTAACTGCACTCAATTATAACAACATATTTTGAAATGTCTTTTGGTGGAATACTTTTTCTTAAAAGCGTACTCTATATAAATGAAATGATGTATATTGTTTTTACAGTTAATCAGTTAAGAAAAAGTAAATGAAATGCTATGAAAAATGTAAAAAGTACAATAAAAATGAATATTTATTACCTATCTTTATTTTTATTTTTTAAAATTCTTAGTACTAAAAAGCCGATCTTTAATTTTATTAAATGTACCTTAAAAATCGCCCACAAAATATAGCGAGTGAAGTGAAGAATATTTTTTGAAGTTTTGTTCCCTAGAATATATTGAAAAAACACATACTCAGAAAAATTAATTTAGAGATTGCAACTCTGGATCATTTAAACAGAAATTTGTGGAATAAAAAACCCTTTTTGCAAATTTTTAATTGTTGATCTTTAGGCACTTAGTAAGTATATAACATGGATGTCTAAATTCATTTTAAGCAAAAATGTTGGAATATATTGTGCCATTTTTGCAAAATGAAGGGTATTGAGTCCTCTTAAATCGGCTCAAAATTGAAGAAAAAATAGTATAATTATTTTTTAAGAGGATAAATCAAATTAGAAAACCCATATTAAGATAACAATTAAATGTTTTGTGCTTAAAATGTTTAGAATATTATATTTAGAATCTATAATAACAAATAAGAAATAGGTGTTAATTTAACATTCTTTACAGAATTAAAAAAAGAGAATATGTAGAGGAAACGTGTTACAGCGAATTTGTGTATGTAACTATTTATAATTATAATAAAAAGAAAAGTGTCCAGTTAAACTGATGTCATTGAGCTGATACGCTATTCACACTAATTGTATATTATTACTCTTATTTATGTATATTATTCATTAAAAAAAAAAAAAACTCGCTTTTTTTAAGCAAAGCAGTAAAAAATAAAAATCATAAAAAGCAACTTTTTTGTTCTTGTTGTTGTTGTTGTAATACAAACCAATATAATTCAAATGAGAAAAAAGAACTCAGAGAAGCGCCTTATCAGAATAAACCGTTTTACCAACTTTAAAGCAAATCAAATAATTCTGCATGAAAAACCCATTTATCTAAATTAAGGGAGAGGGTGGGGATTAGTCCTTCAGTTCCACTCTCTATACTTTACAAAATGAACCTCAAAATCTAATCAGAAAGCACCTTACCAGAATATACTGGTATATGCTAACTTTGAAGCACATCGGATAATTCTGCATGAAACACCTATTTTTTTAAATAAAGGGGAGGAGATTAGCCTCATCCACTCCCCTTTATACTTAACCAATGAACCCCCAAAACTAATCAGGGAAGTGCCTTATCAGGATGAACCTAAAAACAAAATTCGGAGCAAATAGGATATTTCTATCAAGATTTACCGCGTTACGTACATACAGAACCTGCGGGAACATTAGCGCTCAGGCTTTAATAGCCTGTGAGCTAAAATGTACAATAAAAAATATCTGTTTATACAGATATACTTTTGCAAATCTTTTAAATTTACCTAGTTTAAGGCAAATATAAAAAAATACAATTAAAATTTCTAAAAAACATTATTAATTTTAAGACGGTTCACAAAAGTATTTTAAAATTCTAAATTATTAAATTTTTCCCTGCTCAACAATGGGAAACTTTCTTACCTATGCATGGCCTCTTTTATACGTAAAGACATGAAAATGACAGGCATGATGATTGAAGTGATTTTGAATTAAATAGCGTCTTTCACTTTTTAATTAATATATTGCGCCTTGAGTTATAAGCGATTGTTGTTTCGTGACGACTTTCCTTGAGTGTCGAGGCTTTCTATTCGGATAAAAAAGCCGACTTTGGCAGAATTATTTGATAGAATTTTTTTTTTGTCTTTATCGAAAAATGGAAAAAGTTAATCGATCTCATTGTCTCTGAATAAGAGCATTTCCTATTTTATACGTTTTAAAATTAATAAATTTATCAATTCGCGAGAAATTAATGAGGAGTGCAGCCGTAGTAAAGTTAAAATTAATATATTTTTTTTCATGCATTTCCGCTTCACCTGATATCCTGACGCCTGTGTTCAGTGCACACATTACACACTGGATGGGCGCGCCTCTGTATAATAACTCAATTTAACGTTTAGATTAGTTCATTTTTAATGTTGTATTGTAAGATGTGTTATTTTATTTATTTATTTATTTAATTTTCTATAAGTAAATACTCTTACATTATTACATTAAAGTGCCTTGTTTATACAATTTTAGTAAGGTCCTTTATATATAAATGATCATTCATAGCTAAATAATAGGTTGTTCGGTAACTTCGGTTATACATTCGATTTTATTTTAGAATCGTTAAACTTGTAAAGAATTTTATTTCGAGATAAAATTGTTCTGTAATAAGGTCTGCTTGTAAGACAAAGTGTTTTTTAATGGATTATGTTTTAATGTGAAAAATTTTGTGAACGTTCCTTTAAAGCGGTTGTCAGAAATATTTTTTTCTCTCAATAACACGAAACTTTCTGACGAATTATTAAACAACAAAAAAAATGACATTTGAAGGTTTTATTAGTGATTTGTAACTAAACTTTTTTCCCTTTACAACTTTATTTAAAAGCAATTGTTGTCTCATAACGGCAATGTTCCCCCTTTCTTCTGCCCGCAAATTTAATTAAATGTCTACTTTGATAGTATTTACTGAAAAATATTCTACTTTTACTGAAAAAAAACTGTTCGATTGAAAAAAAAAAAAAAAAAAAAAAAAAAAAAAAAAAAAAAAAAACATTCAGAGAAACCTTAAATATCAATTGGATCGTAAAATAAGAAAAACCATATAGGCATTTATTGATATTCTCTTAAAATAAACATGCTTGTCTTTTCCTTCTATCTACTGATCTAGTGGTTCTCAACCTGTGTGCCGCGAAATAGTATTTAATATCAGGTTTTTTTTTTTTAGTTTATTTCTCTGTATGTATACGCTTTATGCTTCGAAATTATGAAAATAGTCTTAAATCTTCACGTAACTTTTATTCTTTCAGAGAAAAATTTTGTTACAATATAAAGTGCTGAACAAATTATCTTTGACAAATGAAAAAAATGATTTAAAAGTAATGATTATTCAAAACGTTTATCTTACAGAAAAATATTTTAGTTTAAAAAGTAAAAAAATCAATCTCAGATATCTCTTTAAAAGTTAATGCATATCGTTTATAAGTATTCGCAAAATATTTTATAAAAATTTTAGCATTCTTTTAAATGTAAATCAAGTAAACGAAATAAGCTAATGTAAAATAAACTTATTAGATTTTTAACATTCTATAGAACACAAATTAGATAATTATTTTGTTCTTGTTTTAGCTCTGATAAATCATTTTGTTTCAGTAAGTAAATAGCCAAAAAGTACTGATCGCTTGATTTCAACCCTCGTCATTGCTTATCTGATGCCAGTTAATTGTGTTGTAAAGTTCCCCGTTTCCCCCTCTATCGATAACCAAATCTCAAAAGGGCAGTAAAAATATTCCTGGCCTCAAGGGCGATGAGTTCTATTCAGTAGCAACAAAATGGGTACCTCTTAAAGTTTGTTATCAGTATCTGAAAGATTTCCCCTAAGATTCCCCGTAATTTCTTCCCTTTCAGATGCTAAAATAGGACCAAACCATCTTAAAATTTGACTTTCCTGCCAAATCTGGCGAAATGTTGACAGTTTAGCGACTTCGTTTACGGCCAACTTTTCAACAACTTAATAACTGTTTGAACCTTCATTCCCATTAAAATACAATGACCCATAGTGAAACCAAAATGATCCACTTATCAAATTTTCTCAACCACGTCACCTATCTCAATGGTTTTATCGTACCTCAAAATGGTAGGATATAAAATTTAGTCACGATCATCAGAGACGTTTTTCAGATAAAATTTCCAAACACACAAGATTTCCCCATATGATGATAGGAGACAATATTGCTGTGCTTCAAAAATGTCTGAATTTGTTAATACAAGACATAAGCAAGAAGCAAAAAAAAAAAAAAAAAGGTCTGAGAAACAATGTGCATAACTGATATACGATCGTTATTTATGAGTTGCATAAATATACCGAATAAATATTGAAATAATCTATTATATAAAAATGAAAATTTGTCTATCTGTGTGTCTGTCTGCAATGCTATACAAATCCACAGTTTGGAAGTCGGAATTGTAAAATGTGTACGTACATGTGTATTAAAACATGGCCGAGGCAACTAAGTAAAGTAATCAGGAATTTCAATAACTTATAGTTAAATTTTAATTAATGAAAAAACACAAATTTAACAGCAATTTCCAATCAAATTTAAGCACTATTCGTTATAGCTGTTGTCAACAATTAAAAACCACAATAAAATTCTTACCACAACAATTACTTTTCTATTGCAAGATTTTTCACGTGAAAAAAGGAAATAAATAGTTTGACAAATTTAAAAAAGGGAATATTACATCGTAACTTTTCTACGGCAAAATTTCCACGCGAAAAATGTAAATAAAATAAATAGTTTGACGAATTAAAAACAAAACTGAATGTTCTGTCGTAATTTTTTGTTTCATGATTTAAATGTGAAAAATAATAATTATTTAATTAATTTGACGAATAAAAAATGGAATATTATGTCATATTGGAAATATGAAGGACGTAGTGAATTATGTAACGTCATATAAGTGAAAAAATGTATTGAAGCATGATAAAAACTCGATTATGGAAATATTCGCGTATTTTAACATTATTGCTCCAATGATGAATTGAAATAAGTTCATTTATAGCTGTATTCTTTTGCGTCTGCTATATAAATTTATACACTTTTATATTGGGTTTTCATTTCGTCCATGTGTACAACACTTCGACTGCTTTTTTTAATTGTTTGTTTTATGTTGTATGTTAAAATTTGAAATTTATTTTTCAGAACAAACATTCTTCAAATTCCGAGCAACGCCAGGTACTTTAGCTAGTTATTTAAATATATATAAAAAAATTACTTAGCTCATGATGGGTACAAAAAATACTTGATAATGGGCAGGGGTGTGTAATTTCTAAAAAATCTTACTAGCCAAGGACTTATTTCACAAGCCAGCAAAATGCAACTTACAGTTGGTTTCAAAGACTACCTTAAAATTCTCTCGCCAGTGGCATTTCTCCATCCTTGATAATGAGATATGTTTCATTTAAAACCTTGGGAAATTTTTTAAGAGGAAAATTTAACAAATGACTAAGATTTTTTTTTTGCATACAAAGTAAACATATTTTACGCAAATTTCTCATATTTTTTCAAAAGTATTACTTCAATAAAGCCTTTCCTATCACACAAGCTATTGAGGTACGATTTATCCTTTTAGGTCAGATTAATTTTTTACTTTATGGGAAAATTACTTTACAATGAAATAAAAAAAAATTAAAAACCAAAATGTTTCTACTATTATCTAATGAATATGTTGATAGTTATTTGCTTATTATAAAAAAAAACTAAGCCATGGAAGAAGAGTAATTTTTTTTTTTTTATTACTAAATGTTAAAACATAAAAAGTGATAATAGTAAATTCAATGGCATATACAGGGTTTGTACTCAATTTTCGAAATAAAGATATGGGAATTGTGTATTTGGCACACGACAAATGTTTTCTTAAATAATGGTTATCAGATAATCCTTTGGAACATATTTTACAAAGGTAAAGTTTTCTTTTCTCTAAAATGAGTCAGGCGATGGGCTCTTAGGTTACTATTATCATTAAATCCTTCGGAACATAGTTCACAAACAAAGGTTTTTTTGTATGAGTCAAGAAATGTTTTCTTAAATTTCTAGTCTGAGAAAATTCTTTAAAACATATTTCATAAAGGGGTTTTCTCATGTATGCGTCAACAAATGGTTTTTTAGTAGACCATTCTGAGATAATCCCTTGGAGCACATTTAACAAAAGGATTTTCTCCTGTATGTGTCAAGAGATGGGCTCTTAGATGACCATTCTGAGAAAATCCTTTGGAACATATTTCACAAACAAAGGGTTTTTCTCCTGTATGAGTCAAGAAATGGGCTCTTAGAGTACTATTCTTAGAAAATGCTTTAAAACATATTTCACAAACAAAAGGTTTTTCACCTGTATGAGTCAAGCGATGGGCTCTTAGATTACTATTATCATTAAATCCTTTGGAACATAGCTCACAAACAAAGGTTTTTTTACCTGTATGAGTCAAGAGATGTCTTCTTAGATGACCATTCCGAGAAAATCCTTTGGAACATATTTCACAAACAAACGGTTTTTCTCCTGTATGTATCAAGAGATGGTTTCTTAGATGACCATTCTGAGAAAATCCTTTGGAACAAATTTCACAAACAAAGGGTTTTTCTTCTGTATGCGTATAGAGATGGATTCTAAAAGTAGTGTTATCGTTAAATCCTTTGGAACATAGCTCACAAACAAAGATTTTTTTACCTGTATGAGTCAAGAGATGTCTTCTTAGATGACCATTCTGAGAAAATCTTTTGGAACATATTTCACAAACAAAAGGTTTTTCACCTGTATGTACCAAGAGATGTTTTCTTAGATCACAATTCTGAGAAAACCCTTTAAAACATATTTCACAAACAAAGGGTTTTTTTCTTGTATGAGTCAAGCGATGGGCTCTTAGATTACTATTATCATTAAATGCTTTGGAACATAGCTCACAAACAAAAGGTTTTTCTCCTGTATGAATCAAGAGATGGGCTCTTAGATTACCATTCCGAGAAAATCCTTTGGAACATATTTCACAAACAAACGGTTTTTCTCCTGTATGCATCAAGAGATGGTTTCTTAAATGACCATTCTGAGAAAATCCTTTGGAACATATTTCACAAACAAAGGGTTTTTCTCCTGTATGCGTCAAGAGATGGCTTCTAAAAGTACTGATATCATTAAATCCTTTGGAACATAGCTCACAAACAAAGGTTTTTTTACCTGTATGAGTTAAGAGATGCCTTCTTAGAGTACTATTCTGAGAAAATGCTTTAAAACATGTTTCACAAACAAATGGTTTTTCACCTGTATGTGTCAAGAGATGGTTTCTAAAATTAGTGTTATCATTAAATCCTTTGGAACATAGTTCACAAACAAAGGGTTTCTCTCCAGTATGAATCAAGAGATGTCTTCTTAAATTACCATTCGTAGAGAATCTTTTGGAACATACTTCACAAATAAAAATTTTTTCTCCTGTACCAATGGAGAAACGTTTTTCTTTATCAGTATTTTGAGGGACAAAGAGTTGTTCACTAGAGGATGAATTTTCTTCTGTAGACATTTTCTTAAGTGAAAAAGTTTTATTTTGAATGATAATACAAACGTCTTCAAAATATCAGTATGAACAGTTTGTCACCATTTTCATCCAAGAAAATGATTTATTGAACTTCAGCAAAAATGGTTTATCTACCTATGAATCTAAAAAGAGAAAGAAAAATAATAAAAAAACCACTGTTTAATAAATTGCAATAAATTTTAATTGTCAATTAAATAGCCAATTTGACATTTATCACTTATGTAAACACTTAAGAAAACGGAAAAAGAAATTAACAGGGATTGTTATTTATTGATATCATATTTTCATTTTTTTTTAAATCTTAATGAAACAAACTTATAAAAATACTAATTCGGATACGTGAAAAGAATATATGACATAATTGCTCAGCTGAATGCAAGGAGGATAAAATTTCCACCTTGGTTTTCTATCCGATTTTAAAGAGAAAATGGGAAAATGACATCATTTACCTTTTTCTTTGTCTCTCATCTACAGCAATAAAAATTTTTGTCGCACTTTTAGAGAAATGCCATTAAAATTTAAAAGAAATTAGTATTTCAATAACATTACTTTTTAATATTTTGGATTTAGAAATTTTAAGAGTTATTATGAGACCTTTCGAACCACCTGGATATCTGAAATGAATATATGAAATAATAATTGCCCAACTGAATCGAAAGAGAATAAAATTTCTCCACTTGGTTTTCTTTTAAATTTAATGAGGAAATGACATCAATAATGTGAAAATGATATCACTTACTCTTTTATCTCTTTCAAGCCCAGCAAAAACAAAAAATGTTGTATGCTATTAGAGAAATACTATTAAAATTTAAAACAAATTAATATTTCAATAGCATTATTATTGAATTATATTACTTATTTACGCGTAATGAATTACGCATTTACACATAAATCTCAAACAGAAAAAAAAACTTTAAAACAATTAAATTATTACACGCAAAACAAATCTGAGGTGAAAATTACATCATATATTAAAACTATACATTTGAAATTATTGGGGATAATTCTTATCCTTTTGGCAATATATTGGGTCATCCGGAAAGTTCTGCGGTTTTTTATGATAAATTTCAATATAAACGTACGAAAACATAAGAAAATATTTTTAAATCACGTAAGCACCATTTTGTTCTATGACTTTTTGCCATCGTTTTGGCAGCTAAAAAATTCCCTTTTTAAAAAAGTCATTAGATTCAGTCGTAAAGAAATGATCAATGTGCTATTCAGGGCCGGCCCACGGACATTTTGGCACCCGTGCGCCCCCCCCCCCCCGCCTCACATACACACACATACACAAGAAAAATTGCTTGACTTATGATCTTAATTTTTTTTTAATACTCGTACTTTTTATAAATACTATTACTAATTATTTAAGATATTGATTTAAAGTGTTTCGAAAACAAATAAAAGATTCTAAATTTAATCCCATCTTTGAGTTTGTATTTGGTAAATTGCAAAATCAGGGAAATTTCATACAAAAGTAAAACACAAGGCCACAGCACATGGTATTGGACGAAAGTAACAATAATAAGTTAATTAAATTAAGTTAAATAATGCTATAAAAAGTGATAGAATATCTTTATTAAGACTTACGATCGTTTCATCGCACAATCGGCGACATTTTCAAAATCAATCATAATAGAAAATATTTTCACATAACTAAAAAACAATAATATAGTAAACAATGTCACGAGACATGAAGCATAATGAAAATATTGCAACCATAAAATAAAATAAAAATTAAATTAGCTATTTGCGAGCGTGGATTAATTTTCACATAATTTAAAAACAACATGGTAAACAATGTCACGAGACATCAAGCATACTGAAAAACATTGCAAAACATAAAATAAAATAAAATTAACTTGGCTATTTGCGAGTGTGGATTAATTTTTACTATTGTTTCTACAATTACTTAGTATCTCTTTCCAAATTCTAGGTAAATCAAGGGACACAGAATCATTGCAAATATTCTCGTTGCGTAAAAATATTTCTATTGATTCTCGGACTATGGATGGTAAATAAAATCTTGATGGATAAATTAACTTGCTATTTTTAAATTCAATCTGTAAATGTTCTTCGCTGCATAATCTGGCCAAAGCTGTGGTTCTTCTATTGTATTTGATGTCTGCTATATGTTCTTTGATTCTAGTTTTAAGTTTTCTGCTTGTCATACCTATATAAAACTGCTTTGTTCCATCTTCTTTGGTGAAGCAAGTTAATTTATCCATCAAGATTTTATTTACCATCCATAGTCCGAGAATCAATAGAAATGTTTTTATGCAACGAGAATATTTGCAATGATTCTGTGTCGTTTGATTTACCTAGAATTTGGAAAGAGATACTAAGTAATTGTAGAAACAATAGTAAAAATTAATCCACACTCGCAAATAGCCAAATTAATTTTATTTTATTTTATGTTTTGCAATGTTTTTCAGTATGCTTGATGTCTCGTGACATTGTTTACCATGTTGTTTTTAAATTATGTGAAAATTAATCCACGCTCGCAAATAGCTAATTTAATTTTTATTTTATTTTATGGTTGCAATATTTTCATTATGCTTCATGTCTCGTGACATTGTTATCTATATTATTGTTTTTAAGTTATGTGAAAATATTTTCTATTATGATTGATTTTGAAAATGTCGCCGATTGTGCGATGAAACGATCGTAAGTCTTAATAAAGATATTCTATCACTTTTTATAGCATTATTTAATTTAATTTGTTTATAAATGATTATTATACATGTTTTTATAAGTTAATTAATTAAAATAAAAAACTTTTTTAGATGAATACTGTTTCGAATATTACAAAATAAAGAAGCAGAACTACTAGTAAATAGCAACTATGAAAGATGCAAACTGTAATCTTGTCTCGTTATTTAGTACATAAAAAGTAACGAATAAATTTCATATTTAAATATCGATTTTCGTAAAGGGCTCACTTTTCATGTTGAAAACTTTCGAAAGAATGGAAAACACAGTTTTCTCTTCAGCTAATTCCGGAAACATAAATATTCTTATTCTTTCTTTTCATTTTTTGAATAGTTCTCAATCTCTGTGATGATATTTACCAAAAAAACTTACTAAAATTAATTTTTTTCAGTAACAAAAATTAATTAAACACTAAGAAAACTTTATGACTGAGAATAAGAGTTGTATTTATAATAATAAGGAATACGATTAACAAAAAATGCCCCCCCCCCCACCCAAAAGAAAAGTTCCTGGATTTCGTTCTACTGGTGCGGGTGCCCACGCTAGAATTAAACAAACCATCCCAAAGAAAATCTTTAAGTATTCCGAATTTTTGTATTAGCGCCGCACTGAAATTGGATAAAGAAAGTGCCATTATAAAATCATAGGTGTAGGACGTCATAAAAAGTTCAACATATCAGACACTAAAGGGAAAAAAGTTATTTAACGATAAATGCATTATATGAAAGATTTTTTCAAGATGATTACAAAATAAGATTAATATGCAGATATATATACACTGCTGGCCACACAAAATGCAACACCAAGAAGGAACAGAGATATCACAGCGAAATTTATTTGGCATATAACATGCTGTACAAAGATCAAACGATCAAAATTACAGCCTCTTGTGACGCGTGGATGATGACAAAATCAGTAGTTAGAATAACCGCCATTGCTGGCTATAACCGCGGCCACACGCCTCGGCATAGAATCAAAGAGGCTTTGGATGTCTCCTTGGGGTACAGCAGTCCATGCGGCTTCCACATATTGCCAAAGTTGATCTGGTGTAGCAGCGGGTGGTGTATCCCGGGCCAGTCGTTGCGCAAGCATGGACCACGTTTTCGATTGGCGATAGATCGGGAGAACAAGCAGGCCATGGAAGCAATTCAATCTGATGGGCAAAGAAGAACTCTTGAACATTGCGTGACACGTGTGGTCGCGCATTATCCTGTTGGAATATGGCTGATGGCAATCGCTGAATGTATGGGAGGACCACGGGCTCCAACACTTCAGAGATGTAGCGCTGGCTGTTCAGTGTACCGGCAATACGTACTAGAGGTGTGCGGCAGTAAAATCCGATACCACCCCAAACCATGATACCGGGTGCAGGACCAGTGTGGCGATGCATAACGCAACAGTTCAGCAGCCTCTCACCACGGTGCCTCCAAGCTCGAATCCGACCATCGTGATGTTGCAGGCAGAAGCGGGATCCGTCAGTAAACACAATGTCGTTCCATTCCGTTGTCCATGTTCGCCGTTCCTCGCACCATTCACGGCGCAAACGCCTGTGGTTTCCAGTCAGGGGTAAACGAAGCAATGGACGTTTTGCGGACATTCCACTCTGCTGCAAACGGCGTCGAATGGTATGAGCGGACACCGAATGATGCGTAGCAGACTGAATCTGTTGTGCTATGGTTCGTGATGTGGCTGCGCGATCCATCACTGCCATGCGCACAATCATCACGGGAAGTGGTGCAATGAGACGGGTGCGATTGGCCCCGTCGGTCCGTCGTTCCCTCCTGCATCCAACGATTATAGATCCGCATCACAGTTGCTTGGTTTCGTCCAACACGTTGACCGATTTCTCTGAAGGATAATCCGCAATCCCTATACGCTACTATTCTTCCTCGGTCGAATTCCGAAACTTGGTCAAAAGACGCTCGATGTCTTCCACCAGGCATAGGTAAACAGCTTACGCAAAAAAACGCACGAAAAAACAATTACCGTACTTCAAATCGCCAATCTGTTCTCCCCTTATATGTCCTGATTCTGCCCTTAACGGAACAAGCCGAGTAGGAAACCTCCGATTCACGTAATCCATACCGATGTTCAACAATTTCCAATTCTGCCCCAAACGGAATAGGGGAGCAGCGTTTGACCTCTCAATTACAAGGTCAACGAGTTTCGACTAGAATTTCGACCAATCGCTTCCAAGGACACATGTGGTCTCTTTATCTGAAACACGAACATGTGTGTTTACGTGCTACCCCTTTAAAAAGAGACCTTTAATTGGCACTATGATTATATATTGATTTTTTATAGATTAATATAAAGTGAATTATATAATATCGCTATAAACAGTGTGCAAAGTTTTAATAGGTGGTAAGTTATAAATAATCTTTACGAAGTTTTGATACAATTATATAATTTTTAATATTACTTAGAGTAAAATTAAGGGCTTATTTAAACAAAAGCTATTTGCAATTACACTTTTAAATTAGTACAATTTTTAATCTTCTAAAAATTATAAAATTATATTTTAGCATGAAGGTTTTTTTTTTTTTTTCAATATAAGCTTTAAAATACAAGTTATATCAGCCAAATAATTGAAAATTTATGTTTCACGCATAATAATTATTTTACATTCACAATTACCGTATATACTCGTGTATAAGTCGAAGAATTTTAGACAAAATTTGGGAGTTGAAAATGGGGGATCGATTTATACACGAGAAAGTAAAAAAAAAAAAAAAAAAAAAAAAAAAATCACAGACTACTGCGATTGTTTTTTTTTTCAGTCTTTTAAGTAATTACATAAGAGATAAAAGCGGACAATGGTCATTTCCAAGTGACTGACAAACAAAGCTCAATGTCCCTGTAATTAACTTTAGAATGCTTCTAGATATCTTTCTTAACCTTTAACTGATGTCACTCGGTCTCCCAGACCCCGCGACTCCCAGCTATAAACACTTTTACAGCTTTTTACTTTTCTGTACGGAAGTTAAATAATATGAATAAAATACTTTTTGGATGCAATTTAATTCACATGCTCCTAAGAGAAGTACAACGATATTGTTAGGACAAAATTTAATTAATTCAACCATTTGAGTTATTTTTTTTATTCATTTTATTCGAGGGGTCTGAGAGACCGGATCACATCAGTTATGTGACAAATTTTAGTCCCATCAGTTAAAGGTTAAAATTCCTATAATACAAAGAAGTACTATATTTTAGCAGTCTAAGAAGTTGTTTACCCTTGTAAATAATGCCTGAATGGATTTTTGAAAGAATTTTATCTTTTTAAGTATAATTGAATTGATGTGAATAGGTTTCAAAATAGTTTAAGCTTCTTCGGTTATATATAATTATACAGGTTTAAAACGTTGAATTTAAAAAAAAAATCTGATTAGAAACGTAAAAAATTTACTAATTTAATGAAAAATTTTTTTAATTTTTCTATCCTCGATTACAAATTATTTTTCAACATGCTACCAGAAATGTGGTTCGACTTATACACGAAAATTCAATTTTTTTCAAAATTTTGCTTAAGAATTGGGAGGAGGGGAGGGGGTCGACTTATGCGCGAGTATATACGGTATATAATTTTTTATTAATATTTAGATTAAAATCGAGGGATTATTTAAACAAAAACTATTTGTAATTACTCTTTTGTGAAGATTAAAACTTACTGTATTAATTCAAATATAAATTTATCATAAAGTCTTTTTTTTTTTTTAATGTGAGTACGCTTTATTAAACTAATTTTTTCAATACAAGCTTTCTTTTTCTTTTCTTTTTTTTTTTTTTACAAGTTTTAAAATACAAGCTGTATCAGCCAAATAATTGAAAAATAATGCATACTCATAATTATTTTACAATTACCGTATTTTATGGAAGAAACGCCGCGGCGTTTACGAGATTAAAAGTTAATTTTTTTCTAAGTGCTGCGTTTACGATGTTCTTTAAATACCAACTGAGTTTCCTTAATTTAAAAATTCATAAAAATACTTAAAATCGGATTGAAATATTTTAAATAAAACTATACACATCTTAAGATATTAAGAACGAGGCATCCTACACTGCTCAGAAAGCTTTGATTAAAATTAGGTCAATGTGAGGCTGTCGACAAAAGTTGCGTTCCGATGGATGCGGCGTTTACAACGGGTGCGGCGTTTACGATATTTTTAAGCGTATTCAGGCCAATTTGAGGAGTGCGGCGTTTCTTCCATAAAATACGGTACATAATTTTTTATTGCTATTTAAAGTAAAATCAAGGAATTATTTAAACAAAAACTATTTGTAAATACTCTCTTGAACTAATACAGCAAGTTTTAATCTTCTCAAAAATATATTTTACCATGAAGGTTTTTTTTTTTTTTATGTAATTACAATTTATTGTACTAACCTTTTTAATACAAGCTTTTTTTTATTTATACAAGTTTTAAAATACAAGCTATGGTAAATCTCTAGGCCAATTAATTGAAACTTTATGCTTTCTCATAATTATTTTACATTTATATTTTAATTTTTATTATTAGAATAAAATAAACGGATTTAAGCAAAACTATTTGTAATTATACTTTTGGATTACATCAAGTTTTAATCTTCTCAAAAATATATTTCAGCATGAAGGTTTTTTTTTTTTTTTTTTTTTTTTTTTTTTTTTTTTTTAATACGAGCTTTAAAATACCAGCTATATCAGTCAAATATAATTCAAAAATTATGCTTCAGTCGTGATTATCTTACATTTACAATGATATAATATTTATTATTATTTAGAGTAAAATCAAGAAATTATTTATACAAAAAGTATTTGTAATTACATTTTTGGATTAGTACAATAAGTTTTAATCTTCTCAAATGCATTATTTAGGATTATTATTATTATTATTATTTTGAATACAAGCTTTAAAAGACAAGCTCTATCAGCCAAATAATTGGAAAATTAAGTTTCACTCATAATTATGTTACATTATATATTATACATGATGTATATATACATTATTATATATTTTTTATTGTTTAGATCAAAATCAAGGGATTATTTAAGCAAAAATTATTTGTAATTGCACTTTTGGATTAGTGCAATAAGTTTTAACCTCAAAAATATATTTTAGCATAAAGATTTTTTTTTTTTTTTTAATATAAGTTTTAAAATACAAGCTGTATTAGGCAAATAATTGAAAAACTATGCTTCTCCCACAATTAATTTACATTTAATTTAAGGTAAAACTATTTCTAGTAATGAACCTAACAAAACTGAATACTAATAGTAACAATAGTACAATGCGAATATACATTTAACAAAAATTAGGTCTATCTATCCTCATTTACAAGAGATGCATATCTCTTGATATACAGAGACGCCATCTTAAACCGACCCAAGTAATGCTTTCCGGCTGCTGATTGCAGTCGGGATGAATTACGACGAAGCAACCCCGGTGAATGGGAAATAATTCCAACACGTTAGGGGCAGAATTGGAAAATATCACTTCGTTGGCGCATTGCGAGAAAGTAACCCGTTCCGAGAAGGGCAGAATCAGGACAATATAGCGCTTTCGAGTGGCGCTACGGTCGTCTGTGATGTGCGTCTGCGCTGCAATGCTAATGATTTGCATATTTCATCGCCGCAAACGCATGATTTAAATTTCACATGAGTTGCATACTTCTTTCCGGGTGTTGCATTTTGTGTGGCCAGCAGTGCATTTTTTAAATAGGCTCCAGTTTCACAATTCTGCATTGTCAAGCTTATGTTGATTTATTCATCGAGCTCTTTGCTCCTGTTAATGAGAAATCAAGATAAAGTAATCTTACTACCAACTTCTATTTAGAAAATTTATAAATAATAAAGTGCATGTCATGGGCGCTGGTGGGAGGGATGGGGGGGAGGGCAAGGAAGGGACTTTGCTCCCCCGTTTGAAAAAAAATTCGTCATCGTAGATGATTTAAAAAAGGGGGGGCGGTAAAATTTACTTTTTTCGATTAATTTTAAATAATAATTCACTAAGAGAAAAATTGTGCTTGGCCATAAGTGTGTAGATATAATAAAAAGGCTTAGAACAAAAAAAAAAAACTCTCTAGCACATTTATCTCTAAGCACATTTCGTTCTTCCAGTACTTAAGGTGCAAATTATTTCACAAAATAATGAAGAATCTCTGTAATATTGAATAGAATTCCCTATCGGTTTAGATAACCTTTGACTCAGTACAGGGCTCCCAAATGGTTCGCCAACTGAATACCAATATTTTTTTAGAAAATTTTTCTTCTTAGATTTTTCTTACAAACCTCCGCGGAATCACCTTTGAAAGTTAATTCTAGCGCAAACCTACCATAAAATTTCCTGTTAAAATTTATTGGTATTCAGTTGGCGGACCATTTGGGAGCCCTGTCACTATCAAATACATAATCTAATTCCAAAAAAGGTCTTTATTTATTTTTTTTTTCATTTTAGTTAAATTTCCAGCAATTTTTATTTTTAAATTCGCTATATTTGTCGCCCAGTGGCGTGGTCGGTAGCGACAGCTACTGCCACGGCGGGGGCCCGGGTTCGAATCCTCGGATAAGACATGGATGTAATTGTGAATGTCCCATAGTTGTAATATATGTAATGGAAAAAAAAATTGTTGTGAATTGTTGTGGTTTCTGTATAATAAGGATCATTCGAGGCGACAGCCATAGTAGCTATAGGCCCCAAAGCATTCCACTTCGGTGGACTCCAAATGTCAAATATGTCGCTATATTTGCTTAAAATTTCAGTATTGCGAAAAATTTATTGTATAACGGGGCAAAGACTATATTCCACTAATAAATAATCTCTAATGAGGAATGAGTGCATCATTATAACGCAATTATATATTTTTATGACGTTATTTTTTACTGGCTTTCCGCTCAGTGTTCCTTTCAGACCATGTTTCGGAAAACTGGGGCAATATATAAATTCAAAGAATATGGCATGGGGGCCGGCTGAACGAAATCCCTGAAGGTGGAAGATTTTGGAACAAATGTGTGCCTGCAGGTAGCAAAAATAGAAATAGTTTAATCTCTATCCGTCAATTGAGCTCCGAATGCCCCCGTCTTCTCCATTTAAGATGATAAATATTGGGATAATTAAACACTAAAAGAATTGTACTATTGCTCGAAAATTTTCCAAAGTAGGGGGGGGGGGGAGGGTCTTACGCCAGAGACGCTCTACCTTCCACGATATGTGCCTGAAAGATACACTGGTCAAAGCTTGATTATCGCAAGAGCAAAAGAGGAAGCTGCCCAGGCTCTCAACTCTAAAATACCCCCTCACCCCCACCAAACGCCAAAATCGTTTTTTTTTAATAAGTAGAAATTGTAGCTAAAAGCATGTTATAGGGGGTCCCATCTGAATCTTTGCCTCACGCACCAGGGCGCCAGGCCTTTGTTCCGCCGCTCTGAGTTTATGGCGCAACGTCCTTCGTAATTTCAAAAACTGACAACTTTGAAATACTATGAGCATGCTTTGTAACTTTAAATATTCTACTATGTTTCACATGCGCATGGAAATTACTCATTTAAGTGAAATAAATAAATGAATCAAGCTACTTGAAAAATGTTTGGTTTGATTCATTTTTACCAATTAAATATTCAATTTACAGCAGTTTAATAAAATAATTAGTGAACGATCGAATTGCATTGACTCGATACTGCGGTCATTTTAATAAGAATTATTTACCTATATATTTTTGGTTACATGCCCTTTTTTTCATTTTTTATTTTCGGCAAAATTTCTGACACTAACGCTATTGACTATATGCAGAAGAAGATGAGCTCACATCCAGAAGCATAGATGCCAACTTTTACGCTTTTTTGTTACCACTAATATTTAATAAACATTTGCGCCTTTCTTAATCGTGAGATTTCGACGATTAAATAAGAAAATATTTTCTGTAAAATTTTAGTGATACGAAGAAAGCATAAAAGTTGGCAGCTATACAGAAGACACTAAGACACTGTTTTTTATTTTTAAATTTCTGCCCCTTTAAGCTCCTAACGGTTTCTTTTTTCCGGTCATCTGGGGGGGGGGGGGTGAGGGGCAGTCTCAGATTCCCTTTGGGATAAGAGGACTCTAGAATAATGCGCTTAAATAGCCGGAAGTGATAGAATCACCATGAATCTGTCAAAGTCGAAATTAATTAGCATCCCGCAAGGGAAGCATATTTGAATCAGATGGTTCCTGGGGTTCGTGATTATGTTTCTTTTCTCAGTAGCTTAAAGGTAATTCCATTCAGATAAAGAACAGAAGCCGATGTCTGCATGTGAAAATTCGGCGCCCTTGAATTCCTTTTTAAACAGAACGAATAATCCTTTCTCGAACTGGCTCCAGCCTAGCTATAGAAAATGTAAAAGAAAAAAAAACGCAGAATATAAAATAATTTTTATCGGTGCTCTTATAGGCACCCTTTCGTCTGTTTGGCGTCCCTCCGGCTCGGCGCCCCGTGCCATGGCACACTTCGCACACGCCTTGGTGCTATTTGACAGACTCCAAAGAAATGAACTCCTGTTCGTTCAGAGAAGTTTGAAGTGACCTGAAAAGGTAAAAAAATGAGGGGGCCCAGGTGTGGTGAATATGTTGGGTGGCACAAAACATTCCATCCATACTCAATAAGACCTGACATTCATCGCAATGTGAGGCCGATAACTGCCATGTGGGAGCACACCTTGGTGATTGGTCAGTTCTGGTCGCTTTTCTTCGATTTTTGCTTTCAAAACTGCCATTTGGGAATAGTATTTTTCCGAATTTATTGTCTAATTTGGTGATAACAATTCATAATAAATAGCTCATTTGTAGTCCCACCATACACAAAGTATTATTTTTTTGGGATGCAGCCCTCCTCTCAATATTACTTGGGGAGGTTCAATTGACTTACCTCATGATATTTCCTAGAAACATTATTGTATAGTATCCATTTCTTATCTCTAGTAAACAACTGTTTTAAAAAAGGAGCTTTTTCATTTCGTTTCAGCAAAGAATACAATGCTAAAACTCGAACAATCATATTTTGAGGTGTTAAAGTATTGGGTACAAACACCACACAGCGGCTTACATACCCAATCCTTTTCAAATGATCATGCATTGTACTTTTTGAAATATTTGATCTGTGTGATAGCTCCTGAACTGTGTGAAGTGAATTTTCAGCTACAGCTTCTTTTAAGAGGTCCTCCTTTACAGATGATGGTCGTCCAGAACGAGCGTCATCTTCGTGGCTGAAATTCCCGCCCGTAAACTTCTGAAATCACCTTCAAGCTGTATATAATCTGAAACAGCACTTTGTCCATGTATAGCACTAATTTTACGAGCAGTCTAACTAGAAATTTTACCTTTTATGATATAAAAGAGCATCATATGACAAAAATGAACTTTTGGGTTTTCCATTCTTAGCACTGCACTGAAGCAAAAATTATGTGACAGTACAAGTCAGAATTATGCAGCGCAAGCAGAAAATACTGAATCTACATAACTGGGTTATCCAAGGTCACGCCTTATCAGTAGTAGCAAAATAACTAAAGGAAACCGAGTTTCACTTTGAAAAACCGCAGAACTTTCCAGATGACCCAATACAAGTGACGTAAAATTGGGAATCTCATGGTAAAAAAGTAGCACGACTAACAAATTTCAATCCCTTAAATATTTCATCCCTTGATGCAGCATAAATGCAGGTAAATGAAGCACAACAAATTTTCGATTTTAATTCATTTTGTACGAATTATTATTAAATAAATACTTAAGTAGAAAATTATTAAATAATTTATTAAATAAAATAAACAATTTACATTAAAAAAAATAAAATTGAAATGCATGATGGTGCATTAAAATATGAAAAGAATTAGAACCTGTTACTGCAGATATCTAAAAGTGGATCAAAACATAAAATATAAGCGAAAAATTTCAAAACACAGTGCATTTCCGAGGTTCTGAATATTATTACCACGAAGGAGTTTTTTTTTAATCCTCGAACCCAAAGAAAGAATATTGTCCATAGCATCGTTATAAAGGTAGAGAAGCAGCGACATTTTAAAACTAACCATTTTATAGAAGCGCATTTTCAAATGGTAACTGATTTATTTATTAATTCCAAAAGTAACCGTCAGCTGTAGCGACAGCAGTGGATGAGGAGATAGGTAATAGAAAAATGTCCAATTCAAACGTAAAAGCATGGCAGCCCGATTACAGAAAATAATCGTTGTTTTTGATAATATCATTTAATGTTCCATAACCTGCTAATATTTTAAAACAAGGTACATAGCCATGTTTTAAAAGTTTGAACAAATGTTGGAGGATGTAGCTCGCAGGGAGCAGGGCCCTTTAGTATATAAATATAATACGGCACTCATACTCCCTTAAATATACTTATAGTTTGATAATTTGTGTAACCTAAAGTTATTTAACCCTTTGAGCTCTGTTGGGAAAGTTTCTTCCCACTGAATTTTAATCTCCAAATGTCACAATGGCACCGGAATATTCGACCAAATTTATTTGAAATTAAATTAAGGCATTTTTTCTTGTATATGATAAACTGAAATTTTTGTTTGCAAAATATTGGTGCCGATGTGACACTTAGGTATTTTGAAGAAAATCACCCATCAGAGCTTAAAGGGTTAATAGACTTTTGACCAACTTTGAGTGTTTAAAACCAATTTTCACGAGTTTTAGACGGTTAAAACCACTTTTGACCATTGCCCTGGTCAAAATTACAACCCTGCTTTGATATATTTATAATGAGGCCTTGGATTGAGGTAGTAGCTCGTCAGCAAATCGAGTGAAGGACAAAACAGACAAATGTAATGCAATATTTTAAAAAATAAATTTATGTACTTTAAATTGCAATAGCAAAAATAATAATAATAAATATAATAATAATAATAAGTGAAAATAAACATTTTTATAGGTCGATTAGATACATTTATGAACTATTTTTAATAAAAAATATGTCCCCCCTCCTTTATTTGGATTTTTTGCATAGCTGGATTGCACCAGTTCACATTAGTTCAGTCATGAGAATTTATTTAGGGAACACTTTTTTAGAGGTCTCCAGAAACCAGCTAAATTTTCAAAAATTTTAATGAAAATTTTACAAAATAGTGTTTAAATGTTGCTCTTTTATATATTATGCTTACAATTTTGAACAAAATAATTTATTATTATTTTTTTTTTTTTTTTTTTTTTTTTTTTTACCAATAAAACCCATGTAATTCCATAAAATTTATAAAATTATGTAAAAATGCACCATCAACAGGGATGTTATAAGATATTGATAATTGATAAGACAAGCAAAACCAACATAAGACTTACAAAAAATTTTCTCAAAAAAGATAAAAAATTCATGGAAATCCAAACAAGTTAAGAAATGTTTCAAAGCAATTTACTTACCATGCAGGGAGGTGTGTTATCAGCAAAGATATTTTGGTTTGCCATAATGTCACATAGGAAAAATCACCATCGTTGTATTGTGCAGCAAGGACATTTGTAAAGTCTATTTGTTCTACATCTAAAAAATATACACTTTATGAATGTAGTCCGCTATTTTTATTCAATGTTTTAACTTTATATAATATTTTTCCTTATGCTTTCTCAAGAAATAGGTTAGCTATTTTTGCTGTGTATAACAATGTTAAAATTTCTGCTAATTGGATCGAATTCATGCATTTAAACTAATGCCAGCATAATGCACTTAACATTTAAACCCATATCACATTGGGTTTTTGTAAATGAATTTGAAAAGAAGAGAAACATGAACAAATTTAATACATATTTTTTAAATGCAAATACGGTCTACACCCTATAATACATGCAATATTTCAGGTGTGAATAAATAGTTAAAATATCTTTTTAAGCAAGATAATGCACACCTTGACCGTAATAAGAGCTGACTGGATGAATTTATTAAGAAATTTTTAATGCACTTCTGCATTCATTGGGAGGAAATGTTCTGTATAACATGTAAATAATTATTAGACAGATATATTCTCAACACATTCACTGGCTATATAAAAGATAAAATAGCTTTCAAAGAAGGGTTAGCTCATGAGGATAAATATTCTAGTTTATTAGAAAAACAAACTTTTAAAATATGCTGACTCTTAAAAGGCTTCAAGATTAAACTGCAGAGTATAAATTAAAAACTATAAAT
Organism: Maratus speciosus; assembly: GCA_963932465.1. Classification (NCBI taxonomy): domain Eukaryota; kingdom Metazoa; phylum Arthropoda; class Arachnida; order Araneae; family Salticidae; genus Maratus; species Maratus speciosus. Next base: position 86,223,135 of record OZ010794.1, read on the forward strand.
CAAACCATTGTTACAGACAAGCTTTGTTTTTACAAGTTTTACTGTAATACATCTCTTTTCAGAGCTACGCTATAGAGTGGATTATTTAAAAGTCTTTAAAGGATACCTGTAAAAATGGAACCTATAATGAAATTCAGTCTAAAAAGAGAATTTTTTATATTCAATATTAAAATTTTACCAGCTAAGAAGGAAACATGTTTAAAACAAAATAGTTCATTGGTTCTTGAGTTCCCGTATTCAAATTTTTTACTATTTTTGTAAGCATGATTCAGATTACGTTTCTCGTTCGGAAGGGGGGGGGGGGGGGATTAGACAGCCCGATCCTACCCTAAGCAAAAATCTTCCCTCAAAAAATCTTTGCCCCCCCCCCCCCCCAAGATAGTTCTGAAATGGCACCCCTGGACACAATAAATATTACTGATAATGGAAAACTGTAAGGAAATTAATGGTCTTAATTTAATCAAAAAACGTAGATGGATATAACTATAAAATGCATGTAAACATTAGATATGGGGCATTCTCACAATCTTTTGACTTTCATGTCCCTGAATAATGATTTTTATTTTAATACACTTTTTTGTGTTTTTTTTTAATTTCATATACTGGGGAACATCCCATTGCATGATTGCATAACAATATTAACGAGATAAATAAATTTTGGACGATGTTGGGGGTCCAAATACCAGGAAAACTCGTATACTGTCCCGTATCCCTGATGCTGATTTTTAAATTTGAAGCTGTCAGTATAAAATTGTTTCAATAAAAGTAATTCAATGTAATTTTTTTCCGAAACTGGGACAATTGTTTTATATAAATATGTAGCAAAAAATTAACCTGCACACATTTTTATGGTTGATATTATTTTTTGAGCTGTGTCCCTGGGTTTTTCATCCTTACCGTCCCTCTTGCTAAACTGATACAGAAAATCACTTCAGATGCAGCCACAGAATTTTTTTCAAGTTTTTTCTAATGCAGAAGTATGCTAGAGAAAAAATGTCTAAAATTCTTTGAATTGCATGAAATTTACTGCAGAATTTAAATCAGCATTTAAATATCAATTTCAAGATCGTGGCTTTATTGGTAGTCTTACTGTCCCCAATGTTTATTCCTGCACTTTTCGAGGTAAATAAAAACAATTTAATCCAATGTTAACAACTGTTTCTAAAAATCAATGAACATTGTAGTTATCACTTAGTCTTAACATGATTTGCCTAAAATAGGTGGTAATTTTCCTTACTGTTCCATCCTTACCATAACTTTTTTTCCCATTTCATCCCTTTTTTTTACCTTACCATCCCTTCTTTAACACCCCTTTAAGACAATGTTATACCAAAATTTTGTACTAAAAATATTACATTGTTATTATTTCTTATTTTAATGTCTAGTGGGTACTATGCAAATTCATTATAAGTAAAAATTTCGAAGAAGATAAAAAGATTTAGTGGTAAAATGGTAAGGAAAATTAAACTCGCAAAGTTTAATTTTCCATAACATAAGTTTAACATAAACCTCAGTTAAATAAAAAAAATTTTGCTGCCGACCATTTTTTCTTTATTTTGAATCATTAAGGCATTCGTCTATCAGATTAAAATGTTATTTTAGCAAGTTTAATTCCGCCAGATTTTTTTCCCCAAAAGTCAAATGATTGTGAAAATGCCCCATATAGGATTGAAACAACAACAACAAAAAAAAAATACTTGCAATAATTTTAAATAACGAAAAAACAAACAAATTAGTAAAACATTAATAAAAATACAAATTAAATGTCGAATTAAAAAGACTTAATGACGTAACAAACATGTGTAACATGTTCAAGTCAAGTGAATGTAACAATTACAATCATCCATTTTTGGCATCTAATCTTAGAGTTTGGAGACAGTATTTTGGTCAATGGGATAATCAAGTAGTAGATTTTTTTTTTTGTGATATTGCAACGGTTGTTCTCACCTTAAGTAGGTATGTATCAGGAATATAATAAGCATTGTGAAACTCTCTAAGAAGTAAATACCTATGAAAATAACAGGAACTTTGGATATATAACCTTCCTGGATAAACTATTGCGCTGAAATGATTTTTTCTTCACAAACCAAATGAAAGTCTGTTGGGAAATAAGTGCTTCCACAAAGATATACTAAACTCTGAAAAATAAATAAATAACATTAAAAAGTAATAAATTTTAAACAAAAATACTTAAAAACTGATATACAGAATAAAAAATATTAAAATATTACACATTACAATTACTAAAATCCAGACATCTTAAATCTGAAATGCATATAAAGGATAATTAAAATTTTATGTATCAAATTTTACAAAATAATTACATTAGACCTCCTTCCAATCTGCATAGCTTGGGATCAGGGGGTTTGCAGATTTTAGAATTTTGTTGATAACGGGTTTTGTTTACATTTTAAAAATAGTAATTTAAATGTGATAATGCACTTGAAATCATAATGAATGCTTACACTAAAGTGAAATATTAAAATCATTAAGTAAAGAAATAAAGTAAAATAATAAAACTTAAGAAAATTATTCAAATATTAAAAGTAAAGATCAAGTAAAAAACAATGCTTAACAAAATACATATGCATAATAATGATGAGATAATTTTTTCATCAATTATTCAATAAAACTCACTTCATACAAAGGTACACTAATAATTTACATAAAAATCTTAAAATAATGAAGTTTTATTTCATTTTGGGGCGATTCCATGGATAGTGTCACACACGTAACACAGGCTTTAATTTTCATTTATTCAATTATTTATTAAATTTTAATGTTAATTCTGATTTTAAGTGGTATGGTAAATAAGTTACTGATATATTTTTAAATTTAAATGTGTGGCAATAAAACTCACAGAAGTATATCATTTAATTTCATTACTCAAAATGTGCTTTTTTTCTACTTCAGAAAGAAAGCACATTTTGAGTATGAAATTAAATGATATCTTTCTGTGAGTTTTATTTCTACACATTTAAATTTAAAAATATGGTAATAACTTATTTACCATACCACTTAAAATCAGAATTAACATTAAAATTTAATAAATAATTGAATAAATGAAAATTAAAGCCTGCGTTACGTGTGTGACTCTCTGCACGGAATCGCCCTTTTAACCAGTCTTATTAACCAAAGCAGCTTGGTTTATATATAAATGTATTTTGTAAAAAGTTCACAATCGCCTGTGATTATCAGTGCTATCTTAAATTTTTTTAAAAGAAATATATACTTCCTTCCTTAACAAGCATGAGTTCATATTAACCACAATTACATATTAAAATGTATACCAAATGATAGGGGAAAATATCTTGAATTTTTACCCTACATCTCAAGAGTTTCACTGTTTACAACGATATTCAAATTTTAGGTATTTTCAGATTTGAAGGAGTCTACTAAATTTTTACTTCACCAGTTGATGGCATACGAGACAATCAAGCCTATAGTGATGCAAAGTTTCTTTAAGTTCTTAAGTAGTGGGGGGAAAAAAACTATCTCCTTTCGGGTTTTTTCTTAAAAAATTGAAAAAGAACACTTTCTTACAAATTAAAGCTTTTCTCGAAAAAGTTTTTCTCACAAAACATAAAATAAACATTGTTAAGAATTATGCATACTAAAAATTTGTTGTCATTACATGAATATATTAAAAAATACATGTATAGAGTATACTCCTAATCTGCACAGGTCGGGACCAAGGATTTTGCAGATTATAGGTCATTTCTTTGTTTAACAGTCTGATATTTTGAATTTATCAACAAATATAGTAATCACACTGTAAATAAAAAACACTGAAATGAAAGAAATGCTTTTTATATATAAAAAAACTATATTCAATATTAGAAATAGTACATTTAAATGGTATAATAATACAAAATTGATAGAAAACATTTTTACATATTTTTAAATCTATCAACCATTACAGTGATAGTGGTTCGCTTTATAGCTTTTAATTTAATCTTGAAGCCTTTTAAGAGACAAGATTTCTTGATTAGTAACAAAAGTTTGTTTTTCTAAAAAACTAAGTTATTTAACCTCAAGAGCTAACCCATCTTCAAAAGCAATTGTATCTTTTATATAGCAGGGGTCTGTCCAGACTTTTCTCACAGGGTCCTGTTTTTTGTGAAATTGTGAAGTTTTTCTTATTTTTGTGAAAATTCTAGTCATAATTTTGTGAATTTTAAATTATCGATGTCTTCATGTCCTATCCTTCATGTACAAAAAGCTAAGTAATATGCTCTTTGGTCAGTTCAACTGCTTACTTACAGGCCAGACTTTACTTTTAAATGACTAAATTTGTGAAAAGTTCAATTTGAAAGTGAAAAAATTCTGTTAAAGGTCTATTTAAGAGACAAATAATTTTGTGAAGGGTCCTGTTTTGGGATAAAATGTTTTGTGAAGGGTCCTTTTTGGGGATAAATAATTTTGTGAAGGGTCCTGTTTTAATATAAATTATTTTGTGAAGGGTCCTGTTTTAAGATAAATTATTTTGTGAAGGGTCCTGTTTTAAGATAAATTATTTTGTGAAGGGTCCTTTAAAGGACCTAAAATTTTCCTAAACATATCCCTGTATAGTCAAAAAATACATTCAGAATATAGCAGTCTAATATTTATTTACAAAATATACAGAACATTTCCTTTTAATAAAGGCAGAAATTCATTAAAATTTTCTAAATAAATTGGTCAGATCAGTCAACTTTTTTTATGGTCAAAGTCTACATTATCTTGCTTTAAAAAAATTTAACTGTTTATTTACATCTCAAATATAGTGTGGACTAATTGCAGATTATAGAGTCGCGGATTAGAAGGATATAAAATACTATTAAATATTTAGTCTTTCAGTCTTAAAGTTTACACAGGTTTTCTTGCCTAATATAAAACAATATTTTTTGTCATGAATGATTCAGTTATTAAAATTGTCTGATCGTTTGATTACTCAATGGAAGTTATTAATTTCTTCACTTTCAGATAGAATAACTTTATGAAGCATGTATCCATACTATGAGTGAAGAGATTAAAAGCAAATAACTACTTAATTTAAAAACAAATTAAAAAAAATGCTTTTCATTTCTAAAAAATACTTCACTAAACTTTTAAGAAATGTAAAGATTTTTGTTTTTCACTCAATAATTAAAATATGGTTGGCACATTACGATATGTTTATATTCGATTCTATTTTGTGTTTACATGTGATTTTAAAAATATAGAAAATACAGGATTATAATAAATAACTTTTCCAATCACCTCATTAAAATCATGATTATTACCGATACTTATCATCTGTTTCAACTCATTGACATGTTGCCCTGAATACAGATTATACCTACTAAGAATCATGGTTTGTAAGTTTCTCCTAAAGTAGGAAAAAGAAAAAGCTTAAAGATATTTTAACTTAGCTTTTGAAATAAAGAACATGCTTTACTTTAAAAATAATTGTTTTTTAATAGAAATGAAATGAAATATTGTATAAGTTGTTGTGTAAATTAAAACAGCAAATTTTCACAGTGCCTTTAAAATTTTTAAGGATTTTAAACACTGCTGTAGAACAGATGTTACATATTCCTGCCGTCGCCATCTTGGATTTTTTCTTGGCGTGAAAACCCCTTTTCTGCCAGGTAAATGTAGCCAAGCAGCGATTTATATGCATGTTAGGATTAACGGGGTTGCCAGAACATGTCCCTCGTCAGGATTCTCTCATTGATAAATGGCAACAAAACTTCACCAAGAAATCCAAGATGGTGGCCGCAGGAATATATAACATCTTAGAGTTATTTTTTAGTGGTAAAAAGAAACACTGTTTGCATACTTTAATATTGACAATAATAAACTGAAATAACATTCCCTTCACAGTTTAATTAAACATAAAAGTTTTGCCACATGGAAAATGGATGGAAATTATTTTATGATTTTGGTATCAACATAAAATTTCTCATGTAAAAATATTAAAAAGCTTACTATTGGTAATTTCCTACAATTTATATGCAAAAATACCACTAAGATAGTCAACTATTTATAAATTCGTGCAAAATTTTTATAGCATGCATTTTGCATAACCAATATAATTAGAGCATAGTTTTTAATAATGTCATAACTCTAAAACAATACAAAAAGACATAAAAAGCGAACTTAATTCACTTTTCCCAATATAACTAATTAGTATTAATATTTAGCAAAATAATAATTGTACTCAAATAGATGAAATAATTCCTTAGAAGAAAGTAAGTCAGTATGAATTGTTTTTTTCATTTGATTTTGAAACTATTGTTGCCACCTGAAGTATTCATCCAGGAATATAATAATGAATCTGTGAAACATCATAAAAAGTAAAAATACCTGAGAAAATAAGAGGAACTTCAGATTTCTTCCTGGATGAAATTAAGCAACTTTAATTATAGTAGTAAAATGACTTTTTCTTCACAAATCAAATGGAAGACTGTTGGAAAATGTGTGTTTCAACAAACATATGTTAAACTCTAAACAAATAAATAACATGAAGCAATGAATATTACACAACATAAGTGCCAATGTTCAGACATCTCATATTTGAAATTACATTAATAATTCCAACTTTTTTTGTTTTGCCAATTAATGCCAATACCAGCAAGGGCATTGTGGAGGGTATACGGAGATATATGCTGTACCGTTAATCCGCCCCCCCCCCCCCAAACACGACGGAAAATCGTAAAATAATCAGAGAGGGCGCTTACACGGTAATAAAATTTTAGTAATAATATCTATGGGTGGTGGGGTGGGGGATGGTAATGGCCGATTGTTGCAAAATACGTATTATTTTAATAAAGGGAGAAAAGAAAAACATTTTGAATAAAAAAATTATATACAAAATAGAAAAACAGTATAACTTCGCAATTAACGGTGATTTCAAATTATAGAAAATTCTGGATTTCAAAAGCTTTGAAACTGGAATGCATTTAGATAAATAATAACACTAATATCTGTCATATAGGTAAATAACAGGTATAGGTAAATAACAACACTAATATTTTTCATTAATATGGTAACAGAAAAATAAAAGGAACTTAATAATTTAAAATAATTAAAAAACACTAAAAAATTATGTTTGAAAATGTCCTAAAATTCTTTTAAAAACTTGTAGCATTTCATGCGGTGTCGCCATCTGTTGTGTATTATGGACATTAAAAACCGATTTTTTTTTTAATTATCATTTCTTATCCATAAAGGCTAAATAAATAACACAAATCACAATAATAACATGAAAAATATTGCAAATGAAACTAATTTAAAAAAAAAAAAAAAAAAAAAAGAAGAAGAAATGGGTTATAATCGGAAATTTAAATCAGACTGACATAAAAAAATAACCTTATCACTACATTAACTCATTTTAAATAGTGATATATAAAGTAAATATTATGTATATCACCTTCAAATATCAAATTAAATCACCAATTCAATACTTAATAATAATAATAATAATAATAAAATAAATAATACCAATAAATCCGATTTCACGTTATTTTGGCACCATCTACCATAACTTTTTCTTTCTTCTAGAAAGAAAACCAACACGATATAAAATTCCGAAAGTTACTAAAAAAAAGGCTGTATATTGTTATTATCACTATTATTTTATATATTTAGTAATAATAATACACAAGGCTAGTGGTATTATGAAAAATATTAATTATACGCATAAATATGAAGTTACGTAGCTGTACCATTCAGTAATTCAATGACATGAATCGATTCTTAATTGAATCGTAAAACGAATACTGAACTACGTTTACGGCTTCCTCTGAGGTTTACGACGATATGAAAACAAACAAAAGGTAAGTGCAAACGCCGAAAGGAGATTTGAATAAACTGAAAGAAATAAATGAAATCAAAGGTAAGTAGAATAATAGACTTATTTGAAAAGAAAAGGTAAAGAAATGATTGAAATTGATCTTGACATGCGCACCGAAACTTTTTTGTGGGGAGGGCGCTTTATTGGGATTTCTTGAATTTTCCAATTTGTTTACAAAGTGGGAGGGGGGCACTTAATCGAGAAGGGTGGATTAACGGGATTTTACGGTATACCATCTGAATTTTTTAAAGAAGTTCTGTATACCCTGTTTTTCTCAAATAAAGCTATAGCATGTGCTCTAAAGCATGACGTTCATGACTTTAGCATATACCCTTTGCCTATAGCATTTACCCTCTGGTATTTTTATGACTACAACACTGAATACCAGTTAAACTGGCCTAGAGATGTAAAGTTTCCTTAAATTCCAATTGCATGTGTGTATGGGAGGGTGGGAGATTTTCCTGTAAAAGTTTTTCTTAAAAAAAGGCTTATGCAAGGTAAAATAAAAAACTGTTTTCTATTTGCAAGAATATACTACAAAATAAATGTAAAAATAAAATACAATAAAAAATTTAAAACTTTATCCTCAGAGTTTCTGTGAGGTTCTTCTTGCTTAATTCAACATTATTTTATGTAATACAGTATCAGATCCATTACCTGTCATCCCTGTATTCAGAATGATCCGAAAACCATAATGCAAAAGGATAATCAAAACTTAATTTGTTTCATTTCAAAAATGTAAAAATTAAAGATATATTTTACAGCAAGCATGAGATGCAGCAGACGAAAATACACTTGTCGATGGGTAGTGTAATTTGTGGCCATCTGCGATATCTTTTGATGATGTGGATGAGTTTGAAGTTGAAGCCTTAAAAATTAAAATGAGAAGGAACTTATTACAAATCTGTTGGACTATGCTTCAGGACTTTCATGTTCAGAAACTCAATTCCTGGATCAAAATGCAGTGTAAAGATGCCTAAACGCTGATGAAGATACTCCTGTAAGTCATCATATATGTGGCAGTGAGATTTGTGACATAATGACAAATAATATGTCTAATGGAAGTGATGATGACCAGCAGAATGAGGTAAATAAAAAAAATTCAAATGAGTTATATTTTTCAACTGAACAACTGATTTGTGGAATGGAGCAAATCATATCAGTATACAGGATACAGGAACAATTAGTGTAAGAGACACTCTCTAAGCAACCTTTTTATATGTTAATTTTTTTTTTTTAATTTGAATTGTATAATTCAGAATGTTTTTTATTTTGTGTACATAAGCTATTAAACTAACAAATTTGTAATTATGTATTTACATATACAGTAAAACCTGTAAAGTTGACCACCTGTCTATGTTGATCTCTGTTGTCAGGAACCAAATTTATCCTATACAAAACTATAAGACAAACCTTTTGTAACCTGACCACCTGTCTATCTTGTATCTTGACCACTGAAATTATTCAAATTTGACTAGAACTATTATAAAATGCCCATCAAAACCCTTTATAACTTGACCACCTAAAAAGCTAACAAATCATAAATAAAAAAAAAGTAACTCTCCACGAAATTTGTTCTTTTTTTTTCTTTTTAACTAGAATTTCTAGAAGGGTGAAATAGTTATTATCCTGGGGAATGCTTTTAGCAGGGATAGGTGTAGATAAATTATTCAAGGCTTATCTATTCTTACCTCAGTGTAAAGATAAGAAGTAGAGGCTGAATCCCATTGTTATTTTGGTCAGAACTTGAGGCACACATGTTTCCCGCTTTCATCGCCAAAAGGTTGTCTTTTATGGCGGTGATCACCTTATTGGCAACTGTCTGATTTGATTTATGCGAGAGAAATGCCGATGCAAGAAAGTTTCAGCGGGAACCAGAGGAGAAAAACCGGTTTGGCGCGTTTTCTCTGCCCACCATCACGTGACGGTGGGTAGCGATCCTGGCGTCAAGAAAGGGTTGCTATTTCTGAGTCCAGTTATATGAGAAGTCTATGATTCTTACATTGTTGGTCTTGGGGATTTGGCTTTTCAACACCCCCCCCCCCCCCCCTCCATTCTTTGATTCTAGATTTCTTTCTTCTATTTTCCATTCTCTTATCATTCCTTCCCTTCTTTCAATAACCCCAGGTGCTAGTTTGTAAGCAGAAATATTTCCACCAGTTGCAATGGTTTGTGGCAATTGTAACAAGTGATGAGTTACACTAGAACTGTGTTGTAGTACAGAAGGATTATTATTTTCATCTAGTAAACTTGGCGTAGAGGCAGTATTCAAGACATTTATATTTTGTAATTGCTTTTTAACAAGGAAGATTTTATTAACCTAAAATGGCTCAAAAAAGAAAATTAGTTGAACTTTCAAATGATAAGAAATATGAAATTTAATTAGAAAAGGAGAAAGCCAGAGAAAATTAGCTGATAGATATAGAATTTCCAAAATTACAGTGTCTAACATATCAAAGAATGGGGAGGAAATAACTAAATTGTGGCTAGAGAACTGTAGTGGTGATAGAAAAAGAAAATTGAGAAAAACATCAAATGAAGAAATTAATCTGGCAGTTTGGGAGTTTTTTAAGTTATGTCATTCCAAAAATATTCCAGTTTCAGGGCCTATGCTCCAAGCTAAAGCTAAAGATATTGCAAATGAATAGGGAATTTCTGAATTTAATGCAAGTAATGGATGGCTAGAATCCTTCAGATCTAGAAACAACATAAATTTCCATACTCTTTGAGGTGAATCTGCTTCAGCAGATTCTAATGCTGCAGAAGACTGGAAAGCAAAATTAAATGAAATTGTGAAAGATTATCCGCCTGAAAACCAATTCAATGCAGATGAAACAGGACTGTTTTTCCTAAAATTGCCAACAAAATCCCTTGTATCAAAAAATGAAAAATGTTTTGGAGGCAAAATGCCGAAAGAAAGATTAACTGTTTTACTTTGCTGTAGTGTCACAGGGGTAAAATTGAAACCCCTTGTAATTGGAAACGCTGCTAACCCTCGTGCTTTTAAAAAAAATGGTGTTAAAGTTGAGAATCTACCTGTGTCATGGAAATATAATAAAAAAGCCTGGATGAATTTATCCATTTTTGAAGAATGGCTTCGAGATATTAATTCCCAAATGAAAAAACAGGGTAGGTGGATAATTTTATTTATTGACAATGTATCCAGTCATAAAATTTCCAAATCTTTCACCAATATTGAAATAGCATTTTTGCCTCCAAATTTAACGTTACTTGTGCAACCTCTAGATCAAGGCATTATTTGTGCAGTTAAGTTGCATTATCGTAAACTAATGTTGAAGTGCCTCATTACAAAAATTGAACACTGCAATGATTTTTCTGACTTTACTAAATCAGTAAATGTTTTGGATGCAATTCGTTGGCTTAATGATTCTTGGAAAAACTTATCTTCTTCAACTATTTCCAAATCGTTTTATAAAGCAGGATTTAAAAGTGTGGATGAAATATTGAACGAAGAAGAGACTGAATTTTGTTTGAAGAATTAAATTCAAACTTTGCCAGTAAATATTCAGCAAGAGCTGGTCGATGAAAAATCCTTTCTCTCATTTGACAATGACATCGTTATGCACGAAGAAGTTGAAGAGAATGCAGAAGACATAGCTGCTAATATCTTAGCAAAGGTGAAAAAATCTCTAGAAATAGAAGATAATCAAGAAGAAGACAGTGAAGGGGAGACGATTAATGAAAACACAAGGAAGACTCCTTTAACGTTTTCAGAGGCTTTAGATTGTGTAAAAAATTTAATGTCCTATGCTTCTGATAAGCAGCCTGATATTTCTGAAAAGATAATGGATCTCCATGTTTGCATTGAAAAACATTGGGCTGATGCAAAGTCCAAAAATCAGCGTCAAACTACAATAACAGAGTTTTTCTTGGACAAATAGGTAATGTAAATTACAAACTTAATTTTAGAATGTGTATTTGTCTTAACATGTGAAAAAACAAGTGTTTTTTATGATTTTTATAAATTATGTGTAATAACTAGTATAGTTTGAAGAATTACTAATTAGCTGTATATTAATTGACTGTTTTTTTAAATAAATAGTAGTTAATACTAATTGATTTAAAAATTGATACAAAACTATTAATTCATTCTTGTAATTAATCTTTTCTTTTATAAGGTGTTAGAAATATGCATGGTAATACAATATTATTTTAAAGCCTTGTCAATAAATAAAATTTTTGTGTTAAAAAATGACATGGCATGAATATTACGTAAAAAAAAAAAGTAAATTTATCATCACCCTTTATAAGTTGACCACTGAAGTGTGGCACCGCAAGTGGTCAACTTACACAGGTTTTACTGTATTATTCATATTTTATACATTTCATGCCATTATTTTGTGCAATTCTTAATACTTATAGTACTAAAGTGTTCTGAATCATGGAAAAACTGCTTATGCAGAATATCTCAGATCCCAAGCATTCTGGTAACAGATCCTATACTGTAATGTCATTATTGGTATAGTGGGTTTTCCCAGCATGAGGATACATAAGTACCATTCTTCTGAGTGTAATAAAACAACAGAATAAAAAAAAAAATACAGTGCATCCACAGCACTTACTGGCAACCCGTCTAACATTATGAAGATATCAAAATTTCAGATTCTTGAAGTAGTTTCTTGAGTGAGAGTATTCTCTTATGGAAATTTTGATAACCTTTACAGAGGCACCTTATTATGTGATCAGTTATTTTAAAAATAACAGAATACAATCAAAATCGTTATATGAGAAACACAATGTGTAAAAAAAATCAAACCAATTTACTGCTTTTAATTTGAAATTTAAATAGTATTCGCTAAACTAACAAATAAATAGTAAAATAATGAAATTATCTGCTATAAATAAAATATTTTAATAATGATTTAAATGACTAAATATCAGCAAAAATGAAAGTTGCGACACATGATATTTTGTGTGGTAATGTTATCAAATTGTATAATTTTTTGTAGGAGATTAACCAAAGAAACTATCTTACCATTAACTTATTTTAGCAAAAAGGGTGAGATCAATAAATTGATGCTTTAAAAGTTACCTGTTATTACAAACAAGGCGACACCAATGCAAAAATGAATCATGGATTTTTACATCATGATTCATCGAAAAGGATTCATTCATTAGTTGACTAGTTATTTATATTATTTATTAATTAAACTGCCGCAATGGCAATATGACTAGTATTTTTTTTTTTTTTTATCCCTGACGATCAGACATCCATTAACAAAAACATATACTAAAGAATTTAAGATAAATTTTCGTGAGTTATTCAAAATCAAATTGCGTCAAATTTTATACCCGAGGGCATATTTTTGTGCTAGATTTGTGAATTTTGAATAATGTTTTACGTTACTTTTTTATAAAGAAAAGTTTTGTTTTCTTAGTTGAAATTTTTCTGTTGGCCCAGGTTTATTGATTGATTCATTATTTATGAATGAGTTCTGTCGTGGTTCATTTATTGTGTTGGCGTCTCTTTACTTTTGCGATAACATGAACGAATTGAGAATGAGTCTACTCTGATTGTAACAATGGCTAATTTTTGAAATCAGTTTACTGACCCATCCTCTTTACTAAAATAAATTAATGGTAAGATATGTTTCTTTGGTTATTTTTCTACTTAAAATTCTACAGCTTGCGATTTGATTGTATCATGGCACAGCATTTTATGTGTCCAACTTTCATTTTTGCTGTCATTTATAGGCATTTAAAATATTCTGCACACAGGTAAACAAAATATTTGGCCAGCCGAACTAACTATCATGCCCATACTATAATATTTTAGAATTTAAAGGTGTTAAAAAGTTAAATTTCACATAATATTTAAAACAGTTGCTTTCCTTTTGATAAACAAGATTTTTTTTTTTTTTTTTTTTTTTTTTACAAGTGAACTTTACATTATAAAAACTGTACTTTGAATTATTATTTAAGAAAACTTCTTTAGTTAATAAAGTTTTAAATTTCATGTTTGTGATCATAATTTTCTTACATTCTAAAACAAATATTTTAAAATCAAAGAAAACTTTCGAAAGATTTGGAAGAAAAATTTTACCCTCATATACTGTTTATTTGTAAAACAGCACTAATGTAAAAAATATATGAATAATGCAATTTATTCAAATGATAGTTGTCATATTACGTGGTGCTCTTTACTTTAATAAATAAATAAACATAATCGTATACTAACTACTTTTATTTATATTAAGTTAAGCAGATAAAGGATATGCCACACAGGCCTTTTATATTAACGTCTAGGAAACTAACTAGTAAACATTCGAACAACAAAAGTTACAATTACAGCAGAAGTTGAAGTAGTAGTTGGGTCATATTATTACATGCCCTTTCTTTTCAAAACAACAAAATTTAAAAAAGATATTTAGAGTCCAAAGAAGTGTTCGAATGAAAAGTCTTTAAAAAAAACTTAAATATAGTCTTTGAAGCGAGCAGGTGGTTTTATATTTCTTCTAGGTCTTTCTATCTTTGGAGTATTTGGAGTAGACAATACTGGCAAAGCAGGTTTGGGGTTGATGGTGACTGTTTGACCAGACGGAGAATCAGGTTCGATTAATGGACTGTCATGGGGTTGAGCACTTGACATTTTTAGAGTCTCTGTATCAGTCAGGTTACAAGTTTGCGTTGCATCAGCATTTTCTTGTGAATTTACAGGAACTTCAATCGCTAACTTCCTAGGTCTTAAATGAATTCTGTTGCGACGAAGAACTGATCCTTCTGAAGATTTCACAATGTAAGATCTTGGACTGTGTTTTTGGACAATAGTTCCTGGTGTCCATTCTCGATGACCTGTTTGAAAATAGACTGGATCTTGAATATTCAATTCTTTTAATTTTGTGGTCGATGAGTCATAATAATATTTCTGTGTTCTCTGATTTTCCTGTAATTGATGATGAGTATTCTTAATTGGAAATCTAGGTCTTAACAATTTCGTTTTACAAGGAATGGAGGTTCTCAAAGATCTTCCCATCAGCATCTCTGCCGGAGAAGGCAATTTAAATTTTGGTGTGTTATTATACTCGAGAACAGCTAGATTTGGATCTCCTCCCGAAGCTCTCACTTTAAAGAGAAGGTTTTTCAATGTCCCAATAGATCTTTCAATCATCCCGTTGGATCTTGGATACTTAGGTGATGATGTAACAGGGCAAATATCATAAGACTTCAGAAATGAAAAATATGCTTGACTATCAAATGGTGGACCATTATCGGAATGAATTTTTCGTGGAATACCATGAGTACGAAAAATCTGTTTCAATGCACTAATTACTGCAGAAGCTGTTTTAGTATTAACTTTTCTTAATTCAATAAACTTGGAGTGGTAATCAGTTACTTGTAAAAAGTCATCTCCTGCAAGATACATAAAATCTACACCTACCTCTTCCCAAGGTAGACTAGGAACTTCATACGGCATCAAAGGCTGTTTACAATTAGCACGCTGATGCTGCTGGCAAATGTGACACATTTCAACATAATTCTTGATGTCTTCCATCATATTGGGCCAATATAAAGCTGTCTTGGCTTTTTCTTGACAAGCAGTGATACCTTGATGTACTTGGTGCAGTTTCGATAAGACATAAGTTTGCATTGTTTTAGGTACTACTAATCTATTTCCGATAAAAATTAAGTCATTAAAACAATTCAACTCTTCTTTCTTATTCCAATAAGGTTTTAATTTTTCGGGCAATTGACTACACTGTTGTGGCCAACCATTCTTAATTAGCAACTTTAACTTCGAAAGATCTTCATCTTCTAGTGTTGCCTTCTGCATTTCTTTTGTGCGTTCTTCAGTGGTCGATAGAATTGTATGTACAATAGCAGCTCCATCTTCCAAAAAACTTGTATCTACACTCATGGTAGTGGGATTTCTGGAGAGGGCATCTGCTACGTAAAGCTTTTTCCCTGGAACATGCACAAGTTTAAATCTATATTTAAATAATTCAATTGCCATTCTCTGTAATCTTGGAGACAAATTTTCAATTGGTTTATGCAGTAAACCGAGGAGAGGTTTATGATTGGTTTCTACGATAAAATCAGTAGCATACACATAGTAATGAAATTTTCTACATCCGTTGACAACAGCTAATAGTTCTTTCTCGATTTGACTATATTTTTGCTGGGTATCGTTTAGAGCACATGAAGCATAGGCAATTGGATGTTCTTCTTGAAGTAATACTGCACCTAATCCATACTGGCTAGCATCAACAGAAACAACTGATTTCAAATTTGGATTATATCTGTGTTATTGGATTATATTGTGTATTGCGTGGTGCTCTTTACTTTAATAAATAAATAAACATAATCGTATACTAACTACTTTTATTTATATTAAGTTAAACAGACAAAAGTTACAATTACAGCAGAAGTTGAAGTAGTAGTTGGGTCATATTATTACAATAGTAACTGGTATTAACTGTGTATTATCGGCGACAGGTCAAGTACAATTGTGCCAAGCATGACTCCAATTATAATCATTACATTAACCCTTAGCTTTTGACAATTATATAGTCTTTCATAGCTAATAAAAGCTGCAATGTAATGATAATAATATTTAATATAGTTTATTTGTTTTCAAAGTTTATGGGGGCGGGTTGTAGTTCTTTTTACTTTTTATAGTTTTTTGTTATTTATTTATTATGCTCATTTATTATATTTTATTTATTAATTTATTTTTATTTTTTACCATTTCTAACAATTTTATGTATATTTAATGATGTTAAATTGCTGTTTTGAATGTGACTGGCAATAAAAAATAAGATTGGTAACCATTTTTGGCACTCTAGCCCCTGGCACGGAATACTCAAGTACCAAACAGCGTTCTTTAATAGTAATTTAAAATTAAAATGTTCCGCACACAGGTAAACGAAATATTTGGTAAGCCGAATAGTAACTATCATCCCCAATACTGCAATATTTTAGAATTTAAAGGTGTTAAAAAGTTAAATTTTACATAATATATTTAAAACAGATTCGTTCCTTTTGATAAACAAGAATTGTTTTTACAAGTAAACTTTACACTATAAAAACTATGCTTTGAATTATTATTTAAGAAAACTTTTTTATCATACAGCACGGTAGTGCTGTATAGTAGAGCTCAGCTGCATCTTTTACGTTTTGAAAAGACAACAACTCGATTACAATCCGAACCAGAAAACATTCAGTGATGAATAATGGCTTGTTGGAAAGCTCTTAATTTAGCGATGTGCCTTTCGAAGGTCGGGTTAAAAAATATCTAATATTAAGTGAATGGCACCCATTTAAACTTTACATAGCACTATAAATTCCATAATTTAACATTATAGAAATATTTCCTTTTTAATTTTCTAATTAAATCTTTTCTTTTGTGTTGCCACACCCTAAAAAATAGCACAATAATTAAAAAAAAGGGATAATACGAGTACTTTGTTTTTATAAGACAATAAAAATTCAGAAATTTTCGGTAAATGCTATGTCATTTGGTTTAAATTTCTAAATATCGCACATTTTCAATTTTTGCACAATCGTGTGGGGGAAAAAATGTACTTTCAAATGCAATTTGTTTGAAAACTGTTACTCAGTTTACTCATTTTTTATGGCTTTTAATTTAAGTTTTAAGCATGATTTCTTTTAAGTGTATCTCTATTGCATGCAGGCTCTATTATGGACGAATAATGATCCATTATCACTTAAAGCAGTACGAATAGTTTCAACAATAAAAATGTCTCCAGCTAATATTCCGTAACAATCATATAAAATGAACAATGAAATAAAATAAATAAAACTAAAATTTAACATCTAAGTATTCGCAAAATTTTCAAACTTTACACCGTCAAATACCAGGGAAGATGTACTTCAAAATGTAATTTGTTTGAAAACTGCATATCATTTTACGTATCAGGTGTCTTAAGCGCTTTTAAAATTAGTGTTAAAATTTCTAAAAAGGTATAACCAAAATCAAAATAGAAAAAAAAGAGAAAGCTAACCATTTTTTTGTGAAATAAAGAAGAAATAAGTAAAAATGGAATTAGAGTAGAAACATAAATAAATGAAAAAAAAGATGTTTAGTGTATTTTAAAATTAATTCCTAGTTCTACAACTTTACATTTTCGACATTTCCTACCTTGCTTTCGTTCATTTTTACCCTTTGAAATTTTCATCGTATCGAATATAAAGAAAGGCTAAGAAAGAAAAACTGAGGAATAAAACATAATTTTACACATTCATCTTCATGAAGCAACTTAATCTAAACTAGAAAAAATCATCTGCTTACAAATTGTCATCTACAAATACAGTAGACTCCCTCAAATCCGCACAGCTTGGGACCAGAGGTTGTGCAGATTTTAGAATTTTGCGGATTTCTGGTCATTGATTTGTTTACATTTTTGAAACATTAATTTCATTGGTAGTTAAGCAAGGGAAATTATAATGAATGCTTACAATAAAGTGAAACATTCAAATAAGTAAAATAATAAAATAATTTATTAGTTTAAAAGTAAGTAATTAATAAAAATTTAGAAAAATATTAAATTATTACGAATGAAATCGATTAAATTCGGTTCCAAAAGTCCTATGCTGCCATCTAGTGATGGCGAGGAGAACAGTGTTAATGCTATTATCAGTATATATAGCTTATTGCACTCACTGTAACTTTTTTCATTGTTATTTAGAGTCTTGAATGCTTTTCTTATACTGCTTTGTATGTTTAGAAATCAATTTGTCTATAATTTAAAAAAAAAAAAAAATCCGCGAAAAATAATTTTAAAATAGCGTTTCGGTTCGTGGATTTTTCCATTTCGAACCCTGGAATTTTTGATATAGATATGCTAATTTATATCAAAATCAAAAGTAATGTAAATTTATTTAGTAATAAATCGGCTGTAATATCCAAAAGAGAATGATTAACGAAAAATTTAGTAAAAAAAAACATTGCGGTAGTCGCTGATTTCGGCGCCGTCTTGAATTTTGTTCCTGCAACTTAACTGTAAATTTCATTGTTTACATCTGAAAAAAATACGCGGATTTTAGGCGTTCGCGGATTTTAGGGTCGCGGATTTGAGGGAGTCTACTGTAAATGAAAAAAAAGATGTTTAGTGTATTTTAAAATTAATTCTTAGTTCTACAACTTTACATTTTCAACATTTCCTATCTTGCTTTCGCTCCTTTTTACCCTTTGAAATTTTCATCGTATCGAATATAAAGAAGGGCTAAGAAAGAAAAACTGAGGAATAAAACATAATTTTACACATTCATCTTCATGAAGCAACTTAATCTAAACTAGAAAAAATCGTCTGCTTACAAATTGTCATCTACAAATATTAGATCATAGATTTTTATTTTTCTTACTAATATTTATCCAAGAAGGCTCAGCAAAAGTTTTTTGCGTTAATATAATAATTTAAGTTTTTTGTGTGCATCGATAGAATTATTGACTTATATTTAGAGCAAATTTAAACAAGAAACACCGATTTTCATATAACTTTTTCTAAAAAATGACGCGCTTAAAATTATTCACAAAGCCACTATAAGGCAGAATGACTAAGCAAGAAAAATGTCATTTGATAAACATTTATTTTAATTCACAAATATGAAATGCTTCTTCTAGATTTGCCAAATGATGACATTTTTATCCAATTCCGTCAAAATAATTTCATGTGGTTATCAGCAGTTTCTAATAAAAAAGTGAACTCTTAAAAGAATGCAATACTTGTTATAAATGAATTTTGGAAATGCATATTTTAACTTAATAAACGTTTAACCTACATGATAATATTGTTTATTACTTGAAATTCAGTATTCAATCAAATTTATGTTATAGTTTAGTCGAAATGTATAATAAAACTAGATTTACACTTCCAACAAAAAATAATCATAAGATCTCATGCAATTTAAATGCAACGCAGCGGGTTGCTATGCCAACTAGTTTTACTAAAAGATGAACACTGGGAAAATAAAATTTTTTGTTACGCCATATTAACTAAAAGGTTAAAAATAGCTACTTTATAAGATGCCTTGTGAAGAAAGAGCCAAAAAAATGGAAGTTTAGGAAGTGGCAAAAATAAAACAAAGAAGCTCATTCTATATATTATAAAGATTGGGGTAAACACAAGAGAGGAAAAAATAGTGTTTTAAAGAAAAGATGGGAGGTCAAAAAATGGCAGGAAAAAACAAGGAAAAGCTTTTAGCTTCTGATAAGCTCTGTCAACAAAAAAAATTGTTGGAAATTTTCCATTTTAAATCTAAATGGTACCGGCGGTATATAGTTAAGCTACGCTATAGCTGCAAACTTACAGATAATAAAAGGCAAGTGCAAAACCCAAAAAGGTGCCAAAGGTATTGTACAAGTTTAGTGATAGACCGCCAATATTATTACAAAAAAATTTCTTGCATTTTTAAAAACGAGCTGTCGGGTCTCAGAGCAAAATCTTGTAAAAAAGTTGCTGTCAAACATGGATTAAAAGCCACTATCAAATTTAGAGGTTTCTGATGAAAATAAATCACAGTTCCATACCAAAAAGCTTCTAGCAGAAACAATAGTAACAAGGGCACTTAGCAAACGAAATTTTTTTGTTTTTGGGCTGAAATCAAATATTTCAAAGATAAAAAATATGTGTTCAGCAATATCAGCCAGCATTAATGATAAGGACAAAATTTATGTTGAAGATGTATGTGGGCAAGGGTTCCATAGTATATATTCTGAACCGTACTTCAAGGAATTTGCATACATGGAAAAAAGTTCAGTATTTAGAAATTTTTATAAAATAATAGCGGAAAAATGGAATAAAAGTGCTAAAAAACATCAGATTCAGTCTAATAAAAATCAAAATGAACAAGTAATATAAAAATTTTGTTTTTAAAGTCAATTCCTACTTAGGTCATCAAAGAAAAATTTAATATAATCCCTTAAGCTAATATTAGTTTTTGTTGCATTAAAATATCTCAATTTGTTGATTTTCTATAAGCAAGTAGGTTTACAATGGAACTGTATAGGAATTTGACGAAATATTAGAGATATCGCCAAGTTGGCTCACTTTTGGAGACTCATTTTGGCCGCCAAATTTGGCGATATATCGTCCAGTTGGCGACAAACTTGGCAGTATTTGGCGATAGAACAGGGTCCCCCCTATGGTAACCCCTTATTGAAAATACTTTAATTGATCTTCAACAACCAATGGCCGCACCATTTTGTTTCCCATGCAAAACTAAAATTAATTTATTAAAATATAATTAATTAATTAATATTTGAAAAAACTGTATTAACATCAATTCTCATCCAGTACAAGTTTAAAAAAATTTATTTCAACTTGATAGGATGAATAATGAGTATTTTATTAACGATTGAAAATTTGAATAAGATAAATATATGAATAAATAAATAAATATAGGGAGAGTGTGAGCTAATAGTAGGAATTGAAAAAATAATAGTCGATTCAAACGTAGATGAAAACAAAATTCAAAATGAAACCACAGTTTTCGATTCAGATTCGGAGAAAACTGATACAAAATCGCTAAATACAAAACCGTGCTATCCAGCACTCTGTAAACTGCCAAAAAAAATGATAAAGAAATCATAAATTTCTCGAGGACGTTTGTGACCTTCCTTGTACCTTTCAAGGTCAATGTTCAGATAGGTCTTTTCTTTGTTGGCAAGAAGGGGAGAAATATGCCTTTTGGGATTAAATTATCCCGCACGTGTACAAACGTTTATTTCGATATGTTCATTCGTTATGGGATAGCACACACTAAAATAATTTTACTGAAAGCGTGACATAAAAGCTACCTGTATATGTTGATGAAAGTGTATTAAATGTAATTAATGTAAGTTTTATAAAATAATTCATGTTTTAAGAGATAAAACAAATCGTTCCATATGTTATATATATATATTTAAAAAAAAAACAAAAAAAAACGTGATTTTTACAGAAACTTACAAAATGGGAAAATAAATATGAAATGCTTGATTTTTCCCTAAAAAGAAGTAGTACTGATGCATTTTACAATATAGAGTAGTAGACTTGCTTTTAAACCGCATTTAGCCAAAAATATAATGGGAGACAAAATAAGGTGAGATTCCCCCCCAAGTGTGTGGTAACGTTACAAAAATAAGTGTGTGTGCTTAGGGTTGAGTTAATTATGCACTAAACGACGCCCGGTAACATGCGCCAGTTGTCTGTAGACTCACTTATATAATTTATCCGTATCAAATGCACCAATTGTCTGTAGACTCACTTATGTAATTTATCCGTATCAAATGCGCCAATTGTCTGTAGACTCGATTACGTAAATTATCTCCTTAATAAATGCATATTTTACAAAGGACACGTACTTTCCAATTTCCTTGCTTTTTTTTTTATCAATGGTTACAGTTAGATGTAAATAGGTTAGTCATTATCAAGATATTTTAGCTTGACCTACGAAATATTATACTAAAAAACAGCAATTCTGCTTTTTCAGAATTTAGTGTTGCCCCCGATAAAAAAAAATACATGTATATACAAAGAGTAGAAAACATATTTCAATTTTAAGACTTAAAGCACACACTTTTATTTCATGTAAAATGACGTCATTCGCATCCGCTTAAGAATTCCACATTTATGATCCACTCTTAAACATCTACAGTAAAGCGTGCATAGGATGTCACTATCGCAAAATAATATACAAATGCAGCAAAAAAGATGCCATCATTAAAGAAACTCGTAAAAAAAAGGGCTATCTAATGATTCATAGGCCTTCATGTGTTTGTAACATTAATGTAGACGATTTCAGTCGTGACGTCAGTCATGACATTTTGGTTGGAAACTTGACTCCAAACAAATGGTTGCTATGTTGTATTTTCGATTTTGTTTATGTGTTGCAGCTATATCTTATATCTATATCTCACATCTAAGTGTTTTAATACTTGATATGTACTGGTAACATTTTCAACGATTTATATTTAAAAAGAAATGACACATGGCGACCGTTTATTTGGAGTCAGTTTCCAACCAAAACATCATGACTGAAAGCGTCTATAGATACTTAAAATTAAATATAGTTTATAATAGCTCCGTGTTTTGACAGAAATTATTCGTTTATATTTTTTCAAAATAGCACCTATTTTAATTAAATTTTCTTTCGGTTGTTGTGAGAAAATAGCAACAAAAAGATATAATTGCTATTTTTGAACTATTTTACCTTTACTTTCTATATTAATGGAGTACTTGAGTTGCCAGAATTAAACAAATGGTGCTAAAAACTGCAAAAAAATTAATATTTCAAAAATAAATGGAGATGCAGTTTTCAAACAAATTACATTTAAAAGTACATTTTTTCCCCAATATGACGCCATAAAAATTGAAAATGTGCGATGCTTAGAAAAGAAAATTGCTATAGAGTATTTAATCGTAATGCTTTGTTTTATGGCTAGCTTCTGTAAAGTAACTTTTTTTTTGGAGACGGCACAAAATAAGCTGGGTGAAAGAAATAGCATACCACACCGGGGGCTAATAAATATCTAATATTAGCAATATTTCTGATATTATTTACTGGTGTATTGTATAATATTTTCAATCACTTTTGATAATTTTTCTGCATTCAGTCGTTTTTAGACTTTTTTAAATTTTGAATTCCCATTAAGTCCCCAAAACAGAAATTTTTCCTTTTCATAGTTTTTTCGCAGTTTTAATTCATTCCTTATAACTGTTTCTTACTCTAGCTTTTTGTGTGTTTGAGGGGTTGACCTAAGATACTGCATAGTCCTTTAAACCAGAGGAGCGTAGGTACGTAGCAGAAAAATTCAAGAGATCACACTATGTATAAAACTTAGTCTAAGGACTAGTCTGACGGCCAGTCCTGAGTAAATTCGTCAGTATCCCAATATGGTGGTTAGCAATAAGTGTGGGGTCATCAGAGCTCTTGAAATACGCTGGTGAACCAATGTTTCTATTAGTTTTTGATTGGGGCAATTGGTTGGACCAGTTGATTGAGGTCATTGGAAGGTTAGTTGGGGCGGTTGTTTGGTTAGTTGAAGTTGGTTGATTAAGTTCCTGAAAGGATCTGAAAAAGGTGTGAAATGATATAAAAATCTGGTGGAACCAGAGGGAAAAGTAAAGCTCAATCTAAAATATTTACAGTAAAAAGTTGGCAAATAGTTTCAGTCTAAAAAAGTAAGTAGTGCATAGAAAAGTAATGAAATCAGATTATCTATAAAGCTCATGAAATTACCCAAATTTTTGTTGATAGCTGAAAATGTGGACTGAGCTTTACTGGTGCCTTATATTCAGAATCAATTATCCACTCAAAATGAGTACTGGGTATAGTAAACAGAATGTGTAGTTATGTGCTAAAATTTTGTCTGTCAGGCCCAGAATTGTGGATGTAATTGCATCAAGTCAGGCTAAACTCCACAAAGCTAAAAGAATGTAAACTATGAAGTAATATTTTAAGTATGACATTAATATTGTCAGGTTGCTGAGGCACTGTTGTTATTAACATTTTTGACATAACACATTTAACGTAATAATTTTTATTTCATGTAATTACTGTGAAAAGGAAACCTTGTGTCAATGGATTTAAGCCAGACAAATAGTTGCTAAGTACTATGACTACTATAAAGCATATGGCTGAATCGTAAATGTTTAAGGTTTTGAACTTACTTTGGGCTTTGTTCTTCCTGGCTTATCAGTGACCCCTGGAATTGAATTCATACTTCGTACTGAACTGACCTCTCAGGTTCTTGCTCATTACCTTTATATGCCTTTAACCTATACTCATATGCCTTTAACCTATTCTTATGAAGCCAAATTTTTAAACTGGTTATGAATGTTTGAAATTCAGAATGTGTTAAAAATGAAATTTATTCCCCTGATTGATTTTAAGGGACCAGTAAAGCTCAGTCCACATTTTCAGCTATCAACAAAAATTTGGGTAATTTCATGAGCTTTACAGATAATCTGATTTCAGTACTTTTCTACACACTACTTACTTTTTTAGACAGAAACTATTTGCCAATTTTTTAGATCGAGCTTTACTTTTCCCTCTGGTTCCACCAGTTTTTTATATCATTTAATAAAGTTTTTAATTTGATAATTGTGAACATAATTTTTTTATATTTTAAAACAAATATTTTAAAATCAAAAGAGAAATATTTAAGGATTTGGAAGAAAAATTTTGTCATCATATACTGTTTATTTGTCAGAAAAGCACGAAAGTAAAAAAAATATGAATAATACAATTTATTCAAATGATAGTAACTTGTATTAACTGTGCATTATCAGCGCCAGGTCAAGTACAATTGTGCTAAGCATGGCTCCAATTATAATCATCTCTTCAGCCCTTAGTTTTTGACAACTATATAGTGTTTCATATCTAATAAGAGCTGCAATGTAATGATAATAATATGTAATATAGTTAATTTATTTATCATAGTTTTTGGGGGGTTTCAAATAGTTCAATTTTTTTTATATAGTTTATTGTTATTTATGTATTATGCCAATTTATTATATTTTATTTATTAATTAATTTATTATTATTTACCATTTTTAACAATTTTGTGTATATTAATGTTAAATTACTGTTATAAATATGATTGGCAATAAAAAATAAGATTGGTAACCATTTTGGCAATCTAGCTCCTGGCACAGAATATTAAAGTACAGTCAACTCTGTGAAATCCGCCTATGTATAATCCGCAAATATCTGTTATCCACACTACATGTTGGAATGTAAACAATTAAAATTTTTAGTAAAATTTTAACTCAAAAGCTAAATTTGGTACATATTTTTTTCGGTTATCAATTTTCCAATGAATAAATATTTAAATATAAATTGGATATAAATATTTAAATTTCCTATAGTTACAAAATGTTATCTTGTAGCAAGAAGTAATAAGTGTTCATAGACTACAGAAAAACATTGACAACAAACCAAAACATGAATAATCAGTAAAAATTCTATATAATTTAACTTTTCTTTAATCTCAATTATTAAATATGGGTCATTCCACACGAATTCAACCAATGGGTGTTGCAGCATAGTCACGGATTTTTTTTAATTTTTTTTTGTAGACAGACATAGTAGTGAAACCCTCAAATCTGAAATTTAAAACTAATTTGCGCAATATTCACTGAGATATACCCTTTTAAAAAATGGTCATTTTTACCAAATGGCGGCCATCTTGGATGCTATCCCAATGTCTATAAATGTCCATAACTTGACAACTAATGATTCAAATTTTATATTTCTGGTACCAATTTAAAGCTATTTATATAAAGAATGCATATATGATATTAAAACAATGGTAAATTTTTATTTTAATACTGTTTATTACATTTAAACAGAAAATATCACTCTCAAAAATTGGCTTACTGTAATGGGCCATAAAAAAAATGGCCCATCATAAATTTTTTTCAAACTTGTTAAAAACATTGCTCCATATGTATACTTTAAACAGAAAGAAAATTGGAGAGGTAAAATTTTTCATTAAAGAAAAATAGCTTTTTACACATTGGATGTCATTTACCTAACAGTGACTATCTTAAAACACGTAAGTATCTTTGGTTTAACAAATAATGGTTAAAAATATTTTTTTCTGGCATATGAATTAATGTATGAGCATCAATATATAAATAATTCAATTTAGAAATACCAATCAGCAGTTAATTATACTAAAAACACATACATATTAAAATAACAGTAAATTTTCATTTCAATACTTTTTATTTCATATAAAATGATAATATGTATAATTCTCAAAAAAAATATACATAATGGAAAATATTTAGAAAGAAAAAGAGCCATAAAACATATTTTTTTTAAATATGGCAGAAATACTAGCTGTAAATCAGTTGAATTCAAATAAAAGATTAAAAATTAATATTAATGAGTTGATTGAGTTGACATTAGTTATTCAGTTCACTGCCAATTTCAATTTAAATGAACAAATCTTGACAAAATGAGTACACAAATCTTGTGTGACACAAATGTACAACAAAAACATCAAATATGTATAAAAGTAAGACTTAGATAAAACTTATATGAAACATATTTACATAAAATAAGAACAGGATACTTACATGGATATAACTTTATAATATATTGTTGAAAGGAACTTGATAATATGTTGTTGAAAATTACCAAGGATTTAATCTGTCTTGAAGTTTAAGAATAAGAGTTGAATTGCTGTATGCTCCTCTGGAGCAACAGTATATGTTCTTCCTGTAGCAGTCATTGGGGTAGACACTACTTTCATTATATGCTCATATGGAATCCAACAAATATCTGAAGATTTTGGCCATGAATATGATGAACTAGGACCATGAGGATGCATGAACATAATTTTATAGTCATTGAATTCCTCGCAGTAATCTAAAATCTTACCAATCCACCAATTAACACCATATACACATGCAACATATTGTTCACTTTTAAGTGTTTGTCGGTTTCACTAAATCTCACAGTAGCAATAAAATTTGTTGAGGATCCTGATACCCTGGAAACCAGTATTTGGCCTTTATTTATTGGCATAAAGCTGTGATTAACCCTTGTTCCTACGATTGTATCTGCCTTTGCATACCTATCTGCTAACTGATTATTGGCAATTTCAATTTCAGATTTTGTTATAAAACTTTCAATTCCTTTAACATATTCTTTTGCAAATGTATACAGATCAAATGCATTTAAGATACCATCTTTGAATGGACGCTGAAGACTTGCTTTGGTGGCCATGCGTTTTATGGTGCCGCCTATTCCATCACAAGCTCCTTTTCCGTGGCAAGAGGCAAAAAAATGCCATTCAGCTTTCACACCATGGTCTTCTTCATGATGGCAGAGATTAATAAAATTTTTATAATTTTTGTATTGGGCTGATGATCCATCACTAAAATATTTTATGTATTTAATCTGTGGAATTTGTGAAATTAAATAATTGACAATTACTTTTTGAAAAGCCCAAAATGTAGTAGTGTCATGAACTAAATGCTCGCTTATTGCACACATAGGAATAGATTTCACAGTATCAGTGATACTGTCCCTTATATAAGCAAGAAAGGGGTGAACTGTAACCTGTTCTTTTTGCCAATGGATATTTTGAATAGCATCTTGCACAATGCAAGTATAGTTTTCAGAAAAATCAGCTGAAATAATAGCAGTTTCTGTATTCAATTCATCCTTTGTTTTCTTGAAATATAAACTTTGTGATTTTGCAAAAAAAGTGGTGTGAACATAAAGCAAGGAGTTTTGTAATTAAATCATCAACAAATTCATCAACAGGCATAATCACTTTTTTTAATTCTGCTCCATCAGTCTTTACCCACTGTTTATAAATAATATCATTACTCATTTCCAATTCATCTAAACCCATTAAATATTTCTTTAAAATTTCAGGAGATGGACATTTATCACACCTGTGCAACATGTATTCTTCAGATTCAATGCAACAAACAAGTTTTTTTAGCAGTGATATGTAGTCATTGATATGAATAGCATGAAGCATAAGTTTAATATTTTGATGGTATACACACACAGAGACAGAATGAATACCTTTGCTTCCAGCAGTAACACATTCTCTTGGACGTAGTGAGCAAAACTTAGACAATCCAATTTTTAAGTCATGTTGTTCTTTAAATGCAATATACAAGTCCTTTAAATTGTGCAAAATCAATCTCTTTTGTTTTAATATTCTGCCGTTTTCAGTTGGAACAGATATGAAATCTTTTTTTTCCAGGACACATGCGGCTATTATTATCATCATAATAAAAATTAATAACTTTTTCTATAATGTCTGGACTCAGTTTAACACTTTTTCTTCCACTAGGCATCGATAACATCCCTTCTATTGTTTTAAACTTCCTTGCCTTTTTTACAAGATACTGTGTAGTATTAAAATAAGTCATTGTTTGCTGTATTGTCCATGAATCTGGAACTAGTGTTAGAATTTGAACTTTTTCTTTAAAACATGCGTTTGTAAACTTCTCCAATAATTTATCCATCATAGATGTGCAGTCAGGACAAGTTGTGTCTTTACTATTTTGAGGCTTATTTATGGTTTCAACACCTAATACTGTAGCTGCTTTAGTTGCAACACACTTAGTTATTTTTGAAACTTTCTTTTGCATGTAATTAAGTACGCCTACTTACCTTTATTGGCGATAACTCTAACAATTCACAACTTTTGTTTAATTGTTCTATTACTACTGTGGGTTCATTAAAATCTGAATCAGAGAGGCTTTCTGTTCCTGAGGTGGTTATCCTCTCCACAATAGACATTTTTTTCATATTTACTGATGAATAACAGGAAACACACAATTTTTTTCCTGGAATGAGGATATCTGGATTTGTTTTAGACATATCTAATGATATTGTTTTTAGTGATTTTGCTCCGATGCTATTTGGATGTTTATTAAATGGATCAGAACACTGTCTCTGTCTTAAAATATACCATTTTAGATATTTATCCTTGTGAACCTTGCATATACTATTTCCATGGACAAAGCATTTTTCATCTGGAATTACATAATGCAATCTTTTTTTTTAATAACTGCAAATCACGTGAAGACAATTGAAGAACAGGAATCAGATCAGTACTCAATGAAACACCAAGTTTCTTGCATACAAAACACTCCATGTCCACTGTAGAATCTTAAGCACAAAATAACTATTCTATGCCAGTGCATACTACATTGAAAACATCAACAGAAATGATGTTTAAAAGGAATAGTCAGATTTTTTTTGTACATTATGATGTAATATTTCATCATACTTTAATTACAACCAATTAAAAAACAGGTGACGATACAGCAGCAATCTTTTCCCAAAATTGCATCAGCATACAACATGATGCAATAATTCATAAATTATGTCAAATATTTTTTTTATTTAAAATTTTATATATAATGCAGTTTATAATAAGCTTACCCACAAAAGGTTTCAAAAATTTTCAACAAAAGATTTGTTGGATACATTATGATAAAATTGCATAAACATATAGCATGATGCAATATTACATCAGGATAGAAGATGATGCATCATTACATCATGTTTTGAATTCAAATAATAAGGAAAATAGATTATGCAAGATTAGCATTCATTTCATGAATTCTGTCATTCTTAGTATGTAAATTTATTGAAATAGAAAATACATAAACAGACATATTTATATCTGAATATTTAATGCAACTTGAATGATGTAAATACATGCATACAGCAGAGTTTTTCTATAAAGTCACATACAAATGTAAAACTTTTTAAGTGAGCAATTTTTAAAGTAAGAAATAGAAATTTAGGTATAAAAATTGAATTTCTTGCATGGAAAACGTTTTGAATAGATTCCACATATACACATGCAGTAAAATCTCATTTATATATATTGCATTTAAAGGTTTTTCACAATTATACATTATATTCTTTATTTATTTTCTTCAGTGTTAAATTTTTTCAATTATACATTTTTAGCAATGACTTCTTTTTTCTTTTTTTTTGGGGGGGGGGGGGGAGGGAGCAATTGGGGGGTGGTCCTACAAAAAAACTTATGAGATTATATTTAATTATAGTTTTACATTAATTCAGGGATTAAAAAATATTTAGTTTTGGCCATTATTTCTTAAATCAGGGATATTTGCATGTTTTAAGATAGTCACTGCTTAGTAAGTGACATCCTATGTGTAAAAAGCTATTTTTTTTAAACGAAAAATTTTACCTCTCCAATTTTTTTTTCTATTTAAAGTACACATATGGAGCAATGTTTTAGCAAGTTTGAAAAAAAATTATGATGGGTCATTTTTTTTATGGCCCATTACAGTAAGTCATTTTTTGAGGGTGATATTTTCAGTTTGAATGTAATAAACAGTATTAAAATAAAAAAAATTACTATTGTTTTAATATCATATATGCATTCTTTATACAAATAGCTTTAAATTGGTACCAGAAATATAAAATTTGAGTCATTAGTTGTCAAGTTATGGACATTTATAGACATAGGGATAGCATCCAAGATGGCCGCCATTTGGTAAAAATGATCAATTTTCAAAAGGCTATATCTCAGTCAATATTGCACAAATTATCTTAAAATTTTAGATTTGATGGTTTCACTACTACATCTGTCTGTAATAAAAATTTTAAAAAAATCTGTGACTATGGTGCAACAACTTTTCTTTAAATTGGTTGATTTCACATGGAATGACCCATATGTTAAACCAATGTTGCATTATGTTTTTCTTGTCAGTTGTAATTCTTGTATAGTTGTTCCTAATTTATAGTCAGACTTTAAAAAATAAAATGTAAACAAAGGGATGATCTATAATCCACTAAAATGTATAATCCACAAAACCCTCGGTCCCTAAGTGTGCGGATTTCACAGAGTTGACTGTACCAAATAACGATCTTGTTCCTTTTGATAAATAAGACATTTTTACAAATAAACTTTACACTTAAAAATTCTATTCTGTGTGTTATTTTAAGAAGAGAATAGTTTAAAAACTTCTTTTACTTTGTCAAGTTTTAAATTTCACGGTTTCTTCTGTGGATTAAAACAAATTAATAAAATTTAAATATATAGTAAAAGAAATATTTTAAAATAAAAGTGAAATTTTGAATGAATTGGGAAAAAAATTGACAGCCATACACTGCTTATTTGTAAAGCAGGGGACAGAAAAAAATGATAATAATGCATTTTTTTTTTTTTTAATGGTAGCATCTGAGGAAGAATAATGTTTCTGTTCTTTTTAGGTGCGTTCGTAATTATATAAATACATAGTACCTATAGTCCTCGTTCAGTTTGTCTGTCTGCATATAATAGAACAAAAACTACCCAACCAAATGGTCTGAAATTTTAAATATATAATTGTTGCAAAATTTTGTTGAGTCATTTCAAATTTTATGAAAATCAGATGTAGGGTTTAATTGCAGGGACAGTCAAAAGTTTTCCATTACATTATGGCCTATGGGAAAAAAATATTGCAAGTGCATTTTAATGATGTTACAGCCTTTTGAACAGAATGAAATTTATATGCACTTATGAAGTGCACTAATATATACACTCAGTACAATATGCAGTGCAAAAAATATTTATAAAACTAATTATAGTAGGAACGCACCTCATTTGCCACGTTTGATGATCAATTTCTAACTTGTTGGTTTAGCCCGGAAGTTTTTAAATGCACCAAAAGATGGTATCTGGAGTGGACAATCATTTTCTCTGGTTATAAGCATACAGGTTGTTCCTAAAATTTTGGATCAAACTGATAAAGTGGTCCATACAAACATCTTTTGAACCAGAAACAACATCTGAATCCACTTATTCCATCAATACATTCAATCAAAATTGTCACTACCAGGCCAAACTGAATTTTCATTCACAATTTTGGCAATAATGAAAATATTTTAGTGAGATTTGCATCATCTAATTTTGCTTACATAAAATATAATGATATTATCAGAAGTAACTGATATTTTGCTCATGACACAGTATAAGTGCTGTCAGCTGCATTTTGAATAAAGGAACGTCTAGCCAGGGGCCTCGCTTAGGGGGGGGGGACGGGGGGGAGCCTCACCCCCCAAACATTCGTGAATGTTATTACACTTGGCAAATTTACAAACTTAGTCGGCAAATTTTGTTAAAATTTTAATAAAAACTATAATATATTTTCTATTTTTGATAGACCAGGCAAAAATTACAAAACTAATTGGGAATATTATTAAACTTTTAACAAATAAGAACTATATTACATTTTCTAACTGTGGTAAGTTGGCAAAATTATAAAACAAGTTGGCAAATACTGAAATTTGACTTGGCAATTTAAGGTTGTCTCCCCCACCAATAAAAAGTCTTAGCGATGGCATTGCGTCTAGCTTAGTGTTGTTTAGATATAAATGGTGGCAATTTATAACACTTCTCGCCATGTCTAGAGCTGGATGATATGTCAAATATCGATTTTTATAATATTTTGCCTTAATCAATTTTAATCTTTGTTAAATATCGATATATCGGCTCTCCATATATCCATACAATGCAATTTCTCACACTCTAATCAATGCAAGAATAAAAACAAGGAGGGAAAAAAAAGCTGATTTTTCCCCTTTTGCCGTCCCCTGCCTCTACTGTATCTTCAGATCCCCCATTTGCTTCTGGGACAGGGCAAAAGGGTACAATAAAATTTAGATAAATCATTATTTATTGATACTACAAATCAAGATGACAATTATGCCAGAAAAATAAAAAATAAATAAACTTTGTGTGCTGGAACTCAAATGGGAGAAGCGGATTTTTTCCTGAGGGGGGGGGGGAGGTATGTTTGTTTTTTTTTAGTAGAAAATAGGCAAATCATGAGAATCATTATTTTGGCCAGAAAATTTGGAAATATAGTTTAGAAATACCTAACATACATTTCTTGTTGTTGTTGTTAAGACAGATTTCAAATCTGAACTCTCTACTTACAGACCCATTCAAAAAGTCAGTTTTAAGTCTAGACATATATGGGGCATTCTCACAATCTTTTGACTTTTCATGTCCCTGAATAATAATTTTTATTTTAATACACTTTTTTGTGTTTTTTTTTTTTTTTATTTCACATACTGGGGAACATCCCATTGCATGATTGCATAACAATATTAACGAGATAAATAAGTTTTGGACAATGTTGGAGTTCCAAATACCTGGAAAACTCGTATACCGTCCCGTGTCCCTGATGCTGATTTTTAAGTTTGAAGCTGTCTGTATAAAATTGTTTCATTAAAAATAATTCGATGTAATTTTTTTTCCGAAACTGGAACTATTGTTTTATATAAATATGTAGCAAAAAATTAACCTGCACACATTTTTAGGATTGTTATTATTTTTTAAACTCTGTCCCTGGGTTTTAGATTCCTTGCCGCCCCTCTTCTAAAATGATGCAGAAAATCACTCCAGATGCAGCCACAGAATTTTTTTCCAGTTTTTTCTCATGCAGAAGTATGCTAAAGAAAGAATGTCTAAAATTCTTTGACAGGAAATTGACTGCAGAATTTAAATCAGCATTTAAATATCAATTTCAAGCATTGTGGCTTTATGGGTAGTCTTACCGACCCCAAGGTTTATTCTTGCACTTTTCGAGGTAAATTTAAAAAAAAATAATTTAATCCAATGTTAACAACTGTTTCTAGAAATCAGTGAACATTGTGGCTATCACTTAGTCTTAACATGATTTTCCTAAAAATAGGTGGTAATTTTCCTTACCGTTCCATCCTTACCGTCCCTTTCTTTACCATTTCGTCCCTTTTTTACCTTACCGTTCCTTCTTTAACACCCCTTTAAGACAATGTTATACAAAAATTCTGTATTAAAAGTACTACATTTTTATTATTTCTTATTTTAATGTCCAGTGGGTACTATGCAAATTCATTATAAGTAAAACTTTAGAAGAAAATAAAAAGTTATAGGGGTAAAATGGTAAGGAAAATCAAACTCGCAAGTTTAACTTAAACCTCAGTTAAATAAAAAAAAAATTGCTGCTGACCATTTTTTCTTTATTTTGAATCATTAAGGCATTCGTCTATCACTTTAAAATGTTATTTTAGCAAGTTTAATTTCGCCAGATTTTTTTCTCCAAAAGTCAAAAGATTGTGAGAATGCCCCATATCAGTAAAAATGTCACTATTTCTTAAAAACTATGAAATCGAATAAGGTTTTCCATTTCTTGATAAAGCAAAGAACCTATAAGAAGAAGCTGCCGAAATTGGTGTTTATAACAAATTTTTGAAATGTGGTAGTACAGAAATAATCCTCATGAGACAAAAAATGCTTATAACTAAAAATGTCATAGTACATTTATCAAAAAATCCTGGTAGCTAATGCATGAGATATAATCTTAAATATTAGGAAAAATATTTTTGTTTTAATTTGGAGTTTTAAAAAAATTAATCTTCTTCCTTTTTAATCTTTTTTTTTATTATTTAAAAAAAAAATATTTCATAAACTTTCTTAACAAAAAAAAACAAAATTTCTACCAGAGTCCTTATTGAAAGCTAAATCTCTTTTTACAGAACATAATCCGATGTCAAATTATTTTTCTAAAAGACAACATCAGTTAACAATGAGCCTTTTAATTAGCTTAGAGATTAGAGTTAAGTGATTAAAGATACTATTTTTTTATTCTAATATATCTCTGTAAAATATTTTTTCTGTTTAGAAAATTCATAGAAATCCACTTATATTTTTCTTTTCCTTTTTAACTGTCATATTTATCTATCTTTAAACTGCCCACAAAATATTGTTAGAGGAATCTGTC
The DNA here is from genome assembly GCA_963932465.1 of Maratus speciosus. NCBI lineage: Eukaryota > Metazoa > Arthropoda > Arachnida > Araneae > Salticidae > Maratus > Maratus speciosus. The sequence goes on from OZ010794.1 coordinate 86,258,187, forward strand.
TTATTTTTTTCTTTCAATGTTTCCAGATATGCTATTGTTTAGTTTCAAAACCTTTATAATTGTTTCTTCATTGAATAAATATATAGAAATTTAGTATAAAATTTGAAAAATGTCTATAAATGTATATTTCCTCATACATTTTCTGAAACATTTCGCTGAATTATGCGTAAGGTCATAGACAAAACCCATACATAAGTTGTTTTATATTAATCTTCTAGAAATTAGGTATATCTATCACCTTGTCAATTGTTTGACAATAACCAAAAGCACTAATGTAAGTTCCTGTTTAAGAGTGTTTTTCATTTTGCTTACAAAATTACTTTTATGGGAACCTTAGTCTTTATTAGGGAAAAATTTGACCTTTCTGAATAAAAGAGCACAATTGGACGACATGGATTTCATCTAATTAACACCAAATAAAAAACTTTAAAAAATTGTGAACAGTTTATTTTAATTCTATCAACTGTTGACAAATTTTAAAAGATTTTTTTTATTTGTTGCTAATTATGAAATGGTGGTTTTTCACATGTGCCCCCTTTTCCCCTACAAGTAAATGAAGAAGAAGAAAAGAATTATTTTATTTAGTTATTAAAAGAAAAATTCTGTGACAGCATTTATATATGGTCTGTATTTTCTGATTCTGCTTCAATGTTTAACTTTTATTCTGAAATTTTTGTCAAGTTGTTTAAAATTCAATGGAATTTTGGTCTCCTTGTATAATAATTTAATACAGTAGACTCCCTCAAATCTGCACAGCTTGGGATCAGAGGTTGTGCAGATTTTAGAATTTTGTGGATTTCTGGTCATTGATTTGTTTACATTTTTGAAACATTAATTTGATTGGTAGTTAAGCAAAGAAAATTATAATGAATACTTACAATAAAGTGAAACATTAAAATAATTAATTAGTTTAAAAGTAAGTAATTATTAAAATAATTATGTAAAATAAAAATTTAGAAAAATATTAAATTATTACGGATGAAATCGATTCAATTCGATTCCAAGTGTCCTATTCTGCCATCTAGTGCTAAAGCGATCGTCAGATCGGTACGCATTACTCGTTCTTAGCACTACGTGGATGTTTTTTACATACGGAGAATGTCAAGGCCTAATATCGTTTACGAAGTAAACATCCCAGAAATAAATTTAACAAAGAGTATTTAAAGTTAAAGACTGCCGAGAAAAAGGTAAGTAAGTTACATATTTAAATAAATAAAGATGAATAAAAGTAAACTATTAATGTAACTGTAGTTAAATGTAATGTGTATAAAAGACCGGTATTTCAAACTAGTGATGACATAAGAACTAGGGAAAGAAGCAAGGAAAACAGTGTTAATGCTATTATCAGTATTGCACAGCTAATATTGTACAGCTTATTGCGCTCTCTGTAACTTTTTTCATTGTTATTTAGAGTTTTGAATGCTTTTCTTATACTGCTTTGTATGTTTATAAATAAATTTGTCTATAATAAAAAAAAAAATTCCTCTAACAATAATTTTAAAATACCATTCCGGTTCGTGGATTTTTCCATTTCGAACCCTGGAATTTTTTATGTAGATATGCTAATTTATATCAAATCAAAAGTAATGTAAATTTATTTAGTAATAAATCAGCTGTAATAGCCAAAAGAGAATGATTAACAAAAAATTTAGTAAAAAACAAAACATTGCGGTAGTCGCTGATTTCAGTACCATCTTGAATTTTGTTCCTGCAACTTAACTGTAAATTTCAATGTTTGCATCTGAAAAAATACGAGGATTTTAGGCGTTCGCGGATTTAAGAGAGTTTACTGTACTCATTTTGTCACTGGAGGTCTGCATGTACCAGACCCTAGCACCGAGCCCAGCCTGTCCCATAGGCCTATCTTCATCTACAACATTCGGGCCAGGCCTGGTCTTCACTCTTATCAGGCCCATGCCTTACTTTTTTTTAAGGTTTGGGTTGGTCCTAGTCAATACTTATTCCAGACTGTGTTTGAACCATACTTATTTCTGAAGGATCTGGCAAGGCTGGGCATAACTTACATTTCCAGTACCGAGCCAGAACTAGCTTCATTATTTTTAGGTCTGCATCGGGTGAAATTGTTAGTCCTGGTCTCGACCTAGCCTGTATGAAAATCACTTGTCTTTCAGTGATGTGGTCTGTGCAAAAATCACTGAAATTTGGCCTGGCCAGAAACTTTTTGTAAAAAAATGCATGTATTTCTAAATTGCCATTATTCAACAAATAAACTTTAAAATTTATTCTTTTTGGAGAATAGTAGATTTCAAGGCAATAAAATTAAAATAAAATAACCTTCCTATGATGGAATCCTGTTTTAAATGGGAAAAAGTGTTGATCCATGCAAAAAAATTAGAATAATACATATGAAAAGAATGTAATACATTTACACCTACTAAGAAGAGAATTGTCTATAATGCATTTTTTTTCTTTCCTATGTGATTCCATGCGATTAATAATAACTGAAATAAAGCTAACAAAAGGATATAATAAGCATTTTTGGTCAGAACTCCTTAAGTACAAAACAAATTTTAACCATATTGAGGATATAAACATTCATGTTTTGTATAAATTCAGGCAGGCTGGATCAGGCTAAGATTTTAGCTATTATCAGGGCTGGGCCAGTCTCGGGCCAAACTAAGCTAAGTTGGACCTGGCAAACTTTTTTCCCTATGTGTTAAGCTGTGACCGGGCCTAGAAACTCTGGCCGTTGCAGACCTCTAACTTTCACTACAGCACAACAATATTAAATTTATTTTTTAATTGTTTTAGTTTATGCAAAATAAAAAAGAAGTTTCAAAGTAAAATCTAATATATACTTCTAATCGTTTGTCACAGTTGTTTAGATTCTTTCCAGTGAGGCTTCACACTTGAAACTTTTTGTGCAAAAATAATTTAGCAAAAATAAATGTCGAGTTTTTCTGTTTTCATACTTCTATACTTTATGTAAAAGTTAAGCATGGATATTCCTTTGAATGATTTGAAAAAATAAGATTTTGATATTAATGGAACATCTAGCTAGTTATAGAGTGAAACTTTGTTAACAAATGTTTAGTAACATTTAGACATGACATCTAAGATAACTGTGGGTTATGGTGCACCTCTTCTGACTTTCACACAAGACGGGTTAAACCCAAGAGTATCAATATAGCAGAGAGATGTAGAAAAATAAATTAAGCTTTATAATAATTGGGAAAATATCTACCGTATATTGAATGGAAAAAACATTCATTATAAGCAGTTACTCAAGGAGCAGGGTTTGTGTCTCATTAAAAATTTTTTAAGTCGGTCTGAATCTGAATCTGTAACTCTCAGCTCCTACTAATTTTGTCACAAATCATCTTATAAAAATGTGATTGGCATCAATCAATTAGTAATAATTTGTCTACTATTTAATGCTATGCTTAAATTTTGCTCTGGCCACTGCATAATTTGCATGGGAGTTCAGCTCCTGATACTTCTCCACTTTCAGTGAATACTTAAATATCAGCCGGATTACATCAGAGCTTATAAATACTGTGTGCCAGAGCTTGCCATAACATCGTTGTATTATGATGTACATTCAATAATGATATTGATGTATTTAATAATACATAAATTCAATAATTAATTTTTGAAATAAATGCAAAATGTAACCTTTGAATTTTTTAATAGAAATAGATTTATGCAAGCTTTATATAAGTGATTCCAAAAATACAAATCATTCCACCAAGTAGTTTTTGAGTTATATTTAAACAACTATGCACATCACAATCTGTTTTGCAATTATTAAACATGAATTTAACATTAGATTTTCCAAACTTTAAATTTCCATAGTTCCTTAACTACTTGACCGAATAACTTCCGTTTCGTATCCGAAGGTAAAATTTAGTGAATGATCTAAATACAATGTCAAAATCAGATGACAGTATGGAGAATTTTTATGTGTTTTATAATTTCTATATACAGATGAATTCCTAAGCAAAATTTAGAAATAGAATTAATTATTAGGTGTATTTACTAAGCAAATGGCACTAGTCACATTGATTCAAAGATCTGTGGCACAATGCAGGAAGTGCCATTGTCACCAAATGTTAGAAATTGCTTTAAAAATATATCACTTTAAGTATTATTCCTTGTTCATGTATGTAGAGTGATTTAGAATATTATTTCAATAATTTACAGGGTGTTAGATCATCTTACAACAAAATAACTTTTGTATAGGAAACTGTAGTTGCAATTCTATTATTCAGTCACAAATACAAGGTGTCTCATTCCAATCTGAACAAAAGTTTTTGTACCTAACTTTAGCAGTAATAAAGATATTTTAATGAAATTTTCAACAGACATTCTTCCATGATGAATTAAGGCAGTGACCCGGAGGATCCCCCTCCTCCCTCTTGAGCATTAATATTCTATCTCCCCCACCAAAGTTTGAGATTTTATGCTTGCTATTGGTCTAAAAGGTGCTAATTTTCTGTATTTCCATAATCTCATCTCCCTTTTGGAGCTGCAAAAATTTCTCCAGAGAGAAATATCTGAATGCAACACTTGTTTGTACCTTGTTTTGTGTAGCATACAGTAACTTAAAAAGTACTGATAGAGCTGAGTAATTTTAAGGACACTGTGTATAATGTGAAGAACATTCTAAAATATGAACGGTCTAGTTCAGTGCTAATTAAATATGGGTGGGGTCCTTTCCTCCCCTTCCCTTAATTTAGTTATGTTTGTGTTCGAATTAGAACAAAACACCCTGTATTTTTGAGTGAAAAAAAAGTATTGCAACTCTCGTTTCCTGTACTAAAATTATTTTGCAGTTGCATGCTGTACCAAATCATTGCAAACAATTGAACTGTTTTCATGTATCATCTTAAGTATATTAAATTACTTCTATATGCTGCTAACTCTTATGTATCCTAATGTGTTTGTTCTATATTTTATAAGGCAAATTATTTATATATATATATTGTAACACATTTTAAGTGGGACAGATAAAAATTCAGTTTTTATAGATTGGTTATTGAAATTACTGCTTACACTGTAATTTTTCTGAAAGAAACGCAAACAGTTTAATACAATATATTTCGATTTAAAGTTATAGAATAGTATTTTTTAATTTGCAGGAATTTTTTTGTAATCATAAAACTTTAATGCATTTTTCAAAAACCACTTGATCACAATGTTAAATAATATGTGTAAATATTGAATTAATTGCTTGTGTTTATGGAACATTAAATAGATTAACACAAATTTTGACAAAAAAATTCTCATTACCAATTTTCTTTTGCTGTTATTGCTTTCTCATTAAATACGTCTCTTAACCGCAATAAAAATGACACAAAAATACAACATTTCGCAATCGGCAGTTTTACTGTAACATGAAACTATTGCACTTACCTCTGCATACAACAGTAAAATCTTCAACCCTTTCAGAAACAAGATGTAGAAGAGTTAAACGCATTGAGCGTTTTTATTCCCCTTTGGATGCCTTACCTCCTTCTTTTGTGACAAGTTACACATAGCATAATCTAGCAATCTTCTGTATCATTACATGTTGGCAGGTGAGTTCCTTAAGTTTACCTCATATCTCATTAACAGTACATTTGAGTTATTTTATTTTATTTTTTACACATTCAATTGATCAATCCATTCTGGGGACTGGGTTTTTTTAGAGGCTCAATTTAAATATTTATTTAACAAAAAAGTTTGAGCTGCATTGCAAATGAATTTTTCTTAAAAATACTGTTTCAGTTGTTGTGGCAAAACCCCTACTGGTTTGATAACTGACTGGCAGTTTCTTAAAAGGTGCCATCTTTTCTAATTTCTACATAAAAATAATCATGCAAAACACTGGTACAAAATGTGATTCTGCCTTGGGGTGTGCACAGGCTGAAATTTTCCAGCTCAATCGGCATAAAAAAAATTGTCTTGCTCCATTATAAATGTTAAAAGTTTTGCCTGATAGAAAAGCTAAATGTTTGTCTCAAACAAACGTCTACTTTCAGAAACTTTTTTACATCGATACTGTTGAAAAATTATCTTAAAAGAAGAGTTCTGACAAAAAATATTTATTTTAATGTTTATATTCTTTATTAAAAAAAACACTCTAGGCTGCAAAGTACAAGCACACATATTCCAAAATACTGTCCTTTCCTAGATTTGTTTTTGGCTTTTGTCCATGTAAACTATATTTTTTTAAGGAATTTCTATTTATATAAGAAATGCCTCATTTATGGTTAATTTTGTGACTTGAAGACCTAAAAATCTTTAAAATGCTAAGCAGTGAAGTTTTCTAATAATAGAATCGCATGAAGAGAAATATCTGATATAGACCAGGATTCCTTCTTAGCAGGTGTATTGGCCGTTCCTAGTAAATTTCATTCTTTTTGCATGTATTATTGGGTTCATTTTGCATGGGTCAGAACATTTTCCATTTCAGACAGGATTCCATTATAGACAGGTTTCTTTTCATAGATTTCACTGTACTTTAATTTTATTGCCTAGAAATATATGTTCTGTTCTTTAAAAAGAATAACTTTAAAATTTTAATTTTCCATTTTAATGGCAAGTTAAAAATATATGCAATTTTTACAAAAATTGTTTGGTCAAATTAACTGATGTTTGCCTTGGTTAGGCCAATAATTTTCATATATGATAAGTCAGGTACTGGAGATGAAAATTTCAGCCTATGCAGACCTCAAGGAAGAATGAAATCCAGGTTTGGCTCAGCCTGGAAAAAAAGAAGCCTGGTCCGTTTGAGAGCCTAAAATAAGAAAAAGCATAGCCCGGCATGGCCTGAACAGGGTGATGACCAAGTCCAGACCGAGCCTTCAAAAAAAGTAAGGCTCTGCCTGGCCCGAGTCTCAGGAACGAAAATTAAAGTTGACTTGTCTTCAGGATTGACCTGGCTCGTGCAAACCTCTAATGCTGGTATCTAAAATATTCCTCCAAAAATAAAAATCCTTTAGTGTCTCCATGAATACTGGGTTACATCTACTTTGTGGTGTTTTGACTGTATCCATATTTATTCACTTCGCTTTAAATAAATGTTCTTATGCTTTTGTTAAATTTAAAATCATTGTGTCTAATTTTAAACTGAATAAACTGGTCTTTCTGATTCAAATGACTTTTTAATAATTAATTCATATGTTACTTTATAATAATAATAACTACCCTTTTTTATTGCGTATTTATAATTGAATGTGAATTGATAAGTGGAACTGCATATTTAAAATAAATTAGTGTTAGTTGTAATTTATGAATAAAATATATATAATTTTATTGTTTAAAAAATACGAATTATTTTGTTTGTAAAATACAGGAATTTATAGTATGTTGATGTATGCAACATCTTTGTAAACAGTATACAAAATATATTTGTAACTTTAAACTGAATTACAGATAAATTTTAATGTTAAAAACTTCCTTCTTTCACTAAAAGATTTGTTACAAACGGCTGACCTATTAATAGGACACCTGATCTGTGCGTGTTAAAAAAGAAATTCTGGTATTTTAAACCAGTTGGTGATACCAATATTCTACACTTGCTTATCGGTTTTTTCTGTACTGTTAGACTTTGGTTCATTTGCAACAATCGTAGATAGTGATAGATTTTCATGTATTACTTACATGAGATCATTTTTTAAGGCTGATATTTTTCAAACTTACTGAAAAGTGTCCAGTCTGAAAATTGAACCCAAGACCTTCAGTTAAAATTGTCAACACACTGCCTTTTGAGCTAACTGTGCCAACACAGTTCACCCAGTCAACCTTATTGGCAGTAGCATCTCTTCTGGTCCATTAACTGATGGATAGGAACATATTTTATTATTTTTAACTCAACCATACTGATTGGTAAAGATATCGTACATACTGATATTTTTTTAACTGAGTAAAAAAATGTCCATACCTATAGACGAACTCAATACCTTTGGCTTAAATTACCAATGCTGTACCTATTGTGCTACCTAGGCGGACAGCCAGTCAATACAGTTCATTTAGACAGCCTGATTGACAATTACATCTGGCATAGTAATCAGTTTGATTTAATTAAAAATAATAAAGTACATTTACATGTCTATTGTTTAATGAAGTTTCATTACATGCGGTATACTGTGTTGAACTGTCTACACGGCAGACCAGATCTTATTGCTAATAATGTTGCCTGACTCACTCTTGTCTTTCCAGATAGCTCAATGGGTAGAATGTTGCCAATTTTTACCTGATGTACATCAAGGAATTAGTGCCAGTTTTAAACTATGTTTTCAACATGTTTGGCATGTGGGACGTTGCAATATATAAAATTGCAAATTGTTGCTAAATTTGAACTAAAAAAACCTTCATCCCCATGATACTTCAGAGATGAGAAAATGTACAGTAAAACATCTGAATAATGGACATCTCGGGAGCACGGCAATTGTCTGCTATTGAGAGGTAAAAATGTGCAGATATATAGTTGTCAGAGATTGAGAATGTGTCTGCTAAATAGAAATGTCTACTGCTCGGGAGTGTCTATTATAGAGGTTTTCATGTATTCTTAAAGAGGCTGATATTTGTAATATCATCAGCATTTATCAAAAGATGATTTTCCTGTCATTAATTCTTTATTTTTCATTCACGTAATTGACATTTCTTTTCATTGAGTGTGTGGTTTAAGAGAGGGGGGTGGTGCATTCTATATTATGCATACCATGCAGGAAATTTGGACATTTTTGTTACTTTTAGTAATGGTCAACAGAAAATCCCTATCGTAATAGAAAATCTCAAAAGAGAAAAAAACAATACTAAATATTATGTATGGTATATATAAAAAATGTATGATAAAATTCAGAAAATTTAAATTTATATCGATAAATGTTATTGTAAAGTTCTCGGAAACATATCAGGATATTTCAGTTTAATATAACTTGGTCAGTCAAAGTTAAAAAATATCTTAGTTTTTTTGGCTGTTGTTTCCATTGGGAAATATAGCAAAAATTTTCTCTGATATGTTTTTAGGTACCGTCATACTTTGGGCCACGTTTTCCTGGTTCCACTACAATTTCCATAATTAAAAAGTAAATTAATAATATATGATTTTTCAACGTCGAAATTGAGTTGCAAACAATTAACATGAAACAATGAAGCAAACTGTATGGTTTTAAAGAGACAATTTTTTATTTTTTAACTATCTTTAAAGTGTTGGAATAAAGTAGCCTCTTCTAGGGGTTTTTTTGGTCCATTCACTCATTTTCATATAAACTGAATGCATTTCATATGTTGGACTATTGAAACCCCTTGAAATAGGATCTGCTAATGAATTAACACTGCAAACTCTATGAACAATTTTTTTAAACATTTAAAGGCAATAAATCAATTGTAAATATTAAAGACACAATAAACAGTTTTCCTCATGTTATCCTCGGCAATTCGAACTAAAACAATTATTGTAACATTTTGCTACAGTAACATTTGAAAAAAAGTTTACTTAAAACATTTTTTAAGAGATTTGGTTGTATAAGAATCATTTCTAAGTAACTGGGGCTACTTTGGACCAAACCAGGCCTGGCACAAAGACTAGTTTTTATGTTAGCTTTATGAAAACGTAAACATTTCCTGTTGAAATAAAAAGAAGGAAAAACTATGATCACACATGGATTACAGGTTACTAAAGGTAAGGTAATATTTTGACACTTACCTTATTTGTAGCTCTTATCCAGATTGTTTCACTAATGAAAGTTTGGAGAGTTAAAATCTACACACGAAAACAGTTGTTTACAATCACATCCAGTGTTGCCACTAACAAAAATTTAAATTACCCCAAACTATTCAAATATCCTATAGTAGGATATAAAATATTTTTCAAGTGCAAAACTCTAAATTATCTTGTGTTGTTTGTGCAATACAAAGAACAAATACTTTTTTATGTGATGGACCAAAGTAACTCCCGGGCGATGGTATTTCTTTGTTATAGCAGATCTTAAGCATGAATCGCCAAATTATAAGAAATATATGACAATGTGATCATTTAAATTTTATGACATTTCGTGATGTAATATGTACAAATTTTAGTCATTGATATATATCTTGTGTATAAGACATGTAGAATGTATATATATGTAAGATGTAAATGGTTCTCATATATTGATGTATATTGGACTACCTATATGTGTGCATAGGATGCATATATAAGCTTGCCGATGATTTTGGCAAAATCTTAACTACAAACATGACATATTTGTAATTGCAGGAGATCTACAACAAAGAAGTACCCTTTTTTCACTTTTACAGCACAAAATTAAATTTCTGCGTAGGCTTTTCATTTTTCCCTTATTTTTTTAAAATTAAATTTAACTTTCTTCCTTAATTTTATTTTTAGCAGTTGTAAGGAAATTTATTTTTTAAATAAAATTGTGCTATAAAGCAATTGTAAAACTTGTAATGTCAATCTTTTGATCTTGTTATAGTATTTATTTTACTTACTGGATCCCTTCATAAGTTCTTGTATTCTCTTGCGCAGATAGCTGTTACTTTATGAGCTAGCTATTAAGTCATTGCAGTCAACATTTTCTCATAGAAAAATACCTAGAATTAATTACGTTCCATTCTCAGATAATAGCAAATTTGGTGGTTAAAATTGTTAATTTTATTATTAAAATTCCGGACCTAAGAAAGGCTAATGTTATTGAAAATAAAAAGAAACATAGTCACGCCAAATAAATACATTTACATTCTAATTCTCAGTAATACGATTTTATATCATTTATTACATAATTTCTTACTAAATAACTGTTAATGTTTCTTTATTATGTGTTAAATGTTTGTGCTGAACAGTCAAGAAAAAAGGCAATATAGTGGCGTTTGTGGGAACATAAAAGCTCCAACTGTAAAAATTAAATCCGCACAACCCTTGGTTTATAGATGTGCGGAGTTGAGGGATTCTATTGTATTTTATGAATTCGGTAACTTTGAGTCTCTAAATATTGTTATTAAATTATCCATGTAGAAAGCCATATGTTCTTTCAACGCTGAAAGAACATATGGCTGATATAGGAAAGGGGAAACCATCTACAGCTTTAGCTCTGTTAAATTTAGAAGCTGATATTGACATCCTTTTTAGTAAAGCAAGGATCATCACACATACAAATCAATTTAACACATGTATTTTGAGAGAGTCTATAGAAATTTTAACCAGAGGTAGAAACACTTGTAATGATACATTGTCCTGTCATATACCGAGCATTTGGTTTGGTCTACTTGGAGTCAATGGAATCTTTGGATTGGAATGATCAATGTAGCTGTATGGACTCATCCGTTCCCCCCCTCCCACCCCACCCCCCTTTTTACAGTTTTTGGAATCGCCCTGCGTTATTTATACCGGTATGCATTCTGAAGATCTTCTTCTCATTTTTTCACCCCATTGATGATGACCAGGGCTTGGTCGAAAGCACTCGGGAAGTTTTTACCATCTGATTATTGGTTTTAATGTTTTAAAACCGGTTAATTGTATTTTTAGCACCTATTTTAGTAATAAAAACTGAGAATCATTTTAATTTATTCATGTTTTAACTTAAAGTATTAAGGAGAATGTGTCGTTTCTCTTACATATAGTTTTCTATATATATTTAATATTTAATATTGTTTTGTAAATAAATGTATATAAGTTTTTTAAGAAGGAAGTTGTTTAATTCGAGCTGTAGAGTGTGTTTGTTTATTGAAGTTACGAATTTGATATATTAGAAGTAATTTATGAATATGTTCTTATTCTTCGACGCACTGTGGAATAATTTGAATTTACCGAACCTGCAATCTGATGACAAGTAACATTTTTCTGGCGTCAAAGTTCCAGGATGTCTGGATTTCATCATCGATTGAGGTAAGTACCTCAAATTAAATTATATTGAATAAATAGAATTATGAATATATTTATTAACTGAACTGTATCGAATAAATTGAATTCTTTATTTTATGATGGATTTCGAAACATTGAAGAAAAAAAGAGCTACGTTTCGTAGTCAAACAACAAAAATATTTGATAAAATAAAAGATTTATTAGATAATACACAAGCATTAGAGCTTGAGAATAGAAAATCACTGCTAGATCTTTTTAAACAGCAATTGAATGATAAAATGAAAACTTTAAAATCATTAAATTCTGAAATTGAACCACTGGTTCCAAGTACTGAATTTGAAACAGAAATCGAGAAATCGGAATCTTATAATGAGAATATTATTGAATGGAAATATAAAATTTCCAAATTTTTAAATGATAACACAGTTACTCCTGAAACTAAACAAGATTCTTCAGACATTGAAAGTGATAGTAGTAGCAACAATAGTTCTCTACTAAAAAGTCAGAAAATTCTGAATCAAAATTTGATTAAACTTCCTAAACTTAATATATCTAAATATTATGGTGATTCGTGTTTATGGCTCGAATTTTGGAGTCAATTTTCGAATGCGATTGACAATAATGAACATTTAACTCCGATTGATAAATTTTCCTACTTAAAGTCACTTTTGGGAAGGAAGGTGCTTCAAATGCTTCCGTAAATTTCACATCGCGAATTTTTGTAAAATTTCGAATGAAAACTGTAAAGTTTGTGGTAAAACATATCATCATACTATACTTTGTAATTCTAATAAAAAAACAGAAGAATCAAAAAATTCAGATAGTATTATTTCCTCCGTATCTCATTTTAAAAGCAATATAAATAATATCAATAGAGAAGTAATATTGCAAACAATTCATGTAAAAGTGGAAGCGGGTGAAAATTCAGAAACTGCTCTTTGTTTATTTGATTCTGCTAGTCATCGAAATTTTAATACAGAAAATTTAGTTTCAAAATTAAAACCTGAGGTCATTAGAAAGGAGAAATTAATTGTCTATACTTTCGGTTCGAGAAAATCTGAAGAACGATGTTATGATGTCGTTAAGCTAAAGCTAATTCATTTGACGGACAGAAAACGTAGTATAATAATTGAAGCATTAGTCACACCGCTAATAGCCAATTATTTGATACAAATTCCTCCTCTTCCGATCAAAATTAAGAAAAGACTTTCCAAATTTCGTCTTGACAGGTGGGAACATTTGGAAAACAGTGATGTTGATATATTAATAGGAGCTGACTATTTATATCAAATTAATGATAGAACACATCCCATAAATAAATCATTGTTTGTCTGTGAAAATTTATTTGGGTATTCCCTCTGCGGGACAATTGACGTAAATAAAAATAATGAGAATAAACAAGCTGGGGTCTTATCTACTAAGGTTATGAAAACTATTCAAAATGATTTGAAAACATTGTGGGAGTTAGAAACTTTAGGGATAAATACAGAAGAAAGTATTTCTGAATTAGATAAAGAGATAATCGAAAAATTCGAAAACAATTTGCATTTTCTTGAGCACGAAGCTAAATTATTATGGAAAGATGATAAAAGTGATTTAGGAAGTAATTATAGCAATGCTAGAAACCGATTTATTAACTTAAATCGAAAATTGCTTAAAGATAAGGCATTATTGCGGAAATATAAAGAAATTGTGATTGAACAGGAATTAAATAACATAGTCGAAGAATGTTCTAATAAAACTGTAAATAGCGGTTATTTTATGCCCCACCGACCTGTCTTGCGAGATGATAAACCCACAACTAAAGTTAGAATGGTATTTGATGCTTCCTCAAAAGAAAACAGCAAATCATTAAATGATTGTTTGTACGGTGGCCCAAATTTGAACCCAGATTTATTAGAAATTATTATTAATTTCAGAAAATTCAATACTGCGTTTTGTGAAGATATTGAAAAGGCCTTTCTTCAAATTTCTGTAGCTGAAGAAGACCGAGATTACCTTAAATTTCTTTGGTTCGATAATGACGCAAACAACTTTTTCAAAATTTTAAGATTTAAACGTGTACCATTTGGCGTTACATGCTCACCATTTATTTTGGCTGCCACAATTAAACATCATATAAAGAAATATCGGGATCAACATCCAAGTGTTGTAGATGTGTTAGATAATTCCCTATACGTCGATGATTTAATTTCCGGATCAGATTTAGATAACGAAGCTTATTATTTATCAGTTACAGCTTCTGAAATTCTTAAAGAAGCTGGGATGAATTTGAGGAAATTAAAAACAAATTCTATTATACTTAGGGAAATGTGGGAATCTGGTAACTTAGGTATAAGTGAGGAGAACACAGGTAGTATCTTAAAAGTGCTAGGATTGATATGGAATACTGAATCTGATGTTTTGATGTTAGATACGCAGTCCTTTGAAGAGTGTTATATCGATGATCCCACGAAGCGAACAGTGCTTAAAATGTTACTGAAAATTTATGATCCATTAGGATTTGTGAATCCATTTTTAATACGTATTAAAGCCTTGTTGCAAGAAACATGGCAAAGAGGTTTAGAGTGGGACAATAAATTACCCGCAGATTTGAAATGCGAGTGGATCACTTGGTGTTCAGAAGTTGTACATTTACGCACATTTGAAATACCCCGAAAATATTTTCCTAATATGATAAACATTTCTGAAAATACAAATTCACATATTCTGTGATGCTAGTCCCAAAGGGTATGGAGCAGTTGCTTATTTGCGTTCCCTTTCATTAACTGGCGAAATTCAAACAAGTTTTGTTTGGAGTAAATGTAGAATAGCCCCCCTCAAGAGGTTAACTATTCCACGGCTGGAATTGATCAGTGCAGTAGTTGCCGCAAGAATGTTGAAATATTTAAAACAAAAATTACATATTTCGAATTTAAATATAAAGTTATGGTCGGACTCAGAAATAACTCTTTGTTGGATTAGGGATTCTACTACAAACTGGAAACCTTTTATTTCAAATCGTGTAACTGAAATTCAGTCATTGACAGATTCAAAGGACTGGAATTATTGTCCCGGAAAAGAAAACCCTGCAGATCTGCTTACGCGAGGGGAAAACTTATCGAAGTTAATGGGTAATAATGTATGGTGGTGCGGCCCACCTTGGTTATCACTACCAGAAGATATGTGGCCTTCAAAAAGCGCTATAGAAATGGATCCCGAAGCTTTTAATGAAATGAAAGAAAAACCAAATTTAACATTATTGTGTAACGAATCAAACTCTATTCCTAAGCCAGTATTCATCCTAAGCAGTAGCCCATCATTCCTAAGCCTGTATTTGATATGGCAAAGTTTAGTAGTTTAAATCGCGTGTATAATATTACTGCTTGGATAATGCGTTTTATTCATAATGCCAATTCGAAAAACCCTAAAATTTTAGGACCTTTAACTACCTCAGAAATAGAAATAGCAGAAAAATACTGGATTAAACAAACTCAGGAAACTTCATTTAAAGTTGAAATAGAAGCACTTAAACAAAAAAACCCCACTTAATAAAGATTCTTCTTTGTACAACCTTAATCCACAATTCGATGAAAATAATTTACTTGTTTTATCCGGAAGACCTCAGTTTTCTGAAGTTACAGGGCAGGAAAAACATCCGTGGATACTTCCTAATAAATCTTATTTTGTAAAATTACTCATTAAGGATGCTCATGAAAGAATGTACCATTTTGGTGTAGCTGTCACTTTAGCTCACCTTCGTGAAAGGTATTTTATATTAAAGGGAAGAAGATTTGTAAAATCCCTCTTAAGATCGTGTATGATATGTCGAAAACGTAATGCTATTCCTGGAAAGGTGGAAATAGCACCTTTACCGAAAGATAGAATCATATCAAAACACCAGTTTTTGAAACCTCTGGTGTCGATTTTGCCGGTCCGATTTATTATAAAACTTCTGAAGGTACTGGGAAGGCTTATATTGTCGTATTCACATGTGCTGTAACTAGGGCGATACATCTGGAGTTAGTCACCAATCTAAGTACTGAAACCTTTATCTTAGCACTACGAAGATTTTTCTCTAGAAGAGGTTTCTGCAAAATAATATACAGTGACAATGCCAAAACGTTTTCTAAGGCTGATTTGGTATTAAAAGATGCTTGGAAAAGAATTTCTAAGCAAGAAATTTTTGATTATTTGAGAAAGAATAAGATAATATGAAGTTTATAATTCCCAGAGCTTCCTGGTGGGGCGGCTTCTGGGAAAGAATGGTCAGATCAGTCAAAACACCTTTAAAAAAGGTTCTTGGCAAAACTTGTCTCAGTTATGAAGAGCTAGAAACAATACTTACAGAAATTGAAGCTGTGATTAATTCACGTCCTTTATGTTATCTCTACGAAAGAGATGCTGAACCATCACCTTTAACGCCATCTCATTTTTTAGTTGGTAAACGATTAATGTCCTTACCTTCTTATGGATTACCAGTTTGTACGCAAGAGAAATCCAATAAAATTTTGTTGACGAGAAATATAAATATAAGCAACAAATTACTGACCACTTTTGGAAAAGGTGGAGAAAAGAATATTTGTTAGAACTTAGATCTGCTTTTCAAGTGAAAAACATAAATTCATCGCCTCAGTTCAAAGTTAACGATATAGTGATAATTCATGATGAAAAGCTCCCAAAACATATGTGGAAGTGTGGTCGTGTTAAAGAACTAATATTTGGTCGTGACTCTAAAATCAGATCATGTGTATTACAGACTGCAAAAGGCGATCTTAAACGACCTGTTCAATTGCTATATAATCTTGAATTGGACTTAGTGGACTAAAAGATACTAAAAAAAACTCTGACACTATAAATAAGAACTATTATCGAACATTTAATTTCTTTTGTTACTCATATTTACCTTTATTATTGTTTAATTTTCATACAATTCATGTATTTTATTTTATTTTGTAGATTGCAGCATTCTTATTATTTCTGCTTTTATATCTGTAGCCGTATGTAAGTATGTATCGGAAAATTTGTCATGTATGTAAGTATATTCTTATGTTTATTAAATTGTTTAATATAGATGCTGAACTAAGTGTTCAGCCGGGGGCAGGATGTTGAGAATGCCAACTTGGCGATGCTTGCCATTCTCTGTCAGTCGGCTTCTGTGGCAACCCCATTTTATTGTTTTCCGATTTTCTTTTCAGTGTAGATGTAAAGTTTATTTTGAACCGGTTTGACGGTAAAAATAGAACTCTCAAATGAGAGTAATAATAATATTTAATATTGTTTTGTAAATAAATGTATATAAGTTTACTTTTTTAAGAAGGAAGTTGTTTAATTCGAGCTGTAGAGTGTGTTTGTTTATTGAAGTTACGAATTTGATATATTAGAAGTAATTTATGAATACGTTCTTATTCTTCGACGCACTGTGGGATAATTTGAATTTGCCGAACCTGCAATCTGATGACAAGTAACAACTCTTATTCACCTAAACCTGATAACAACTTGACTTTTAAGGATTATTTTTGCCTTGTTAAAAGGGCATGTGCTGCCCTCTAAAAAATTCCAGATGGATTTTTTGCCAGAAGCCACTCTTTCTTAGAACACGGTTTAAAAAAATATTAAGAATTATAGAAAAGTTTAATTTATGAAAATAAATATTTTTTTAATTAGTAACATCTTAATAAATAAAAATGTGTTTAAAAATTTTTAACAATCTGATTTAAATAGTACTTAGTCATATTCTTACCTGATAAATTTCTCGTTTGGACAACCATTGACATTTTGACTACAAAAGAATATATTTCTTATTTTTTAATTTTTTATAAATAATAATATATCTGTAAATTATCCTTAAAATAACATGATACTTAAAATGCAATAATTAAAATTATGATATTCAACAATTTTTCTGTGCAAATGTGAGAGGACAGTAAAGCACGACACTTTTTGAAAATGACCCAGATATGTGTGAAAAATTTCGACACTCATTCATAGTTTGAAAAACGTCCATTCAACAGTCGATGGTGCTATAAAAAGAAAAGAATATGTTTTATTGGAAAAAGATCCTGAAGTAGTTAAAAAGAAGAAAATAAAGTTAGCAACTAAAGAAATGAATAATAAAATTGGGGATATAAGGCAGTGTGTTAATAAATAAGACTAATAGGAGAGATAAAACCTATGAGAAATTAAATATATTCTTTTAATTCGAAAATAATGTACTTGTATTTATTTTTTCATACCTCACCTTTTCTATATTAGTGAAATCTGAATGGTGTAATTAAAATTATTAAATCTTCTGTAATACGGCCTCTATGCGCACATTTTTTCTTCAAGTACTATGTTATAGCACACCTGTCTTTCATAAATAAAAGGTAAGTAATATATGTTCACAATACTAAGGTGCTTTTATTGGTTTTTCTAAACTGAGTAAATTTATTTTTATACTCTTATTTTGTGTATAAATTAACTTATTTATGTTTACATGATTCCAATTTAAGTGAAGTTCATTTTAGTGTGATTCTTTTTTTTTTCTTATCCGTTTTATTTTCATATTGACTATGCATCAAACTAGTGTTGTAAAAAATGAAAATTTCTTTATTTTAAGGTTGGCTTGATAATATGAAGAAGCTTTAACTTGGGGAATTTGAGACTAACCTGTGTCTTGCAATGCTTAAAAAGTAGCTAAAATAAATTAGTTGTTCCAAATCTATTTCTGTACTTCCATTCTGCAATGTTTCTATTAAACAGGCATTTTTATGATATTTCCAGATGACTCATGTAACTGTAACAGCATTAAATTAAATACTATTGTTTTGTTAATTTTTATTTAACATAAAAAGTTTTATTGATTCATGTGTTTTTGAATAAAATATTACACTTTGTGAAATTTTCCCCTCTCATCTGATGTTCTTATAAACTTTTATAGCTTGGTTTAATCACACCCTTCACACATTTTATTATTCAATTTCCAACGACAAACCAAAGAATGTTTTTAGTTGTATTCCTAAATTGCACTAGAAAATGCATGTTTTTATAATAATTAATTATATGGAGCTTTAAGCATGGTAAATGGTCTAATAAATGATTAAACCATTGTTATATTATTTATTACAATGTAAATTATATAAAATAATGCAGAAAGTTTTAGCAATAATCATTAATATAAGATTAAAAAAATTCTAAAATCTGGAGAATTTCTGACTAAACTCATCTGTATATT
The DNA here is from genome assembly GCA_963932465.1 of Maratus speciosus. Taxonomy (NCBI): domain Eukaryota; kingdom Metazoa; phylum Arthropoda; class Arachnida; order Araneae; family Salticidae; genus Maratus; species Maratus speciosus. Next base: position 86,277,191 of record OZ010794.1, read on the forward strand.
GGAATGCCACTGCCAAAAAAAAAATAATTTATCCATTCCTTGTAAAATGTATCTTTTTTGTAAATTATATGAAATTATAGAATTTTCTATATGAATTTGCTTTATCTTTTATTTATAATAAATTATTTATTTTAAAATTGTTGCTATTTATTTTATTTATAATTTAATCTTTATACTGTTAGGAAAGGCATCTGACACACCTGCGCTTCCCCGCTAACCTCAGATAGTTGGAAAACTTCTGTCGTTTTTAAACTATGGTTTTTTTCAATTCATTTTCTACATTGATTTTGATTTTTCATGATAAGTTTTTCTTGTTAATTGTTTTTTGTTGAGTCATAAAAAGTAATTGATTAAGTTTTATTTTATTGCAGATGCATAAAGCCTTTAATGTAGATACACATCACATCACTCAAAATAATCTGTTAAGTGTAACATTTTCAACAAAATATTTCTTTCAGAGCTGTTTGGAAAAGCAGCTTCTGACTCACAGCAACGAAAAAAGTTTCTTTGTGAGGTATGCAAGAATTTCTCCACAATGAGTAATTTATGCACTCATTTGTTAATGCATACGGGTGAAGAACCTTTTTGTCCGTGATATGCAACAGAAAATGTTCTCAAAAGAGTACGTTAAGACAGCGTCTTTTATTTCATACTGTTGAGAAATCTTTTGTATGTGATATATGTAACAAGAAATTCTAATGTAAGAGCCCTTTAAGAGAGCCGTCTGTTAATTCATACAAATGAGAAATCTTTTGTATGTGATATATGGAACAACAAATTCTCTCAAACGAGCCATTTAAGCCAGCATCTGATAATTCATACTGGTGAGAAACTTTTTGTATGTGATATATGCAAAAAAAAAAAACAATTCTCTCAAATGGGTGATTTAACCAGGCATCTGTTAATCCATACTGGTGAGAAATCTTTTGTATGTCAGATATGCAACAAGAAATTCTCTCGTAAGTATCACTTACGTACACACCTATTAATTCATACTGGTGAAAAACCTTTTGCATGTGAAATATGCAACAAGAAATTCTCAAAAATGGGTGATTTAACCAGGCATCTGTTAATCCATACTGGTGAGAAATCTTTTGTATGTGAGATATGCAACAAGAAATTCTCTCTGAAGCGTAACTTAAGTATACACCTATTACTTCACACTGGTGAAAAACCTTTTGCATGTGAGATATGCAACAACAAATTCTCTCAAAAGGGTTATTTAAGTAGGCATCTGTTAATTCATACTGGTGAGAAACCTTTTGTATGTGAGATATGCAACAAGAAATTTTCTAGAAAGGGTGATTTAAGTAGGCATCTGTTAATGCATACTGGTGAGAAACCTTTTGTATGTGAGATATGCAGCAAGAAATTTTGTAGAAAGGATGATTTAAGTAAGCATCTGTTAATTCATACTGGTGAGAAACCTTTTGCATGTGAGATATGCAACAAGAAATTCTCACGTAAGAGCAATTTAAACCAGCATTTGTTAATTCATACTGGTAAGTAATCTTTTCTGTGTGAGATATGCAACAAGAAATTCTCTAGAAAGGATGATTTAAGTAGGCTGAGAAATCTTTTCTGTGTGAAATATGGAACAAAATTTCTCCCAAAACATTGTTTTAAGCAGGCATATGTTAATTCATACTGGTAAGAAACCTTTGTGTGAGATTAAAAAAATATAAAAATTGTAATTTAAGTGTTAATTTGTTATTTCCTGTGAACTAATTTTTTTAATAGAAGCCATGGCATATTTTAGTATTATGAAAATGGCATTTTATGTCAAACATTAGACACTAAATTGAAACACTCACCAATGAAAATATATTAAATTCACAGTAGTAAATCTGCAGATGAGTTCAACATCAGCTATGGTAAACTCATTTTTATTTTGATCTTGCTTTATATTCTTTAAAAAATGTTACAGTTTTATTTTTTATATTTTACATAATATAGATTTAAAATTTTATAACAAGGGGTTTTAAAAGGTTACTACCCCTGAATCCTCTGTAATATCGAAATAAAATATAATTAATTGTCGAAAAAACTGCTTATGTATTTAATACATTGATTGCTATTTCATAAAGGAATAAGAATTTAATAATGTTTTAAAATGTCCATAAATGTTGGTAAAATGTGTTTGAAAATTTGCTTCTTCATCCAATTTAGTCTCTTTTTAAAATCTTTCTGACATACTTGAAAAGTAATTAAGACTTTGATTGAATTTTCTCCCATATGTCTGTGGTATAACTCTCGTGTATTACTTGGACTTCCATACAATTGGTATGTGTCACTGCGGTTTATTATTGCACATTCATTATTGAAAATCAATTGAGTAGTATTTATAGTTTGTCCAGAGGAACACTCAAAATAATTATATTCTATTTTGATATTCTAATACATTATTTACTGTGTGACAAAGTTGTTTGTGGTATATTTTACACTATTTCAAGAATTTATTGAATGAAATTAGTGTGGATTTCTGAAGTGCACTAAAATATGCTTTCTGTATAATAGGTAGTGCAAGCTATTTATTATTCATTTACATACACACCCTTTGTCCAAGACTCAATTATTACTCAATGTTTATGAAAGTGTGAGATGTGCAGAAAAGATATCAAAGACCTTCACTGTTGTTTGTATATTTTTAAGGTGAGAGAAGATTTGCCCTGTTATTTAGTCTTAATTTAAAATTATGTTTAAATATCCTAATTATCAGTCACTCAGTCAAATGTTCTGTTTGTATGGAATCCTGTGTACTTGCAGTTGTGTATATATTTTTAAATCAAACATTATTTAAAATGGATTTAATTTTCATTCTGTATTTTTACGTTTCAAAATAATAATAATAATTTTGTGACATTTCTGCATTCTATTTCCATAAGGCTTCTGATCTAGCATACTTCAGAACCATTCTGATTTGCTCGCAAGATTCAGATACGGAAGTGGCCATATGACCGATCATCGTTTGCACACGTTCTGATGTTTGTTTTCAGCTCTTTTATTTCTCATGCTACATAAGTTTGATTCGAATGAAATTTTGTCATTTTTAGATGATGAAACTAATATTTGCACGGCTGCCACTTGCTACTAAACTGCTATCTTTGCAACTATTTTGAACTTCACATATCGAGGGTGTTCTTTTAAGTGGATTTCGAGATTTCTTTTAGTTTCATAAATATAAGATAAATGACAACATTTTCAAAGAACATTATAAATTCCCCCATTTACAAACGTAAGGAACCAGAAACTAAGTTGAGGGGAATTTGAATTTATTGACAGGTTTATATATGATGTTGAAACATCTTAAAATGTTAGGTACAATTTGAAACGTAAAGGAGGATAAAAGGGAGGAACAAGCAAATTACCATATTTGCTTTTCACATATTTAGAAAAAGTAGATTCGCTAGAAGGTCTATTGAACTTCTTCACAGCATTATTGATAACAGAAGGGTTGAAATCTCTTTTGACAGCAACAGATTTTAAATAATTAAGTTCAACTTTAAGGATCTTAGAGTAAAGAACGAAATTTGAGAGCACGATTTACATACGTGTAAAAAACACCGATTTTCTGGTTAGCTGGATGATTTGTGAGAACATGGGTGTATTAGAGACAGAAGAAGGTTTTCTATAAACACAGGTTTTGAAAAAAAGAATCACATTTTGTAATTAAAACATCAAGAAAAGTACTTTATTATAATTTTCTAACTCAAAAGTAAACTGAATATGTGGGTCGATAGAATTGACAGTTTGAAGGATGGTGGAAATATAAAAGGATCATCAACTAAAACAAAAGTGTTGTCAACATAGCGCATACAACATTTAAAATTTAACAGGTTCAATAATTTTTCCTCGAAATAATGCATTATAAATGTCACAAAGAATTGCTGATAAATGATTACCCATACTTAAGCTTTTAGATTGTTTGAAAATTTTATTATAAAATTCAAACGTAGTTTGAGTGATGCAAATTTTAGTTAAATTGACAAAATCATTAACTTCAATATCAGAGTAAGGAAATTTTCGTAATATTGTTTCCAAACAAGAAAGACCACCTTTAATCGTAACAATAGTAATTAATGATTTGACATCAAGAGATAACATAGAAAAATTGGATGGGTTAACATTTTTTAATTTACTAACAAAACCATCAAAATTTTTTCTTGTATGAGTATTTGGGATATTTCCAGTTACAACCAACTATTTTAATTAAAAAAATAACTTTTAATGTTTAAATTATAATTTTATGCACAATTGAAATGAAAAATAAATTCTCAAAATATTTCTACACATTTATTTTGTTTTAAAGCAGTCTTTTTCAAGATTCACGGTCGATATAATCGTTTCGAGGAAACATTCCACTTAAAGATAATGCAACTTGATATTTTAATACAATAAATGGGATATTTGAACAAAAGCTTCAACAAAATAACTTAGTGTGAAATATAATGTCATCTATTAAGCAATATTTTTGTCTACCTTGGTGCAGAAAATTGATTCCATTTTTTTCTGTAACTCAAAACACAAATGTAAAGTTATACTTGCATATTTTTGTCTAAATAGTACGTACATTGACCGAAAGCTAATAGAAGTATGAAACCTCGTACAACTCGGCTGATTTTGCAGCTATGAACACGGAACTTTGAAAAGATCTTTATTCTGAAATGTCTTAAAAATGCAGAGTACCGAATTAAACAAAAATACAGAAAATGTGTTATAAAGCGGTGTAAGAAGAATTTTTTGTTACTTTTTTCAACTTTTTAGAGATATGCAGAACGTGTAGTGAAGGTGAATACTCTTGTTGCGATCATATTGAGTTGCCAACCTACAACCTTCTATTTATTTTCACGTAATAGAATTAATATAAAATGCATTTTATACAAGGGTGGTTCAATAATTATTGTCCCTAGTGTATATAAAATATTTGTACTGCGATGGTTGTTGTGGAATATCGAAGACTAATGTCTTAGATGCCTATTTGCTCAATTTCAGAACTGTAGCTGCTATATTCACATAGTTTTGGAGAAGGAGTGAAAGGAGGGGGAAAGGCTGATTTTTAGCTTATGGGTTTAGATTTGTGACAGTGGATGAGACGTAACTACTGTCGTTTTAACTCAGGATATAGTAATGTAGCCACATCTCATCCACTGTCACAAATCTAGCCTTATAAGCTGCAAACCAGCATTTCACCCTCACCCCCCCCTCCTTAAAAACTCCCCCCAAAATAGATCTTTAAAACTTCACCCCTCCCTCAAAAAATATGTTAATATAGCAACTACGGTTCTGAAATTGAGCATACAGTCCTGTAAATTAAAACGCAAAACGCCATACATTTTTATCATCAAATTGCCATAGAAAAAACAAAATCGAAAAATGGCCATTCGATTCGAGTTATTTTTTCAATTTATTTTTAAAAAGCTTTAGGAATTCTCACCAGGTCTCCACGGGCCCGACCCAAACGAAAGCTAACTTGGTCCGATCCGGCTCGTGCAAAAATAAGTCAAATCGGACTTGGCTCATCCCAACTCAATTTCTAAGAAAATTTCAGATTTTTCTTATCTTACAATTAAGAATCGTTTAAAAAATATTTCATACATATTTATGCTAAAATTTTACAGTATATTTTGGATTACTATATGTTCTTAAGCCAGAGCGTACATATACTAGCAGCATTACTGATCATTTAAACGCTTTGGCTCTTGCATTCAGAAAGAAGTTTGCTAAAATATTAATGTAGTTCAGAAAAAAAGAAAATATATGCATAACTTTTGTAGCGGTATAATGAAAAAGGAGATTTTTCATAACATTTTTCTGTAATTTATCATATTTGAATAATTCAGTTTATTATCGCTGTTACTATTTGTACAAAAGAAATTGCTTGCACAGCGCGTGTTGAGAACAATTAAGTACAGCTCCGGCTTGGCCCGTGTATGCAGAAAAACATTAAAGCCTGATCTGGGTCCATACTGAGTGTGCTAAAAAAATCAATTCCTGGCTCAGACACGATATAACTTTAATGCCGATCTCTATGCTGGACATGTTATATTTTTTTATTGATGTTGTCAAACTAGCATCGCCTCGTGCAGTGCATTTTAAATGTACTTATCCTGGCCCCAGTTTTGTCCAGTAAAAGCTGACCACATTTCATCGGTTTAGTTTGGTACTTTAAAGTTTTTACATCGGGCATATCCGTCCGCTTATTTATTTTTTGATCGATCTGGTGGGCCAGTTTAATTTTTTTTATGCCTCGGCCTGTTTGAATGTTTGTTGGACCATGTCCGGCCCTGCCCTCTCAGACCTCTCTGTCTACATGAGAAACTGTATCAAACTTGGAAATTCCCAATATTAACTCTTAGTTTTAACACTTTATTTGGATTCATCCGTAAATTTGACCTTCCGATACCAAACGGAAGGACATTCCTTCAAATAGTGTCCCAGGCAGCCCAAAAAGCATTCATCAAAGAATCTGTAAGCATGAATTGCAAAATCAACAAGCTTGCATTAAACATTACAGATTAAAAACGCAAGTTCGAATCAAGTATTCAAGTTTACATTTGCCCAACTAGGTTTTTACTTGACTTGGCAAACTTGATTCATGCGTGTTTATCTAGCTTACCTTAAACTTGACCCAGCAAACATACATCAAGTTTGCGGTGTAAACTCGAATGCTTGATCCAAACTTGCATCAAACTTCCAAGTTCGATCTGTCAAGTTTAATGAAAGTTTTTGTTTAAAGTAAGGTAGTCAAGTGTAAAATTGAGTGCTTGGACTTGCATCAAGCTGGCGCTGTCAAGTTTAATGCAAATTTGTTGATGTGACAAATCAAGCTTGCACTATCAAATTTAATGCAAATTTGTTGACTTGACAAATCAAGCTTGCACATATACTACGAGCTTTAACCCCTTAATTCTCGCTCCCGTCAATATCACGGGCTGAGGTGTCGTTCGTTATTTTTGTGCCCGTCATATTTCCGGGTTGGAGATTTAATTGTAAAAAACTTCTGAAACCAGAAAAAATTAACTAGTATTTCCGTGTGAAGTCTTTGAATATTGCCGTTTGGGTTTGATTTTTGGCGCTGATTGTTATGCTGGGATATGTATTGCATGGTTCGAATTATATAACACTCAAAAAAATTATTAATAATCAAAATTTAATGTATATATATTATTTCAAATATTATTTGTAAAAATTTGTGTGAAGATGATAAATAAAGATCTAAGATGTAAAAAATAAAGGTCTTATTCGCATTAATTTGTATGGTGTAAAACAAACATTAAGACACAGAATTCTCGCATGATGGCTTTTCTACAAATGTGAATTTGTTATATAACATCTTTTTTTTCACCTTAAAAAAAACCTTATTGCATATTTTATTTAGAAATCTTATAATTATTCAATTTCTTTAATAAAATAAATAGGTACATTTTTTATGGTTTTTACAAATATTAAGCGACCGTGAAGGGGTTAAAACTTTTTTTTTCAGATGTTCTTGTTTAGCTAACAAATTGTAACAAGCATTATTTTATAAATGTTAATATTTGATATGAAAAATCTTTTTTTTTATGCTAATAATAAAATTAGCATTTTGAAAAAGAAAAAAAAAGTTTTTTCTCATCCAATATCGAAGTTTATAAAGTAATATTTATCAGAATTCGTTAACTAAACAGGAACATATTAAAAAAGACGGTTGGAAAGCTTATATTATGATATCGACAAGCTTGATTTGTCAAATCAACAAATTTGCATACCAAATTCCTGAGAATGAAAATGTAAAAAAATAATAACTATTCTGTTAAAAATATCTTCATTAGAAAATATGGATTTTCCTATTTTTTAATTGAAAAATGTCTTTTTATGCTTATTTCAACGAAATTGTTTATCTCCTTTTGATTTTGTAATGTTTATATTTTTCAGTCGAAATAACAGTCTTCGGTGAATCGTGGCAGTTGTCGCATAATAATTTTAATTTAAATGCTGCTTGTATATAGTACATATAAACTGTTATTTCACGAAATTCCAGTCTTAATTTATCACTAATAAAATTTGAACTAGAAATACTTTCTAAATGAAGTAACTTTCCAAGAAAAAGATACTTAAGGATAGTGGATTGATTGACTATGGGCTTTCTGTAAACAGGTACATTCTATTCCATGGTCTGTTTTGTTTAATAATACATCCAAACAAGGTAGTATACTATTATTTTCCATTTCCAATGTAAATTTACTTTTAGAATAACATATTTATCTGGCCTAAGAAGTTTTTGAGTAAGGTATATGTGTGTTGCCATATGATGAAAATATCATCTATCTATTTGATCATCTATGCGGGGTATAAACCATTTTTTATACATATCCGTTTCTAGAGGTCGTAATATAAATTCAGCTAAAAGTCCTAATATAAGGGAACCCATCGGGACTCTATGGTAGCTGAATTACTTTACGACCTCTAGAAACAGATATATATAATAAATTGGATTCCCCATACATGGATCAGATACGAAGATGTTATTTTCATTATATGGCAACATACAAATACTTTACTCAATAACTTCTTTGCCCAGATTAATAACCTTGTTTCTAAAATTAAATTATACTGCAAATGGAACAGAATGGTTGACTACCTTATTTGGATTGCTACGCATTTGCTCTCACATCTTTCTTCCGCTTGCTTTTGTATTATCCACATCTATAATACTATATGCAGCAAGACTTTCAACATCATTACTTATTTAATATGTCTATATTTAAGTGCATGTATCGTTTTTTTCACTTTCTAAATTCCAAAACTCATTTTTTGAACATAAATCGCATGAACATCATTAGTAATTTTTATTTCGATTCTGCGCAAATGATTTGAGTAAATCGTCAGCTTCTTTCAACATTTTTATTTTTTTCATTTTTGAAAACTCATTTCCTAAGATTATGAATGGCAACAATAAAAATCATCTGGATGAACTAATTCTTTGACTTTAACGAAATTGGCTCGTTATTCTATGGAAGAACGTGTTTTTTTATTACGACAATTGTGTTATGTCTAAATCATTTAAAAAAAACTCAAGAGAAATTTCCTTTGAAGCTTCCATTAAGGCCAATACCTTCAAAATGCTGCATCTTTAAAATGTTTAAAAGATTTCGGTCAACGGGAAGTGTCATGGATGTGGACAAACAGTGAATTCAAACTGTGTTAACACCGGAGAGCTTGATAACATCAAAATTTCATTGGAACAAACCCCAGTGAAGTCCATGCGAAAATTACAGCTGAAACAAGGGATATCCTTTGATTCAGCATCTCAAGCTGTAGGACATCATTTGAAAATTTACCCGTATCGTTTACAGTCCGTACATGAATTGCGTCCAAGTAATCCAGGAATCCGACTGCATTTTTGTGTTTGGTTTCACCGATTTATTCACAAAAACATTCAAAAGCTTAATGATGTTTACTTCTCAGATAAAGCTTGGTCCTACCTTGATGGCTATGTAAATAGCAAAATTTTCCGCTTATGGTGTCAATAGAATTCCCGTAAGCCAAGAAAATCGTCTTTACACACCCAAAAGATGGGTGTGTGGTATGCACTCTCAAGGTGAAAAGTGATAGGACCAATTTTTTTTTACCCGAACCATTAATTCCGAACTCAACCTGGACATAATTCAAACTTTTATTGCTTCACTGGAGATACAGGACCATTACTGCTGGTTTCAGCAAGACAAACCCTTCACACACGTCAAACCTAACAATGGAAGTGCTTAAGGAATTATTTGATGACCGTTTAATTTCAATAGGCCTCTAGCCACCAAGGTCACCAGACCTCACCCCGTTAGATTTTTTTATGTGGCGTTATCTCAAAGAGAGGATTTTCCAGAGAAGCCCTGCGAACATCGATGAATTAACCTTTAGCTTACGGGTGGATTACCGTAATCCCAAGAAAAAGAGTGTCGAAAAATACGGGGTTGGGATTACCGTCTTCCCGAAGATTTCCACCCCTCAAAGATGCTGTGCGGGATATCATTAAGACCGTTTTGCTCAGTAGGGGTCGAACTGCGTATCGGAGAAGAGAAATACTGTGGGGAATATATAATTTATCCTAGGGAAAATCAAGGATTTTTTTTATGCGGTAAAGAAATGAAACATTTTTTTACGCACGCGACTTAAAGATGTTTCTACTTCCACTTGCTACAAATTATTCGAAGATAGTTCTTGTTTGTGAGACATGACAGTGAATAGATTATTTTCAGTAAATTGTTTTAATAGTTTAGTGCAGCTAATGTTACTTAAGTTTCTGTTCTTAGAATGTCAAATATAGCATTATTTTTTTTTTTCACACTAACACGCTAGATATCTTAAATTATGTAAGCAATTTTATATCTTGAATTGAAGAAAAATCAAATCGTTATATATATATTACGATTTTTTATACTATTTTAATAAAAAGGCAGTAATTTTACAGCATTTTCTAATAGCATAATTAATCAAACAAAAATTAGTTTTTTTTTTTTTTTTTTGTAGATTAAGAAAACAAGTTACGAAACTGGCGAAACAGCACCGAAAACTGGCGATATGAAGCAATTAAAATAATAAAACTTTGTAAAAAATCACCATAAAATTAAAACAAAACACATGACGCGTTTCGAGCTAAAAACATAACAGCTCGTCATCAGCTACAGCATACACGTGTCCGTAAACGAACAAGTTCAAAAATGAACTGAAGATAAAGAATGTTGCGAAGAATGCGACAGATGGCGCTACCTGATAGAGGGATATGCAAAAGGGAAATGTGATGAAGAAAGATAGAAGAGAAAATGAAATGGAAAAAATGGAAATAAAATAAAAAATAAAAATAAAAGAAGTAAATTAAAAATATAAATAAAAATAATAAATAAAGAACTATAAAAGAACAAGAAAAAAAATCCAAATTATTATTATTATTATTATTATTATTATTTCTTTTTTTTTACAAAATAAAAAGAAAAGAAACAAGAGAAAAGGAAAAAGAATTACAAAATTAATTTCCACGCTGGAGATAGGAAAGGAGATGATGGGAGATCATTGACAAGATTAGCAGAATTTTTAGAAATAAAATATGCTTCATGAAAATCCAAGTGAGAGGGAGAGGCAGGGGAAGAAATAATTTTGGCCATGGAGAAATTGAAACAATGACTGGAAGACCAACAGTGAGAAGCAATCGAAGATTTAGAGATTTCTTGATTTGCAATATATCTCTGGTGCTCGCCTAATCTGAATTTTAAAGCTCTCTTTGTTTGACCAATATAACCTAAATTGCAAGAGAAAGGAATGAAATAAACACCCCACCGGTTCTCAGTAGGAATAGGATCTTTTAGAGAAGAGAATTTAATTTTATTCATAGGTTTGAAGATAACTTTAAAGTTAAAACGAGAAAGTATTTTAGCAATTTTGAAACACAGAAGAGAATAAAACGGCAGAACTATTATAGAATTAAAATTAGGAGGATTATTTGAATCAGAAAAAAGGACGTTTAGGCTTATTAAATTTATACAAAGCTTTATCAATCAAAGAGGGATTATAACCACGAGCAAGGGCAAGAGATTTCAGATAATTAATTTCATTATTCAGAGCAGAAGAGTCAGAACAAATGCGTAACGCCCTAAAAACAAAAGTATAAAAGGACGCCACTTTTTGTTGAGGAGGATGATTTGAAAGGGCATGAGGAGGAAGGGAGACAGCAAAAGGTTTTCTATAAACGGTGGTAGAGAACCGATCTGGGAGTTTTGAAACCATGACGTCAAGGAAAGGAAGAGAATTGTTCTCTTCGACTTCGAGAGTAAATTGAATACAAGGATCAACAGAATTAACAAGAGAAAGGAGATTAGAAAGATCAAAGTCAGATGGAATTAAAATGAAAGTGTCATCAACATACCTAAACCAGAAAGGAAATTTATATAAACTGAAGAGTTTTTCTTCAACAAAATGCATATAAATATCACATAAAAGAGGAGACAATGGATTACCCATGGCCAGACCCTCAGTTTGAGAATAGAAAGAATTGTTTAACTGAAAAGCAGTTTGCCTGACACAAATACTAACTAAATGCAGGATTTCATCAATCTCAATGGAAGAGTAATGAAATTCGCGCAACCTTCTTTTCAAACAATCAATTGCCCCTTGAACAGGCACGTTAGTGAAAAGGGATTTGACATCTAAGGAAACTATTATATAATTGCAAGGAGAAAGGCGTTTAATTTTATCAACAAAGTCAAAAGAGTTTTTCACGGTATGAAAGTTAGTGGAAGATAAAGGAGCGAGTAACTTAGAAAGGAACTTGGCAAGTTTATAAGAAGTAGTACCAATATTGGATACGATAGGGCGAAAGGAAAGAGTAGGTTTATGGACCTTAGGAAGAGAGAAAAAAAATTAAATTTAATAAGCCTAAACGTCCTTTTTCTGATTCAAATAATCCTCCTAATTTTAATTCTATAATAGTTCTGCCCTTTTATTCTCTTCTGTGTTTCAAAATTGCTAAAATACTTTCTCGTTTTAACTTTAAAGTTATCTTCAAACCTATGAATAAAATTAAATTCTCTTCTCTAAAAGATCCTGTTCCTACTGAGAACCGGTGGGGTGTTTATTTCATTCCTTGCTCTTGCAATTTAGGTTATATTGGTCAAACAAAGAGAGCTTTAAAATTCAGATTAGGCGAGCATCAGAGATATATTGCAAATCAAGAAATCTCTAAATCTTCGATTGCTTCTCACTGTTGGTCTTCCAGTCATTGTTTCAATTTCTCCATGGCCTAAATTATTTCTTCCCCTGCCTCTCCCTCTCACTTGGATTTTCATGAAGCATATTTTATTTCTAAAAATTCTGCTAATCTTGTCAATAATCTCCCATCATCTCCTTTCCTATCTCCAGCGTGGAAATTAATTTTGTAATTCTTTTTCCTTTTCTCTTGTTTCTTTTATTTTTATTTTGTAAAAAAAAAAATAAAAAAAAATAATAATAATTTGGATTTTTTTTTCTTGTTCTTTTATAGTTCTTTATTTATTATTTTTATTTATATTTTTAATTTACTTCTTTTATTTTTATTTTTTATTTTATTTCCATTTTTTCCATTTCATTTTCTCTTCTATATTTCTTCATCACATTTCCCTTTTGCATATCTCTCTATCAGGTAGCGCCATCTGTCGCATTCTTCGCAACATTCTTTATCTTCAGTTCATTTTTGAACTTGTTCGTTTACGGACACGTGTATGCTGTAGCTGATGACGAGCTGTTATGTTTTTAGCTCGAAACGCGTCCTGTGTTTTGTTTTAATTTTATGGTGATTTTTTACAAAGTTTTATTATTTTAATTGCTTCATATCGCCAGTTTTCGGTGCTGTTTCGCTGTATTCAACTATTTGGGTGCTGCACCGTGTTATTGCTTTGCACGTGTTCAAGGTATTTGCTTTTCTTTCTTCCCAGTTTTTAGTTTTAGTTTTATTTTATTTCATTTATTTTTATTATTTTGTTTTCTTCTATTTATTTACTTATCTTTTTATTCATTTTCTGGTCCTGTTTTCCTTCTTTCTTGTTATGGGTTCTTCACTTATTAATCGTTTCAAGCACCTTCGTTTGAAGCGCGCCAGGTGTTTGAATAGGCTTAATTTTCTTTTAAGGTGTAAACGTTCAAGAGTTATTCCTAAGTTCATTAATATTATTTTCAAGCTTCCTTCTTCCATTCGTGTTCATAATGCCTTAACTAGGAGTAAGTTTGCTATTCTTAGAGCCATCATTCAAGATGTTCGTTACTCTCTTTCTTGCATCGAATATGAATTATATTCTTTGCATTTACAGTTAAGTAAAACTGTAATTTATTTCCCTTTCCTTGAGAAACAGATTTTTGCTTACGTCGATTTCAAATCTAGGTGTCACAATGCTATTTTGGATAAAAAGTTTTCTTCTCTTCTGACTTCTAATTCTTCTGCTCCTAGTATTTCTCCTCTTGAGCAAAATTATGTTGTCAATTTACCTTCTCACTCTCTTACTGATTCTCAGCGTAATGTTCTCTCACTTGGCTTGAATTTTTCGTGCATTTCTAAGCCTTCTATTCCAAACTTAATTGCTCCCATTGAACATTCTTTCAAAAACATTAAAATTTCTTCTGGTCAACTTGAATCTCTTCGCTACCTTTTGGCTAATGTCATTTCTTCTAATAAATCTTTTAATAAGTCTAATCTTTCTTCTTCTCAGAAATCTGCTCTCAGTGAACTTAATTCCGTTCCTAACCTTCTTATTACTAAGGCTGATAAAGGCGATCAAACAGTTCTTCTCAATAAATCTGATTATATTTCCCACGTTGAATCTATGTTAAACTCTGGTCCATATTCCAAATTAAAAAAGGATCCTTCTACTAAGCATTTATCTGACATCAAGCATGTCATTAAAAATTCTGTCTTTCTTAATGATAACACTAAACGTTTGGTCACCCCTACTATCGCTAATTGTGCTCGTTTCTATGCTCTTCCTAAGGTCCATAAACCTACTCTTTCCTTTCGCCCTATCGTATCCAATATTGGTACTGCTTCTTATAAACTTGCCAAGTTCCTTTCTAAGTTACTCGCTCCTTTATCTTCCACTAACTTTCATACCGTGAAAAACTTTTGACTTTGTTGATAAAATTAAACGCCTTTCTCCTTGCAATTATATAATGGTTTCCTTAGATGTTGAATCCCTTTTCACTAACGTGCCTGTTCAAGGGGAAATTGATTGTTTGAAAAGAAGGTTGCGCGAATTTCATTACTCTTCCATTGAGATTGATGAAATCCTGCATTTAGTTAGTATTTGTGTCAGGCAAACTGCTTTTCAGTTTAACAATTCTTTCTATTCTCAAACTGAGGGTCTGGCCATGGGTAATCCATTGTCTCCTCTTTTATGTGATATTTATATGCATTTTGTTGAAGAAAAAACTCTTCAGTTTATATAAATTTCCTTTCTGGTTTAGGTATGTTGATGACACTTTCATTTTAATTCCATCTGACTTTGATCTTTCTAATCTCCTTTCTCTTGTTAATTCTGTTGATCCTTGTATTCAATTTACTCTCGAAGTCGAAGAGAACAATTCTCTTCCTTTCCTTGACGTCTTGGTTTCAAAACTCCCAAATCGGTTCTCTACCTCCGTTTATAGAAAACCTTTCGCTGTCTCCCTTCCTCCTCATGCCGTCTCCCTTCCTCCTCATGCCCTTTCAAATCATCCTCCTCAACAAAAAGTGGCGTCCTTTTATACTTTTGTTTTTAGGGCGTTACGCATTTGTTCTGACTCTTCTGCTCTGAATAATGAAATTAATTATCTGAAATCTCTTGCCCTTGCTCGTGGTTATAATCCCTCTTTGATTGATAAAGCTTTGTATAAATTTAATAAGCCTAAACGTCCTTTTTTCTGATTCAAATAATCCTCCTAATTTTAATTCTATAATAGTTCTGCCCTTTTATTCTCTTCTGTGTTTCAAAATTGCTAAAATACTTTCTCGTTTTAACTTTAAAGTTATCTTCAAACCTATGAATAAAATTAAATTCTCTTCTCTAAAAGATCCTGTTCCTACTGAGAACCGGTGGGGTGTTTATTTCATTCCTTGCTCTTGCAATTTAGGTTATATTGGTCAAACAAAGAGAGCTTTAAAATTCAGATTAGGCGAGCATCAGAGATATATTGCAAATCAAGAAATCTCTAAATCTTCGATTGCTTCTCACTGTTGGTCTTCCAGTCATTGTTTCAATTTCTCCATGGCCTAAATTATTTCTTCCCCTGCCTCTCCCTCTCACTTGGATTTTCATGAAGCATATTTTATTTCTAAAAATTCTGCTAATCTTGTCAATGATCTCCCATCATCTCCTTTCCCATCTCCAGCGTGGAAATTAATTTTGTAATTCTTTTTCCTTTTCTCTTGTTTCTTTTATTTTTATTTTGTAAAAAAAAAAAAAAAAAAATAATAATAATAATAATTTGGATTTTTTTTTCTTGTTCTTTTATAGTTCTTTATTTATTGTTTTTATTTATATTTTTAATTTACTTCTTTTATTTTTATTTTTTATTTTATTTCCATTTTTTCCATTTCATTTTCTCTTCTATCTTTCTTCATCACATTTCCCTTTTGCATATCCCTCTATCAGGTAGCGCCATCTATCGCATTCTTCGCAACATTCTTTATCTTCAGTTCATTTTTGAACTTGTTCGTTTACGGACACGTGTATGCTGTAGCTGATGACGAGCTGTTATGTTTTTATCTCGAAACGCGTCCTGTGTTTTGTTTTAATTTTATGGTGATTTTTTACAAAGTTTTATTATTTTAATTAAGTTACGAAACTCTTAAGACTATTCTCAAATCCAAAGGATCTACTTTCTGACGTATTTCTGAATTCATTGCTGTTTGAAAACTTATGAAATTGGCAGATGTTCTGACTCAGAAATTATGTAATCGAATGACGTTTTCAATATTTTAGTAAAGGCAAAAGAAATTAGAAAAATCTGTCAAAGTTGGAGTTTTGAAAAGAATGTCCGAACGTGACAGAACGGAAAAGTAAAAACCTGGTGCCACGCGACAAAAATCGCTTATAAATTGAAAAATAATTTATTTAACAAAAAATGGAAGACTGCATTCGATTACGGAACCCTTGAATAGTCAGGTATGCCAATTTTATACATTCACGTTAAAAATAATTAATTTTATGCTCACAGGCAACTGAATAATGATGTGTGGTCCCGTGCGTCTGAAACGGTATATTGCCTGTTTCAGAATATTAACAATTAGTCCATATCTAGTATTATTTGTAAATAATTTATTCAGCAAGCATCTGATTCAAATCAAATAATATTTATTTATGCAAACCATAATAAAGATTGCATTTCCAATTCCTTAGCTATTTTTTAACCGGCATAAAAGAGGGGGGGAGGTTCTCATTTTGATACGTATGTATTTTTATATGTGTATTAACCGATTACTCCGAAACTACGAGACCGATTCAAGTGATTTTTTTATTATTATTGAAAGAGGATATTCTCGAATTGCTCCTTTTAAATTTCATCAAAATTGGTAAGGTACTATGTTAGAAATTCAGAAAAAATAAAAATAAAAATTTTAAAAATATTTAATTTTTATCAAGTGGCGTAGTGCTATCTGTTTGGCGAGTCACTGTTATGCGATTTTTCTCCCTCTTTATACTATGTTTTAATCGTTAAATCTTTTATGACGTAAACAATCGGTAATAAATAAATAAATAATTGTAAAGCGTTTAAATTCACCCAAGATTTCTGCGGTACACTCGCTTCATTTGAAGAACTATATTTTTATAGTGGTGAGCTGTGTACGCTAATACAGGGTGGTTGATTTTTTTTTAATTTACTATAAAATGAAGTAATTGATGTCTTTTTTTTGCGCATGTCAAAAATCAGTTTCTTTTACAGTCTTTTTTGAAAATGCCTTTGTCTTTACAGAAAAAGGGAAATGATGTTCGATCTCTTTGTTTCTAAATAAAGATACCTTGAAATTTAGTGGATTTAAGCTTAAAAATGGAATAGTGAATGCCTCATAAATTTAACCAGTTTATATTTCAGGATAACCTGTCTTTTTTGCTTGCATCCACTTCCAACTCATTGATATTATAGAAAGGCCTGAACTAAAACCTGATGTTCACAGGTCCCTGTCTTTCAATATATATGCAAATAATTTCTCACAGAGAACACCAACACATTTAAACATTACCGTTCCTAATTAAATAGAGATGATAATGTTTAAACTGAACATGTCTGATGAGATAAATTGATCCACCGACACTCCTTTTAACATTCCGCCCGGAGGCAGTGAGCATCTTTTACACCCCCCCCCCTCTTATTTTTCTTCCCTGATATCTGGTCAGTTTATTTTGAATGTATTGTATTTATTTGTTCCTTTTATTGTGTGTGTAGATACAGTGTGGCGTAGTCCATACTATTGTAAACAAATAAATAAGAACAGTTTGCCAAAGTAAGATTTATATTTATGTATATGAGTTCTACCAGAAAGGTGTCTGACAATTATGACTATAATGGAATATTTATGACAAGTCTAATCATTCTCTCACAACATTCCTAGAAAAAACAAACTCGTAAGGATGCATATAGTACGTGATTAAAATAGAGGGTTACAGAATTATATTCACCGGTAAAAGAAAAATATATAGGTTTCTCTTTTGAGAGAAAATTAATTCTACGTCTGGTGAATAGACTTTTTTTATGCTGATATTTGTCTGATATTCCGGCATGCAAAATTTTCAGTAAGGATATACTAAATAGTGTAAATTGACCCAAAATTGGTTAAAAGGGCACACAATTATTACTTTAAAAGGAGATACCCCCCCCCCCTCTTTGTGATCATCAGGGTCACTATTTTAAAAACAAAAGGCTTTTCGGAAGATCAAATGAACAATATTTGTTCTAACTACTTAAAAAAAGTAATGAAATAGAATAATGGATATTAAGCCTGCTTGGAGAGGAAATTATTGGGTGAGCTGTCATATAAATTGACGTCTCTGGTTGTGCGGAAAAAATAGCACTGAGTTTATTTAAAAATAGTACAGCGCACATATAAAAAATTACGTGTAGTCTCATTTTATGTTCTATTTATTTTAATTTCTTATGAAAAATCTGATTTCTTTTCTTAATTCGGTTCGGTGATTTTTTTTTCTATGAAATTAAGTCTACTGATTAAAAAATTCTAAAAAAAAGTTTAAGTATATATCGCTCATCCGCAAGAAAATTGACACATCTCTACAAAAGCAAATTTCACAGGAGAGGCAAAAGAAAATTTGCATGATTTTACTGTAAAATGAAATTATAGTCCTTAGCTGTGCATGCAGGAATAAAAAAGTGCATAAAAGCATAAAAAGCCTTAAAAATGAAGACGTAGAATGAAGTTTGGAGAGTTAGGTAATTTTACCTCCCCACACATTCCACTCCTCTTCTGTGGTCAGAAATGGACATATAGCGTAATAAAGTGATTTTCCGTATAGCTACACTTATGAAACTTTTTGTGTAGCACGAAGCACCTATGATAGACCTATTAGTGGAATAAAACGGAAAATGATTTTTTGCGAGATGTGTTCCTTTTCTTGTGGGTGAGCGATATGTATGTATTGTGTTTTGAGATTTTTGTGAAAATAGCTTTCTTCTGTTATTTTGATCACCTTTTTTTTTACTTTCTTTAAAAAATTACCTTAAAAATACCTAACACATATAGGGAAAATTAATTGATTCAATCTCATTTGCAAAAAATTTAAAACAGGAAATTTTATTTCAAATTATTTTAGCATAAATTTTTTTTAGCACAAACAAAATTATAGGGAAATTATTTCAATTAGCATTAGGGAACTGTTGCAACAAATTCTACTCTTCATTTGTAAAACAATTTAGATACTGCAAGTAAAAGATCTGTCATATTTTTTATTTCTTCTCTGTTTGATTGACAATTTGTTCTCTATATTATTCTGCCTAATTTAATGTATATTTGTGAGAAAAATATGAAATTAAGTTTAACGACATTAAAGAAATTATAAAATATGTATCTAAAATTGTATGTTTAAGTATATATATAAATATTATTTAGATAGTTATATATGTATATATATATATAACAATAGTGTATGAATAAAAAAATTATATATACATAAATATTATATATAATATTTTTTTGCAATTATTTTATCTTATTGAAGGCAAAAATGAGAATTCGTGAAAAAAAAACGCCCGTATTTATTTTATTTTACTTTTATGTAAACTTTTATAAAAGCCACCCGCATTTCTTGATATAACATAATTATAAACATATCTTTGCAATACAGCTAACCCTGTCTTTTTCATGTAAAAAGCTTGGTAGAAGAAATTTCGCTATCCTTAAATTCTGAATTCCCTCCCTCCCCCCCCCCCCCTTGAAAAAATGTACACAATGTTTCAGAATACTTTTTCGTAGAAAGTCCATACTAAAGCAATTTCTTCCAGTAGAAATATGCCCGAAACTGCTATTTCTAAAGCTCTGTCATTTGTTTTCTCTCTCAAAAATATAAATATAATTATTTTTCTTATTTGGGTATGCTTACTTTAACGCTTAATCGTCGCGCCCGATATGTATGCCGGCAAATAATTCGTCAAGGTATCGGGCGCGAATATTAAGGGGTTAATAATTTGCTGAACAATATTCAAAAACCTGTATTTTAGAGAACACGTTTTAAAGAAATGTTGTATCTTCTTATTGCTCAAGTAAAAGAACTTATTTAATTGCGTATAAACTACGATGTAGTTGTTACTATATTATTAAGAATTAAATAGTATCATAAAAACATAGACATTTTATTTGTTTATAAAAATGTATATTTTTACATGATTTATTATGTGTTTTAAAAAATCGTTTAAAAAAGTCTTAAAAACTCGACTAATAACATAAAATGAAACAGAAATAACTAGAACTTAAGTAAACTAAGTTTACTTTTAAATAATGTACACATTGACGTTTAAGCCGGAGATTATAATTTTATAATCACAGCATTTATACTTTAACTTATTTCGTTTCACATATGAACATGAATTTCTCAACGTGTAAAAATGTATTGCAATAAAATTAATACTTGATATTGTATATTTAGAAATTATGCGTATAAAAGTACCCCAAAAACAACAACTACATAAATGCTTTAAATAAATTATAATGAAATGAAATCCACTCACTATACATTTTGTAACTTGTGCAAACTTCAAATTACATTTAGAAAAAAATCCTAAATTTAATATAAAATGCAAATAAATATAGGAAGTTTTTGCACTCATTTTATGTATTTAGAGTATTAATTTACAGTATTTTTTTTTTATTATTTAATATAGATTAAAAATAATTTGGTTATTTGATGAAAGTATGCATTTTCACTATACTACTTGAAGATTCTTTTTCCCAGTACCTCAATTTATTTATATATTCACCGTGAGAATATACAACCAGAATATCTTCAAGTACTTATCAAGTACTATTCAAAAGGATAAGTAATTATCATTTTACAGCAACAAATGTTTCCTTCTGATTGCATTCGGGGGAAAAAATCCCCAAGAGGCAAAACGAGACTCATTACAGAAACAAGATGCGCTAATCACCTATGTCCACAGACCTCCTGCGTGTTTCTTGTTTACTGAAAATGGGGAGGCAGACACTTTAAATCTCCCGTAACGAAGCAACATTTAAAAGTTACAGACCCCATTTTTTTAAAGGTTAAGGGATTATTTTAAAAATACGACATGCATAAACAAAACAAAATATATGTACTTTTTCAAATAACAACAAGAAATTTGATTATAATAAAATTTTTATTCTCAAGTAACAAACGCTATGAACAACAAAATACACATGCAAAGCTTTATTACTGAAAGTGTACAAACAAAATTTTAGTAGAAAATTAAAATAACATATTTTAGTGAAAATTTGGTGTTATTTATAACATATCTCAATTATTTATGTTAATTTCCTAGTCTGATACTTAAAAATGATAAAAATAATATATCAATTCCGGTTATAAAAATGTTTTACAACTCAAAATAAACATTTAAAAAAAATTGTTTAGTTTACTAAATTCATTTTAAACTTAATGATTTCAGCTATAACTATGCTTGATGATTTAGTTGTATTCCCCCCCCCCCCCCCAAATTTATTTAAAACTTGAAATATTACAATTTGTATTGTAGCACAACATGATCAGCTTTATTTTTTAACAAAATTATGTTCAGAAACAATTTATTTTTACTTGTATGTTTTAAAAACCCTATATAGAATATAGATAAAAATAGTGCGATTTTATTGATCACAATTTTATGCCATTTTTTATCGTCAAATATACAGATTTTCAGATTATAGAGCTATCATTAACTAATTCATTACATGTCATTAATTTGTAACAACTACGAAACTGTAAAATTACATGCAATCATTTGAAGCAGTAGGTATCAAACAATAGTGAGAACTGTATTCAAACTGTAAACTGTACCGCAAATTCATTTCACTAAAATATTAAAAAATGATCATCTGTAAATTTATGTTACTATCATATGTCACAAAAGTGCTAAGAACTATTCCATTAAGGACAATTAAGAAGTATAATTTTGTACTAACTTGTAATTTAAATCATTCCTTTTGAATGACGAAAACTCATTTGTATTACGATACAAAAAGTTAGAACTATGCATTTTAAATCTAAAATAAACATTACATGACAACAATATAAAATTACGACTACGATTTTACATGTTATAACGAGTACTAGTAACTTAGTGAGTTAAATTTAATAGCAAGTAATAAAATTTACATAAAACGTGTTCTTGATTTAATTATATAAAACAACAAACAACTAACTGTGTATTAAAATTAATTGTTAGATTATTTGGAAGAAAATTTTTAACGTAGTAGTACCTACCTGTAAAAGCTAAATATTTGTTTAATGATCATAAAAAGCTACTACTAATAATTATTAAGAAAGTTTTGTTAAAAAAGTTTAGTTTCCAGGATACAGTAAAATAAAACAGAAATAAAACAAGAAACATAATAATAAATTTTACACTTACTTTCATGAAATTTGTAGGCACGAAACGGTTTCAGTTTATTCGTTCATCTTTTCAAAATAAAATATTTTAACTTTTTTTTTTATATTTTTTAAGTATTTATATTATTTCCATGGCAAAATGGTACTCAAAAGTGTACATCATAAGTGATTTAATCTACATATGTATGTAGTAATAGCATAATGTAAACAATGATGATAATTAATAACACACGCTGAATACAAAGCGAAATCGAAACTTCCCGCCCTTAGAACGTTGATATGTATCCCTTCTACTAGTGACGTCAGAGCTGGAAGCGGGGGGACACACCTTGGCTTTCTTCATAATCTAGGGGGCGTTGATCAGGTCGGGTTCAGTCGACCCAAAGAAGGACTCTACCTGAAATGCAACAAAAAAATTTCGTCCTCCACATACCGACCTGAATCCGAAATATTCGTATGTATGTATCAAATATGTAGATTTTTTTCTGAATGAATATTTTGAATATTTTTTCGAAAAACCGGACTAACCCGAACCCAAACCGCAAGAATTAAAACTCACTCAGAAATCGACTCGAACCCAGAATAATTAGTTTAGTCAACCCGATTTGAACAAAACAAGTCGGAAATTGTACATCAAACGTGGCAAATGAGGTGCATTTTTAATATAAGAAGTTTTATAAATACTCAGATCTGGGTGCAATAGCCGTTGAACTGTTATACAAACATGCATGAATACAAAATTTATTACGATTCTATTCATTAAATTCAGTAACTGTAGTACTCCATCTTAAATAGGACGTCGTCACCATGACGACCTGGAATTATGACCTATCATGGGATAGCATTGAATTCATGACGTAGGATAGAATTTTGTAGAACGAAGGAAACTTTTATAAATATCTTTTAAAGTTTTGTTCGACTTTCATAAAATTTTAAATGTTTCGAAAAAAAGTATTGCAATTTTGCTATAGATTCAGTTTTAAATCATTCGGTTAGATAGTTTTTCGCTGTTATATGCGGAAAGACGGACCAAGGGATGACTGTAGGTACTACCTATTTATATAACCTATTTATATAATTACAAACGCCCCTAAAAATAAGCGGCAAATCTATCCGATCCATGGGTTGGGTCGGGCCGATATCCAAAAGTCAAAATATTTTCCCCTACGGAAATTGAATTTTGACCCCGACGAAGAGATATGCCTCCCCCAGACACCCCTCTAGCGCCGCCCTTGTTTATAATATTGTTTTGTACGAAAAGAGTGTCTATAAAGAGAGTCTATGAAACTTGTTGATTTCGGAAACAAGGAACCCTCGAATGTGACTTGAGAGAAATCTCCCACAAAATTTTTGTCCCATACAGACCGACGCATACATCCGTTGGGCTCTATACACCCAAACCTGATAAGCACCCATTTATGTCAGGGTCTAACTGAATGTGAAGTTTTATTAAATTCTGTGCAGTAGTTCGCGAGTGAAAGCGCCTGCAAAATGTATGCCTCCTGTAGACAAACATTTTCTAAAAATATTCAAATCGTGTTCAGGACTTTTAAATCGTATTAATCCGTCGAAAATCGGATGTAGAATTTTTTTCCTGAATCCGATACTTTCTTCTTCTAAAGATAAAAAAAAATAAATATGCAAGTTTTTGTTAGCTCTACAACCTATTTTGATTGCCAAAAATGGGCGCAGCGATTTTAAGAAAAGTGGCGTTTTTTTTTCGAAATTCAAATGGTAACATATATATATTTAAAAATATTAATCATCACAAAGGATCGTTCGGAGGAAATTTATTGTTGGCCAAAAAACAACATCTGATAAAAAAATGAAGAAATAAAGCAACACTGATTCACATAATGAAAAACGAACTGACTACGTAATAAAGTATTGACCCTGTTTCTTTTAGGGGCTACTTCAGTCCCCAAGAAAGACTCGCTCGCTAAGGCTAATCCTATGGAAGAATTTTTGAAAGATATCTCGTTTGCATTTTAATATTTTTAAATGATTTTTTTTTTTTTTTTTGTATTGGATAGCTGTGATCACTACATCCGCCTTTTTTTACTTTTCCCATTTTCTTTGCAGATTTTTTTCAAGAGGATGCTTTTACTTTCGAAATCGGTTCCAAAAATAAAAGTGCCCTAAACCCTTAAATGCCTGATTTTTCAAAAAATCATTGTAATAATGTTTTTCGGCTTTCATTTTTTAAATAAATCATGGGAAAAATACTTAAAAAAATCTTATTTTGTTTTAAGTATAGTTTACGGCTAAAAAACAGTTTGTTACTAATCGGCAATACTGGTGTTTAATTGAAAAAATAATTTCCCTTGATAAAATTCTATAATATTAAACACACAAGAACTTTAGGAACTATAATAAGAAATAAATTTTACTTGTTCACTGCAAATCAAAATAGGGTATTTCGTAAGCTTCCAAACAAAACAAAAAGAACAAGTAGAAACGATTGAAAAAATAAATCTATCTTTATTCTTAAACAGCACAAGTGTTGCCATCAACATGTTAAAAATCGATTTAATAATATTTTCAGAATGTATTTTATTAGCAACATTAGGCATTATAGCTTCAATATTATTCTAATAGGATTTTAGAGCCTAAATTGGGTATGTTGTCGAAGGTATGTTTGCACCAAGCATTTAAGGGTTAAAAATATCTGTAAACAAAATCGAAAAAGTAAAAAAAAAAGCCCTTTGTGGTGATCGACCTCAGCTAGCCAATGCAAAAAAAAAATTGTTTAAAAATACTGAAATGCAAACGAGATATGTTTAAAAATTTCTTCAATAGGATTAGCATTAGTGAGCGGGTCTTTTCAGGTGACTGAAGTAGCCTCTTAAGGCCAATACGTGTTTAAATAACAATGCATAATATAAACTGAATCGGAAACGATACAACTTAACTTTGAAGACGACATTATTCTGGGGAATTTGCAGCAATTCCGAAGATAGAAAATCCACATACATACGGAAAAAGTTGTGTCAGAAGAGTTGTAGGATCGATGACGAGTAGTCAATGGACAGCATTCATGTGACGTCACAGTCACGGAATAACGAACGCAAAAAAGTGCGGAATACACACTTTACAATTATTTATTAATTATTGTCGGTTTAGACGATTTATTTTCTTAGTTTTTCCTAACACGTGTAAAGCACCGTAATTTTAAATGAATGACACTTTGTTTGTCAGAGTGCTTTATTAGTGAACATTTTTAAAGCATAGAAATATAAAGTAATATGTAAATTTTGGCTGTACGAAAACATTTTCTTCCATGGAATTTTTCTTCTGTTTTCTTTCACAAAAACAGAATAAAAAAATAAGAAACTAAATAATCTTATAACGAAAAACCATAGAATAGTTTTACTGCATTTTCGACTATTGGAAAATATTAATTTTAGTGCTGCCACCTGCTGGTATTTTCCAGAACATTTTCTCCAATAATTGAAAAAACTTTAAGGTTTATGTTTGCAATTGTTTATTAATTAATGCCTATTTAAATAAGTGATTCCCTCAATTTTTAGAACATATATAGATTCCCGTCCAAAGCGATATAAAGTAAGCGTTCTATCTTAAATGGGAGAGGTAACCGCAAGATTAAAGGCGAGGTCACATCAATCAAAGTCGCACGCCATGTAGCGGACGGGTTTGAGCTACAGAAAGATGCCTAACTGTTTTCTGCTTTATGGATAATCTATTAATTGTACATGTATGAAATAACTGCGCAAGCGCCAATGTTGTGCTTCCATTTGTTTGTAGCATTTATATCTGACAATAATAGAATATTCTATTTATTTTTATTCGTGTTTTTTGATTTATTTATTATAGTTAATTATTTAAATAACCACAGTCCTATTTAGAACTAATATTATTTGTTAAAATGACAAAATGTTGGCAATCGAATAGCTGTAGTTTTCGAAATTGCAAGAAAATTTTTTTTCTTATAAAATTCATATATGTCCTTTTCCAAAGAGTAAAACAAGTTAGTTACGTATTTTTACTTTAGTTTATAAAAAAAGATAAAATATTATTTAATATATATTATCAAATGTTGTTGATTTAAATACGCTCGATTTTAATTATTTTTTTTAATGAAATGAAAAATGACGCATAAAAATTAGTAAATAGTTAATGTGTAAAGATAGAATTTTGTAGTCTCATTTTTAGGTGCGTTCGTAATTATATAAATACGTAGCACCTATAGTCGTCGTTCAGTCCGTCCGTCTGTCCGTCCGTCTGTCCGTCTGTCCGTCCGTCTGTCCGTCCGTCCGTCCGTCCGTCCGTCTGTCCGCATGTAACAGAGCAAAAACTACCCAACCGAATGGTCTGAAATTTCAAATATATGATTGTTGCAAAATTTTGTCGAGCCATTTCAAATTTTATGAAAATCGGATGTATAGTTTAATTACAGGGACAGTCAAAAGTTTTTCTTTACATTACGGACAATGGGAAAAATTATTGCAAGTGCATTTTAATGATATTAGAGCCTTCCGAATGATCTGAAATTTTAAAGATATAATTGTTGCAAAATTTTGTCGAGCCCTTTCAAATTTTAGAAAAATCGGATGTATAGTTTAATTACAGGGACAGTCAAAAGTTTTTCTTTACATTACGGCCAATGGGAAAAATTATTGCAAGTGCATTTTAATGATATTAGAGCCTTCCGAATGATATGAAATTTTAAAGATATAACTGTTGCAAAATTTTGTCGAGCTCTTTCAAATTTTAGGAAAATCGGATGTATGTTTAATTACAGGGACAGTCAAAAGTTTTTCTTTACATTACGACCAATGGGAAAAAATATTGCAAGTGCATTTTAATGATATTACAGCCTTCCGAATGGTCTGAAATTTTAAAGATATAATTGTTGTAAAATTTTGTTGAGCTATTTCAAATTTTAGGAAAATCGGATGTATAGTTTAATTACAGGGACAGTCAAAAGTGTTCCGTTACATTACGGGGAATGGGAAAAAAATGTTGGAAGTGCATTTTAATGATGTATCAGACTATGCGCTTTATGAAGTGCAAAAAATTATACATTCAGTACAATATGGGGTGCAAAAAATAATTATAAAACTAGTTATAGTACGAACGCACTTCATTTGCCACGTTTGACGAGCAATTTCCAACTTGTTTAATCAATTCTTGATATGCTAAAATTATAAAAAATGATACACACGGTTGTATCCCCGATGAGAATACAATGTTTTTGCATGTTTAGAATATGTATAGAATTTAATATAAATAAAATATTCAATTTTAAGGCCTTTTGTTAGTTTATCGAGCGCAAACGATAAATTTCCAATATTCCCTTAATCGCATTGCCCTCATCTTATTTAACTTACAAATATTTCATTCATTTAATTTAAAATTCATTTCATTTTATATTCGAAATCACTTTAATTTAAAATGCATGCAGTATATGTTGTACTATTAAACGAGCAAGTGTTGTTCATTTACTTGTTTAAATATTTTGCGAGTATATATTATAACTTCAATAATTTTCCTAAAATCGCCAGATTAGATTTTTTTTAAACAGACAAAGCCATATAGAGAAATCCTGTTAAAAATTCAATTACGAATTTCAGATTATTACTTACACAGAGAAGATGAATCTTGTTTGCCAGATTCATTGCAAAATATTTTGTTACAGCTTGTTTTGATAAAAATGTGTGTATTTAAAAAAAGTCGCAATGTCATTTTAGTTTAAGGGCAAAAGGTAGTAATGCTTTCGTAGCATTAGTGCTTTTCTCCCGAAATTTAAATGATATTGCGACTATTTTTTTTTTAAATGTACATAATTTTATCAAAACAAACTGTAATAAAAATATTTTGCAATAAATCTGGTAAACAAGATTCATCTTCCACAAGTGAGTAAAGTTTTAGAAAATATGCGCAAGAGATGCGCAGATAGTAGATATTCTGTCATATATGACGTCATACTGAAAACCCGCGTATTTGCATTATTCACCCCGTCCACCAGATGGCACAGCTGTGTCAATATACTCTAGATTTCAGCATTGACATTGTACGCTTAATATATATGCAGTTTTGCTCCCGCCCCATTTAACAAGGACAGTGAAACATAAAATAAATAATATAAAGTTGAAAAAAATTACCGTAATATGACTTAAAAATAATTATTCTACTGCTGCGCTCTACAGGCAGCTTTTACAACATTTCCAAGTTGTTACATCATTCATTATTTATTATAATACAGGGTAGATGTGCCAGTATTGGACAACCTTAAGGAATTTATTTAAAAAATATCTTTAAATTCGAAGTTATAATTGTTATATTTCAGCTCTTTTAATATTATATTAATCTTTCAACACTATTTAAACCATTCTCAAGGTCACATTTCCCAATGTCAATCAAAATTTAATTGTAAATAATAAAAATAAACAGATAATTTTTTTTATGGGGGTGTCCCAAAAAGGACTGACTGATTTTAAAATTCAATAACTTGCAAACGGTGACAGATATTTAAAAAATTCTTGCAGGAGGGTTATGCATAAGGTCAAAAGTTTTATTACAGTGATTTTCGATTTTAGTTCGAATTACAAACAATAGATGGCGCTGTAAGCAATAGTCGCTAAATACAGGCTCGATTTCTGGTCCTTTCTCTTGTTCCATGCTGAAAAAGGAGATGGAAATGTATTATTCGGGCCACGAAGTACCAAAAATCGAGCCTGAATTCAGCGTCTATTGATCGCAGCGCCATCTATTGTTTGTAATTCGAATTAAAATTGAAAATCACTGTAAATAAAACTTTTGACCTTATGCATAACCCTCCTGCAAGAATTTTTTAAATATCTGTCACCGTTTGCAAGTTATTGAATTTTAAAATCAGTCAGTCCTTTTAGGGACACCCGGTATTTAGAGTCAGAATCTAATGAAAGCGTACTAATGAACTAAATATTCATTTTCAAATACATTTAAAATTTAAGTTATCAATAATTAATAAAATATTTATCAGAATTGTTCATAATTTAAATTAATTACTGTCATTACCAAAAGATCAAAATTTTAATTATTTTACACTGAAAATTTAAAATACTAAATTTCAACGAATTACTGTTATCAAATTATTGAGACAATGCAATAATTAAATAAAAGGAAAAGTGCCCAGTTAAACTGATGGCATTGAGCTCACAGGCTATTCACACTAATTGTATATTATAGTCTTATTTCAAAGAATAATGCCCACAAAAAATAAATGAAGGGGGATTAGCCCCCGTTCCCCCACTTTAAACTTAACCAAAGATCCTCCAAATCTAATGAGGGAAACACTTTAACATAATAAACCGGTATACCAAATTTGCAGCAAATCAGATAATCCTACATGCAAAAAACTATTTCGTTAAATTAAGGGTGTGTCTAACCCCCTTTCCCCTTTTTATATTTAACTAATGAACCTCCAAATCTAATTAGGAAAACTCCTTATCAGAATGAACATAGAAAAAAAAAGCAAATTGGATAATTCTGCATGAAAATCCATTTATCTAAATTAAGGGGATAGGTATTACCCCCTTTACCCTTTTTTTACTTAACTAATGAACCTCTAAATCTAATAAAGGAAGCACCATATCGGAATAAACCGGCATATCAAATTTGAAGCAAATCGATTAATTCTGCATGAAAAACCCATTTATCTAAAATAAGGGGGGAGGTCTAGCCCCAGACCCCCCCCCCTTTAAACTTAGCCAATAAACCTCCAAAATTAATCAAGGAAGCCCCTTAACATAATAAACCGATATACCAAATTTGGAAGAAATCGGATAACTCTGCATGAAAAACCCATTTATCCAAATTAAGGGGGGGGGGGTCTAACCCCCTTTATACTTAACTAATAAAACTCGAAATCTAATCAAGGCAGTTTCTTAACATAATAAGGGGGGATAGCCCCCCTTTATACTTAACCAATGAACCTCCAAAACTAATCAGGCAAGCGCCTTATCAGAATGTACCTAGAAAAAAAATTTGAAGCAAATCGGATGTTTCTATCAAGAGTTATCGCGTTACGTACATACATACATACATACAGAACCGACGAGCACATTAGCTCTCAGGCTTTGATAGCCTGTGAGCTAAAAAATGTCTCGGCTTAAAAAAGCAACAACTACTAAGTACCAGTGCATGGAATTGTATATCACGCTATTCTTAACAGTTAAACTTTCTGAATCTACTTGATATACTGATTGTCGTAATTATTAATACAAGTATGAAATAAATAAAACTGTGGGTTGAATGTTTCAAAAGAATTTGATTTTAAAATAAAACTGCAAAACAGGCATTTGAGATGGCGCTCGTCTGCACGTTTACCAATCTCATTACTACATTTTTGTTAATATTATAGTTTTTTTTAGGTACAGAGTTGTTTTGTCAGCTATGAATAACCGAACGTTTAAGAAATAAAATAATAGAGTTTAAAGAATTTTCGTGATTTAAAAAATAGTCTTTATTTGGGAAGAGTATCCCCATGAGTCCCTCCTTTCTCTATGCCTTTAAACATTATTCTATGTTTCCTGGTTGGTTTGGTTGATTGCAAGATTATATAATAGGCAAAGCACGGTTATTTTTTAAAGTTAATTTAATTACAATCCTAGAAATTTTACTAATTACACAAAATTAATAAAGGCAGTTATTTAGAAAAAAATTATTGTTATTACAATCTGGCAAGTGCAATTTAAGAATTAAATTTGATTACGTAGTTTTTCAGCTAAATAAAATGATTTTGTGCACTATCAACATTACTGAAATGGCACTTTTAGTAATGTCCACATGGAACGTCCATTACTAGAAATTGACTCATAAAGCGTTCCCGTTATAGACATTGGTCCTAAAACAATAAAAATAAATTAAATTTTGTAAATTGCCATTAGTATATAAAAGTCAAAGTTTTCTGTTACTATCAAAACAAAAATATGTAATTTTTTTGCAGTAAAATAAAAAGATATAAATGAACCAAGTCAATCTCTTAGAATGATCATTAAGATTTTCACTGATAAACAGTGAAATTGAGAAACATTAATTTCTGTTTCTTGATTGGTTTGACTAAGAGTGTCGGCAATAACGTATATTATAAAGCATGCAAGGCAAAGTTTTGAAAAAATAATAGATAGTAAATTTTTATTGGTTATTTTTTTATAAACCAAAAACTTTAACGGTTGTCCATTACAAGCACATCTACCTCTATATATGTAACTGAAGTTGAAAAAGTCATATAACGTGTTTCTCAAATTTTGTTTACAGTGTAGCTCCATTTGGCTCATTTTTGTTTTCAGTGCATTTGAAATGCACGTTATCTGATTCCACGTATGTTGCCTCTTTTAAGATTCAGGAGGTCCGTTCCTAAAATAGCTGCAGAAGTAGCCACCCCTGGTGCATATCCAAAGACTCAACAAAAAGATTAAACTAGCCATAGGAGGCGATTCTGGACAGTGGTCAAATGAGTGCTGTGGCTCGACAATCCATAACTTTGTAAGGCATAGTTCAGTTAACTTGGACTACGTTATCTACGAAGGGTTCACAACCATAGTAGACCAAGTCCATTTTGAAGGTGCATAAAATCTGTTGTCTCCACTTCGACAATGAACCAAGTCTGTAAACAGATGCCATATATGAGAAAGTATGTGAAAACAGACCTACAGTGGTTCAATGCAGAACAGATTTTATGCACTTTCTAAATGGACTATCCACTTTATTTTCAAAATGAACTTGGTCTACTATGGTTGTGAGGCCTCATATAATGGTATACTAAATTTCAAGGATGATTCAATTTAGTACTATTTTTTTATTACTCTACAAAACAAATTTATTTACAGGAACAATAGGTTTGTAAGGCGACTGACAGTGATTGGTTCACTGCGCTTACGTCTCAACTTATCTGATGGGAGATGTCCCGCTCCTCGGTACAGTCTTGTGCGCTCAGATGCGCCCTCTATCAAAACAATTTTCAAGAACGGAGTAAATACAAGTATAAAGTACAAAATTCATACATTAAACTATCACACTATTCATTCTAATGTACGATAGAACTTGGATGTTTTTCATAGAAAATATCGGATACACAATAAAACATGTGATTCAAATCTATAAAGGTAAGATGAGGGGTTCATCTTCCGGTCCCAGGCCCTTTTCAGGCCCATTTGTCGACGCAAGGAACCACCCGTGAAG
The DNA here is from genome assembly GCA_963932465.1 of Maratus speciosus. Taxonomy (NCBI): domain Eukaryota; kingdom Metazoa; phylum Arthropoda; class Arachnida; order Araneae; family Salticidae; genus Maratus; species Maratus speciosus. Next base: position 86,309,932 of record OZ010794.1, read on the forward strand.
CAAGCCCCGCGGCGCGTCCCGAAAGTCGCCGCCAGACAAACTCCAACAGAGCGGAACCCCACGCAAACTCCGGTCAGGTCGACGCACTGCCCAGCGCACGTCACGCCGACTATTCCCAAGTTGGTGAACAATCGCTACGATAGTCCTCACCACCCAGCTAGTAAAACCAAGTGGTCCCTAAACTTGGTTACTCGAGCCAGTAGACCCCGCAAGCCATCGCAGGAACCAGACGCCTATAAAGACGCTGGGCCCACGGACTGAACCGAGGCTTCCCGACCCGAATTTAATTTACGGAGGGCCCCCAAGATCAGATACCATTTTCCGGCAGAGACATTTTTGTGGGCCAACCGATAAGAAAGTTATTGAAGGGCCCCTAACTTGAAGACCAGGGAGGACGGGAAAAGTCCCTCCGGCCGTAAAGCGACCCAGCTCCTGGCTTTTCGCCCAAACCACCCGGCTCAACCGACGGAACCCCTCGCGGATCACGCCGGGAACCAGTTGGCCCAGACTAGGTGCCGTTAGCGACCCCAGGCGGGCACGGAAAGCTTCACCTAGACGGAATAGACTCCGCCTCGCTAGGGGGTTGGACGGAACGGAGTCCCGCCAGCCCCCACCGACTCGACTCCATCCTAGGACAGAGAAGCCAGTGAAGGCCGACAGAAGCCCGCCCGCCACTACCTTACCTCACGGCCGTCGAGGGTACCCAGGCCCGAGGGCCCCTGACCCCGTGCAGTGACCGACCGCTACCTTTGTTAGTGCGTTCGAAAGTTAGGTGGAGACACCTCTAGGTCCTCATCACCAGGCGAGGAAAACTCCGGTACCGCATAGACACGGAGGACCTGGATCGGACCAAGAGTTCACCCGAGGCACGATGAGCCGCCGCGTTGCCGGCGAGCCTCCGGCCCGTTTCCCTGCGGGAATAGCGTTCGATGGTGGACCTGCCGGCCGACCCCCTCCCATGGATCACGGCACGACATGTAGCAACCAGAGCCATACTGGCCTCCCCACGCGACCGCTCCTTGGTCAACGGGGGCACCGCCAAACCGTACCACCCTTAGGGTCGGCTCACAACTGCTCCAGCTGAGGTCCTCGGAGGGATAAGCCACCCAAGTCATAAAGTAACCTGGGCGCTGTCCGTAACCCTCGCCCTTCGGTTGCTCCGGGAGTCCCTGCATGGCGTTCCCGCGAACCCCGTCGTCACTAGCGAGCACCGAGGACTTTCCACTACAAAGCCCTCACTCATACTTCAGGCTCCCTCTTAGTCAATAGGTGGATGGGGTCCTATCGCCTTAGCTAGTCTTTGCCCGGCGACACCGTCCGGCACTTAGACCGGCACCGGGATCGACCTATGGAGCGTCGCTACCCGGCTTGCCCAGAGAACCCGGGTGCCGGAGGGCCGCCATCCAGAGCCCGCCGAAGCGGGCGCCGGCCCTATGCACAACGTCCGTTAACCGTGGCCACCGTGCTCAACGCCTGTCAGAGATGAGCCTCTCGAGGAGGTGGCGAATCGTCCCCATCAGGCCCCCTCGCATTCGTACACAACGAACTCTGCCGAGCTTCCGGTCACCTCCCCCACTCAAGGGGTCGGGTCGGAACCACCCGGAGGGGCGGCCACAATCTATAAAGGTAAGTAAAATATACTTATCGATCCAAGGTAGGCCGCCTTCTTTAGAATCAGAACTTATTCATTCCAGGATAGATTCGGCAATTAAAAATAATCCACATCAAATAGTCGCAAATGAAGAAAACATCTCTTGTCATTTTAGATTATTTATATGGCTAACTTATACAAAAGAATATTTACATTATATACATAAGATGAATTAATATCGAATTCGTTAAAAACATATTTGACGGGGGGGAAAAATCCGCATCTCAAAATCATTCTTCTTTCGTTCTAAAAAACAAAAAGTTTCTGTTGCCACACGGCAAAAATAAAAGATCCTCATTCGAAGGGAAAATGTCCATGGAGGTCGGGAGAAAATGTCCGTGGAGGTCGTGTTTTGTAATAGATACAAATGCATATGTGCATGCAATATAATCTTAAATCAGGTTACAGTAGAAAATGAGACAAACAAGCGGATCGAATTGTTGAGACCAGTGTTAAGATATGAAATCCCCAGAAATAATTTAAAGAGTATAATGATATGGAGGCAACCACAGTCGTCCGATATATTAAAAACCCTGCCTTGCTCAAACCCGCTGTTTGGTGTTTTAAATATATTGATTTTAGCTTTTAAATTTTTACTGGTTGCATCATCCGTGATCCGGGCACTGCCATCCATGTCGATAATTGAAGGAATGGAACTTGGATTCTGCTTGTTCGGCGAGTATCAGTGGTTACATGATACATCTGATAAAAATGAACAGCAAAAATATGCAACCTCTCCAATCAATGGAATATAGAGATTCACGGGGCAAGAGGATGATGGAGAGCGCCATTGTTTAAATGACATACCTGCCAACATGTCAATTTTTAAATCTATACGACTAATATAGAATTTAGGGGGTGCCTGGACACCATTCTCCCAGCCTGTTGAATATTATTTACTCACAGCACTCAACGTTTCAGCTTCCTTGAGCTGCAGTGGTTATGAAAAAACTGCTTTCAAACCCACTTGAAAGGGAAGTCTTTTTATCAGGACATATTGGGGCCGTACATATACAACTTTATCATCTTTGTGAGAATTTTTGACCACCATCACCCTTTTGTTATCATATCGCTCACCCGCAAGAAAAGTGACACATCTCACAAATATTCATTTTGCCTTTTATTTCACTAATAAGTCAGTGGTAGGTGTGTCTTGCTATAAAAAAAGGTTCATATGCGCAGCTATACGAAAAATCACTTGATTACGCTATTTGTCCATTTGTGACCACAAAAGAGAGTGGATTGTGTGGGGTGGAAAACTTATCCAACCCTCCAAACGTGATCCTAAGTCTTCATTCTTAAGGGTTTTATGCTTTTGTGCAAGTTTTTATTCCTGCATGGGAGATGTCCCGCTCCTCGGTACAATCTTGTGCGCTCAGATGCGCCCTCTATCAAAACAATTTTCAAGAACGGAGGTAAGTGCAGAGTTAAGTGCTGTAATTTCATGTTACAGTAAAAACATGGAAATTTTCTTTTGCCTCTCCTGTGAAACTTACTTTTGTCGAGATGTGTCACTTTTCTTTCGGGTGAGTGATATGTTATCACCTTTGCACCCCCCGCCCGCTTTTTCAAGAAGGCTCACGTTTTGAGCCCTTTGTCGCCAGAGTAACGGTTGGCGCGGGGATGAATTCAATGATACGCACCCTTTCTTGTTTCTGACGTCTTACGCGTAGCGAACAGCAACCCCATTCCTTTGTTTAGAGCTTTTTGCTTTTAAAACAAAGAGCTTTTTCGCATTAAAATGCTTTTAATTGCACAATATATATAATTCAAACATAAGTTATGTTTTTCTGTTCAATAATATTCATTTATTTCATTAATTCGCTATGTTCGAAGAAATTGAGAACGTATTTTATTTTTTTAGGAAAAATAAAAACAGACGTAAAGATTTTTTTGTAATAAATATAATTCTATTGTTCATGTTTTTATAACACAATTGAACTTAGTTTTATTAGCATTACTACTGAATTAATTTAGTTTTTTTTTTAATTAAGCAGTATAATTGTGTGACGTGTTGATTGCATTAATAAAACATATTTTCACTGAAATAATTCATTAAAAATTAATTGTTCTTAATTTAATTGCGATTAGACGTTAATAGAAAGTTGAAACTAAAATCAATTCGATTATAATTAGAATGACCGATAAATCATAAATTATTTAGCTGTATCCTGCAATTAAATCAATCAGTTAAAATAACTGCAAGTTGATGCATGGAATTAAATCAATTACTATTACATTTTAATGCTGTTAAATCTTTATCATTATTTGAGTTTTTATGAAAAAAACATTGGTCTGCCCCTAGTGCACAAAATTAAAAATCTTTAAAATTCAGTTTTTTATTTTAAAATTTTTGCCATATTTTTAAATATTATTTCGTCTTAGTTGTTTTATTTGTTATTTTAAAATAGTTTTCGCCATATTTGAATAAATCATCTAAATTCTCTCGTGTGAAATCCCTCCCCCCTCCTAGACACACACACTCCATTTTTCGTCATTCTGCTCACATATTGCACTATTTATTAAGTTGAAGTGGCAATAAAATAATGATCAATCGTCTGAGGCAACCTCCCATTTCGAATTTCTCTTCTCTTTTTCCCCACCCTCTCCAACAGCACACTATTTTTTGACCGTTTAAAATTCGTTGTTGCCCTACAGAAAAGATTGTTTAAAATTGTGTTTTGCTCTATCTGCTGATTTTTAAATAACAAATAAATAATTTACCATAAAAAAAGGAAAGAAATAGAATGAAAGATAATATATATATACATATATATATATATATATATATATATATCAGGATTAACCTTTTGTGCACACGCTTTCAGTTTTCTTTTTAATTCTTTACATTTTTTAAATTTTTCTGTCCTATTTTTACTTTGAAGTAACTATAAGTAAAGGACCCATTATTTAAATTCCCCCCCCCCCGAAAAAAAGAAAAGCTTGCTTTTCATTCTCACCCCCCCCCCCCCCCAAAAAAAAAGTTCCAAGTTTTTAATTTTTTGGTTTATTTTTTTATTTGTTAATTGATAAATTTAACTAGTTAAATCTACAGCCCCTCACTATCATACATAGTTAAAAATTTTCTCTAGTGATTTTATTTGTTACTTTGAAGTAATAAAAGATAGTCATTCAATATTCCTTCTCCCCCACCTCCCCTTAAGAATTTCATCTCACATTAAAAAAGCAATTACTAAACATCCTGGTTGGGGGTGTGATAGGTTTTTTTTTTCCTGGTTTAGCCTATTTTCACTCGACTTTGGGTACTGTTTCTGCAGAATGATCTGGTATTAAATTAATTATATAAGTTTATCGCAGGAAATATAGTAATTTTCTGCCACAGGTATTTTTTTTTAATCTGTGTTTATATACATTAAAATGCACTGAAACTGCATTAACTCATCATCCCCATAAATCTATCTTTATATGTAATCAAATATCTAGATTTATGAAGGTAATGAGTTTTTGTTTAACAGGCACGGAATTAATAATACTTCTACTGAATCAAAATGTAGATTTTTGAGGGAATCAAATAATCAAAATTTTAGTCTATATCATCAAAAGTAATAAAGGCCTTTCATAAAACAGAGTATAAGAGTGCGTAATACACTTTCTTTCGAAGAAGATTTATTTTCATCTAGAACACATAATTCAAAATATTTCTTTAATGTAGGTAGGACTGTTATTCTAAAATATACTAATTCGTCTTCTGCCATTTCGCTTCAAAACAAAACACAAGACGACGATTGGCGTTAGAGCTGGCTGAACGTTCTCGCTTTCGCCAACTCGCCAAGGCTGGTGATGAAAACGTGAGCCTTCTTGAAAAAGCCCCCCGCCCCCCTTTCTAAAATACCACACCTAATGATACTGTTATCAGTGTCTTAAAATTCTTTTTTTTATAGTTTTTTAATTTTCTTTTTATATGTTTGTAGTGACATATATATACAGTTAAACATTTACTATCCACATATTAAATTTAACTATCAAAAATGTTTTACATAAAGATTTACTGAAATGTAATGAATAGGTCGAGTTATTTGTTTATTATAAAATACACTAAGCTGTAGAAGAAGCTTAATATTTTTTATTTAATAACTAAATGCTAGAACATAAAATGTGATAACAGTAAATGCAATTGCATATGCAGGGTTCATACTCAGTTTTGGAAACAAAAGTATACAATTTTAAGGAATTGTCTATTTGGTATGAGACAAATGTTTGTCTCATATCAAATGGTTATCAGATCATCATAACGGTTATCAGATAATACTTTGAAACATATTTTACAAAGAAAAGCTTTTCTTTTCTCTAAAGTGAGCCAAGCGATGTCTTCTTAGATTACTACTATCAGAAAATCCTTTGGAACATATTTCACAAACAAAGGGTTTTTCTCCTGTATGCGTCAGGAGATGGCTTCTTAGATTACCACTCTGAGAGAATCCTTTGGAACATAATTCACAAACAAAAGGTTTTTCTCCTGTATGAATCAAAAGATGTTTTCTTAGGGTACCCTTATCACTAAATCCTTTGGAACATATTTCACAAAGAAAAGGTTTATCACCTGTATGAATCAAGAGATGTCTTGTTAGAACATGATTGCGAGAAAAAGCTTTCGAACATGTTTCACAAACATAGGGTTTCTCTTTTGTATGCATTAAAAAATGTTTTCTTAGATTATTCTTATTAGAAAATTGTTTGGAACATCTTTCACATACAAAGGATTTTTCTCCTGTATGCGTCAAGAGATGGCTTCTTAGATTACCTCTCTGAGAGAATCTTTTGGAACATAATTCACAAATAAAAGGTTTTTCTCCTGTATGAATCAAAAGATGCTTTCTTAGAGTACTCTTATCATTAAATCCTTTGGAACAAATTTCACAAATAAAGGGTTTTTCACCTGTATGAGTCAATAGATGTTTTCTTAGATCATGATTGCGAGAAAATGCTTTAGAACATGTTTCACAAACATAGGGTTTCTCTTCGGTATGAGTGAGGAGACTGCTTCTTAGATTTCTATTCTGAGAAAATCCCTTAGAACATGCTTGTAAAAGGAAAGGTTTTTTTCCTGTATGTGTCAACAGATGTTTTCTTAGAGTACTCTTATAAGAAAATCCTTTGGAACATGTTTCACAAACAAAAGATTTTTTTCCTGTATGAGCTAAGAGATGGCTTCTTAGATGACTATTCTGAGAAAATCCTTTGAAACATGTTTCACAAACAAAGGGTTTCTCTCCACTGTGAGTCAAGAGATGTCTTCTTAGACTACTATTCTTAGAAAATGTTTTGGAACATACTTCACAAATAAAAGGCTTTTTTCTTGTATCATTGGAGGTATGTTTTTCTTTATCACCATTTTGAGGAACAGAGTGCTGTTCAGTAGAGGAAGATTTTTCTTCTGTAATCGATGACATTTTTTTAGGTGAAAAAGTTTTGTTTCGGATAATAACAGAAACTTCTTTAAAGTATTAGTATGAAGAGATTGTTGCCATTTTCATCCAAGAAAACGACTTATTGAACTCCAGTAAAAAAGTTTTATCTAACTTTGAATCTAAAAACAGAAAGAAAAATTAATATACAACATATTTTTTAATAAACTGCACTGAATTTTAACTCTGAATTCAATATCAGACTTTTCAAGTTTCATTACTTTAGCAATAAATTCGTACATTACAAGTTGTAGGGGATAGCTCAAAACTTAACAAACAAATTTATTTAGTATAATAGGTTTGTAAGGCGACTGTCAGTGGATGGTTCATTTTGTTTATGTCTCAACTCATATGGCGAGAGAGGTATCCTTATCCTTGTTATAGTTTTCTGCGCTAAATTGTGCCCTCTATCAAAACAATTTTTAAGAACGGGGAAAAACTCCCCTGGCGATTAAAATGCAATTTTCAATATAAATTGAACACAGAAATTTGCAAAAATTATCTCACAAAGTAAAAATTATAAGATATACACAAGTTAGATACAACAATAAATGTACTGTAATGATAGATTAAATACTGAAACAATATACTGTAAAGTTCACATAAGGGAAGAAAGGAAATTTGTTACCCCCTCTCACAAAGGAAAGTGTACAGACATCTCCATCATTTCTTTTAAGAATTGGTCTCTCAGGCAAATTTAAATTTACCGTTTTTATTATACTACCCATTCTCTTAAAAATTTCAACTATTGTACTAAACATCCACATGGTAGAATGTAAAATTTCCTGTCTTATCAGTATCAAAGTTCCTGTTTGTACATAATTCATTTAAATTTCCATTTTTAGGGTTTCGTTCATCTGACGAAACCCTATTCGTCTCGCTCCTCTGTCTGTCTGTCCGTCACAGAGCCCGTTCTCAGAAACTATATATGTTGTAGACTTGAAATTTTGCATACTTATAGCTGAACACCTCAAAGCAAACAAAAAATCCTAAAATTTTGAAAAAGTCTTATATTTAAACCTCTGGGCTCCAACATGTGTATTTTAATCTCTTTGTTCTAACTGAGCCCCTAACTACGTTTAAGACTTGAAACTGTGTATGCTTATAGCTGAATACATCACATCAAACGACAAATCATAAAATTTTGAAAAAGTCTTATATTTAACCCTCTGGGCTCGAACTTGTGTATTTTAATATTTTTGTTCTAACTGAGCCCCTAATTAAATTGAAGACTTAAAATATTGCATACTTATAGCTGAACACAACACATCAAACGACAAATCCTGAAATTTTGAAAAAGTCTTATACATAACCCTCTGGGCTCCAACTTGTGTATTTTAAACATTTTGTTCTAACTGAGCCCCTAATTTAATTGAAGACTTAAAATATTGCATACTTATAGCTGAACACGTCACATCAAACGACAAATCATAAAATTTTGAAAAAGTCTTATTTTTAACCCTCTGAGCTCCAACTTGTGCATTTGAAGCAATTTTTCTAACCTCCCCATTGCACCCGGTGGGTACTTTTCTAACTTTTGCCGACACCCCTTTGACCACTCTCATATTATGCACATAGCCTTACGTATTTCAGTTCCACTTTTACCGCCAGGGGGCGCCTACCTAACTCGTTTATATAGGCTCGATCCCCTCGACTAATATACCTACGGATAGGTTGTAAAACGTAGTTTCGTTCGGATAGAGGTTTGCCTAGAATAGAGTGCGCCCCCTGGTTGCGAAAGATGGAACTAACTGATTTCGCAAAAGGATAAAGTGTTTTGAAAGGAATATTAAACGAAACCCTCTGTGCGATCTGTGATCACACTTACCCACTTGTTTTCTCTGTTGGAGATTATTCAAATAATCTCACTGCCATATAGCTTTGGAGCGTTGTATTTATGAGCTCTGGTGAATTCCAACCAATATTAAAACAATCACTAAAATCGAAAAAATAACGCAGATGAACTCCTGTGATGTCTGGCTCAAATTAAGTACTGACGCTGACCAAATTAGAAAAAATTCGGCCTCTTTTAATTCTACAATCTTAGGGTTTTCCTGTATTTTTATAAGAATGCTTGTAAATTCCAGGATATATATATTTATTATTCGCAGTTTGATCCTATAATATCTTTAATATAACTTCTTTCTATATATCCTTCTATATTCAAAAAAAAGTTTTGATTTGGAAATGGACCAATGAAATTTTGTGTAGATATTCCCGGTAGATCGGCATCCAATTTGAATGCTTAAACATGGTCTTTCTTCGTTAATATAAAAAAAACTGTTGCATACAAAAATATGAAAATCGGTGGTATTATAGAGAAATGTTTGATAAACACGCTGATGTAGACAGTTTTCAAATCGAATAATTATTTTAAGATATATCTAATGTTAAAGTTGGTCAAAGTCGTTCCATTAAAAGAGTTTTATAGGAGCAAAAACTATACATCAGAATTTAATCATTCTCAGATCATTTTATACATGAGAAGTTCACTGTGTGCAGACTGCCTTTATTTTTTCCATTTGATTCATTTTTTGAGGATTTATTTCCATTTTAAATTCAAATTTTGAGCATTTCCAGAGATATTTTTTACATATTTTAAAAAAGGATATTATTTTAAATTGTTGCCAATTTTTAAAACAGTGCAAATAATAATATTTCCTTCAAATTAAAAATTTATTTACACGTGGCTCTTATAAACAGAAAAAAAACTTTAAAATTAGAATTAAAAGATTACGTGTTAAAAGCAGGAAAATTACGTCATAAGAACCATATTTACACTTGAATTTTAAAAGAGAAACAAAATGTTAAAATAAAAAAATCATTATTATGCGTAATGTAAATGGAGAAAATTACGTCATATTTAAAATGGCCAAAAAATATGACAAAACAATTTAAATTAAAAAATATATTTGCTTGATATTTTGAGATAATCTTTTCAACTATTATCGTGAATTTGAAAACAGAGCAAATAATATTTCCTTCTAACAACAAAAGTATTTTCACGTGAATATTAATAAGAGAAATAAAACTTGGTGTAAATTAGGTCAGATTTAAAACGATACATTTAAAATAAATTATTTAAAAGAACTATCTTATAGCGCTGTTAAAAAATACCGGGAGACAATGACACTGTTTACTTAATTAATTTTACATTAGCTTATTTTCAAATGTTGAACTACTTTTTTTTAATTAAATACGAAAACAGCCATTGTATCTCTTAACAACAGCAGATTTGGTCTTAAAAATCCCCAATCCAAGGAAAACGAATGGAATACCGTTTACAGAGAGATCGCTACTGTTTTTTTTTAATTCAATATTTTTAAAACCGATCAACTTAGCGTGCTTTTTTTATTTTGGTGTGCTTGAATGGGGGGTTGGTGAGCGTAGCTCGTAGGGGGCAGAGCCCCCTACTGGTTCAAAATAAAATTCTGTTTAAAATATTTTTTGTCTACAGTCATTTTAACATGATTTCTAGAAACGGAAAAATCTGGGCCAGCCGGTTAAAGGGTGGCCTACCTCTCTTTTCATTGAACAACTAAATTTGAATTTTAAAATAAAACTAATTATGCAAATTAACTTAATAAAATCATTGGACAATGAAAAAAATAGGGTCCATCATATAAATTTCATTGGAAATAAGTCAAGTTAGTTGCAATGTTCGCAGAGTCTTTTTTAAGCTCCTTTATATATATAATATATATCGTGGTTTCGTGTCACTAGTCTTTGGTCGTTATTACCAAGGCTGCGGAGTCGGTGGAGAAAGTGGCCGACTCCGGGATATTTTAACGACTCCGACTCCCGGCAGACTAATATACTGGTGTGCCCTTCTGGTTAAAATGATGATGGAATATAAAAAAATAAAGCTAAAATCTCATTATTTCGCATTAGTTCTCTTTTTAGACCTTCAAAAAAATATGTTTTCCACTTTATTAATTTTAAAATTTCGCGCCCACAAGTTCAACTACCGAAGTCTAAAAAATACAGAATGGAAATTTTACTATTTTGGATATGTGGGCTGAGAAAAAAAACAAAAACGTTACAATTTAGTGGTTTATTTTGCTGTGTTTTCCAGACTCGAAAGCTTTCTATGGAAAGGAGGAAAAATAAAGATAAAAATTTTATTATTTTCGAAATAATTTGGATTCTATTCTAATGAAAAATAAATTACATTTTTTAAAATTGATTTTTACAAGTTTGGCTTTATTTCGGGTTCTGCAGACCTGAAAAATCCGAAATTCAAATGGTGAAATATAACGACATTTCACTATTTTATAGTTATTTTGGATTACCGCTTATTCAGAAAAAAAGAATTACAATTTCATGTTATTTTGTCTCCTGTGCACAAAAAATAAATAAATAAAAGAAGGATATTTCATAATTTTGACTTTTGGCCATAGTAACAGGAAAAATGTGAGCGGGGAAAAAAGACTTCTATTACAATGATATACCAGGTTCTTAGTTCTTTTGCCTCCACAAATAGCGCAAATTTATAATTTTTGCATTATCTCTGGTAAGAGATCTGCATGAGCCAATTTTAAGGCCGTCTCTAAAAAGTTCGGTCGTGCCTTTGTATTTATTCTCACCCCAATCATGCCCATTCTAAATTGTTCCTATTTTATCGCGTAATTTGATTCTTTTAACTTTGTTGTGTTTGACTTGTCAGCCTGCTCAATTTTTTTATCAGTCTGATCCGGCTCATTAATATAAATTTTTTTAATTCTACTTACACGACCTGTTTGAAAAATTGCCTTCATTTTCCGGGCCTTGGGTCCTTACAGACCTTTGTACCTCGGGTATTATCCGAAAACTCCCAAAATATGAAGGGAAGTACTAATATATTAAATGTAAAGTACGAGGTATATCCACAAAGTAAGTTCCGTTTCTATTTCTATCCACAGCAGCGCTGCGATCGCAGTTCCGAGCATGCGCGGCAGTTACTCTGACGGAAGGAGAAGAAATGTACGCCATTTTCAGATCGCTGCTGCCGACGTGTTATTTGTAGTGCTTCTTTAGAATGTCAACCTTAACTGAAAATGCCGCCACATGTGAAATCAGATCTGTGATTCGTTTTCTCAATGCAAAAAAAGTTAAACCAAGTGAAATTTATCGCCAAATCTGTGAGGTTTACAGACAAAATGCTATGAGTGATTCAATGGTTAGAAGATGGGTCAGACAGTTTAATGAAGGACGTGATCAAGTGCACGATGAAGAACGAAGTAGACGCCCGTCTTTGGTTACTGATGAACTGGTTCTCGCAACTGAAGAGAAGATTAAGCAAAACCGTAAGTTCACAATTAGTGCTCTTGCTATGGAATTTCCGCAAATCTCACTATCACTAATTCAAGAAATTGTTACTGAAAAACTCAAATTTCGAAAACTTTGCTCATGTTGGGTACTCAAAATTCTTACTGAACAACACCAAAAACAGACAGTGGACTTCAGTTTTTGACCATCTTTTCTTACACATCAAATCTTTCCTTGGTGGTCAACACTTCACCGATGATGACGAGCTGAAAGAACATGTAGCCACATGGTTGAAAACACAGGCTGCAACCTTCTATGAAGAAAGCATACAAAACCTTGTGGCACGCTACGACAAGTGCCTACAAAATTTCGTAAGCTATGTAGAAAAGTATTTTCACATATACACGTTTTTTTTAATATAACCAAACGGAACTTGCTTTGTGGATATACCTCGTATTTACTACAGTTATGAATTAAAACAGTTTTCATGTACCCTGTACAAGGGTAGTACTCTGTACTTACCTGTATCTACTTTGTACACCACAGTAAATTGGTAATATTTAACTTGAGTAGCCTGCTATTATCCATAAATAACAATAATAGTTCATTTTATAGATTTAAAATTACATATAATTAGCTTAACTTCACTTTAAAATGTCTAACAAAAAAATCTGGAGTCTGAGACGTCTTGTTTTTTAGCAGTTCCGACTCCAACTCTTTTGCTCAAAAATGGGTCCGACTCCGACTCCGCATCCCTGGTTCTTACACAGATCTAAATCCTTCAGAAAAGCAGGTCCAACTCACCATTTAGGATTCTTAATGAGAGATTTGCACTTGACACCTTGCACCAGCAAACCTGCAGGATTCTCGAACCCTGCGCAGTGAAACAATCTTGATGGGTCTGTCAGCGATTGTGTGTCCCTCATACAATTCAATATCAACGATTTTACTTACTTACGGAATCCTTGATCCAGTACAGGACAAGCTGTGAATCAGTTCACAAGAACATAGAAGATCCCCTTGTACTGTAGCAGCTTCTTCACTTCAAGAGTTAGGAATGCTGCGAGTAACGCCACTAAGAGTTCCAAACTGGGGAGTGATACTTTTTCAGAGGTGCCACCCTGTTTTTCGATGCAATCAATTTAATGGAAGACTGATTTTGGGGATTAAATTGTAAATGTACGGCAGATGTCTTTGGACTGGCATCAGAAAAGATGTGCAGTATCAATTCATAACTGGAGTCATCAGTGAACCAAAAAATGTTCCCTGGTATTTTGTTAATTCGGGTAGCTCGGAACTTCATTTTTTCTTCATAATGTTGGGAGGCAATTTTTTACCCCACATCAAACTCCTCCTCCACAGCTCCTGGAATAAACATTTGATTCGTATTGCATATGGAGATATTGTTAAGAATTACTAAAAGGTAATTCCCAATTAAAAATGCATAGCAAAGTATTATAACACTACTGGAGCGTCATTGCTGAAATAGTTTGCCCAAGTCTAACAAGTGAAAGTTGATTAAAGAAAAATATCAATTTAGATAAATAAAAATGAGACGTGTCTGACAAAATATAACAAACAGATATAAAATTAACTACATTTTATTAACAGAAATAAAAATAAAATAAACTATTAAAAATAAACATATATATATATGTAATAATAAAAACTTTCACCCTTTTATCTTAGTAAAACTATTCCAAATTCTTAACATTTTTCCTTTTTTACCTATCTTTAATATCTTAATATCTTTTATTTCATGCATTTAAAACTGCGTATTCTTTTATTAGTCTAAAAACCTTAATCCATTCGCCTCATCTCATAAAATCCATTACATTACTTTTTTCATTTTATTGTAAAAATAAATTCTTTTTCTTTCGAATTTTTTTTAATATCATTTGTTCTTTGGCGTTATATTCCCATCATTCCTTGCAAATCCTTTCCAACCATTGTTTGCGCAATAATTCTGACGCCGAAGCTAAGGAGATCGCATCGTCGTCACCCGTGCCTTTCCCTTTTCCTCCTGGAGCTAGTCCTATCGTATTCTGCTCTCATCGCGTCCTTCCGGCTATTTTTTACGTGATTTGTCATTTATCGTGTATTGTATTCATACGCATGCAGTTTTCGCAAGTATATAAACCGTTGCATGGGCTAGGAGAGGTAGAATTTGACGATTATTGAGTTTCTTAATTAAACCACGTCACCTGGAGTATTGTTTTTTTTCTGAATCTTCATCATTTGTTCTAATAAGTAACATCTAGTGGTACATTTTACTACGTAACAACTGCCCGCACATGGATCACCTATAACTAGTGGAATTTGGTGCATTATATGGTCGATTAATAAACGTTTTGATGCATCTATAGTCTTCGATTATTTATGCTTCGGGAAACATTCCAATGGACGACAGCCTGACCTTCCACTCTTCCATCACGATTGTCGACTGCAAAAAACCATGATTTCTTCATTGAGTACATAATGTGGGTATGCTGGTGCTTAAGATCTACATGTTTATATGATACGAGTGAAATCGTTTCATATATATATATATATATATATATATATATATATATATATATATATATAACCTGAATATCCACATTTGCTGGATATTTGCTTTTACAGCCTTACACAAACTTCAATTTCTGAAGTATGATGTATGAAGAAAGATTAACTGAAACAATTATTATAACCCTTTTCTAAACATCAACATACAGATTAGCTTTGATGCATCAAAGGAACTTTAAAAAGAAAAAAATTAAACTGATAAAATTTACTTCAAAATTTCAATTAGATCAAATCATATAAACTCCATATTTAATTTAGTAGCCTCAGCTTCCAATGAGACCTGACTTCTATTTACATTTAAACCATTTAAATTGACTTTAATTTACATTTAAATTATTTCTAAACTATTTAAATTTAATCTTATTAACATAACTCTAAAACTGGTTTAAAACAATTACATTATTTTTATAAATGTTCTAAAACGATCAAAAGATCTTAAATTCATCTTATTACATGTCTATCATTTCTTATAATATACCCAACGCAATCTTCCATATATAGGGTGATTCAAAAAAACGTTTACAAAATGACATGGCAAATCAGGCATACAACAAAAATAAAAAATCACATAGGAACATAGGGTCGCAAATTACTTATTTAGTCACAAATACGGGCTGTTTCACCCTAACTGAACCCAGGTTGATAGTAATAATTTCAAGAAAAATAAAAACATTGTAATAAAAATGCAACGATATGTACCTTCTTTTGTGTGAAATATGATAACATCGCGTAAAGATCAAGAAAAACATGTTGCTCAAGCAATCGATGATACCGTATGAATTGATAATCAGAGTCCAAAATGTGGGGCGTCAAGTGCATACTGCTGGCACGTATAAATGCACACTTCTACCATTTTTGTTCGGTGTTATCACATTTACAACAAAGGTGAGAATGTCTGTTAAATGTTTTATTCTAATATACTTCAGTGTTCTGAAAGTTATTACCTTCAACCCAAATTGAGTTCGGCTGAAACACTCTGTATTTGTGACTCAATAAGTGGTTTGCGACCCTACGTTCCTATGTGATATTTTATTTTTGTTGTATGCCTGATTTGCTTTGTCATTTTGTAAAAGTTTTTTTTAATCATCCTGTATATAACTTCTTTGGTAACAGTCACTGGTACTATGCATGTAATCCAGAAAGCATGAGTACACAGTAACTGCCAAAACAAACCATTAATACCTGGAACATTAAATATGCTTATTAGTTTCATAAAAACTGAAATATACACACTTAAATATAGAAATCCAAAAGCAAATTTGTCGCTGATTACTTTTAATTTTCTGAAACATTGTCGTTGATGTCATTATTTCAATACTTTAAATTTACATTTGGAAATTTTTATCTTGCAAGTTATGCAAAAATGTAATTTTCTGGTCATCAATTAAAGACTGTTTTGGTATAAAGATAATACATAATTTTTAATTTCTAAATTTAATTATTTTTTACTTTATGGTTCAGATAGAAGGGAGAGTTAAATTTCGAAATATAATTATAATAATGCTAGAAAAAAAGAAAGGAAAAAGTTACTTTCAATAAAAAGTAAAAAAAAAAATTGTTAGCTAATTTCTTCAAAATCTTAACTATTAATTTTATTGTTCATCCACATATTGCATATTAATGTCATTTTCAGATTATCAGGTGTGGATTACAGGAAGTTAACTGTATGTAGTTAATGGGCCCTTTAAAAACCTACATTCATTCAATTCATTTATTCCTTTGTCACATTATTCAGATTTACTGAAACATAATTGTAATAATCATGTTCCTATTTTATATGTTAAAATGATAACTGGAATCCTTATTTATTTCATAATTTTCAAAATTAAAGTAATCTAATGATTTCTTAACAGATTGTAAAGGCTTATGACAGACAGAAATTGAGATGTTTTATCTGACATTTACTACATAGCAATAAACAAAATTAACACATAATCTAAGCCGCAATCAGAAAATGTAATTTAAGATTGCCAAATATTTCACATGTTAATAGTTGCATTGAGTACTACTTGATTACCCTGTTGACCAATTTTGCAAATTATACAAATGGAAGAATGATGCCATTCTAAAATTTTAAAACAGGAAAATTAAAAAAATCACTAAGGAATATGGTTACTTTAAGGATGACATTCACTTACAGTGTAGCGACATACCCAATATAAAATTTGATTTATTTAGATGACTTCGGACAAAAGAATACTAGTAGTTTATGTATTTAAATGCAGAATTATTAAATAAAAAAAAATCTGTTTGTTTATGGTTTAAGATATTGCATTTGTGAATAAAATATAAGTATTTTATATGCAATAATAGAATTTATTAAGAGACACAGTAAATATCAATGATAACGGAAAATTGTAAGGAACACAATGCTCTTTATTGAGTCAAAAAACGTAAATGGAAATCAATATAAAATGTATGTAAACATTAAATATAAGCTTGGAAAAAAAAATTCAAAATTTGCAGTAATTTTAAATGATGAAATAAAAAATAAATTAGTAAAACATTAATAAAAATACACATAAAACGTCGAATTAAAAAGACTTGATGATGCAACAAACACATGTAACATGTTTGATGTGAAGTGAATGTGACATTTACGATCATTCATTATTGGCGTTTAATCTTACAGTTAGGCGGCAGTTCTTTCGTTGATGGGATAATCAAGTGTTACCATTGCATTACTTTTTAATGTCTAATAAGAATTAATAAATTTAACTTTTCCATAAAAGAATTAATAAAATTAACTTTTCCATAAAAGTTTTAGTAAATTTGGAAGTAAGGCATAAGAATATTCCCTACATTGCATTTTAAAAAAAGAGAATGTAAACTATAATTCATTACATTTGTTTTTTTCAAACAAAAGAAAAAGGGATATTTGATAATAATATTTACACAAAATAGAAAATCTTTACTGTGCAAACCTAAAAAAGAGGTTGAGTGTTATTATAGAATTTTGCATTATATAGATCACCTTTAACATATCATTAGACATATCTTGTAAACAATCTACTACTTGTTACATTACCTTGTTAACAGGCAAAAAAATTGTTTCAACTTTATACAACATTTTGTATACATAATTTATTTTACAAGCGATAAAATTGATATTAAAGATAACATTTTCAGGCTATTTTTAATTTTCTTTCACTTTTCATCTCGGGTACAATTCGATTTAAGTATTCCAGGTTTAGTCTGATTTGGATGGAGTTACGACTGACAGTTGAAATGCAAATCACATATCACGCAGATTAAT
Organism: Maratus speciosus; assembly: GCA_963932465.1. Classification (NCBI taxonomy): domain Eukaryota; kingdom Metazoa; phylum Arthropoda; class Arachnida; order Araneae; family Salticidae; genus Maratus; species Maratus speciosus. The sequence goes on from OZ010794.1 coordinate 86,328,080, forward strand.
ATTTAAAAAATTATGCACTTTACAAATGCTGTGAAACCTCGATAACTCGACACCACACAGGGAGAACACAGAGCTTGCCAAGTTAGTAATCTACTATCCCCTTCCACAATTACTTTTTCTTAAATTGTTAGCTTGATACTAAAGTTTTATGATGCAAAGAAGGAAAAAAGAAAGGAAAAAACTAACTTTATTAGTTTAAAATTTATAAAAGGATGTAAAAAAGCACTATCATGAGGAATGCAATAAGATACTGATAACTGATAAGACAGCAAAACAAAAGTACGCCTTACACTAATTTTTTTCTAGAATGAAACAATTTAAGATATGTTTTGAAGCACTTACCATGCAGGGAGGTGAGTTATCAGCAAAGGTAATTCAGTCTGTCCTATTTACACCCTTTCCTACAGGAAAAATTACCCTTGTTGAATTCTTTAACAAGAATGATATCTGTAAAGTCTTCCTGTTTTATGTACGTAAAATATCGATTGTAAGCCCCCTTTTTTCAAAAGAAAAGGCAGTTCAATTTGGGAGGGGGGCTTATAATCGAGATATTTAAAAAAATTATTTTAAAACCTGTTTTTATCATTAATTTAGAAGTAAATAAGGTAAACACAGGTGTGAGAATATTCCATATTTTGACAACTTTCTGATTTATATATATTAAAAAAAAAAAAAAAAAAATCAAATCCCCCCCCCCCACCCAAAAAAAAAAAAATCCTTACAAGAAATCTCTAAGCAAAAATTTAAAAACTTACTTTCTTTTTTCAAATGCACATCTTTATTTCTTATTTTACACTGCAACAATATTTAATCAATCATTTAAGCCTCCACCCTCCAAAAAAAAATTCCTTCTCCCTTTTCCCCACTGGTACCAAACATGCATATAAAACTCTTTAAATTTCTTAATACACAATATGCTATACAAATACACTATAGTTACAATAAATAATCTATCAGCTAAATTATTCCCTCCCTGTGTCTCATATCATGATTCCCCCCCCCCCCCCGCCTGCATTTCATGCAGTAATCTGTATTTCTTTTTTAATTTCTGCTTGATTTGTGATTTTGTAGTAAAATATTTAAATAATCCCCGAAATAAATTTCACACCCTTCCCCCCCAAAAATGTTTTCCTTTCTTTTTTGTTCACCCCTCCCCCTAAAACACATGCAGTATATATTTTTAAAAAATTGTTTTTGCTTTTTTGGCTCTATTTAATCATAAAATACACATGTAATTCAAGGGTTAGAACAGCCAAGCTGCAGAAAAATCTTTTGCTTTCCTTCTGCATATTTAGATACCCCCCCCCCCACCACCACCACCACCACCATTTGGGGAGAAAGGATGGAGAAAAATTTCAAAGAGGATGAAGATTTTAGATGAGTGATGCTTATATGAGATTATGCAGATGAGGTTTTAGATCAATCACCTTTCTACAAAATACAGTTGAACCTCGAAAATCCGGACATCGAAATTCCGGAAATCTCTAAAGCCCGGACATTTTTCTGATTTCAGTTTTAATAATTTTTTAAATAAGACTGCTGTATCTTTCATATTTCTCATCAAATACAGTTAAATTCTTTCAACTATAAACACTAAATAAATAAATATAAATATATTCTGGTATATTTTTATAATGATTGACTGTTAATTAAAGACTTTAATTATTACAAAAACTGGAAAGTTAAAAAACAGCATTAAAAAAGGAAGACTTGACTTGATACGTTGATGACTCGAAGCTTCATATATTTTAATTCTAATAAAATCACTAAAGTACATACAGTCGAACCCCGTTAATACGCGAATCAAGGGACCGATCAAAATTCGCGTATTAACCCAGGTACGCGAATTTTCATCCAGTGGTCCATCTAATAACAACCTATACGGATAAAGCACATCATTATGACAGTTTTTAGCATTTTCAAGCCATAAAATGACATTTTCATTTGTTGTAAGCATTCTATGTTTATCAAGCAGAAAAGTTCGAAAGTTGTATACCGGGAAACGGCTGGACAAACCATCACCTCATCGATTTCATGGCTGAAATTTTTGGATTATTTAAAACTGTATTAGCATATTAAAAAACAACTGGTTTGCCAAGTAATATCTTGGTGGAAACCACATAAAGATCTGATTTTTGGAGTTTACTGGTAAATTTACCATTGTGTTTCATTGCACCTAATGGTATGAAAACATAGGATTGGGAGCAGAAAAACACACAATGGTAAGCCTACCAGTCAACCCCTAAAATCTCGTCTGCAGGTGGTTTCCACCAAGATATGACTTGGCAGACTAATTGCTTTTTATTATGTGAATCGAGTTTTAAATAATCCTAAAATTTCAGCCATGAATGCGATGAGGTGACGGTTCGTTCAACCGCCGCCCGATCTATTGGAAATTCAAATAAGTAAGTAAAAACCTATTGTCATAAGTCAAAATCTTTTAAAATTTTATGAACGTTATATTTATTATGTACGACACATAAAATTGAACAAAGCGACACGAAAACTTTTTACCAATTATGTTAACTAAGACTCATGTTAGCAAAATTTAAATCCTTGTTTAGCTTTACAAAACAAATAGAGAACAGTGGATACTAATAAAAAGTCAATATAAAAATAATAATGTTAAAATTTAATAAATTAAATAATGACATAAAAAATACTTTTTGGCAAAGTAGCTATCAATTTTGGCCAGTTTGACATGCAGCCGCACCATCAACATGATGTTTTCAGCCCTATTCTGATGATGGTAAACCTCGTTACTCCATGGTCCTTCATCCAGTGATCATACATACGGCCTGAGAAAATTGAACGCCTCCGTAACTTTGGAGAATGGGCATAAGGCCATGGGCTCAGATTCATCTTCTTCCTTTTCATTCGGTTTTTCAGTCGCAGTTACATCGGCGAGGATGTCATCCAGACTTCTGAGCTCAGAGGTGACTAGATCTTTGTCGATATTTGTATCTAAATCATCAAAATCTTCCTCTATAATTTCCTGCGTGCTAGACAGTCTTCTTCAACATCAGGGTGCAAGGTCAATCTGTACCAGTGATGTCCTCGCTAATTCCAAAACATGCTTTGCGACAAGAATTTGAAATCGACGTTGGTATAGCACTCTCCTACGTTGCGGTATGCATGTGTATAGCGTGGAGGACTATAATAGGACGACACACGTAGCAAAAAGAGTTGGTGCCGTGTTCCATTTGGTTACAGTATCGTCGGACTACGTCAATCCTATAGATTAACATTGCACTGTTACTGATTCCTTTATCCATTGGCTGCTGAGAGACACTGATCAAATTTGGAGGTAAAAATTCCGCTTGAATTTTTTCCAGGCTTTTGTTATCTTTCGGATGCGCAGGGCAGTTGCCCACAAGCAATAATACTTGGCGCGAATCTTTTTCCATCTGCTGGTCAAAATTGTGAACCCATGTAGAAAAAAAAAATCTGCCTGTCATCCACCGTGCTGACTTTCGTACAAGCAAGGGAGATTTTTGACGTTTTTAAATATCACGGGTTGTATAATTTTCTTATGACCAGTAGCTGTAACTTGTTTGATCCGCCATAGTTGGCACCGAGCAGAAAAGTAAGACAGCCTTTGTTTAGCTTATTCCCTTGACATGTTTCTCCTTTCCTAGCTATTGTTTTGTTGGATGTCAGTTTGTAAAAAAGTCTAAATTCTTCCACGTTGTAAATATCACAGCTTGATTAGTTCTTTACAAGCAGCGGAAGCACATTTGTTTTTCAGTAATTGACGTCTTCAATGTTGACAGCAGCTAATTCACGTCATACTTTCTTGAATTTTATTCCATAACGAAATTTTAATCGAGACCTGACTCCTTCTGTTCAGGAGGAGGGGGGAGGCAGCATTTTTGCTTATTTACTGTGCGGTCGTTACCAATAAAATTTTCTCTTCGGTCTTCCTGGCCTATTTGAGTATACGAAATAATCGGCGCCAGGAAAAAATTCTCCTTTAGCTGGGAAAGGTTGAAATTGGTATTTTTAGTAAAACCTTACTTGGTTGTTTAGAAGTGCATTCACAAGATCGTGGTAATATTGAGGTGTTTTGATTAGAAGATTAATACAACATTAATCACGTAATGGTAACTCTGAAATACTGCGCGCATTCCACAGCTTTCCAAATATTGCTAGCATAGCATGTGATCAAAATGAGCTTCAAGCAAAGGGGGAAGGGAGACGAAGGCGTAGCATATCATTGACTGAAGAGCACAGATTTGGACAGGAGAAAGCGTTTTTAGTTTAAAGAATTGTCCTATGAAAACTTGAGAAATTATTCCCTCTAAAACCTCTCCTGTTTCGAACCAAAGTGCATTCGCGTATTAAACATAGTATTTTTTTTTTCTCGGGGCTGATAAAACTTCGTGTCTTAAATGGATTCGCGTATTAAGTGGGATTCTTTACATGCAAAACATGAGAGTTTTTCAAGGGACTGAAGAAAATTCGCGTATTAAGCAAGGCGCGTATTAACGGGGTTCGACTGTATTTATAACTAAAGAAACGAACATGCAATTTCATTTCCTTTTGATTGAACTGAAAGATAAACACACTTGATAGTCACTCTATTAACACCTGCTCCTTCTCCAACAGAATGATCAACCTAGTGACACATTGCCCTATGACTTTGACGCGCATATGTCGATATATTGTTTGTTTCAGTTTTGTTTCTTTGAAAAGAACTTTGAATGCAGTAGGAAAATAAGAAACAAGATTTTTTTTGTTGTTGTTTTGTTTTGTGATCTTCTGACAAAATTCTCATGTTTTTTCTTTTCCCGGAATCCTTTGTAAAACTTGCTTTTTTTTTTCTTTTTCAATTCGCGATCGTTTGACAAAATTGGCAATTTTTTCTGCGATTGACAAAACTGATTTTTTTTTTTGGGGGGGGGGCGATCGTTTGTCGAAATTCGTGATATTTTTCTGTGACAGACTGACAAAATACACTATTCTTTTTCTCACTCTTTTGATGAAATTTGCAATATTTTTCCTTGATCGTTTATCGAAACTCTGATTTTTTTTCCCGGAACCTATGATAAAATTCTTGATTTTTCTCGGCGAATAATAGACAAATTTGATTTTTCTCTCCCTTTAATTGATTATTGAAAGTAGCAACTTTTTACAGCAATCAGTTAAAAAAAAAATTTCTAATTGTTTCTTAGATATGTGACGAAACTCACGATATTTTTCCATGATTGTTTGAAGAAATTCTCTAAATATATTCTTGGAAGAATCGTGCAATTTTACATGTTATCTCAAAGAACACCCCTCCCCCCTTCTCCTTCATGAAACTCTAGAAATGGCACTAAACCTTCTCAGATAAAGAATTTGTGATGTAACTACACGATTTCACTCATATTTAACATCCATTAAGAGGATTTTATGTTAAGAAGTTTCTTTTCTTTTTCAGATTTTTTTTCTGAAGATTTTTCTTATGTCCGATTTTTTGAACTGTACTACATTTTTATTAATTTATTGTGTTTTAATACATATATTTTATTTCAGCATAAGTGTTATGTTTTAGTGTATCATTCCTATTTTATAACTTAATTCGGCAATTTGATTGTCGTTTATTTGCACTAGGGGGAAAAAATGCATTTTGTATGTTATTATATTGCCATGAAAAATATTTTTAACAGACCTCCAAAATCCAGAAAATTCGGGATCGTTGCGGCCCTGCCGATTCTGAATTTTCGATGTTCAACTGTAAGAAATAGGACAGGATTTTTTTACAAACTAAATTTAAGGATTTTAAACTTTGCAAGGTGGGGATCAGAGGAGAAGATAAGAGCTTTTGGAGAAAGGGGTGTAATTTAAATAATCGATTATTTACTTGTTGTTATTAGCGAGCAACAAATAGAACAATAGAATTAAGATTTCCATGATTTTAAACTTTTTGTGCTGAAGAGAGGGAGGGAGAGCAGAGAAAGAAAGCTGACGTTTCATGCAGAGGAGTGGGTGGGGTTCATTAATATTATGTGAAAACATGTAGAAATCCCCAAAAACAGTCAAAATATTTCTTTAGATTTTTAAATAAATTTTTCCCACAAAAAAATTTTTAAAGGAGGGGGGGGGGGGACTTATATTTGGGAGTGTAAAACAAAATAAAAATTGCTTAAAAGTAGGAGGGGGGCTTACTTTCAAGGGGGGGGCTTACAATCAGGATTTTACGGTATTAAAAAAAACATTTTATTAGTGAAGTCAGCTATTTTTATTCAATGTGTTAACTTCATACAATATTTCTACTTATACATTATCAAGAAATAGGTTAGCTATTTATGGCTATGTATAATGTTAAAATTTCTGCTATTTGGGTGGGCAGGGAATTCATACACTGAATCTTACATTTATCATTTTACTTTATTTTCCATTTAATAATTTTTTTTGGCAGTTGTGAGCGATATTTTACCTGCATTAAAATTATAATGGCTGAATCCATATCAACTCAGGCAGGGGGGTTACCTTCATAGTCTCAGAAGTTTTTGAATTGAACATATGTTAAAATTTAAGAAAAAGTAAGATACTTGTATATTTTCCTTTTGCCCCAAAAAATTCCTGGCCCGAGATACAGGCCGCCAAAGATGACATCCCCAGCATCCTTTCTCATTCGCGATTTTCGATAAAAATTTTAAAGTGCTATCTCTAGAATGGCTATTGATTGAAGGTAACCCCCCTGCCTGAGTTGATATGGATTCAGCCATTATAATTTTAATGCAGGTAAAATATCGCTCACAACTGCCAAAAAAAAGTTTAAATCAAAGTTTAAATCTCTAGAACGGTGCAAGATATTTTGTTGCGGTTTATTTTATTTTAAAGATAATATCCTTCTGTTTAAAGTGATATACCCAATTTTGAAAAATGTATTCAACTTTTCTTGTGGAAATCTTTTGAAAAAAAATTTTTTTTTTCAAAAAAATTTTTTTTTTCGAAAATGCCAATCTTAAAAATTTTGATTTTTTTGCTGTTGATGAATACCATTGGGAACTCTCTTCACTGTAAAGGAGAACTTCCACTTTTGAGTTTAACAAATTTTAGAAACATTTAAAAAATTCAGAGAATTTTACAGGAATTGTATACATACAGTTCCAGTAAAAGTCACTGAATTTTTGCTTATTTGTATCATATTTGTAAGGATAAGCCTACTATATATCCTAAACAAGTTAGAAATTGCAATATCAAATGTGGCAAATGAGGTGCGTGCATAGTATTAACTAGTTTTATAAATATTCAGATCTTGGTGCAATAAGTGTTACACTCTTGGGCAAAAAGGCATGCATACAAAATTTACTATAATACCATATATTAAATTCAGTAATACGGAAGTAATATGAATCTATCTTAAAAGGACTTAATCGCCATGGCAACCTAGAATCATTGCCTATCATGGTATATCATTGAATCAATTATGTATTATAGGATTTTTAAATAGAATGAAGAAAACTTTTATTAATGTCTTTTATGTTTTAATTTGATTTTCATAGCATTTGAAGTGATACATACTTTATTTTCAATACCGAACATAGTAAAACAATCTCAATAACATATATCAATTACACAACAATACAAATTATATTAATACAAGTTAGAGTTCAGACAGATGGGCAGACAAATCAAATCCATAAAGACTTTCAACTATGTTGGAAATTGTTAAAAACACATAAATAGGTCGGAATTTGACTTTTAGAAATTTATGTCAATAGACGGAAGCATACTTGAATACTTTCATACAACCCTGTATTTTACCTACTATCTTTATATACATGCCACTATTTAGCTAATATTTAATTAAGATTAAAACATCCTTAAAACCAGTGAAATCACACTTCCAGAGATTATTATCCATAGACGGCCATGTATCTAATTCTTTGTGTGGACCTGTATATCATTTTATCTATATTCTCCAAACATATCTTAGTAAGTATACTAAATGTAGTTCAGCGTAAAAATGCATAACTCATTTAAAAATCACCTTTAAGCTACTTTCATTCATACTCAGTAAACCCTTAAGATTTCTTTTGTGTAGCCCTGTATATGATCTACAGCATTTATGCACACAACGTAATATGGAAAAATTTAGTTAAACTTAAAAACTCAAACACAACTAAAAATGCACTTCCAGCGATACCCTTACGATTTCTTTTGTGTAGCCCTGTATATGATCTACAGTCTTTATACACACAACGTAATATGGAAATATTTAATTAAACTTAAAAACTCATATCGCAACTAAAAATGCACCTCTAGCAATCATCGCTAATGTACAGTATTTCCAATAAGGTAAAGTATCCGAAATCTTTTATGTGCCCCTGTAAACACTTTCTATGACACAGGAAGTAATTTTTTGTAAACCTCTGCAATAAAGTATGTATCACTTTAAATGCTATGAAAATCAAATTAAAACATAAAAGACATTAATAAAAGTTTTCTTCATTCTATTTAAAAATCCTATAATACATAATTGATTCAATGATATACCATGATAGGCAATGATTCTAGGTTGCCATGGCGATTAAGTCCTTTTAAGATAGATTCATATTACTTCCGTATTACTGAATTTAATATATGGTATTATAGTAAATTTTGTATTCATGCCTTTTTACCCAAGAGTGTAACACTTATTGCACCAAGATCTGAATATTTATAAAACTAGTTAATACTATGCACGCACCTGATTTGCCACATTTGATATTGCAATTTCTAACTTGTTTAGGATATATAGTAGGCTTATCCTTACAAATATGATACAAATAAGCAAAAATTCAGTGACTTTTACTGGAACTGTATGTATACAGTTCCTGTAAAATTCTCTGAATTTTTTAAATGTTTCTAAAATTTGTTAAACTCAAAAGTGGAAGTTCTCCTTTACAGTGAAGATAGTTCCCAATGGTATTGATCAACAGCAAAAAAATCAAAATTTTTAGGATTGGCATTTTTGAAAAAAAAAATTTTTTTTCAAAAGGTTGCCACAAGAAAAGTTGAATACATTTTTCAAAATTGAGTATATCATTTTAAACAGAAGAATATTATCTTTAAAATAAAAAAAAACACAACAAAATATCTTGCACCATTCTAGAGATAGAGCACTTTAAAATTTTTATCGAAAATGGCGAATTGGAAATGGTGCCCAGAATGCCATCTTTGGCGGCCTGTATCTCAGGCCAGGAATTTTTTTTGGGCAAAACCAAAATATACAAGTGTCTTATTTTTTATTGAATTTTAACATATGTTCAATTCAAAAACTTCTGAGACTATGAAGGTAAGATTTTTTTCTTTGGCTGCCTGAATTGACATGGATCATACCTAATAGTTTTTGAAATATTGTTCAAATTTATTGAAAAATATTTCTGGTAACTCTTTTTTTAACTGTCCACAATGTTTTATAAATGGGGGGTTCAGTGGGGCAGAGCACCCCTGACAATAACAAGCATTCATCTCAAAGAGCACATTTGTTTAGTTTTTTACTCATTAGTTTAGTAAGAATGCTGCTAAAATTTGTGTAATTGCATCGGTAGAAATTTTCCAAGATGGCGCAAAAACTTCGTTTTTAAATCTTTGTTATTTATAAATCCATATTTTTACATCATTTTCTATTTTTAAAAAAGGTGCAAAATCATTGATTTATAAATAACAAAGATTTAAAAATGATGTTTTTTCGCCATTTTGGAAAATTTTTCATGTCACCAAAATGGCATTTTGGAACAAACTTTTATTGCAAAATTCGCAAAGCATCACAGAATATGGGACTCTTCTCACGTTATTATTTTTAAAGTGACTTCAGTCCAGTAGAAATAGCATTTTGCCTTGCAAAAATTCAGGTAATTCTGATTTTCAGGTATTATGTATAGGTTGACCCTCTAATGAAAAAACCAAGTTTTCGACCTTCTAGACCTTGTGCATTTTTACTATATCGAAAAATCCAAAATTTTTCGATTTTTCTTAACTATCTTGGTTCCAGTGCATTCTACAGAAAAAATTATAGTTATAATTTTGTAGAGTATAAAATTCTCTACAACTTGAACTATTCATGTTTGTGAATTGACCAAATAGGAGGCGAGATAAGGAGCCTGGAAAATGGAGTACAATTTGCAAAAAGTTAAAAAACAAAACAAATGACAGTTTTTCCTTAATAACCCATTTTTATTTTTTATTTTTCCGTTTTAGGGACAAAAGTGTCGTAATAAACTTTGTAAAGTATTAAATATCCTACAAGTTTCATTCATTAGAACATTATTTATATCTAACAGACTCTAAAATCAGAACAACACGATTTATGGTTAAAACAGGAAAATACCGCCTGGCATGTCACTACTTTAAAAATTATCTTTAACTTTTTATACTGAATAAACACAGCAATTAATTGATTATAGTATGTATAATAAAAAGAAAGTTCGGGGGGGGGGGCTGATAGGTAAGTTGACCAAAAACCTAGTGGTAGATGTAGGCGCCGCCCAGAGTTTGGGCTAAGAATCGGAAGTTGAAAGTAAAATTAATTGCTGGGAATAATATAAAAAATACTGCAAAGATAAGACGGGGGGTCCATCTTCCGGTCCCAGGCCCTTTTCAGGCCCATTTGTCGACACAAGGAACCACCCGTGAAGCAAGCCCCGCGACGCGTCCCGAAGGTCGCCGCCAGACAAGCTCCAACAGAGCGGAACCCCGCGCCAACTCCGGTCAAACCGACACCGCTGCCCAGCGCACACGGTGACGGTTATTCCCAAGAAGAGACGAACGGCCGCAACGACAGTCCTCACCACCCAGCTAGAAAAACCAAGTGGTCCCTAAACTTGGTTACTCGAGCCGGTAGACCCCGCAAGCCATCGCAGGAACCAGACGCCTATAAAGACGCTGGGCCCACGGACTGAACCGAGGCTTCCCGACCCGAATTTAATTTACGGACAGGCCCCCAAGATCAGATACCATTTTCCGGCAGAGACATTTTTGTGGGCCAGCCGATCGGAAAGTTAGTGAGGAGCCCCTAGCTTGAAAACCAGGGAGGACGGGGAAAATCCCTCCGGCCGTAAAGCGACCCAGCTCCTGGCTTTTCGCCCAGTCCACCCGGCTCAACCGACGGAACCCCTCGCGGATCACGCCGGGAGCCAGTTGGCCCAGACTAGGTGCCGTTAGCGACCCCAGGCGGGCACGGAAAGCTCCACCTAGACGGAATAGACTCCGCCTCGCTAGGGGGTCGGACGGAACGGAGTCCCGCCAGCCCCCACCGACTCGACTCCATCCTAGGACGAAGAAGCCAGCGGAGGCCGACAGAAGCCCGCCCGCCACTACCTTACCTCACGGCCGTCGAGGGTACCCAGGCCCGAAGACCCCTGACCCCGTGCAGTGACCGACCGCTACCTTTGTTAGTGCGTTCGAAAGTTAGGTGGAGACACCTCTAGGTCCTCATCACCAGGCGAGGCAAACTCCGGTACCGCATAGACACGGAGGACCTGGATCGGACCAAGAGTTCACCTGAGGCACGATGAGCCGCCGCGTTACCGGCGAGCCTCCGGCCCGTTTCCCTGCGGGAATAGCGTTCGATGGTGGACCTGCCGGCCGACCCCCTCCCAAGGGTCACGGCACGACATGGAGCAACCAGAGCCACACTGGCCTCCCCACGCGACCGCTCCTTGGTCGACGGGGGCACCGCCAAACCCTACCACCCTGAGGGTCGGCTCACAACTGCTCCAGCTGAGGTCCTCGGAGGGATAAGCCACCCAAGTCATAAAGTAACCTGGGCGCTGTCCGTAACCCTCGTCCTTCGGTTGCTCCGGGAGTCCCTGCATGGCGTTCCCGCGAGCCCCGTCGTCACTAGCGAGCACCGAGGACTTTCCACTACAAAGCCCTCACTCATACTTCAGGCTCCCTCTTAGTCAATAGGTGGATGGGGTCCTATCGCCTTAGCTAGTCTTTGCCCGGCGACACCGTCCGGCCCTTAGACCGGCACCGGGATCGACCTATGGAGCGTCGCTACCCGGCTTGCCCAGAGAACCCGGGTGCCGGAGGACCGCACCTTTGGTACCCACCGAAGCGGGCTACGGCCCTATGCACAACGTCCGTTAACCGTGGCCACCGTGCTCAACGCCTGTCGGAGATGAGCATCTCGAGGAGGTGGCGAATCGTCCCCATCCGGCCCCCTCGCATTCGTACACAACGAACTCTGCCGAGCTTCCGGTCTCCTCCCCCACTCAAGGGGTCGGTTCGGAACCACCCGAAGGGGCGGCCACTACTGCAAAGATAAATAAAATATAATTTAGAAATTTTAAAAAGGTAAAAGGATTATACAGGGCCGAAACTAGAGGGGGAGGGCATATGCTTCATTAGCTAGAATGGAAGGCAAAGGGGGCACTAAATGAAGATTTGGTTTGTCGTATTTGTATTAATTTTTCACAAAAATTTTTGTTAGTTTGTCAACGTTTACATTAATGGTAAATCTATCTCAAATTGAGAATATTATTCCCAACATAAAGAGGACCAACAGTTTTGTAGAGGATAAAATTCCCTATAATATGCACTATTTATGTTTGTAATTTGACCAAATAGGAGGCCAGGTACAGAGCCGGGAAAATAGGGTAAAATTTGCAAAAGTTACAAAAATCCCCAAATGACGGTATTTTTTGCTTTACATCTCCCTTTTAGTGCATTTCAGAATCAAAACAGTCATAATAAACTTTTTAGAGCATGAAGTAGACCATAGTTTCATTTATTAGGCAGTTATTTTTTGTAATAGACTTTGAAAATCACAGCAACGAAATTTTGCTTAAAACAAGAAAAAACTTCCTGGCAATTTAGTAATTTTAAAAAAGAGCTTTTATTTTTTATATTGAAAACATGAATTAATTAATTATATCATGCACAAGATACTAATCAAGAAATACATAGTAAGTACAGTCACTTTATATATGTTTCTTTTTTCTGTTCTTTGGCCCTGGTAGCCCGTCTCTTGTACTTGACTCGTTTGTTTGTTCTAGGTCGTCAAAGTCTTCAAGGTCCAGTATAACATCAGGAGTGTGGCCACATAGTATAATAATATTTAAATACTTGATTAATTGTCAATATTTCTTCCGCTGTTACTTTTAACTTACAGAATCATGCATTTTGGACTTTCCGAATTCATTTTTAACATTTATTTGATACTTGCAGTCTGAAATTACCTTTTTTATCCTCTGGGGCAAACATGAATTTTGCCCCCTCCTCACTCCCCCCCCCACACACACACACCCTCCCCTCTTGCGCAAAGTGAAGTTACATACATAATTTTATAATATCAATTGCTTTATTTTAAAATTTAAAGTTGAATTAAAAAAAACACCGAAAACAATTTTGCTTTATACAGGTTTCCGTCTTTTTATGCATAAGCATAATTATTAGTCCTCTTTGTGTTGAGAATAATATTCTCAATGTGAGAGAGATTTACCATTAATGTAAATTTTGACTAACAAACAAAAATTTGTGTGAGAATTTTTTATTAACGACAAACGACAACAAATACAACAAACCAAATTTTCATTTTGCACCCTCTTTGCCTACCATTCTGGCGAACGAAGCCTATGACCTTCCCCTCTAGTTTTGGCCCTGTATAACACTTTCCTCTTTTAAAATTTCTAAATTACATTTTATTTATCTTTGCAGTATTTTTTTATATTATTCCCAGCACCTAATTTTACTTTCGACTTCCGATTCTTAGCCCAAAGTCTGTGCGGCACCTATATCTACCGACTAGGTTTATTGGTTAACTTCACCACCCCCCACAAACTATTCTCCAATTACTTTTTACTGTACATGCTATAATTTATTAATTACTTCGTTTATTCAGTATAAAAAATTAAACATCGTTTTTAAAGTAGTGACATGCCAGGCGGTATTTTCTTGTTTTAACCATAAATCGTGTTGTTCTGATTTTAGAGTCTGTTATATATAAATAATGTTCTAATGAATGAAACATGTAGGATATTTCATACTTTACAAAGTTTATTACGACACTTTTGTTCCTAAAACGGAAAAATAAAAATGAGTTATTAAGGAAAAACTAACGTCATTTTTTTTTTCCACTTTTCCTAAATTGTACCCTATTTTCCAGGCTCCGTATCTCGCCTCCTATTTGGTCAATTCACAATCATGAATAGTGCAAGTTGTAGAGAATTTTGTCCTCTACAAAATTTTAACTGTAATTTTTTCTGTAGAATGCACTGGAATCGAGATAATTAAGAAAAATCGAAAAAAGTGCCGAAAATTTTCGGTTTTTTTGTTATTTGTTATTTGAGCTTTGAGGTAGGCGCTGCGGCTCCGGCCGGCATGACCTCAAATGATCACATATACCCAAACCAACGGAACAAAAAGAACCAGTTTACCACCAGAAATAAAGTGGGACAGCCCACACAACAAACCACGAACTGATAACCCCAACAAGAGGACAAAACTACCCCGAAAAACACAAAAAAGACGCACCCTAAACAATAAACCAGGGGCAACCTAAAACGAAGGAGCCCAACAACTCATCCAGACAAGCAGCACCAAAAACAAAAAGACAACACAGCTATTAAGAAAGAGTGATGAAACAAGCGAAAAAGGATAAACGGAAAAAGGCGACTAAAAACGCCCGCTCCCGAGGAAGAGATTGATGAACAGACGAAAACAATGACGATTGGAGTTGATACATTCCCAAAAGTCAGTCCAGTCATCAGGAAAGAAGTTAACAGATGCCATGGCATCCCGTAGCATCGTTCTTTCAGCATCAAAAGCCGGGCACTTGAAAACGTAATGGAATTCCGTCCCATCCTCCGTAGAACAAAGAGAGCACGTGGGAGAAATACTAAGCTTGAAAATATATAACTTCCTGTCAGTGACAGCCGTTTGCGTCCGGAAACGAGCAATAAAAACATCCTCTTTACGGTTATGCGTCCACTTATAAATATTCGGACCAAGATACGGCGAATCGACTGCATATTTACAATCATTCCACCAGCTCTGGAAGCTAGCATGAAGCTGATCCTTTAAATGCCTCTTTAAGTCTTCAGGGGCCACCCCACTATAAGTGCTAACCGCATACGGGCCATTTCTAGCCAGATTATCAGCTTTCTCATTAGGAAGGATACCAACATGGCCAGGGACCCAGATCAAGGTAATCCCACACACAGAACCACGGACGCTGCATAAAGACTGGAAAAGGTCTAAGATGACAGCTGGGGACCTATGGTTAATATGTATTAAAGCTTCAAGGGCAGACTTGCTATCCGACAAAATAAAGTAGTTGTAACTCTTGATAAGAAAGCGCTGGACAGCCAGATTAAGGGCTAGAGCTTCTGCAGTAAAAGTAGAGTTTAAATGATGGGTGAGGTAAGCGCAGGATGTATCTTCAGTAATATTAACAGCAGCAATAGAAGTTTTAAAATCGTTCTTCGAAGCATCCGTGGCGATAAAACAAGAATTGGTAAGATGACGGAACTCATCCATGTACAGACTGAAACACTGACTGATGGCAGTGGGAGGGAGATTTTTAGTTTGAAACGGCAACTCATCAACTATGATCTTACAGACATCTTTTAAGCTCCCGCAAGGCCAGTGAGAAGTAATCAGCATATCAGGAGTCACAATAGCATGGTCTGTAGTCCAAGAAAACCCATCAGGAAAATAATTGGAGCAGGGACGACCAAAATTAACAGCAGACGTACACCGGATGTAAAAGGAAGAGGTAAGATAGCTTCGTCGAAAACTAAGAGGAGCTTGGTTGGATTCACGATAAAGCTTGAAGATGGGAGTCCACTTGGGCAGGCCGGTAGCAAGACGGAGGGCCGCATTATACACCACATCCAGCTTCTTTAGAGAGGTCTTAGCTGCAACGCCGTACACAGGACACGCATAATCAATAACGCCCCGAATAAGGGAA
Source organism: Maratus speciosus (assembly GCA_963932465.1). NCBI lineage: Eukaryota > Metazoa > Arthropoda > Arachnida > Araneae > Salticidae > Maratus > Maratus speciosus. The sequence goes on from OZ010794.1 coordinate 86,343,969, forward strand.
TTGACCAAAGGAATGAGATGGACGGTTTTCGCTCCCCACTGAGGACTGGCAACAGCTTTTAATAAATTAAGGCGCTTCATACATTTTTTACATAAAAACTCAATATGCTGATTGAAAGACAGGTTGTGGGTAAAAATGACACCCAAGATCTTTGTAGTATTCTGCCACGGGATGTCTGATCCATGAAGACTGAAATTCTGTAGGGGAAGATCCTTTTGCCGAGCATTTATCAGGCCGGAGCTCAAGCTTCCAATAAGTGCACCAAGCATTGATCCTGTTAAGCATCTCCTGAAGTTTCAAAAAAGCGTCTTCTAAGGAAAGATCTGAAAAGTAGAGAAGGATGTCATCGGCATATACAATGATTTGGACCCCCGAATCAACAGCTTCGAATAAATCCCATAGGAAGATCATGAACAAGATGGGCGAAAGGACGCTGCCCTGCGGCACACCACGAAAAGAGTTCACCAGATGAGAAAAAACACCTCTCCACTTAACCTTGATCTTCCTAATCTCGATCCACTTTAAGATCCACAAGGCCGTTCTTTCAGCAATGCCCAGGCTAGCCATCTTGTAAATAAGAGCATCCCTCCATACAGAGTCATACGCCGCGTGGATGTCAAGCTTGAGAGCGATGATGTACTTCCTCTCCAATCTGGCACGCTTAATGTCTAAGTAAAACAGCTTCAAAGCCTTCGTGCAGTCGCTATTGGGGAGAAAACCAAAGTGTCGATCATTGAAAAGGTGTCTAGGCATAACCCAGTCGAGGATTCTCTTGAGGAGGATGCGCTCCATAATCTTGCACCCCACAGCCGTGAGAGCGATGGGCCGGTAACTGCTAAGAAACCCTTTAGGTTTCCCAACCTTCCAGATAGGCAGGATCACCGCCGTTCTCCAGCAATCCGGAACACTACCCGACATGAAACTATCATTAAAAAGCCGAAGCAACTTTTGTTTGTTTCCAATTGTAAGAGCTTTATAAACACGAGCCGGAATTCCGTCTTCGCCAGGGGTGGTATTCTTCGCGTCCTGAATTGCACGGTTCAGCTCTTCGAACGTGATCGGGTTGTTCCAATGCTCATCCGAACTGCTGAGATCAAAAGGGATACTACAGAACTCACAGGTGCTTCGAAATTGCTCGGCAAAAGCATTGGCTTGGTCAGACCTGTCGAGAAGCTCTTCAGTCCCGTCCATCAAATAGAAATTTGACTCCTCAGAGCTACTCCTCTTGGCTAAAGCCTTGATGATTCCATAGATAGTACCTTTGGCGGCCTTTTCACATATATCGCCCCAGTAATTGCGAGCCTGATAATTCATGTAGCGCTTGAGCTGAGCAGCATAAGACTTATACGATTTCCAGCAATCCCTCGATAAGTTTATTCTGGCTAATCTCAGGAATTTCCGCTTTTGGCCGAGGAGCCACGCGCAACGTGAGTCCCACCAGGGGGGGTTATCTCGACGCTGCACCCTATGCTTGAAAGAATTATGGGAAAGAACCTCTCGAAAGCTCTTATGGAGGTACTCAAATGAGGTGACGTCATGAACATCCAGGGTCCGATTAAGGCAAGACTCGACTCCATCCCAATTAGTAGAAGTATGCAGGTAGTTTGTAGTAACATGGTTAATTTTATGGATGATAGGCCAGTGATCAGAGTCAAACAGATCAGGGTGAACGTATGTCTCAGTGAGCCGAAAAAAATCAGGGCTTGAAAAAGAGAGGTCAATCAATGATGCAGAGCCAGAATGAGTGACGTGAGTTGGATGATTTGTATTAAGAATGCAAACATTATTGTTGAGAAGTCAGTTTAGAATCTCTTCAGAGCCCGAAGTGTTACAAGAACTGCCCCAGGCATGATGCTTTTGATTAAAGTCACCGAGAATCAGGAAGGGATGCGAAATCTTATTGGTAAGCTGCTGGAGCCACGATTCACTAACTCTACCCTCGGGCGCGTAAACATTGACGATAGTCACCCACCGTCTTGCCATCCAAACCCTAACCCCAAGGACCTCCACACCCTGGGTGCTAAGAGAGCCCAAATCGAGCATTACAGAGGTAAGCCTCCTACTCACAGCAGTGAGCAGACCACCACCCCTGCCAGCTCTGTCCTGACGATAGATCACCATACCCGGATAGGCAAAGGAATCATCCACTCTCAGAAAAGATTCTTGAAAAACAAAAACATCGGCCTTCGAAAAGGGGGAACATTTCAACCAATGGACTTTATTTTTAATGCCTCTCAAGTTCCACTGGATCACAGCAAATGGGATCGAAAACTGCACCATAAATAAAACGACAAAGAACACCTGGGAAACACACAAACAACAAAAAGTCCAAACAGGCGAACACCAAAAAGGGCAGCACAAGAAAGGAAAAAAAACAAAGAAGGAGGGGGCGCTAAACCTGTTCCATGTCGTCGCCACCAGACTCTTCTTCAGAGCCCGATTTCAGGACAAACTCGTTCCCGCTCGTTTTACTGTAAACCTGTTCCCGACAGTTCGCTAAGGATAGCCGCTGGGCCGTCACCTTTTGTTTTTTTAGTTTCTTCGGCCGATCGGAGGGAGAGCTGCCAACCGTATCTTTAGAAGCACCAGCAGACCGTGTATTGGCCGCACAGGCCACCGTGAAAGACTTAACCAATCCTTCCATGGTTTGTATGAATAAGTTCGTTTGTTGTTGTAACACATTAAGGATGCACTCTTGAGTACGCTGAAAAAAGAGCTCCATCGTTTGCTCGAGATCTGCTTTAGTTACATATGTGGGGTTCAAGGTTACTTCAGAGTTCATTTTAACAGAATCAGCATAGGCGTAGCGTCGGGGGGGGGCACGGGGGGGGCGTGTGCCCCCCCAACCTTCTACACCCCGGGCGCCAAAACAGAAAGCGTAGGGGGCGCCAAATGAAGATTTTTTTTGTCTTTACATACAAAAATATATACGTATTTATATTGAATTTGCATAATAATGTCTTACAGCCGGAAAATCCAAAAGTAAAACTGAACCAAATGCATTGAAATTTACAAATATATGAAAAAGATTCATTTATGATAGAAGACTGTAAATGAATTGGAAAAAAGATCTTTTCTCTTAGGCATTATTCATTCTCCAATTCTAAGTGTACCGAAAGGCGAAGGGGGCGCCAAATGAAGAGTTTGTTTGACTCTGACTTTTCGGATGAAAAGATTCCATGAAGACTGTTCGATTTTTTTTTTCTCTCTCTCCCTGAGTAGTGTTGAGCTTTCATTTTTCCTGTCTTGATATGGGCGGGATCGGGTGGCTGCCCGGGACAAGTTCGGCTAGGTGGGGAGGCCTACCAATTGGCTTTAGCTCAACAAGCCCCACTCAGGCTGCCCGGGACAATAAAAACTAACGGGAGAAGGAGTCAGGGCCGAAAATAAGGGGCGGAGAGGGGGCATTTGCCCTGGGCGCCATGCGAACGGGGTGGATAAGGGATGCCCCTTATCCGTGCCCTGGGCGCCACGCGAAGGGGGCGCCAGATGAAAATTTGGTTTACCGTTTTATACAATATATATATGTGCGCGGGAAATTTGTGTAAAAAAAATTTTTTTAGATGAAAAAACAAAAAGAAAAGCTGAGTAAAGTGCATTAAAATTGTCGAATAGATAAAAAGACTCTCCTACAATATACAAGACAGGAAATGAATAACTCCATTCTTTTTCTTATAATTACTTTTCTACATGCATATCACCATATCTGGCCTTAGATGGGGTGAGGTCAGGTGACTGACTGAGACAATAAAAACCAAGCGGTCGAAAATTCACAAAATAAAAGTAAAAATTTAATAATTTTGTTGTTGTTTTGAGTCATATATAAATTTGAAAATTAGCTTTGAAAATTAAATTTGAAAAGTTGAGGAAAGTATGTAGACATATCAATCTATAAATAAGAAGAGTGATATAAGTGATAATTCCACAAAATTGGTGTAGATAGTACAGGAAGATATTTTACAATCTGGAATTCATTTTTATGCGTAAAGTAAATCCTAGTTTTTTAGTTCCTGAAACAATGTGACTCATATCACAATGACATTAAAGTACCTCAATTGTAATAATTTGTAATGCTACAACAACAGTGAAATCTAGAAAAATGAAATATGTCTATAATAGAATATTGTCTTAAATGAAAAAAAACTGCATGGTTCCAACAGAAAGAATACCAACAGTTATATCTTCTGGGACGGAAACCTGTATAAAGCGGAATTATTTCCGTTTCCTTTCGATTTCTTTCACAGGTTTTAATGAATAAATATTTGACAAAGCTGGTTATATATTTCAATATTATTACGTATTTTACTGTTACACATTTTAAATTTTAAAATAAGTCCACTAATAGAAACTTTCGTAAATTTCTCTTCGTAAATTTACTTTGTGGAGGAAGGAGGGGGGCGCCAAAATCCATGTTTGCCTCGGGTGAAAATATAGCTAGTTTCGGCCCTGGAAGGAGTGCACAAAGTAAAATGCTTTAGTAAAACCCTTTAAGAGAAAGAAAAATTAGTATAGCATCTGCAGTGGTACAATAAAAAATCTCCCACAGGGTGCCATGGCTAATACAGTTGCCCCTGCCTTTATCCCCCTATTTTCACTTCTTTTTGCCTCCTTGCCCTTGAATTTCCTCAGTCAGTCGACAAAAGAAAAGACGAATTTCGACAAAAAGTCGTGGAAAAATATCAGTAATTTCGTCAAAAAATCTCTGAAACAAATACCGAATATCATTTTCGCCAATCGGTCATAGTCAAATTCACGAAATTTGACAAAGGATCGTGTAAAGAAAATTGTGAATTCCATAAAACGATCGGCGGAAAAAAAAGCTAATTTTGGTAATTCGTCGTCGAAAAGATCGCGAAATTTCGTCTAACGACCTAGAGAAAAAATTGCAAATTTCGTCAAATGGTCGCGGTCAAAAAGACGACAGGGGTGATTCTGAGTAATAAAAAAAAAAATCTGAAATTCACAGCAAATTTTCTGAAAGGTTACAGCAGAGGAGGGAAAGGGCGGAAATCTCCCGGCTCCAATTATGGGTTTTTTGCCTGTCCTTTAGCGAAATTCGCGTTTTTTCGCGATCCTTTGACAGAATTTGTGTTTCTTTATCGCGATCTGTTGACGAAATTCGCGCTTTTCCGCGATCTTTTGATAAATATTGCATTTTTGCGATCCCTTGGTGAAATGTGTGTGTTTTTCGCAATTCCCAGACGAAGTTTGCGTTTTTTCGTGATCCGTTGAAGAAATTTGTGCTTTTTTCCTGCGATTCTTTGGTGAAATTCGTTTTTTCTGCGTTCCTTTGAAAAAATTGGCGACTTTTTTCTGTAAACGATTGTCGAAATTGATTTTTTCGGCGACCATTTGCCGAAATTCGCGATATTTTTTTATGCCCGAATTTTATTATTGATGACCGATTTTTTTCAAATTTTCGGAAAATTCAGAACAGAATCACCCTGAAACGACGCGAATTTGGTCAAATAATCGCGTAAAAAATCGAGAATTCAAACAAATAATCAAGAATTTCGTAAGTCGGTTTTAAAAGGAAAATCATGAATTTCGATAAACTATCGCGGAAAAGAATCGCAAATTTCGTCAAATGATATCTGAAACAAACAGCGAATACTATCAGTCGGTCGCGGAAAAAAGACATATCCTGAATTTCGAAAGTGGTGGCGGAGAAAAAATTTCCCCAGTTTGTCGCAGAAAAATTCGCGAATTTTGACAAAGTATCGCGATAAAAAAAAATCATGAATTCCGTGAAACGATCGCCGAAAACAAAAACGCGAAATTTGGTAAAGGATCCACGGAAAAAATTTGAGTTCCGTGATACGATCGCTCCCAAAAAATTGAGAAATTTGCAATAGGTCATAGGAAAAATTGCGAAATATCCTTCAACGATCGTAGCAAAACATAGCGAAAAGAAATAACTATTATCATTAATCGATGGGGGAAAAAATCGCGAATTTTGCAATTCGTCACGGAAAAAATCGCGAATCTCCTCAAACAACTGTAAAAAATATCTTGAATTTTACCAAATGTTACGGAAACAAATGGCAATCTTCGTCATTCGGTCGCGGATAAATCATCGCAAATTTCGTCAAAAGAATGGACAAAAAATTGCGAATTTCGTCTAACGATCACAAAAAATCGCAAATTACGTCAAATGGTCGCGGGCAAAAAACGCAAATTTGGTAAAAGTAAATTGAGAATTTAACCAAATGATTGCGCAAAAAATCACGAATTTTATAACTCGGTCATGAAAAGTAAATCACGAATTTTGACAAACGATCTGGAAAAGAATCGGGAATTTCGTCAAAAGATCTCTAAAACAAATAGTAACTACCATCAATCGGTCGCGGAAAATGTATATCGCGAATTTCGACAAGTGGTGGCGGAAAAAAATCGATTTCGTCAATCTGACGTAGAAAAATTTGCGACATTTGGCAAAGGATCACGGAAAAGATCGCAAAATCTCCTTCAACGATTGTATAAAAAGATCTCGGAAAAAAGTAAGTATTTTCGTCAATAGATTGGAAGGGGAGGGGGCGAAATCGAGAATTTTGGAATTCGTCGCGGAAAAAATCGCGAATCTCTTCAAACAACCGTTGAAAAAGTGTGATTGGGAAGATGACTTTATAGGTGCTTTGAAGAAAAAGATCAAATATTTTCAGTAAAAATAGTCACTGAAATCCGGAAAAGACGCCTTTTTTCTTGAAATAGCCGCTTTTTAATGGTTTTCGGCCTAAAATAGTCGTCATAGCCACCGGATGCTGAAAATAGTCGCTTTTAGTAGCAAGTGGCGGCCCTGCAATTTTATATTAAGAAAAATTGGAATTTTGTTGAGAAATTGTGTCGAGCCGAACCGGGACTGATTTATTTGATTTTTTTCACGGGCCGGGCTTGTTTTCACTGATTTTTGTACGAGCCGGCCCTGGTCGTAAACTGTGAAAATATAAATGAGCCGGGCCCGGGTGGAACTTTTAATTTTCTCGCCGGGCTGAGCCTGGGCCTTGGAATTGGGGTCTGTGCAGACCTCTAGTGTGCCCACCAGGGACGTGCAAAGAGCGGGCTAAAGAAACGGTCGCCCCAGGCATTAAATTTACGCTGCAATTTCTTTGTCTCTCTTGATCGGTTTTTTCCCCTGTCGCTAAACACCATGAATTCTCTAAGAAATAAGTGCAATTTTCTTTTATGCTATTTAGTTGTTCTGAATTCCTAAATTAAAATTAAACCTTTTAAAGTTCCAAAATGAACGCGAAATATTTATTCGATAGAATTTATTTTTGTTTCTGCACTTTATCAATTTTATTACACCTATCACAAAAAGAAAGATTTTTTTTTTGAGGGGGGGGGGGCGCAAAATTGAAAATTCGCTCGGGACGCCGTTTTTACCTAGCACGACCTTGTTGCCCCCCCAAAATTTCTGGTCACGCTACGCCTATGAGAATCAGCATACGTTTTTGGATTAGAAATCTTAGCATACAGTCTACGAGCTTCAGTGATTGATAAATGGTTATCAGATTTGTATTTTTGGAAATCCATTTCCCTTAGTCGGGCTGGACACTTCAGATCAGACGCCAGGTGGGAGGCTTGACAATTAGAGCAAGTAAGCTCGGCAGTACTGCATGTGGCAGACGCATGTTTACCCCCACACTTCCTGCAGGTGGTTTCATTCGGACATTTGCTGGTAGCATGGTTAAATTGCCAGCAGTTAAGACACTGGCGTGGTCTGTCATAAAAAAGTCTAATTCTTTCCGTCATATAAAACAACTTGATCCTTTCAGGAATAAATGTGCCGTAAATAGTCACTAAAACAGTTTCCGTTAATTTGGTAACACCATTATCCTTTCTGGTAAAACGCCGCAAATCCTTAACCTTCAGCTTATTTTCGGCTTGAATTTCCTTTCCCAACTCTTCGAGACTAATACTCGTATCGATATTGTGTAAGACAAACCGTGACGTGATAGTTTCCTGTAGAATATACGCCTTGACCTGCACATTAAGTAATTTGTCAATACCAGAGACCGCCTGAGCGCATTGAGCATCAGACGTCTCGACTAACAATTTATCCGTCCTGGTAAAACGAATTTTTAAAGGCGCATTTGGACCAACTATTTTATCAAAATCAGCTTTTAAAGCCACAGGCCTATTTCGAGGAATCTTACCCTCAGTCGCTTCAAGAAAGACGCAAACACTGGAGACTCCATTTGCGAACGCATAAGTAACCTGTTGCGAAGGACTACTAACTTCTTGCACAAATATTTCTGGGTCACCAGCACTCGCATCTGTAATAGTAAAAATGGACGACATACTGAACGATAAAAACAACACAACCAGTCCTCGACCTGCGAGTCAGAGAAAAAAATAAAAATAAACAACTCTTAAACACAGCAAAAAGTAAACATTTACAAACGCGGAAAGCTTACCACGCCACACAGGGCTGGAGACCACGTTGAAACAAAAAGCAATAATGAAAAAGGGAAAAACTACAACCTGTAGCTCTAGAGACAAAACGGGGACACCACAACTTGAAGCACGGAGCCGGGCCGACAGCAACCTACCTCGACCACGAACACCTCGCCTTCGGTTTTTTCCGATATAGTAAAAAACGCACGGAAGCGACTCAAGAGTGAAAGGTTTCATTCTCTCATTGGTTGATCAGAAACCGGTCTTGGCTTGCTTCTCATGTATGATTTGGCGATGAAATACAAGCACTTTGAGAAATATCGTACCTAGTTAATTCATGCTATTTTGGTGAGAGATTTCTGTGGACGAACTCGTCTAGTGGTTAACGCGCTTGTCTAGCAAGCTCAAGTACGCCAGTTCTATTCTCCCGGTTACTTTTATATTTTTTATTTGTGTTTTGTTTCGATTTTTATTAAGTTGGTTAATAAAGATTTATCGACTTTTATTATCCGTTCATTTCCAACAATTTTTTTAATTGTCAATTAAATAATTAAATACAATTTTGATTAAATTAAGTTTTAATTGTTATTAAATAAAATAAAATTTAGTTTTAAATAAAACTGAAATTTTATTTTTATAAAATAAAATTTAGTTTTAAATAAATTTCAAAATTCATATAAGCTATTTTTTTTATGAATTAAAGTGAACATTTATTGTAATTAAATAATAATATCTCCTAAACTTACATACATTATTATTTTCCCTTATAACTTTAGTATCAGATAAATATTAAATTAGCAAAATTAATTTTTCAAAGTTTTCTTTTAAAATTAATTAGTATTTTTCATACAGAAAAACTTGATTCATTTATTATCAAATGCTTTGTAATTTTTTATTACGTATAAAATAATGTTAATGAAATTAATTTTTAAACTCATATTACTTATAAGCTATTTATTTCAATTTCTTAAAATGAATATTTTTGAAAATATAATGTTATTTCTTACACTTATATAAATATTTTTATTTTTATCTTATATTATTTAACAATATATCTGAATACATAACTATATTCAGTTTATTTTATTTGAAAGTAAAATTTTATTAATTTATGAATTCATATTAATAATATTATTAACTTAGCAAGTAATTAATTATTTAAACCAATTTGTAATTGTTAAATACTTTTTATTAAAATTTCCTAAAAAAATTTTAATTGTTATTATTAAAAAATTCTAATAAACTACTTTTCAAAACAATATATATATTATATATATATTATTTGAAAACTCAGTCAAAAACATAAATTATTTTTATTAAAAAATTATTATAAATTTCCCCTTCACTATTACCACCCTAAATATTTGAAAACTAAATTAAAGCTATAAGTCCAAGTAATCATTAATTAGAAATATTTAATGCGACAAAATACATTATAAAAACTTCTTATAGTTTTTGGTAGTTATTGCTCAGATATTATTGTTTTGGGTTCCAACTTTTTTTTCTTCTTTTGGGTGTGTGAAAAAAAAAAAAAAAAAAAAAAAAATCTGTCATTATTATTTAATTTATTTTTTCATTATATTTCACTACAAGTGTGAGCTATGATTTATTTTAGCTTGACCTTTTTCATTCACTATCTATGAAACATTTTATTTTTAGATTTTTTTTTTTTTTTTTTGCCCTATTTGTTATTTTGCAGCAATAATAAATAGATATTAATATTGCAAATTACTATAAGGGCAAAGTAGAATTTAGATGATCTAAATCCCTTTCTGACAATTTTGATTATTTCAATACTAGTTTGGCCATTTAATTATTTATATTTACGCATACAAACTGCCATGAAAAAAAAAATGCATACAATTTCACTGAGTATTTTTATTAATTGTTTTTTATATATTTATTATTTTTTTAAAACACATCAGCTATCAAGGAAGGGGAGGGGGAGTGCTTGAGTTTACTGTTCTTTGCACAGATAACTACAGTCAAAACACATAGGTAATTAAATGCAGTTGCGTAGCCAGGATATTATTTCGGGGGGGGGGGGGGGGGCGTCTAATCCCCTAAGCTTCTCTCCTCCTGATGCAAAGCTATAAATTAAAAACTATTAATTTTACTTTTCGCATAAATATCAATTTTATACTTTTAAAATATGGGATATGTTTTGTAAGTCTAATTTACATACACCTGTATATACAAAAGGAATAATGTGTAATGTGTAATTTAAAAATAATAAGTCTAAAATATTTAAATTGATTACTTTCTTAAAAGAAAGTCAGTTCTATCAATTTTTTGCAGGGAAAAAGGGATATTTTTAAAAATACCATATCATTGTTTTCCGTGAATCACTTTATATGAAAAATAAATTTAAATTCCTTACATGTCGCAAACAAAATTTAATATGATTGCAACATAATACTTGAAATAATCTCAAGTGACACTTGGCGATTTGTTTTGGTGGTGAAATGAGATGTGCCCTCTGATTTGTTAGGAAGAAATGTCTACCACTGCTCAATAATCAGGTCTTGTAACCTTGAGAAGTAAATCACGGGATTCTTGTTTCTTCTCAACCAATGGGAGAATGGAACCTTTCACCCTTGAGTCTCTTCCAAAACGCACAAGGTCTAGAAGGTCGAAAACTTGGTTTTTTCATTAGAGGGTCAACCTATTCACAATACCAGAAAATCAGAGTTACCCGAATTTTTGCAAGGCAAGGCCTTTTTTGAGCTAATTCTACTGGACTATTCTTTTTTGTTCGTTAGTTTGCTTCAATGGAGCAATTTTGGGAAAAAATTACTTTTGAAAACAACTTGTCAACATATGTAATAAGTCTGTTAGATTACGTATTGAATAAGAATGTAATCCGACAAAATATAGTAATAACATAAAAAATATTATGTATTTTCGATACTAAAGTGCAATTTCGGGTCAAATAATATAAAAACTAGAAATATAACATACCACGGCAACGATATTCAACGAAAACAACCAACATTCGATGAATCGATTAAATGATTCATTGCATGGAATACGAATCATTCAAATTGATTCAATCATTTGGCGTCTCTTATAAATACTGCAAAAATGGCTTTGATATTTTGTGTATTTGATATTTATCAAAAGAGTTTTTTAAGGTTAGTTTATTTATCACTAGTTCAATTATCACCTACCTGACAACATGACAAATTAAAAAACTATGCAATTATTATGATATTCTTAAAGTTTGCAAGCACGGTGATTTCTTATATTTAATTTATTTAAATGTTTAGTCTGTCAAAATGTTATTTTATATTTTTTCTACCTCCGTATGGAAGATCTTCTCCATGAAATTCTGCTACACACCAAAATTCTTTGACGTATGATTCTTAATTACACTGATTCGATTTCGCTTTTCCAATTTCCATTCCTTTCTTTTCATTGAATCAAGAAATAGTACAATTGAGGTAAATTAGGATACTTTTATGTTAGCCAAAATTTTTTTAATCTCGCCAATCTTATAAAAGTAGCCTTTAACAAATAGACAATATTTTAAGAATATAGTGAAATATATCTTTGTGTGAATGAATGAAGACATTAAAATATTTTGACAAAAAATAATTAATATTAGTTATAAAAAAACGATAATTTTTATTATAATTTAAAATAAATGTTACTCGTCCAATGTCTGACAGTTTGGAGCACCCCCTCAATGCTCATTCTGCAGCTTGCCTTTATCCAAATACATAAAATGAAAGAACGTACTTATATATTTCATCACAATAAAAATTGTGTTTTAAAATCATACACATTTCAAAATATTAAATGTTGAAAACTGTACTTTTTCTTCTTTTTTTCCAATTTTAAGGGTCCTGAGATCCCTTAACAAATCTTTTTTACAATAAGGTGAGTGAAGACAGACAACTCTAGTTTCCAGAGCAATCCTTAGGATATCTCACCATCAGATGGCTTACTTCTGAGTAATGCGAAATTGGCCGAAAATAAAATCTAGATTTGACTTTGTTCTATGGTATAAAAAAAAAACTTGAGTTGTAATGACAGTAACACTGTTTTTATGAAGGGATTTATAGACTGTGTTTTGGAAATCTGCACATCAGGGACTTCAACATCCCATTTCTATTTTGATGTCACTTCACATAGCATCTGGTATTACATTTTGTGCTACCTATATTTATGAGCATGCAAAATTTCCCAAAGATACAGATAATATAACTTTCAGAAACGCTGAAATTCCGTTAAATTTATCGTTTTTTAAATGCAATGATGTTCTAGAACTGCTTATTAGCCTAATTCTTTCAGACAACAGTTAAAGTGTCATCACTGAAAAGTAACGTTACACATAACCATAAGCCAACCGGAAAACGAAGCAAATGTATCATGGTACAGTTGAATACTAATCCTCTACTGCATTTTTTTAAAACTTCTAAACGTCTCACATTTTCAATTTTGACACCATCGTATGGGGAAAAAAGTACTTTTAAATGCAATTTTTTGAAATCTGCATCTCTTTATTTTTGAGGCATTCCCGTTTTTGCAGATTTGAATGCCATTTCTATAAGGATGGTCACTGAACTACTCCATTTCCATAGAAAGTAAAAGGAAAAATAGTTGATTACTCTATCTTTTTGTTACAATTTTCTCATAAAAACTGAAAAAGTCATTAAAATATATACAGAATGGAACCATTTATCTGGAAACTAGAAAACCAGTTATCCGGAATGATATTTCTAATAGACTTATTTCAGAATCTTTGTAGGAAAAAGTATCATAACTGCCAGTTTGACATATTCATTGCTTGAAACAATTGTATAATTTGATGTCAACATCTAGTATTTGAAATGGACACATATTTAGTTGTATTTTAGATGTTTTAATTTTTATGCTGAGGAAACAGAAGAATTTTTGTTCCCAAGGGATTCCCATAAATTACCTCCTTTCAAACTCTAGTTAACTTTTGATCTTTCTTGCATCTGATTTTTAATCCAAGTAATCTAATAATTTAAAATCAGAAATAATGCCACAACCAGATATATTCCATGAAACTTATCACATGGATGCTGCTTTAATGCCCAACCAGTTAACCGGAAAAACCAGTTATCCGGAATACATCTGACCCCAACCATTCCGGATAAATGGTTCTGTACTGTACTATGCCAAGAATATCGTCTGCTATAAAAATGTATTTTAAAGAATACTGGTGTCATGGGTGGAAAATAAATCATTTTCTCTTCATTGACTTAATTCCTATCCAAAAGCTGAAAGAATGCCATTTTATGAATCCGTGTGTCTTTTCTGAATTTTGAAAAAATAGAAATGAATTGTTTTTGGTAAAACAAAGAGTTATTATAAATGCTAATTTTCAGTATCCATATGAAAGTTACAAACAAACGAAGTTATAGGATTCATTATATACCCGATTTTTTGGGTAGAGTTTCTTGAAGGACGACATTACTTTTTGCTGGGTTGTGTACAGGGCTATTACAATAGATGGACCCGATAAAAAAAAAAAAAAAAAAAAACATATTTTCAAAACTATACTGCACATATTACAAAAAGTGATACATGAATTTAAATAGAAATATGCCAAGTTCTTTTCAGTTAAAAATGTTCGATCTGTGACCCTCTTGTTACATGGCATATGTCCAATCTGTAATCGAGTTCGTTCCAAACATTTTGTAGCATCACTCTGTCAATGGTTCTGAAAGCTTCACAAATGCGTTCTTTAAGTTCTTAACACTTTGTTTTCGGTGTTGATGGTAGCTAAACAATGTCTTTGACACTGTCAGAACTTAAAGAACGCATTTGTGCAGAATTCAGAACCACTGACAGAGTGATGCTACAAAATGTTTGGGACGAACTGGATTACAGATTGGACGTATGCCGTGTAACAAGAGGGTCACACATCGAACATTTGTAACTTAAAAAAACTTGGTATATTTCTCTTTAAATTCATGTACCACTTTTTATAATATCTGCAGTAGTTTTGAAAATAGGATTTTTTTTTTTTTTATCGGGTCCATCATTTGTAATAGCCCTGTATTATTCCGCGATAGTGACATCCTCTGAATACTTTTCTATTTTTCTATAGATGTTTAAGACTGGATCGTCCATTGGAATTCTTCAGAGTATGCAAAAATGACGTCATTTTATATAAAAATAAAAAAGTGTGTATTTTAAGTCTTAAAACTGAAATACGTTTTGTACTATCTATATTTTTTTTTTCTTCAGAGGCGGCACTAAGTTCTGAAAAAGCAGATATCCTGCTTCCTGCTTGTCCTTGTAATTGTTTTTAGTCTAAAAACTGAAGTACAGTTTCCTCGCTCCTTGTCCATTGCAGTTTTATATAACTGTTTTATTTTCTATTGTAGTATGTCTTGCAGTTTCAGTTAAGGTGTAACTTTATTAAAATAAGCATTTTGTGTTAGAAGGTTTTATCTTAATAAATACCATTAATATCTTAAGGGGGCTGGTCACTCAGCTTCAGATTTCGCCTCACTCATGTAAAGTCTATGGACTTTTGATGCATTCGTCTATTTAAAATATTGCCTCGGGAAGTTCATATTTTTAACCTCTTTTTTTCTGCACACTTCCTAAAGAGGTCTCTTTTTTTTCTTAGTTCTCAAAATATTTCTGAAGTATCTACTTAATTTTATAGGAAGTATTCAAATCTGATTCACAGCCTGCTTTTAACACATAAAATAATAAATTCAACGTAGATTTTAGATATATTTTGAAAAACTAAAAAAAAAAAGAGACATCCTTTATTTAAAACTAGACAGATGTGGCAATCCTAAAACTTTGTTCTATCTCATACATATTAATACTTCCTGAAAAACACAGCATAGCAGTGCCACTGGTTAGATGATTTGCACCGAAATCTAATCAGCAACAACTTATGTCAACTTCTAACTGAATCTGAAGTTTTGTGAAAATTCGTGCATTAGTATTTGAGTAGAGCTATGGTGGAAATCGTAAAAAATTTTACATAGCAGCACCACCTGTTGGGCGATATATACCAACACCTAATAAGCAACAACTTAAGTCAATTTGGTAACTGAATCTGAAGTTTGATTAAAATCCATGAATTACTTCTTGAGATAAAACTATTTCGGGAATCAGGAAGAATGCAGCATAGCAGCGCCACCTGTTGAGCGATTTACACCAAAACGTAGCCAGCGCCAACTCATATCAAGGACTAACTAAATCTGAAGTTTCATAAAAATAAAATTCGTGCATTAGTTCTTGAGATAGAGCCATTGCAGAATTCGTAAAAACTGCAGCATAGCAGCGCCATCGGTTGAGTGATTTGCACCCAAAACTAATCAGCATCCATTTATATCAGGGACTAACTGAATATAAATTTTTATTAAGTTCTGTGCATTAGTTCTTGAGATAGAGAGCCCACAAAATTTGTGTCACATACAAACAGACTCACAGACAGACATTTCGTAAAATCATGTTTTTCTTGATCTTTGACCCCTAAAACGTGTAAATTCATCGAAAACCAGAATTAAAAATTTTCATGAATTTAATACTTTCTTCTTGTAGAGACAGAAGAAAGTAAAAAGATTTTCAAAATATGAATTTTCCATGAAGATACTTTAAATATACGACGGCATCAAAAGCCCATACACTTTTCATTACGCATGAGAATTCTGAAGCTGAGTGACCAGCCCCCTCAATAGCAATACCCGTCCTTACCTGTCCACTAAGAAACACGTTGAACGATAGAGAGATAGGGATATTGTGGAAATACATCCTAATCAACTCTGGTTCAGGAAAATTTAATATTCAGTACTCGACTGCAAACTATCCTTAAATATTCAATAGGTATAAATGACAGATTCACACTATGTACACTTATTTTACATTAAAATTTTGAAAACGAAAAAAAGGAAAAGTGAACTAAAAACGATGGATAGTGTGCAAATAAACCATGTTATACAAAGTAACATTCATTGTGGATTAAGGTACTACCTACTAGGGATACACCAAATAGTAATTTTGGCCAAATACGAATACCAAATATTCGGCGTACAGATGAACTGAATACAGAATATTCATCTAGCTGAATAGTAATTGTTAGGCCAAATAGAAACTATTCGGTCTAACTGAATATTTGGTATTCGGCCGAATAGAAACTAATCGGCCGAATACCGAATATTCTGCTGGCCGAATACTTTTATATTTCAAAGTTTAATGGAATTAAAACGTTAAATTTTAAACCATTTTTACATAATATTTAATACAGAAACTTACATTTTCATAAACAAAATGTTTTTACAAGTAAACTTTATACTGTAAAAAATTTGCTTTGAGTTATTTAAAAAGAGGCTAGTAATGAAATTTTTCAGTTAATAAAATTTTTAAATTTCATGGCTTCTTCTGTGAATTAAACCAAATCATTAAAATTTTCTTAAACTCTTAAGCAATCATTTTAAAATCAAAGATAAATTGTGAAAAAATTGGTTGAAACTTTACAGGGCCATATACTATCTTTATTTGTCAGGAAGAGACTAAAGTAAAAATAAATAAATAATACAATCTATGTATTCAAATTCCAAATGGTAGCAACTCAGAAAGACTAAATTTTGATTTAGCAAGGAAGTTTTTAAATGCAGATCAGTGTCTGGAATGGGCAATCATTTTCAGAGATTGTAAACATGCAGGTTGTTCCTAAAATCTTACAACGTAATTTCAGTGGCGATAATATTGTCAATATAAACATTTTTTGAACACGAAACAACATCTCAATCCATTTATTCCGTCAATACATTCAATCAAAAACACTGGGTGTGTTACTACATGCCGAAACTGCATTTTCGTTCACAACTTTATCAATAATGAAGATATTTTAAGTGATATTTCTTCATATTAATTTTGTTTGTGTTAAATGTGACGATGTCATTGAAAATGACTGAATTTTGGGTAGTGTTAAATTATAAATACTGGCAACTGTATTTCTGAATAAAGAAATGTTTAGCTCATAGTTGTTTAGTGGCAATTTCCAGAACTTCTCATCATGATATCATACTTCACAGAAAGCAAACCATAACCATGTCTGTTGAAAATATAGTTACGATATCTTCATTATTGTTAAGGTAACAAACGAAATCCAAGTTTGACCTTGGATGAAATGATGTACATTGAATAAATGGATTGCAATTACAATTTCCTAGATAAAAATTATCTCTTTGTATCAACTCTGAAAGATTTTCTATTTTGTTTAGAAACACCATTTTTTGTCAGCAAGAAACAAATTATTTACTAGATATGTTCAGGAACTTGCATTTTTACATCATTAATTCCTATGAATTCCTCATTAATGGCTAATTTTCTGAAGTGATACTTAACAAGCAGCAAATACATAGTGTAAAAACATTATCTTTTATTTAAATGTGATTCTGTTCTTAATTATTTTGAATATCTTTATAAGTTGACAGTTAAAAGTAAAAGTTGTGTAAGGTTTTTAAAATATGTTTTAAAAGGGTTTTTTTTTTAAGTATTTGGTACGACCGAATATTTAGATATTAGGCCAAACCGAATGTTCGACAGTCCAAATTGTTTGATATTTGGCCAAGCCAAATATTAGGCATACAGAATTGTTTGATATTTGACGAAACCTAATATTCGGGAACATGGCCGAATACCAAATAGATACAGGATATTCGGTACACCCTACTACCTACATTATCATTCAATCTGTAGGCATAATCTAATTCCTGAAACTTTAATAAAAATACAGTTGAAAATAAAACTATTACTTTATAGAAAACACTATAAGTGTTCGAATGGATGTTATATACTAAAAAAAGAAAATATCCAAAAAGTTCAGTGAGGACTTTAAAAATTGAATGACATTCATTTTACCTTTTATTTTGAAGTTTCTATTATTTTAAGACCATAAGATTACTTGTTTGGCCAAAAACAGACAAAAAACTAGAAAACAGGAATTCTGCTTTTTCAGAATTTAGTGTGACCCCCGATGAAAAAAAATCTATATGTATATATAGAGAGATAGTACAAAACATATTTCAGTTTTAAGACTTAAAACACATGCTTATATTTTATATAAAATGACGTCATATGCAGCATCCGCTGAAGAATTCCTCATTTGCGATTCAGTATTAAACAATATATACTTCAAGGAGCCAGGGGGCAGTTGTCCAACATCCCCGACAGTAATACTATGGAAGTACTAACAGGCACTGAATCATGGCAGTGCTTGGAAAAATACTTAAAAATAATTAGGGGGTGGGACAAACAACAAATTCCTGATCTCATATGAAAAATAAAATGAAAAGAAATTAAAAATATTAAAATTAAAGCTGGAAAACAACTAGCAGCGAATCCAACGCGGCGCCCAAATCAACCAACAAAGGACGAAGCTACCAGACTGCACCCGGCATACGCAGATCGTGGCCTTGAGAAAGGTGCTTTGTAATGCCTCGGCTTAGTCTGGATTAGGAGAGCTGCACACAGCGGTAGCTGAGGGTAAAAAACAAAAACCCACTCGGAAGAAAGAGCCTTTGTAATGCTTCGGCTTCGCCTGGATTAGGTGAGCTGCACACAACGGTAGCTGAGAGAGAAATGACAAAAACCTGCTTGGTAGAAAGGCCCTTTGTAATGCCTCGGCTTCGCCTGGATTAGGAGAGCTGCACACAACGGTAGCTGAGGGGGAAATGACAAAAACTCGCTCGGGAGAGGTGTATTCATTGATGCAGGGAGAAATGGGAGTAGCTGAGTTTACAAGGAAGAAAAATTATTGGCTGAGAGAGGTTTATTATAGAATCTTAAGAATTTGTCGAGCAGAGACAAGGCAAAATCAGAGTTTAAAAATACAGATACAATATTAAAGATTAAGAGAAATTAAAATTTAGAAGATATACAGGATATCTAATATCATACCTAATTTCGGTCTTTTTCTGTTATGGGTGTCAAGTTAAACAACATCTACACTTGTACAGTAAAGTAAGCTATGACGTCACTATCGCTGAATAATACACAAATACAAATAAAGATATCTTCATTCAAGAAACTCGACGAAAAAAAATTTCGGTTTTCTTATGATTCATAGGCCTTTATTTGTTTGTAAATTTAATATATACTTAAAATTAAATTTAGTTTATAATAGCTCCCTGTTTTATCAGAAATCATTTATATATTTTTTAAATAGCACGCATTTTAAATACATTTCTTTTTTCAGTTTTTAAGAGAAAAAGGCAAAAATAAAGATTAATTGCTATTTTTCAGCTGTTTTCCCTTTACTTTCTACAGAAGTGGAATACTTGAGTTGCCAAAATTAAACAAATGGTGCTAAAAACTACAAAATTACCTAAAAAATAAATGGGGCAAATTTTTCAAGCAAATTGTATTTAAAAGTACCTTTTTTCCAAATATAAAAATTGAAAATGCGCGATGCTTAGAAATTAAAAAAAATGCAGTAGAGATTATTCCGTACAATGATAAATCTGCTTTGTTTTATGGCTGGCTTATACAACGTAACGTTATTTTTTGGAGACTACACATTAATAGGTGGGAGAAAGGAATAGCATACCGGGAGCTTTAAAAAAAAATGAAGTTAGAGTATGTGCTAATGTCTATTCCGAAATTGTCCTCCTTACTTATGAAATTCTTCCCTTCACCAGGTGGAGCATAAACTGTCTCCTTAAATTTCAAATATTTAAAAAATTCCTATAAAGTTTTTGTAATGTATTCGCACCTCCATGTATCAAACTCCATGCTTTATTTATCTGTTCCAACCAGGGTTGGCAGGTTTTTGACACATGTCAGTTTTTGACAGTTTAAACTGCGGTTTAAACCGTCATGTCAAAAACCCCTTGTCAAAACCCTCAAATACTTACAGTGATCTGTAAAATTTCACATCAAATGTCACACATTAGATGTAATATTTAAAATTCACTATTTACTATAATTGTATAATTAGTATATAGTATTAGTAATAATTACAGGGTTGGCAGGTTTTTGACATGTGTCAGTTTATGTCGGGTTTAAACCGTCATGTCAAAAACCTCAAATACTAAATTGATCTGTAAAAATTCAAATTAAATGTCACACATGACAACATGACATGTAATATTTTAAATTCACTCTTACTGTATATCAGTAATTAGTACATAGTAAAGTATTGTTAAGTACAACTTTTTAACAGGGTAAAATTTTTAATTTTTTGTAAAATTGTGTTTTTCTAAAAAGTAGACATTAAGCTCACCCGAGCTGTACATTTTTTCTCTTACTTAAAATCGTTTTAATTTCGCTTACTTTTTAGAGCTTGCATTAGCTAGTTTTTTTTATGGGGAAAAAAAACTTAGAAATGTGTAGATTTTTTTGTATATATAACAAGATAATGTGCATCAATGTTATTCTAGTCTAGGCAATAACCATTCCATTCAAAATTGAAATTGGATTATTAATTTTAAACATTTACAAAATAAGAGAAGTAATAAAAAAAAAAAAAAAAAAGCTTAAAGTCAAAATCTTTTTAAAACATGCTTTCTTTCAATATATAAAAATGTTTTCGATTTTAAAACTGAACAAAATTGGCTCGGTCATCTAAAAGAAAATTCCTGTAAGCCCATATTGAAAAAGTGCATAATAGAAGGGATCAAATCATGAAACCATACCATTGTTTGGCTTATACTTTGCATCCCAACCATCAGGGTCAAGGGTTGACTGCTGTATCAGTTGATTCAGCTCGTGCTTGAGCTACGGAGAGAGTTTATGGATGCTTACCCATACTGATTGTGTATGAAGCTAAAGAATCCCCTTTTCAGTCTTCCTATTTCAGTGCTATAGGGAGGACTCCATTGTTTGATGGAAAGGTATCACTAAATGCAACAGCTTTTTGAGCCTGCTTCAAAACTTGCTCATCTAGCAATGCTTTTGCTATCAAGTCCTACTAGCTCAGCATCAATTAAGAGACAGACTATTTTCTAACGCTTCATACACTCTAAACTCAAAAATCTTTTGGATGTAAATAAATGTGCTAAACACGTGGTGTGCTGCAGCATGCTGTGGGGTAAAATTGATCCGGATTATTTAATTGTACAAAATTATTTTCTTCTGGTTGAAAAATCCAAAAAAAAAAATATTTTATTGCAAATAATATATTTTTTAAATTATTAAATTTCAATAAAAGATCACATAAATCATTGACTTATTTAATGTTTATC
This sequence comes from Maratus speciosus, assembly GCA_963932465.1. Lineage (NCBI taxonomy): Eukaryota > Metazoa > Arthropoda > Arachnida > Araneae > Salticidae > Maratus > Maratus speciosus. The sequence continues at coordinate 86,365,556 of OZ010794.1, forward strand.
TATTGTTAAAATGTTTTAGCGTGTTACATGTATTTGGCAGTTTTCGACGTTTTAAACCAGTTTTTGACAGTTTAAACCAGTTTTTGACGTCAAAAACCCAACCCTGGTTCCATCTCAACTCAATATTTTATGTAACTTACTTACATGGATCTGGCAACAGTATCCACGGTTGTTCAGTTTTAAATAAAGATGCTGTGAACATGTAACGCCTGTCAGTTTTATTTTAATTGAATCTGTGTTATTTATTTAAATATGTCTTGTAGATATATTGCAAATTTGGCGACGAGGCAAACTTTTTAATTATACAATGTTATTTTCGTAAAAAGTTCCGATCGATTACGTTATTTTAATTCTGCAACTTGTGATATTTTCGTTTGCTGTGCAGCATGTCAACGGATCCAAATAACGTGACTGTGGTAAACACGGGAATTGTGGCAAATATCAGCCAATTTAATTTAAATGATGACTGGAACATTTTTATAGAACGTCTGGAACAATATTTTTTAGCTAACAGAGTTGAAGATGATCGCAAAGTGCCGGTTCTACTGACGAGGGTCAGCAAAGCAGTTTACAAGGTACTATTAAAAAATTTGTGCGATCCTGTTACACCATCCAGAAAAACTTTTGATGGAACAATTTCAACCTGCAGTTTCCGTGTACTGTAAACGAATTGTGTTCGACTCACTGAAACAGTCCCAAGAATCCGTGCGAGACTGGTACGTGAAAGTGAAAACACAAGCAGCAGAGTGCGAATTCGGTTCGAGCCTTAAAGACAGAGTCCGAGATAAATTTGTTACTGGAATGAGGCCAGGGCGTATCCTTGATCGTCTTTGTGAAGAAAAGCTCACCACCACACTGGCTAATTTACTGGACATTGCCCAGAGTAAAGAAGTGCTACTTCAAGAAGCAAGACAAGTTGAAATCAACAAGGTGCAATTCAAACCTTCAAAAGAGAGGGTGATGCCGCCAAACAAAAAGTTCACAAAAGCCAATCATCAAAGAGACGATGTGTTAAAATGTTATCACTGTGGTAAAGGTAATCACGATTTTAAAAAGTGTAAATATAAAGACTTTAAGTGCAATACGTGTAACCGGAAAGATCATATCAGCAAGGTATGTAAATCTAAAGTTTCTGTAAATTCGGTAGAAGATGAAAATTGCCATTATATTGATATGTATACCATAGATATGTCATATGTAAATCCTTTATGTTTAAATCTTAAATTAGAAGGTAAGGAAGTTAAAATGGAAGTGGATACAGGAGCTGGTGTTTCATGTATTCCTTTTTCATTCTATAAGAAAAATTTGAGACATATTGTATTAGAGCATACTAATCTTAAGTTAAAATCTTATGGAGGGCATGTTGTAATTCCGGTTGGGCAAATTAATGTTTCTATGGAACTTAATGGAATTTCTAAAATAGTCAATATGATTGTTGTTAAAGAGTCTGAAAAATTGTTATTAGGGCGAAATGTTTTAAATGATTTTGGATTAAATGTTGTTGTGGGTAGCACTAATGTGAACCGAATTTCTGTAGGGGAAGGCAATTTAGAATTACAGTCATTATTAACTGAATATTCAGATTTATTTAAAGATGAATTGGGTACTTATAAGGTAGATAAAGTACATTTAGAACTTGAGGGTAATGTAAAACCTATTTTCCATAAACCACGACTAATTCCTTTTGCTTTTAAAGAAAAAGTTAAGTTAGAGATGGATAACTTAGAAAAAAAGGGGGTAATTACAAAGGTAGATAATTCTCAATGGGGCACACCTCTGGCTCCTGTAATGAAACCTAATGGAAAGATATTAGGGTCTGTGCAAATTATAAAATTACTGTTAACAAATATTTGAAGGATGATAATCACCCTTTGCCTAGGATAGAAGAACTTTTCGCAGCTTTACAGGGAGGACAAAGTTTTAGTAAGTTAGATTTATCTAATGCATACAATCAGTTAGTTTTAGATGATTCGACTAAAGAATTATTATCCTGGAGTACACCTTATGGTATTTATTTGGTAAACCGCTTACCTTTTGGAACTAAGCCAGCTTGTTCTATTTTTCAAAGAGTGATTGAGAAAACTTTACAAGGAATTGGGGGTACGGTTAATTTGTTAGATGATATTTTAATCACAGGTAGGAATGAACAGGAGCATTTAAAGAATTTAAAAGCAGTGTTGGATAGATTACAGAATGCAGGGTTTCGGGTTAATTTAAAAAAGTGTGACTTTTTCAAAGACAATATTAAATATTTAGGACATACTATCAGTAAAAATGGGTTGCAAAAAGATAATGCTAAAGTTAAAGCAATTTTAGAGTTTCCTCGACCACGTAATGTTAATGATGTTCGAATATTTTGTGGGATGGTAAACTATTATTCAAAATTTATTCCAGATTTATCACCAAAAATGAAACCGTTATATGATTTGTTGCAAAAGGATGTTGATTTCAAATGGTCTACCAAATGTCAACAAGCCTTTGAGAATGCTAAGAAAGAGTTAACATCAGACAGAGTTCTGATTTATTTTGATAGGTCTAAACCTTTGAGATTATCATGTGATGCTAGTCAAAATGGGATAGGGGCAGGGCCGTAGCAAGGTCTTCAGAGGCCCCCCCCCCAAACATATTTTTCGGGGCCCCCCTCTAAGATTTTAGAGAAATATCTATATTTAATTTTCCACCCGAGTTCCATTTTATAACAATACCAGCTCAGTTTCGCTGGTCGAATTTTCCAAAACGATCTTCAAACTGAACGAATTTGTAGTTGGGCTGCACTGCTTTCGGCAGCGTACACCCATAGGGGCTATGTCCGCTCCGATCTTGAATCATACGAACCTTGAATCATTGTAATTTTTTTATTTAGATCCAGATTAAATTCAAATTTTCAACATTTCGTTCACGTTGCTACAGGAACAGATTTGATATTCTTACAACGTGAATTTAATCAAAGGACTTGCAAAATTTAACTGAGAATTCTTTCATTTAGGAAAAAAATGTCAAAAAAATCGCCGAAGAACGCGAAAGAACGCCAAAAATTGCATAAAAATTTTCAAAGTTCATAGAGATCAAACTTTACTTATATTGGGCTAAAAGAATGAAACCGGGTTTATTTATTTTTTTTTTACGAATATTAAAAAAACTACCAGAAAAGTGAAAAAGCTAAAAATCACATAAAAATTCTCGAAAATTTTAAAAACAGCAGAGGACAAAATTTGGCAAAAAAGTTTGAAACTGAATTCCTTTTACAAATGTTATAAATTGCTAAGTATTGCTCATAAACAAAATAAATAAATAAAAAATATGGAAGTCGTTTTCGTATTTTCAATTTTCTCTTCAGTTTGACAATGCCATCCGCGTGGCCCAGAAAGATTTTTTTTTAAGCAGAAAATATTCACTTATAACAATTTTTTTCCCGCTCGGATTGGTGCCTTTTATTAAATACATATATATGTACGGATTTACTAATTAAAAAAAAATACTTTTGGGATGTTGTTTTCATACATTCCGGTTTTCTCCAGTTTAAAATTGTCACCCAAGGTGAAATCTAAGAAGAAAAAAAAATACCTTCCGATAGAAGGTATACCTTTCTTTGGGCATAGTTGACGGGTTTCCTAGTAGCTAATAATAAAGACAGACGTTTGTCTGTCCAGAGTTTTTCTTTGTCTGACCAGATGTTTTTCTGTTCCGTAGAAAATTTGACAGAAAGGTTACCTATATGCCTAAGTTGCTCGAAGCAGGTTTTTAAATTTTTTTATTCGATTTTTTTTCATTTAATTTTTTACGATATTTTTTGTATTTTTTCGAGTTTCGTGCTTTTCCCCCCACATTCATAAAAAGAATCTATTTTCAATCCATCTTTTCATTTTAGCCGAATATAATAAAGTAGTCTTCTTCGATTTTTAAATATTTCGCGAATTTTTTATGTGATTTTTAACTTTTTTTCGCGTATTTTTTTACATTAGTAAAAGAATCAGGTTTCAATCTTTTAGCCCGATGTACTAAATTTCGTCCTTTTTGCGATTTTTGAATTTTTCACGAACGTTTTTTTTTTTTTTTTTCCTTTTTAAGACCCCTGTGATTAGAAGAGATTTTATCTCACATTTGAAGAAACTTTCGTCTTTAGAAAGGAAAATTTCTAGAAATTTTGATGTTTGATTCGCGACTTCTTCGTGTTATGAAGGAAAAACGTCATACGTTCAGTTTCTAATCATCAAGTTCAGTTTCTAATAGGGAAAAGAACAATGCAGAAAAGTTGGCGGAACACTCCTGTGATTTGATTTGACAAAAATGCATCTTCATATTTAGTAAGGATGTTAGGTAATTTTTATGTTAGATTGGTGAGTTTTCTATATTTTCGCGGAAAATGAGAAGATCAAATCAAAGCTTTTTTTTTGTGTGTGTGTGTTTGAATGAAAGAAAAAGTTACGGAAAAAATCCTCAATTTACTGATTTCTTTCTTTCTTTCTTTTCTTTTTTTTTTTTTTTTTTTTTTTTTTTTTTCTTGGAGAGAGAGTGTAAAAGGAACCCAGTTTCTATCTTTTATCCCAATATAGTAAAAATTTTGCCATCTGTGGCACAGATTTTTGACATCCCTAAAAGGAATCAGGTTTCAGTCTTTTAGCTCAATATAGAAAGTATGTCCATAGAAATTTCTGAATTTTTTACGAACGTTTTATGTGATTTTTAGCGTATTTTTGTCTTTCACGGCGATTTTTTCACATTCCAGTTACAATCTTTTGGCTCGATATAATCAAATTTCTCTCAGCGATTTTTGAATTTTTGCCCATTTTTTTATAAGATTTTTACACCTTTTTTTTCGCGTTTTGCGGAGTTTTCTTGACATTTTTTTTTCTGAAACCGAAGAATTATCCAGTAGATTTCGCTGCTGTCATAATTAAGCTGAAGTGGAAAAATAACAAATTTGTTCCTGTAGCAACGTAAGCTACGATGCTGGAAAATTTTACTTTTATCTGGACACTATCACTTTTATCAAAAAAAATCATCAAAATTCGAAAAATATCGAAAAATTCAATGATTGTTTGATTCAAGATCGGAGCGGGAATATCCGGAACAGGTTTACGCTGCGGAAGGCAGTGAAAGCCCCCCAATGGAGAAATTCCAAAAAATAGGTTATTTTTTTAAAAAAGCAATTAGCGAAGCTCTGCTAGTAGATTAAATAAATACACAATGTAATTTAAGTATAGTTAACATAAGTAATTTATCGAGACAAGAGAAATGGAATGTTCAAAACGAAACAGATCGAATATAAGGGGATAGGCGGCATATGCAATGCACATAGATGCCCGCTTATTGGGGTCCCCAGCGAGATTAAGAAGCATATATTTTTTGAACATTTGAAAAAAGAAATGAGGCTTAAAAGTTTTGAATCTTGAGTTCCGAATTTTGCTCACTTTTAAGAGCGGCCCCCAAAAAGAAAATTTATAAACTATTTAGAGTATTCAAAACTTCTTTCATCTGGGCACCTTTAAAAAGAATGGCAGCTATAGAAAAAAAGGGCATGTCTGTTTTGGTTAAAAGAAGTAATAGTATTAAGAAAGTTTTTAACCTTATTGGGGCCCCAACAAGATTAAAAAGCATATTTTTAAAACATTTGAATAATAAAAATTGGGCCTAAAAGTTTTGAATCTTGAGTTCCAACTTTTCCTCACTTTTATAGGCCGCCCCAAAAAAGTCAATTAAAAAAGTATTTAGAGCCTGCAAAATTTCTTTCATCTGGGCACCTTTAAAAAGGATCGTGACTGTAGAAAGAAAGCACATATATGTTTTGGTCAAAAGAAGTAATAGTATTAAGGAAGCTTTGAACCTTATTGGGGCCCTCAACGAGATTAAAAAGCATATTTTTAAAACATTTGAATAATAAAAATGGGGTCTAAAAGTTTTCAATCTTGGGCTCCAACTTTTCCTCCCGTTTATAGGGGGCCTTAAAAAAGACAATTCAAAACAATTTAGAGCCTGTAAAATTTCTTTCATCTGGGAACCTTTAAAAAGAATGGTAGCTATAGAAAAAAAGGGCATGTCTGTTTTGGTCAAAAGAAGTAATAGTATTAAGAAAGCTTTGAACCTTGTTGGAGCCCCCAACGATATTAAAAAGCACATTTTTAAAACATTTGAATAATAAAAATTGGGCCTAAAAGTTTTGAATCTTGAGTTCCAACTTTTCCTCACTTTTATAGGGGCCCCCAAAAAAGTTAATTAAAAAAGTATTTAGAGCCTGCAAAATTTCTTTATCTGGGCACCTTTAAAGAGACTACTGGCTATAGAAAGAAAGCACATATCTGTTTTCAAAAGAAGTAATAGTATTAAGGAAGCTTTGAACCTTATTGGGGCCCCCCAACGAGATTAAAAAGCATATTTTTAAAACATTTGAATAAAAAGATGGGGCTTAAAAGTTTTGAATCTTTGGCTGCAACTTTTCCCACCTTTATAGAAGGGCCTAAAAAAGACAATCCATAAGAATTTAGAGCCTGCAAAATTTCTTTCATCTGGGAACCTTTAAAGAGAATGCTGGTTATAGAAAGAAAGCACATTTGTTTGAAGGAACTGTTAGTATTAAGGAAGTTTTGAAACTTATTGGGACTCCCAACGAGTTTAAAAAGGACGTTTTTTAAGCATTTGAATAAAGTGAGGCCTAAAAGTTTTTAATCTTGGGCTCCAACTTTTCCTCAAGTTTATAGGGGGGCCCTAAAAAAGACAATTAAAAAAGAAATTAGAGCCTTCAAAATTTCTTTCATCTGGGAACCTTTAAGGAGAATACGGGCTATAGAAAGAAAGCGCATATCTGTTTTGGTCAAAAGAAGTAATAGTATTAAGAAAGTTTTGAACCTTGTTGGGGCCCCCAGTGATATTAAGAAGCATATTTTTTAAACATTTGAATAATAAAAATTGGTCCTAAAAGTTTTGAATCTTGAGTTCCAACTTTTCCTCACTTTGATAGGGGGCCCGAAAAAAGTCAAATAAAAAAGCATTTAGAGCCTGCAAATTTTCTTTCATCTGGGAACCTTTAAAGATAATGCTGGCTATAGAAAGAAAGTGCATATCTGTTTTGGTCAAAGGAAGTAATAGTATTAAGAAAGCTTTGAACCTTGTTGGAGCCCCCAACGATATTAAAAAGCACATTTTTAAAACGTTTGAATAATAAAAATTGGGCCTAAAAGTTTTGAATCTTGAGTTCCAACTTTTCCTCACTTTTATAGGGGGCTCCAAAAAAGTTAATTAAAAAAGTATTTAGAGCCTGCAAAATTTCTTTCATCTGGGCACCTTTAAAGAGACTGCTGGCTATAGAAAGAAAGCACATATCTGTTTTGGTCAAAAGAAGTAATAGTATTAAGGAAGCTTTGAACCTTATTGGGGCCGCCCAACGAGATTAAAAAGCATATTTTTAAAACATTTGAATAAAAAGATGGGGCCTAAAAGTTTTGAATTTTTGCCTGCAGATTTTTCCCACCTTTATAGGGGGCCCTAAAAAGACAAAAAAGAATTTAGAGCCTGCAAAATTTCTTTCATCTGGGAACCTTTAAAGAGAATGTTGGTTATAGAAAGAAAGCACATTTGTTTGAAGGAACTGATAGTATTAAGGAAGTTTTGAAACTTATTGGGACTCCCAACGAGTTTAAAAAGCATGTTTTTTAAGCATTTGAATAAAAAAGTGAGGCCTAAAAGTTTTTAATCTTGGGCTCCAACTTTTCCTCCCGTTTATAGGGGGCCCTAAAAAAGACAATTAAAAAAGAAATTAGAGCCTTCAAAATTTCTTTCATCTGGGAACCTTTAAGGAGAATACGGGCTATAGAAAGAAAGCGCATATCTGTTTTGGTCAAAAGAAGTAATAGTATTAAGAAAGTTTTGAACCTTGTTGGGGCCCCCAGTGATATTAAGAAGCATATTTTTTAAACATTTGAATAATAAAAATTGGTCCTAAAAGTTTTGAATCTTGAGTTCCAACTTTTCCTCACTTTGATAGGGGGCCCGAAAAAAGTCAAATAAAAAAGAATCTAGATCCTGCAAAATTTCTTTCATCTGGGCCCCTTTAAAAAAATGGTTCCTGTAGAAAAAAAGCGCATATCTGTTTTGTTTGATGGAAGTAATAGTATTAAAGAAGTTTTGAACCTACCTTTGGTTTCACCTTTTTCGCCCATTGATAGGTGCACCCCAAAAATACTAAAATGCCATTTACTTTTTAAGTAGAACTTACAGCCTTCAAAAACTTTTATAAAGAATGGTAGATATAGAAGAAAAGCACATATCTGTTTTCTATTTTTAAATCTGATCAAGATCTTTGACAAAAAAAAAAAAAAAAATGAATTTCGATAAAACAAAATAAAATGTTATTAAAAATACATAAAAAAATTATTTAAAAAGTAAAAAAAAAAAAAAAAAAACACATTCGGCTGAAAGATACAATAGCTCACTACTGGGCCCCTGACTTTGCTCAGGCCCCCCCCAAATGGGGGGTATGGGGGGCGGTCGCTACGGCCCTGGATAGGGGCAGTGTTATCACATGTGTTGGAAGACAAATCTGACAGATCAATTTGTTTTATATCTAGAATTTTTAGTCCAGCAGAAAAAAATTATTCTATGATACACAAGGAAGCTTTAGCCATTTATTGGGCATGCCAAAAGCTGTATCAGTATTTGATAGGAACTAAATTTGAATTGGTAACTGATCATAAACCACTATTAGCTTTATTTGGAGAAAATCGCACTTTACCACCTATGGTAGCGGGGCGTCTCCAACGATGGTCATTGTTTTTGTCAGGGTTTAACTATAGTTTTCGACATATAAAAGGTAACTTAAACACACAGGCTGATGCTTTATCTAGATATCCCGTATTTGATAACAAGGTGGTTGAAACACAAGAATATGATTATGTCCATTTCATAGAAAATGATGTCCCGGTTGATTTGTTTGAAGTTAGATCTGAAACTAGGAGAAATCCAATTTTAGGAAAATTGTTTAATTACATAACTTATGGATTTCCACAGAATGTTACTGACAATAAGGTTAAGAAATATTTTAGTCGTAAAGACGAGTTAAATGTGGATCATGGGGTGATAATGTGGGGATATCGGTTGTTATTCCAACAAAGTATAGAAAACAACTGCTAACTGAGCTTCATAGTACTCACGAAGGGATAGTTAAAATGAAAAATAATGCTAGAGCTTATTTTTGGTGGCCTGGTTTAGATTCTGATATTGAAAATTTTGTCAAGAGCTGTAGTGTTTGTTCAGAAGCTAGACCAGAGCCTAAGAAATGTAAAATTATTTCAGGTAACAAAACTAGTTATCCTTTCGAAAGAGTCCATGCAGACTTTCTGGGTCCTATAAAGGGGAAAATGATTTTGATTATTGTAGATTCATATTCTAAATGGGTGGAAGCATTTATTATGAAGAATATGGAGGCTAAAGCATGCATTGAAAAGTTTAGGGAGTGTTTTGCTCGCTTCGGTTTACCTAAGATTCTGGAAACTGATAATGGAAGACAGTTTGAATCAAGGGAAATGATTGATTTCTTACAAATGAATGGGATAAAATTTCTAACATCTCCACCATTTCATCCAGCAACTAATGGACTAGCTGAAAATGCTGTGAAAAACTTTAAATTTAGCTTGGTTAAATTATTAAAATCACCAACTAATAGCAATGTAAGCCTTGAAACCTTAATGAATAGGTATCTTTTCCACTATAGAAATTCAGTTCACGACTACAGGGGTTACACCCACAAGTTTAATTTTTAAAAATAAAGTCAGAACTAGATTAGATTTGCTGAAAGATACAAATAAATCAAGTATGGTGGCTACTAAAGGTACCAGAGAGGAAATATTCAAGGAAGGGGATAGAGTATTACCGAAACCCAAACAAGAAGGGTTGGGTTCATTGCACAATAGATGAAGTGTTGGGTGACAGAATATATATGTGTAAACTAATTAATGAGGATTTAATTTGGAAAAGACACTTGGATCAAATAATTATGTATAACTATAATTATGATTCTGGTAGCCATATTATTAATAAGGACAATAACAATTTCAATTCGAATTTCGATATTGGTAATTTCACTAACAGTAGACTTACAGATAATGTGGATAACCAAGTTAGAGATAACGAAGTTCCATCTCTAAATAAGGATGTGGATTTACCATCTGATGAACCTCAAAATGATACCGATCATAATATAACATTAAAATCAACAAGCTCTCATCCAAATGAAATTGAATGTAATAAAGAAAATAGTAACTCACAACTAGTAAAGTTAAACATACATGAACGTCCTAAGCGTAACATAAAACCAGTTGTACCTCTTAACTTGTAGAGGAGGGTATTGTAATGTATTCGCACCTCCATGTATCAAACTCCATGTTTTATTTATCTGTTCCATCTCAACTCAATATTTTATGTAACTTACATGGATCTGGCAACAGTATCCACGGTTGTTCAGTTGTAAATAAAGATGCTGTGAACATGTAACGCCTGTCTGTTTTATTCTAATTGAATCTGTGATATTTATTTAAATATGTCTAGTAGATATGTTACAGTTTTAAACTTCCACATGATTTAACATCATATTAAAAATATTTAAAATTTAAGAAGAAAAAAAAACATCACTGCAATAAAAAGTTTTTGTATTGAACCAATTGATAACGTTATGCCTTTATTCAATTAAGAATTCAGGGTGATTCACTTAAAACCGAAAATAACTATTGTTTTTAACTTTAAATAAAAAAATCTAAATTTAATGGAATTACTTTGCTTTGTGTAAAAGGCAACGCTGGAATTCTACAGTATTTTTGTAATAGATTGTATGTGGCGTTAATTGCATTATAAGCAGTCCAAATTGGATGCAGCTAGTGGTGGCCGCTTCTTGCTTTATATTTCACACAAAAAAGGATTTTTTTTTTTTTTTTTTTTTTTTTTTGAAATTTCAATAACATGCCTTCATTATTGTTAAAATTATGATCCAAATTCGAGGTTCGGATTCGGGTGAAACACCCTGTATTTTTGACTGGATTTCTATGGTTCACTGTTTTCCTATACCAAAACTGTTTATTAATAACACTACTTATTTTTTCCTAAAGAATTTTCGCCTGCTTTGTATAATGAATAGAATTCTAATAGATTCAAAGGAATTATTTTATTCTCCCAAATGAAACAGGTCATATTTTATTGAAAACATTGTGTTCACGGCTTTGGGTTTATAGGTTCTAATTGAAAATCCTTAAACACACTGTATTATATTATATTACATAACATTATACATTATATTACGTGAGAGAAAGAGAGTAACTGTTACGGTTAACACAGAAACTATATAACTGGACACTTTAAAACTTATTGAAGAGTTGTGTTCTTTTTTAATCCATTCTAATTTAGTTTCTAATGTAATCTAGCATCTAGTAAGTGGTTCAGTAATCACAAACAAATAATCTATACACTCTACGCATACAAACATGTATTTATTTTTAAAAAGAACATAAAAAAAGATATTAGTACCATGGCGATACAATACATCGAAGAATTCTACATGTCAACAACAAATTATTTCTTTTCATTTAGGAAGTGGAGAGTTCAAATAGAACACCCACCGGCTTAATACGTGTTTTGTTAATTAGACGGAACAAGTTGCATTAAAGGGGTCCGGGACACAAAAATCTTCAAATTTTCTAATTAAATTTTATGTCATTAAAAATTTCTCTGTTTTCTTCTACTTAAAATGATGTTTAAATCATGTTTCCATCTTAATTAGAACAAGAAATATTAACTTTTTCGTTTTAGTTTGTTTTCAAAATCTAGTTTTCAAGCAGCGGTTGTTGTGAAAACGACTTTTTGTGAAAATGCGTTTTTCTTCATGTAGGGTTTTTCTCACCCTTTCCCGTATTTAAATTGTTATAACTCAAGAGCCGTTAAAGTTAAAGGTTCAAACTTAGAACATGTCTTTTACAATTGTTTTACTTTAATTTGGATTCAGCAAATTAAAAAAAAATTACTTTTGAAAATTTGATTATTTTTAAAGTTATATCATTTTTTTAAAGTTTTACTTTAAATATTTATCTTTTTTAATTAATATTTTTTTAAATGCTGAATCAAAATTAAAACCTATATATTTCTGTTTATTTATATATAAAAAAATGAAATTCTACAAATAATATTTCGAGTTAACGAATTTAAATTACGATTTTTTTTTTATAAATTTTAAATTTATTTTTTTTTAATATGATAAGTTTAGTCATGTGGTATTGTTTTCAAATGATAGGGTTAACCATCACAAAAAAAATTCAAAACTTTAACTTAATAAAAATTATTTTAAAATGTGTCCCTTCCCCCTTAAATTAAAAAATCTAGATACAGGAAGCTAGAAACAATTGAGTGCATTCAGATCTTAAACTCGTCAGTAAAAGGCATCTTCTAAAACTGTCCAGCAGTATGTCTTTTAAAAAGCATTAGTTCGCTATCACATTATTGTACCCCTTATATTTTTACTCAATTTCCACTCAGTCTTTGCCGCGTTTCTTCCCAGCGTCGAAAGAGAAAGTTCGATCTGACATATTTCTGACGTCCGCTCGTCTTACTTCGGTCGGAGGCTGACTTGCAAGTGCCTTTAGTGGAAGCTTAAATGTGTACTCCCTATCTCGGTCCTTCCTGACAGCACGCTGCCTTCAGTGACGACAAAAGTCAAAATACACAGGTGACTGCCGGTAGAAGCAAATGGAATACCTGAAAAGATAAAAGAAGAAGAAGCAGGACAAAGTTCTTTGCTTTTTTTAAAATAATACAATTTATCACATGTGGGCTGTATTTTTCAGGAGCATTTCTCAGTTCAGCAAACATAAAAATCTTTAAAATAAACAGATTTTAGCTCACAGGCAATCAAAGCCCAAGAGCTAATGTGCCCGCAGGTTCTGTATGTATGTATGTACGTATCGCGATAACTCCATAGAAATATCCGATTCACTTCAAAAATGTTTTCTTGGTTCATTCTGATTCTTGGTTCGCCCTGCTTCGCACGGCCCTGATGAAAAGTGACCCATCATTACCCCCACTCTGCCCTATAACTGAAAACGCATCACTAAGAACATTGATCTTGCAGTTATTGTTCATAGGCGACAATGTATACGAATTTTTTTAGGTGATCTTGCAAAAGAACATTAAACGTTACATGCCGTATTTTTTAGCGGGGAAGACGTTACCGCGCGCTACAAAATGTTTATCGATTTTCCAAGCACGCTTTGCTTCATGACTGTTTAATAAGAATTCTTTCGTGTGGCTCTGTAAACGAACAAAAACAAGAAAGAAAAAAATCATGCTTCAGACATAGATTATGAAACACTTCCGAACACATTCAGAATAATGTAACAAAACTGAACCGTTTAATAAGTTGAAATAGTATGTCTAATTCAACCCTATGGAAACGCATAACACACTTGAAAACCCAATTTCAGCTGTTCCTATCTACAATCAAAAAATTTTCCTAATTCTAGGAGTAGCCCTGTATATAGATTTGTATCTTTTAACTACATGCATGCCAAAATTGTGTTCAGTTAAGAAATACTTATATACATGAGTTGAAATTTCCCCTTCAGCCGTTTCCGATCATAAGGAGAATGACACGTAAATTATTTTGTGCAGTCCTGTATAGGAGGTATAGAATTTATATACAACTATTAAAATGCAAAAAAAAAAAAGTAAAATTTATAAGCACATGCCGAAACTGAAAACGAACTTCCAGCTATAATGACTGAAAGACAGTATACTGTAATCGAATTCTTTTGTGTAACCCTGTAAATGAACGACCTATTCTATCATCATCTTGTAGTGAAATTCAGTGATTTATATCCGTTTCAATCCATTTGAAATAGTATCATGTCCTTAAAATACACTGCAAACGATTTCCCCCCTATACCGCATAATGTAATGGAATTCTTTTGAGTGCCCCTGTAAATGAACTATTCATCCCATTCACTTCCTATACAATACCGAACATGCTTAGGTGACCCTCCATAACCTTTATCCGTTGCATGAAAATCAGAGTCTATTTATTGGAGTTAGAGCGCGGACAGACGGCCAGACAAACCGAATGCATAAACACATTTCAACTTTGTTGGAAAGTGTTAAAAATGTCACACACACACACACCATTTTATACAGGAAACATGGATGGGCGCGCCTCTATATTTTATATGAATCTCTCACTGCTTCAAGTATTTTGAACAGTATTAATATAAATTTCAAAAAATTTTCATCCATAGTCCTTTATATATCCTAATTATTTTAATTATATCTGTAAACAGTCCTCTTTCATGGGGACCACCCTGTCATGGTAAACCTCAATAACATATATTAGTCACGTGAAAATACTGGCCTATTTACGAGAGTCCTCACAGACAGACAGACCGAAGTCGAATTCTTTTCAACTATGTTATAAAGTGCCAATAATGAAAGAAATTGAAAAAATACATCCATAAAGCAATTAAAACCCCGTTTTAAGTCATTCTTCTCAGCCGTGGGTCGTGTATGTGAACTTTTTGTACATCCCTGTACGGGACGAGTCTTTCTCAGTAGATCAGGGGTATAGTGGAGGGTATACGCCGTATACCTTCTGGATTTTTTAAAGAAGCTCCGTATAATCCTCTGTTTCTCAAGTAAATCTATAACGTATACTCTAAGCGTGACGTTCATGACTGTAGCGTATGCCCTGTGTTTTTTTTTACGACTACAACACTGCATGTATGAGAGTTCTTTTAAATGATGACCCTGTAAACAAACTCCAATCTCCTGTAGCCCATCAAAGCTCTTTGGCAAAAATAATTCTCTTAAAATTACTTTTTTATAGTTGAGCTAAGAAAACATCCGAAAAAAGTTCCTTAACCTTATAAGTCGCCCAAACCGACTCGAGCAATATTATGAAAGTCTTGTGCTGACCTATTTCGAATATTTTAAGCTATAATTATTGCCATTAAACTGAATATGTACAGGCATCCTTCGACTTACGTATTATGCGACTTGCGTAAATTCGCAGTTACGTAATAAATCTCTAAAATTACACTTATGAGCACACTAGCGCGGTTGATATGATTTGCGTACTTTTGATAATCATTTCATAAATAAAATATACAGATAAAAACCACAACCATAATATAGTTTATATAGTTTTATATATGGGAGTTATATTTTTATTAGGATATACAATTAAATAGTTAACAAAACAAACCCAAATCTAATTAAAATGAGATAAAATCTGAGGTTTAACCGTAACAATTATGTTACTGAATTCAAACCAGAACGAAAGCTAACATTAAAGCTTCGATGAAGAGGAACGAGAGTATATTTTCTTCTAGTTTCACTGTTCATTTGATGTAGATTGAAAATTGTTTAAATTAATTCATCAATGTTAAATTTATAAATCCCGCATTCCATAGGAGGTTTTGCATTTGAAAAGTGTTTTTTCAATTTGTTTTTATATTATTTCATACTTTTATAGTTTATATCCCAGTAAATACTGCTGCGTGGAGCTTATTTATAAAATAATACTGTATAAATAACATATACTATATTCATAAATAAGGTACTGTACTAATCTAAATATACTAATACTAAATCGTTAAAAATTATCATCCTTCTTATCGTTAATATTTATATATAATAAATATTGCAGTTTCTTACGAAATTTTACTTAATCTATTTACAAATTCGACTTACGTAAAATTCAAGTTACGTAAAAGTTTGCGAAACGTATTACTTACTTAAGTTGGGGGATGTCTGTATATATCATTCCTAAAAGACATATTTGAATGAAAATTATTTAAACACAAAGCCCAAATTACTTAATGCTAAAACAAAAGATTCTTTAGTTAATAATAAAAAACGTACTCGTATAAAACCATAACTGCTATTATACGCTTTTTTTAATCCTATAAACGGATTTTCAAGGGGGAAATTAAGTTGGTTGGTTGGTTGAAATGGAGTTTTATGGCGCAAAGTTCCTTTTGGGACATGCTGCGCAAAGACAAAATCAAAATGAAAAAAATATATATAACCCCAAAAAATTGAGTAATTTTCCTAATAATGTAATGTAATGTAATTCCTATAAATTTTCCTAAAATAATATGCTGATGTTTAGACAAATGACAAAGATAGAGTGCATTTTCCATTGGCATGCACGACATTGAATAAACTTTAACAGCATTTTTTTTCAAAATATGATTTTTTTGTAACTGCTTATCGTGTTGTCTGCCGCCCCATTTAAATCTTAGTACTCAAAACAGATACACTTAAGAGGCTACTTCAGTCAGGCGAAAACATCCGTCCGCTCATGTTAATCCAATGGGAGAAGTTTTTTTTAAGATAATTCGTTTGCATTTCAATATTTTTAACTGATTTATTCGATGATGTTGTTCGATCTCTATATCTGCTGCTTTTTACTTTTTATTTTTTATTTTTTTGAGGTATTTTTAATGAGAACCCTTTCATTTTCAGAACCGGTTTCGAAAGTGAAAGCATCCTCATAAAAAAAAATCAGCAAACAAAATCGAAAAAGTAAAAAACGTCCTTTGTACAGATCGACCTCAACTATTCAATGCAAAAAAATCATATAAAAATATTGACATACAAATAAGATGTCTTTAAAAATTTCTTCCAGGGGATTAGCACTAGAGAGCGGTCTTTCGCGTGACTGAAGTAGCCTCTTGACGGAAGCCTTATGAATGCAAATGAAAACCCCCACTGAGGCACCGATTTTTTGATGATTATAGACGATGCTAAAATGGCAACAGACAAGGTACCAACAACCTTTTGTTCAGCATCAAACACAGATACTGATGCCAGGTGTCCCTCTTAAATGGGGGCTCGACATACCACTCATTTCTTACAGTTTATTTCGCCATCTTTAATCGCCAAAAATTCTGTCGTTAGATAGGGCGAAAAAAATTACTTTAAAATACAGAGAATTTTGAAACCCGATTTACACGAGACACCAGGCAAAACTACGATACAGATCAACTTTTTAAATAGACAGAGATATAATCAGTATAGAGTTGATAACATTGTGTACTGCGTTTTGTTTAAATGATTATTTTTTGCTAATTCATGTCTTTTTTGATGAACTAACATGGACAAGCCTATGTTGTATGTGTGTTTCAAAAAATTACATTTAAAAGTCTGTTTTTTGAATCGTCACCTTCTTGTTCCTCATAATAATAACCGTTCATCTGAAAGTTCATTAAAATATGTTTTTTCTGCAGAAACAGTGTTGCAACAGGTTCATAAACCCCCAATAAAACCACTTTTCAAAAAAAGACAAATGTTAACCAACATATGCATTTTAACAATCGTATAAAACACCACTCACTTTCAAAAACCTGTAACATTGCAAAAAAACAATAAAAAAAAAAAGAAAACAACAGCTTAAAAAATTACAATACATTATGCAAGAAATAATTAAAAACACATAAAAAATCACATTTATGGAGAAGATGAAAAAATGAATAAGTTACAATTCCTTCCTGCAAATTCTACTTTGAGTTTACGAAAGGATAAAAACAAACAGCCATTCTCCACCTGTTCATTACAATTTTGTAATAAGTAGCTTTTAAAAAATGTTTAACTCTTACACAACTTAACAACTATTTCAATCTACATTCCCATCGATCCGCAGTGACGTCCAAATGACACACTCATCAGATTGTCTCAAACATTTGGGTCTTCTCATATTCCAAAAAGGTAGGACACAAAATTAAGTCAAAATCATTATAGTCATTTTTTTAGATAAAATTTGCATACAAACATTTCTGGGTGTCTACATATATTGTAAAAAAAGTCCCCTGATTTTTCCCTGACTATTTTTATCCGACTTCCCTGATTTCCATTATTAACAATACACATACGGTATTTTTTTCATGTACGTTTGCTTACTCGTCTGACACACATCCAGCTTGCTCACATCTCATTTGGGAGAAAAAACACGTGAAAAACATAAAAATTTCCTAACATTCATAAAGTATTGGTTGACAGTTTTACAAATCCGAACTAAAAAGTTAGTCCAACAACTTCATGTAGTAGCTAATGGTGTTGTTTATGACGGCGGGGGAGGGGGGGGAGGCACGAGGGATAAACACCCAGAAGCGGGAGTGCCCTCAGGGTCTTTCTAAGGGAATCTTACCCGTATTTACGCAAGGATATCCAAGAAGAAAACCACGAAAAATTTCGAACAACTAAGCCGACTGGCGCTATTGGGTTCGAATCCACTACCTCCCGTCTACCAGCTTTGAAAGCAGAACCTCTCAGCCACTGGTGGAGTAGTGGTCAAGGGATATATGGTGAACAGAAAATTTCTCTTTTTCTGAAAAATGTTCAATTCTAAAACATATCTACATTTGACGGGATAGCTAATTGGATTAAGCTGACCACCTGGTCAGGCTATGCTAATGTATCATAAAAAAGGATAAATATAAGCGCTATCTACAGAAAATGAGAATATCTGATTACCTTAATTTGTGTTAAATATCAAAAAACCATGTGTATCTTTTTAAAAATATTGGAAAAGACTAATCAGCCTGTGAAAAAAAATATGGTATATAAAATAAATGAATCAGTGTCATTGCCAAGATGAAAATGCAAATATTTTCACATATAGACAAATTTCCTTGATTTTCGAGTATTTTTACAAAATTCCCTGTCTTTTCCAGATTTATAAAGCTTCCTGATTTTTCCATGATTCCCTGATTCTTTAGACACCTTTTTTGCATTTGTTTGTATTATAACACAACAGCAGGAAAGATCGAGCGTAGCTCGGTCAAAATTAGCCTTGAGTTCAAATCGATAAAACAATACATTCTCGGCGGGTTAACAATTATATATCGATGCCAAATTCAGGGATATTAATTCATTTGAGGCCAAGCACGCATTTTGCCATTGGTAATCTTCAAAATTGATTTTCATGCCGAATCTGGCAAAATGTTGCCAGCTTTGCGACTTCGTTTACTGTCGACTTTTCAACAAGTTAAAAGCTGTTTGAATCTTCTTCACCTTTAAAATACAATGACCTATATTGACGCCAAAATAACCCAATCATCGAATTTTCTCAACCATGTGACCTATGCCAATGGTCTTCTCATACCTCAAAATTGTAGGATACAAGTTTTAGTCAACATCAACAGAGATTTTTTTAAAATAAAATTTCCAAACACACAAGTTTTCCTCGTATTATAATATATGATGATAGGAGACAATATTGCTGTTCCGAAAAAAATTCTAAACTCAATGATACAAAACACAGACAAGAAGAAAAAAAATGAATATATCTTACAAGCAAAGTGCACTGCCTATACAACCATTATTTATGAATCGAGTAAACATGCCGAATAAATATTGAATTCGTCATTTATATATTAAAAAAAAATACTTAGCTCATGATGGGTGAAAAGATTATATGATAATGAGATATGCTTCATTTAAATCCTTGGGAAATTCTTTAAGAAGAAAATTTAACGAATACATAAGATTTTTTTTTTTGCACAAAAAATATTTTTAGGATACTTCTCATATTTTTAAAAGTGGTACTTCAATAAATCCTTTCTATCGCATAAGATAGTGCGGTATATTTTATCCTTTCAGGTCAGATTAAGTTTCTATTTTAGGATAAAATTACTCTACAGTGAAATAACAAAAATTAAAAGTAACTACCAAAAAAGCTGTACATAAAGGTTTACTGAAACATTTAATAAAAAACTTCGAAACTCTAAATTTCATCTACATAAAAGCTGTTAAAAAACAAAAAATACATTTCGGTCCTCCCTGGGCCATTTTCAATTTCTCACTGAGCTAGACTTGTTCTCCGTTGGGTCTTGCTTAGGATTATTTTTTGTTTTCTTCGCATATGCGTGTCTCTCCTTAATCAATTTACGCCAACCCTGCTCCACCAGTGCAAGTTCCACGCGGTTGATCGCCTTGTGCTCGCTGTTCCACGTCCTCTCTCTTTAGGGCATGGTTAAAATTCTCGTAGTTTGATAGCTTTTTGGTATGTTGAAAGTCAATTTCTATCCTATTCTCTGCATCGAGCCTTGCCAAAGCCGTTGTTACGTTTCCCTTCTTTATATCCTCCTTGTGCTCCTTTACTCTCTTCTTCACTTCGTTACTCGAATATAACATTTTTCATCCCCCCTTTCGTTTATTAGGTTGATTCTGTATATGCCTGAAATTTTCATATCATCTTTTCTGTCTTTTTCATTTCTTATTCTCTGAAAGATATTTTTATTGGGCTTTATTGGTATATTGATGTTATGTTTCATAGCTTCTTTTTTTAAGTATGTTAGCTGCTCCTTTATCACAGGGTATTGCTCTTGTAATATATTTTCTTTCATTTTGCGTGGGGTTATGATCGATAGCTTTTTGACACGTTTTCTGTACAGTTTGTCTACTATACATGTATTGAAACAAGTTGTTTTTGCTCCGGTGTTATTTATGACGGCCGATTATCTGCACGAGAGATATAGACACTAAGGGGCGTGCTCTCCGTGGGTGTCTTTCAAAGGGAATCTAACCCGTATTTAAGCAAGGTTTCCTAAGGTTCGAATAAAACCACGAAAACTCTGAACTGTTAGGCCAACAGACGAGATTGGGTTCGAACACAACACCTCCCGTCTACCAGCTTCGGCAGCAGAACCTCTCAGCCACTGTTGCTCTTGCTTCGAGCACAAGGTGATCAACCGCATGGAACTTGCGCTGGTGGAGCAGCGATAGTTTGAATTGATTAAGGAGAGACACGCATATGCGAAGAAGACGAGAAATGATCTGAAAACAGGCCCAACGGAGAAAAAGCCTGGCTCAGTGCAAAACTGAAAATGGTCCAGAGAGGACCGAAATATATTTTTTGTTTTTTAACACCTTTTATGGTAGATTAAACTTAGAGTTTCAAAGTTTTTATGAAATGTAACTGAATACTGGTGTTTTATGACTGAATTACAAACTTACTGAAAAATACTGAATATGTCCGGAGTTATTTACTTATTATCAAATTGACAACTGTGACAATTATGGAAGAATTTTACAAATTTTTATTTTATTACTATATGCTGATACACAAAAGATGTGATAACAGTAAATGCAACGACATATACAGGGTCCATACTCAATTTTGACAATAAAATAATAACAGATTTTCAGGAGGTGTCTATTTGGTATGAGATAAATAATGCTTTCTTAGATCACTATTCTGAGAAAATCCTTTGGAACATCAAACAAAGAATTTTTCACCTGTATGAGTCAAGAGATGTTTTCTTAGATTATGATTATGAGTAAATGCTTTGGAACATATTTCGCAAGCATAGGGTTTCTCTCCAGTGTGAGTCAAGGCATGGCTTCTTAGACTACCATTCTCAGAAAATCCTTTAGAACATAGTTCGCAAACAAAGGGTTTCACTCACAAGAGCACTCTTATAAGAAAATCCTTTGGAACATGTTTCACAAACAAAGAGTTTTTCACCTGTATGAGTCAAGAGATGTGTTCTTAGAGCACTTTTATAAGAAAATCTTTTGGAACATGTTTCACAAACAAAAGGTTTTTCATCTGTATGTACGGAGAGATGTTTTCTTAAATTACTATTCTGAGAAAATCCTTTAAAACATATTTCACAAACAAAGGGTTTCTCTCCAGTGTGAGTCAAGAGATGGCTTCTTAGTCTATGATTATGAGAAAATGCTTTGGAACATATTTCACAAACAAAGAGTTTTTCACCTGTATGTACCAAAAGGTGTTGTCTTAGATTACCCTTAGTAGAAAATCCTTTGGAACATATTTCACAAACAAAGGGTATTTGCATTTCACCTGTATGAGTGAAGAGATGTCTTCTTAGATGATGATTATGAGAAAATGCTTTAGAACATATTTCACAAACAAAGGGTTTATCACCTGAATGAGTTAAGAGGTGTCTTCTTAGATTACTATTCTTAGAAAATGTTTTGGAACATATTTCACAAATAAAAGGTTTTTCTTCTTTATCAGTGGAGGTCTTTTCTTTATCAATATTTTGAGGAACAAAGTGCTGTTCACCAGAGGAAGAATTTTCTTCTGTAATCGATGACATTTTCTTAAGTGAAAAAGTTTTGTATCGGATGATAACAGGAACTTCTTTAAAGTATCAGTATGAAGAGATAGTTGCCATTTGCATCCAAGGAAATGACTTATCGAACGTCAGTAAAACTTTTTTTTATCTAATTTTGAATCTAAAAACAGAAAGAAAAATAATAAAAAACACATTTTTCAATAAAGTGCGCTAAATATTAATTCTAAATTAAATATAAAATTTGACAAGTTTCATTACTACTTTAGTACAAACTTCATACATTACAAGTTGTAGGGGATAGCTCAACTTTCTTGAACTTTATTATATATAACGGTACAGTAAACTTCAAGACTGATTCAATTTAATATTTAACAAATTTATTTACAAGAACGATAGGATTTGTAAGGCAACTGGGAATGGTTGGTGCTTTCTGCTTACATCTCAACTCATCTAGTGGGAGAGGTGTCCCGCTCTTCATTATAATCTAGTGTGCTCAGTTGCACCCTCTCTCTAAACAATTTTTAAGAATAAGGGTAACACTCTACCGATGATCACAATGAAATTTTCAATATAAAATCAATACATAATTTTTCAAAAATTATCACACAAAGAAAAAAAATAAGATATACACAAGTTTCATACAACACTAAATGTACAGTGACACTAGATTAAATACTGAAACAATATATTGCAGAGTTCGCATAAGGGAAGAAAGGGAATTTGTTACTCAAAGGGACATCTAGAGATGTCAGCCATGTTAGAGATGTCAGCCATGTTAGAGATGTCATACAGACATCTCTAACGGATTCGTCTGTCGGGCAAACGTGAAGTTACCGTTCTTATTATACCACGTCTTCCCTTAAAAACTTCAACTATTCTGCCAACAACCACTTGGTAGAAGGTAAATTTTCCTGTCTTTTCAGTACTTAAGTTCCTTTCTGTATACAATTCTTTTTAAATTGCCATTTTTCTCACTGTTGGAGATTATTCAAATACACTGCTCAAAACAATTAAAGGATATTGCAGTTTTAGGTGGATTTTGTATCTGGTAAACTGTTTAGCTGATTGATACATGGTCGACAGACATAGTAGGTTATATGAGAATAAATTACACATGCTTGGCAGAAAAAAATGCATTTTATTGCGCATTTGTGTACTAAAGAAAAAAAACACAATTTGTGCATATGAGAAAAAAAGAATAAGAAAAGGTGTTTTCTTCAAAGAAAATCATTTTCAGTAGGGGGTATGGTTTCCACGGGCGGCCAGCAACGTTGAACACCTTTGAGGCATGGACTCAATGAGGCTATTAATGACGAGTTGAGGTATTCTGCCCCACTCTTCCAGAAGAGCTCTTTCCAGTTCTTGGAGAGTTTGTGGGGGTTGTTGGCGGCCAGAAACTCGTCTTCCTAGAGCGTCCCAAACGTGCTCGATTGGATTCATGTCTGGAGAACACGCTGGCCATTCCATTAAAACTATTCCTTCCTCGAAAAGGAAATCCTCCACCAGGTTTGCACGATGTGGCCTGCAGTTATCGTCCATTAAAATGAAGTTATCTCCGATTGCTGCAGCGTAAGGGACTACAATAGGTCTGAGGATCTCATCCCTATATCGGCGACCAGTCAGAGCTCCATGTCGAATGATGTAGAGGTCAGTGCGCCCGTCAATGGAGATGCCACCATACACCAACACTCCTCCACCGCCATATCTGACACTTTCGTGCACGAACGCAGGATTATTCCTACTGCCACGGTCCCTCCAGATGAAAATACGCCTATTGTCCGGATGCACAGAAAAACGGGACTCGTCAGAAAACAGAATATTGCTCCATTCATTTCTCCTCCAGTTGACATGCTCGGTTGCCCACTCCCTGCGGTCGCGACGATGCCTTGATGTTAATCTAACACATACCATCGGTCGGCGAGCATACAGACCTACAGCATGGAGCCGGTTTCGGACAGTCTGAGTTGAAATCGTGGTGCCTGTAGCCGAGCGAAGGTGTTGTTGGAGAAGAGTAGCGTTCATGGTTCGGTGTCTCCGAGCTGTTAACGCTAAATACCGATCTTCATTGGGCGTTGTTGCCCGTCTACGACCTTGCCCTGGTCTTCGGCCTGCACATCCACTCTCCAAAAAACGGTTCCAGATCCTGGAAATGACACTTTGTGACACTCCAATGGCTTGCGCTACTTCGGCTTGAGTTTGGCCCCCTTCTAACCTACCAACAATTCTCAAAGCTTCTGAATCTGTCAAATGACTTCGCTGAGACATCGTACTCATCGAAACAAAGCAATCACTGAATGCCGATCATCCTTGTCTTCATTCTCTTTTATTCAGTTGAAAGTCAAATTTCATTCGTTGCCGCTGAAGCGACGTTTTTGACGTCGAACTCAAAATTTGCATACTCCACAGTTTGAAAACCAGAAAAATTTGCATTTGTGATTCTCTTCTTCTATTTTAGGCAAAAAAATTCGTTTATATCTTTATTTTATATAAAACTTCAAATATCCTTTAATTGTTTTGAGCAGTGTAATTTGGAACTTCCATTTGGATCTGGAGTGCTGTATTTATGAGCTCTGATGAATTCCAACTAATATTTAAATAGTCACTAAAAGCAAAAAAAGTACCCGAGCTGACCCCCGATGCAAACTAAGTATTGGTGCTGACCAAATTAGAAAAAATTCGGCCTCTTTTAATTCTGCAATCCTTAATAACCTAATTCTCTTTTCATTCAACAATTAAATTTGAATGTAAAAATAAAACTAATTATACGAAATAACTTAATAAAATTATTAGACAATGAAAAAATAGAGTCCACCATATAAATTTTATTGGAAATAGTCAAGTTAGTTGCAATGTTCACAGAGATTTTTTTAAGTTCCTTTATATAAATATATATTCTAGTTTGGTATCACTAAGGTTTGGTCGTTGTTACAGAGATCTAAGTCCTTCAGAAATGCAGATCCAGTCCACCATTTTGGATTCTGAATGAGAAATTCGAACTTGATACCTCACGTCAGCATATCGGCTGGATTTTCGGATCCTGCACAACGAAACAATCTTGGTGGGTCTGTCAGTGACTGGATTTCCTTTACGCGATACGACACAAACGATTTCCACTTATTTGCAGAACCTTTGATGCAGTGCACGGCAATGTGCGAGTCAGCCCACACGTACATAGAAGATTGTCTCTTGCAATCTAGCACTTTCTTCCCTTCACAAGTTAGATGTGCTGCGAGTAATACACCTAAGAATTCCAATCTGGAAAGTGAATTTTTTCAGAGGTGGCCCCCTGTTTTTTGATGCAATCAATTTCATGGAAGGTTGATTTTGTGAATTAAATTGTAAATATTTGTCAGCACCCTATGCCCTTGGACTGGCATCAGAAAAGGTGTGCAGAATCAATTCATAATTGGAGTCATCAGGGAACCGAAAAATATTCCTTGGAATCGTTAGTTTTGCTAATTGGGGTAGCTCGGAATTCCATGTCTTTGTAATGTTGAGGGGCAATTTTTCATCCTGCGTCAAATTGCTACTCCACAGCTCTTGGAATAAGCATTTGATTTGTATTGTAATATGCAGATATGAGAACCAGAAGATATCAAAAATGCTGCCGGCTACTTGTAGTACTAAACTGCTACTTGTGGCGCTTTGAGTTTTTTGCCTTGCACAGAAATTCCTATAAATGATCAATTTCCATCATAAGCATGTTCTGCTTGGGTTGCCACAATAGCTCTAGTACTTTATGTGTTTTATTATCCTCACAGGGCTGAGGTAGAGTACTGAATCCACGCTCCTCCCACGTTTCCATTACTAATTTGTTATTTGATTTCACAGTGGCGCAGCCAGAATTCGGTTCTGGAAGGGGGGGGGGGGGGTTGAGCTCTTGATAACGTTAATCGCTGATTAATTGAATCACTGGCTAATCGAATCACTTAAATGGATGACATTGTAACTTTTTTTGTCGTATATTAGAATCAGCAGTTGCATATTAAAGATATAAAACTTAAAATGCATCAATGAAATAATACAAAACTATGTTAGATTTATATAACGTGTTTAGAAAAATCATAGGCAAATTTTAAAAGATAGAAGAGCACAATACAATAAACATTTTTTGTATAAAAAATTAGGGTTGCTATCCAATTTTTCAGTCAAAAATACACAGTGTTTCACTCCAAGACAATCCCGAATTCTTGTTCCCAACTTTAATAATGAAGCAATTTTAGCAAAATTTTCCTGGTTTTGTGTCAATAACAATATTGCGAAAATTGGTAGAATTTATAATTATCCATGTCGAAACAGTGCTGAATTAGGATTAAGTATTCTATATTTTGGAATGTAGTTAACATCAAGAACGGTACAGTTGACTGAATTACTGTGCATTAGCAGCACTTTGGCAAACAACAAGTGACATCGAATTTTGCATTAAGGGAAAGCAATGTAAATTTATCGAAAATTTCGTTAAAATATCTTCATTATCGTTAAAGATCTCAAAAAATATCTGAGTTCGACTTGAAGTCTTATCTATACTAATATTATAAAGAAACAACGTTTGTTTGTTAGTTTGTGTGTTTGTAGGGGTAATCTCTGGAGATAGTCCCTGTTTCAACACAAGGCTATATTTTATGTCTGTGGCACTACCCCAAAGGGGGTGCAGGAGCAAAAATCGTTCTAAAAATGCGATTTTTGGATTACTGAAGGCCCTAGAAACTTAAAATTTGGCATGGTACTTACTTTAATTATTATTGCTCTCAAATAACAGTTTCTAAAATATTCGAAATTTAAAAGAGTTAAAATGCGCTAAATGCATTCTAAATTACGATTTCTATGTAATATCAGGAAATACCAAGCCGATTTCAAAAGTAATGACAACAAATTGATGGTGACAGTCCCAGTTCGAATATAGGATACATTTTATGTCGGTGTCACTACCAGCAGGGGGTTTCAGGAGCAAAAGTTCCAAAATTGCGATTTTTGTGATACTGAACTATAAATCTGACATGGTAGTTTCTTATAAGATGTAAATGCTATCTAAGAACAGTTTCTAAAAAATTCCAAATTTAAAGGGTGACATGAGTGAAAAGCGTTCTAAGAATGTTTTAAATTACAATTTTTATGCAATCTCAGAAAATAACCGATTTCAAAAGTAATGGCAATAAATTGATGATGACACTGCCTGCTCCAACACAAGCTCTATTTTATGTCAGTACCACTACCACCAAGGGGTTGCAGAAGCAAAAAATCTTCTTCCATTGTGATTTTTGTGATACTGAAAGGCCTAGAAACTTGGGATTTGCCATGGTAGTTACTTATAAGATGTAAATGCTCTCTAAGAACAGTTAGTAAAAAAATCGACATTTAAAATGGGTTAAATGTGCGAAAACAGTTCTAAAAACTTTTAAAATTGCGATTTCTATGGAATTGTTAAAAATAGAAACTTGAAATTTGGCGTGGTAGGTACTTTATAAGATGTCAATGACCTTTAAGACCAGTTTCTAAAAAATTCCAAATTTAAAAGGGTGAAAGGAGCGAAAAATGTTCTAATAAACGATTTCTATAGGCTCTCTGGAAATACCAAACCGATTTAAAAAGTAATGGTTTCAAATTGTAATTGATGGTAATAGTCAAAGAACGAATATAGGCTATATTTTATGTCGGTGCTACTACTATCAGGTGGTTACAGGAGCAAAAAATGTTCTAAAATTGCGATTTTTGTGATACTGAAGGGGCTAGAAACTATAAATTTGGCATGGTAGTTACTTTTAAGATGTAAACGCTATCTAAGAACAGTTTTTAAAAAAATGAAATTTAAAAGTGTGAAAGGAGCGAAAAGCGTTCGAAAAAGGTTCTAAATTTTCTATGGAATTGTTAAAGAAAGAAACTTGAACTTTGTCATGGTAGATACTTATAAGATGTAAATGCTCTCTAAGAACAGTTTCTAAGTATTCAAAATTTAAAAGGGTAAAATGAGCAAAAGCATTCTAAAAACTTTCTAAATTACGATTTCTATGGAAACTCGGAAAATACTAAACCGATTTTAAAAGTAATGTTGGTAAATTAATGGTGACAGTCCCTATTCCATTAAAAGCTATATTTTATGTTGGTGCCACTACGATTAGGTAAGTAGTAGACCGTTAGACTCGAAACTTGGAAAATACCGCATGATGGTTACTTTTTAGATGTAAAGGCTTGCTAAGAATATTTTCTAAAAAATTCGAAACTTCAAATGAAAACTGAAATGGGCTCAAAAACTTCAAAGTACTAAATTATAATTTACTTATAATTAGTTTCAGTTCTTCTCATAAAATTAAGTGTCATTTTCGCCTAATGCAGTCTATCAAGGAAGTTTAGTCAAACTGTGGCTTAGTAACTTTTGAATCATTTGTAGCAGTATAATTTCGTCTAATAAAAATAGGCGCATAAATACCACTTGGCATATTTCAATTAATACGCGAGCAAAGCTGCGGGTTTCGGTAGCATTTTACAATTTTCGCTGGATAAACGGATTGCGAACTGGTTTTCTACACAAATGTTGCTAATCTCTACACCACTTTAACATTATCCTTACTTTTTTTTAAACACGTATATGTCACAATTTTTTAAAGAAAAATATATGTATATGCTTTCTAAATGTTATTTCTTGTTTTATGATTTTACGGAATATTTAGCTATATCTAATTTTCTGTTACCTATGGCAGAAAGAACGATAGGTGGTACCTACCTCCGGCCACAAAAAACAGGAGAAATATTATTAAACATTTTCGATAAAAGGGAGAGGTGTGCTTTATCTTTCACTTCCACGAAATAGGTGAGAACGGATCTACTTTTAGTTAAATGAAAGGCATTGCAACTAAATACCTATAAGAAATGCCAGGTGGTGGGCAGCTCCTCCCAAATTTAACGCTATAGTTTAATTAATATAAAAATCGTTTCCGATGTTTTTCCTATCATTTTGAAATCGTAAAAAAATACGAAATTTCCCATAATCCTGTAACTGCCTTAAATATCCCGTACAATGGCGAGAAACAAAATTATAATACTAAATAAGTAAACACAAATCTGCCCTTCAGAATAATAAGCAACAAAGTAATATAGCATTAACTAGTATGTTGTGGCCATCACAAAACTTTCTTCTATATAAATCACGTCAATTAAATCATTTAAATAGTACAAGAAATTACATCAATTTAGAACCATTCATATCAAAGTGTATCTGAATTTAAAGTTTGATAAAAATTCGTGCCTTAGATGTTGAGATACAGCTATAGCGGAAATTCTGAAAAATGTAGCATAGCAGCGCCACCTGTTGAGTGATTTACACCAATACATAAACAGCAATAATTGATATCCAGGTATACATGGATCTGAAGTTCATTGAAAATCCAAGCAAGTTCTTGAGATAGAGCTATTGCGTAAATCACAAAAAATAGCACAGCAGCGCCACCTCTTGAGCGATTTACAAAAAACTGTATAAAATGTCAATTCATGTCAAGGACTAACTGATTCTAAAGTTGGATAAAAATTCGTGCATTAGTTCTTGAGATACACCTATAGTGGAAATTCTGAAAAATACAGCATAGCAGCGCCACCTGTTGAGCGATTTACACCAAAATGTACAAAAAGTCAATTCATGTCAAGGATTAACTGATTCTGAAGTTTGGTGAAAATTATTGCATTAGTTCTTGAGATACAGCTATAATGGAAATTCTAAAAAATGCAGCATAGCAGCGCCACCTGTTGAGGGATTTGCACCAAAATACAAACAGCACTCATTTATTTCAAAGCATACTTGAATCTGAAGTTTGTTGAAAATCCAAGCATTAGTTGTTGAGATAGAGCTATTGCGGAAATCGTAAAAAATGCAGTATAGCAGCGCCACCTATTGGACGATTAACACTGAAACCTAATCAGCAACAACTTGTGTTAACATCTAACTAAATCTGAAGTTAGATGAAAATTCGTGCATTAGTTTTTGAGATAGAGCTATTGTGGGAATCGTTCAAAATTCAGCACAGCAACGCCACCTGTTGAGCGATTTACACCAACACGTAATCAGCATCAAGGCATATCAAGGACTAACTGATCTGAAGTTTCATGAAAATCCGTGCATTAGTTCTTGAGATAGAGTCATTTCGGAAATCGTAAAAAATGCAGCATAGCAGCGCCACCTGTTGAGCGATTTACACCAACACATAATCAGCATCAAGTCATATTAGGGACTAACTGAATCTGAAGTTTCGTGAAAATCCGTGCATTAGTTCTTGAGATAGAGCCATTCCGTAAATCGTAAAAAATGCAGCACAGCAGCGCCACCTGTTTTCCACTAAAAACTAATCAGCATTAGAGGTCTGCACGGGCCCGGGCTTGGCCCGAGGCCCATACCCGTCCCGGCGGAATGAAAGCGATTTTTCAAACGGGCCGGGCCGGGCCGGCAGAATTAGGACAATTTTTTCAACGGGCCGGGCCGGGCCGGCAAAAAAATTAATCGGGCCTATCGGCCCGATATAAGAATTTAAGCGAAGCAGATAAAATACGAGCCATTTTCAATGAATATGATTTTCTCGAGAAGTATAAATGTGCGTCACGAGACGATGCGAGTTTAACAACATCAATACAGAAATGTAACGTGTCCATCGCAGAGATCGGCATCGTACAGTTACAAGATGTCTGATTCCGAGTTTAATTTTTTTTCAGCAGACTCGTGCCGGGAAGGAAGTGGTCTTAATCGATCTCAGGATGTGTAGAACAGTCATTTTGTTTTGTAATATTAATAGTGATAATGAACTTCTCTTAACAGTATCTTTGGAAATATACCTTAAAGTGGTTCTCATATTCACTGCTCAACAATGCAAAGCTTTCAGACACATGTTTCTGACAAAAACTTTAACTATAAAGGCATAAAATTGACAGGCCTGCCTATTGAAGGCATTTGGAAACGAATAGCTTTTTCCATATTTAATAAATTACTTACAGAGATAACAGCGATTCCTGCCACGTGACTGAACGTTTTTCTCCTTTACTGTGCTATCGCTTCCGGAAATTCGATTCAAAACGCTAACTTTGACGGTATTTTCAGAAAGATATATTGCTTTTATCTATGAAAAAAACGACATTTACATAGCTTTTGAATAAGAATACCTGCCAATCTTACGCGTTTCCGAAGAGAAAAGACTTCATAAATGTGTCGAAATGTAGCTCCTTTGGATTTGAGAAAAGTCTTAAAAATGAGAGAAATATTTTCACAAATCTACTTTTTATTATACAGCTTCAAATGTTATCTTGTTTTTAATCCTTTATTCTGAACTACATTAATCTTTTAATGAATCCGTATTTCCATTTTGAAATGTCTGTAGACACGATGACTGTAAGTAATCGTTAATGTTCATTATTGTGCGTTTTCTGTTTTGCGAACATCCTAGTAATGTAAAATATACTGTAAAATGTTCCCATAAATATGTATGTAGTATTCATTAAAAGAATCTTAATTGTATGTTGAGAAAAAACGGATTTTTTTTTTTTTTTTTGTAGAAATTGTATCTGACTGGGCCCGTTTTCATTGATTTTTGTACGGGCCGGGCCGGGCCGAGAACTGTAATAATGTAAACGGGCCGGGCCGGGCTCGGGCCGAACTTCCAATTTTTACAACGGGCCGGGCCGGGCTCGGGCCGAACTTCCAATTTTTACACCGGGCCGGGCCGGGCCAAGATAGCTTTCGTACGGGCCGGGCCGGGCCCGGGCCTGGAAATTCCGGCCCGTGCAGACCTCTAATCAGCATCAATTTGTATCAGGGACTAACTGGTTATGAATTTTTATTAAATTCCGTGCATTAGTTCTCGAGATAGAGCGCCCACAAAATTTGTGTCACACACAGACAGACAGACTCACAGACAGACACTTTGTAAAAACATGTTTTTCGGGTTCTCTGACCCCTGAATTCGAAAATTTTCATGAATCCAATACTTTCTTCTTGTAAAGATAGAAGAAAGTAAAAATTTATTAAAAATAGCTCGGGTTGTAAAGCTCGATAACAAAAATCACCATTATTTTGTAAAAACCCAGGAGAACGTAAAAACCTTTCAATATCCCTCTGCTCTTTCTCTGACGATCAACGAGACCCGAAATGAAAGTATCAAAGCAAGAAAGAAACATTTATCAGAATTTTCAGATTTGTCATTGGATATATTATCCCCCTTCATCAGATGGCCAACTTGACAAGGAATGTGTACGGCTAAAGAAAGTTGTATCAAAGTTTTCTTTAGCGAAGGATTTTGATCTCTTGAAAAGGTTAGCAAACTTTTGAACACCAGTGTCCTGTTTCTTACTTATTGCGTGACGCAAACTCTTTACAGCTGAAAACACATCGTTAGCATGTTTTACAACAGAAGATAAATCATATTCAGATTTCTGAAGGTATTTTGAAAGTGGCAATAACAATTTACAAAAAACAAGTCAAAGAATAAAGTTACTTTTATTAATTCCAGCCAACACATTAATTATTTGATAGTAATTGATAATATTGTCCGATATAAAATTATAAAATGTACAAAGGTAAGGGCCGCGAAACTCAATCAATGTGCCGTTATTGCGTTTGTGTAAACTCGTCTTTTCCCATAAGTGGCGGCAAAAGTTGGTTCTATCGAAGTTCAAGATGAAGAAGTTTTATGTTTTGTATCCAAATAGACGTATTATACAAATGGCGCTATCTTTGTTACAGTTAGCTGGTGCTTTTCATGTTTTATTTCTTTTGTAGGTCTTTCCGACGAATCCATCTCCGCCTCTTTCCATTGCAGAAACTCCCCTTTCTTTTATTGATAACCGCAGAACAGTTGGAAAAGAAAGGCCAGTTGACACTTTTATTGCTTTCGCAGAAGAGGGAGCAACTTTTCCTTTTGCACACAGCCTTAATCTAGTTATAGTAAAAATTGTGTAAACGGAATCGCTAGGGATCATTAACAAATTCATTGTAGACCGATTTAGATCTTAGTAGGTATATGTATATAGTTGTCCTTCCGTCATTGAAACAAAAAAATGTTCCCGTTTACGAGAGGATTCCGTGTTCACAGAAAACCTATCAAAAAGGAATCACAACTGAAAAAAGTTCCATTTTAGATAGATTTCAAGTCTTAGCAAGTATAAATATATAGTGTTGTTTTTGTCGAATCCTGAAATTTTTCACTTTAAGATATGTCATCTTCACAGATTTTACTGTAATACATTTATGCTCTTCAGAGGTCTACTAAAGAGCGAACACGTTTTAACAGTTTTAAGGGAGAGTGTGAAAACGGAAAGAGTTTATAAGGAAAACCTGTCTAAAACGAAAAAAAAATCATAGCCCAGGTGAAATACCTTTGAATTACACCGTCTAAGACGAACACCTGTCTAAAGCGGAACTTTTTATACGTTCTTTGTGATTCCGTCCTAAAATTTTGACAGTTGTTGTATCCCTGATTCAGTAAACCGTTTTTTCGTTCGGGGGGTGGGGGAGGGGATCCGGACCCCCTGGACTCCTCCCCTTGGCTACGCCACTGCGTCTGTCTTTTGAAAATCCTGCCCACAGGCATGTATCTAAAAGCTGATGCAAATGCAATCCGTGCTTCTTTCCTACGGGGAACAAGTAGCAGTGCCTGTTCTTAGAGAAAACTGAGAGCAAAAACGTAAAACGGGGCGTTTGAAAGTGAAAGCGTGTGTTTTATGTTTTTCTCTGGAATTTAATGTCCCATTATCGTTTAGAACATGGAACAAAGACAGAAATGCAATTAAAAAACTGTCCAGTTTTTAATGCTCAAACTCAAAGCATCTGTGCGACAGGAAATGACCAACCACGCTTTTAGTCTAAGACGCCTCGAAAATGTGACCACTGCCCTTTTTCAAATCAAATGACCAGTTTTCACTCAAGTAATGCATATAATGTGCGCCTTTACAGTTTTAAATAAAATATTCGCTGTTTAATTAAATTACTTTGTTGAGTAGAATTTTGTTCGACAAAGTCGCGGATCCGAATAAACTAAAAATTTTAATATTAACTTTGGTTTTGATTCATAAAAGCAGCTAATTTGCTTAACTAGTGATTCATATTAGCGGCAATTATACTAATTATTTTATCTCTGGGACGGGTTTAAACCCCGAAAACCCTTCCATCGCTGCGCCAGTGTATTTACATAAATTCAAATTAGCTTCATTCATAATGTTATACAATTGTTGTGAAATATTCACTGCATCCTGGACAGTGTCCGTCCCAGTTATCAAATCATCAACATAAATACAATTGTTGAGTACATTTCTCGCTATTGGATATTCCCTTTCAAATTTACTAAGATGTAACTTAATAGTAAAAGATCGCAAAAATGGACTTGAGTTCAAGCCAAATGTTATGCATAAAAATGTGTAAATGATGACCTTAAATGCATCACTGTTGACAGGATTGTCATCTATAAGCTTCTATAATCTTAAAGCATCCCAGTCTTTTTCACTGATGGAAATCTGTAAGAAGGCCGTCTCTATGTCGGCCAAAACAGCGATTTAGTTAAATGTGAAGAAAATCAATAAATGGAAAATGTTAGGATTTAAATTGCTGCCTACATCCAGACAGACATTTAACGATAATTGTTCTATTTCATGGGAACTTTCATAAAATACGATTCACAATTTAGTGCACCACTGTCTTGTTTAAATCAGGGCTGCGGAGTCGGAGTCGGTGGGATTTTTCGGTGAAATGAGTCGGAGTCGGAGTCGCTAAAAATATGCCGACTCCGACTCCAAACTTTTTGTGGAACAGTTTGAAGTGAAATAAAAAATAAAACCATTACGCTTAGTTTTAAATTTATGAACTGAATTATTATTTTATTTTTTAACTCTATACATTAATAAATATCTAGTTATTTTTCAGTTTATTGACATGTTAATGAGTAAATATAAGGCAAAAGGACGGATGTTATTTTTTTGACTACATCAGTCATTAAGTTGATTCATTTACTTACTTCTTCAGCTCATAGACGACACTATTGTACGATAATTAAATTAAAGTGAGTTTTGAAAGGTTTTTGTTTTGTTTGGTTTTTTGTAAATTATGTCCAAAACTCAGCCCGAATCCCGTGTCGGTCCGACTACCCAACCCAATGAAGGAATCTATCTCAGACAAAAACAGATGTTTCTATTTAACCTTTGTCCATCCGTGTTCGGGTCGGGTCCTGAAATTTATATTTTAAGTCAGTCCGAAGCGAACCGGAAAGAAACCTGAACCATGAACCCGATCCGAAATGAAGTAAAATCAAAATTTTATTGGAATTATGAAAAATAGTCATCTCTAACAGCACTTTTATCTTTTGTGTGAAAAAATGAATATATATTTATTTATTGATCGACTTATAAGTTAAAAGATATTATGGACTTTCTTTTGAAAAATCGGGTCAACTCGACCCGAACCCACAATAATAATTATCAGACTGGCTCACAACGAAAAACATTTAGCACCAACTCAATCCGAACCACCGTTCGAATCGGACCCTAACGAATGGAACAATCTACTTCAGATAACAATGGATGTTTCACTTATCCTTTGTTCAACTTATACTGCCTTATTTTTGAGTATTTTAGATAAAAGAGAAAGTGTGTAAAATATGAAACTGATTAAAGCCGCTATCACTAAAATATAGGACAGCTCATACAGAAAATTTCTCCTTAAAACAAAAAAACTGCAATTTTCTTCTTAAATATTTCTTACTGAAAACTTAGACGTTTTTCTATTTCTAAGCCCCAACTAGAGTCTTATTCTGAATCTGAAATCTCTGCTGAAAGTCAACCCGAAACCCGTCAAAAAGGAATTAGTCAACCAAATCCGAAAATGGGAAAAAAGTCGTCAATCCGCCCCTAATTCGAGACGAAAGAAAATTAGATCATATTTTATAGAATAAACAATTATAAAACTAGTTGGATATGCCAATCCCAAAACTTTCTTCTATCTCATATCAATATTTAATTTTAATTAGTTTTATTAGTATTTTTATTAGAATTATGCATAACTTCATACACTTTTCAATGGTACAGTATTCAAAATACACAAAAATCGCTATTACAGCGCCCCCTACCGGCAGAAGTTTCCCAAATTCAGGGAGGACCTTCTTGCCATGGCCACAAACATACACAAAAAATTTGGTTCAATTATATGCGTAACTTCATACACTTTTTGATGGTACAATATTCAAAATGTGCAAAAAGCGCTATTACAGCGTCCCCTACCGGCGGGTCTTTTCCAAATTTATGGAGGACCTGCTTGCCATAGCCAAAAAATTTGGTTCAATTCTATGCATAACTTCATACAATTTTTGATAGTACAATGGCGACACACGGACAGACAGACATTTTGTATAAACATGTTTTTTGTGATCTCTAACCCCTAAAACGTGTAAATCCGTCGAAAACCGGAAAAAATTTCGATTAAAATACTTTCTTCTATTGAAGATAGAAGAAAGTAAAAAGCCTACAATTTTATCTTTTTCGTATAAAAATTAACTTAAATACACTCATCAACAGTCAAATATATAGATTTTTCATTTGAAAAATATTTAGTACATATTTTCTTTTGAAAAATCAGGTCAAATCAAAAGTGTCAAAACCTGATCCGAAGCATTTAAACTCCATCTGGTTCGGGCTAAATTTGGTTATTTTATCCGATGGAGGACCGTAATTCTAACCTACTGTAGAAAAAACAATTATTTCATTAATTTTGAGAGGAAAGTGAAGAAACTTATTTCATGCCTCAAAATGGCTGGCTTTTTTTTTTTTTTTTGTAATATATATTTTTAAAGATTTTTTTATTATTATTTTCTCTCTTTTTTCATGATTACTCCTTATTCGTCGATCCCCCCCCCCCCGAAATCGGCATTAATTTATTTAAGATTTTATTAGTATAGTGTATATGTAGATAATAGCATTTACATCTATGAATGTAAGGCGATGACAACTTACCAATCTTTCACATAAAGTGCGGCCGAAGAACAATTTTCTTTTACTCATTCTGTTCAAAGTTCAAATTGAAAATATCTTTGTTTCTTAAGCAGGCATATGTTCTTTTCGCGTAATTTGGTTTCTTTTGTATTTGACATGATGAAAAAAAAGATGAAAAAAAAATCTTAATATCTAATCAAGTATCCGTAAGTGTTATCTTATTTGTATAATCTTACCTTATCCAGTTAAAATCGATGTTGGTGACATAATAGACAAAATAGATCTAAAATCACCTCCTACCTAAAACTGCTGCTGAAATATGGCGAAATGATTTAAAAATTGTGATCACCCCATTAAAGCCTGTTAGGTGGGAATTTCTAAAATCAATAAAATACATGTTTAAGTATGTTTTAGTATATTAATTATCCTGAAATCCATGCCTCTATCTAAAACTGCTGCAGAGATATGGCGAAATGATTTAATAGTTTCGACCCTCCGCATTAACTCCCTTAGGGGGTGAGGATTTCTAAAACCGCTCAAATATGTGTTTAATTATTTTTTGATAAGTTTTGCATCCTGAATTTTTTGCTTTCACTTAAAACGGTTGCTGAGATGTGGCCAAATGTTCTGAAATTGTCGTCCCCCCATTTTTAACCCCCTTAGGCGGGATTTCTAAAATCGCTGAAATACATGTTTAATTATTTTTTTAGTAAATTTATTTTCTGGAATTTTACGATCCTGCAAAAAACGGCAGCTGAGATATGGCTGAATGTTCTAAAATTTTCGACCCCTTCTGTAACACCCTTAGGGGGAAATTTTTCAAAAATTTTTTTTAGTCCGCGCCTATGTCATAAAAAGACTTTTCGCCTAATTTTTATGCTTCTAGGGTCAGTAGTTTGGGTTGTGCGTTTATTATGATTCAGTCAGGATAAACTCTTAAATATATAGGGTAGAAGTGCCAGTATTAGACACCCTTCAATGTTTATGGTTTATAAAAAAAATAACCAATAAAAATTTACCTTTTATTATTATTTTTTCATAACTCCCCTTTGCATATTTTATAATCCTGCATTATTGTTGAAACTCTTAATCAAGCCAATCAGGAAACAGAAAATAATGTTTAGAAGTTCCACTCTTTTTCAGTGAAAATCGTAATGAACATTCTAAGAGCTGGATTCATTTAATACATTTATATATTCTTTATTTTCTTGCAAAATTTGCAGTTTTTTGTTTTGGTAGTAATAGAAAACTTTGAATTTTATATACTGCTAGCCATTTATAAAATTTCATTTATTTTTAAGGTTGTAAGAGGGGTTAGGGGTCTGCACGGGCCGAAATTTCCAGGCCCGGCCCGAGTGAATTTCTACAAAACATCGATTTTTACGTCGATTTGGTTAAAAATTCGTCTCGTACGAGAAGTTCTGGCCAAAAATATTTATCTTAACTTTTTTTTTCATGGTTATAATCTTCATTTTTATAGAAGTGTCACAGGCTGCGATATTTATTTTTTAATGAATCTTTATTTCTTGTATGTAAATGTTTCAGTTATCATTAATATTGTTAATCCATATTCCATGTATTGAAGTGTTAAAAATCTGAAAAAGGTTATACATTAAAATCTTCTAAGACGGAATTGCATAGAAAAGAAAAAAAATGAGTTATAGGCAAGTTCCCTTCTTTGATAAAATTTTAATAGTTTATTCATTTTTTTATGTATATAACTCTGCCTTGCATATATTATAATCAGGCAAATAAACCAGTTAGAAAGCAGAAAATATCGTTTAAGGGCACAGTCAAAGAGGGGCTCATATGGCTCAATCCCTCGCTATTTAAATAAAAACAATTAATTCACAGAAGTTCTTAAAGATCTATTTTGTGTCTTAAATGTTCATCTCTGACCAAAAAAAATTGTTATATTAAAATGAAAGCTACAGTATAATCATGAAACTAGTAAACCTGCAGAACAGTGGCTTCAAACACCAGTTTTTCAGTTTTAATTTGAAATTATTTTATATAGTATTTAAAATAAAACTCACAGTATCATTTCTTTCATATTTGTAATATTAATTATTACAACTAACATATCAAGAAGTCTCTGGAAGTTTAATTGTTAAAAATAGGGAGACAAAATTATACACTAATACTCCCAAACTTTTTTTTTAATTATTACCTTTTAAATCCCCCCACTGTCTCAATAATTTGATAGCTGTAATTACCTGACACTTAATATTTTAAACTATCCATCAAAAACAATTAAAAATTCGACGTTCTTATAATTACA
Organism: Maratus speciosus; assembly: GCA_963932465.1. Lineage (NCBI taxonomy): Eukaryota > Metazoa > Arthropoda > Arachnida > Araneae > Salticidae > Maratus > Maratus speciosus. The sequence goes on from OZ010794.1 coordinate 86,404,844, forward strand.
ATAATTGATGCAAAAGTGAATGATTATCACAAATATCTTATTAATTACTAGTATCCTAATTGTTAAATTTATTTAAAAATAATTATTTTGTTTCACTAGTATGCTTCCATTAAATTCTAGTTCTAAATACAGTAATAAAACAATTATATTTATTACTTTTTATGGGGTATCCATTACTGGAATAGAGGGTGTCCATTACTGGAACGAAGGGTGTCCATTACTGGCATTTTAGTTGTTTTGATATATTTCTGCTATTTACAATTAAATTTTGATTCATATTGGGAAATGAGACTATGGGAATGGTTAAATATTGTTGATAAATTAATATAATATTGAAAAAACTGGAATATAATACATATAACTATTACTTAAAAAACAATTTTTAGAGAAATTCCTTAAGGTGTCCATTACTGGCACATCTACCCTACTTATAGATATATAACCCATATAATCCGACTGGCAGGATTTCCTGCCAAGCATTATAAACAGCTTAGCGCTTAAAAAAATTAAATTGTTCGGTTGGCACCAGTGTTTTTAAATAATAATTTCCCCCTTACTTGAAGAATGATGTATTAGATGATAGGAATATTACTCTTAAAGTGCCGAGTAATTATCCTCATATTATGAAAATGTAGTTATCTACATTTGAGATTGTAATGCTTGTATTTATAATTTACAGTTTATATACCATTTTCAGACATTAATTAATACTTTAAGGACAATTTTAATCACTGTAATACATACAGGTCTGTTTCCATAAAATATATTTGATGTAACATTTAAAAAATATATATTAGACGTCACATTTAAAAAACCAAAAAAATTTTTTTAATGTGGCGTCTAATATATATTTTTTAAATGTATTTTATGGAAACAGACCTGTATATATTACAGTGATTAAAATTGTCTTTAAAGTATGAATTAATGTCTAAAATTAGTATATAAACTGTAAATTATAAATACAGGCATTACAATCTCAAATGTAAATAACTAATTTTTATAATATGAGGATAATTACTTGGCACTTTAAGAGTAATATTCCTTTCATCTAATGCATCATTCTTCAAGTAAAGGGAAAATTATTATTTAAAAAAACTGGAACCAACCGAACAATTTAAATTTTTTTAAAGCGCTAAACTGTCTATAATGCTTGGCAGGAAATCCTGCCAGTCGGACTATATGGGTTATATAGCTATATATCAATAAGAAGGGTAGATGTGCCAGTAATGGACACCCTTAAAGAATTTCTCTAAAAATTGTTTTTTAAGTAATAGTTATGTGTATTATATTCCAGTTTTTTCAATATTACATTAATTTATTAACAATATTTAACCATTCCCATACTCTCATTTCCCAATATGAATCAAAATTTAATTGTAAATAGCAGAAATATATCAAAACACCTAAAATGTCAGTAATGGGCACCCTTTGTTCCAGTTATGTAGTATTACACGTATTTATGTATAAGTATTACATAGTTTAAATTTAAAAATAAGTTGGCTATTAGAAAATTCGTAAAATTTTCTTTGTAAATATACTTTGCTGGGGGGGGGGGGGGGGGCAAAATCTATGTTCGCCCCAGGTGCAAAAAAAACTAGTTTCGGCCATGGTGCATTATTCCCAAGATCAGAAAGACTTAAAATTCATTGTATATAATTTAGTCAAATCATTGCCCACTTCTGGAAATATTGCTTTTCCAGGTGACATATCAGGTGCTGATAGGATTTGAAATTTTAAGAAGAGGTGGTCGAAAGAATTGGGAAATAGAAAACCAGAATTGTCGACAAAAGTAAGAGCAGTGTGGCTTTGACACATCCTTGCTTTTTCGACACCTATCAATCTGCCACACCTCAAAATAATCTTAGAATAAACTTCAAAGCTGAAACATAAGCATGTTCAAGCAATAGCAGATGAAGTTGTAACAAATGAAGACATTTAAATTAGACTATAATGTGTGGAAGATATCCCCAAAGTAAAAATAGGTGCATCTGTAGATGCATGATTGAAAGTCCAGTATTTGGGAAAAAAGACAAAGAATTCAGTGGCAAAACTATGGCTATTGAAGCAGATGAAACATATGAATATAAAGTAAAATTCTTGGAAAAGTGCAAGCCTGGTAGCAGAAAGTTCAAGAAAGGAGACGGATGTGCATTGCAGATTTTCTTTTCTCGTATGCAGGTTCTTTTTTTCCTAGAACCTTTATTTTGCGTTTTATTATGTTTAGCTCTTCATAACTTAATACAAAAACTTAAGATTATTATTAATAAAAATGAATAAAATGCATAAAGACATTACAAGGTGACTGTTTGATTAATTAATGCTTTAATTGTAAAATATTTTACCTGCAGATTATTTTCTGCCCCTCAGGTATCTGTCGCAGACACTTGGAGAATTTTCTGTTACTGGGAGTCCAAGATTGGTTTCATTTTATGTTTTCCACGGTGCTGAAGACACTGGGGTATGTCCATTCATTACTCTTGTGATCATTAGAGCAAATTTTCAGGAATACTTGCAATTATTTTATTATTAGGATAAAAACTGATATGACTAGTTAAATATCATTGTGTTTTACTCACATAAAATATATCTAATTTGAAACAAAAAGCATTTTACTTGTCTATATAATAAATCAAAATTTTGTTACAAATTAGATATAGTTTATGTGAGTGGAATACGATGGTATTTAACTGGTTATATCAATTTTATCCTAATTATATTTTATATTGGAAGTTCTTCCAAAACTTTGCTCTAATGGTCACAAGAGTAACAATGGACGTCCTTGCAGATTATTTTGAAAAAAAAGCAGATAATAGAAACATTAAATGAACCAACATTTAATAATCTGGGTCATTATGCTTTTGATAGACTTTTAATTCTTATAATGTAACAGTGTGAGAATACTAGTAAAGAAAAATTCATCCACTAAATGTTTTCATTTTCACATAAACTTGATTCAGAGTAAAGTTTCTCATTTATCTATTAACTAAAATTTCATATTAAAAAAAAATGTTGACTTTTTTAAGACGTATAACATTGTTTTCAATATTACTTGATTATATGATTTCCGGTTAAATCTATTTATACCGTTTTTATTGTTAAACTTTTATATATCCATTTTCACCTGTGTGGGGTAAAATGTTTATAGTAAACATATATCTATTAAATGTTTTGTTGTAGACATACTTTTGTAGCCTAATAGATAAAAATTGTGTATTGTCAATCTAAGAATGTGCAATGTAAATAAAATACCAAAAAAAGTTTTAATTGTTTAACATTTACCAGAAAGTTTTAACTGAACGTAAAAAAATAGCGAATTTTATACCCATTTTACCCCACCTGACCCTATATCATATTATGTAGTTATAATTATATAAAGCAATTGTTACATGTTTGCAGCCAATACTGGCTATTCCACAGTGAATCAGGAAGAAGCCATCACAGCGTCCACAAGGAACCCCACTTTAACCTTCTTCCAGCCCATTAAAATTTAATACCAACATCCGGACGATGCGACTGGACCCTACCTAGTCTCGCAAGAGAGGGGTAAAAAGAGATCCGATCTAAGGCAGAGAAACTGCCACATCATCGACTCCTAATTGCAGAACTTCATAGGAAGAACCATCCTCAGAGACTAGTGAGGGAAACTGCACCCCAGTTTACTGTACCACAAGCCGAAACTGAGGATCTCCTATAATCAGACAATCTCTGCGATTAAAGGCAGTGGATATACTTATATAAAAATTTCTGACACTGCCTTTTCATAACAACAATATAATATTAACTATGCAATTACAATGAATAAAAGAAAAAAAAAATAAGAGTTAGTGTAATTAATATTTTCAGTATCATTCTTGGCACAGTGAATATAATCTGGTCATCATAATATTAGGTTGAGCAAAAAGTTCTGGGAAATTTTTAATCTAATAGTCATATATAACCAAAATTTGTACCATATATAGGAGTACTAGTGGTATATATGTATAGGAGTTCAGGACGTGACTCCATCCGATTATGGCCTATTTCGCTCAATGCAACACTTTTTCAAGGGAAGTCGATTTGAAATCTTTAATGAATTTGAAGAAGCATATCATTAGATTCCAAGGAGCCGCCATGGTACTTCCAGCAAACCTGGAATCTGGCAGAACGATGGGAGAAAGTCGTGGACTATGATAGTCTCTACTTTGAAGACTAGTCCTTGTTGCTTTTGTTGCTAATTTGCACATAACGAAACAACTTTCACAAATTTCCCAGAACTTTTTGCTCAACCTAGTACTTAAGTATCTTTATTTATTAAGTTAAATAACAAAATAATGGTATCTGTTATATAACCAATTTCAGTACTGCTGGATTATCCCGTCAACCAAAAAACTATCGCCAAACTATAAGATTAAATGACAATAACTGTTGATCGTAAGTGTCACATTCACTTGACATTAAACACATTGCACATGTTTGTTATGTCATCAAGTGATTTTTAATTAGCTGTTTTATTTGTACTTTTATTAATGTTTTGCCAATTTATTTGTTCTTTCGTTATTTAAAATAAAAATAATGTCAATTTGTATAATTTTAAAGTATAGTCTCAGCTTCAGCAGCAAGTTCTGGGAGTGAGGTATTTGGTTTAACACATAGAGCTTTTAATTTCTCACTGTAGATTGGCGGAATATTATACATGAACACCTTTATCTTAAAGTACCTTATTTACACAAGGAAATTTATGAAACAAATGTTTAACTCCACTTTCACTAGTCATACCTGGGTCAAACATATTTGCCAATATGAGTCATTTTCACTGTTTTTTGTCCCATTTTGAATTGGTACAAATATATCTTATGAACTTGCTTTTTTTCTAGGGTCTTTTTAATGTCTTTTATTACACCTGTACTATAACAAAAGCAAAACTATTAATACTAAACAAGCAATATATACAGGAAAGTAATATTTATTTTAATTTTTTTAATAACAGAAATAACATAATTTTTTTTTAAACAACCTAATAATTATTTCATTCAATGTATGCACTGGTCTGAATTAAAAAGAATTGAATTGAAAAAAAATAAACATTTGATGCTGCCAAGCATTAACAAGCACCAGGCGCGGATCTATCCCCCCCCCCCCAAAAAAAAATATATATATATAAATCCACCGATTATCGCGAATTTTGACAAATGGTCTCCGAAAAAAACCAATTTCGTGAATCGTTCGCTGGTTAAAGGATCGCACAAAAACAAACGCGAATTTCATCAAAGGATCACGTAAAAAACGCGAATTTCGTCAAAGAAGCGTGGAAAAAATGCGAATTTCGTCAAAGGATCGCAGAAAAAATCACGAATTTCGCAAAAGAATTGCGGAAAAACGCTGATTTCGCGAAAGAATCGCGCAATAAATGCTAATTTTATCAACAAATCTCTGAAAAAATTAGAATTTCTTCAAAGAATCGCGAAAAAATACGTGAATTTCGTCGAAGGGTCGCTGAAAAAATGCACAATTAGCACAGGGAAGAGATTCCTCTAGGCATGCATCCACGGGGGGGGGGGGGGTCGATCTAGGGAAAGAACAAATTTACCAAGTTGTTTTTTAAGAAATCAACACACCATACGCATTTTAACTGACTGGGATTAGGACATAATCCTTTTTCGTTCATTCATCATATACCCTTGAAATTTACCAAAGTGGGTGGCAATAACAGTACATTTTTTTACACATTAGTGGCTTTCTTCAGAAAACATTATGATGCTTGAATTTTTCAAGGGACCTTTCTTTTTCTTGTTTCTTTCTTTCTTTGAAAATTGTAAGAATCCCATTCTTTTCTCAAACAATAAAGCACTCCTCAAAAAAAAGTTATACAGAAATTAGAAATGCAGCTTCTTTGAAAGAACGAAAAAGTTTCAACACTTTAAAGGATCCGCATAACGCTGTCAATTTCTGTTGTAGAGATTCAACAAAAGATACACGAAGTGGCATCGTCCCCCACATCAACCCATACTGTCAAAAATTATGTCGCCATATGCCTTTTGACTGGACATAATCCGATTTTGTTCACTAATTGCCGAAATGTCAGTGAGGTTTACCATTGATACCCGAAAAGTGTTTGGATTTCGTTTGCTTGTCTGTCTGTTATGCGAAAACTGCCGTTAAAAGTGTTGAATTTATATCTTGGGGGGGGGGGGGGGGCGACCGCCCCGATCGATCCCCTCCATGGATGCGCGCGCTCCTGGTGCTAATTGCGCGTTTTTTCCGCAGCCCTTTGACGAAATTCGCGTATTTTTTCGTGATTCTTTGTAAAAATTCGCATTTTTTCCGAGATCAATTGGCGAAATTAGCATTTTTTTCGCAATTGTTTGGCAAAATTAGCTTTTTCCCCGCAATAGTTTGGTAAAATTCCCTTTTTTTCTGCAATCCTTTGGCGAAATTAGCGTTTTTTCTGCAATCCTTTAACGAAATTCGCGTTTTTCTGCGATCCTTTGACGAAATTCGCGTTTTTTTTCTTGGTCCGTTGACGAAATGCCCAATTTTTTGATGAAATTCATGTTTTTTCCGCGCTTTTTTGACGAAATTTGCGTTTTTTGTGCGATCCTTTGACCTGCGAACGATTGACGAAATTTAATTTTTTTCGGCAACCATTTGTCGAAATTCGCGATAATCGATGGATTTATATTTTTGATCCAAGAATATGGAGGGGCGATCCGCGCCTGTGAAGAGGTACACACACCACTTAGATGACACATTTTGACTTTCAAGGATGTTAAGGCCCTTCAAATTTCTGATGGGGATCCTTTTTTAGAGATTAACCTCTTTCAGAAATCTCATATTAAAAAGTGAATGTGATGGTTATGTTTTTCAGCTTTCGGTAATTGGTTCTTATGTATTTTTTAGTGCTGAATCCAAAAATGACCTTCATTTTTAACCATACCATCACGTCCGGATTTTTCACAAATCGCAAATTTTTAAATAGTCGAAATTTTGCGAAAATCTGCTACTGTAAAATAGACGTAACTTTTTTTCATAATAATTTATTCATTTTTTTGCTTATACTACGGATTTTTGCAGTTAAACATGTAAAATATTGTGTATTTAAAATCCTAATAATTTTATTCCATGTGTAGAAGTTTCTTTGAACCGCTCATGTTCTGCTTCATGCTTTTCTTTTAATCTTCTCTATGGGTTTCATCTCGGTATCGTCTTTTATTTAGGCAGTTGATAAAGCTGTGGAATTTGTGGCAGATGTATTTAAAACATTTACCTTCTTTTGTTAAGGCTTTGACAAATTGCTTTGAGAGATTTTTGCTATTTTTTTACTTTATAACTTTGAAATTTACGATTTGCGAAAATAGTGTCGTGATGGTTAAAAATGAAGGTCATTTTCACATTCAGTGCTAAAAAATACACCAAAATCAATTATCAAAAGTTAAAAAACACAATCATCGCAAGCTTGTGTTATTAATGTTTTTCACTATAACTAAGATAACAAAAAATAAGATAAATAATTACCATAGTACAAGAGCAAAAAGAAAAAAAATAAGACATTTAATAAATAAATTCTGTTATAATGTTTTTAATTTTACGACTTAATAAGTAACAATAAACCATATTTTGAGAGGGCGGGATAATATAATAACAGTGTTGGATAACCGAGTGTTTCGGTTAATCGGACATTAGATAATCAAGAGTCTGTAATATTTTCAAATCGCATTAATTATTTCATTTTCATTTAAAAATTAACTGCAAGGAATGATTTGAGCAACAGAAATTATGACTATGTTGATTATATGTCACTCGGTATTGCCCCCCCCCCCCCTACACACACACACAAAAAAAAACGATTCTCTGGATCCGCCCCTGACAAGCACACAATGCTTTATTTAAGTACCTACCTCATCATTACTGGGAAGAGACTTGTGTAGCAAATTAGCACATGTTACTGACCCATAGTAAGTCATGCTGTTTTCTATCACAGCTGGTTGCATAGCATATTATGCTGGCAAGCATAAAAAAGCATATAATAGCATGTAAAAGTACCTACCTCTCCATGCTTTGAAAGAAGCTTAAACAGCAAATGAGCATAACATGCTTGTACATAGCTTGTCATGCTATTTCTCAATAAGCTGGCTGCATAGTATATTATGCTGCCAAGCATAAGAAAGCATATAATAGCACATGAAGGTACAGTCGTGAAAAAAAAAAAGTAAACACTCCTTACTAACTCTGCAAAAAATTATCCTAGAAGAAAGTTACTGGTACTACACAATTGGAAGTAAAGTCTACTTTTAAATGATGCATATAAAATTTGCTTAGGCGGCCATTTACATATAAAAACGAATTATATTTTTTCTTTTTCAATAGCAGTACACAATTCTGACAGCATAAAAGAACTCTATGCCCTTCAATTTGCTTAAAAACAAATTTTTATGCAAGTCGTACGATAAGTTTCTGAGAAATTAATTATTTTAAAATGAGCGTATTTTAGGCAGGGTTGTAAAAAACCCACCCCGGGCGGGTTTTATTAAAAAACCCGGGTTTTTTGGGGAAAATAAAATTTATTCTTTTCTACAAAGTAACAATAATTAACACATGTATTTATATGTTTAAATCTTTTATTATGCTTGAAGATACATTGTTTAACAAACATTAGGAACATTATTTAATTAAATTAATTATTCTGCTTGAAATTGAGTGTTTTCAAATATTTGCATATATCACCAGAAAGCAACTGAGTTTGAATTTTAAGTATGGAAGCAGAAAAACAAGACAGCTTGGGGATATACTAATGAATTTGAAGAAAAATTAATATTTTATCAAGTGATTAATTAAATTATTATTAATCCTTTTAATCTTCAAATAAAAGTCATTAATAAAATTTATGTAATTTACTAAAATACACAAATGCAAGTTTGTTGTTGGTTATCTTTTAGTTATTAGAGAAGGTTTTCTTTTTGGTAATCTTACTTTCTTATATTACCAATAAAATTATACTTTTAAATTTTTACTTTGAGGAATTTATTCTGTTAATTATTTTTAGAATATACCGATATAAAAAAGAATTATATAGACAGAAAAATTAAATAGGTATTTTTAAAACATACTACAAAAATTTCATCTGATAATGAAAAGATAATGGTCTTAACACAAAAAAACTTAGAAAATATATTTGAGGAATGAAGGAGTGAAAATCATTGGGAAAATAACTTGATTGTTTATGGTTATGCTGCCCATTATTTAGGTCTAGTAGAAAATTATGTTTCACCAAGAGTAACATTAAAACAAATAGTTAAAATTCAGCGGTACTTAAGGAATCATCATCAGCCTTCAGGATTGCTTTTAGAAAAAAAAGGTATAAAGCCACAACTGCCAAGTTCTACACGATGAAACAGTCTAAATAATTGCAATGATAGCTTTTTAAAGAACTATACAATAATACATGAAATATGCATGGAATACAAAAATGACATCGATAAAGATATCATCCAGATAGTGAATAATGCAGCACTTTACATGGAAACTATAAATCTTCAACAGCAACTGCGCTTAGTATCTACTGCACTGGATAATTTTTGTCTAGGAGAAGTTGTACATGTATGGTCAACTTTAATGGAAGATGAAGTACTTGCTCCATTTAAAGATTCAATCCAGAAACGATATAATCAATGTATAATACCTGCTCATATGACAGCTTATCTAGCTCACCCCAAATATAAAGGAAGAAAATTGTCAAGCACCGAAGAAGAATAGCTTTAGAATGGCTAAGGAGCATTAACAGTGATTATGTAACTGTTAATGTCACTACAAATAACAGATAATGAATATTATTCAAAATCAATGTTACACCCTAGTGTCACAGTTGTGGTTTTCCCCCATCTAAATGGCGAAAAATAACTGCAAAAAAGCTGAAAATTCAATTCTTCTTCTGAAGCAAGATTTTTGTTACTATATGGCATTGTTAAATTCATTTCCTGCCAGTTCTGCATCAGTTGAGCATCTTTTTTCAACTTTTGGCCTTGTTCAAAATAAATTTCGTAATAGATTAGATAATCAAAAAACAGAAAAACTAGTTAAAAATCACCAATTATTGGTCCAAATGAAGAAGATTAGTAAACATCATAAAATTTGCAGTTTGGATTTTTGAACCGTGTAAAAATTTCTTGTACGTATTATAAAAAAAGTCAATATCATTAAAGCATTTGATTATTCTCCTTTATTGAGGTGCTTCTTTTTTGGCATCTGCTTTATTTAATTATAAAAGTACCTTATATTTTCATATTTAATTTCAAGAAATATGTTTTCGTAGATGTTAAATATACTTTTCTTTATTACTTTGCACAGTTATTTTCTTTTTACAATTATATGACTATTTTTTTCCTTGCTCCATCAATTTCAAGTTAAAGAATACTCACTGTATATGAAAATAAATCTAATAAATATTGTATGATAATTGATAGTGAAGATTTTGTGCAAGTATGTTTATATGTAAAAGAAACATTACACTGTTGTATTTTTTCGTTCAAAAAGTACTTAATATTACAAAATGTTGTTTTATTTGATAAAAACCCATTTTCTTTAAAAAACCCAGGTTTTTTAAGCTAAAAAACCCAGCCCGGTGGGGAAAATGGGTATCTACCCGGGCAGCAAATCTGACAACCCTGATTTTAGGGGCTGCATCCAAATTGAAGTTCGGTACTCGATTATTGACCGGGAGAGCCCCATTCTTGATCAAGGCATCTTTAACGACACTCAAGCAGTCATTGAAGACTGCTAGTTTACAGGATAGCATAAGAAATTTCAAAATATCTAGTCACTTCAATCACAGACGACCCATTAAACCATCATTTTGCCATTTTTTAAGCATAATTTGAAAACCACCACCAAAATCCATGTTTGCCCCAGGTACAAAATAGGCTAGTTTCGGCCCTGTTGCATTGCTTTCATTTAAAATACAAATAAAAATAATAGTAATAAGTCATATCATACAGCAAAACATTTTATTTTCAGTATCAAAACACTGTTTCTAATGTGCACTAATGAAAAATAAAAGATGCTATTGGCGAGATTTGTGTCAAGTTAACATAAAAATACTCACCTTTTTTTTAGCATTACAATCGCAGCACCTCCTGACAAACCATCTAACATTATGGAGATACTGGAATTTCAATATTTTAGTTTGAAGTGGTCACACTTACTACTTAAGCTGTTTTAATATTTTAGATGAATTTGATAAATTTAATAACGTTAAATTAGTAGGCGATCAATTCTTTTTAAAACAACATTTAATTTCAAATGAGATGAATACAAACAAATTGAGCCTATAATGATGCAATATTATGAGAACATGTTTTGAAATTAAAGGTTTCAAGAAAAAATCAAATCAAATCAATTTCCTGTTTTTTAACAGAAAATCTACTTACAAATAAATAAATAAATTAAACTATCTGATGCAAAAAAAAATTTAATGGTGTTTTGAATAGCAGTAAAATATCTGCAAAAATAAAAATCGCGACAAATGACTATTTTAATACAAATCAATCATTTTAATACAAAAGTTATGAAGAAACATATCTTACCCATAACTTATTTTAGTAAGGAGGGTGATGTAAATACATTAATATTTTAAAGCTAAAATTATAATGAGAGCAGCAGACAGATAGATAAGACATGACATACTTACAATGAATGAATCATAGCCTCTAATGAATGAGTAATGACTCAAACTGATAAATCATTCATTTGTAAAAAAGTTGCAATGAAAATCCAAAATCTCATTCAATGATATATAGCATATTTATTCGTGCATGTAATAGTAAACAGATGCCGAGTCAAGTCATGTTTTCAAAAATTATTTCCTTGGGTGGATGAAGCTCTGACAACACTCTCATTGGGCGACGACACGAATGAATGATTCTCCGATATGATTCTTTTATTATTTAATCGATGCTTTGGCGTCTTTTCTCGGATTATAGTATTAGCTAGTCTTTTAAACAGAAATTTATTTATCCCACCCACTTTTCTAAAATAAGACAAGTTAAGGGTAAGTTTCTTTTACTGTTCCATTAAAAATTCTCAATTTGATCATATGATGGAACGAAATTTCATATGTCCCCACTTTCACATATTTTGCCAATATTTTGCTGTCATTTAAAACATTATTAAAGTGTTTTTTGTAGCAGGTACTAATTTCATTTATTTATTTATTATTATTATTCAGATTGTAAGTTAAATTAGGAAATTGCTTTGAATTTTCCTTCAATTGTTTAATTTTAAAACATTGTATTGCTCACAGAGGAGAAATTTTGCTGTATTCATCTCAGTTGAAAGTAAATATATTTTTGTTATTTTTGATCTCATACCGAAGTACCCACTGTATGAGATTTATCAAAATTCACCTAAATATCAAAATCGCTTATAAATTTCATCAAAATGTACTTGAAATTTTAAAACAACTTAAGTGCAACCTCTTCCAGAAGCTAAAATTTTGAAATTCTATTATCTTCATAATGTTAGACGGGTTACGTGTATGTTCTGTGGCTGTACTGATAAAAAAGGGTAACTACTTTTGTCATAGCCAGGCGCAAATCTCGGCAATAGCATCTTTTATTTTTTATGTGTGCTAATTAGAAACAGTGCTTTGTCAATATCCTCTATATTTCTATTTTAAATTAAATGAGTGGTCGTTTTAAATGAAGTAAATGAAACTAAAAGCGATATTTGGGGATTTATCACTTGTGCTAAAAACAAACAAAAAAGTACCGAATCATGTTTTTTGTTGTGTTACATTTTGAAGAATGGTACTTGCATCTTATCCATGTGAAGAAGATAAACTGTACCAACAGTGATGCCAAGAATACTAGTTCAAACAAACTTTTTTCCCCTTTGTAGCTGCATAGTCAATAATTGCTATACTAAAAGCAGTTTTAGAAGTACAGTACAAAGTCTCAAATCCAGACATCCGAAATTCAGAATTCTCCAAAATCTAGACATTATGCTAACTTTTTTTTTTTTTTTAAGTATTGTAAATTTAGAATTCATAAAACCAGTTTGAAAACATCTCCACTCTTTTAATAATTTTTAAAGAACAAAGGTAGTCATACTCTTTTCATTCCACATGTCTAGTTTCGGAAAAATGATCTTACGATGTGTTCTGTAATTTTCCAGGCCCACAATACCCATATCAACAAGCCTTGCTGGGAAGGCTTTTTAAAAAGCTGTGATGATTCAAAACTCTATTTTTTTTCTCCTTTTTTGTGCGAGAAAAAACTATTCAAATTCTATTCTTTTAAATATAAGGTCTCTGTGAATGTGTCAACAAGTTTGTGTTGCTTAAGTGCAGTAAAAAAAAAGCATTGACTTGCAAGCAAACAAAAAAAGAATAACAAACCAAACTCTTTTTTTTTTTCTTACTATATAAAAAAAAAAAATCTGTATCTCCTATGTAAATTGATTGATTCCTTTCAAATTTTCAGCAAGTTGAAATAATAGTAAATTAGGCTGTGTAACAAATTTTTATTAAAATATAACCAGTTATTAGAAAGTTACACTGCCTTCCAAAAATGTTCACTTTACAGAAACTGTGAAGAGTAATCTATCTGTGGTTTGTTTTTGTTTATTCACCTCGCTACGTGAAATCAGAGGTCGGCACAGTCAAATTATCAACTTTGGGTGGATAATATGTTTTGCTATGCAAAAAAAAAAAAAAATCAAGGATAGATTTATTTATTTATTTTTTAAGTGCTCAGTAGCTCAGTTCATTAGATGATGTCATCAAAGAATTGGAGCAGCAGAACATCATTACAGGACAGTGACTGATGTTCGTTTAATAGAATAAAGGAGAAGGTTAGCATCAAAACATCGAAATTGATAAAGCAGTACAAAATAAGGAACATGTTTAATGTAAAAAAGAATCAAGTACCGTATATACTCGCGTATAAGTCGACTCCCTAACTTTCGAATCCAAATTCTGGAAAAAATCAAAAACCCACATATAAGTCGACCCCCTAACTTTTTACTTCAATTTTGCACAAAATCAAACCACTTGCCAATGGGAAAAGGTATTAAGTAAACAAAAACAAATCATTGAAATTTTTTAAAATGATAAATTATTATTATTTGTATATTTTATGCATTATTTTTTTATTCATATACATAAAAAGCCATAATTTCGCAGTATTCGAAGTTTTTGTTTTTGCTTTTTTTAACTGACTCGCGTATATGTCGACCCCCCAAATTTGCTTACCGAAAATTGTCAGAAATTCCTCGACTTATACGCGAGTATATATGGTATTAATTTTTTTACTTAACACTACATACAAATAAAATAACTTTATCACATCCCATTTCATCTATTGAATAAGATATAAAATTTCTCATTTTAATCATTTCTAAAAGAATCAAGGGCTTAGGAATACAGGTGTTTTTTTTTTAAACACAAAGGGGGTGGGGAATTAAAAAGAAAACTCGCACAATAATTCATCGAGATCCACCAATTTTAAATGAGAAAGCGATCTGTTAGCTATTAAAGTGTTTATAATCGAATGAGTTTTTCCGTTTTCGATAAATGATTATTACATTTTAAGTTATAAGTAATTGCTATTTGATGATGACCTTCCCCGAGCTGTCTCATTTGGAAATTCAGTTTAAAAAATCAACTTTCAGCATAAATGATTTTTCCGTTATCAAAAACTGAAAAATGCTATTAGATTTCGTTAAGTATTAATAAATGCACCAATAATTTTATGCAATTAAAATTAAAAATGAGTTATAGTGAATGCAGCAAGCATTTATGTGTGTACCGTAAAATACCGTTAATCCCCCCCCCCCCCCAAACACGACGGAAAATCGTAAAAAAATCGGAGGGGGCACTTACACGGTATTAAAATTGTAGTAATGATATTTATGGATGGTGGGGTGGGGATAGGTAATGGCCGATCGTCGCAAAATATGCATTATTTTAATAAAGTGAGAAAAGGAAAACATTTTGAAATATATATATATATATATATATATACAAAATAGAAAAACAGTATAACTCCGCGATTAACGGCGATTTCAAATTATAGAAAATTCTGTATTTCAAAAGCTTAGAAACTGGAATGCATTTCGATAAATAATAACGTTAATATCTGTCATAAGATAAATAACAACACTAATATTTGTCATTAATATGGTACCAGAAAAATAAAAGGAATTTAATAATTTAAAATAATTAAAAAACAATAAGAAATTGTGTTTGAATATGTCCTAAAATTCTTTCTAAAACTAGTAACATTTTATGTGGTGTCGCCATCTGTTGTACATTAGGGACATTCAATAACCGTTTTTTTTCTTTAATCATCATTTCTTAACTATAAAGGCTAAATAAATAATACAAATCACAATAATAACATGAAAAATATTGTAAATGAAACCAATAAAAAAAAAGAAGAAATGTGTTATAATGGGAAATTTAAATCAGACTGACATAGAAATAATTTAAAAAAATAACTTTATCACTACATTAACTCATTTTAAATAGTGATATATAAAGTAAATATTATGTATATCACCTTCAAATATCAAATTAAGTCACCAATTCAATACTTAATAATAATAATAATAAAATAAATAATACCAATAAATCCGATTTTGCGTTATTTTGACGCCATCTACCATAACTTAGAAAAAAGAAAACCAACATGATATAAAATTCCGATAGTTACAAAAAAAAAAAAGGGCTGTATATTGTTATTATCGCTATTATTTTATATATTTAGTAAAAATAATACACAAGGCTAATGGTATTATGAAAAATATTAATTATACGTATAAATATGAAGTTACGTAGCTGTACAGAATGGAAGACCGATCGATAGTTTGATGACATCAATCGATTTTTAATCAAATCGTAAAACGAATAACTGAATTGCTTTTACGGCTTCCTCTGAGGTTTGCGACGATATGAAAACAAAAGGTAGTAAGTGCAAACGCTGAAAGGAGATGTGAATAAACTGAAAGAAATAAATGAAATCAAAGGTAAGTAGAATAATAGACTTAGTTGAAAAGAAAAAGTAAAGAAATGATTGAAATTGATCTTGACGTGCGGACTGAAATTTTTTTGCAGGGAGGGCGCTTTCTTGGGATTTCTTGAATTTTCCAATTTGTTTACAAAGTGGGAGGGGGGTGCTTAATCCGGAAGGGCGGATTAACGGGATTTTACGGTATGCATGTTTTATAATAATAATAATGTTCTCAAAAACAAACTTTTTATTTAAATCCTATCTGTCTATCTGCAAGAAATTTCATGATGACCTACTTTTATTATTTTTCTGCATGTGGAGCGATAAGGATTATAAACATTATATAATTCATGCTAACTACTATGAATAAATATCACATGTGATCGTAAAGCTACCTTCTTCCCCCCCCCCCCCTTCTTCTATCACTCTGTTTGGAACATTTTAGCTGTCACATTCTCAAAGGTATTAGATCATATATATTTCAATTAGAAGATTTTGCTTTAAAAGTATTTATTTAGCACACAAAATGATTACCGTAATTTCGGGTAGATAAGCCACCCTGGCGTATACGCCACTACGTCCGAAAATGGTAAAAAAAAACTGAAATTCCATCATATACGCCGCACTGGCGTATAAGCCATACTTATTCAAAGTGGAGTATGTACTACTATAGACACCATATTGAAGATTTTCGTGCATTTTTTATAACTATTTTAAAAATTAGAATTTTAAATTTAATTCAAATAATGAAAAGAAATAAATAAATAACTTTTGGTTTGTGAATTTATCCAATTGCATCACACATTTCAGCCTTGGATTGGCAAGTAGAAATATATTTGATGGAATTCTTAATATAAAACATAACACTAGAATTACAAATAACACTATTTTTTACCTAGTCTTCATTTCATTTCATTCCTAGTCTTCACGGTCCAAAATTTTTAGTCCTAGTTTTGACCCAGCCTGTATGAAAATCATTGTCTCGGCGTGGCCTGGTCCGTTCAAAGGTCAGTAAAATTAGGCCTGGACCAAAAATTTTTGCAAAAAATGCGTACATTTTTATATTGCTATTATTCTACTACTAAACATTAAAATTTATTATTTTTAAAGAGTAGTAGATTTCATATGCTTATTAAAATATAGTAAAATGTGTGAAAAGAACCTGCCAATGACGGAATCCTTTTTTAAACTGAAAACCGTGTTGATCCATGCAAAATTAATATACTAATACGTAAGGAAAGAACATATAATACATTTACACTTACTAAGAAGGGAACTTGTTTATAAAGCATTTTTTTTTCTTTTCTATGCAATTCCGTCTTAGCAGATTTTACTGTATAGCATTTTTCAGATTTTTAACATTTCAATACGTAGAATATGGATTAACAATATTAATGATAACTGAAACATTTGCATACAAGAAATAAAGATTCATTAAAAAAGATAAATATCACAGCCTGGGGCACTTCTATAAAAATGAAGATTATAAACATGAAAAAAAAGTTAAGATAAATATTTTTGGTCAGAATTTCTCGTACGAGACAAATTTTTAACCAAATCGACATAAAAATCAATGTTTTGTAGAAATTCACTCGGGCTGGGCCGAGATTTAAAAAAATTTTCCGGGTCGGTCTCAGCCGAACTTTTAGCTGTTATATCAGGCCGTGTCGAACTTTTAAATTTTTTACCGGGTCGGGCCA
Source organism: Maratus speciosus (assembly GCA_963932465.1). Lineage (NCBI taxonomy): Eukaryota > Metazoa > Arthropoda > Arachnida > Araneae > Salticidae > Maratus > Maratus speciosus. The sequence goes on from OZ010794.1 coordinate 86,422,524, forward strand.
ATATTTCTTTTATACGGGCCGGACATAACTTTTAATTTTTGTATCAGGCTGGTCTGGGTAGTTTTTTTTTCTACAAGTCGGCCCGGGCCCTCTTAAGTGCTATAAGACTTCTATATGATATTTAAAGATCTCTAAAATCCGGAAAAGCCATGGCCGGAACGATTCCGGAATTTAGAGATTGTACTGTATAAATATCAGCTCCTTGGGTGCGGTGCTTTCGTCAATATACTTTTTTTAAAATCAGATATTTATTGGTGCAGCGGGTATTCCGGAAAATACGTTAATACCCAGGTGTGAGGAAATACATAATTTTACTCGCCACTGACAAGTGAATTTTTAAGTAGTTTTCAAAAACCGCAAACTATAGAGATATGCTGAAAACATTTTTTTTTTACTAGTTAACTATATTGCAACTTTCCAAATGACTTTGATGTAAGTATGGTACTAAGTTCTATTCTATATTAAACTTTCCTTTTCTGTATATATTTCTTAATTTTATAGAAAAAAAATATTATGAAAATGCACTGAAGTAACAATAATCAACTATTTTTGCAGTCACGTAAACTTTGTCAAAACAATTTTCAACTGTATGTTCAATTTTGCTGGCTGGCAAAATAAATCCTTGCATGGAAAGATTTTCTAGAAATTCTCAACCCCTATGTATACTTGCAAAATGATATTAAATGCATGCATGCAAAATGTTCAAAAATTTGTAAATTTTGCAAGAATTTGTTTAACATTTCAGTAGTTACTACAAAAACAGCTGTGAAAGTTCCACTCTCAAATCCACAACTTTTAAGAGCTTTTGTTTGTAATATCAGAAAATCTCAATGTACCTGGAAAAGTCAGGAAAATTTGTTGCTGATCTGGAATACTAGCTATTTGTTTAAAATGTAAAAAACAAAATTAAAGGGTTACTCTAATTAATATTTTTGGTGCCATTGTTGGCACAGTGAATAGGACGTGGCCCAAATAATACACAAGTACCAAACTCTAGAATAACTTTGCTCATTTCTTTAAAAAATTGTCTTGTAAATTTGTAAAATGTCTCTGCTGCTCTTGTTACATCACATTGGCTAAAATGGTATTGCATCATTTGTTTATGCTTTGCATTCAAAGACTCTTCTCTGCTGTTTTTTTGAGTCACATTGTTTTAATTTTAGTCACAGATTTTAACTCTCCTATAGTTTAGGTATAATTTTGTGACTATGCATTGCACTTTATTTCTTTAACCATTGACAAAGATGCTTTTATTTTCAGTCCTGTTATGAGAACATTGCCATAAATCCCTTCAATCACCTTGATGAGTTGCATCGCCCAATTGGAACGTTTTTTTCGTTCTGCATAAAAAGAAGTAAGTCGACATTTCAATTTTTGGAGTCATTCACTGAATCAGTCATTTAATAAACTATATAAGTCAGAATAATTGAGGACTTTACGTTGTAATATCAAATACTAAACAAAATAGAAGTTACAATTCATTTGAAGTATACATTAAATAGCAACCTCTATTTTGTTTAGTACATAAAATATAAGTCAGATTCAAAATATTTTTATGAATCTATAACGCTACAACACTATCAATTTCTACTCGCAAATGATATTACATTTTTAAAAACTTTTTTGTGCTAAATGTATTTTTTAGATCTTTTAACTTAGTGCTGATTATATCAGTTAATTATTTTATGGTATTTAAGAGTGAAAAAAAAGCAACTTTTGGACATATGCTGTTTTTGCTAGGAATAACTTGATGACTACAGGAACCATTATCCGGGATTCTGAAATCCAAAAAACTTTTTTATTCGAAAATTTTACACGGTTCCTAATTTTTAAGTCCATTGTTTCAATGTGTTAACAACTAAAATGATAGGCTATGAGAGTGGCATAGGCAGGGAACAAGAACAGCCTCCCCCATTTCCAAAATTTAAAAAATAATTTTCTCATAATGTCATCATAATAATTCACTCTCAGTTTTTTTCAAAATATTTTGTCTTCCTTTTTTTTTTTTTTTTTTTTTTTTTTTTTTTGGTGAAAAACATGTAACTTTTTTTTTCTTTTATTAAAAAAAAAGATAGTTACGTATTATACGGGAATATTATACTTACGTATTATCTGAGTCATGAGATAGATTGCCAAAAATGGTTGCCAATTGCCCATTTTGTTTATCGTTGCAAATCCTGTTCAAAACAGTCATTTAACATTATTTAATATGTAACATTGTTAAAAATGATAATGTCAAATATTAAATAAAATATAATAAATGAACTTCGACTATATGCATAAATAAAAAAAAAACTGTAAACCTGAATAAATAATTTATAGTAAATAAATAAATTATAGTACATATTATTATTATATTATAGCTCTTATTACGTATGATATGCTATAAAGTTGTTAAAACAAGTAACGGTTACTGTAATTAGTATAATTGCCAGCATGCTTGGTGCAGGTGTATCTGACACAGCCTGTATAATATGCAAGTACCAAAAAAATTTCTTTGCATGGTTTCTTTCTGCATAATGAACACGTATTAACCACCCAAAACTAATTATCTTATTCTGATGATGTTCGACTTCCGACATTACGGAGTTGAATAAACAAAACAAACTGTAGATAGCCCGCTCCATTTTTTTTTTTCAGTTTCTCTATACTGTGCTTTTTTGTGGCGCGCTCGAATTTTAGGTAGATTTTGTAAGAATTTCTGCCTATTACAATCTTCCCTATGTTGGAATTTCTGTAAATTTTTGCAGATCTATGCTATGCTAATCATGACCCCTATAACCACAAACCACCCCAGTTCAAAACCTTATCTATCTATCTATTTATGTCACTTTTTTATGGGCATAATAACTTTCATAATTTTGCACAAATCTCTTTCAAACTGATACATAAAATCAAGAGCCAGACAAGTTTTTGATAGGACCAACTCGTACAGCCAAAAAAAAAAAAAAAAAGGAGGCGGGGGATGGGGAGGAGTCAAAATCATAATTTTTGAAAAAAATCATAATTTTGTCAATACATAAGATATCAGATCCACTTAAATTTATTATGAATCTCTTTAATATTATCTACAACTTTTATATTGACAAATTTTCAGATATGACCAACTCTTTCAGCAATAAAAAAAAGGGGGGGGGGATTGTAGAAAAAAAAACATATCCGTTAATCCACCTCTAAGGTGATAAAAAAAGTATGATTGGCATGATAAAAACTTTTAACAACCCTCAGAAATACTGTATATAGGGTTGCATTATTAAAGGTGCACATGTCTCAATAAAAATATTACCAGAATTTAAAACATAGTGTGCGTTCATTTAATGAAACAAAACTTTTGTAGCAACAAGTTTTTGATAAAATGAACTGTACTAATAAATGATATTACTAAAAATATTTTGAAGGGATGAAAAAAATAGGGATTGAAGAACAATTTATTGTATTGACATTATTCTGATAAAACCAACTCTTACAGAAAAATCAAATTAAAACTCATCAAAAGTGGCCAAATAAAAATTTTCTCTAATCTTTTTTTTTAATTTTTTGTTGGTGAAATTACTATTTAACTTAGACTTCTACCTCCGCCGATAGGCAAAGCTGAATTTGGCAAAGCTGATAGGCAAAGCTGAAAAAATGGTTTTGACGTTGACATTGAAGTCCACTGTAGTGGAGATTGCTTTGGGCCTATAGCAACTATGGCTGTTCGCCTCGAATAATCCTTATTATTACACACAAACCACAATTTTTATTTCCTTTTTTCCATTACATACAAGGACGAGATAGTCACAAGGAAATTTACAACACAAGAGAAATACAACCGGGAGCTCCACAAAGAGTGTGCAACGGAGCCAGCGGGAGTCGAACCCCGCAGACCTCCTACGCTCTCAAGTGATTAGTGACGTGGTGCCTTAACCACTCGGCTACAGAGACCCCTAAAAAATGGTTTATTAGTTCCTTTTCTTCACGCGAGTTCAGTCAGGCGCTTCCATTCAAATTATGGCAATTGAAACAATATTTTGTGATTTATCACTGGCAGAAAACATAAAAGTACCAAAAATTTTAATTACATTCTTAGTGAAATGTTGGTGAAAGTAAATAATATACTCCTCCTTTTGGCAATAGCATCTGGTTTCTGATTGAAACATATTTATGGCAGGTCAGATCTTGTTACGAAAATGTTGTCTGAGGGAATTGTGTCGGCCAGTAGTGGGTCCAGGTAGTCCGAGCATTGGCCTGGGCACTTTCCATTCAGTTGTAATAGTGTCAATTTTTAAGATACTTTACCAATCACTGGGATTGAGTTACAAATAATAAACAGTTATTTGAATGATTTTAAAAATCCATAATGCACCTAAAGTTGCTTCTTCAGCAAAATGCTTAAAATTATTTGTTTTGGGATGAAATAAATAGGAGAACTTTCAAAAAGTCATTGTTTTTCTTTATTTTATACATTTATGTTTATTATATCCCTTTAAGCACTTTTTCCGTCATGTAGATTTTGAATGAACAAAAAGTTTGATATGAAAAATGTTCATTTTTTTCCCACTGCATAAGAGATATAGATATGTAATGTAATCCAATCCAAATTCTCATGCCAGTTCTTTGATAACCACTATTTCATGAATCGTTCATAAAAAAAAATGGCGAGACGCTTAAAGAGTTGAAGAATGTTTGTATGCCTCCCTCCTTGCATAAAGTGTATTTCTTCCAAAAATTTCCATCAAAACACAAACTGTAAATTCTTTTTGGGTGGTCTCCAATCGCATTACTTCAAACAATTTTTCTATCCTTTTGTGTACATTTTAGTGAAAAATTCAACTTGAAAATGAGTAAAATTTTAATTTAATTTCTCAATCAAAGGACACGTTATGTTGATAAATTATTTTTTTTCAAAATTTAGTTGAAAGTTAAATAATGTGTAGGCTTTTTTATTTAAATAACTGGTGTTTTTTTTTAACCTTGGATTTTTCTACTTTTGTCAGGCAACAGTTGAAATTTACTCCATATTACTTATAAAAATAAATAAATAATTGTAATGTTCAACTATCATGTTGAGGAAGTTTTTTTTTTATATATATATTGGCTTGGCGCTCGTGATGTAAAGATTTTTTCCTCAAATATTTGTGAATAGTATATGTGTAAATTCAGTATTATAATATTTTAAAATGTCTTAAAGAATAATTGAATCATTATAACTACATCTTAATGTAATTATAGAAATATGTGTTTAAATATAAAAGTATTATTATATTGAAAATGTTTTTAGAGATATCCTGTTGGAAAAAAATCCTGGTTTTAAATATTTACGTAACACAAATTTTCCGTGTGCCGATTGCTGTATTCTTTCACGGCAGTCGGGGCGTGTTTAAAGGTGGTTAATACTTCATTTTAAATCCAAAGTTCTGCTGAAAAACAAATGTTTCAAAATATAAAATGTGCAACAATCACTCACAAACTGTAAAGATCGTAAAACAACATCGATGATTAACACTGCATTTCTCGACGTGTGATGGAACTGTTTTCGTACGCGCCTTGTGAGTGTGTTCAAGCAAGAAAATAAAAGAATGACAGTTGCCGAATTCTGGGCTTTTTGGAGGGACACGTCGGGTGAGAGATGGGAGCGAAAACGAATGATGTCAGCACCTGGAGAATGGTATAGGATGAACTAAGACTCCTATAATGTAGGAGTTTATAGGAGTCCAAGGATGAAAGAAATTTTGGGAAAGAGAGTACGGAAGGCATGATCTACAAATTGGAAAAAGGACCTTAAAGACTGGAATAATGACGAATAATGATGCTAATAAGAAGGAACCTGCAGAAAAACTGATAAAGAGTTGACACCTATAACATTTTACTGTAATAAGATATTAGATGAAACAGCCCCAAAAAACTGCAACAGAACATAATTAAATAATAATGCTTTGTATAAATCACCAGCAAAATATAAAAACACACAAAACACGGTTTGTGCTGGAAAATTCCTGTTCATTTGTGACTTTGTCTCTTTACGGACACATGTTTACAGTCGCTGTTGATTTTCCAGCTTAAAACCCATCCTGTGTGTTTATATATTTTTATGGTGATTTATACAAAGCTTTATTATTTAATTATAATAGGTATATTTCATTTAATTTCTATTTCTTCGGAGAGTAGAATAGCATACCACATAATTATTTTGTATTTTTGATTAAATTTAAAATAAGTAAAATCTGGATAATGTCTTATTCTTTGTTAATTTAATTTAAACAAGTCTGTTCTAATTATTTTCATATCCTACAGCAGCAAATACCTTTATTTGGTACATCTTCCTCAAGAGTAATGTTAGAAATTAAAACAAAACTATATGATGAAAGCGAATTAAAGGCCATGTTTTTAATTTTCTTTTGGGTAGATTGTTTTTCTACCACGCGTTTGTGTCCGTAAATAACGACACAACAGGGTATTTGAAGTTTTTTGTTTATTTCTACATTTGCAAAGATCATTTTTTCTTCTTTTTTAACATTTCAGACCTAGAAAAGGAATCAAAAGTAAATTCTGTCAGTCTTAGATTAATAAATAATGAAACATTGGATAAAATAAACTTTTCGAATGTTTAAATGAAGAGTTGTTTAAAAGAAACTCTCATATCTGATCTAATGTGGGCTGGAGCAATCTGATTATGCGAAAAAGCCTGGATAAGAATTAGGGACACATTTTTTATTAATAATGGTTCATAAATTATGAAACCTTTTTTTATCACTTTTTATTATTTTCGCACATTGTTTTTGTAACTACAATTTGAAGTACATAAATTTATTTTATTAAATATTGCATTACATTTTTCCACTTTGTTTTTCACTCGATTTGCTGCTACGTCAGGCCAATGCCTCATTATAATTGAAGCCGTGTGACTTCCATAGCCACACCAGTGCAGCTGAATAGATATTGAGAAAATCAAGAGAAACTGGACATTTCTTGGAAATTTCAACTTGGAAATAAGATTTTTTTCATAGTTAGACTTTGCTGAATTACAAATGTTACTAAGTATTAAAATAATGAGTATTAGAAATAATTTGTCTATAATAAAATAATGAACAGATTGGACTTGTGTTATTATGAAACTCATTAGTCTGTTAAATTGGTTTGAGGTATTATAACTCCGATTTGGAAAATGATTATACGTATTTTTAAGCAATAATGGGTGAAAAAGAGGCAAAGCACAGTCACTTTCATAAATCCAGTCTCTATTTTCACAATAATGTAATACAACAAATTTAGTTTACTCATATCTTTCCCACACTTCACTTCCTGATTTTTCAGCACTAGGATTCTAATCTTTGCCATACTGGACCAGAAGTCTCTGAAAAGTAAGGTTGCTCTGCAGGTAATATTGAGGACAGGTATATTTCAGTATCCTTGGCTTTAGCAACTTTCAGGGGAATTTCATCTGTATATGTTTACTCCAAGTTTTTCTCGTCAAATTTTGCTTTTCCTGCTATTAGGTATGTTTCAGTAAGTTACCCGCGGGAAGTCTTGCTTGCTGTTATGGTTTTTGAACGGTATTCAATTATTTTATAAATTGTCACTTTGCATTTTTCTTGTTTTCAGTAAGTAGAGGCGGTTCTTTACTTTAGAAAAACCAGGCTTCAAATCTTTAATAATATTTTGTTCCACTTTAACCACATTCTTGATGCATTTTGTATGATTTTTATCCAGACAGCGGAACTTTGTGCTGTTATGATTCACAGCCACACTCGTGTCGCCTGCTTGCTTTCCAGAGCAACACAGGTCCATGAATTTATGTGCTAATGAAACTCAACACGTCAGTAACATGCGTAAGATACGGTAACTTGTATTGTTTTTAATGTCAAACGATAGAGCTCAGTTAGGCGATTTCAAAGATATATATAACTCATATAGTGCCAAAAAGTGGACTTGTGTTGTTACGAACACACAGCTTCAATTACTTCAGACAGAGGGAGTTGATTCGCTGTGCTGTTCTATGAATCGCAAGGCAACTTTTATAAAAAAGGAATTCAAAATGTGTGCAATTCACTGTCAAGTTAAAAAAAAATTATGGAAAAAAATTTATAACTCTAATGTTAGATAATATGAATAAGATATAAGAAATGGAGGTGAAATTGAGTTGGGGCTGAATGTATGGACAGCAAAGAGGCAAAAATTTTATTTGGATATCTTTCGTAAATATGCCGAACAAGTAGGTGGAATTTTAAGAGAAACAAAAGTAGACTTATAAGCATGCAATGAAATAAATTTTGAGTTTTTATCTCCCAAATATGGGAGAGTCTGGATATGAGATTGCCGGATATGGGAGTGTCTATGGTATTGCATGCACACCTACTCGTACAGTGTCTGTACGGATATAGGTCAAAGTAAATTTTTTACTCGCTGGCAAGTACATGGATTTGTTTCATTGACCAGTTTTTTTTTAGCACTGGCCAGTTACAAATTGTCGCATACTTGATTAAAAAAATGTGCTGTTCCTAACTAATAACATCATAATTTACTAATATAATTTTTTTGCCCTTTGACACGATTAAACTCGACAGAAAAAACCGGCATCCCATTGAGAGTAGATTAATAAAAAGAAGTAATAGCCACAGCCAAATTATAAGTGATAAACTATATTTAAAGATATGTTGATGCATTGTTTAAAGCATACAAAATATATGTATTTTTGAAATTAAAATATATATTAATTTTAAAATTTTCTAATCTCGGATATTTTATTTTTACTTAAAACTTAGTAAGCTCTACTATCATCGCAAGTGATTACTATTCAGTTTGGTAGCAATATAGCCAGTCGCCAAATTTTCAGTGTTACTCGCTGATTGGCGAGTGAAGAGTAGTAATTTTGTCCTATAGAGCCGGATATGAGAGTGTCTATAGTATTGCATACACACCTACACCCATATGTATCTGTATTTATGAAAAAATACTCAAGTACTATTATGCCTAAGAATATATCATGTGTTAGTTTAATGTATAAATTTTTGTACTGGTTAAGGGAATGAAACTTGTAAATATGATGTTTAATTCAGAATTAAAATTTAGTTCACTTTATTAAAAAATGTGTTGTTTTATTATTTTTCTTTCTATTTTTAGATTCAAGGATAGATAAAACTTTCTTGTAGAAGTAAAATAAGTCATTTCTTTGGATGAAAATGACAACAATCTCTTCATACTGATACTTTGAACAAGTTTCTGTTATCATCCGAAACTAAACTTTTTCACTTAAGAAAATGTCTACAGTAGAAAATTCTTTCTCTAGTGAACAGCAATTTGCCCCTCAAAATACTGATGAAGAAAAACATTCCTGCATTGATATAGGAGAAAAAACTTTTATTTGTGAAGTATGTTCCAAGACATTTTCTAAGAATAGTTGTCTAAGAACACATTTCTTGACTCCCACTGGAGAGATACCCTATGTTTGTGAAACATGTTCCAAAGCATTTTCTCAGAATCATAGTTTAAGAAAACATACTTTGATTCATACAGGTGAGAAACCTTTTGTTTGTGAATTATGTTCCAAAGGATTCTCTCAGAATGGTTATCTAAGAAGACATGTCTTGACACATACAGGAGAAACTCACACAGGTGAAAAATCCTTTGTTTGTGAAATATGTTCCAAAGGATTCTTTCGGAATAGTCATCTAAAAAAGCACCTCTTGACACATACAGGAGAAAAACCCTTTATTTGTGAAAGATGTTCCAAAGGATTTTCTGATAGTAGTAATTTAAGAGCCCATCTCTTGACGCATACGGGAGAGAAACCTTTTGCTTGTGAAACATGTTCCAAAAGATTTTCTAGATATTGCAGTCTAGAACAACATCTCGTTATTCATACAGGTGAAAAACCCTTTGTTTGTGAAACATGTTCCAAAGCATTTTCTGTTAAGAGCAACCTGAGAAGCCATCTCTCGACCCATACTGTTGAAAAACCCTTTGTTTGTGAAATATGTTCCAAAGGATTTTCTGTGAGTAATAATTTAAGAGCCCATCTCTTGACACATACAGGAGAAAAGCCCTTTGTTTGTGAAATATGTTCCAAAGGATTTTCTGTGAGTTGTAGTTTAAGATCCCATCTCTTGACGCATACAGGAGAAAAACCCTTTGTTTGTGAAATATGTTCTAAAGGATTTTCTCATAATCATCATCTAAGAAGACATCTCTTGACTCATACAGGTGAAAAACCCTTTCTTTGTGAAATATGTTCCAAAGGATTTTCTCAGAATAGTCATCTAAGAAAGCATTATTTGTCTCATACTAAATAGGCATCTCCTGAAAGTCTGTTATATTTTTATTGTCAAAATTCAGTACGAACCTTGTGTATGTCATTGCATTTACTATAATCACATCTCTTGTGGTTTAGCATTTAGTAACTAAAAACAATTCATTTTGTTCTAAATCTTCAAAAATTCTTGCATGGCATATTCTGTTCTCGATAATAAGCAAATAACTTCGGACATGTTACAGTAAACATTTATGTAAAGCCTCTTTGATAGTTATTTTAAATTTTTTCTATTTCACTATAAAGTAATTTTCTCCCAAAAATTAGGTGTTATTCTGACCTAAAAGGATAAATTGTACCTCAATATCTTATGCAATAGAAAATGCTTTATTGAAGTAACGCTATATTTGGAAATTTTTCCAGCGAGAAAATATTCGCCTTGCATGCAATATTTGAAATGAAAATCAAATTTCAAATTAATTGCTTAATAGGTGCAAAGAGCAACCTAGGAAAAAAGATTCCATGCCAGGACTCAAACCCGGGCCATCAGTATGGAGCACTGATATTTTACCGACTAAACTACAAGTAACGATACCCAGCTGGAACTTCTCACTATTACAGGTTTTCAAGACTACAAACGCAGCACAAGATGGTTCATCTTGTCCATCTCCGTAGATCAAAATCTCTTTGACAATGAAAGATATGTTATTTTAAATAGAAAACATACATTTCCATTGATAAAATTAAAATATTTAATTCATTTTTTATTCTGCTGGTGCTAAGATAAGTCCAATGATAAAGAATTGTATGAATATATTAGTAGCAACTTCAATTTTAAAGTTGAAGCTATTTTTACTGTAGTGCATACCTTTATTATTATATTGCCTTATTGGTACAAATGTATAGGGGAAAAAAGTAAGTGATTCTGATATGCACTTAAACCTGACAAAAAGGAATCGCAAAAAAGTTCTATTTTAGACAATGTTAATAGGAATGTTCAACCAAGTGATATTCTTTTCATATTATGAAAAAAAAAATTTCTGCGCAAACATTTTTTTTTTCTGGTATTCTCAAATTCAAATTTCTGACATGTTCCGTGATTAATTCTTATTTGTAAGTGCATAAAATTAACAGATGAGTTTTATTAACAAAGTGGGAAATCAAATAGTGCTTTCCATTTTTCGTAAAGTCAAAGGAACTTTCAGAAAATGGTGTCATTTTGAACCAAATTTTCGTACTCAACAACCTGAGAGAAGACAGCAACTCAAGGTAATATTATTTATTAAAAAAAAAATTCAAGTCAAAATTGCCACAGTTGTCATCTGCTAATTTCATGCTTTTACGTACAAAAATGAATCTGTGAATGTGACGGAAAATTGGATTTTAGTGCAGGGAAATTTGTTTTTGCAGGCAGCCTTCAAATATCCCCTGAGACCCAAGTAAAATATGATGCATATATATATTTTTTTAATACGAGTTTTTTTCAACAAATAGGCATCAAAAATGATGTTTTTAAAGAAATTAATAAATTTCGATTTTTTAATTTTGTTTTACAGAACATCCATGTAAAAGGATGTTCAGGCCATAACTCGCTTTAAAATAATTAATAAAATGCTAAAAGTATGGGAAAGAATAGAATTTATTATAAAGAACATAAGGCAAGTATTAACATCTGCTATTAAAATTGCAAAAAAATAGTTTAAACAAATTAAAATAACATAAAAACGAAATTTACCAGCATAACATAGAATTCCAACTTGACTCATTTATTACGCCATTTTGTAAACAAAGTAGTTACCGTTGCAAAAATTAAAAAGCTGAGTGTTGATTTTTGATTCATATATTACCATGCCAAACTGGTTTTAGATTGCTACAATGAAATTTAACGCAATAGAAGGAGAAGCAAAACATCCATTTAAATGGATGCCTGTGTCTCAGGAAGATATTATTAGATTATAGGCAGGTTCCTTTGACAGGTTTTGCTGTATTTCTAAATGAATGCTGCAATGAAATTTGTAGTACAGTTGGATTTATTGTTTAATGATTTAACAATTTTCAAACTGTTTTATTGCAGATATTGCTGTATTATAATAAAATGTATTTTTTTCTGTCATGGTTATCTTCAAACACAGATTGGGCATAAACGAGTCTGACAAAATAAAGTTTTTTTTATGCATAGCTATACAGAGAGATTTGAGAATGCACAAAATTATAAAATATTAAAACACACATTTACCATTTTGACAGATCTACTTTTATGTAACCTGCGCGTCAGTAATCGACAAAATTTTTTTAATCTCTCCAAACCTTTTTTTTCTCGTCAATCTTATAACAATAGCCAATAGTTTAACATTGCAATAACAGGTATAACTCTGAATGGATGAATAAATTAAAATAATTTAACAAAAAATTATGAAGATCAGTTATACTCAGTTTTATTATTTTCAGTATACAGTAGACTACTTCAAATCCGAAACGCTAAAATTCGCACATCATCGCAGATGTAAACAATGAAACTTTAAGTTCAGATATAGGCGCAAAATTAGATTTTTTTTTTCATTCCATGTGTATTTTAATATGTAATTCTCGATAATATGACGGAAATGAAGGAAATCAAATTATATAAATTTATTTCTGAAAAAAAAAATTCAGGATATTGCTCATATCACTGGTCATCACAATCTTTTTACCAAATATATTTATGTATTAATCAAGTTTTTTGGTTAATAAACCTGACTAAACCTGAAATAAAATCTCCTTTTTTATGACTTTTCTGTGAATTAGTAAGGTACCTTTAGGAAGAAAGTTTCATTTCGAATAATTCAAGGAAAATGTATCTCATCTTTATGATACATATTTAATTATTTACTTTTAATAATTTAATTCGTTTTTTAAGTTATCTTACCTTTTATTATTTTAGTTTATTACTTTACTTAATTATTTTTATATATTACTATATTGCAAGCATTCATTATAATTCTGATTGCATTATGGCTTTCAAATGACTGTTTAAAAAAGTAAACAAAGTAATGTCCAGAAATCTGCAAAAGTCTTAAATCCGCACAACATCTGGACCCAAGCTGTGCAGACTTGAAGGAGTCTACTGTAATATCTTTAAAAATAATTATGAAGTATATAAACACTAACCTATCAATACCAATAACAAAATCTCACGTAATCAAGTCTGGCTATGATTAGGCTTAGTCGTAAACAGGAAAGTTTAAACAAGAGATAACATAAACGAGAAAGATTTTATTTCGCAGTGAAAGCATCGTATCTCATTTTATAGCCACAAAAATAGAAGCTTGCGACATTTAAGCTCCCTAAACCCTTTAATATTGTTTTGAATTATTTTAAATGGATCGTTAGTTGCTCTTCTTGTTGTGAATTCAGACAAGGGTTGCCATTCGAATGATGTCAATTGAAACAAGATTTGGCAAGTTATCACTAGTGCCCAGTTAACACAAAAGTATACAAACCAGTTCTTGTCCTATTTTTTTTCAGCACATTTACATGGATGAAAACAAATACAGTGAAGATTCACAATTTCGGATTAGGAAACGATTTCAAAGCAAAGGACTGTTAACTTGAAATTTAATAGAATCATAAACCTAAGTTTTAAAAGGCCGGTGATTTTGGTGGCTGTGGAATAACCCCAGCACAACCCATTTAAACTTTAGCTCTGAGGTGAGAGGTATTCGCATGAAACTTATGATACAGTACTGATATTCTGCTTCAGAACTGGCCCTTTACAATTGAAATTTTGCAAACTATTCTATCATGAAATTTAACTAATCTGTGCTCACCCTGTATCTTTTTGCATTTCAACTAGAATCTTTCACTGGTCAGGTGATTTGTTTTAACACTTTTCAGTGTTAGGTGATACTCAGCCACATCTCAAAAATTTAATTTCAAGTACACTTGAATTACAAAAGTTATTTGAATTTTAGATAAATAAATTATTTATCCAAAAAAACTTAAAACGGTACTGATATATTATCCAGGCCAGGGAATAGATTGATAAAAAGGGTTACCAATTATCAATCTTGTTTGTCCTTGTCAATCCCGTTCAAAACCGTCATTTAACATTATTAAATACGCAACATTGTTAAAAATGATAAATAAAATAAAACTAATTTAATAAATGAACTATAATAAATAAATAAATAACAATAAAATATAAACTATAATAAATAATAAACTGCATTACGTATTATTATTACGTTATAATTCTTATTAGGTTATGCTGCACTATACGTAGTAGAAAATCCTATAACGCAAGATTATATGTTACGTGTTATATAGAATTTTACGTTATAATTGAGGAAAGATAATTTCATGCATCATTAAAATTTATTTCGTAAACATGGCCAAGGAGGTCTGGAACGTATCAATATACAGTAGAAGTTCTTTATATTGCATTCCTCAGGAACAAAAGTATAATTTTTTGCATAATATAGACCATTTCATATAGTGTGAAATTTGTTGGGCCATGGATCACAATAGTAAAGAATAATTAAATTCCCAATCGTAATGTATCTCTTCCCTGGATGTATAAGGCCATAATTTAAAACAAAAGTTGTAAAATAAAAACAAGTTTATTCTTCAAAAAAAAAATGTTAGTAAACTTGATTAAAAACTATTAGTATAACAAGAATTAAAGCTTAAGTATAACAGTAACAACATCATGGCAGCTCCAGAACAAACTTTCCCATAGTTTAGCAAGCCTCATGCCTGGATCAGATAATCTAAAAATACCATGGCTATTATAGCGCCTAGAATATGTAGTGTTGAAATCGGCTATCCCCGTAATACTTAAAAAAGCGCTAAAATATTGTATCCCTTAAATGTGCAATGATACTGCTGCAATATGCAGATCGCAGCGACATCTACAGGATATTTTCTACAATTGCAAGAAATTGCTAGTCTATACAATATAATACTAGTAATACGAACATCCCGCAGATGTCGCTTCGATCGACACTTGGGATTTTAGCAGTATCGTCGCACATTTAAGGGATACAAATTTTTAGCACTGTTTGAATAGCATATTTCCATTACTAGGTATTCTAGGCGCTGTAGTATGGCTGTACCAGACAGCATAAACATGAGCACAATAGCTAACACCAACAAGCTGCTAAGACATGGCTACAGCCAGAGCAGGAATAGTGCTACTATCTGCAGCTCCATACCTTGAAGCAAAATCTCCAGGCTTAAATACAAAATGAAAAGAGGTTAAAGAACACAGTTAAAGATTAGGCATAAAAGACTCAACTTTCGGCTGTAAACATATAAAATAAAGTTATTGAGTTCATTTAGACGATTAGATGCGTCAATAAGTACAATTCCTACAAAATTATAAAAATCACATTTAAAATGTGATCCTACTTAATACGCAATTTTTTTTCAGTCCCTTGGAACATGTCTTAACCAGGTTCGACTATATTTAGTACAGGTTGTACGAACAGTATTTGACCTTAACCCTGAGTAATTCCATATTTGTGAGCAAATATTTTCTATTGAGGGGGGGGGGGGGGAGGGGGCGGATTCAGAACACCCCGGACAAGTAATGGAGGGTTAAGTATATAATAGAAATTATTGAACTTTTTATAACCCATATTAATTATTTTTATAAGATTAATTTTTAACACAATTATTTAATTTGTAATTAAATCATAATTAAATTTTCCAACTTATTATCAACTGTTATGATTTATTTACAAATTCAGTAATTGTGTTAAAAATTTATCTTATACAATTACGCATGTAGCGTTTACTACAGTTCCAAAAAAAATAACCTTCAGTTTATTCTGTTAAGCTGATTCAGATATCAGACCAGATTCTGTGATCGTAAAAGGTTAGCTAGGTGAAGGAGTCCTCCAGATTCGTCTGGGATGGCTCAGTTGGAAGAGCATTGGCGGCTTCAGCCAATACATCCCTGGTTGGAATCCTGGCCCGAACTTTTTTCACCCACTTGGAAATTTACAACTGTTATTTATTATTTCTATCGAAATAATTTATTCATCCTTTCACAGAGAGTTATTTGCATCTGCTATTGCAATGTTAAAACAATGGCGAGAAAGAAAAGGTAAAAAAGATTAGAAAAAATTTTGCTGACCACTAACACATGACTAACATAAAAGTACCAAAATTTTTCTTATATGAATCAGGCAAAGAACTGATCAACCCTCCGTCATTTCATAGTTTGACTTTCTTACTTACAATTTTGACTGTATCAAATCTTGTATAAAAAATAATTAAGATGTTTATCTTTTGATAATGATACTTCATAATTAGTTTGAATGATTATTTACTCTCACGTCTATTTTCTTAAAGAGTGATAACCTTGAGTACTCCATTTATTTGAAAATGTTTGCATGAGCAGAGAGGTAGTGCAGGGTATACGTCATATAGCTTCTTGCTACTCTGTAAAATGTCCGTATTCTGATGTATACCTTCTGCCTTTAGCTTATAGCCCTGGATTTTTTTTATGATCACACCACTGTCTACAGTCCTGCGCGGGTCGGGTTCTACCCGACTCGAACCTGCAAATACCATTTTAAGTCAACCCGCAAAAATATTTTTAGGGAACTCGCAACCCAACCCAAACTCGCAAAAATAATTTCCGGCAACCCGACCCGAATCCGCAATCCAAGGAAAGTAAGTCATGCTTTAATACCATTATGAAAAATAATCTACAATTGTATCTGTAATAGAGGTCTGGGGCGGCAAAATTTCAAACATGCCAGGCTGCAGAATTAGGACAGTTTTTTCAACGGGTTAGCTGATATACAAAATAAACGGACCGGACCGGCAAAAAAATGAACGACTTTGCCAGGCCGGGCCGATAAATAGAATTAAGCGGGCCTATAGGCCCGATATAAATAGACGAAGCCGAATTTAGACGAAACCTTTAAAATTATAAACGTGCCGTGCCATGCTAGGTCCGAACTTTTAAGTTTTACACTGGCCGGCCCTAGAAATTCCGGCCCCGTGCAGACTTCTAAATCGCTAATACCATTTTTATGTTTTAGAATTCTAATGTTCTATAAGTATTGATACTTCTAACTTTGTTATGACAAACAACTACTGTGCGATAGACAGGAAGTACCATTTAGCGTTTTGCTGCGTATTGTATTTTTAAAATACGATAAAAATATAATGCAGTTTGCTATTTCGAAGACTCGTGAAAGGATGACTAAAGTCAAAACAGACAGGCACGCATTTTGTTTTTGCGAAACTTTGATCTGCAGTTCATATAGGCTTTTAATGTGAAAAAAACATTTCCTACATTCTTTTAAAAAATCGGGTCAATCCGAGCCCGACCCGCTAGAGTCAAAAAGCCGACCCGAACCCGAAGCAATGGAAGCCAACTCGACCAGCAACAAAAAAGTTAAAGTCAACCCGACCCGCAACAAAAAAGTTAAAGTCAACCCGACCCGCAACAAAAAAGTTAAAGTCAACGCGACCCGATGCACTGTCCCTACCATCATTTATGCCACTGTTTGAAATGTTTCATTTGCAAAGAAAAAAGCTTAACGAAAAGGTAAACTTTTACAAGACTTAAAAAATTGATTACTTGATTTAAATTTGAATAAATTGAATTGATCTATCATATTGCCATTTTTAAATGAGGAATTAAGCCTAAGAAATATTAAATCTGAATTTTTAATTCGTGAATTTTAATTCACAAGGCGCAGAACCAACAGAATGAGAAATTATCCAGGCCAGGGTTTCAACCTGGGTCATTTTTTCAGCGCACCAACGCAGTGCCAACTGAGGTACCAGGATGTATCTGGTACTTCTCCTGGCACCTTCTTAAGTTCGTAAGGCTATTACTGCAGCATAAGATAGAATAACTTCATGAACCAGAACCCTGCAAAATTTACGAATTAAAAATTAAGATTTGATCTTTCATTGCCTTTTTTTGGTAAATAAATAACTTTTTTTTTTTTTTTTTTTACAAAATATGCCTCCAAGAGGAGGAATGTGCGTTAAATTGACCCTGCATTTCTGAGAAATTAAAATGAGACGCATACACATTTTTGTCAGAGTAGTACTTATATAAATTTATCGATATATCATCACGTTTTCCTTGTTTTATCCTTTTCCTATGGTTGAATTATTATCAGGGGTAGGAAAATGCATCATTTTGCTCGCCACTGGTGAGTAGATTTTCTGACATGATGTGCGATGTAAGTACCCATTTTTTAGAAAAAAAAAAATGTCTTCTAAATACTCTCTCTACCACTCTTGTGTTTTAATTCGAATTTTCATATAATTTAGGTGGAATTTTGTGAATATATGTATGTAGCGATCTCATCTCACATGATCAGTATAATGCAAGTTACTAGCTTAGAGTAACTGGCTTGACCTTTTGCTCGAGGCTAACGTTCTCGCCTCCTGATCATGAGACCCCTGGTTTATATCCCAGCGGCGCCAATTCACACTTTCCTCATTGGTGACCCGGACAAACACAAAAAAAACCCTTCAGCAACAATAATCTCCTCTCATAACCACTGGCAAAGACACTTTTATTTTCAGCCTTGTTATGAGAATGTTGCCATAAATTCCTCCAACCGTCTTCATGAAGATACATCACCCAATTGGAACCCTTATTCGTTCTGCATAAGAAGTAAGTCAATTTTTGGAGTCATTCACTAAATCGGTCACTTCAAAAAGGATATAAGTTACAGATGAAAAAAATTTTCACGAATCTATAGAAAAATTTCAGAATTTTACCAGTATAGGGGCCTTGGCCCTTAAAAAACTTCTGTAATTCAGAAAGTGAAATTTGTTGCCAAATGGTATAAATAGTAATAAAGCAAACATGATGAGCTTTTACGCTTGATTATATGTGTACAATAATTTATCATATAAATATTTTAGATATATTATTGTTTTTTAATACACAATTTACTACATAAATACCTTCTTATATATTAAATAAATTGTATAAGTATTGAAAAAATGACTTGTGAAAATGAAACAGTGATATGTTGCTAGAAAATACGCATAAAAAATTTCCTTTTTTCGCCGAGGCCATTTTCGCTGTCCCATATACTGTAAAAGTACCAAAGTTTCAACTCACAAATGCTTTACCTTTAAAAAAAATTGTGCTTAGTGTATTTTTTAGCTATTCAACTTTTGATTACTAGTTATTGCCGTAGACTCCCTCGAATTCAGAACCTTAAAATCTACAAACGCCAAAAATCCGCACATCATTGCAAATGTAAACAATGAAACTTTCAATATTTATGGTGACTTTACCAATCGATATGATTGTGTTAAAAATAATAGTATTTCTACATTTACATGGAGTTCCTTAACCTGGAGTTCATTCTGTTGAGCTGTATACATGGCAGACAAGATGTTATTTACCAATAAGGTTATCTGAGCGAAATATGCTCGCCGGTTGTCAGCCCAAGGAGTTTAAATGGGGTGTAAGCCAAGAATCTGGGTTCGATTCCCAGCTTGGGCGTATTTTGCTGTTGGAAAAATTCAATATGAATGAAACTTTCACTTCAGATATAATGTCAAAATTACAGACTTTTATTTTTATATCATTCTGTAGGTAGTTTAATACACTGGCCTCCAAAAGTTAAAGTACACGGACTAAATGCGTTCGATTGCACACGTTTTGTCGAATATCTGCAAAACTTATTGGCGAATTGTTCTTGAACTTCTGGGACGAAAAGAACATGTTTCATTTCATATTTCCCGGTGAAGATTTAGTCGGGGGTACAATTAGGGGCTAATAATAAATTTAATAATAAAATAATATTTGCGATCACCTATATAACAGGAAAGGCTGGAAATGGTTTGTCACTGTGGTAAATGACTATTTGGGTCCTGTTCAACATTTGTATGCATTTGTGTAAGCATAGCACTCATAATCGTGAAGATGTTAACGTTTTTGTGAAAAACTCAAACTTTTTTTTATAGCATACAGAGTATTCAACCAAATTTAACACAACTTTCCAAAAACCTAACAAAGAACAGTAGAAACAGTATACTGCAATTAAAACATGAATATATTGAATATTTGATGAGATATGGACATTTTTATGAGATAATTTTTAACTGCGCATGCGCGGCAGATTTCAAAATTTTTATTTCAGAATTTGGTAGTCAGCTATTTAGGGCAACTTATATAAAAAGTCTAGTCAAATATCGCGAAAATTCACAAAGATGGGGTCGATATAGTGAGTTGCTTCCTAAAAATAGCTTTATCCCATATAGCACAGGAGCTCCCAGATTCCTCCCCGGGAGCTCCAACTCATCCCAAATTGCTCCCAAAATTAAAATGACAAATGCAGGCTCTCCTGAGGAAGCTAATTTAAGGATATCCTGAGGAGTAACGTCCTGAGAGATTCCCGAGGAGCAACCTCCCCGGGACAACATTCCTGGGGATGTACCTAGGAGGCCACCTTCTAGGAAGACCTTCCTGGGGACATCCCTGGGAAGACCCTCCTGGGGACATCCCTAGGAAGTCATTTATTTGGTATTCAATAGATTTTTGTTAAAAATAACAAATATATATTTATAATTTGACTCTGAAATATAATATAAGATATGTGTGGTTGAGAATAATAACGTGGAAAGACGCAAACCAAACATGTTATCCAATAAACTATAAAATAAACAATGTGAGCAATGGAACAATCATCTTATTAAACATGGTAATACAATATACATTTGTATTTTAAAGAAAGTTTTTCTAAAGATATAATTTTAATAACTCCGAATGGAAATATGCATTTTTCCATTGAAGCAGTTTTTTTTAAAACTGTAATCTTCGAAAATATCTATCCATTCGCATCAGCACTTCGCACACTTCAACTTGATTTAAGCTTTTGAAGTTTCATCTCACCATCTCAGCGAGCTGAGCTTAGCGTTGCATTTCCTATTTCCTGTTGCCTTCGATAAACGCTAGTTTTTGCTGATAAAGTCAGACTCTTCTTTTTTTAATTTAAGAGGTAAGTAAAGTTTATTCTAATTTTTCATAGTGTAGTATTTATGTAATATGTAAATTCTCATTTGATATCGTGATTGCGCAGTAAAATAGTAGTGTACTCATTTCCACACGTGTAATACAGTCACTTGGAAATATGATCATTTGTACGTTTATTTGGGTCTTGAGGTCTTATATTGATTGCAAATATAATTTTAGATTCCAATTATTTAGGAAATCAGAAAAAATGCGAAATAACCAGGGAAAATCCTTGGGGGAAAAAGAATCCTATGCAATTGGAAAAAACAGCAAAGTTTAGTTTTTAATGAGGCAATTCATTTATTTTCGGAAAATTTTTCATTGTTTTTATTTCATAGTCTAATATAATTTGTGGTACTGTAAAGATTTTAAAAATAGTAATTAAAATTTCATTAGGGCAGTCTATGCAGTTTTTTTTTTTTTATGGTGTCCATTTCGCAAGTTATTTTTGTGAAAAATACAGTGGCTCACATTTGTTTTCGGACACTTGCGTTTTTGAAACTTACTTATAAAAAACATCATCTAAATATTAAAGGATCTACTTAAAAAATTTTTCATACGAACTTTATTTTCTCTATAATAAAACATATATTGTAATGAAAATAAATTCAAAACTTTTTTTTCAAAAAATTAGTCTACTGAGAAAGGGCTAAAAACAATCTCACATAAGTAATTGGACACTTTAAAGATTCACCAAATGTAAACAAAAATATGCAAATAAT
The DNA here is from genome assembly GCA_963932465.1 of Maratus speciosus. Taxonomy (NCBI): domain Eukaryota; kingdom Metazoa; phylum Arthropoda; class Arachnida; order Araneae; family Salticidae; genus Maratus; species Maratus speciosus. The sequence continues at coordinate 86,444,464 of OZ010794.1, forward strand.
CAAACATTTTAATACTTTGTTGGGTATCCTTTAGCTGAAATCATACTTTTAAAATGTTTTGGCATGAATGCAACTAGTTTTTTGTGTAAGAATGTTCAATTTTGTTCCATTTCTCTATTAATACTGTTTTAAGTTGTTCTTTCGAAGAAATATCCATGTTTTCTAGTTCTTTTCTCCAGTTCATGGCGCACATTTTCAATTGAGTTTAAATCTGGAGAATATGGTGGAGTGGGAGTCTTGATAACTTTGGAACAGTTGTACAGCAGCCATAAGCAAACATTTAGGGCTGTATGTTTGGGATCATTATCTTGATACAAGTTGCATACGTTTTGAATTCCAAGTTTTTGGGCAGATATTTTCAAGCTTTCTTTCAGGATATTTATATACTTATAATATTGGTCCATATTATTTCCAATGGAAACTAAATTTCACGTACCAGAAGTAGCAAAACATCCCCAAACCATTATGCTTCCATATCCATGTTTGACAGTTGACAATACATTTTTCAGATTGACCTCTTCGTTGGGCTTTTTCCACACAGTTATTCGACCATCAGACCCAAATATGTTAAATTTTGATTCATCCACAAATATCACGTTTTTATAAAACGATACGTCCTTGTCTACCATGGATTTTGCAAAATCCAAACGTAACTTTCTTACTCTTTCATTAATAAATTTTTTTCTTCTGGCAACTCTACTGTTGTATCCATATGATCTGATAACTTGTCTAACAGTTTCAGCAGTGACCCGGAGCCGAACAATTTTTGATGTTCCAGCTCCAGCTCCGCTCCTAGGTAAAATGCTGTGGCTCCGGCTCCAACTCGGCTCCGACGTTGCAGATTTTAATTTTCACATTTAATTTTTTTGCTCACAAATTCTCTCTTCCTTTACGTTCATTAAAGATCTGACAAAATGCATTTTTCTTCTCATCAAACTTGAAGTGCTTGTTCAGAAAATATGACATCTTTTAGCTTTTGCTTTTAAAATAGAAAGTTTGGTGGAATTTTAAACACAAAAATCTTAAATTTCTTCTACACTTTTCAAACAACCAAAATTGTACAACTACACGTGTAAACAACATGCAGCCATATTTATCAAATAGTGTTGTCACTTAGCTGAAGTAGAAAGTAGAAGTAAAGTAGTGTTATCATGTTTTGAGACTTTTTCCATCTTTAATAGACGGGTTACACATGACGTCACGTGTCTGAAATCGATTCATATGGCGCTCAAATATAAGGCGAATGTGGTGTTCTCCATTTGATATAAAAAAACCTAAAAAATGATATAATTAAAATACTCAATAATGATGTAATTAAAATATTTTAAGCGTGGAAATTTAAAAGAAAAAAAAAGATTTAAAAGAATATTAAAAACTAAAGGAGCCCTGGAGTAAGGGGAAATTTAGAGCTCCGGCTCCGGCTCCAGGGAAAACACAGCTCCGGAGCGTTCCGGCTCCGGGCTCCAGCTCCAGCTCCGGGTCCCTGAGTTTCAGGGTTTATTTTTATTGCAAATCTGTTTTCTAATTCTGTTGTAAGTTTCACTGCACAAATTCCTAGTTTTTTCTTGATTTTATGCATAATAAACCTTAGATTCCTGAGAGTTAGCTTGTGAGAAGCTCCTGATTTTAGTGCTTTTTCAACAGTTTCACGTAGTTTCCATCGTTTTATAATAGCAAAAAGAGTTGAATGATTCACTTTAACAAGTTTTGCGATAGTTTTGATGCTTTTACCATCTTTAAAATGTTCTATGATTAAATTACGAATGGAATTTGATGTAACGTTGTAGCGTCCGGCCATGTTCGCTTCAAATATAGAAATGTAAACAAATTTACACGAATTAGTAGTAATTTCAAAGTGCAGACGATAATATTTGATATGTATTTCCATTTATAATAAAAAATAAATAACAAAAAATATCGTCTGTCAAAAAATTTAGTAAAGCTTTCAAGTGTCCAATTACTTATGTGAGATTGTTTTTAACACTTTCTCGGTAAATTAATTTTTTGGAAAAAAAGTTTTTAATATATTTTCATTACAATATGTAGGTTTTATTATACGGAAAATAAAGTTCATATGAAAATATAACTAGATCCTTTAATATTTAGATGATGTTTTTTATAAGTAAGTTTCAAAAACACAAGTGTCCAAAAACAAATGTAAGCCACTGTATATTTTGTAACGAAAGATGAAATCCTCATTGTTACTCAAATGTTACTCAAATTCGAGCCAAGTATTTATTAATCATATCTTCTGCTAATTTTTTCCTTTCTGGTAAGCATGTTTTGATTGCAAATTACATTTTAAAGCCTAACAAAACAAAAAGTAGTGATAATTTTGTGAATGGAACTATTTTAAGGGGAATTTTATGAAGGAACCTATTTCATTAAAAAGAATTTAAATTTTGTAAATAGGCCTGTTATTTGTTAAATTGGGATTATCAATTCGTTAAATCAAAATTTTTTGTTCCATTTTCGTCAGGAGCATTAAAAAATGCACTAAATCGAGAAATTCATTAAATTGGGGACCGATTGTATTTTGTAAATCTTTAATATATGATTAATAATTCATCTAAAAAAACTCCCTTCCTCCCTCCCCCCTCCAAAAAATAAATTCTTTTTTGCTCCCTCAACTCACGAAGTTAACCTTTTTTAACTTTTCTGCTCTGCTGACTGAGTTCAGGGCTTGAAATTCAACTTTTCCCCAGAATATGGATCTTCCTCCCAACATTTTATAAATGGAGGCGAGTTCAACTGTTCGTGGAGGAGGAGGAGGGGGGGAAGATAACCCAGTTATTCTTTGTGTCACCTAAATAATTATGGTAATACTGACATAACAAAATACTATAAATCAACAATTTCGAATAATTAACCGAAATGTTTATTTTAATTAAAATAAAAGAACAAAATCAAGCTTTATCCCCATATCTATTTTTCAACTTTCATCCAATGTCAATTGACAATTGGGTCGTAAATTTAGATTTTATCTGATTTTCTGTGCTAAAGCTGCTTTCACAAGGTACACTTTTAACAAACACAGAGCAACTTTTATAACTTTGGAAATAAGTTTAATCTCATGGTTATTAACAGAGACCCGGAGCCGGAGCGCTCCGTAGCTATGTTTTCCCTGGAGCTGGAGCTCTAAATTTCCCCCTGCTCCAGGGCTCCTTTAGTTTTTAATATTCTTTTAAATCTTTTTTTTTTCCGTCTTTTAAGTTTCCAGGCTTAAAATATTTTAATTACATCATTTTTCAGTATTCTAATTATATCATTTTTTAGGTTTTTTTTTTTATTTATTTTTTTTATTAGAGATGAAAATCTTTTCAAAACATGGTAACTCTACTTTACTTTTACTTTCTACTTGAGCTAAATGACAAAACTATTTGAAAACAAATATGGCCGCCTGTTGTTTACATGTGTAGGGGAAGACGGGGTACAATGAAACATTACTTGTAAAATCAATCAAATTTTTCATAGAGAGTTGCAGTTTATATATATGTTATACAACTATATGTTCCAACTACTGATGTGATTTGGATACATTCACACTTCTACAACAGTAGCAATAGAAGATTATTGCTTTTACACCATTGAAAGTAACTTTCTTTACTAAAAGTAATTTTGTTTCTTTTTCCTTGTTTTTATATGTAATAATTATTTTTTCTGTGCATTGTTATCTTTGGGTTGTTGTCTTCATACCTCCAAAACCAAACTAAAAAAAATAAATATTAGAAGTTTGAAAATAAATTTTTACTTAGTAACCTCAGTGCGGGGTACAATGAAACACTTGCAGACGGGGTACAATGAAACATGTTTTATTATAGTAATAAAAGTAGTAAATATAATATATTAGAAGTAAGAGTAGGAAAACAGAAAAAAAAGAGTTTTGTTCTAACCAGGTCAGTAAAAAATGCTCTTGTTAAGCAATTAAAAAATAGAAAGAGAAAAAAAAAGCTAAGAAGGGATTGTTTTGAAAACAAACTCTGCCTGCTACAGACTCTAATGATGATCCAGATTTTTTTTCTAGGCCCAGCTGGTCATCGAGGTACTAAGAATGAGATATCCACACACAACATGTATGGCACAAGCAGTATCCATATAAATGGAAACATAAGGAAATATATACCGTAGGAGAAATCATACATTTAAATGAAGTCAAATGTGAAATACTTGATATAAAAAGACTCCAACCCAGTTTTATTTATTTTATTTTATTTTTTTAGAAACTTACATTTAACAAAAAAACTGGTTGTGTTGAAACTACCACCTTATATTCTTTCAGGAGCAACTGAAATATAAGCAGAAACGCTAATTTTTGAAACTGACTTGAGCCAATTTAATATAAAATGAAAGGTATTTCTTAAACTAATAGAATTATCTTATTTTTCATCTTAGACTATAATATTTTTATCAAGTTCCATATTAATAAAGTTTTGTTTTTGTATTTATCTCATTTTTAATAAAATAAACTATACCGGGTGAAAATTGCTTCCATCATTTGGAGTGTTTCATTGTACCCCAGTATGTGTTTCATTGTACCCCGGCATACGGGGTACAATGAAACACTGTAAGACATTTATTTTTTGTTATTTTTCAAGCATAAAGATATTGTTTAGAACCAAATAAAAATTTATTTAGATGGGGAAAATACAAGATTAAAAATATGCATTAATTATATTTTTGTGCATGCAAAATGTTGGATAGGAAAAAAAAAATAGTAAATTTTGTTTCATTGTACCCCGTCTTCCCCTAGTTGTACAATTTTAGTTGTTTGAAAAGTGTAGAAGAAATTTAAGATTTTTGTGTTTAAAATTCCACCAAACTTTCTATTTTAAAAGTAAAAGCTAAAAGATGTCATGTTGTCTGAACAAGCATTTCAAGTTTCATGAGAAGAAAAATGCATTTTGTCGGATCTTTAATGAAGCTAAAGGAAGAAAGAATTTGTGAGCAAAAAATTAAATGTGTAAATTAAAATCTGCAACTCAAAAGGTCGGAGCGGAGCTAGAGCCGGAGCATCAAAAATTGTTCGGCTCCGGGTCACTGGTTATTAATAGTGGTGTACCGAGTAGTACTTTGGCCGAATACCGAGTACTCGGCCGAGTACCGAATACTGAGTAGTTGTGTAATAAGGGAAAAAAACACACCGATGTGCACATAATGTGAGCTTAGGTGTACATATATATAAATATACCTGTGTACATATATATATGTACATATTATATATATCTGTGTGCACATATATATAATATACATATATAGTATATATAAATTAACTAATTAAATTTGAAATTTATTTGTGTACCTTTTAAAGACAATTTTTGACAATTCAAAACAGTAGCAAAAAAAGGAGAATTGACACATAACAAAAGTACAATTATTAACCAATATAAAATAAAACATTCTTCAACCCTCCAATTTATTCTGATACCTGAAATCTGTCTATCAAAAATAAGAATGTTTATTTGTTACTGTAACAATTCATTGAATAATGCAAAACATTTCGTATTTATTTTGTAACTGTACATTATTTTCTTTTGATTAAAAATAAAAGAGAGGTACAAAAAGAGATGCAGACTTTCTTAACAGAAGACTTATGTAAAACTGACACTACATTTGCATGGTAGGGGGGAGGAGGGAACTTTTCCGATTATGTGCAACCTTGCAAAAAAATTCTTATGTGCACCTTCAACCACTGGTTTATTCTGAACGTATATTTTCAGATTCAGGCCAAATTTATAGTAGTAAAAGAAATGCCCTGTCCACTGATAATGTAGAACGTTTGGTGTTTTTGCAACATAATTTGAAATATAATAAATTTAACTATTAATTTTTTTATTACATTTATTGTATTTTCAGTTACTTTATCCAAAATAGTAGTCTTTTCTGTTTTCCTATATATTTAAAACGAACTTATTTGTATAAATGTGAAACTAAATTTTAATCTGGAATTATTTTATGAGGGTTTTTGTTCTTAACTTTTTCTATATTTTGTAGACATATTGTTAAATACCGAGTAAATAGTTTTATGAATTATTGCATATATTATACATTGACATTCGAATAACTTTTTATAGATCAGTTTTAAATTCATATGCTTAAAAAATGAAATTCTTCCAACTATTCGGTATTAGCCGAGTACTCTGCCAAAATATTGCCGAGTATTTACCGAGTACTCAGTACGGCTCTAGTTATTAACTTGTAAATGGGGGGGGGGGGGGGGGAGGATCAGAAATTGGGTTAGTAGCCAGTGGCCAGTAGACTGTTTTATTAGTGGCCACTTTTTAAAGTGTCCAACTATAATGTATCAAACTTTCTTGACATCTAAATAAACCATAATTGTATATAAACTTATTTTTCTATAAATCTGAATATTTTATACCGTCCAACGGTTCATGACAGGAATCGGGAATCTATATATATATTACACTAACGTACGTGGCACAGAAATAACTAGGGATTGACCGAATCAGCAATTTTGCCGAATACCGAATACCGAAGCTTCGGTCAAAGTGTACACCGAATATTCGGTATTCGGCAACCGAATACTTAAAAATTTTTAATACACATTTTTGCATATATTAGCTTTTTTAATAACTTTAATTAAAATTAAATTCTTAATAATTTAATTCAGTTAAATTTTTATTCTTAAATCTAATTACACAAAAAAATTTAATGACTTCTTTCAACTCACAAATTCATTAACCCATCACTTATTTTTTATTTTATCACTAGTCAATATCCAAATCAACCCAATGAAAGTATTAAACTATACAGGCTATTATTAAGGATAAGGATTCTCAGAAAAACAAAAGTTCATTCAAATAAAAAGAAACAATGTTGTCATTAAGCTGATTTACTGATTGTCTAATTATATACATATTGAATTGGAATGTTCTCAAATACAAAAGGTATCATATCAATTTGTACATTTAACTATTTTCTGAGAAATTGATACATATTTATATTTTGATTAATATTTATCACTGTGGTGATGAAGATAAATTTGAGCGATTTTAATGGTTATAAAAGCTATAGGATAGGCATAGGAGTATACTTATTTGATGCATGTATTTTCTTTATAAACCTTAGATATACAGAGATGAACTCTTATATACTTATTTGAGGTGTATATGTATATTAAAGAGAATACACATTAAATAAATTTAAATTGAAAAAACTAATGTAGAAATAATTAAAATTAAATGGTAATGGAAAGATGCCCATATTCCTTACTTTTTTTTCCTATATCGCAGACAGTTGTTCTGATTTCACCCCTATATAGACTATTTTAGGAAAGAAAAAAAAAAGTTTTTTGTAATTAAAAATGGCCTTTGACTTGTTTTTGGTAGTGCAGCTGAACTTTGAACTCATGCACATAATATTGAAACTGATCATTTAGCCTATTCTACTTCTAAGTAAAAGAGAATTCTTCTACTTCTAAGAAAATACTTATCTGCAATTATTCGGCCGAATACTTCAAAGTATTCGGCCGAAGCCGAATATTCGGTTTACATGCCGAATCACCGAATACCGAATCGACTATTCGGTATTCGGTCAATCCCTAGAAATAACGATTATTTGTTATTGTTTAATGGCAACGCCCGAGAAACGCATCACATTGGTTACTGTGTAAAGTAATTTGGCAGGATTTAGGCGGAGGTAAATCCGGTTTATTTACGTTTCGCGTTTAGTTATTTACGCTCTCTCTTTCGCTGCAGTTATGGAACGTCACAATATCGTTAGAAATGCCCGTAAAAGATCTCGGCAAATGCTTGAATTGCTAGATTGGATCGAGAATGGCGTCAAATACACAGCATAAGCCATCGGCAAAATAGGCTTAATAACCGTCGCATGGGCGAACGCGTAACTTCTGAAATCCAAATTACTAATTTAAACATTCCGGAGAATAACTGTGCATCTATAGTTATATTGGCGTGGTGTGTATATGACAACTGTGCCAAATAAATATTATTCATTGTTTGTTTATGAAGTCCACTCCAGTGTTATATTTTTCAATGACAGTCCCGGCACAGTTTCTGCCCGGGCAACGCCCGGCGGGTCAGCTAGTAAGGAAAATTTCCTTAAGATCAGAAAGCCTATTATCACATAATTTTTTTTTTTTTTTTTTTTTTTTTTAAAGAACATATTTATGGATTATTTGTATATGTTCATAAACATACATTAATCAAATTTATTTGCGTTCTTTATATAAAAAATAAGTTAACCTGGCAGGACGCGCGCTGTGAAACGTAACACGGGAACGGGCATGGGGTGTCAGCACACCCCAAACATATTAAATAGGCATAAATATGAAAAAAACTTTAGAATTCTGTCTGTTAGTGAAATTCATGATAAGTACACTCTTTCTCGTGAAAAATGATAGCTAAAATGTTAAATTATCGTTAATTAAAAAAAATAATAAACAATAAATTAAAAGCACTCACCGACAGCAGACGAATATTTTCTGACGTGGGGTGTCAAGTACCTGTCCTGCCGGGTTAATAAAAATTCCAACAACGTGTATTAGGGATGCACAATGTGTGGCCTGTGATTTCATCAATGAATAGTGCAAAAAAATTGCAGTTTTTGCTCGTATGTCGCAAAAAAAAGTGAATTTCATTAATTAGTCATATGAAAATCAAATTTATCGATCTGATACAGGAAAATTTGTGAATTTCGTCAATTTATTGCAGGGAAAATTTTTGTGAGTATCATCAGCAGGGTTGCCGGCTTTTAGCCAGGCCTCGTTTTAACCACTTAAAAAAAAAAAAAAAAAAACAGCTTTTATTGAAAAAAGGCAGATTTTATTTTTAAAAGTTGGTTTACAGCTAATATTAAATTTGGATCAATTAATTTTCAGTACACTTAAATATTTTCTACTAAAAATATTATAAATTTCTATCAAATTTTGCAAAATAAATAAGTCTTTGTAACTGCTAGAAGGCAACTGTGAAGGAATTATGTCCAAAAAAAAATTATAAATATTGAAAAGAATAGAAGTTACTCTTCAAACTGGTGTTTTGAAATTTTATATTACATAGCTCCACATTATTTTAAAGATTATATTTAATTAAACAGTGACAAAATGTAACACATCAAAATGGAAAAATTCTTATGTGGCCATATGGAGAGATTAAGTTGCAAATGCTAAAAGAGAAATTAGAGAGGATATAATATTTGAGGAAAGTTTGGTACATAAGTGTGTAAAATAAAGAGCAATTAAATTTAAATAAACACAACTGAAATTTTCTAAATAAAATTTTGAAAAGCATGTTTCTATGCATATTAATGCATATGCTGTTCATAATATTGCTTTTAGTGAGAAATGGTGTTTTTATTGTGACTATATATGATTTTAAATGTTTATGAGAAATAAAATAGGACTTGTATATTAATTCTTAAAATTAGTTAATAATAAAACATGTAACTAAGTAACCATTGTCCTCTTTAATTTTATAAAGTATTAAAAAAAGGGGGGGGGTGAAAGGGGTAAATGGTCAGTGTAAACCAGATAAAGCAGTTGGTATGGCAATTTTAAAATTTAGCTGACCTGACTCCCCGTGGCAGAATGTGCGCGACGAGCGTCGCAGACGTTTCAAGGCTCCTGCTGACCAAAAACATATAATACACAGCAGAAGAAAAAAAACCGGGGGTGAAAGCGTTTGCTAAGTGAGAACGGTCTGAAAATTAAAAATCTCATCGGTCCAAACATTTGGAAATAAAAAAGAAATCACTGGAAAATATCGCAAATTATGACAAGTGATTGGGAAGAAAAAAAAAAGCTTTTTTCGTCAATCGTTTGCAGAAAAAATCGCCAATTTCACCAAATGATCGCGGGGAAAAAAAGGTAATTTTGGTATATGATTGCGGAAGAACGCGGATTGCAGCAAACCACAGCAGAAAAGGTGGATTTTGGCAAAGGATCACGGTAAAACACTAATTTCGTCAAAGGATCGCAGTAAAACACTAATTTCGTCAAAGGATCGCAGTAAAACACTAATTTCGTCAAAGGATCGCAGTAAAATATGAATTTCGTCAAAGAATCGCGGTAAAACGTGAATTTCGTCAAAGGATCGTGGTAAAACGTGAATTTCGTCGAAGGATCGCGGTGAAAAGCGAATTTCGTCGAAGGATCGCGGTGAAAAGCGAATTTCGTCGAAGGATCGCGGTGAAAAGCGAATTTCGTCGAAGGATCGCGGTGAAATGCGAATTTCGTCGAAGGATCGCGGTGAAATGCGAATTTCGTCGAAGGATCGCGGTGAAATGCGAATATCGTCGAAGGATCGCGGTGAAATGCGAATTACGTCGAAGGATCGCAGTGAAATGCGAATTACGTCGAAGGATCGCAGTGAAATGCGAATTACGTCGAAGGATCGCGGTGAAATGCGAATTACTTCGAATGATCACAGAAAAAATACACATTCGTCAAAATATCGCTGAAAAAACGGGAAGTTTGCAAAGATTCACATAAAGAAACGCCGTCAAAGAATTGCGTATGAAACACATTTCGAGAAATGATCACGGGAAAAACACAAATTTCGTCTAAAGGCCATTGAAAAAAAGAAAGTTTAGTTGAATGATCATAAAAAAATGCAAATTTTGTCTAAGGGACATTGAAATAATGAGAATTTCATCACAGGATCGCAGAAATAATGCAAATTTCGTCAAAGGATCGCGAAAAAAAAAAAAAAACGCTAATTTCTTCAAGAACTGCGAGAAAACGCTAATTTCTTTAAAAGATCGTGATCGTAATTTTTTTTTTTTTTTTTTATTTTATACGTCACTTGCAAAAAACATTGTGAATTTTGTCAATTTGTCACAGGAAAAAAATCGCATCATATGAAACTAAAAAGTGACAACACAGGGGTGGCGATTGATTACACTTTTTAAATTTCACTTTTACAACTCATTGTAACAATTACTTATTTTTAACTGTGCCTGGCTTTTAAATCTGTTAAAAGCTAACATTGAAAATCCAATTTAATCATTGGTCTTAAATTGATTTAAGCAAACATTGCAAGCCTCAATGATCTCAGATTTAAGAAAAAAATGGTTTTTTTTTAAATTTATTTTTTGTAAACATTATTGAGTTTGAGATTTTAGAAAGTATCAAGATATATGTTTGAAAATTGAAAAGAAAAGGTAAAATTTAATTCTTAAATTCCAAATTCATTGAATTTTAATTTGTATACTTAATAGTCTTATGATGAAAAATTAAATTTTCACATATTTGGATAGTATTTAAAAATATATTCTTCATTTTCTATTATTCTGTAATTAGATTTTCACATTCTGCCATAAGAAATACAAAATAAAAGCCCGTTTTAAAAAATGCACATTATAATTTGTTTATAGATCCATAATTGTTTGGTTTTGGTTCTTCAAAGGTGTAAAATGTCCTTGGTTTTTATTTAAAGAAATGTGTACACAAACCCTTATTACTTTTTATAAAATGGAATTGTGTATATCATGCTTAGTTAAAGCTAAAAAATTGGCATTGCATTTTTTTTTTTTTGGCAGATCCTTTTTTAATGAATTTCCATATAAGAAAAAGTTGCAGTGTTGATTTTTCTTTTAAGTTTGATACTCCTCACCAGTTGAAGATTGCATTCTATTTCTTTCTCAACGAGTTGTTGAAGTTTTAAAATTTTCCATACATTTTGCAGAAAAATTTTCTGTTTCATTGAAAATTTTGAAATTTAGGATTTTTTAGATTTAGTATCAATATGTTTCGGGCTTCTTTGAATTGCTGTTCTATATTTTCCTTCAATACAAGGATTTAAGTTAAGTTCACATTCACAGAACTTAGGCTATACAATGCAACACAGCAGTTAGAATAATCAAAACTCGCGAATGTTAAGGGATTACTGTATTTTAAACCCTGACTAATACTATTCTTTAATGATTCAATTTATTATTCATTAATAGTATGTTTTGATAAATATTTCTGTTAAATAGGATATTGGCAGAAATGTTCAAGAGAAAGAAAATAACATATTCAAAACGACATGTCCGCCGCTTGATTAACAGGGACATATCTCAGTCAGAGTCTCATAAAATAGTTCTGAATACATGAGGAACCTTTCTCAATACCTGTCAGAGACTACAAGCAACCTTATAAGGCCCCAAAGTTTGGAACCTTCAAAAAAGTTTGGGACCATATCAAGCTCAGAGGAATCTGAAGATGAAAGATTTTTACATAGGGAGCCTTTCCCAGAAACACCTGATTTAGGACAACCTTCAGCTTCAAAAACACCTGATCTGTCTTCGATTTCAACAACACCTTCAGGTAGTTAATAATTAAAATGTAAATCTCTAATAATTAAAATGCAAATCAACTAATGCTGTCACCACCGACGTTAATGAGTTTTTGTCTTTCTTCATGAATATTAAGAAAACTGCTGCATACAAAAATATAAAAATTGGTTGTACAGTACACTCCCTTAAATCTGTCCTTCTGAAACTTACAGTTCAAATGTAAAAAAGCAAAATTACAGAAACTTGTAGTTTTGTATCATTCTGTATGTATTTCAATATGTAATTCTCAATAATATGACTGAATTTGTAGTTTTTTATGAAGGAAGTATAAATTAATTTCTGAAAAAAATCAAGATATTGTCAGTAATAATTGCAAGCTTTTTATCAAATATATTTATGTGTTAATCAGGTATGTATGTATTTTGCAGAAAATATTGAAACATTCTTTAATAGGTCCCAGGAAAATATCACAATTATACCTGTAAAAGGAGATTCTAAACAAACCATTTAAAAATGTTTTAAAATAAGGCCTTTTTATGAACAGTGTGCTTGTTTGTTTTTTTCAACTACCATTTGTGGAAACTAGCGATACTTTTTATGCCTGATTTTTCTGACTGATGACCTTTAAAAATTTTCCTATATTTAAAAAACTGAACATAATTACCCCTGGTTTGTGAAGACAAAATTATTTTTCCTGTATTTCCCTCCCCCTCTTTTAGCCAATTCTTTTTTATTGCTGCATGTTCTTTTTGTATTAGAAGGTATCGTGTCACCGACTGGGAATTTTTAGAAGTCTACCGTGATGTGAATTTTATGAACGCACGATCCTAAGTGTATATGAATGAGACAGCAACTAGAAGGTAAAGCAAAAGATCACAAATTTTAGTAAGTCGCGTTACAAATACGTTGATTACATCAATTGGTCGTTGTACTATATCCATCGTTTATAGATAAAAATCATAAATTTTGGCATTATAACATTAGCAGCATTTTAGTCACTAATTTCGTCACTAGTTCATTATATCGTGAAATTTGTCGATTGTCCATTAATAAAAATCGTATTTTCGGCAGTCACTCCCAGTTAAAAAAAAAAAAAAAAAAAAAAAAAAAAAAATCTGATTTTGTCAGTTAGTTGCAGAAGTATTAAGTGTAAAAAAATATAGCTTAAAAAAACAAAATTAAGTACAACTTCTGAAATGCTAATATTTTATTCCTGACATGTGTTCAAAATTCTTGAAATAGTCAGAAGAGAACTTTAAATAATTTACTCTTGATATAGTTTTTGCAATGTTGATGTCTGTGATATTTCTTACTAAAACATGTGTAGCTGTATTTACATATAAATAAAATTCCTTTACTTTCCTGAAAAAAATCCTATATATCATTATCCTATAATATTTTTGAAGTCATTTCTAGGCTTGCATTTGATATGTGCAGATTTCTATTTGACTTAATTGCTTTGTGACTTTTTATTTAGATAGGGAGAAAGGAAAAAAAATCTACAAAATTAATAAAGATGGTTGCAAAACTTGAATTCAAAGTTGATAAATTACAGTCAACATCAACATTAGATCTATTTATGGAAAAATTCAGTGAGCAACAGATAATTTCGATTGACACTATTGCCAGTGAGCATAGACTTCCTCAGTTTCCTCTGGAGACCCCTGAAGGTGTAGAAGAACTATACTTGGGGAAGACCTTAGTTGACAATGGTGATTATACTGAGCGAGCCTTTTTACCGACTCTGGCGTTGTAGGATTTCCATACTGGGAGATATAGCGATGAGTTTGGTGCACAGAAAATCCTTTTTCGGATTTAATTTATATTTGTTTACTGCTGAAGTATATTCTTGGATCGCCAGGCTGTTTATCGTTGTTTGGAGGAATAAATTTGCGCGAGTTGAATTTACCAATTTATTTTTTTCCCGTTCCATGCAGATTTTTTTTTTTTTTTATATTCCTGAAAGAATTCCGGTTGATGATAGACAGCCAAAATACATTTAGAATAAAATTATTTTATAAAAAAACGAAAAATCCCCTTTAGGGATGCCGGCTGGGGAGGGGCCAGGGAAGGCCACCGCCTCTCTCTGGATTTTGAAAATTAATTTTAAACGAAACTTTTTTCATTTCTGATTGTTAAAAATGAAAGATAAAAAACTGCCTTGCCTTCCTCAACCCCTACCATGGCAAAGAATTTTTAATACTTTTTCTTTAAATTTTCTTTTTACATTCACGTGTTTTTAATTTATCCAAAAGGGATCAAAAACTCTGTGGCGGGAATTTTTCTTTTTTTAATTGTCAATTTTGTTAAATGTTTGTAGAAATATATTTTTGAATAGTTACTATTTTTTAATTGTTGTATTTTATTGCTTCTGAGTATGTTTAAAAATTGTCTTAAATGGAGAATTCTGTCAAAAATTTTTTTAATTTAGCTTATTTCATACTTACATTCTGCAACGGGCGAATGTAGCCATGGACCTCAGCCATCCAACAACAAAAATAAATATTTAAAAATGTGCAAATGCAAACGAGATATTAGAAAAGAACCTTCCCATTGGTTTAACATTAGCTCACGTGTAAGGCTCCTGTCCCTACAGGCGAAGACACTCGTGAACTAATGCTAACCCTATGGGGAGGTTATTTTCTAATATCTCGTTTGCAACTAGGAATTTTTAAATATTTTTTTGCATTGGATAGCTTAGGTCGATCTCTACATTGATCTTTTTTTTTTCTTTTTCGATTTTAGTTGCAGATATTTTTTATTCAGTTACTTTCACTTTCGAAACCGGTTCCGAAAATGAAAGTGTCGTTCTAAAAAAATATCTGCAATCAAAATCAAAAAAGTAAAAAAAGGAGAGGTGTAGAGATAAACTTCAGCTATCCAATGCAAAAAATTAAAAATGTCGAAACAAGTTTTTAAAAGGAAGAAATTTGTATTCGGGTATGGGTTAAGGGACGAGGAAACTTTGAAACGAAAAATGTATGTACTTTCATTTTGAAAAAACATTCTCAATATGTATAAATATAATTTCTTGTAACGATCAAAATAAGAGGTTTGTGTTGGTAGTCACACCCCTCAATCTCTGTGCCTGGGACGACTGCCCCCCCCCCGCCCCATTTCACACGGGCCTGATTGGTTTGTCAAATTAAATTATAATTTTAATTATAAAACCAAATTAACTTACATTTATGCATAAAACTGTAGGATGCATTATGAATAACTGGTGAATTTTTTCTTGTTTTTTGTGTCTAAAATATTGTTAAAATATTGAATTTATATTATTTTTAAAAGACAAATTAATTTAACTGCTGATTAGTTCTTTCTAAGTAAAATAAGAATAGTTTAAACTTCTGTTTGCAGAAGGATAGAAATTATATCGTGAATGTACTTAAGAAAAACCGCATTAAAAGGAAAAAAAATTAATTTACACAATAAAGAAAATTCTTGTTATTTTACATATTCTTTCCATGTGCTTCATATATACTTGAGATGAAAAACTTAAAAATAATGGAAGTGCGATGCTTATGCCGGAACAGCATGTACAATGCTTTTTTTCTTTTCTTTTTGCCAGGGCCGGTAGCAGAAACAGTGCAGCACCGAAGCAGTGCTGCAGATTAATTTAACAGATTAAAAATAAATTTTGTGTAAAAAGTAAATGTTTTTTACATTCGAAAGGGGAATTCGGTTTTAATATCTTAGTAAACATTATCCTCTTTTCAATAAAGTCTAATTCAGAAAACTGGAGAGGGGGGGGGGGGGATTGAGTGCATGTAACATAATGCGAGGGATTGGAAAGAGGACTTTTTGCTGAAGTTAGCGGCGATATAGGACTCAGTAGGGGCGTGGGGTTTTTCTGCAGAAAATTTTTAAGAAATTATTTGAGTTTGCAAACAGTTTTACATTTTATCTAAGTCTGATTGTCTAATCCATCAAAATTTTCTATCCAATGCGATTGTCCAGTAAATTAAAGAAATAAAAATACATTCTTAGATAACAATTGCTTGTAATTAATTTACCAGAAACTAAGAAAACCTCATGAAACTCATATCAAATATCATGCCTGCAAGTTTCCTGTTTTTACGTTTAAAAACAAGCCCTAAAATAGAAAGTTTTCGGTTCTTGGGCGGAAAAAAATAGTTTTATGAGAAGTCTTAAAATAGTTTCTTTTATTCATTTTAATTTGCAAAAGAAATTTTTCTTTGTTATTTTAAATGTCTCAGCCATATGTTGGGTATGTACTTGTGGTGAAATTTTCCGAAAAATTCAAATCCACCGAAAACTTTTCTCTATATTTAATAGTTTAAAAAAAGAAACTTTTGATTGGATATCAAAAATCTACTATCTCTGATAATAAGAGGAGGCTATATCTATTGACCATCACCCCGCAGATCTCTGTTGGGGGTCTAAGGTCACTAGCCATTTGCTTGCACTGCACCAAATTCTCGCCAGAATCCTTCCTTGCAAATAAATACATTTCCTTGATTATTATTAGATATTTATCATAAAAATAAATATATGTTAAGCTCAATCGATTTTGATTAATGAGTATCATTTTTCATATGAAAATGTGGGAAAAAAAGAGATTTAATATGCCATTTCTTTCAGATTCAGTACAGAACTATTTATTGTCACGGACTTACACTCCTCTGTAGTATAATCTCCATTGACAACTAAGGTTTTCCCCAACCTTAGATGAATATATAGCAGATGAGAATTTCAGGAGTATTTCGGTCAGTATATTTTTAATCTTTATATTTCAACAAGGTTTTATGGTTAATATTTTAAGTGATTTGAAAAATTTTCACAAGATGCCATAGTTTAATTAGTTTGAAATTTTGTGTAAAACTGATTATTTTAACAACTTTCGATATAGTTTGAAAGTTTATCCCCCCCCCTCTTTTATTTAAACTTGCTGTTAAAAATTATAGAATGTTTTTTATAAATTATCTTTATTTTTGAATATTAATGATGTGAATTATCACATTGCTACAAAGCGTAAACCAACTTAGTGAAAAATGTCCAAGCCGGGAATCGAACCCGGGTCCCTGGAATAGATCTCCAGTGCTCTACCACTAAACCACAAGGACGATGTCCAGCTTGGCATTTCTCACTTATATATGTCGGTAAGGCTGCTACTGCAGCACAAGATGGAGAAGTCTTCATGAGCACACATTCTAGCGGCGTAACATGAGACGCAAATAAACCCAGCATCGGTGAATATACAATTTTAATTAATTTTTCAACTACATTTCAGCAGTGAAATTACGCTTGAAATTATTGAATATTAATGATGTGAATTATCACATTGCTACAAAGCGTAAACCAAGCTGGACATCGTCCTTGTGGTTTAGTGGTAGAGCACTGGAGATCTATTCCAGGGACCCGGGTTCGATTCCCGGCTTGACATTGATTACCTTTTCTGCGGATATACTAGTTTAATAAGCTTCTGTAATTAATTAGTATCATTAATGTTAATTCAAGTTTTTATTGCTATATTTATATATAGGTTAATGAGCTCAGGAAACTGGGTGGTCTATATGCAAAAATATTTGCATTTTCACCTTGGCAACGAAACTGATTTGTCTATTTTATATACATATTTTTCACATGCTAATTAGTCTTTCCCAATATTTTTTAAAAGATGCACATGGTATGAGTTTTTTTTATATTTAACACAAATTATGGTGTCCTCATGATCAGGTGAAATGTCCTTATTTTCTGTAGATAGTGCGTATATTGAAGGCGAATTACCCATTTAAAAAAATTTAAATGATCAATTAGCATAACCTGACCAGGTGGCCAGCTGAATCCAATTAGCTATTCCGTCAGATGTAGATAAATCTTAGAATTTAATATTTTTCAGAAAATGAGGAAATTTTCTGGTCACACAATATCTATTGGCCACAGTATGAAGTTGTTAGACTAAATTTTGAGTTCAGATTTAAAAAACTGTCAACCAATAATACTTAATGAATATTTGGCATTTTTTATGTTTTTATCTTGTTTTTTCTCCCAAATGAGATATTAGCAAGCTCGATAAGTGTGTTATACGAGGAATCGTCATACATGAAAAAATACCAATAATGAAAATCGGGGAATTCTGAAAAAGATAGTCAGGGAAATCATGGAAAAATCAGGGAGGTTGCTGTTTTTGTGATGAAGGGCTAGAAGGGTGCTATTTCTTAACCAAAGCGCAGACAGTCTGCAGCCACCTCTCCCTGAAACTGTCCAGGAGATAATCTTTGTCCTTATTACATTGTAGCAATCTAAAGGTACATAGACTTTCCAAAATAAAGTCAATGAATGAAAACACAGCTTTAGTTTTCTCTAAATACATCTGGTCATTATATGGGGTGTTGCTGAATTCGACCTACATATTCAGAAGGGTGATAGTAGACATCAAGAGGATGAAAAATTGTCATAGAACAAGGGATCACAAACAATTTTTAAGTGGGAGAAAATAGCAAACATAGTTATGAAGGATGTAACATTGAGGGGAATGAAAAAGGCCAGTAATTAGTAGAAAAAAAATTGATGTAAAGCAGGGTTACAATGGCATTACAGTTCAATGTCAGAAAGGTGATGGTGAGACTTTTTATAGGAGTTTTTCCAAGTTGCAGTCACAAATGTCATTGAGGCCGACACTGACAGATGAAGAATTGCTGGATGCATATACTTGGTGTGCTGGTGATCACTGCTGAAGCGATAATAATTTCTGTTGTCAGATCGTCCAGGTCATCCACACCACATCTGTCTGATAAACAACCAATTTCGGATGGTTCCAAATGAAAAAATAGAAAAGATTGATCGGCATCTATTTTTGTGATTGTCACTGGCTAAACATTGTTTGCAATCCCATATTCTATGGTAATTTTTCTTCCTCTTGTCTCCTCTTTGATTTTGTCTGTCGAATTCAACAACATCCTGTATATCATAAATGTTCAACTGGACTCTATTGTAGTATTATCATGCAAGTATAATGGAAATTTAATCTTGTATTTTTTTTTCTCCTAGATGTTGTTAGCTTATTTTTTCCCACTGCTACGAATGAAGACCTTAAGGAACCCAGACAGATATGGCTATGGCATTGCAAAAAGAGGCTGCAAAAGAGGAAGAGTGCCGAAAGTTGAATTGTTGTACATTTATTATTTTTTTAAATAAATTTTATAAATTTAAATTGCTTGGTACTTACTAATTCTTTTTTAGATTTTCTAAATATAACGTGGTTCAAAAGTTTTTTTCAATCAATGTAAGAAAATAGATTTGTTCACCTTACATGTGTAGTGTACTTTTTTTTTTTTTTCCTTTTTTCTTTATGTAAATGAAGAAAAGAACTTCGGTTCTTCAGTAACTCTTTTTTCTTAATACAAAGAGAAATTCAGCAGATTAAAGTAAAATCTCGATATTAGCATTAAAATTTTTATAATTTATGCAGATAATAGCCAAACCATTCAAAATATTTATCCTGAAAAATTAATCATTGTACTTCATGTAAGTTCATTAGATATAGTTGGATAATCGTATAACTTAGCAAACTGTCTTCAATTCTGTTTTGATTTAATGAACCTATTCATTTATGGTTAGTTTATTTGTTTTTAATACTTTCTAAGTTGCAAAAAGAAATTAACACTCGTATGTACAGTTATATTTAATTTTATTGTATAAATAACTTAAAGTAAGTATAAATTTACGAGTTTAGCTCCAAAAAAATTTCCTTTTTTTTTTCCGTATTTCCCACTTTCATGTCTGAAGGCAGGATAAAACCTAAAGCAAATTTTACTTTTAATTTAGATTTCAACTGGAACAAAATTATGTATCTTGCATAAAAATATTCACTTACATACATGCTTCTATATTACTGTAATTTCCAGTGTATAAGCCGCGGGTAATTTAAGTCTGTTTCAAACCGGAAATTTTATTTAAAAAAGGTAGTCAAATAATTGTTAAGCAGAAGCAAGATACATTTTATTTAAAAACAATTCTGGTAGAAAACGTAATTCTCTGAGCCGCAGCTTATACACCGGAAATTTCGGTAACTATACTAAAATTTCCATATAAATAGCAAATTAAGTACTTTTTTTTTTTTTTTACTTCCAAATAGTATATTTCAAGACAATTTCATAAAGCATGAATTACTATTAAGAAATCATGTCATAACAAAAGTTGGCAACTATGTTTAAATTCATACAGATCACGAAAGTGCTGATTTATTTTATTTGTCTTGACATACCACATGAGACATAAATAAAGTTAAAAGTATGTACAACGTAGACTGAACTGCAGTAGAGTTTCTACATCACCTGGACAAGTCTTGGGACTTTAGAAAATTGCTTATCTTCAATATTTTGTCCAAAATCTGTTGTAAAATATAATATTTCATGGTGATCATCAAATAAGTGCAAGCTTTTTTCTAGATGATGATATTTCGTTTAAATCACCCTCATCCAGAAATTCCTACGTTTGCCATACTCACCTCTACAGTTTTAAAACTGCAATGCACATTTTAGTATTTTTGAATAATGCAATATTTATTTTACCACCAGCATGCACAGTGAACTCGCCACCACTAAAAATTTCTTAAAAAATGCTTGTAGTATTTCATATTAATTATGTAACTAGCACTTTTTTAATGTCGCTAATCTGACATAAAAAAGAGGGGAGGGAATGTGTCAAGAAAAATAACATCTTAAGAACCTACTGCATTTGCATGCTGCTATTAATATTGTGGTGAGCATTATTTAAAAATGTTTGCATTTCAGTATTTTGAAAAAAAAAATCACTTAACCTACCTCCAAAAGGAAATATCCTCATTTAAAAGAAAGAAAAAATGTGCAACCAAAATCAAAAATGTAAAAAAGTTCCTTTGTAGAAATCAACCTCAGTTATCCAAAATATGTTGGAATGCACTCGAACCATCTTGGCCCTTTCTCTTCCCTTCCATCCTTTCCCCAGAACTTTTAGTTTGAAACGAGTAATATGGTAAAGTTGCTATTTAAATTAAAGTTAAAGAATCTTTTTTGTCTAATTCAAAAAGCACTTTTTTTAAAGTATTTGCAGAAGCTGGTATAGTATTTTATAGCAGAAAATAACATTTCTAGAAAACTTGAAAGCAAAACTTAAATTTTGTTTTAAAATTGCATTATGTTTTGATTGTAATGCAGCATTGTGTACCAAGTTTTCACTAGGACATAAAGGAGGTGCAAAGGGAAGTAATTTTTAATGGAATTCCTAAAAATATACTACGACACTCTAGTACAGATCTTAATATGCTAATTACTAATTATGTGTTTTAATGCTTTCTGAAATTGTATGAACATATGCAAGATTTAAAACCAGATCGGTGAAAGTAGCTAATTTTGTGTGCATGGAGGGGTGTCAGTTTGTCAGGTACAAAGGAATATTAGTATATGATGGTAAGTAAATTTGCCATCAAAACAAAAACATCCCTTTAGAAAGCATTGTAGTGCTTTTTTTAAAGGGCAACTTCTCTAGATTTTCATTTTAGAGCATTTAAGAAAATGTGACATGTACCACTTGGTCTTTAAATGTCTCGTATGTGCTATTAAGAGCGAAAATTATAAAATTAACTTTTATAAAAAAAAAAAAAAAGGCGGGATTAGGTAGTGTATTGCAATTAATTTATGTTCTGATTCTATTAAATCAATTCTGATAAAATATGCAAAAATTTTAGCATTTAGTTTGATATTTGTGTTTCACATTTAGTTTTGATATGTGTGTTATACAAGCTTGCTGTACTGGCAACTAAAATTGGGTGATGCCACTCTGCCTCTGGCATAATTAGAATAAAAAGAAAACAAACACAAAAGATCTTTCTGAAAGTGAGGGTTTTTTTAATTAAATTTTTCTTTTTTAAGCAACAAGGTTAGTCAACTGAAAGTTTTAACATTATAAAGAGTGTAACATCCTGTATTTCTTTCTAAATAAATTACCCTTTTTTCTTATACAGAAATTTTCTATTATAGTGAGCTCTGAGAAATATGCAAGACTGAAAATTCAGTTTAAAAAAATGCATATAATGTAATATATAACCTTCTCCTTCCTCAAAATGTAAAATAAAAAATTTTTGTGTTAAATTTGTTATTCTGCAATAACAATACATTAAAGTAAAAAAAAAAAATAAAATAAAAAATGCATAAGACCGTTTGAAAAAACTTTTCCTAGCCCAAAGTAGCACATCTTTTTTTGCACTTTTAAAAGAGTTTTTTTTTTTTTTAAATCTTGCATACTATATTTAATTGCAGATAGGCTGATATCAGCCTATCACAATTAAGTATTCCAAATTTCTTCTTTGCTGCCTCCCATATTCATCCTGAAATCCTCCTGTGAACGATTCGCAGGTTTATAACCTTGAAGTATCCCAAAATCTTCCCTGTGATACATCCCATAAACTTCCCGGGGAGTTTTTATGACCTTGAAATATCCCAAATTCCTCCTAAATTGCTTCCCATACACTTCCTGAGGAGGGTTTTAAAGCATACACTTGTGTGACCTTGAAGTCTCCTAAAGTCCTCCCAATTTCAAATCCTCAAATCTTCCTCAGATCCTCCTGGGGAGGAACGTTAGGGAGGTCCTGGGGAGCTCTCCAGGATGCTATAAGGCGGACATTTACGGTTCCTGAGGACCTCCTGATGACAATTTTCAGCATCCTCAGGGATGCCTTGGGGATGAGGATAGTGGATTGTCAATACTCCCCAGGATATCCCTGGGAGGCAAATGTGCTATATGGGATTATAAGGGATTTTACACAACTTTTCAATCAGCTCACTACATCTTCCTAAGTTTTCACAACATTTGACTGGACTTTTTATAGAAGTTGCCCCAAAATACTGAGTACCAAATTATGAAATAAAAATTTTGAAATCTTCCGCGCATGCGCAGTTAAAAATTATCTCATAAAAACGCCCATATCTTATCAAATTTTCAATATATTCATGTTTTAATTGCAGTATACTGTTTCTACTGTTCTTTGTCAGGTTTTTGGAAAGTTGTGTTAAATTTGGTTGAAAACTCTGTATGCTATAAAAAAAAGTTTCAGTTTTTCACAAAAACGTTAACATCTTCACGAATATGAGTGCTATGCTTACACAAATGCATACTAGCGTTGAACAGGACCCAAATAGTCATTTACCACAGTGACAAACCATTTCCAGCCTTTCCTGTTACATAGGTGATCGCAAATATTATTTTATTATTAAATTTATTATTAGCCCCCTAATTGTACCCCGACTAAATCTTCACCGAGAAATATGAAATGAAACATGTTCTTTTCATCCCAGAAGTTCAAGAACAATTCGCCAATAAGTTTTGTAGATATTTGACAAAACGTGTGCAATCGAACGCATTTAGTCCGTGTACCTTAACTTTTGGAGGCCAGTGTATGTAATTCTTATTAATATGACTGAGCTCCTGATTTTTCATGAAGGAAGTATAAATTTATATCTGAAAAATATCAAGATATTACTGGTATCACAGGTAATCACAATCAAATTTTTTTGGTTGTTAAGACTGGCTAAATCTGAAATAAAACTTCCTCATTTTAGGATTTTGATGCGAATTAATAGGGTACCTTGAATTTAATTGTACATTATTAATTATTTACTTGACCTTTACTTTTAATAATTTAATCATTTTTAAAATTATCTTATTTTTTATCACTTTACTTATTTATTTTAATAGTTTATTGTAAGCATTCATTATAATTTTGATTGCATTATTGCATTTAAATAACTGTTTAAAAAATGTAAACACAGCAGTGACATGAAATCTGCAAAATTCTAAAATCGTAATGTGCGGATTTGAGGGAGTCTACTGTTTAGGTATTTAAAACTGGGGGGGGGGGACTTTTAGACTTATGCTGTTTCTGCTAAAAATGAATTGATGTATACTTATTAATATTGATTTAAGGAAATTATTGCTTAGATTTCGTGTAATCTGTTTTATCTTCAATTCTGTAAAGTGTCATTATTTCCAGATAAGAGATGAAATACAATGTCTATAGTATAGGCACATTGTCTAGTAAATACACATACTTTTTTAAGAATAATTTTTTAAAATAAAATATTTTTATATTTTAATTTACCCTATTATTGATTAGATAAATAGAATATATATATATATATATATGTGTGTAATAATAACGTAATGATTCCAGTGGGCGTGTCCTGGATGATGGCTCAGATGGGATGAGAAAGTGACTCGGGAACCTTTATGCGAATCGAACTCATTTATTAGATTGCTCATCATACATCGGATTCGCGAGCCGATCGCCGGTCCCGGAGCCAACAGCGTAGATTTTGGATGGTTACATTGGCGTAAATTCAGCAAGCATCTCAAATTGCCAAAATCCCCCTTTTTTCGCGTGTGTTTGGGGTAATATGGTGAAGATTCAAATATTTTACAGCAGAGGGCAGAATTGTTAATTTGAGAGGAACATTTAATTTAATTGGTTCATTAAGTTTTGATTGATCTGTGGTCAAGGTCCGCACCATTCCCAGGGACTGTGACGTATCAGCCCTATCCATAGATGCCTGCAAAAAGCGCTTAGATTAGCAGTTTCACTCTTAAGAATCGTCCTAAAATGATCTCTGAAAGTAATAAGATGTATTGCTAGGAAACAAAGTTACAAGGGGAGAAACTGGTTTTTAGAAATAGATTTAAAGTTAAAAGAAAGAGACTTCGGATTTTAACTTAAATTTGTAAAATTTAATTTTAAATTTAAGTTAAACAGATAAGTGCGACATTACAGATTAGGGTTAAAGTTAAATCTAAAGGTAAATATAAATTAAATGTAACGTTAAAGTTAAGTTTGCTAAGATATGAGGACTGAATTTTGCTGCTGGAAAATATATTTAAAATTTAAATTTTGCGGCATAAATTTTAAAGAAGAAATTTAAGATTATAAATTTTTAGGCTGAAGTATTTAAGTTTGGGATATGACTCTCGAGACGATCCGATCGGACTTTACATATAATATTTGAAAAATATAATGACATAAAATATGAAGAAAAGCTGAAAACACAAACAACAATAATAATACTAGAAATATATGGAAAAAAAATAATAAAATGTACAATTTAAAGCAGTGACCCTATTTTTCTTACTTGAAAGTCCTCAAGTTTGTGCTTTTTTTCATTTAAAGTATTTAAGCACATATCCTTTTTATAAATTTAAACTCTGTAAAAATATAAATTTATGCACATAATATAGGAATCTTTTCCTTATTTTCCGAGGTAAGTTCTGTATTTAGTCTCTTATGGCATAAACTGGTATGATTTCTACAATAATTGAAATTATTATAAAATGCACAGATACAGGTAATATTAAAAAATATGATAAATATAAACCTATATTCACATATGATTACTGGGGAAAAAATTGGTTTATGCACGACACATTCAAATTATAGAGATGTTTAAAAATTGAAAATTTCTTCACTCATTTGGAAATGTGAAAATGTTAAAAATATGTTGAAATATAAAATTGATAAAAAAAAAGGTGTAAACATTAAACAAATATAACAATAATATTGAAATGCACAATGAAAAAAAAAATATATCGAAGACTATTTACAAGGTAAGTAATATTTATCCTAAACCTCAAGGAGGTTTTAGCAAAAATTAAAAAAAAGAAAAATGAGCTTTATGTTTATTTTTTGTGTGGAGATGCAGATGCAATTTACCTGTAAGCAATGGTGTTTACTCTTTTGCAGACTGAGGTATTTATTTTCCTCAGTGGCATTAATAAACTAAAGTCATAATTTAATAAATCACATCTACATCTCACTCAGCTCATGGCAAATAGCAAAAATCTTTAAATTTTTAAGAATTTTACTACTGGCAAAAAGAAAAAAAATCAATAAATAAAACAGGAAAATTAAATAGATAAAACAAATAAAAAAATTAATAAAATAATAGACCCTGGTTCAAACAAACAGGATTATGACCAAGACTTCTCAGTGCATGGCTGACAAATTTTTTAATGATCTTGTATTTTGTTGATTGTCCGGACATTTATTTTATCAACAGTTGCCACATTTGATCAGATTGCACAGGTCACTGAATCCCTTTTATCTGTAGAGGGGTGTTTTTGGTGGAAGTTAAATTTAAAAAAAGTTATTTAAAGACTTAATGGAGTGGAACCATGGTCATCTTTAAAAATTGTATGTGTGGGTTTAAACACTATTGGATTTACCACGGTTAAAGTGGGGTTACCAAGGTCATGTCTAAACCAGTGATTGAATTATTGGAAATATTTTGAACATGGTGGAGCGGGACCTTCACCTGTATTCTAAAATTGGCAGGGGTGAAATACCTGCTCATATCTTGTATTTATGAAATGGTAAGGATGGGACCTTCCATTTTGTCTCTTAAAAGTGGTTGGGGTAGCCAACTCACTGGACTCGTTAATGTGAAATGGGATTTATTATAAAAAATATATTGGATAAAAATATTAAAAATTAAAAACTCAAATATTAAAATATAACAATATAAAATATAATATTTAGCTATACACAAAAATCTAAAATGAATAATAATTGGCATAAAATTTTATATATAAAAACAAATACTTGAAAAACAGACTGAGCTTTTCTCATTATGCATAAAAAATTTACTTACTCAAAAAATGATTAAAGTAGCACATAAACTTACACAAATTACTATTTACAAACATGTAGAAATGGCACTGTAGTCATGTGAATTTATAAAAGCGATTCAATGAAATAGGACATTAATTGTTTGAAAATATTCCATTGCCTGTTATTTGATGCTTTTTAGTACGATTTTAACGCGCATGCAGTATGTCTACATCAAATTTCTCAATAATTTTAATCATAAACTTTAAATCTCACAAGAAATAATAATACTAAAAATAAATAAAAGTAATAAAAATTTGAAAATAATAAATTTAAATTTGTTTAAAATCTTTAAAATACCTTTAATATAATACCCATATTGCTAACAGTATTTTTTGCTATCTTTTTCATTCATAGTTCTCATTATCACGAAAAACTTGACATTGTTTAATGTACAAAAAAACTTTTCTTACTACTAAAATATTTCATAAAATTAATATAAAAAAGAATTCCGTAGTATTATCTAATTTACAAACTGAAAAAAAAGATTAAAAGGAAAATAATCTTTAAAATAAAGCACGTCAGTTTTTTTTTCAAACTTACATGTAATTTTAAACGAAAACAACTCATTCTAAAGTAATAATGAATAAATAAAAAGAAACATACCTGTAAATAAAGAATATCCAAAAAGTTTTATAAAAAGAATGTAAAACCGATAATAAAACATTAAGTAATTTACTTTTCTTTTCTTTTTTTTTTCATATAAATTTTAATGATAAATAATTAAATAAAACTTTTCTGGGTCTCCCTTATCCTAAAAAAATATATCGCTGCACTAAATTAAAACAAAAATAAATGAATTTTATCTGTTGATTGAATCATCTGTTTGTCTGACAAGGGAAAGTGTTCGTCCGTAACTTTTGGCCTTGAACAGTCTGACACAGTTTCAGAAGAGGAAAGTTTTTCACTCAGTTGATAAGAGAAGAATAATCAAATGAAAAATTTTAAGTTGGAATCACCACGCGTAATCAAGAAACCACAAAATGTTGTAAGATCTCTTTGAAGAGGTATAATTAGAAGTTTATATTTCCCTTTCATTTATGAGGATTGTTGGATGTTGGAGGGAAAAAAGTCTTCAAAATAAGTAAATATTTTTTTTTTGTCTTCATTTCACGATTGTTTTCAGATAATTTTCAAGCAATAAGTCTTCACAGACAGCGATATCGGCATAAATTCCGTTAACGGGTAGAAAGACGAAGTGTTTTATTTATTTATTTATTTTCCTGAACAGTTTTTAGGATCTTAAACATGGAAGAAGTATTGTTGTTTTTTACACAGAGATCGCGGCCGTTTATCCATTTGAGAAAACTCTGTTTCCGCTCTTGGTAATATCCATTTAATAATTGGAGGAAAATCCATTTTCTCCTAAGTAACCGGATATTTAATAGAAAGGCATAGGGATTTCTTCACGCACATCCTTTATCCTGCGCGACTTCTGTAATAATAACGTAATGATTCCAGTGGGCTTGCCCTGGATGATGGCTCAGATGGGATGAGAAAGTGACTCAGGAACCTTTATGCGAATCGAACTCATTTATTAGGTTGCTCATCATACATCGGATTCGCGAGCCGATCGCCGGTCCCGGAGCCAACAGCGTAGATTTCGGTGGTTACATTGGTGTAAATTCAGCAAGCATCTCAAATTGTCAAAATCCCCCTTTTTTCGCGCGTGTTCGGGTAATATGGTGAATATTCAAATATTTTCCAGCAGAGGGCAGAATTGTTAATTTGGGAGGAACATTTAATTTAATGGGTTCATTAAGTTTTGATTGATCTGTGGTCAAGGCCCGCACCATTCCCAGGGACTGTGACGTATCAGCCCTACCCACAGATGCCTGCAAAAAGCGCTTAGATTAGCAGTTTCACTCTTAAGAATCGTCCTAAAATGATCTCTGAAAGTAATAAGATGTATTGCTGGGAAAGAAAGTTACAAGGGGAGAAACTGGTTTTAGAAATAGATTTAAAGTTAGAAGAAAGAAACTTCGGATTTTAACTTAAATTTGTAAAATTTAATTTTAAATTTAAGTTTTAAAAAGGGATTCGGCTTTCCTTTCATATATATATATACCATCATTTTAAATTGTTAAAAAAAGTTTAGTTGATGTATGATACATGTGTATCATGTATAACAAAAAAAAGCCGAGAGGGTGGAGTAAAAAATTGTTGCAACTGAGAAATATTTTTTTAAGAGTTCAAATTCTTTGTTTACATTAATTTCTACAGTACGGATTCCAGGCATCTGTGAATTACAGGTTTGTAGATTAGGGGTGATCTACTGTATAAAATACTGAAAGAAGAAAACTCCTTAATCCTAATTTCCAAGCCAGCAGTTATTTAAAAAACAACAAAAAAAAATTAAAAAACAAAATTTTAAACTGACTACTCATTTATAAATCAATCATACTAAATCGTTTAGGAAATTGTACTAGCCACTGTCAAATAATATCTGACAATTCTTTAAAACATACATATAACATCCGAAAGTAATAGGTACAGTAGACTCCCTCAAATCCACACAGCTTAACCCTTTATTGGGCGGTGTCCACAAAAAAGGACACCTTATTTTAAGTGTACTAGCACCAATAATATTTAATTAAAATTTTCTTTATACAAAGTAGCAATTTTTTATTTTCTAATAAATCTCGTTTGTAAATTCTGGTGTCAGGCCATCATTTCATCACTCTAACAACAGAATTACTCCGCGTCAGAAAGGGTTAAAACCAAAGGAAATGCGGTTTTCTGGTCATTGTTTTGTTTGCATTTTTTAAATGGTAATTTGAATGTAGTTAAGCATTGGAAATTATAATGAATGCTTACAATAAAGTTAAATATTAAGGTAATTTAATAATTAATTATATAAAATAATTATGTAAAATAATAAAAATTTAAAAAAAAATTAAAATATATAAAACAAATTGATTTTCTCTTGCAGTCACTGTTCATGTAGAAATTATATTTTATGAGAAAATAATACCTCCATAATAGTAAATTAACGAAATTTTGTTTCCCGATGGTCCAGATTTAATTTTAAAAAAAGGCTCGATTAATTAAAAAAATTCCTGGAAAAAAGATCGCGATTGCGACTGATATTATAACATCCCATGAAAAGCTGAGGGAACACTCATAGTTTTGATCTAATGTTTTTTTTAAATTTGAAGATTCTCGAGTGTAGATTCGCACCCATCTACATCTAAACTCTGTGACCTCGGAGCAAAACTGAAACTTTTATGCCATGCATCGACTCTTCGCGCATCTGCCCCTTCTGAAGCAGATTTTCTCTCACGGTTTCACAGCGTTTGCCACAATATTAGCACCGCCTTGATTTTTCTCAAAAATAATTTCATATTTTTTTTCATGAAAAAGCTCGTGTTCAGTCATATTAACCAGAATTACATATTTAAAAAATAAAAATTGAAGCATGAGGAAGAATGAATGCAAGAAAAATAAACAAACAATTCGGCTGCAGTTTACACTTGCGAATATTGTGCAGGACCTAAAGTATGGCAAATTTTGGTATAGATAAGTTAATTTATATTAAAATCAAAAGTAACATAACTTTATTTAGTAATAAATCAGTTGTAATAGCAAAAAGAGAAGGATTAAAATAAAATTGAAAAAAAAAGAAGAAAAGAAAAAAAAGTCATCGGCGCTGGTTTTAGAGCGATCTTGAATTTTCTTCCTGCAACCTAGCTGTAAGTTTCATTGTTTACATCTGAAAAAAATATGCATATTTCAGGTACTATTCACGGATTTAAGGGAGTCTACTGTACTATATATTCATGGACCCATGCAAGGTTTTCCCCTTGCTATCATTCTGATTATTTGTTGATACTTTTTTTCCTTAGTTTTTATTTCACTGCATTTTTTTATATCAAACACTGTGATTTAAGAAAATGGAAGTGCATTATTTCAAAAGTCTATTGAAAAATTTTTCCTCGCAAATTGTATATTCTTCATCGCACGTGTTTAGAAAAAGTTATGTTGACATCAGAAGTTGTATATATATATATTAGATCGAGGGGCGGCAGTACAGGCAATAACTCATCGAGTTCATGGCTTAAATTCCGGAATCATTTAAAACTCGATTCGCATATTAAAATGCAATCGGTCTGTCAAATCATATCTTGGTTTAAAACACTTGAAAACCCGATTTTAGCTTCTAACTCATAGGTTTACATTGCGTTTTCCTGCACCCAAAAGTATGAAAACATAGAGGACTGGGAATAAAAAGTAATTCAATGTTTTAAAACTGGATTAAAATGGTGTAACTAAATCATGTTCAGCTGCGATTCTTCGAATAAAACTAAATTCTGTTTGGAGGGATGTACCGGAGCATATCGGAAAAGCATATTTTATAAATCAAGAAACAGCAGAAATCTTGTAGTTAAACGGATGATCAGATTGAAATGAAATAACTGTGTTTGGCTTGATTGGTTTTCTGTAAACGTTAAATGAAAGATTTCGATCTAATATTAAAACATCAAACAGTATCAACCTTTAATTCCACTGACCTGCAGTGATACCTAAATAACCTACTCATAAAATTTTCTTGAACATTTGGGTCTTCTCATACTCCTAAACGATAGGATACAAAATTTAGTCAAACTCATTAGTCATTTTTTAGATAAAATTCGCACACACACACACAAACATTTACTCGTATTATAACATGACAGCACAAAAGACTGAGAATAGCTCGGTCAAAATTAGACTTGAGTTCAACTCGATAACACATTACATTCTCAACAGATTAACTATTGTATATCCGTGCCAAATTTCGTGCCATTCTTTCATTTGATACCAAGCACGTGTATTGACAATCTTGGTATTTGGTAATTTTGAAAATCAATTTTCCTTCAAAATAGTATTTCGTAATCTTGAAAATCGATTTTCTTGCCAAATCTCGCGAAATGTTGCCAGCTTTGTGATTTCGTTTACTGCCAACTCTTTAAAAACTTAATAACTGTTTGAATCTTCATTCACATTAAAATACAATGACCCATAATGACACCAAAAGGACCCACTCATCGAATTTTCCAAACCATGTGACCTATCCCAATGGTCTTCTCGTAGCTCAAAATGATAGGATACAAAATTTAGTCAAAATTATCAGAGACTTTTTCAGATAAAATTTGCAAACAAACAAGATTTGATCGTATCTATACTAATATTATAAAGAAGTAAAGTTTGTTTATTTGTTTGGGGTAAGCTCTGGAACTACCACACCGATTTCAGAAGTAATGGTATCAAATTGATGGAGTTAGTCCCTCTTAGAACATAGGCTATATCTTATGTCCGTGCCACTGGCCAAAAGGGGGTGCAGAAGCAAAAAACGTACTAAAAATGCGAAGTTGTGTTACTGAAGCGCTTAGAAACATGAAATTTGGAATGGTAGATACTTAGAAGATATTAATTATTTAAGAACATTTCTTAAAAAATGCGAAATTTAAAAGGGGTGAAAATGTGCGAAAAACGTTCTAAATTGCAATTTCTACGCCGATTCGAAAGTACCGATTGGAATTAAAAAAAAAAATGGTGTGAAAACGATGGCGACAGCCCTTGCTCCAACATAGGAAATATTTTATGTCGGTGTCACTACTCCAAAGGGGGTGCAGGAGCAAAAAACGTTCTAAATTGCGTTTTTTGTGATACTGCAGGGGCTAGCAACTCGAAATTAGGTATGGTAGTTACTTATATGATATAAATTATCTCTAAGAATATTTCTTTAAAAATTTAAAATGGTGAAAATGCACGAAAAGTGTTCAATAATACTTTCTAAATTCGATTTTTACGCAATCCCAGAAAATACCGATTCTATTTTTAAAAAAATGGTGTGAAAACGATGGCGATAGCCCTTGCTCCAACATAGGCCATATTTTATGTCGGTGCCACTATCCCTAAGTGGGTGTAGGAGCAAAACACGTTCTAAATTGCGTGTTTTTGTGATACTGCATGGGCTAACAAGTTGAAATTAGGCATGGTAGTTACTTATAAGATATAAATGGTCTTTAAGAATATTTCCTAAATAATTCGAAATTTAAAAGGGATGAAAATGGACGAAAAACGTTCTAAAAAATGTTCTAAATGGCGATTTCTACGAAATCTCAGAAAGTACCCAACCGATTTCAAAAGTAATGGTTGGAAATTGATGATGACAGCCTTTGCTACAATATAAGATCTATTTCATGTCGGCGTCACTACCTCCTTGCGGTTGCATTTTAAAAAACGTTCTAAATTGTGATTTTTGTGATACTGAAGGGGAACTTGAAATCTGGCATGGTAATTACTTATGAGATATAAATGTTCTCTGATGAGAAAAAATGTAAAAAAAATTGAAATTTAAAAAGGGTGAAAATGAACGAAAAGCGTTCTAAAAAAGTTCTAAATTGCGATTTCTACGCAAATATAAACCGATTTCAGAAGTAATGGTTTTAAATTAATGGTGACAGTCTCCGGTCCAACACAGCCTATATTTTACGTTGTTGTCATTACCACCTAGGGGTTACAGGATCAAAAAATGTTCTGAATTGTGTTTTTTGCGTTACTGAGGTTGTTCTAACATTTTAAATTTGGAATGGTAATTACTTCAAAGATGCAAATGCTTTCTAAGAATTGTAGAAAGAAAATTCCAAATTTAAAAGGATGAAGTGGGCGCAAAGCGTTCTAAATTACAATTTTTATGCAATCGTATGAAATACGAAACCGATTTCAAACATAATGGTTGCAAATTGATGATGGTAGAACCTGCTCCAACATAGGCTATACTTTATGTCGGTGCCACAACCTCTAGAGGGTTGCAGGACCAAAAAACTTTCTACATTGCGATTCCTGCGTTACTGAAGAGGCTAGAAACTTTAAATATAGCACGGTAGTTACTTATAAAATATAAATGTCCTCTAAGAACAGTCGAAATTAAAAAGGTGTGAAGCGAAGGGAAGGAGCGAAAAGCATTCTAATAGAATCCTAAATTACGATTTCTATGGAATCTCTGGAAATAATAAACCGATTACAGAAGTTGTTGGTTGCGAATCAAAGGTGATAGTCCCTGATCCTGTACGGGCTATATTTTATGCCGGTGTCACTGTCACCTGGTTGGCAGGAACAACAAGAAAGCCTTTAAAAACATCTAAATTACGCTTTCTATAGAATATTATGAAATACCAACCGATTTCAAGGTTAATATTGGCAAATTAATGGTGAGAATCTCTTTTTCAACATTTTTCGAGACATTCTATTTCAACTTTGTTTCGGCATTTTATGTTGGTGCCACTAACACCAGAGAGGTGGTAGACTGTTAGACAAGAAGCTTGGAATTTGACATGATGGTTAATTTAAAGATATAAATCTGTTCAGATGGTTTCTAAAAATTCAAAACTTCCAATGAATACTGAAATGAGCGTATGAAATGACCGTAAAAGTCTCAAAATAAATAATAATAAATCTAATAAAAAATTGTCATGTAGATATCACTTGGCATATTTAAACTATTACGCGAGCAAAGCCGCGGAGTTTGCTAGTTATATTATATGATGATAAAAGACAATATTGCCGTGCCGCAAAAATTTCTGAATTCGATGATATAGGACACAAACGAGAAGCAAAAGTCACAAGGTCTTAGAAATGAAGTGCACAGCTCACTAGCCTAAATAAACATTATTTATGAATTGAGTAAACATGCTGAATAAATTATTTATATATTTTTAGAAATATACCTAGCTCATGAAAGGGTGCAAAAAATACATAATAGTGAGATAAGTTTCCTTCAAACCCTTGGGATTTTTTTAAGAAGAAAATTTAAAAAATAAGTATGATTTTTTTGCACAGATATATTTTTAGCACGTTTGTCATATTTTTTTTTTTAAAGTGTTACTTCAATGAAGCCTTTCCTATCGCATAGGATAATCAGGCACAATTTAACCTTTCAGGTCTGATTAATTTCTTATTTTAGGATAAAATTACTTTATAGTGGAATTTTAAAAAATTAAAGTAACTATCAAAAAAGGCTTTACATAAAGGTTTACTGAAATCTAAGGAATAGGTCTGGAGTTATTTGCTTATTATCAAAATGACAACTGTGGAAGAATTTTTAAATTTTTATTTTATTACTAAGTGCAAAAACATAAGAGATGTGATAATAGTAAGTGCAACGACATATACAAGGTTGATACTCAATTTTGACAGTAAAAATATAAAAAAATTTCAGGAGGTGTCTAATTGGTATGAGACAAATAATGCTTTCTTAGATAACTATTCTGAGAAAATCCTTTGGAACATATTGTACAAACAAAAGGTTTTCCTGTTGCAGTATGAGTGGAGAGATGTCTTCTTAATGTATTCTTATGAGAAAATGCTTTGGAACATGTTTCACAAACAAAAGGTTTTTCACCTGTATGAATCAAGAGATGTGTTCTTAGACTACTCTTCGTAGTAAATGTTTTGAAACATACTTCACAAGCAAAAGGTTTTTCTTCTGTATGAATGTCTCTTACATGGTTTCTTAGATTACTATTCTGAGTAAACCCTTTGGAACATATTTCACAAACAAATGGCTTCTCTCCAGTATGAGTCAAGAGATGGTTTTTTAGATTAATATTCCGAGAATATCCTTTGAAACATATTTCACAAACAAAGGGTTTCTCTCCAGTATGAGTCAAGAGATGTCTTCTTCGATCACTATTCTTAGAAAATCCTTTGGAACATATTTCACAAATAAAAGGTTTTTCTTCTGTATGAGCCAAAAGATGTGTTCTTAGAATACTATTCCGGGAATATCCTTTATAACATATTTCACAAACAAAGGGTTTCTCTCCAGTATGAGTCAAGAGATGTGTTCTTAGATTACTAGTCACAGTAAAGGTTTTGGAACATACTTCACAAGCAAAAGGTTTTTCTTTTGTATGAATGTATCTCAGATGGTTTTTTAGATTACTATTCGAAGTAAATCCTTTGGAACATATTTCACAAGCAAAGGGTTTTTCACCTGTATGAGTCAAGAGATGGCTTCTCAGAGTACCATTCGTAGAAAATGTTTTGGAACATATTTCACAAACAAAGGGTTTTTCGCCTGTATGAGTCAAGAGGTGGCTTCTTAGATTACTAGTTTTAGAAAATGTTTTAGAACATACTTCACAAACAAAAGGTTTTTCTCCTGTATGAATGCGGAGATGTGTTCTTAGAGCACGCCTAACATAAAATCCTTTGGAACATATTTCACAAACAAATGATTTCTCTCCAGTATGAGTCAAGAGATGGTTTCTTAGATGAAATTTCTGAGAAAAACCTTTGGAACATATTTCGCAAACAAAGGGTTTCTCTGCAGTATGAGTCAAAAGATGGCTTCTTAGACGACAACTATGTGAAAATCCTTTAGAACATACTTCACAAACAAAAACTTTTCTTCCTGTACCAATGGAGGAATGTTTTTCTTTATCAGTATTTTGAGGGACAAAGTGCTGTTCACTAGAGGAGGAATTTTCTTCTATAATCGATGACATTTTCTTAAATGGAAAAGTTCTGTTTTGAATGATAACAGAAACTTTTTTAAAGCATCAATATGAAGTGAATATTGCCATTTTCATCCAAGAAAATGACTTATTGAACTTCAGCAATAATCTTTATGCATCTTTGAATCTAAAAACAGAAATAGTAATAATAAAAAACACATTTTTTAAAAAATTGCACTAAATTTTAATTCTCAATTAAATTGCAGATTTGGCAATTTTCCTTTCCTTAAACAGTACAAAAATCATACATTAAATTATCACATTATATTAAAAGTGGTAATAGTAAAAAACGGGGTTTGTTGTTCACCCCCAAAATTGCTTGTTCACCTTTTTTTGTATAAGAAGTACTGCTTATCCCCGTTCAAGGGGCAAATGCAAGAAGACCCTATTACTGTTTAATCCATTATGTAACAAAAAGGTATTAATAAATACTTTTAAGAATTAAGTATTTCTTAGTGCTATTTTATATATAATAGGGATATTTTATTAACTTTCCTCTTTATTTAAATCAGGAGAGTATGCGATAATAAATGTTTAGCCCTATCTGCATATCATTGCAAACGTATAAAAAGAAAAATAAATAAATAAATAATATAAAAGAATAATAATAAAATAAAAACAGACACAGATATCAATATCATTTGGGGGAGGGGGTTCGAGGAATGATATTGTATGGGGGGAGGGGGTCGAAAATTTCAAAAAATCGATAACGTTTTATATGTACAGTGCCATACCCTTTAAACTTACTCAAGATACAGATGCATCCTATATTATGAAAGGAAAGCGTCGCCTCTGTGAAATGTTGAAAGAACATAAGAGTGATTTAAAATACAATAAACATAAACTCTCAACTACATCATTAATCAACTCTCTTTAAAGGAAGTATTTAGTTTAGTGACTTTGACAATGCCATGATTCTTTCAAAACAATATTATCCATTTAAAGCAATTTTTTGGGTATTTCCAGAGATTTGTTTAAGAAGCCAAAAATTTGTAATGATAAAGTTTCATATTCAATTTCAGATGTTTGGATCAGTATTTTGATTGGGACTTTGATCTTTTGGATAATATTTCCAGTAATGTTGTTTTAATTTATTATTGGATAAGACATGGCACCAATTAGCTTACTTTAAATGTTTTCATGAAATTTCTGTTACTTCTTGATCCTTTTCAGTTTCAATATATCTTCGGTAATGAAACATATAAATAATTTTTGCCATTTTATATTTCAGAAAATTATCTCCTGAAGATAGTTTTAAAGATAAATCAAAACGTCAAGAGAACTTTTTATTTTTCTGATTTTATTTTTTTTAATTATCTGATCTGGAATCCACCACATTCGTCTGGCATACTATTAAACACCCTGCCTTGCCCGAACCCGCTGGTTGATGTTTTAAATACATTGATTTTAGCTTTTTAATTTTTTTCGGTGGCATCGTCCGTGATCGGGTAACTACCATTTAAGTCAGTAACTGAAGGAAGGGAGCTCAGATTTTGCCTGTTCTGCAAGTACCAGAGGGCACATGATACATATCAAAAAAATTAACAGCAAAAATATGCAACCTCTCCAATAAATGGAATATAAAGATTCACGGGTCCAGATTATGATGGACAACGCGATTGTTTGAAAAACATACCTGCCAAAATGTCAATTTTGAAAAACGTTCAATTATTGAAGAATTCAGGGGGTTATCTGGAGAACACAGCCCTCCCCCTCTTTGCCAATGAATATTATTGTCTAACAGCTCCCTTCAGCTGCAGCAATGGCTATGAAGAAATTATTTCAAATCTCATTTGGAGGAAATTTTTTGTATCAGGATATATTTGGACTGTACATATAGAACGTTGTAAACTTTATGGGAATTTTGGACCCCCTCCCCTTACGATTTTGATACATTATCATTCCTGAACATACAACCCCCCCCCCCCCTTCTTCCACTTGTGATATCATTATCAGTGCCAAAAAATTATTTTCATTTTTACAATATTTTTTTTCCGTTTCCTTTTAATATATTTTCAATGATATACAGATAGTTATCCATAAATGAATTACTTTGTGCGAGTTTTAAATGAATAAGCTACAAGATCTTTTAGAGCGTTTGTACATATCTGTGTGTTTGACCGTTGTAAAAAATTTTGTAGCTTATACACAGATAGGGTCATACATTTATTATTTACATAATTTACAGACTCAAGATGAATAAGTCAATAAAATATCACTATTATATATGAAATAACTTTATATCAAATAACACTAAGAAATATTATATAAAATATTATATACAATACATGAAATATTATAGTCAATAAAATATTATATACAAAATAACTTTCTATCAATGGAAATATAAAACAGATAGTTACTAAATAAAATCATAAGATGAAATGCAATATTTAATTTTGCTTCAATCACAAAATACACAATATGAATTTTAAAAACCTCCCCATTTTATTTAAACCGCGACGAAAATAATAAAATAGATGTAACAAGTTAAATATATATACCTTATTTAAAATTTCTTAGGGCTTTCGGCCAGCATTTCCCATAGCCATCATCAGAATATTATAAAAATCAATTGAGATTAATTAAGATAATCATATTAATTATAAAAATATTATCTGAGGATGGCCGCGGGAAATGTAGGCAGAAAGTACTAAGAAATTTTAAATAAAATATATTTTTTTAACTTGTACATGTATTTTTAATATTTTCGTCGCCTTTTAACGGAGTTATCAAATCCAAAAGGGCAACTTTCTGACATAAGTTTTAATTTATTTTTGTTTGAAAATGCATGAAATTAGCTGGTGTTGTTGTTCAGAAACTTATGTCATCGAGTTGTTTTTTTTTTCATTTTTTTTTTGCAAACGCAATAGGTCTTTCAGAAAATAGTGTCAAAGTGGACGTTTTGAACCGAATTTCCGCGCGAAAGTAGAAAAATCCCTCAAGAGCGGGCGAAAAACGTGTTTGTCACGTGATCGAAATCGCTTATAACTCAATGGGTAATTGATTGATCAAAAAGGGGAAAAACAGTTCAATTCCAAATCGCTTCCATGGCCAGGCTTTCCAATTTTATATATTTCCGTTAAAAAATGAATTTGTAAATATGTCAAGACATTTTGCGCTTGTTGAGCAGAGCAGTTAAAAACAGCCTTAAGTAAAATGGTGAGCTTTTTAAGGTTCACATTATGTATTTCGAGATAGGTACTTTTTAAAAGTACTTAATAATAGCTTTTTTTGTTACATAATTCACTCAACAGCAATACTGTTTCCTTGCACTTCTTATCAACAAAACAGGTAGACAACGTTCATTCTGCAATAAACATAACTAATGTCATTTCAAACAAACTTTGTTCATGGTTTTCCTAACAGTGGATTATATGCACATACGGCTGAAGAATAGAAATACCGAACGTTGGGGTATTCCATATTTTGGAATGAAATAATTATGTAATCATTTAATGTTTTTAATAAATACTTTGTACAATTAGAGTCACTCAAATCCACACAGTTTGGGACCGGAGGTTGTGTGTATTTCAGATTTTTGAGGAATCCTGGTCATTGCTTTGTTTACATTTTTTAAAGAATAATTTGAATGAAATAATGCAATCGAAATTATAATGAATACTTGCAATATAGAATAATATTAAAATAAGTAATAAACTAAAATGATAAAAAATAAGATAATTTTAAGAATGATTAAATTATTAAAAGTAAATGTCAAGTAGGCCTGGGCCTTAAATCGATTTAAAGCTTACATCGGAAACCCGATTTAACCATTGGTTAACATTAACCAAAACGAAAATATTTAATTTAAACATGAAAGGGAATGTTAGTAATGCTTAAAAAAATTACTCAGTGAAAATATTGCAATTGAAATAAGATTTGGCTCTTTATCTTTTGCGTCAGGTTAAGAAAAATGCATCTGAAAAATTGATAGGATGATATCAAGGAAGTTTCGATAAGTGCATACTCAGAAATATTTGAAAAAATTATATACTATTCTTCTCATGAGGAATATATAGAGTATTCTTCTCGTGACATATAATATGTTTATAAAAAAATCCGCAGAACCTCGATTTAGCGTTTGTAAAAAAATAATGAAAATTTAACTTTGTTGGCGATTTAATGCTGGTTGGAGTCACAAAAAAATTTTGAATGATACTTTTTTTTATCATAAATAATTTTTAAGTAAAACCTTTTTCTACTCTTCATACGAGGATAGTTAGATTAAGTTTAACTTAAATAAATACATTTTTATTACTACAGTTTTGACATATACCTTTATATTTGTATATATTAAAATTTTATTATCGTAATTATACGGTTTAAAACAAAATTTCAGTTTATTAAATTTTATCCAAATTCAAAATTAATGTCCGATTCGGAACATTAGCAATTTGACTTCGATATTGTTAGTGTCAGAAACAAGAAATGAAGGTTATTGTTGCCATGGAAACAAATATTTAATATAAAATGTTTAATGGTAGCATTTTTAATTAGCCAGCTACTTTTAAAACAAACTTAAAACGGTACTACTTGATTATCCCGTCGACAAAATAACTATCGCCAAACTATAAGATTAAATGCCAATAATAGCTGATCGTAAATTTAAATTCACTTGACATTAAACACGGTACACGTGTTTGTTGCGTCATCAAGTGATTTTTAATTTCACTTCTATTTGTAATTTTATTAATGTTTACAAATTTATTTATTCGTTCGTTGTTTAAAATAAAAATTTTGTGAGTTTGCATAATTTGGCGAGTAGTTTGGCAATGTATATAATCTGGCGAATAGTTTGGCAATTTATATAATTTGGCAAAATTGGTTGAATGAATAATCAAATAGTACCCTTAAAACATTTCCAGCCGGTGAAGCCATGTAAAATTAAATAACTACACCAACACGCAGTTTGTATATATTATATACGCTTAAAGATAAAAAATAATATGCTAATCCTTCGTTAAAATTTAAATTCATTGAGTTTTAGGCATTTAAACACTTATTTAACAAGCAATTTTCAAATGCATTTAAATATCTTGCATTTGGGATGGAAATGTGTTGGCTAGCCAAATAGCGTGGAACGTTCGTCTTTTTTGCGCCAAATACTCGAATATATATATAGATTTTTTTCAGATTTTTACTGAGATTCTGCCGCCTAATTTGACTGATGTTTTACTACATACATAAGTAGTCTTAAAAGCATTTTTCTTTTCAAAATAATTTGAGTATGCTCTTTAAGGAGACCTTCCTTGTGGTAATAATTTTGTTTTTGATTTGTTCTTTTTTATTTCTAAATCTTCCATTATGTGACTTACAGACAAAACTAGCAGATGTAATTGTAAAAATGATGGTACTTATGATTTACATGTTATATGTTTATTTGTGATTTTTGAGTTCACTTTTGTCGCCAAACAATTTGATTTTAAGCCAAAAAGACGTAAGCGTGAATTGGGTTCAAGCGATGTTTACAATAAAGGTGATTTTGCAAGTGTACGAAAGCATTTTTTGAGTATTTTTTAAAATTCAAATGTACAGTATATAAATAGCAATTAATATTTTAAAAATGGAGTCAAATATTTTAATTTTAGTATAAATGTCTCCCACACACGCACATACATATTGTAAAATTATTTAATTTTAGACATTTAAGAAATTTCTCATCATACTTTACTACGAAAGCATGTCGGTTTGTTTTCCCCAAATTTGTGACTTTTATAACCTCGAAGCCAGATTAGCTAATATTGTCCATTCTTTTTTTAATAAAAAACATATCGTCAATTTCCTTTATACAAACGTTCAATGCTTGCAATGTCAGGTAGTAAAGATTATTCTTAAGAAAATATAAGCAATTATGCGTTATTTCTATCACGAAAAAAGACATTTTGCAATAAAAATTGCTTTCTGAAATCACTTTTCGATATTCCATTCCATTCGTCATTTCTTTTTTTTTTCATATCTTCCCTTCTTTTAGAAATGTTATAAAAAGATATTGGATGAATCTTCCGTAATCAGCTACCTTACAATTGGCGAATTTACTATATAGTGTTGGAAGATTCGTTTATATTTGAAAGGAACCTTGGACGGTAAATCCGATTTCAGAAGATTACGCGAAATTTGTACTTTTAGTAATTAGTGATTAGAAAATTTATGTTTTTTTTATTATGGAGCAAACGGACAAAAGAAGATTTACTAATAGATATTTTTCATGTGCAGTTATTTTACTATCACTAAAAAAACATTAATTTGAATGCACAAAAAAAAAATTCAAATGCCAAAGGTAGCCAATGGAACAATATTTGTTCATTTAGCCAGGTTTTAAAAAAAAAAATTACCTCAAATTCAATTAAAATTTCAATCATTATAAAATTTTGGCTGATGCACAGCCCGAACAGCTGATCGTAGTGACAAATTTTAGGTTTATTTTACTATCACTAAAACAGCATTACTTTGAATGTATTAAAAAAAAAAAAAAACTCTCAAATGCCAAAGGAACAATATTTGTTCATGTACCCTAGGTTTAAAAAAAAAAGTACCTCAGATTCAAATAAAATTTCAATTATCATAAAGAAATTTTGGCTGATGCACAGCCCGAGCAGCTGATCATAGTCACAAATTAACGTTTTTAGTTTTATTTAGGTAACAAACTGATGAGTAATGACGTCTTGAAAATAAAAGCGTTTATTTCTCCGTCTTATTACGCTCATTAGAGAAATGCGAAAAAAATCTTCAGTTTGCCAAAAAAGATCACTACTAAAAATTTTGCATAACTAACTTTATTTATCATTTGCAAAGAGTTTTGATAGTGAAAGATCTAAAATTCAATCAACAGCAATTTGACATTATTTAATGGAATGTAGCTTGGAACGTAATTACCTCTGTTTTGTAGCTAACTCTGGTACATTTTTAGCCATACCGTTACGAACATTTCTAACATTTCACAACAAACTTGTTTGTGGATCCGATTACGGATGATTGGGAAGATTTTATTGAATGAAAACTAGAGGTTTAGTTTTCTATTTTAATTTAGTTATCGAGGTTATATTCCTAGGTTAATAGTTGCATGATTAAAACTGGTATG
Source organism: Maratus speciosus (assembly GCA_963932465.1). NCBI lineage: Eukaryota > Metazoa > Arthropoda > Arachnida > Araneae > Salticidae > Maratus > Maratus speciosus. Next base: position 86,487,956 of record OZ010794.1, read on the forward strand.
TAAAAAGAAACGGCAGTTAAAATGACATTATTTTAATTTTATTCACACAATTCCGCTTTAAATATCCACTTTCACATGATTCACATATTTTAAAATATAAAAGTTAAATACTGTTTTGATTGTATTTACTTTACTGGAAACCGAAGATAAGAAACTGTAGAGGAAACCTGCCAAAAGAAGACGTATATTACCAAATATAATGTAACGTAGAGAGAGATTGTATTTATGTTATCAGATCCGCACAAAATACCAAGCTGAGAAGCCCGAAGTAAAAGAACTAACAAGCGAAAGTGAATAACCCAAACATTCTTTAAGTTAAATGGTCAATCTCTGCAGTCATTGTAATTCTCTCTTTTTTAGTAGTGTGGTGATATGATCGTAATGGCCGCATTTCCCTACCAAACTCTACATGTGTACTAAAGAGTTGCTTCTGAATTGCCCGTATTTCGTCTAACGTATCAGATAATATAACAGCGCAATGGCGTCCGATGCGTATTCAGAAAATGCTGAAGGACCTTCCAGGTGAAGGTCCATATTAATTTAAAATACAGGGTCGTATTTTCCATCTCGTTTGATTGAAAGTTTATTTGAAAAATGGTCCAGCGCAGCGAGCTCAGCCTGCTAGTATTGTATAAAAAAGAACTTTATTTATTTTTTCATAACTAAAAAAAAAAATCATACATACATATTTATAAAGTGTTATATAAAAGTAACTGAAAGTTTTCACTGCAGATAATATTCATTTACAAATAATTAAATAATATTATAATTAAATTTATATTAATTATTTTGTATACACATATTTTATTGTTTTAATTTAATAACTTTTTTTCCGCAACCTATTTTGACGTTGTCTCGCTTACAATCAGCAGAAAGAAAAGCTTGTCTCAGAGCTAGAGATTTGCACGGGCCAGAATTTCCAGATTCGGCCTGGGCCTGGAAGTAAACGCCAGGCCCGAACGAAAGCTATCTCCTACACGGTAAGCTATCGAAAGACGGTTGGAGCAAAAATTTAAAGTTCTACCCGGGACTGGCACGTTTATATCTTCATAGTTCAAGGCCCGGCTTGTACAAAAATCTGTGAAAACAAGCCCGGAACTGCCCGTGCATAAACAATTAAATAGGGTCAGTGCGACCCGACTCAACTTCTACAAAATTTCCGACTTTTCTTAATATACACTTAAGATTTTTTTTTTAGAATACTGCATGCATATTTATGAGGAAATTTTACAGTATACTATAGATTACTGTGTGTTCACAAGACAAAATACATAATAACAACATTGATAATTACTTAGAAACTTAGACTTTTCAACATTCAGCTAAAGATTCATTAAAAAAATTAATGCAGATTAGTGTAAAAGAAAAAAAAGAGAGTTAAAAAAATCATAACTTTTGAAGCTGTAAACTAAAAAGTATATTTTCGAAAATATTTCTTTGTAATTTATTAAGTCCGTTCTCAAATTCAAAGGCGCTACTTTCAGACAAATTTTTGAATTCATTCTCATTCGGAGATGCATAAAATGGGCAGATATTCTTATTCAGAAACTTCGTAATTAAATGACGTTTTCTATTTTTTGATAAAGTCAAAATATCTCTTAGAAAATAGAATGTTAGTGTTTTGAATAGAATTTTTCGAAGCGATATTTTAAAAGCTTGTTAGCTAAATGTGTTTTGCTAATATACTTTGCTGAAGAAATTGGACAATTTGATTTTTTCATAAGATAGTAATTAACGAAATTGTATATTCTTAATATTTTCAACATTGTTAAAAGGTATTTGTAACTATGGTAAATCTTTCAGTCAAAATACCGTTAATATATATTTATTTTCTTTACTTTATTTTCCTTTAATGAAAATAAACTTGAAATAATATATGTTATTAGAAAATATAGGTATATATATCTTTTGATTTACAAGAGTTCAATGTTCCGTTTTACCGCATACGAAACCAAACGACAAATTTTTTCTATGGCATTTTTCTTTTCGACAAGTGAGAACAACAACAACAAAAAAAAAAAAAAAAAAAAAAAAAAAAAAGAAAAGAAAAGAAAAAAGAAAGAAAGTAAACGGTGCGAAATTTGAGAAAATAATTATCTACTGAAAAATAAATACAATATAATTTTATAAACTACAAAAAAGTACAAAAAAAAAGGTAAATTTTCTTTTCTTTTACCGCGAATCAAATAAAACAAAAAAAGGAAGAAAATCTTTTTTCGGCAAAATAGACGTTATTCAAAGTTATGTTCTTTGGATTGGTGACTGGTTTTAGTTGCCAAATTGTTGTTGTGTTAATTGCCTAACTAAAGGAGGGTTCCTTTTCAGTAGAGCGGGTGTTGCCCTTGGAAGTAAGGTGTTGCTTCAGGCAAAGACGGCTGGTATCTTCTTTGCTTCAGGTCATATAAGAGTTTGGGATCAATATTATGAAGCCAGAATAAGCTTATCTTTATCTCCAGGAATCTTGTCTGTGACTCGCACTTGTTTGTGTTTTCCTGATTTTTGGGTTGAATAATTTTTTCCTCGTCAAATTTTAGAATTTTTTTTTAAACAAATGTTACTTGGTTCTAAAAAAGTCCATAATGAATTTCTCTTGAAAACAGTAAACTACTAAGGTGCTATATTAAAATTTTAATAATTAGTTTTCTTATGACGTAACTCTTTTTTAAGGGAGGGGGGGGGGGGAGGCATGGTGTATGGGAAGCAGAAATCGGAAGGGAAACACCCGCACTCTCTTACTAAATCTTTGAAAATGTTTTTGATCAAAAAGAATTTGGGTGACTTACCGTCAATTTTAATCATTATTTCATCATCAGCCAATTTTAATCATTGGCCGGGCAGCTGCCCTGCATGCCCCAGCATTAATCAGGCACTGATAATACATAAGTTCAGCCTTATAAGTGCACAACTAGATGCTTACTATAGAATATAATATACAAGGCATTTACCATTTATTTACAGTGACACACAAAATAATTCGGTTACAGTACTACCTATGGATCATAATTGCTGAAAATATATTTTCCATTGTATATGCGTTGGTATTTTCCAACGTTGGTGAAAAATATTTAGAAATTCAGTTTTTCAATACTTTAACTTACGTAAGTATACTCGTATTTTCATGTAAATTATATAAGTATTCAGATTTACCATGACATGTTCGGTATTGAAACTGAAATGTCTGGTATTTATAGCTCATTTACAGGGGCACTCAAAATAATTCCATTACATTAGATACTATGGGAAATAATCTTTTTAGTGTATTTTAATGATGTTATAATATTTTAAACAGACTGAAATGAATACATAACGCGGAAGTGCATTACAAGATGCCTACTATAAAATAGGGTGTGCATAGCATTTATCATTTATTTACAAAGACACACAAGCGTAGTGTTGAATTCATGGGAGGCCCGGGGGGGGCATTCACCAAAGAGCAGTGAGATGTCTCCCCCCCCCCGAAGTTTTGAGATTTGTGTTTTCAATAGTCAAAAAGTGAAATCACCCTTCCCCCCGGAGCCACATAAACCCCTCCCGGATAAAAGTGTCTGAATTCAACACTGCACAATATTATTCAATTACAGTATTGTCTATGACAATAATTGCTGAACACAGAATTCTAAGTCTAATTTAAGTATTAGTCTTAGAATTCTGTGTTGCTGAAAATACGTTTTCACCTTTAGCAGGCTTTCTTAAATCTTAACAAAATGTTGCAATATTCCTTTTTTTATAAAAATTCTAGAAATGATATGTAGAGCGCACAAAAGAACGGTCTATGGCTAAAATTCGTTTGCAATGTATTTTTATAATGCCGTAATGTAACGGAATTCTTAATTTAAATGAGATTAATATTGTCAAACATTATTCAAAACCCTTCTCAAAAGGTTTTCCCCATAGGCAGTAATGAAACGGAATTCTTTTAAATGTCCCTGTAATGGAACTGTTTACGCCCTTCATTTTCAATATCGAACATGCCATAGTGAATATCAATAACATATATCAATTTCATGACGATCTGACGGCATTTACGTGAGTTAGAGCTCAGACAGACGGCAGACAAATCATATACAAAAACACTTTTCAACTATGTTGGAAAGTGTTAAAATGCGTTATCGAAAGGTTTTTCTCTCACATCTCCAGAGTGACTAACATTAAAATGAAAATGTTAATCTCTTCAAAGATTACAATCATTACATCAATTACATTTCTTCTATCTTAACCACTCTGGAGCATAAATAAATCTGCAAACATGGCAGATTTTAATTTTGAATACCAGAAATTAATTTTTTAACACTTTTCAGTGTAGATGAAAAGTGATTATGCATTCGGCTTGTCTGTCTGCCATCTGTCGTAGCTCTAACTCGCGTAAATGTAGTCGAATCGTCATGAAACTAATATATGTTTTTGATATTCACTATGGCATGTTCGGTATTGAAAATGAAAATGATAATTAATCTCTTCAAAGATTACAATTATTACATTTTTTCTATCTTAACCACTTTGGTGCATAAATAAATCTGCAAAAGTGGCAGATTTTAATTTTAGATACCTGAAATTAATTTTTTAACACTTTTCAACGTAGTTGAAAAGTGTTTATACATTCAGTTTGTCTTTCTGCAATCTGTCGTATCTCTAACTCGCGTAAATGCAGGCGGATCGTCTTGAAACTGACTCATTATTGATATTCACCGTGGCACGTTCGGTATTGAAAATGAAATGTGTAGCAGTTACACTTTTTTTACAGGGACACTAAAAAAAATTCCATTATATTACGGTCTCCGTAGAAAAATCTGGCTCAGTCCAACCCTGCTGACACACACAGTAATAAAAAAGAAAACTGCCCAGTGAAACTAATGGCATTGAGCTCACAGACTATTCACACTAATTGTATATTATACTCTTATTTCAAAGAATAATGCCTTTCGAAAAATAAATTAAAGGGGATTAGCCTCCTCTCTATTTCACATCTTTATACTTAACCAATGAGCCTACAAAACTCATCAGGAAAACGCCTTATCAGAATAAATCGGTATACCAAATTTGAAGCAAATCGGATAGAAAAACTCAATTATCCAAATTAGGGGGATATTACCCCCCCCCCCCCCCGATCCCCCTTTATCTTAAACAATGAATCTCCAAATCTAATCAGGGAAGTGCTTTATCTTAATAAACCGGTATACCTAATATGAAGCACATCGTATAAGAAAACCCATTTTTCTAAATTAAGGGGCATTACCCCCCCCCCCTTATCTTCCCTTTATACTTAAACAATGAACATCTAAATCTAATCAGGGAAGCGCCTTATCAGAAATAACCGGTATACCAAAATTGAAGCAACTCTGATAATTCTGCATGAAAACCCCATTTATCTAAGTTAAGGGGTGATTACCCCCCCCCCTCTTATACTTAATCAATAAACCCCAAAACTAATCAGGGAAGCGCCTTATCATAATAAACCGGTATACCAAATGTGAAGCAAATCGGATAAGAAAACACATTTTTCTAAATTAAGGGGGTAGTACCCCTCCGAACTCCTTTTTATACTTAACCAATGAACCCCCTGAACTAATCAGGGAAGCGCCTTTTGAGAATGAACCTAGAAAAAAAATTTGAAGCAAATCGGATATTTCTATTAAGAGTTATCGCGTTACGTACATACATACATACATACGTACGTACACACTGAATCTGTGAGTTAAAAACTGAATATTTCACTTTTTTAAATTCTATAATTGAAATCGTGTATACTCAGGGGCAATTCTGAGTAAAAAAATATTTTCTGAAATCCATAGCAAATTTTCTAAAAAAGTTACAGAAAAGGGGGGGTGGTCCTCTATTTTTTTCCCAGGTTGGTTTAACTCTGTTTTCGGTCGGGTCAATTTCAGGTTAAGTGTAGATTCCTGCAAGTTCGAATCAGTTAACGCAATTTTTCTAATGTTAATTCAGTATTTTGTTTCTGATTAAAAACTATGATTATAATAATAAACATAAATGGGTGAAATGTTTTCTAAAGAGACTACTGTGTTTTTTCTGCTATCCTGTGACAAAATTTCCATTTTTTCGCGATCCTCTGAAAAAATCTCGTTTTTTCCGCGGCCCATTGACGAAATTCACGTTATTTCCAGCAGCTCTTTGACGAAATTAGCGCTTATTTGCGGCTTTTTGACGAAATTCGCGTTTTCTCTGCGGCCCTTTGACGAAATTCGCTCTTTGCGATCCTTTGACGAAATGCGCGTTTTTTCGGAGACACTTCGATAAAATTTGAGGATTTTAAGCAGCCTTTTGATAAAACTCTTTTTTTTCACGATCCTCCGACAGAATTCATGTTTTTTCGAGATCCTTCGACGAAATTTGCATTTTTCCATAGATCCTTGACGAAATTCGTGTTTCATTCGTCATGTTTTTCCTCACGTTCATTCGCGTTTTTCCCCAGCCTTTTGACGAAATTCGTGTTTTTTCTAGAAGACCTAATACAAAATTCGCTTTTTTCCCCACAACACTTTGGCGAAACTAGCATTTATTACGCGACTCTTTGACAAAATTTCCCTTTTTCACGAACCTTTGACGAAATGAATGTTTTTTTCCGCGATCGTTTCGCGAAATTTGCGTTTTACGCTACCCTTTGATTCATGTATTTTTACGAGATTCATGTATTTTTTAATATGTCCTTTGTCGAAATTCGCATTTTTTTCCCGCAGCCCTTTGGCAAAATTCGCATTTCATCCGCGACCATTTGAAAATTTATCTTGTTTTCGCGATTCTTTGACGAAATTTGCGTTTTTTTCCGCGACCCTTTGACGAAATAAGTGTTTTTCCTGCGACAATTTGACAAAATTCGCGTTTTGCACCTGAGCATTTTACAAAAATTCGTGTTTTTTCTACGACTGATCGATTGACAAAATTTGCATTTCTTTCTCAGCCCTTTGGCGAAATTCGCATTTCTTCCGCGGCCCTTTGACGAAATTAAGAATTTTTTCGCGAGTAGTTCACGAAATTTGCGCGGCCCTTTTACTAAATTCGTGTTTTTGTCCGAGATACTTTGACGAAATTAATGTTTTTTAAGCAGCACTTTGATAAAATTCTTTTCTTTTTCCACGATCTTCCGGCGAAATTCACGTTTTTTTAGCGATCCTTCGACGAAACTTGTGTTTTTTACGCTGCCTTTTGACGAAATTCGTGTTTTTGATAGTGGTTCTTTGTCAAAATTCGCGTTCTCGTGCCGCAGCCTTTGGCGAAATTAGCATTTCTTGGAAGACCCTTTGACAAAATTCTCTTGTTTTCGCGAACCTTTGACGAAATTTACATTTTTCCCAGCAGCCCTTTGAGGAAATTCGCGATTTTCTGCGGTCTTTTGATGAAAATCGTTTATTTTTCACGACTGTTTCGCGAAATTTTAGTTTTTACGCTGCCTTTTGACGAAATTCCTGTTTTTTATAGCAACCCTTTGACAAAGTTCGCGTTTTTTCTGCAGCCCTTTTGCGAAATTCTCATTTTTCGTGATCTTTTGACGAAATTTGCGTTTTTTGTGCGGCCCTTTCACGATATTCGCATTTTTTGCGATCTTTTGAAGAAATTTGCATTTTTCTGTGGCCATTTGATAAAATTTGCGTTTTTCCGCAGCCTTTTGACGAAATTCGCTATCTTTCGATAAAATTAGCTTTTTCTCCGCGGCCCCGCATTTTTTTCTAGCGGCCCTTTGACGAAGTTCGCATTTTCTCCGCAATACTTTGACGAAAGCATAAGCAGTTTTTAATATCGTTACGATAGCATTTTTTAAGCAGCATTTTGACTAAAATACTTTTCTTTCACAATTCGCAGACGAAATTTCCGTTTTTTTCACGATCCTTCGACGAAATTTACGTTTTATATCTGCGGCCCTTGCACGAAATTCTTGATTTTTCTAGCGACCCTTTCACAAAATTCTCTTTTTTTCTTCGCGGCCGTTTGGCGAAATTCGCTTTTTTTCTGCAGTCCTTTGGCGTAACTCTCGTTTTTCGCGGTGCTTTGACAAAATTTTTTCTTTGGCCGTTTCACGAATTTTTTGTTTTTCCGCAGCCCTATGACGAAATTCGCGTTTTTTCCGCGGCCCTTTCTAGAAATTTGCTACTTTTTTCGTGACATTCGAAAAATTCGCTTTTCCGCGATCCTTCGACGAAATTAGTATTTTTATTTCAGCCTTTTGACGAAATTCGCTTTTTGGGGGGGGAGGGGATCCTTTGACGAAATTTACGGATTTTCTGCGATACTTTGATTAAATTCGCTTATTTTTTTCTTCGGACAATTAACAAAACTGATTTTTTTCAGCGACCATCTGTCGAAATTCGCGTATTTTTGTATCCCGAATTTTCAGACTGATGATCGATTTTAAAGTGTTTTTGGAACCGGAAGCCGTAAATTTTCGGATAATTCGGAACAGAATCACCTTTGCACATACTGAACAAAATAAAATAATTACTTTCATTTAAAAAGACATATTTTGCTTTCTGTTCCATAAATAAAATCCGCTACTGAAGTAATTTTTTCAACCAAGGTCATAATTTGCTATTCAGGATGCGTGTGTGTAGGGGGGGGGGGTGTCGTTTTGATTATTTTGGTAGGCTTAATCGAAGCGGATTACCCATTCGGCTAAACAAGCTTAAGCCTAGGGTTCTGGAAGGAAAAGGGCCCGGTGCTAAGATTTTCTTTCAATTTTTTTTCTTTTTTTTAACCATTTGGAAAAATGGTTATTGTCAAAAAAAATTAAAAAATATGTATTTAAAAATTATTTATTACATATTTTTCAAAAAAAAAAATTACATCATTCTAAGTGGTGTAAATCTTGATCTATAATTTGGGCATCGGAATTGATGTCTGGTTTGTTTAAACCAGACGCAATTAATGTGGAATTGGTGTCCACACCCGAAACTCCTAATTTGGGCTACGGGCTGGACACGTCTACAATGATCACATAGCGGGTGTAGATTGGGGTAACAGATTGCAACCAGTTGATTCGATGCAGGAACGAATCGTCTGCCACAACCCCTAAAGGTACACGACATACAATTAGAATAGCCCCACTTTCAGATGCATTCCTTGTGAAAATTGTGGCTGCAGGGGGACTTCCAATCTGCATATCCTAAAAGACAACATGTGCATATCTGAAAAAAAAAAGAAACGCGACTTTAATATATAATTTTATTTTATTTTTCTTTAATATATATATATATATATATATTCTTTTTACCTGTGTTTCAATTGGTTCTGTAATTTGTTCTCCGTTTTCTTCCACAAAGTGGTACACCCCCTGAGCCAGTATGGGGTCGGGTTCAGCGCGTGGATTACTTTGTTCCACTACTGCCGGATCAGGGATAACTTCGTTAATGATAATGATGTCGTTTACATCATTATTTGCCTGGAATGAAATTAAGAAAAAATGTTTTTTCAATTGTTTTTTTTTAACCATTTGGAAAATGGTTATTGTTCTCTGTCAGGGTGGGAAATCAAAAACATATCTGAAGCGTTTTATTGGTTGAATCCGCATTTTATTCGTTTTCCGATTGGTCTATTCAGTAATCTGTATTTTCCCTTTACTTTCAACAGAGATGGATACTTCTGTTGCCACTATGACAAAAAGTAATAAAAACTACAAAAAAAAATTAATAACTCAGAAACAAATTGAGATACAGCTTTCAAACAAATTGCATTTAAAAGTACATTCTTTTCTCTATACGACAGTGCAAAAAGTAAATTTGTGGGATGTTTAGAAGTTTAAGAATGAAATTTCATTTAAAATTGGTCCAGGAATATTAATGTTTAATCCATGACGTACGTAAGGAATGACCAGCTCCGTAGAAGTTTAAAAATTTACAGTACCGAAAATTGTAATCCATGGTGTACGTAATGTAGGATCAACTCCGTGCGATTTTTTATGTCTTAAATTTTAGACTTCGAAAAAAATCATTTTCCAAATGGTCGTTGTAATTTGTTAAATTGCATTTTATTATTATTTTTATTATTATTTTTTTTTTTTTTTCGGATTCTTGGAATTTTTCGGCTACCAGTTTGTGATTAATTTATACAGAGGTGACTTTTATTATAGTTTAAACTGCTGATGAAACATTCTCCCAATTGTAAAAAAGCGTATAAATCAAGCTTTTGTTTTATAAGGGTCTGTAGATATATATTTAAATATGAATTTATTATATGGCCCCTGGGCCCTAATACGTTATATTTACAGAAATATTGTTCTACATCTAAAAAGGAAATAAAAAAAATCCTCACTTGTCATGTTACGACACTTTCAGTTTTATGAAATTTCAATGTTTTTTAACTACACGAAAAGTATTTCTTTCCTTTTTTAGTACCAGAAAACACTGAAATATATCGTATTGAAGGAAGGGAGGGGGTGCCCAAAGAAATCTAGCCTAGGGGTAAGAGGGTAGTTCAAGGGTGATTCCGAGTAAAAAATATATATATATTTCTGAAATTCACAGCAAATTTTCTGAAAAGTTACAGCAGAAGGGGGGAGAGAGGGGGGAAATCCACTTCCGGCACTAACTATGCGTTTTTTCCGCGGCCCTTACGAAATTCGCGTTTTTCGGCGATCCCTTGACGAATTTTGAGTTTTTCGAGATTTTTGACGAGATTTGCCGTTCTTTCGGGATCTTTTGACAAAATTTGCCTTTTTTCGCGATTTTTGAAGAAATTTGCGTTTTTTCGTGATTTTTTTTACGAAATTTGCGTCTTTTCCTCGATTCTTTGACGAAATTCACGTTTTTTCTGCAAACAATTGACAAAAATTATTTTTTCGGCCACCATTTGTCGAAATTCGTGATATTTTTTATGTTCGAATTTTCGGATTGATGACCGAATTTTATAAACTTTCGAAAATGAATGCCTTAAATTTTCGGAAAATTCGAAACAGAATCGCCGCTATGTAGTTTATCTGCACCTTCCCCCCTTCCCGTCCGCCCACACACTATAATAATAATCAAATACTGAAAACCTCTGAATAACGGACACCTCGGGAGAGTGTAATTTGTCCGGTATTCGGAAGTGACTGCTATTGAGAAGTAAAAATGCACAGATATATAATTGTTAGGGATAGGGGAAAATGTACTTTAATAGAGGTGTCCGTTATCAGGGAGGGCCTGTCATAGAAGTTTAACTATACTTACAGAAGTAGAGGACAAGTTCACTTGCCATAAAACCTTTGATTAAAAAATAATTATTATTTTTATTGTAATACAAATGCTGATTAGGAATTACTGACAGGCTTTTTAAAAAATACCAACGAGCCTTTGCCTGGTAAAAAACTTATTTTACAACATTAAAAATAAACATACATAAAAAATAAATAAACAAATAAATTCCTATTCAAATTGCAAACTTCGAATGATAATGGAATAATTGAGTATCCATTTTTCTTGTAGCAACAGTTCGAATATACTACATACATTCCATGCAGAATTAGCGCAGGAAAGTATCAATCAATCTTCAGCGCGTCAAATGAAACCACACCCTAACGAAAGGGTTGCCGAAATTAACTGGTAACATTAAATCGCCAAAATCTCGCCAACATGTAATCTCGTTGATATCATGATAAAACACCGATAAATTGACTAAATCTCTCAAATATAGTTGCTGTTCATAAAAGATATTGAAGCTTGGTACTAAACTGAATTTTCAAGACCCAAATTAAATTTTTTGGAGCCTGTTTACCAATATTGAAAATTAATTGATTAATTGAAAATGTACAGGAAAGACGTTATATGGAATATTATTTTTAGTTTTGAAAGGCAGATGGTAGCACCAGCAAACACTAAATTCAATAATTCAGAAATGTAAACAGGATTGATTTTACTAGATCTAGCTAAAAAATTTAAGATTATTAATTATTTGCTAAATATATAAAAAAATAAAACATATTAAATGAAAATCTAGATATTATATTTCACTAAATGCCAGTTGTAAAGAATATGTATCAATCTTTTAATTACGAAAATAAGAAGTAAAAATCCATAGTCAAAAACTGGAGGGTACCCGTCCCCCTTAAGCCCTTTTTTAACCTGATTTGACTGGACTATATGTTGTTTGTTTATTTTGATTCAATAAGTATTAAGCTTGTTAAGAGAATATTTTGTAACAGATTTTTAGATCTAGATGCGAGCAATTTACTCGGTTATTTAGTGATAAATTGTAAATATGTTTACCCTTAATGTTATTTTATGTCAATGTTATACGTCTGAATAAAAAAGTGTTTGCTTTCCACAATTAAGTCTCTTGAATTATCTCGAATGTTTGTCTTCTTTAGTTACAAAGTTATCCAATTTAGGCTTAATTCAGCTGTCGCATATAGAAGTTGATTGGATCATCAAACACTCAATGCAAGTTAGGTTCGGTTTAACGTGATTTTTGAAAAGGATAATTTTTGCAAACAAAAACTACATTTCAATATAAATGATTATAGATATGTTCTTTTACTACAAGCACAAAACTTTTATTAGAGATTATTACAATGTTACTATATATATAATATTTTAAGCCAATTTGATATGATGTTTCTTAAGGAAATTATGATAATTGAGAAAATAGGCATTAGAATAAATAATCGTTCAAAGTAATTATGAAGCATCATTAGCACAAAATAAATATTTTTGATACAAGACTTAATAGATTGAAAATTCTAGTTACATTCATCAAACTACAATATAATTTAGGGTTGAGGAACACTGTGCTCACCTCATATAAGAAGAAATTTTAGTACTTACATATTTTTCAGATCCGGACCAGATAGATCGCCCAAAATGATTGTCTATTGCCAATTTTGTTGTCATCCAGCTGTGTTCAAAACGATAATTTAATTATTAAAAACGATAATTTAATTATTAAAAATGATAATATAAAAGAAAACAAAAATAATAAAAACAGTAATTTAGTGTACATTTATTAAAAACGAATATACAACACCATTGACGGCTTTTACGAATAAACGATAGCAGTTTTATTTCTTACGGTTTGTTATAAACTATAGGATGAATATATTTATAAATATCATGCAATATAAATACACTGTATCAATGAATATAAAAATGTTACATCTACATCTATGCCATATCACGTTAAATAATTATGTAACATTAACTACGCACTTAAACAGAAAAAAAGCGAAAAAAAAAACTAATCTAAATTAATAATAATAATAAGGGTTACTGTACTGTAACCAATACTTTTGATGCCATTATTGGTGCAGTGAATATGACTTAGACCGGATAATACATAAGTATCGAAACTTTCACACACAAAAAAACACTCTTACAATATCAGTGCATGTAATACAGTAGACTCCCTTAAATCCGCGACCCTAAAATCCGCGAACGCCTAAAATCCGCGTATTTTTTCAGATGTAAACATTGAAATTTACAGTCAAGTTGCAGGAACAAAATTCAAGATGGCGCCGAAATCAGCGACTAACGCAATTTTTTTAAATAATTTTTTGTTAATCATTTTCTTTTGGCTATTACAGCTGATTTATTACTAAATAAATTTATATTACTTTGGATTTTGATATAAATTAGCATATCCATATCAAAAATTCCAGGGTTCGAAATGGAAAAATCCACGAACCCGAACGCTATTTTAAAATTATTGTTCGCGGAATTTTTTTTTTTTAATTATAGATAAATTTATTTCTAAACATACAAAGCAGTACAAGAAATGCATTCAAGACTCTAAATAACAATGAAAAAAGTTACAGTGAGTGCAATAAGCTATATATACTGATAATAGCATTAACACTGTTCTCCTTGCCACTACTAGATGGCAGCATAGGGCTTTTGGAATCGAATTGAATCGATTTCATTCGTAATAATTTAATATTTTTCTAAATTTTTATTTTACATAACTATTTTTATAATTACTTTTAAACTAATAAATTATTTTAATGTTTCACTTTATTGTAAGCATTCATTTTAATTTCCCTTGCTTAACTACAAATCAAATTACTGTTTTAAAAATGTAAACAAATCAATGATCAGAAATCCGCAAAATTCTAAAATCCGCACAACCTCTGGTCCCAAGCTGTGCGGATTTGAGGGAGTCTACTGTACTATTTTTCATCACAATGAGCTCGAGTTAATTCTTTCCAAAACCAAATGAAACCGGTACAGTAGACTCCCTTAAATCTGTGAACGCTTAAAACACACATATTTTTTCAGATATAAATAGCAAAATTTATTATTAAGTTCTAAGAACAAAAATCAAGATAGCACTCAAATTAATGGTGATTGAAATGTTTTTTTATTAATTTTTTTGTTAAGGCTGTTCTCAACTGCTCTGCTCAACAAGCGCAAAAGTATTGACACATTTACAAATTAATTTTTTAACGGAAAGATATAAAATTGAAAAGCCTGACCATGGAAGCAGTTTGGGATCGAACTGTGTTTTCCGTTTTTTGATCAAAAAATTACCTATTGAGTTAGAAGCAATTTTGATCATGTGACAAACACCTTTTTCACTGTTTCTTGAGTGGTTATTCTACTTCCGCGCGGAAATTCTTCAAAATGCCCACTTTGACACTATTTTCTGAAAGATCTATAGCGTTTGAAAAAATATGGAAAAAACAGCTGGATTGCATAGTTTCTGAACAACATCACCTGCTAATTTCCTGCATTTACGAACAAAAATAAATTAAAACTTATGTCATAAAGTTGCCCTCTTGGATTTGAGAACAGCTTTAATGCTGCTCTTCTGACTATTACAGCTGATTAATTACTAAATGAAATTACGTTACTTTCGATTTCATTATATTGCAGGTACTGCACAATATTCTCAAGTGTAAACTTTAACCAATTTTTTTTTTTTTTTACTTTTTCCAGGCTTCAATTTTTATTTTTATTTTGTTAATTATACATAAGCATTTAAATATTGATTCTGGTTAATATGACCAAACTCGAGCTTTTTTATGAAGAAAATATGAATGAATTCCTAAAAAATAAAGGTACTGCTAATATCAATGGTGAGCACAATTTTTTTTCATAAAACATTTTTTAATCATTCCAGCTTTTCTGTTTGTTAAGTCTGGGTAAATGTGGCATAAAATTTTGTTATTTTATGATTATAGTGTTAATTATATACTTATCTAAGATAAAAGTACAGTGCAACAGTAGTGTTCGCACAATACCTGCAACTGTAACTGTTGAAGTCTTATTGTTTATATTTACTTTTTTGCATTCATTTTGGTTTTAATCTGTAATGATTTTTATTTTATTTTTCTGTGATTTCGTACATAATTCTGCCTACTATGGCTTATTCCAATATTTATAATGAAAAAAAGACAGGAAAAGAAAACACGTTAGTTTGACAACAATCCAAAAAGTAGAGATCATAAAAAGCTTGATTATGCTTTTAATGCTAAATTTTTAATATTTTACATAATTATTATATGTAATTATTTTAATAATTTCCTTTATTGTAAGCATTTATTTTCAATATACAAAAACATAATTTTACCAGAAAATTAAATAAGTTAACACTTTTAACTTTTGAAAGTAATTGCCATAACAGATGCAATGATTACTCGGCCATAGCCAAATAATTGGCCCATTCAGCCTATCTGCTGAATACCAAGTCCATTCTTCGGCTTTGCCCAAATAATACTGTAAGGAATGTTTTTATATTTACCTACACAGTAAAACTTCTTCATTTAACAATTTATATCCATTATGTATAATGAAACTTTTATTTGAAATTAACTAAAACTTTTATGCCCTGAATGTGTTTTATCTATCGATTTTTATATAAGAGGGTAATTTAAGAATCATGTTAAAACTTTTATGCTGTATCAATAAGTACAAAAAGTATCTGTAGGTAATTAGCTAACGTCGTCTGTTAAATTAAAAATTAATCTATTGAAAAATTTCATAGAGAGCCGTACAAGCAAATTCTAATTTTTTAGAGCATAATGGGAAGTTTAATATTTATCCCTTGTTACATAAAAAAACATTTATTTTAATGATATTTTTAATTAGACCTATAAAGAACATAAATATGTACGATAGATTAGATATAGGTGTATGTATAACATAAATATTTAAGTCATATATACTGCAATGTTACATAAGTTTTTCTTTTGAGTAAAATGCATTTAAAAATTAAATATCATTTAAATAATTTTTTTAAGTGTGTTACTACTTCTCATTAAATAATGAAAAAAATATAATTACTAAATTCTTTTAATTACTATGTATGTATGTATGTATTACATCACTATTTAATTTATATTTTCTTTCATCTGAAATTTATGTTGTTTAGTACTTCCAAAATTTCATGAAAATTTTATAATGTAACAGCAACAACATACATAATATCTATTAAATTGCAACAATACAGTACGTAAGATACTGCATAGTCAATATTTTGACATTTTTGTTAATTGTGAGCCTTATGTAGTCTACACTGATTTCTTTCTATCATTTTAGAAGATATAACTTTCATGCAGTGATTATTCTTAAGATATTCTTATTTTCTATTTTCTTTCATTTGAAAATTAAAATTCATGTTTTCTAGTACTTTTAAAATTTTGTCATTATTTTAAAATGTAACAACAGTAATACTTTAAAAAATTAAATTTGTATACAATTAATTTTTTGAAATAAATTAATACATCTTAATTGTGAGATTACAAGAATTGTGCATATAGTTCATACTATGTTTTGTTTTTATACAAAAATGAGTTCATTATTTGGCAGCCAAAGAAACTGAATATTCGGAGCTAAATAGGCCGAATATTTGGTATTCAGTTATTCAGCCAAACCATTATTCGTTTCATTACTAATTACCATATTTGAAATTGTATTTCGTTGGTGCTTCAGAATTGGAATCAATTTTGCAAATGTATGTACAAAAAAAAATTCTCTAAACATGTTACATGCAGTAAAAAGTAATTGCAAAAAGACAATTAAAAAATTTTAAACCTAAAAATAAACATAAAAACAAATGAATAAATAAATAAAAAATGGCAGCATAATAAATAAATACAATAAAAGAATTACACCAATTCCGAAGATTCATTCAACTGCCCCTATCAAAACAATATGCCAATCTTTGCAATTAATATCTCATATTTCAATCAATATCGATCCACGTTTTGTGAATCACAAATACACCTAAACATAAAATGGGCATGAAGCCATAATAAAAAATAAATCGAAAAAAGTAATAAAAATCAAACCAATAAAAATACTACAAGTACTGTGACAGATAATCCTTACATAGCTGCTAACATGTACAGATTGATTGTACAATGTTCTATCAGTACGGTTTTAATAGAGATCAGTAAACTGTATGGTTTTGTGCAAAGCTTAGTAATGAATCGTAAAATACTAGAAAATCTGCGGATCGAGGGATTTGTGCAAAGCTTAGTAATGAATCGTAAAATACTAGAAAATCTGCAGATTCAGGGATTTCTGCAAAGCTTAGTAATGAATCGTAAAATACTAAAAATCTGCAGATCTAGGGATTTTGATATCACTTTAGGGTCACCCGGGGTAATTCCTGGTCAAAAAGCATCAACATCTAATTATTATAAAAACTATGAAAGGTATTGTTCTCAATTTTTTTGTGGAATAACTCCCCTTTGATGGCTATATTATAAAATGCTTACTTAAAGATATATGCACTTATAATTAAAATAATTATAATTTTTAAATGACCAAGAATTACCCCGGAAATGGGGTAATTCTTGGTCACTTCTGGGGTAATTATTGGTCAGCATCCTTTTTCATGTAAATAAAGTAGTACAGTTAATTTTTTTATGACTGAGTAATAAAATAAGTAGAATCAATCTTTTAAAAGTTTTGTTCATCTCATAATTGTGGAATAATAAAGCATAGACTTTGTTTTGGGCATAAATACAAAGTTATTTGACGTGCAAAAGACTCTTGTACATTTTACAAATCATTAATTAGCCAAAGAATTTTTATGCATTTTTACAACATTTATAAGCAGTATTTATTACTTTCATTAGTATCTACTGTGAATGGATTTATTAATAACTTGCAAATTTATTGGTCCATAAAAAATATAACTGAATGTTTGTTACCAATTTTATTTTGCTAAGGTCAACTGAAGTTTTCGGCTACCTTTTCAAGAAATTTTCGATACAGACCTTTAATATAATACACAGCAAAATAATTAGGTTCCTCTATTGCATTAAGTATATTTTTATGTACCAGTTTGGCATTTTGCAATGAGATAGTATTTCTACTTAAATTGTTCAGTCATAGAGTGGGTCTTATTCTCTGAGCAATTACTGTTTTCTTCTTTTAAAAGTGTTTAATATAGTAGAAGAAAATTTTATAATCTTTTTTAAAGACTGTGATATGTCATTAGTTGAAATAAAATAATTAAAACCTCACAAATGACTGTTCTGTTGTGAAATGTGTAAAAATCAAGATCGATGTTTTGCAGAAATTTGAGTAGCAGTTTTGAATCGAATTTTTTTTAACTATTTATTTTCAACTAAATGAATAATTAAGGCATATATTTCAAAGCAAAGGATTCAAAATTCAAAGTATCTTTGAGATTTTTTACAGTTTCATAAATTGTTATAACAAAAGCAAAAATAATCAAGAATTAACTCAGAAACTCAGTGACCAGGAATTACCATGGGTGACTACTTTATTCAGAACTATACAATTAACTAAAATGTGGTGAACAGTGTGGTTGCAGTTAATTCTCAAAGGTTTTGCAACAATTAAAATCACTAAATATGACAATAACAGGGAATTAAATGATGATAAAAACATTGACCAGGAATTACCCCAGTGACCAAGATTTACCCCGGATACATGGGGCATTATTTGACCAACTTCTGTAAATATTTAAAATAGTACAAAAAATTTCAAGACTGTTTTTTAGTAGCTAAAGTAGTTGGTAATTGAACCAAAAAGAAAGAAAAGAAAAATATTTAAAATTTGAGTTGTGACAAGACAAACATCTTTGTAAAAATGTATCATAACTAAGGCCAATGTTATTTTACAGAAATTTAACAAGCCATTTCACAAAGAATTTTTTTTTTTCAAAATAAATAAATAATAAACTCATAATTAAGCAATAAATTCCAATGAGGATAGTTGAGAGTACCTCTATGATTTTTTTCATTTTGGTAAAGTGTTTTTAAAACATAAAAAAGACTGTGACCAGGAATTACCCCAGAAACTTGCTGACCAGGAATTACCCTGGGTGACCCTACATACTATCTGATATCCTATAATCTGTAGTTATTTTAAGTTGCATATATATTTATGAGCATTAAAATTTCTCCATGACAGCTTTTAGAAACTGTTAATCATTAAACTGTATTGCATTACTCTGAACTCCTTATTTTTGTAAGTATTTTTAAATAAAAAGTACATTTTTCAGAAACTCTGTTCCATGAACCCTAGTTTTTTCATTGATTTTTGGTACTTTTATTTTAGTCAGGCACCAGTGATGACTCACTAAACCTTGTTTAAATTAATCATTGAATTGCAGCCCTTGGCATACCGTAATTTCGGGTAGATAAGCTGCTACATCCGAAAATGATAATAAAAACCTGAAATTCCTTCGTATATGCCACACTTATTGAAAGTGGTGTACGTACTACTCTAGACAGCATATTGAACATTTTCGTACACTTTTTAAATCATCTTAAAAATTAGCATTTTAAATTTAGTACAAATAATAAAAAAAATAAAAATAAATAAATCACTTATTTTTTGTTTGTGGCAGGAGTGAATCTGTTCCAAATTTTCTGAAAATTTAAGGCATTCGGTTTCGAAAATTTAAAAGAAAATCGGTCATCAGTCCAAAAAAATCAACTTAAAAAATATCACAAATTTCGACAAATGGCCAGTGAAAAAAATCAGTTTCGTCAATTATTTGCGAAAAAAATCACGAATTTCGTCAAAGGATCACAGTAGAAATGCCAATTTCATCAAAGTATCACAAAAAAAACCCCACTAAATTTGTCAAAGGATCGTGAAAAAAATGCAAATTTCATCAAAGGATCGCGAAAAAGCGCAAATTTTGTCCAACGTTTGCGGTACACAACGCGAATTTTGTCAAGGAATCGCAGAAAAAAAGCAAATTTCGTCAAGGAATTGCGAAAACAATGCACAAATTTCTTTGACGAGTTGCGAAAAAAACCCCATAAATTTCTTCAAACAATCACGAAAAAATACGTATTTCGCCAAAGGTTCGTAGTAAAACCCTGAATTTCATCAAAAACACCACAGAAAAAACTGTATAGTTAGGGGTGACAGATCCGTGGCAGGAGAGGATTCCCCCCCACCCCAATCTGCTATAACCTTTCAGAAAATTTTCCGTGAATTTCATAATTTTTTTTTACTCAGAATTATACAAGGTTTGTGAATTTATCCAATTGTATCATGCATTTCATCCCCGGATCAGTAAGTAGAAACATATTTGATGGAATTCTTAATATAAAACATTACACTAGAATTACAAATCGCATTATTTATGTTTTTATTCGAATCCATCAATTAAACAACAAAATGTAAAATTCAAAAAATAGCTATTGATAAATAATCCTTTTGACAACATGGATTACTAGCGAATGTGAGGAAGACCTAATAAACAGAATGTTTTTGAAAATCTCTTCACTATTAATTCTAAACATTAATGTCTATTAACAGAAATTAATTAGTACACAATAAGGATATTCCGTAAATATTTTAAATAAACAAACAAAAGGAAAAATTAAATAATATATTAATTATTGAAAATAAAGAATACAACATTTGAAAGTTTGTGCACACGCTAAGTAAACAAAAGAATTGACTTTTATTTTATGTTAAAACATCGATGATGCAACGCTATTCAGATTCTACTCTTTAAGTATAAAAAAGTATTCCCCAAATGTGTCAGCAACTTCACATTGCTTGTACTTGGGAAAAAAAAATTATTGAGCTGAAGCAAACAGAAAAAATAAGTATAAGAAAGAGAACAAAAGCAAAACCCATTTTTTCTTAGCTATTTAAAAATTTATATATATCTCCATTATGAATTGACGAATTTTGTTTAAACTTTCAGTAAGTTGAAATAATAATAAATTAAGCTGTGTAACAAAATTTTATTAAAATATAATAACTTATAAGAAAATTGCAGCACTCAACAAAAACTCCTAGTAATTAAAAGGGAGAGACCTATCTGCAGTTTATTTATTCAATTCCTTGGAGTCGGAAGTTGAACTTTATCCGAATGAGATCATTATCTTTGAATAGATAATATGTTTTGTTATGCAGAAAGAAACCGTGCATAGATTTTTTTTCATTATTTTTTAATGAAATAAAAAAAGTAATACAGAACTAATCGTGGTTTTGAAAAACAAAACTGAAAACTTTGCCAAGGTTTTGGGTTATTAGAATTAGAATTTATTAGAACTCTCAGAATTCTCAGCTGAAACAAGAACAAAACTAACTTCTCATGCTACTTCTAGCTAGTTCCTTGTTCGATAGTCAGTGCCACTGAAAGAACTAAAGTGAATGTGCATCGATGAAGTCTTTCATGAATCAAAACAAACGTTTTGCTTTAATTCTTCTGCATTTTTGATATTATCGTGTAGATGTCTGCCACCAAATTCCCGATATATTTTCCAATCTGCCAAGCATTTTTAAAAGGGTTTTTCAGTTTTTCACTCAACAATATTAAATGATCTGATTTTTTTTGTAGAAAAAAATCATTAATACTTCGTATACACCGCACCTGCAGATAAGCCACAAAAGGTAAAATTTAACTTTTAAACACATATAAGCCGTGGTTTATCTACTCGAAATTATGGTAATTTGAAGTGCAATCCTTGGCTGA
The DNA here is from genome assembly GCA_963932465.1 of Maratus speciosus. NCBI lineage: Eukaryota > Metazoa > Arthropoda > Arachnida > Araneae > Salticidae > Maratus > Maratus speciosus. The sequence continues at coordinate 86,509,799 of OZ010794.1, forward strand.
ATGCATGCGAAGCAGATGAATTGATGAACTATTTTTAAAATTTTAAATGGTATTTTAAGATTTTGGGACTTTAAATAACATATATTTTTATTTTAGTGAATAGAAAATTAGATATGATGCCATTATGAATAAAAAGTTTCTAGTTTATGTTATATCTTGTTTAAACATTTCTGTTCTTGACCAGCCTAATCATAAATAGACTCAATTACATGATATTTTGTTGTTTGTATTAGTATGTTTGTATTTACATATTTTATCATTATTTATTAAGTTTTTTTAGCTAAGTTTTTAAAGCTATTATGATAAAAATTATCGATTTTTTTATAACTAATCTTAATTATTTTTGTCAAAATATTTTAATGTATTCACGCAAAGATATATATGTCACTGCAATGTTAAAATATTGACTATTTGTTAATGGCTAATTTTATAAGATTGGAGAGATTAAAGAATTTTTGGCTAACATAAAAGTACCCTAATTTCTTTGTACTACTATTTCTTGATTCAATGAAAAGAAATGAATGGAAATTGGAAAAGCGAAACCGAATCAGTATAATCAGATTTTCAAAGAATTATACGTCAAAGAATTTTCGTTTGCAACAGAATTTCATGAAGGAGAACACTGGATCATTTTTACGGAGGTAGCAAAAATATAAAATAACATTTTGACAGGCTAAACATTTAAATAATTGAACATAAGAAATCGTTGCTTACAAACTTTAAGCAGGTCGTGATAATTGCAGAGTTTTTTAATTTGTCATGTTGATGGGTAGGTGATAAATAAACTAACCTTAAAAAATACTTTTGATAAAAAGTATGAAATATGTGCAAATACACAAAATATAAAGGCACGCCAAATGATTGATTCAACCTGAATGATTCGTAATCGAAGTAATGAATCATTCAAAGATGATGTTGCCTCGCCCACATAGGTAAGCCTTGTTCCATTAAATACGATTTTTGTGTAAGGGCCTATGAACACGAAATTTAGCATGGTAGTTACGTATAAGACATAAATGATTTCTACCTCGCAATTCCAAGATCATAGATTTGCATAAATATATAACAACCTAAGAATGGCGACATCATTTCAGAATAATCGAGCTTTAATCGATACTTTTAATCGAATCATCGAATGATAGTTATTTTCGTTGAATTTCGTTGTCGTTGTGTGATATTTTTATATTGACCCCAAATATATTATATTATTTATTTACCTATTTGACCCCAAATAGCACGTTAGTATCAAAAATAACATTTTTATGGTATTACTTATACTATGTTGGATTATATTCTTATTCTATATGTAATCTAACAGATTATTAACATGGAACAGATGTCCAGCCTTTAACACAAAGTTAACAAGTTGTTATCAAAAGTATTTTTTCATATTTTGTTTTTTACTGTGATTATATATCCCGCCACTAAACGCGTTGCAGTTTAAAAAGCTTTTTAATTATATCTGTAATAGAAAAAAAATCACTTTGTATTGAAGTGTTTGTAAAAGTATTCATACACTCATTTTTGGCCTTCGAGTATGGGACACTGAAAAACAGTGCTTGCAAAATATTTAGAAGACTCATTCATAGAGGCATTTTTTTTTTTTTTGGGGGGGGGGGGTTCTCAGTTTGCTTACCATGAACAACAGAATATTCAATTCGTGCTGATATGTTCATTCTGTTAATACTTAATGTAACTGAATAACTATTTTCTCATTGTACGGCCACCCCTCTCTATTTACTGAGTTTTATAGAAGATTATTGTTTTTAATTTGAAATTTTTACAGGAAAAATTAAAAACCAGAATTTTAGAAATATATGTATTATCTTCTTTACCTGATCAAATATTCATAGATGGGATGAGTCTGGGTAAAGTTGAGGCTCTTTCGCAAAATTCCCTTTAGAAGCTTATTTTTTGTAAAATTTCATCCCATAAAAGCAAATTCTCCACCCTTTTTCTTCTGTCATAGTTCAAAATGCGAGAGGGAAGGAGGAGGATTCTTAAGATTCAATTCTTAACCATTTAAATATAATTAAAAAAAATATTTAATTGTTTCAAAGTCTCTCTTAAATCTTTCTTGAATATTATCTCTGAAAAATCAACTCTCTACATAAAAAGACACCACTATTACTCAATAGGGATTACATTTCTAACTATTAAATCTGCAGTTCAAAGGTTCATCTAGTCTTGTTTTTGTACACTCTGAATTCATTTTATTTGATTTATTTTTTTAATGATAAACAGCATTTATTTAACAATAGTGATATAAATCACAAAATGGTTCATCAATTAATAAACAGTAATTCACTTTTAGTTAATACTAAACTTTCGGTTAGCCGGGCGCCAATGTTATATATACATATATATGTATATATGCCTGTATATATATATACATATATATTTACATATATATATGTGTATATACATACAATATGTGTATATGTATATTTACATATATGTATGTATATAAATATGTATATATAACACTGGCGCCCGGTTAACCAAAAAGTACCAAACTTTCACCTTCCAGTTTCATTTCTCTCACATTACTGGTCTTTTGTGCATTTGAAAGACTTATTAACACTCAAGCACTGCAATAAAAATTATGTTTACATGCACTGATACTGTAAGATTGCTTGTTTTCTGTGAAAATTTTGGTACTTATGAATAGACATGGGAATGCTCGAAAAAAATAATAAAAGAAAAAATGGGTGGAAAAGAACAGTTTTTTCCGAAGGGATATTTTTCAATTTTTCCAATTTGGAAAAATTGAGATTTCATTTATAAAATAATGTAATTAAAATTTTATAATAAATATATTCTGATATTTTTATTTATACAGTAGACGGCCTCCAATCCACAGAGCTTGGGACCAGAGGTTGTGCGGATTTTAGAATTTTGCAGATTTCTGGTCATTGCTTTGTTTACGTTTTTTAAATAGTAATTTGAAAATAATAATAAAATCAAAATTATAATGAATGCTTGCATTGCAATATAGTAAAGTATTAAAATAATTTAGTAAAGTAATAAACTAAAATGATAGAAAGTAAAATTAAAAATGATTGAATTATTAAAAGTAATGATTAAGTAAATAATTAATAATGTATAATTAAATATGCCTTACATTTTCCTTAAATTATTCAATGAAACTTTCCTCATAAAGCTACCTTATTAATTCACATCAAAATCATAAAGTAAGGGAGTTTTATTTCAGGTTTTGCTAGTCTTAATAACAAAAAAAAAAACTTGATTGTATAAAAATGATTGAATTATTAAAAGTAATGATTAAGTAAATAATTAATAATGTATAATTAAATATGCCTTACATTTTCCTTAAATTATTCCATGAAACTTTCCTCATAAAGCTACCTTATTAATTCACATCAAAATCATAAAGTAAGGGAGTTTTATTTCAGGTTTTGCCAGTCTTAATAACAAAAAAAAAACTTGATTGTATAAATATCAATTAAAAAACCCTTAATGGGTTAAAAGTTTGTGACGCAGCACTTTATCTCATTGCTATAAGAATTTTAAATATGGAACTTAAAAATAATGATATCAAATTTTAAGTGACGCTATATTATTTATTTCATCATTTTATTTTTGTTTTATTTATAATTGCATGCGTAAGAATTATGTTAAATTTAAAAGGACGTATAAAAATTTATTCATTGATGCATTATCATTCACATTTTTCATAAATTCAAACTATGAATTTTAAAAGATATGATATCAAAATTTAAGGGACGCCTTGATGTAGCCTTAAACAATTTGTTTTAAAATTCAATTTTAATTGTTTTCGATTTGGCTAAATATATTTACACATCTAACCAAAACTTTTAATTTCCCAATACACTGTTAAAAATACCACTTTCACTGAACCTGTACAATGCACTGTAATGTATTTATATGAATAAATTGATTTATCTTTTGTACCATGCTATCCAAAATCAAAAGCAAAATTTATGTAAATGATTTCTTTACGTCATAATATCCATTTGCATATATTTCGCTTAGTTTGGATACAATGACGCAAAGAAATCCTTTACATAAATTTTACTTTTGATTTTGGATAGCGTGGCACAAAAGATAAATCAATTTATTCATATAAATACATTACAGTGCATTGTACAGGTTCAGTGAAAGTGGTATTTTTAACAGTGTATTGGAAAATTAAAAGTTTTGGTTAGATGTGTAAATATATTTAGCCAAATCGAAAACAATTAAAATTGAATTTTAAAACAAATTGTTTAAGGCTACATCAAGGCGTCACTTAAATTTTCATATCATATCTTTTAAAACTCATAGTTTGAATTTATGAAAAATGTGAATGATAACGCATCAATGAATAAATTTTTATGCGTCCTTTTAAATTTAACATAATTCTTACGCATGCAATTATAAATAAAACAAAAATAAAATGATGAAATAAATAATATAGCGTCACTTAAAATTTGATATCATTATTTTTAAGTTCCATATTTAAAATTCTTAAAACAATGAGATAAAGTGCTGCGTCACAAACTTTTAACCCGTTAAGAGTTTTTTAATTGATATCATTCGTTTTTTAAGTTAATAATAAAAAGATAAAAAAAAATAAAGACTAATGATAAGAACTCATAATCGGGATTTCCATTCACCTTTAATTTCCTGCCCCCCCCTCAAAAGAGCATACCTCATACTTCAATTGTAAAGAGTGTTGTGCTATTTGATTTTTTTTTAAAGAACTTTTTAGTAACATATGGAAGTAATATGCAAAATGTGGGGGTTATGGTTTGTTTCACAGATATAGATAGCTTTGTTAAAACTTACTATGTAAAAAGTTTACTTTCTTAAAAAATATATAAAGAAATATTACTCTTTAAAACTTTTTATTTAAAATACAATAAAATTGTAAGCAAAAAAATACTTTCAAATAAAATTTATTTGGGAAATTACTGATTTTTTATTTTTTAAGAAATAATTTTCCATCATGTAAGTTTTTAATCTATCAACATCTAACTTACCACTAACATGTGACATAACATTTATTGCTACTTTAATGTAAATATTCAATTTTTAGTTGTATTGGGGTGGTAGGATATTAGATTTACTGGATACAACTGTATAAAATGCATAAAATACATTATTATTGCCCCCATTATTGAAAAGAAAATTGTATTGTAATATTCCCCCCCCCCCCAATTATTGTTAATGCTGAATTTAGCAAATAGATGGCGATACCGTGCAGAGAAGCATTTAATTATTGACGAATTTAATTAACCATGTAACAAACAACTTAAATTACTTCAAAAACAGATTTTAATTATATTTTGTACCTTAAAATTTTTAATGATAGGCAACGGTTTAATAATTTAGTTAGCCAACTGAATTATTTAATTTGAATTTTTATTTCACTTAATTTTTTCTGTGAATACATTTCCCATTTATTGTTAATGCTGAATTTAGCCAACAGATGGCGATACCATGCAGAAAATCGTTTAATTATTGATGTATTTAACTACCAACTTAAATTATTTCAGAAACAGATTTTAATTATATTTTGTACCTTGTAATTTTTTTAATGCAAGGCAATGGTTTAATAATTTATTTAGCCAACTGAATTATTTAATTCCAGGTTTTATTTAATTTAATTTTTTCTGTGAATACATGGGAAGTTTGCAAGGTATATTTTTTTTGTTGTTGTTCTGAAACTAAAAAATAATTTAAATATATTTAAAAAAATAAATTTACATGAAAAATTTTGCATTTTATGCTCTTTTGATTTATAGAAATGGTTTAATAAACCTTTGTTTGAGCCCCCTCTCCCTTCCCCAAAGATAAAAGTATAAAACTGCAAATTTTTTTGCATTTTTTTTGCAAAATTTTGAATGTATTATGACATTTTTTAAAAATATCGTAGTCTTCCATTTACAGTTAGAATAACAGCACGTATTTAATAATATTATTATTATAAAAGTAATGGAAGAATTACGGCCTGTTTTTTTTTTCTTTTTTTATTATAAGGATAATGGAATAAATAAAAACACATAATTTAAATTTATGTACTGTAGAAAAACAGAAATTTATTTGTGTTAAAAATTGTAAATACAAAGAAACTGTTGTAGATTGAACAAATAGAAACTGCGTATTTTCTTTTCCTTATCATTAAATCTGAAAAATTTCAAAATTAAAATTCTCTCTCTGTAAACAAATGAATGCATAAAAATGTGCTTTTATTTATATTGTATTTTATATGTATTTATTTATTATATGTATTTGATCTATCTACCAGTTTTAAAGTTCCCTTTACCGAATGCTTTTCGGTATTAAAATATTCTTTTTTCCATCTTATGTAAATTCGAGCCATGAATTTCCATGTGCAAATACGGGTTAGGTTCCCTTAGAAAGACCCCCAGAAAGGGCACTCCCCCCTCATGCCTATATCCCTAGTGTAGATAATCGGCCATCAAAAATCAACCAAATCAACCAACCGTCTTATGTAAAAATTGGCTTTCGGTGGACCTTAAAAACCTTTCCGTTTCCGCGTTAGGCAGATTCCGGCTTATGGAGCACGTATTAATGTTATTTTGAATGGATTCGCCGGGACTTGAAAGTCTTTCCGCGGTAGGCCCATTTCCGGCTTACACAGAGTCCGCCTTAGACAGATTTTACAGTATTTTTATTGCCTGAAAAATTGTCAAGAAATAGTGATATGTGAAACTCTTAAAGAAAAAAATCAAAATAAATAAATATATTTTTATAGAAACAAAATCAAATTTACTTTGATAAAAAAAAAAAAAAAGTGCTTGCTGCTTCAAAGAGGACAGACCTCGCAACCTATGTATTGCGAGGCACGCACTTAACCGATTGAGCTAAGGAAGGTTCGTAAACTTTTCACTAAGAGTTGGTCAGAAGAAATTAAGCGCATGAATACAATAGGCACATTTTCGGTGAAATTCCCATAAATAGTAGAAAAATATAGTCCGATTTTTCATGCTTATTATAAAACGAATAAGTCTTCTTGGAAACAAAAATTATCTTATTTGGTTCATCTAAAATAGATTCATATTATATATTAATTTTAATAAGATCTTTTTCGGAGGAAAATAAAAGTGAATTAAAAAAAAAATTAGAGTTTTCCCTGGAAACAAATGTTATCTTATTCCCTTCACATAAAACATATTTCTATTATATATGAATTTAAAGAAAATCGTTAGAACCGTTTTCCAGAAATGGAAATTAGGAACTTCTTACATACCAAGTAACTTTAAAAATGGGTTTCGAAATCTCAAAATATACTGCACGTAGAAATGTAAAAATTTCAGAATAGCATTAGACTGCAGAAATAAGACTGTTCTGAAAAAATCAGAATAATAAGAGATTCGCCGAGTTATTGAAAGGCGTCTTTTTGCATTTTCTTTGAAGTCGAGTTAGTTGTATATATGAGTTCCGCCTTCTACGATACGATACGATTTTAGGTTTAAGGCTGCGTCACTGGAATAATATCGTCTTCCATGATATTTGATAAAAAGATTGTGATGACCAATGATATCAGCAATATCTCGATTTTTTTTCAGAAATAAATTTATACTTCATTTATTAAAAACCATGAGTTCAGCCATATTATCGAGAATTACATTTTTAAATATTTACAGAATGATATAAAACTAAAAAATTCTGTAATTTTGCCCCTACATCTGAACTAAAAGTTTCAATATTTACATCTGAGATGATGTGCGAATTGTAAACATTGGTAGATTTAAGGGAGTCTACTGTATTTTTGGTAGTACTTAGTTATCCTGTCGACCAAAAATCTATCGCCAAACTAAGATTAAATGCCAATAATGGTTGATCGTAAATGTCTCACATTCTCTTGACTTTAAGCAAGTTAGACGTGTTTACCTCATCAAGCGATTTTTATTTCGACGTTTTGTTTGTATTTTTATTAATGTCATACTAATTTATTTGTTCTTTCGTTATTTAAAATAAAAATTATGTCAATTTGTATAATTTGGTGAGTGGTTTGGCGATTTATATAATTTGGCGAAATTGGTCGACAGGATAACTAAGTAGTACCATATTTTTTTATATGAACTAAAAGTGTGAACTAAAATATAATGATAATTTCTATTTCACAAAACTCTGATTGAATTTTTACAAGTATATACAAGAGTTCACAATTAAAAAAAAACAGGATCGTGTGAAAAAAAATCCAAGCAGATCTCTGGTAAGATAATTAAAGGTAACTTCTCTTGTTAAATAGGAACATTAATGTGCAAAATTATTTTGGAAATGGTAATGTGAAAGTTTTAAAATACATTTATTTTTATTCACATAGCTGTAAATTTTCAACATTATTAGAAAAATATTCTTTTCTTAATAATATATAGTTGAAATTATTCGCTCTTTTCTTTCTTTTCCTGAATTATAGATCGTTAGAGTTGTCTTACTGTATTTTTAAAAAATATAAATCCATACAAACTTACATTGCAAAAGAAAAAAAAATTTAAGCGAATCTCTGTGAAAAATTAAGTTGAAAACAATTTATTCCAAAATCCATCTTTTTAAAACTTTCATTTAAAAAAAAAAACCCCCACAACTTTTAATATTAAGAATCTAAAACTTAAACTAAAACATAGTTTGAGTTTAGACTGGAAAGCTATTTTCAAATTATACTAACTTTTAAACAATGGAAGATTTGAAAATGATAATATTTATAATAATGCCAGAACTAATATTTATTTATTTTAAACTGGCATCATTTATTTATTTGGAAAATTGTACTATGTATATATGAAATGTATAATACAGTTTAAATTTTCTTTCAAACTGCAGTGATTTTGGCTAAAACTTAAAATATTTTTTGTTGTTATTTTTTTAATTTATCTCTACTGATATTTGTATGGTTTTGCATGTTTGTGTTACCTAATTAAGTGGAGGTGGGCATGTTTCTGAGAAATGGCGGTATTTCAAAAGGAAAAGCCTAGAGAAGGGGGTATATGAAAGAAAAAAGGTTGGGAAGCACTGATCTAAAGCATTTTTTCATGAATTTTTGAAATAACATTAAAAGATTTGCACAATCATTTAATAAATTTTAGAAGGAATTTGCCAATTAAAATTATTTAATTAAATCCGAATTTATAGGGATTTTCTGCAATTTTTATAACTCCACTCACATCTTTTTATTTAAAATATTTTTTTCGTATTTTATAGAATAAGGACATGTATAAATATAATGCTCTTACAATAGAAATATTTCCCAGCTGAAACTTTTAACCGCACAATCTTTCAAAGTCAAGAAAGCCCCCCCCCCCCCAAAAAAAAAAAAAAAATGGAAATGAAAAAAAAAATCATCCTTTTAAAAGTATTTTTGTATTGCACAACCAATAATGTTTTGGAACAAAATAAAGTAAAGTATCTATAACTCATTCCAAACTGTATTACTATTAATCAGTGTATTAAATGAGTTTTATAACAAATTATTTTAATGGTACTTTAAAGTACTGTCGCAGCATAAAGGGTTAAAAGGGAGCTACAGAGAAGATGAAGGTATTGAAATTTGTTATACATTTGATTCAGATTATTAACTTTGTCAGTATTTTAAGAAATTGATAATTTCTTGGAGTATGCACCTATCTAAATAACAGAATGATAAGATATAGATTTTTATTTTAAAAATATCTATGAGCATTAAAAAAAATATATCAAGTTTACTCATGTTTTTGTCCTTTTCAAATTCAATGACTGCTTACAAATGTGACTTAGGTTTAAATGTTGAGTGTGTTATGCAGGCTTTAGAAATTCAATGCATGAATTTCCTGTCGTCCCCATTAGCAGTAATTTTAACATTATTATACACTGCAAAAAAATAGGATATTTTAATAACCTATTTCTTGATAAAGCATAAGGAAAAATATTATTTACAGTTAAAACATTGAATAAAAATGACTAACTACAGTAATAAAACATTATTATTTTTTTTTAATGTAAAACAGGAAGATTTTGCAAATATCCTCCTATCTAAAGAATGCAACAATGAATTTTTCCTGTAGAAAAAGCTGAAAATTGGACGAAAATAAATATCTTTGCTGATAAGTCACCTCCCTGCATGGTAAGTGCTTCAAAACTTTTCTTAAATTGTTTTGATTTCCATGCATTTCTTAACTTTTTAGGAAAAAAGTATTGTAAGTCATACTTTTGTTTTGCTGTGTTATCAGTATCTCATTACATTCCTGATGATGGTGCATTTTTACATCCTTTTATAAATTTTATACTAATATAACTGTACTATTATTTTTAACACAATCATACTGATTTATAAAGTTTTCATACGAATTGAATTTTTCAAACTGAACGAAATAACGCCCAAGGCAGAAATTGAACCCAGATCCTTAGTTTACACACAACAGAATAAACCCCAGGTAAAAGAACTCAATATAAACAATTGTATGTAAAAATGCTATTATTTTTAACACAGTCATACCGTTTGGTAAAGTTATCATATGAATGATATAACGATCAGCAAAATGACACAAACTGAAGACAGTGAAAAGTAGGGATGCACCGGATATTGATTTTGTCGGATACCGGATATCCGAAGCTCCTTTGCCTGCCGGATTCGGATATCTGGCACTAAATAAGTTTTTAGTTATATGGTGAATTATTTCTTTAGATAATGCCATCTTAGAACAATAAATTACAAACATGTTTCACACATCATTAAAACATTTTAAATGTATTGAAATATGATTTACAAAAACTATATCTCTTTGAATATCAGAGCTTGAAATTCAAGCTTTCCCAGGAAGGGAGTTTCCCACCCACCATTTATAAATGCAGGGGAGTTGAACTGTTAGAAAGGAAAAAAAAATATCTTTAAACACCGTTATTTTTTATGTGCCACTTAAAGAATTACATTTATATAGACATGACAAAGTACCATTCAAATAATTTAAATAAAAAACTCAAGATAATTATCCAAAATGTTTATTTTTATTAAAACAAAGGAACAGAATCAAGCTTTATATATACCATGTTTATTTTTCAACTTTCACCGAATGTTATGGGCAATTAACAATTGGGTTGCTAAATGAATTTCTTAATTTAGATTTTATTCCATTTTGTGAACTCTTTCACAAATTACACTTTTGATTAACAGCACAGAGCAACTTTTAAAATTAAAAACTATCGGAAACATGTGGTTAAGTTCTCTTAAAAAATTTTAGAAAACTTTGCAAAATCTGATGTGCATTAATAATGCGATGTGACTTGCATGAATAATGCATATCGGTGATTGTATTGTCAATACCATGCGGTGATTGTATGCCACTTCTGAATAAACTTGTTTTAGTATATCCTTAATGGAATTATAGTCAAAACTGTAATCCCTGGTATTTTCGTTAATTGAACTATGTTCTATTCAATGTAATTTTAAATCCATATCCAAAGCTTGAAAAGGAAATAGTCAATTGATTTCTTCTATTTTGTTTCTAAATATGTTTTTTTTTTAATTTCACCAATTTTTTTTTCTTCATGAGCACCACAAGTGAAATCTCATTTTATTTAGTTATGACTATTAGCCAATTTCGTAGAGCTCAGTCTCCGGTGGCCGTTACTACTCTTTTAGTTATTTCCTATTTTGGGCACACAGAAAAAACATCGCAAAATACGCAAATCGGTCGTAGGAAAAAATATTGCCAATTTCGTCAATCACAGTGAAAAAACTAAAAAAAATTTGTCGACCGTTTGCGAGGGAAAAAAAACTGAAGTTCATGGGAAATCAGCAGCGGGAAAATATCACGAAATTCGTCAATCGATCACGGAAACATATCGTGAAATTTGCCAGCCCGTCATGAGCAAATATCGTAAAATTCCTCAGCCAGTCGCAGAGATAAAAAGCGAAATTTTTCAATCGGAAGCAGAAAAACAGTCGTTACTTTCATCAGTATGCCGCAAGAACAAACAGGGAAATTTGCCAATTGGTCATAGAATAAAATTGCTAAAATTGTCAATTGGTCGCAAGAAAAAAAAAATGAAATTCATTGATCGATCTCCAGAAAAAATAGTGAAATTCGTCAGTCGGTCGTGGATGTGCCAATCCCAAAACTTTCTTATATCTCATACATCTTTAATATTTCAAAAAGTAGTTCTAAATGTTAATTCTTCAATATTATTAATTCAATACTATACCAACTTTGATTTTGATATAAGTTTTCTGCTCCAGTCAATTAATCAGAATAAGTTAATCTCGATCACGATATTTATTAAAATCAATAATTTTTTTCGCTATTCTGTTGCACATCAGTTGTTTGTGAATAACCAGATTAGCAGGATGCGAAGTTTCCGTCACTTCACGAGCCACCAATATACAGTACAAAAAAAAAAGAAAAGAAAACTGCGAAAAATCGAGAAAATTTTACAAAAATCGCTGCTACAGTGCCACCTTCTGGCGGAATATTTCCAAATTCAAGGAAAAACTGCTGGCCATAGCCAAAAATATACACAAAAAATTGGTTCAATTCTATGTTTAGCTTCATACACTTTTTGGTGGTAAAATAATTAAAACAGCACAAACATCACTATTATAGTACCCACTTCCAGCGGAATATTTTCAAATTGAAGGAGGAGTTGCTGGCCATAGCCAAATACATACTCCCAAAAATCGATCAATTCTATGCATAACTTCATACACTTTTTGATGGTACAAGAATGAAAGTGGCACAAAAATCACTATTACAACGCCCCCTTCTTGCGGAATATTTCCAATTTAAAGGGGAACCTGCTGGATATAGCCAAAAACCTACACAATAAATTTTGTTCAATTATATAGATAACTCCAAACACTTATCGATGGTACAATAATGAAAAAGGCACAAAAATCGCAATTACAGTTCCCCCGTCTGGAAGAATGCTTCCATATTGAAGAAGGACAAAAACATACACAAAAAATTTTAATCAGTTCTATGCATAACTTTAGATACGTTTTGATGGTACAATGGCGACACAAGGACAGACAGACATTTTGTATAAACATGTTTTTTTTTGGAATCTCTGACCCCTAAAACGTCTAAATCCGTCGAACACCGGAAATCGAAAAAAAATTCAATTACAATACTTTCTTCTATTGAAGATAGAAGAAATTAAAAATAGGCCTATTTAATTGTTAAACTTAAAAAAAGAATGAAAACTTAAAAGAAAGAAAGTCATACTTTAATAAACAACTTCAAATTTTGTTTTACATTCTGAAAGTAAAAATACAATTTTCTAAAAGATGTAAACGTAAATTTTTAAATTTAATTTAAAGAGTTGAAATATCAACGTTAGGAAAGCTAACAACTCTTTAAACATTTGAGAATTACCTTTTACTCATGAATAGTGAACTTACTTTCATATTTTGCATTATAAACAAAAGTTTTTTGGCATTGTTTTTGTCAAAAGATTTCTCTTATCCGGTGATTGTGATTCGGATATCCAATGGTATTTCGAATATTGAAAAATCAGCCGGATATCCGTTGCATCCCTAGTGAAAAGTGGTAAAGGCTTTTATTGCTGTCTTAGAAAATATTTTCAAGAAGCTGGATTGGGAAAACAAAGGGATTAGAATAAATAGGGAGTATTAAGTCATCTCCGATTCGCTGACGACATTTTAATTTTCAGCAACAGCCCTGAAAAATTGGAAAATATGCTAAAAGATTTGGCAGAAGCTTGCATGAATGTGGGATTAAAAATAAATTTGGAAAAGACTAAGGTGATGCTCAATTCATTTGCATCAAAAAAGAAAATTGTCTACAACAACACTGATATTAAAGAAGTGCAAAGTTATGTGTATCTTGGACAAGAAATATCGTCGGATAATAGTATCATGAATGAAGTCAATAGAAGAATAAGAAATGGATGGAGTGCTTTTGGGAAGACCAATATTATTCTGAAGAGTAACATGCCACTTTGTTTGAAAAGAAAGGTGTTTAACCAATGTGTTTTGCCTGTACTAACTTATGGAGCAGAAACATGAACGCCAACAAAACGAATGGTACAAAGATTACAAACAACATTATGGAAAGATGTATGCTAGGTATAACTAGAAGAGAACGAAAGAAAATAATCTGGATAAGAAGTCAGACGAAAGTTTTTGACATCATTGAAAGAATTAAACTGCTAAAATAGAAATTGGCTGGGCACATTGTAAGAAGACAAGGCAATAGATGGAGCACAAAGACCCTACAGTGGTATCCCAGACATGTAAAACGGCCAAGAAGATGACCTCAAGTAAGATGGAGTGATGAAATAAAAAAAGTGGCCGGTGTTAATTGGATGACTAAAGCACTAGACAGAAAATATTGGAAAAATCTGGGGGAGACCTACATCCAGCAGTAGATTGAAAATGGTTGACGATGATGATGATATATTTTTGAAGTGATAATTAATATAATTAATAAATCATTTCAAATCTTCTTAAACCTTGTTCTGAAAGGTCCGCTTTTCGACTCTTTTTGTCTAAAGTTGAACTTAAAGTGATATTGCGATAGCTGCTAAAGCAAATTTTAATTCAATACAAAAGTATCGTAGGTTCATATTAGATTCATAGCATTACATTCTTGTTAGATTCATATTTCATATTGTAGTTTTTTGGTAGATTCGGTACAAAAGCATTGTACATTTATTATATAAATAATAAAAGAAAAGAAAAAATCGTAAAAAAAAAAAGTTTTAGACATTGTTAACATTATCATTAGGGCCAGGTAGGGAGGTGGGGTCCAAGAATGATAATCTATGATATCGTAAGGGGGGGATGGGGTCCAAAATTCCCATAAGATTTATAACGTTGTATATGTACAGCCCAAATACATCCCAGTAAAACAAAATCTTCTCAAATGAGATTCGAAACAATTTTTTCATAACCATTCCAGCAGTTGAAGGGAGCTGTTAGGCAATCATATTCACTGGCAAAGAATGGAGGGGGAGGGGGGCGTCTGTTCTCCGGGCAACCCCTGAATTCTTTATTAATTACTCGGTTTTCAAAATTGACATGTTGGCATGTATGCCATTCAAACAATGGCATTGTCCATCATCATTTTGACCCGTGAATATTTATATTCCATTGACTGGAGATGTTGCATGTTTTTGCTGTTAATTTTTATCAGATGTATCATGGAATTGCCAATATTCGTGGAACACACAAAATATGGGCTCCCTTCCTTCAGTTACTGACTGAATAGTAGTTACCGATCACGGATGATGCTACTGGCAAAAATTTAAAAGCTAAAATCAATATATTTGGAACATCAACACGAGGTCCGGGCAAGGCAGCATGTTTAACCCATTCGCATCGAGAGCCCTTTGCTTAATTTTTAATCTTTTACCATCGGTTTTCCAAAACAGGAAAATTTCTGTAATTGAATCACGAGAATACGCTCTGATTAAATAAGGTAAAATATACAATAAAAAATAACTAGTGGGAATAATGAAGATTCTGGGCAACTTAAGTGGCATGTATACCAGTCGCTCGTCCCTAACGGGTTAATACATCGGACGACTGTGGTGACTTCCAGATCAGTATATTCTTTAAAATATTATTGCTGGTATTTTATATCTTAACACTGGTCTCAATAATTCAACCAACTTTTTGTCTCTTTTTCTACTCTGACCTGATTTGAGGTGCATGGACACATATGTATGTGAAAACAAAACAATAAGTTGCTATCCAATGCACACTTTATTCCGAGATTTTAAGCAAAGATCTAAAAATTAAAATCAGAAAAATGAAAAATATTCTCGCCATTTCAGTTTATCTTTAAAACCATCTTCAGGAGTTAATTTTGTTAAATACAAAACGGCAAATTAATTTACATGTTACATGACCGAAGTTATAGTCAAACTGAAAGGGATCAAGAAGACACAGAAATTTCATGAAAACATTTAAAATAAACTCAGTGGCGCTATCTCATATCCAATTATAAATGAAAACTAGATTACTGGGAATATTATGCCAAAGATCAATTTCCTTTCAAAAAATTGATCCAAACATCTGAAATTCAAATGGAAACAATTACAGATTTCTTAACTTAAACAAATCTCTCAAAGTTCCCGAATAATTGCTTTATATGGATGGTACTGTTTTGAAAGAATCTTGGCATTGTCAAAGTCAATAAACTAAAGGTACTTCCTTTAAAGAAAGTACTTGATGATGCAGTTGAGAGTGTTTTAAATCATTTTTATGTTCTTTCAACCTTTCAAAGAGGCGACGCTTTGTCATCCTAATATAGGATGCATGTGCGCTGTCAGTAAGTTTAAAGGGTATGGGACTGTACATATATAACAATATTACCTTTTGGGCAATTTTTGACCCTGTTGCCTCCATATAATATACCTCGACCCCTCCTGTCACCAGGCGTCTTCTCGTGTAATGGTTCCCGATAGTAATTAGTACTGATGAGACCAATGATGACTCATGCCTCGAAACAAAACAAAGAACATTTAATAAGAAAAAAAAATATTTACAATTTCTAATACATCAACGGGCTAGGCTCATTCCCTATCTCTCCCGTGGTTTCAGAGCATTCGGTAATAATAACAAACGCAGTTTCGGCGACCAGCGGCCAAAACATCTGTTTACCCTTCCAGGTCGAGGGCCTCTCTGCTCTCCCCGTCCAATGTTTATTTTCTCCAGACCTCCGCATCTCCCTTCCGCGGAAAGTCCACTTCAAAATTCCAGAGTTGCATTAGGGGTGCGAGGTTGTTAGAGTGTTCGGGAGCTACACGAATGTGACACCTCCCTTCCACTTTCTTTCATCTGTTTTCAACCGATGAACGGAAAGTCACTAATTAATCACTATCTGAAGTCATGGTGTCAGTCCATATCATGATATCAGTCCATAACACCAGTTTTTTTCCACCTTAATAAGTAAATATTGTTCTCAAGTGGAGGTTATCATTTAATTTCCCTTGTACCAGATCCATTTCCCCATGAGTGATAATAGGATCGAACCGCATGAACTTCTTAACACATTTGTATTAAAAACAATGGATAACACTTAGACTCACACAAACCCTAAATATTTGATAACTTTCTATAAGTAATTACACACTTAAAACTTTACACATATATCAAATATTTCTTGTGCTACATACACTCCTAAGTACTGTTATCATTTTTTTTCCATTAAACCTGTGGAAACATTCTAATTTCCAAATTTTGAAACCATCTCATTTAGCAATTTCCAATAACCCCTCATCAAATTACAAGATCACATGATACCCCCCCCCCCTCGGACAATAACACATAAATTAAGGCAATTTCTTTATTAGTTATAAGCCATTGTTCTAATTAACTCTAATCTACATAACTTCCCAACATCTACCAGTGAACATTTTAATATATCATTCCAGTTTTTTTTTCTTTTACTTTCATTTAAAAAAAAAACAGATATACAAATTAAAAAAAACAATTACTATTAAAGAAATCTTCAATTTCATTAATCTTACTTTGTTTTTACCAACATCAAATCCACTTTAATAACACATTAAAATCCAATGCAACAATCCTGCTTATACCTAGAATTAGTGTATAATTTCCATAAGCTCACACAACTATGTGATCTGTTACATTTATTCTGCCAAATTAGCATAATCCACCACAATATATTATACATTTAATCGTTGACTTACAATTTTAAAAATCATAAAACAATTAAATTTAATATTCATTAAAGAAAATGAGATTTCCACTATTGTAAATCTCAATCTACTCATCTTCATTACAGTTTGGCTGCATAATTTCATTTCTACATCTTATACTTAATTATCAAATTCACACAACCAATAATCACTTATTAGACATTTTACACCCATGAATATACAATTTAAAACACATTAAATACCATTATTAATAACACACACACAAAAAAAAAACACAATAACATTAATAAACACAATAAGATAAATTACCATTCTTAAAAATATTCAACAAATTGCCACTTAACTTATTCCATAGGCAACAGACGCGAAAGCGCATCTGCATCCTTTTTTTTGTAGGACCTGGTTTATAATTAATGACCGTGTCATAACGCTGAAGTGCCAATAACTATCTTTGTAATTTTGCATTCCTCGGTGCACTTTCCGTTAAATACTTTAATGGTTTATGATCAGTATACACATATACTTTGGACCCAAATATCCATGTTTCAAATTTCTTTAAAGACCAGATTAGCGCAAATGCCTCCCTCTCAATAGCTGACCACCGTGCCTGGGTCCCCGACAACTTTTGGCTGGCAAAAGTGATTGGCATTATTTCCCCCCTTTCATCATACTGGCCTAAAGAGGCCCCAATTCCCACTTCTGAGGCGTCGCACGCAATCACAAATGGTTTTTCTATATCTGGTGTATTTAATGCTACCGCTCTGCATAATTTCGATTTGAGATTTAAAAACGCTTTCTCCTCCCTTTCAGTCCACGGTATCTCATTTGGGACGTTCTTCTTTGTCAAAGCCGTTAACGGTATAGCGATCTGAGCAAAATTTTGGACATATTCTCGATAATAATTAAATAATCCCAGGGCTGATTTTAACTGCTTTTTATTTTTGGGGCTCTGGAGAGTTTCAATAACTCTTAACTTCTCAGGGTCCAGCCCATGCTCTCCAGATCCTACTATATGCCCTAAATACATAACTTTTTTTGGACAAAAGGACATTTCATAACATTAGCCGTAAAATTAAGCTCACCCAGAGTACCCACCACTGCTCCTCCCACGTTTTTGAGAAGACAATTATATCGTCAATATAACTATCAGCGTATTCTGAATGCTCAATTAACACCCTATTCATCGTTTTCTGAAATGTTCCCGCACTCCCATTCAACCCATATGGCATTACTAACCACTGATATTGTCCCTTTGGACCTATAAAAGATGTCAATTCTTTGCTCTCCTCTTCCATTGGAATAGTCCAATATCCTTTTAAAATATCTAGAGTTGTAATATATTTAGCGGCCCCAGCTTTATACCTTAATTCAGTGGCATTCTGCATTGGGAATGGGGTCGTTTTAGTCGCTGCTTTAAGGGCCCGGTAATCAACGCATAACCTGATACTCGCATCCTTTTTTGCTACACAAACTATCGGGTACGCTATCTCTGCCTGGGTCGGTTCTATTAATCCCTTAGTTAGCAACTCCTGTATTTGTTCTTCCACTGCAGCTTTCAGTATTTCGGGCACCCTATAAATATGAGGTTGCTTCCTCTCAACATCAGGTTTTAATCTAATTACGTGATTTCCAACTTTTGCCCGCTTTACCTCCCCAATAAAAAAATTTTATTCTTTTTTAAGATTCTCTCTAACTGTTCCCTTTTCTCTTCCTCTAAGTGGTTTAATTTTTCTGTTATTATCTCCTGAAATTCCTTATCATTCTCAGCGACCTCTCCCCCCGGAGCATGTTGAATATCCCCAAACTCTTCATCTGCCTCATATACTAATCCTATCGTATTTACTGAATGGATATACGGTCTTAACTTATTTTGGTGTAAATTCTTAACACTTCCATCTGGTAATTCTACAAAAAATGAATGTTCATTTCTCTGATCCACAATGACACCCGGACCGGTCCATCGTGAGTATAACTTATTGGTAGAGTCGGGAATTAAAATTATTACTCTTTCCCCTACTGAAAATTTCCTAGACGATGATCTCAAGTTATACCGATTAGCATAATCGCTTTGCTTTCTTTTAGCCACATTAGATACGAATTCTGCTGCTGATTTTAAATTATTTTTTAATTGCTCTAAATATTCGGTAAAATTATTTCCAACACCTTCCGGTATGACGGTTTCTCCTTCCCAGCCAGTCTTTAAAACTGGCAATGGACCATTTGGTAACCTCCCATACATTAGTTGAAATGGTGAAACGCCGTCGTTTCATTTGGGACTTATCTCATAGCCCATAATAATAATGGCAGTATTTGATCCCAATTTTTACCATGTTTTCTCACTGCATGGTGCAACATATTCTTTACTGAGCCATTAAACCGCTCCACCAGTCCATTGCTTAAAGAATACCCCGGAGTGCTCAATCTGGGAGCCGCCCCCAGGTGTTTTAAAAACTCCGAAGTCAACTCAGCTGCAAAATTCCTTCCCTGATCCATCGCCACGACTTGGGGAATCCCTGTTCGCATAAAAATTTGAAGGAATGCTTGAGATGTTTCCTTAGCATAAAGAGATCGTATTGGAATTGCTTCCGGCCATCTACTGTATTGATCTCTTACCGATAGAACATATTTATGACCTCGGGCTGAATTTGGCTCAATAGGTCCAATTAAATCAGCGTTAACAACCTGAAACTGTAATTCCGGGCGGGCTACCGGTTGAATCGGTGACCTGTCACCCACTTTAATTCTCCGCCTCAACTGACAGTCCTCGCAAGCCTCGCAATATTTCTTTACTTCCTTCCTCACACCTTCCCAAAAAATTATAGCTTAATCCTTTCTAAGGTTTTTACTGACGCCAAATGACCCCCTGTTGAGGGATTATGCGCAAGTCTCAATATTTCTTTTCTTCTACACTGCGGAACCACTAACTCTTTAACGCTTTCATTAATAACTAGATTCTTTTTATATAATAATCCATCCTCCACAAAGTAGTTATTCTTTCCGCTTCTACCTTCCTCCCAGGCTCTTTGCAGTGCCGGACATTCCCTCTGTTGTTCTCTAAACAATTTTGATTGACCCCCATATTCTCTAGATTTCCCTTCTTCCATATTAATCTCGGCATTCTCATTTGAGACCTTTTCTAATGACTGAGAATCTTCCTTTATTTCTTCTACAATTGATAATCCTTCTTCCTTATTAGTTTCTACCTCATCCGGTTCCTTAGCTTGGATATTATTCACATTTTCCTCCCTTCCCGTATTTTCTAGATTCTCTAATCCTACAGTAATGCTATAAAGTTTTGCCTGTTTTATTAACTCATCATAGACCGCTGGAGTTATGAGTACCGGACTGTTTAATTTTTCCGTTACCGCAGCGACTATATCAATTTCCGAGGAAATAGCCTGATTATCCTCCCATAATGCCACAGGTAATGTGATAAAGTCCGCTTTCTGCATTTCTCCTATTGCGGGAATTAAATAAATATGACCTCCAGTCATAAATTTATCTGGAATTAAGTCTTTCCGAAACACGCAAATTTCAACCCCAGAGTCCAAGATCCCCTCTACTTTTTGTCCCCCAACATTAAGCTCTACTATTGGTAATAATTCTTTATCCTGGCCTTCCCTCATCTGATGTTTCTTAGAATTCACCGCGCTCAATCCCACTTTTGCCTTAACACAACTAACTTTTCTTTCTTCATTGCGAGTTGTTTCCTTTCGCTGTGGACACTGATATCTGTAATGCGGACCAGAGCAAAGGAAACATTTCACTTTTTGTTTCTCTTTCCTTGTACCGTTCCTACTCCCTCCCTCATTGCTACTGGGGGGGGGGGCGAGCACTTCCTCTCTCCACTGCTGGGGTTACCCTTTCCTGCCTGAATGGCTTAAAATCTCTTCTCTGATCTCTCTCACGATAAAAATCTCTCCCTTTCGATTGCGGGACCGCCTCTACATATAAATCTAGTGTCTTAGCAAGATCAACAGGTGTCATCTAATTCGACCCCTCTTTCACTAGTATATGTGATTTCATGCTACCTGTTAACGAGTCTTTAATTTTATCCGATATGATAAGATCTTTTAATGATTTGAAATCTTTCACCTCCCGGCTCTCTAAATAATACTCTAAGTTGGTTTTAGCCTTCGCTGCCCATTGTACGTAACTTTCGTTATGTTGTTTATAACATGCCTCAAAATTCTTTTTGTGTTGTAATGGGGTCAACGCATTTTCAGCTAAGATACACTCCTTAATGGAGGTATAATTAGATAATTGGTCAGTTCCCAAACTATTCGTTAGACTTCTAATAAAGTTTCCAAGTCTGTTCAGAATTATTTTACCCCAATATTGCTCTGGCACTGAATAACAGGGTTTCCGCCTGGTGGAAAAAGAAAACCCAATTTTCGGTTTTCTCTGGAATACGAGGCATTTGATCTCTTACTATATGTAAATATTTTGCTAGTCCATCATCAGAATTATTTATTATTTCCCTCTGATTCCCACTCGAGCCCTGTCGTTGTTGTATTTCGAGCTCCTTAAGTTTTATTTCATGTTCTCGGGTGCTTCGCGTTTTCTCCTCACATAATTCTTTTTCCTCAAGTTTTTTTCGTTCGCTTATAGTTTGTTCTAGCAATTCCTTTATCATGGCCTCCCCATAATCCGCGTGTCCCAAAATAATTTTACTGAGTTGGAGTTTTGGTTCCCTTTTCAGGCACTTGTTCCCCCAATTCCTCAACTACTTGAGCTAAATCTGCCCTACTACCTTTCATTAAAAGGTCATTTTCCAGCCCTTTCCAGTGACCAAACAAAACAAACAAATAAAAGAATTCTATGGTACTTAATTAGCCCCAAATTTATATATAGTTATATATATATATATATTCTAAATTTCAATCTGACATAAAACTATTTTATCCAGAGCATTAAATTTTTTTACAACATATAATACAATAATAATAACAATAATAATACTAAAAAAAAATACCTGAATACGTTTACATACAATTGTGCCGGTTAATCCCACCATCACTCATTCCTAACAGACAACCACAACCACTTTTTTTTTCTTTTAACATTACCAATTAAATTAAATAACCCACTATTATTATAACCTTATCTTTTTTTTTTACAAAACATACCTGTTTCTGGTACAAACGGAAAAAAAATAATCTCCACTCACCAGTCATTCCCAGTATTCTTGCTTCCACCAGAATTGTGACGTCAGGTGATCTAAAAGGCTTGCTTCTATCTCTCCCAGCCTCTCACCAGCTACAGCATCTTCCATCTGTGTCCACCACCTTCACCATCAATACATCACGACGTTCTTTTTCGTTTTGCTGCCCTAACTGTGCATAAGCATCCATAGAGGCACGCAACGTGAATCTCATCAGTCTATCCTGTCGACTGCGCCAATGTCACGTAGGCGTCTTCTCGTGTAATGGTTCCCGATAGTAATTAGTACTGATGAGACCAATGATGACTCATGCCTCGAAACAAAACAAAGAACACTTAATAAGAAAAAAAATATTTACAATTTCTAATACATCAACGGGCTAGGCTCATTGCCTATCTCTCCCGTGGTTTCAGAGCATTCGATAATAATAACAAACGCAGTTTCGGCGACCAGCGGCCAAAACATCTGTTTATCCTTCCAGGTCGAGGGCCTCCCTGCTCTCCCCGTCCAATGTTTATTTTCTCCAGACCCCCGCATCTCCCATCCGCGGAAAGTCCACTTCAAAATTCCAGAGATGCATTAGGGGTGCGAGGTTGTTAGAGTGTTCAGGAGCTACACGAATGTGACACCTCCCATCCCCCAAATGATATCGATATCAGTGTCTATTTTTATTTTATCATTTTTGTTTATTTTTTCTTTTTATACATTTACAGTGATATACAGATAGGATTATACATATACATTTATTATTTACATACTTTACTGATTTAAATTAAGAGGAAAGTTAATAAATATCGCTATTATATATGTGTAGTGAAGCATAGCAGAAGAAGGTATGCACTGGACATTATGATGCAAAAATATACTTTAATTAAATCTTTTAAAAATCAATTATTTACAAAGCAAGGGAAAAACATCTTGGCGCCGACAACATTCGAATGTACACCAATCCTCTCTGTCGATATCATAAAACCTCGGAAAAGAGTTGTTTTAGTTCGTCTCAGAAATCGTCTGCGAATGAAACAATCAGATAAATAAAAATAAATATCTGTTGCTTTGCCACACAACTCCCCTGCCAGTTTCACACAACCAGTGAGAACTTTTCGTCCAGCTCTCGTAGTGTAGGTCGAAGAAGCAAGTTCTTTTTCTGACAAAAGAAAAGCAGGTTTTAACCTATCGATATTTATAAGTTTTTCTTGACCATGAATGAGAATTATAAAGTCGTTTTCCAGTCTTTTTACAACCTGGAACGGTTCCTTATAAGTAGGTTGTAGAGCCCTCTTGAAAGGACCTCTCTGGAGAAAAACATGGCTGCAGTTATTTAGTTCTTTTGGAACTTAGATCTTTTGCTGTCCATGCCTGAAAGGTTGAACGGGTCTCAAAGCATACATTATTTTCTAAAACTTGGCTATATAATTTGGTGGGTCTAACAAGGATGAATCTTCATACAACTGCCCTGGAATCCTTAAGGTAGTTCCATATGTTAAGTCAGCTGTAGAAGCACCAATATCTTCATGTACTACAGTTCGGAGACCTAGCAAAGCTAAAGGAAGAGCTTCGAACCAATCAACTTTATAGCACATTAAGGCCTGTTTTAAAGGTGGATGAAGTCGTTCCACCAAACCATTTCACTGTGGTGTATATGAAGCAATCATATCTATATTAGTGTCGAGTAACCTGGCCAGAGTCTTGAAAAGTATGGACTCGAACTGTCTACCCTTATCACATGTTATCCTCTGAGGCACACCAAAATGAGAAATCCATGTCTGCGCAAAAGCCTGTGCAACAATTTCAGCAGTTATATCTCCTATAGGTACAGCTTCTGGCCATCGCGTAAACCTATCAATCATTGTTAGACAATATCTGAATCCACGTACTAAAGGCATGGCCCAATTGTATCTAGGTGTATATGCGCAAATCTCTCATCAGGGGCCAGAAATCGCATCAAAGGAGATTAAGTATGCAAGTGTACCTTTGTCTTTTGACAGGGCATGCATGCTCTACACACAGCAACGTCCTTATTTAGTCCTGACCAAATGTACTTCGAACAAATTAACTGCCTAGTTGCCCATATTTCTGGATGCGACAATCCATGCATTGACTTAAATACCTTTTTTCTTAGAACCTGAGGGACATAAAACCTATTTACCTCATCAGAAGTTTCACAATACAATAAAATTTATCATCTGGGTCATTTTCAAAATAAGGTGCATTTTCAGCAATTTTTTTTTAAATTTTGAAGTATAACTTTTTCCACAAATTATTTTACTATTATTAATAAAAGATAATTATAACTCAAATAATGCAGTGGCTGAGCTTAATTGATCATTAACACAAGTACATTAATTACTTAATAATCAAGTGTTAGTTAGACCAATGGCATGCGTTAGGTCAGTGACATTTTGCATTAGACTGTTGACATTTTTGTTTTAACCCAAAGACATTCTTTATTAAAGTTGTGAATAGTCATAATATTATTATTATAACTTTTGAAATACATTTTTTACATGAAATTATTTTATTGCTTAACACTGGCTTGTCACTGGCATAACAGGATTTGTCACTAGTTTAACAAATATATTGTTAGGCCAGTGACTGTTAGACCAGTGACATTTCTTAAGAAATATATTTTATTCCTCTTTTAAAAATAGTAATATTATGATTTAGGGTGTCAAACAAAACTATTTTTACTGTATTATTATAATCTTTTTATTAAATTGATTTAACTGTTATCTGTTTAATAGAATAATTGTTAGACCAGTGACACATAATAAAAGAACTTAGCTGATTTAAAAATATTTTTTTCACTTTTTAAACAGTAGACAACATGGAGGCAGTTAGTTTTTCCACCATTATGTTTACAAACAATGTTGCTAACATAAAAAAACAAATTACTTCAATTTTTATCATCAGAGTAGTATTTAAAACTGAAAAATATTAGTTGTTAGACCAGTGACACAAAACATGTAAGACAGTCTTATTTCATAAAATTATTCCATATTAAAATAAATTTTCAGACATATTGCTATAAGTACTCAAAATTTATATTATTTTCAAAATAAAATTGCCCAAATCAATGAAAATAGTGATTATTGATTAGAAATTATAACATGTTAAAAATCAAAGTTTGGATTTGAGACAAGCATGGTTCCCATTGAAAAGTCAATCCTTTATTTTTTGTTTTTAGCTAATTTAATTTATTTTTATATAAATTACTTGGTTTAACACTTGGATTATTAAAATAAGAAATAAAGAACAATTATGAGTTTGAAATTTTTACCTATTTCTAATATTATAAATTTTAAAACAGTAAGACATCAAATTGTACTTATTTTGAAAAATGACCCATCTGGCATTTGTACTTTAGCTAATTTCCCGCTAAACTCAACCTTTCATCCAAAAAAGCCTTTAGCTCTCCATCTTCCGTTTGCAACTTTGCCCACAACCCTGAATCAGCGAGAGTCGAAAACTGAATCTCACAAATTCTCGATAAACTATGAGCTACAAAATTTCCTTTACCTGGAAAATAACATATATCTGTAGTAAACCGCGATATAAAATCTAATTGCCGAAGCCTTCTAGGAAAACATTTTTATTGTGCCTGGTGGTATGCAAAAATTAAGGGTTTATGATCCACGTACAACGCAAATACACAGCCTCCAACATATGCTTAAAATATTGGATCGCCGAATATGCCGCTAATAATTTCCGATCATATGTTGAATAGTTGCACTGCGCAGGGGATAACTTTCGGGAGAAATATCCAAGTGGTTTTGGACCATCAAAGGTAACTTCTTGTAACACCCCACCCATAGCATAATTCTGCAATCGGTTATAAGTGCAAGTTCCACATCTTAAGAAGGGTGATAAATTAAAGTCGCGGTAGCCTTAGCATCTTTAACTTGTTCAAAACTACTTTTAGCATCCGCATCAAACTGTATTTCTCTTTTATCTCTTTTTTTCTGCCCCATTTAAAAACCTATTCAGCGGTCCTAAAATTGCTGCTATATGCGATACAAAACGATGATAATAATTTACCATACCCAAAAATCTCCTGAGATCGCTAACAGTCTTTGGTTTTGGAAAATTAACAATCGTTTTACTTTATCTTTGTGTGGAACACAGCCCTGACTGTTCATAGTGTGGCCCAGAAAATCTATTGTTTCTTTACTAAACTGACATTTTGATTCGTTAATTATAACCCCGTAATCTAGAAATCTCCTAAAAACTTCCTCCAACTGCTGCATGTGCTTCGCATGAATTTCACTTGCAATTAAGATGTCATCGAGATAAGGAAAGCAAAAATCTAAACCACGAAGGACCTCATTTATGAAGCGTTGAAACATCTGTGCCACAGAGGATAAGCCAAAGTTTAAAAATGGAAATTCCAATAAACCAAAAGGAGTTATAATAGCGATTTTCGGGATATCGGGAGGATTAACTGGAATTTGATGGTATGGCCGGACTAGATCCACTTTCGGATATATTTTTTTACCCTTTAACAAATAAGTAAAACCCAGAATGTGAGGAATGGGGTACCTGTCTTTCATTGTAATTCGATTAAGTGCTCTATGAACCCCTGTTGGTCTACAATCTGACGTACACTTAGGAACGATATGCAATGGACTGGCCCAGTTACTTTTAGAGGATCTACAAATGCCTTTCTCTAGCATATAATCAAATTCCTGTTTAGCTATTTGAGTTGCGCTGGATGTAACCGACGAGCTCTAACCGTAACAGATGGCCCAACAATGGGAATAAAATGCACTGTATCATGTTTTATAGTTCGATTGCCCAGATTGTTCAATTGAGTAATCTCCTTATACGTTTTTAGTATTTCGATATATTCAGAATCACCAAGAATAGTCTTACCATCTGGGATATCACACAGATGCTAAACAACGCTTTTTTAAATCAACCAATAAACCAAAATGTTGCGAAAAATCGGCACCAATAATCGATTTAGTGACATCAGTTATGATGAACGGCCATTGCAATTTGCATTTCAATCCAAGATCGAAAGTCAAAGTTAAAAAAAAATTAAATTAACGTATAAAACTTGAGAGCAGAATCCTTTGATTTGGATTTTTAATTTTTTTTTTTTTTTTAAATATGCGTTGCTTATACACTGGTGTCCAAAATTAAGGACCAGCCACAAAATGCTAATTTTTAAGTAAGCGAATACTCAAAAGGAAATGATATAATTCAAATAATTACTATCCCTACAGCACAGCTAGTCCATATAGCATCTCATTCATGTCACACATGGTCACAAGTGTCACAGTCACCACGGTGAAACAAAAAATAGGAAATTCCACACGTCTCATTATGAGTCTCAAATGATCACATATGTGGCTCCACTGAGACGTCACTGTGACTGTTGCTTTGTGACGAATCACCATGTGACTTTATAATGTAGCTACATTGTGACTGTCATCTGTAGACTCAATTTCAAAGTCATCGTGAACGCTGCATTTTGATAAGTTACCAAATAATGTCACATTAAAGTCACATGATGACTTTCAAGTGACAGAGACACTACTGTGAAGCCACCACTGTGCTCTTTTGTGAAAAGTCACCATGTGACTATAATGTGACATTATTTGGTGACTTATCATAATGCAACGTTCATGATGACTTTGAAATTGAGTCTAAAAATGACAGTCACAATGTAACTACATTATAAAGTCACATGGTGACTCGTCACAAAGCAACAGTCACAGTGACGTCTCAGTGGAGCCACATATGTGATCATTTGAGACTCATAATGAGACGTGTGGAATTTCCTATTTTTTGTTTCACCGTGGTGACTGTGACACTTGTGACCATGTGTGACATGAATGAGATGCTATATTGACTAGCTGTGCTGTAGGGATAGTAATTATTTGAATTATATTATTTCCTTTTGAGTATTAGCTTATTTAAAAATTAGCATTTTGTGACTGCTCCTTAATTTTGGTCACCTGTGTAGTATGTCTCTTGCAATAATTGATTCTGTATACTGACATGTTTTGCTGTTCATGGAAGTAGCATAGTTGTTCCCTTCTGCAAATCAGTTGTTCAGTTGGAATATATCAGTAGCTCATTTGAAATTTTTTACCCACCTCATTCTGCTGGTCATCATCATTACTTTCATTAGATATATCATTTGCCAATATGTCACAAATCTCACTGCCAATCATCTGATGACTTACAGGAGTATCATTGTAGTGAAGCATAGCAGAAGAAGATATTATGATGCAAAAATATACTTTATCACACATCATTTTTATTTAATTTTGTTATTATTATGTTATTATTTTTATTCATTTTTATTTTAACACATTATTTTTATTTAATATTTTCTTTGTTTTTCTTTTTATATGTTTACAGTGATATACAGGTAGGATTATACATTTAGTATTCGCATACTTTACTGATTTAAATGAAGAGAAAAGTTAATAAACTATCGCTATTATATATGAAATAACTTTATATCAAATTACACTAAGAAACACTACTTAACAATGTTAATTAATAGCTTTTTGTTACAAAATCGATTCAACAGTAATATGGTCTTCTTGCATTGCCCCCTTACACGGAGATAAGCAGTACTTCTTATAAGCAAAAAAAGTGGACAATATTAATACCCATTTTTTGGTAGTAAAAATAGCAAGTATAATTTCAAACCTGGTTTCTCTTACAACGAATTATATACCGGGTGTCCCAAAAATGACTGATGGATTTAAAAATTAAATAACTTGCAAATGGTGACATATATAAAAGAAAATCTTGCAGGAGAGTTATGTATGATGACAGGAGATTTTTTACTGTGATTCTTTATTTTAGTTCGAATTTCGAACAATAGTTGCCGCTGAGAGCAATAGGTGGTCAGACCAGACCTGATTTTTGGTACTTTGGGATCCATTCAATACTTTTTAATCTACTTTTTTCGTATGGAAGAAGAGAGAGGCCGAAAAATCAAGCCTGCCCAGCTAAAAATGAACTGCAGTGAAACTTTAAAAAAAATGTAGTTGGAAGACTGCGGTGATTTGGCACAAATCCCTGCAGTGTTTTTGAAGTCGACATAACTATAAATTAACCGCAGTAAATGTGTAGTTGATAACTACACACTCACCGCAGTCAATTTATAGTTATGTCGACTTCAAAAGAACTGCAGGGATTTGTGCCAAATCACCGCAGTCTCCCAACTACATTTTTTTTGCAGTTTGACTGTAGCCTTTTAAAAATTTATTAGAAAATATGGGGAGAAATGCCGGATGTGCATAACATAAATAAGTCGTATTAGGCCTTTCCAACAAAATGCCACATGATGGGTGACTCCAAAATTTAGAAAAAGTGCCCCATTGGGGGGGGCAAAGTGGGGGGAGGGAAACCGGATGTGCATAACATGAATAAGTGGTATTAGGCCTTTCCAACAATATGTTACATGATGGGTGACGGCAAAATTTAGAAAAGTGCCCCCCTTAGGGGGGGGGGCAAACTGGAGTGAGGGAAGTTGGATGTGTGCATAACATGAATAAGTGGTATTAGGCCTTTCCAACAATATGTCACATGATGGGTGACTGCAAAATTTAGAAAAGTGCCCCCCTTGGGGGGAAGTGTGGGGAGGAAAGCCAAATGTGCATAACTTGAATAAGTAGCCATTGGCCCTTCCAGCAATGGGTCACACGAGGGGTGTTGGCAAAATTTAGAAAAGTGACCCCTCAGGGGGGAGCAAAGTGTGGGGGGGAGAACCGGATGTGCATAACATGAATATGTGGTATTAGGCCTTTCCAACAATATGTCACATGATGGGTGACTGCAAACTTTAGAAAAGTGCCCCCCTTGGGGGGGGGGGCAAAGTGGGGTGAGGGAAGCCGGATGTGCATAACATGAATAAGTGGTATTAGGCCTTTCCAACAATATGTCACATGATGGGTGACTTCAAAATTTAGAAAAGTGCCCCCTTGGGGGGGGCAAAGTGGGGTGAGGGAAGCCGGATGTGCATAACATGAATAAGTGGTATTAGACCTTTCCAATAATATGTCACATAATGGGTGACTGCAAAATTTAGAAAAGTGCCCCCCTTGGGGGGGTGGGCAAAGTGGGGTAAGGGAAGCCGGATGTGCATAACATGAATAAGTGGTATTAGGCCTTTCCAACAATATGTCACATGATGGGTGACTGCAAACTTTAGAAAAGTGCCCCCCTTGGGGGGGTGGGCAAAGTGGGGTAAGGGAAGCCGGATGTGCATAACATGAATAAGTGGTATTAGGCCTTTCCAACAATATGTCACATGATGGGTGACTTCAAAATTTAGAAAAGTGCCCCCCTTGAGGGGGGCAAAGTGGGGGGAGGGAAACCGGATATGCATAACATGAATAAGTGGTATTAGGCCTTTCCAACAATATGTCACATGATGGGTGACTGCAAACTTTAGAAAAGTGCCCCCCTTGGGGGGGGGGCAAAGTGGGGTGAGGGAAGCCGGATGTGCATAACATGAATAAGTGGTATTAGACCTTTCCAACAATATGTCACATGATGGGTGACTGCAAAATTTAGAAAAGTGCCCCCTAAGGGGGGGGGGGAAACCGGATGTGCACAACATGAATAAGTGCTCACAGGGCTTTCCAACAGTATGTCACAAGGCATGATGGCAAAATTTAGAAAAGGCAAAGCGGGTGAGGAAAGCCGGATGTGCATAACATAAATAAGTGGTGATGGGGCCTTTCTAACAAGTTACATGAGGGATGTCGGCAAAATTTTGAAAAGTGGGGGGTTGCACCACCTGGAATACATCCTCACTCCTCTATGAAATTTTTATATATTATAAATGACATTTATCGGAGGGCTCTGTAAAAAAATCCAATCTAAAAGGATGAAAATATTAAAAAAGTTCAAAAAGTAAGAGAAATAATGAAATTCTTCGATCGGCCGTGGTGAAAATCTGTGAAATTCATCCATCGACAATATGAAAAAAATTGCACGAGTTTTGCAAATCAATCGCAAGGAAGCTCCCGCACATTTCCCCGATCAGTAGAAATAAAATATTGCAAAACTCGAGAATTGGTACCGTGAAAAAAATTGCAAAAATCATTACTCACTCAATGAAAATATTTATGAAATTCCCCAGTCCATTATTGAAAAGCCCCACCAGTGGCCGAGAGGTTCTGCTCTCGAAGCTGGTAGACGGGAGGTGCTGTGTTCGATCCCAATAGCGCCCGTCGGCCTAATCTTTCAGAGTTTTCTTCGGACCTTGGTTTTCTAAGCATAAATACGGGTTAGGTTCCCTTAGAAAGACCACCCACGGAGGGCACTCCCCCCCGTTAGGGCCTATATCCCTCGTGCTGATAATTGGCCATCATAAACGCAACCAACAACCATTATTGAAAAAAAACAAAAACAAACAAAAAAAAAACAGAACAATTCTGCAGTTGGCTGCTTTAAAATATTGTGAAACTTGTCAAACTGTTGCAGAAATCAATCGTGAAATTCATCAATCGAGACAAAACTCACAAGATTCTTCAGTTGGTGGCATTAAAAAATGTGAAATTTGTCGACCGATTGCAGCTGAAAAACTGCTAAATAAGTCACATTAACTGATAATTGAAAACTAGTTATTGCATATAATAATATTTAAAAAAAGGAATGCATAATAACATTAAATGGGGGGAAAATCGCAAAATTCAATCTGTCACAGGAAAACATTGCAAAATTTTATTGATAAAAAATAGAGCTGTACTGAGTACTCGGTAAATACTGAGTATTCGGCATACTCGGCGAAATTTTGGCCGAGCACTCGGCCAATATCGAGTAGTTGTAAGAATTTCAAACTGATCAGTAAAAAGTTATTCGAATATCAATGTATAATATATGTAATAATTCATAAAACTATTTACTCAGTATTTAACAATATGGGTACAAAATATAGAAAAAGTTAAGCAAAAACCCCTCATAAAATAATTCAAGATTAAAATTTAGTTTCACACATACAAATAAAAGTAAGTTTTTCTTATTACACAACTACTCGGTATTCGGTCGAGTAGTCAGTGGCCGAGTACTCGGTACTCGGCCAAAGTACTACTCGGTACACCACTAATAAAAAAGGAGTCTAAGCAAACCAATTCAAATTATTTTTTGTGAACAAGGTACACGAATGCAAGAAAAAAATTTAGGTGCCAATGGGCAGTCTCTCACCACTAAATTTTATTTGTTATTTTTTGTCTAATATTTCACCTAATTTTTTTGTAAGAATTTAAGTGAAGAGAACTAATAAAATTTAGTGGTGAGAAACTGCCTGCTGGCGCCTAGATTTTTATACTTCTGTTCTGCGAGTGCCCTTTTTTAAAAATTCGCACACAGCAGTCCTTTTTTCTAGAATCATCACTATCCTAGTGTTGATTCTAGATAAAAAGGGCCACTGAGCGGAAATGTTTAAAAAACAGCACACTTGTACCTTGTCGCTTGCAGGGAAAATCTGAAAAAGTGGTCTGAAAGTCGAAATTCATTCATCGACCATATGATAAAAATCCCACGAGTTTCACAAATCAGTATCAAGAAAAAACTACATTTTACCAGTGGTTAGAAATATAATATTGCAAAATTTGTCAATCAGTTGCATGAAAAAAAAAACTGAAAATAGTCATTAAGTCGTCAGAAAATTTGGTGAAATTTGCCAGTTGATTGTTGGACAAAAAAGAGAAATCCTTTAGTTGGGGATTTTGATCAAAAATTTACCTTAACACTTTGGCTGCCCCCATTTTTCAAAATCTGTTCCCAGGCACCGAATGCGTGACTTAGAGATCTGCACGGGCAGTCCCGTGGCCTCAGAGTTGATTTCAGGGGGTGGACGGGCTCTCATTGCTTTGGAAGGAATGTGTATGTCCCCTCCCCGGACCACCCCCTGAAATCAACTCTGGGGCCACGGGTCTGCCCATGCAGATCTCTTAAGCCACGCATTCGGTGCCTGGGAACAGATTTTGAAAAATGGGCGGCAGCCAAAGTGTTAACGTAAATTTAAGGATATTGTCATTGGTTTAACATTAGCTTGTGAGTATTGTAACATGACAGTGTACTAAGCTCATTGAATATCCTCCTATGCAAAAAAAAAAAAAAAAAAAAAAAAAAAAAAAAAAAAACATTTAAAAGAAAAATTAAGGATATTGTCATTGGTTTAACATTAGCTTGTGAGTATTATAACATGACAGTGTACTAAGCTCATTCAATATCCTCCTATGCACAAAAAACATTTAAAATAATTAAGGATATTTTCAGTGGTTTAACATTAGCTTGTGTGTATTGTAACATGACGGTGTACTAAGCTCACACAAATCAGTATCAAGAAAAAACTAAATTTTACCAGTGGGTAGAAATATAATATTGCAAAATTTGTCAATCAGTTGCATGAAAAAAAACTGAAAATAGTCATTAAGTCGTCAGAAAATTTGGTGTAATTTGCCAGTTGATTGTTGGACAAAAAAGAGAAATCCTTTAGTGGGGATTTTGATCAAAAATTTACCTTAACACTTTGGCTGCCCCCATTTTTCAAAATCTGTTCCCAGGCACCGAATGCGTGACTTAGAGATCTGCACGGGCAGTCCTGTGGCCCCAGAGTTGATTTCAGGGGGTGGACGGGGGGGGCTCTCATTGCTTTGGAAGGAATGTGTGTGTCCCCTCCCCGGACCACCCCCTGAAATCAACTCTGGGGCCACGGGTCTGCCCATGCAGATCTCTTAAACCATGCATTCAATGCCTGGGAACAGATTTTGAAAAATGGGCGGCAGCCAAAGTGTTAACGTAAATTTAAGGATATTGTCATTGATTTAACATTAGCTTGTGAGTATTGTAACATGACAGTGTACTAAGCTCATTGAATATCCTCCTATAAAAAAAAAAAAACATTTAAAAGAAAAATTAAGGATTTTGTCATTGGTTTAACATTAGCTTGTGAGTATTATAACATGACAGTGTACTAAGCTCATTCAATATCCTCCTATGCACAAAAAACATTTAAAATAATTAAGGATATTTTCAGTGGTTTAACATTAGCTTGTGTGTATTGTAACATGACTGTGTACTAAGCTCACACAAATCAGTATCAAGAAAAAACTAAATTTTACCAGTGGGTAGAAATATAATATTGCAAAATTTGACAATCAGTTGCATGAAAAAAAACTGAAAATAGTCATTAAGTCATCAGAAAAATTCGTGAAATTTGCCAGTTGATTGTTGGACAAAAAAGAGAAATTCTTTAGTCGGGGATTTTGATCAAAAATTTACCTTAACACTTTCGCTGCCGCCCATTTTTCAAAATCTGTTCCCA
Organism: Maratus speciosus; assembly: GCA_963932465.1. Taxonomy (NCBI): domain Eukaryota; kingdom Metazoa; phylum Arthropoda; class Arachnida; order Araneae; family Salticidae; genus Maratus; species Maratus speciosus. The sequence continues at coordinate 86,544,883 of OZ010794.1, forward strand.
GGCACCGAATGCGTGACTTAGAGATCTACACGGGCAGACCCGTGGCCCCAGAGTTGATTTCAGGAGGTGGCCCGGGGGGGGGGAGGGGGCTCTCATTGCTCTAGAAGGAATGTCCCCCACCCCGGACCACCCCCTGAAATCAACTCTGGGGCCACGGGTCTGCCCGTGCAGATCTCTAAGTCACGCATTCGGTGCCTGGGAACAGATTTTGAAAAAAGGGCAGCAACCAAAGTGTTAACGTAAATTTAAGGATATTGCCATTTGTTTAACATTAGCTTGTGAGTATTGTAACATGACAGTGTACTAAGCTCATTCAATGTCCTCCTATGCACAAAAAAAAAATTTAAAATAATTAAGGATATTTTCAGTGGTTTAACATTAGCTTGTGTGTATTGTAACATGACAGTGTACTAAGCTCATTCAATATCCTTCTTAATAAATGAAAAAATCATTTAAAAAATTTAAACGCATATGAAAACTCTGTCATGTGGGAAAAAAAACAATTCTTCGATCGCTTGCAGGGAAAATCTGAAAAAGTGCTCTGAAAGTAGACTACACCGAAAGTCTAAATTCATTCATCGACCATATGATAAAAATCCCACGAGTTTCACAAATCAGTATCAAGAAAAAACTAAATTTTACCAGTGGGTAGAAATATAATATTGCAAAAATTGTCAATCAGTTGCATGAAAAAAAACTGAAAATAGTCATTAAGTCATCAGAAAAATTTGGGAAATTTGCCAGTTGATTGTTGGACAAAAAAGAGAAATCCTTTAGTTGGGATTTTGATCAAAATTTTACCTTAACACTTTGGGTGCCGCCCATTTTTCAAAATCTGTTCCCAGGCACCGAATGCGTGACTTAGAGATCTGCACGGGCAGACCCGTGGCCCCAGAGTTGATTTCAGGGGATGGGCGGGAGGGGGGGGGAGGGCTCTCATTGCTCTGGAAGGAATGTCCCCCCCCCGGACCACCCCCTGAAATCAACTCTGGGGCCACGGGTCTGCCCGTGCAGATCTCTAAGTCACGCATTCGGTGCCTGGGAACAGATTTTGAAAAAAGGGCAGCAACCAAAGTGTTAACGTAAATTTAAGGATATTGTCATTTGTTTAACATTAGCTTGTGAGTATTGTAACATGACAGTGTACTAAGCTCATTCAATGTCCTCCTATGCACAAAAAAAATATTTAAAATAATTAAGGATATTTTCAGTGGTTTAACATTAGCTTGTGTGTATTGTAACATGACGGTGTACCAAGCTCATTCAATATCCTTCTTAATAAATGAAAAAATCATTTAAAAAATTTAAACGCATATGAAAACTCTGTCATGTGGAAAAAAAAATAATTCTTCGATCGCTTGCAGGGAAAATCTGAAAAAGTGCTCTGAAAGTCTAAATTCATTCATCGACCATATGATAAAAATCCCACGAGTTTCACAAATCAGTATAAAGAAAAAACTAAATTTTAACAGTGGGTAGAAATATAATATTGCAAAATATTGCCTTTATTATTTGATTCTGAGAAGTGTCATAATTGACGAAAAAAACTAATTTGGCCCTATTACCATTCAGAAGTGTAAATTTTCTTTTTAAAATAACACAATTCATATGATAGTAAAAAAAGATTGCTTCATTTAAAAAATTTAATATTTTACATAATTAGTGAGTATGTACTCATTAAATAAAAATTATTATTAACACAATGTGTCTAACCGCTTTGTATTACATAAAACTGTTTCATTCCTAAAAAGAAAATAAGTTACTTACCTGTGAAATGTTATGCACTTATTGTAGGTATCCTAGGCAGGCATCAATTTATAATTTGAAGTTCAGTATTAATTTTTTGTGTAACTGAACATCAAAACATACTTTAATACAAAGCACAGATAAGTATCTGTGTAAGATATATAAAAATTCTGAAACTTTTAATCTAAAAGAACATACTGATTGAAGCAAGTGTAAATCTGAAATAAAACATTGTTAATTACTATAAATAGATAAGTGCACTAAATCAAGTAAAATCGAACTATCTGGATAACTATCTGGATTGTCAGAAACAAAATTTTATCAAATGTTTTGGATGACATTTGAATTTAATTAATCCTGTTAATATGAAATGGACCTAATTTTTTTTTTTTCGCATGCATTAACCGTTAATAGTACAATCTCATCTAGATTTGAAATACTAACGATGATTGTACAAAAATTGCGACGGTTTATAAATCGTTATCACTTTATTCAAATTAACTCAATCGTGTGGATCTGAAATTAATTTCTTTCGATTGAGAATGTAAAAATACCCATACAGCCACTTTATTTCAATAAACAGTGGTGATATTTTTCGCCAAACTGCAAAATAAATGAACTTCTTTTAGCAAATCAACGTGGTTAGTTATTTAGTTATTTAAGCTATGAGGTATTCGCTACGGCTTTTGCCGGCATGACCTCAAATGATCACAAAAATGACGTTATTTCCTTGGGACAACCACAAATTCAACCTTCCTCCACGAGGAAAAAAGGCAGAACCATCAACGTGGTACTCCGCGCCGATTTTCATAAACAAGCCGGCGTTTCCGTGAGTTGAGGTGTTTCTTTAATGCTTCTCCTGCAGTTGCAACGAAACCATGGGGTTAGACATTCAGCTGTAAGGGGTTGAAAAATAAATCATATGTCCAAATGAGAAATTTAAATAAAATAAAGGAAGAAAATTATACTATTTTTTTGTTGTTCTTCTTTGTTTTTATGAGGTAAAAGTGGAAAACTGGAAGTTATATGTATGTCCGATATGGAAGAAAGACAATTTATGCAATATGCAATGAGTAAACCCATCTGTGTTTCTAATTTCTAATCATGGGCGACATATAAAAGAATGGTTGGGCCACTGTCCCTCTCGATTTTGAAATTTATCTAATTAAATTTCCTTTTTCTTCGATTTTGAAAAACATAGTAAATTTTTTTCGAGTAATTTAAAATAAAAGAGGAACTAAAAACTAGTTATGAAGATAGTGGGGCAGTGAGCAAGGGAGACCTATTGCCCCTACCTTGATTTTAAAATTTAATTAATAAGAATTTCTTTTCTTCTGTTTTCAAAAACATTATGTAAATATTTTGAGTAACTTAAAATGAAAATAAATAAGAAATTTTCAGTTAAGGGGTGTTGGTGGTGTTGTTGGTGGTGGTGTGAGTGTGTGTGTGTGTGTGTGGGGGGGGGTGAGACTCATTGCCCCTTCCTGGATTTTGAAATTTAATTAGCAATTTTTTTCTCCAATTTACAAAAACATAGTAAAATTTATTCTTTTCGAATAACTTAAAATAAAGGAACTAAGAACTTTCTGTTAGGGGAAGGGGGCATATGTGAGTCATTGCCCCTCCCTCGATTTTAAATTGTAACTATTTTTTTTCTCTGATTTTTGAAAAACATAGTGAAATTTGATCTTTTCTCTTATCTTAAAATAAAAGAATAACTAAGAATTTTCTCTTATGGGAACGAAGTTAGAAGAGAGCTATTGCCCCTCCCTAAATTTAAAAATTTAATTAATTAAATATTCTTTTTCTTTTGTTTTCAAAAACATAGTAAAGTTTATACTTTTCGAGTAACTCTGAATAGAAAAATGAGAAATTTTACATTAAGAGGGAGGGAGGGGGGGGGGTTGAGAGGTTCATTGCCCTCCCCTCCCTGGATTTTAAAATGTAACTAATAAAAATTTTTTTCCACTTTTGAAAAGTAGTAAAATTTATTCTTTTCGACTAACTAAAAATAAAGAAACTAAGAATTTCCTGTTAGGGGAAGGGGCATAGCTGAGCGATTGCCCCTCCCTTGAATTTAAATGTTAACTATTTTCTTCGCTTTTGAAAAACATACTGAATTTTTTTTAATTATCTTAGAATAAAAGAGGAATTAAGAATTTTCAGTTAGGGATAGGGTAGGGGGTAGGAGAAACCTATTGCCCCTTCCTGGATTTCAAAAGTTAATTAATTAAAATTTCCTTTTCTTCTATTTCAAAAACATAGTAAAATGTATACTTTTCGAGTAATTTACAATAAAAAAAATGAAGAAATTTCTCATTTCCCCCCCTCCCTGGCTTTTGAAATTTAATTAATTTTTTTTTTCTCCGATTTTGAAAAAAAAATAGCAAAATTTATTCGTTTAGAGTAAGTTAAAAAAAAAACTAAGAATTTTCCGTTGTGGGTAGGGGCACAGGTGGGTTGATGCCACTGCCCCTCCCTCGATTTTGAAATTTAACTAATTTTTTTTCTCTGATTTTGAAAATCATAGTGAAATTTAATTTTTTTTATCTTAGCTTAAAATGAAAGAGGAACTAAAAATTTTGCGTTAGGTAGGAATGTGACTTTCAATTAAGTCCTTAAAAGTCTTGGAAAGAGTATTAATTATCATTAGTATATAAAAAGTGTGTTTCATAACATGCAACTCTCACAAAATCAAAACAATTTTAAACACTTTAGAAAATTCGGGATAATCACACAATCATACAGCATTGTGTATTGCAAAAGTATCTTACAGTAACTGCTGTTATACTGTAGTTACTATTATAATAATCATACTTACAAAATTAAGACCTGTAAAGTTCTTCAGAAACTGCAGTCAGACTGCAGATACATCACCGAAAATTTTTGTGAATTAATTGCTATAAAATCACTTGAAATTCACTGCCGTTTTACTGTAGACATAAAGTCTTACTATTTTTTAAATTTTGGGTTGAAAAAATACTTGTCAATAACTGGAAAATAACTGAAGTTTTTTTACTGTTGATATTGCACTACAAAAAAAACTACAGTTGACCGTAGAAAAACTTGAAAAATACATCATTTCTGTAAAAAAACTACAGTTCATTTTTAGCTGGGTGGATTTAGCGGCTATTGTTTGCAGCGCCATCTATTGAAGCTATTTGTAACTAAAACTGAGAATCGCAGCATAAAACTCCTGACATCTTACATAACACTCCTGCAAGAATTTTTTTAATATTTGTCACCATTTGCAAGTTACTGGATTTAAAATCCATCAGTTATTTTTGGGGCACCCGGTATGTGGTAGAAGAATAGGAATGGGAAAAAAACAAATAAAATATTCTATCTTTTGAAATAAAATGATTTTATAATCATTTAATAGATTTGATGATAACTTTGTATTAACATAAAAATAAATAACAGACTAAAAAAAATTACAGACTTAAAAAAATCAAACAGACTATACTGATTTTAAAAAAATAACAATAAAAAAAGAAAATTTTGGTTGGATCAAAAATGATAATGATATCAAAAGAAACATCCCCTCCCTCTAGAGATATCTTATGATATCAAGTGCCAGAGACTCCCTAAAGTCATAACATTATATATGTACAGCCCCTATCTCATAAACTCCAAAGAAAAATGTAAGTGGAATAGGATCAATATTTCTATTTATAATATGTATCTGTATATCTATACTCAAGTTAAGTCATACCTAAGGATATATAATGTGATAATTTAATGGATGAATTTTGTACTGTATAAGGAAATGAAAATTGTAAAATCTACTATTTAATTGGCAGTTAAAGTTTAGTGCAGTTTATTTAAAAATGCACTGTTTATTATTTTTGTTTCTCTTTTTAGATTCAAAGGTAGATAAAACTTTCTTGCTGAAGATGAATAAGTCATTTCCTTGGAGAAAATAGCGACAATCTCTTCATACTGATACTTTAAAGAAGTTTCTATTACCGTACGAAAAAAAACTTTTCCACTTGAGTAAATGTCATCGATTAAAGAAGAAAATTCTTCCTCTGTTGAACAGCTCTTTGTTCCTCAAAATGGTGATAAAGGAAAACATTCCTCCACTGATTCAAGAAAGAAACCTTTTATTTGTGAAGTATGTTCCAAAACGTTTCCTAAGATTAGTGATCTAAGAAAACATTTCTTGATTCATACAGGACAGAAACCCTTTGTTTGTGAAATATGTTTCAAAGGATTTTCCCTGAATGGTAATTTAAGAAAACATCTCTCGACTCATACTGGAGAGAAACTCTTTGTTTGTGAAATATGCTCCAAAGGATTTTCTCAGAAAGGTCATCTAAGAAGACATCTCTTGTCTCATACTGGAGGGAAACCGTTTGCTTGTGAAATATGTTCCAAAGGATTTTCTGATAAGAATAATCTAAGAAGCCATCTCTTGACTCATACTGGAGAAAAACTCTTTGTTTGTGAAATATGTTCCAAAGGATTTTCTCAACTTTGTAATCTAGAAAGACATCTTGTAATTCATACAGGAGAAAAATCCTTTATTTGTGAAACGTGTTCCAAAGCATTTTCTGATAAGAGCCATCTAAGAAGCCATCTTTTGACTCACACAGGTGAAAAACCTTTTGTTTGTGAAATATGTTCCAAGGCATTCTCTCAGAATAGTAATCTAAGAAGACATCTTATGGCTCATACAGGTGAAAAACCCTTTGTTTGTAAAACATGTTCCAAAGGATTTTCTCATAATGGTTATCTAAGACGCCATCTCTTGACTCATACTGGAGAGAAACGCTTCGTTTGTGAAATATGTTCCAAAGGGTTTGCTCAGGATAGTACTCTAAGAAATCATCTGAGAACCATTCATACAGAAGAAAGACCTTTTTCGTGTGAAGTATGATCCAAAACATTTACTACAAATAGTAGTCTAAGAACACATCTCTTGACACATACTGGTGAGAAAACCTTTATTTGGGAAATATGTTCCAAAGGTTTCAATCAGAAGCATTATCTAAGAAGACATCTCTTCACTCATACTGCAACAGAAAAACCTTTTGTTTGTGAAATATGTTCGAAAGTATTTTCTCAGGACAGTACTCTAAGAAAGCATTTTTTGTCTCATACCAAATAGACACCTCCTGAAAATCTCTTTGACAATGTCTCAAAATTGAGTATGGACCCTGTATATGTTGTTGCATTTACTATTGTCACATCTCTTATGTTTTAGCATTTAGTAATAAAATAAAAAATTGTAAAATTCTTCCACATTTTCATTTTGGTAATAATCAAATAACTCCGGACCTATTCATTAGATTTCAGTAAATATGTACAGCTTTTTTGCAGTTACTTTTAATTTTTATTATTTAAGTAATTTTATCCTAAAATAAAAGCTTAATCTGACCTGAAAGGATATATCGTATCTCAATATCTAATGCAATAGGAAAGGCCTTATTGGAGTAACACATTTTTAAATATATGAGAAGTGTGCTGGAAATATTTTTCTTACGAAAAAACTGTTAGTTATTTGTTAAATTTTCTTCGTAAAGAATTTCCCAAGGATTTAAATGAAACATATCTCATTATCATGTAATTTTTGCACCGATCATGAGCTAAGTACTTTTTTAAATATATAAATAACGAATTCAATATTTATTCAGCATGTTTGCTCGATTAATAAATAATTGTATAGGCTAATCAGTAGTGCACTTTGTTTGTAAGACTTATTTTCTTTTGTTTCTTGTTTGTGTTTTGTATCATCGAATTCAGAAAGTTTTGCAGCACGGCAATATCATCCCTAATATCATACATTTTTTGGTGTCAAATAGATTATTGTATTTTAATGGGAATTAAGGTTAAAACATTTATTAACTTGTTGAAAAGTCGGCAGTAAACGATGTCGCAAAACTGGCAACATTTCGCCAGATTTGAAGTGACTTTGTTGTGGGTTGCTGAACCTGTTGCGGCACTTCTTCTTCAGGAAAAAACATATTTAAGGCACTCACAGCCAAATGATTATAGTTAGGAAGAACAACAGAGAGACCACAAAAAGGTGGCTTTAAAGCATTATTTTTTAGAAAAAAACATCCAGTATAAGTCTTGTCAGTGTTAGTTTAACCCTTTATGCCTCGACGGTATTTAAAATAACTTGTTATAAAATTCATTTAATACATCGATTAGAAACAATACAGTTTAGAATGTGTTATACATACATTACTTTATCTTGTTCCAAAAGCATTATGGGTTGCAGAAAACAAAAATATTTTTAGAAGTATGATTTCTTTTGCCTTTGCATCTTTTCAGGTTTCTTGACATTGAAATATTGTGGGAGAAAAGTTTCAGTTCGGAGATATATCTATTGTATTTGTACATTTTCTAATTATACAAAATACAAAAAAAAGTTTGAAATAAAATATTTGAGAGGAGTTATAAATATTCCACAAAATCCCTTTCAGTTCAAACTTAATTTTAGTTGGTCAAAATCATTCTATTTATTAAATGATTGTCTATGCCAATCTTCTAATATAGTTTAAAAAATTCACGAAAAATACTTTAGAAGATGAAATTTTCATAATTTGTGACATAAAGGATTGACAAAAGGAGCATTGATTAATTAAAAAAATTCATTTAAAGAAAATGAAGTACACAAATTTGTTAACTATATAATGATTGTATCTCAATCGATTTTTAAAAAATTATGTGTGTTTCATGCTGAATGTTTTGAAAGCAGTCTGTTGCCATTCTGCTTTTGTCTATAATCAGACAAAAATCAATGTATCAGTGCGGTTTTCATTTACATTCGTAAGGGTTCCATTAAGTGTATCTCTTTTAAAGATTAAAATTTAAATAGGGTGGAGAAATCGTGACAAGCAGGTACTAAAAAATATTAAGAAAAAAGAAATGATCTTAAAGTTTTTCTGTGCCATGCACATCAATGGAAAATGCACTCTTTGTCACTTCTTTAAACTTTTGCATATTCTTTTAAGAAAATATTCTTCTATGTAAATAAGCGAAAATTTTGCAAAGAAAGAATAACTGGTTTTTTGAATCCGCCTCCCTGTTGTTCCCCATTCTAGGTGTTAACTAGGCTGTAAAATTTGTTTTTAAATTTCAAAAGAATGACATCAAACGTTAAATAAAAACACCAACTGTGTTATGAAAAAAAATCTTTAGTAATTAATACATACATAAATACAGATAATTATTTATTAATTATATGTGTTTATTAAACATGCATAATTTTATTAATCAATCCTATGTGTGGTCCAAGTTGGCTGTCTGTGTTTCTGACCAAAACTTGTCATTCATTCATTTATCATCGACTCAGAATAATTATCTAATTATATGAATTTCATCTCATAAAAAAATATTTTAGGTATACATATCCCGATTTATATTGAATTTCGTAAATGATTCATCTGTCATACTAGAACTTTCTCAAAGAGTATTCGAAACTCTTTTATAGTTTAACATTTTTTATACGGGCCAATAACAATTTTGTACGAACTATTACCTGTTTTACCGGGTCGGGACTGGGCCGCCGGAAACAATGAAACCTAACCTGACCAGCAGTAAAAAACAGAAGTCAACGCAAACCGCAAGAAAAAGAGCTAGCGCTAACTCGTTCTGACTCAAACTGCGAGTCAGGTCAACGCCCCCTAGATTATGGAGAAAGCCTAGACACGCAATTCTGACGTCACCAGTAGCAGGGACGATAGCAGGGAAAAATCGAATCTAAAGAAATAAAATTGTCATTCATTTTTTTCAATTCCGATTAAGTATCTCTTCTGATATGACTAAAATTTTGCGTATTTTTTTTAAATTAATTGAATATTCTAATTTTAAATTAAACACTTCATTTTTTTTTAAATACATTTATACAAATAAAATCTCATAAAGAAATTTAAAATTTAGTTCGAAATCTTATTCAAACATATGTATTGCTTAAAATTAAGAGTTTGGTTTAAATAATTATTTGTAAAACTAATTCCTTATAGGCGAAAGTATAGATGAAAATAAATACAAACATATTAAAAGGTTTAAAAAAATAAATAAATATGTAAATGGTAAAAAATATGAGACGTGAAAAAATATATAAATAAATAAATAAAGTTTTAATTAATGCTACACACTATTTTTATCCCATCGAAAACAATTTAATTTTAAAATATTTACTTTTACTTATCCAAACTGCCTTTTAGTATGTATACATGTACACATTTTACAGTAACGAAAATATATAAACATTTGTTTTGCTATTTTAAGTTATATACATTTATCGTTTTCACGCAAAGGAAAATACAGTAAAATCCGAGAAAATGAAATCTGTCTATAACAGAATCCTTTCTAAAATGAAAATTTTTCATGCTTCCCGTGAAAAGTATAGCATGCAAATAGATCTATTAAGACGGAAAAGTGTTTTAAAAGGAAAATTTTAACTTTAGTAAATAATGTTAATTCGATTATATTTACACATACTTGAATTGTTTATTATGACTGATAAAAATATAATTCAATAAATCGAATATTTTTAAGGGATTATTTTAAAAATACGACATGCATAAACAAAACAAAATATTTTTTTTTCAAATAAGAACAAGAAATTTGATTATAATAAAATTTTTATTCTCAAGTAACAAACGTTATGAACAACAAAATACAAATGCAAAGCTTTATTACTAAAAGTGTACAAACCAAAATTTAGTAGAAAATTAAAATAACATATTTTAGTTCAAATTTGGTGTTATTTATAACATAGCTCAATTATTTATGTTAATTTCCTAGTCTAATACTTAAAAATGATAAAAATAATATATCAAATCCGGTTATAAAAATGTTTTACAACTCAAAATAAACATTTTAAAACATTGTTTAGTTCACTAAATTCATTTTAAACTTAATGATTTCAGCTATAACTATGCTTGATGATTTAGTTGTATTTTTTTCCCAAATTTATTTAAAACTTGGAATAATACAATTTGTATTGTAGCACAACATGATCAGCTTTATTTTTTAACAAAATTACAAAATGATGTTCAAAAACAATTTATTTTTACTTGTATGTTTTAAAAACTATATAGAATATAGATAAAAATAGTGCGATTTTATTGATCACAATTTTATGCCATTTTTTATCGCCAAATATACAGATTTTCAGATTATAGATCTCTCATTAACTAATTCTTTACATGTCATTAATTTGTAACAACTACGAAACTGTAAATTTACATACAATCATTGAAGCAGTAAGTACCAAACAATAGTGAGAACTGTATTCAAAACTGTAAACTGTAACGTAAATTGATTTCACCAAAATATTAAAAAAAGATCATCTGTAAATTTATGTTACTACCACGTGTCACAAAAATGCTAAGAACCATCTATAATGTCAACTTTATTAACAATTTTTATATGTGTTATACCTTTATAGATTTCAGTTCTTTAAGTTATAGAATAAATACTAATAATATTTTAAGTATTCCATTCCCATTCTACCTATTAAGGACAATTAAGAAGTATAATTTTGTACTAACTTGTAATTTAAATCATTCCTTTTGATTGACGAAAATTCATTTGTATTGCGATACAAAAAGTTAGAACTATGCATCTTAAATATAAAATAAACATTACGGGACAACAATATAAAATTACGACTACGACTTTACATGTTATAACGAGTACTGGTAACTTACTGAGTTAAATTTAATAGCAAGTAATAAAATTTACATAAAACTTGTTCTTGATTTAATTATATAAAACAACAAACAACTAACTGTGTATTAAAATTAATTGTTAGATTATTTGGAAGAAAATCTTTAATGTAGTAGTACCTAAATGTTTCTGTAAACGCTAAATATTGGCTTAGTGATCATAAAAACCTACTACTAATATTCATTAAGAAAGTTTTGTTAAAAAAGTTTAGTTTCCAGGATACAGTAAAATGTAACAGAAATAAAACAAGAAACATAATAATAAATTTTACGCTTACTTTCATGAAATTTGTTGGGACGAAACGGTTTCGGTTTATTACCTCTAACCGTTTATTCATTCATCTTTTCGAAATAAAATATTTATAATAAATAATAAAATGGCACTCAAAAGTGTACATCATAAGTGACTTAATCTACATATATGTAAGATGTAGTAATAGCATAATGTAAACAATGATGATCATTAATAACACACGCCGAATACAAAGCGAAATTGAAACTTCCCGCCATTAGAACGTTGATATATATCCCTTCTACTAGTGACGTCAGAGCTGAAAGGGGAGGGGACGAACCTTGGCTTTCTCCATAATCTAGGGGGCGTTGGTCAGGGCGGGTTCAGTCGACACAAAGAAGGACTTTGCCTGAAATGCAACAAACAAATTTCGTCCTCCACATACCGACCTGAATAAGAAATATTCGTATGTATGTATCAAATATGTAGATTTTTTTCTGAAAGAATATTTTGGATATTTTTTCGAAAAACCGGACTAACCCGAACCGAAACCGCAAGAATTAAAACTCACTCAGAAATCGACTCGAACCCAGAACTTTTAGTTTAGTCAACCCGACTTGAACAAAACAAGTCGGAAATTGTACATCAAATGTGACAAATGAGATGCATTTGTAGTATAAGAAGCTTTAAAAATATTCAGATCTAGGTGCAATAGCCGTTGAACTCTTATACAAACATGCATGAATACAAAATTTATTACGATTCTATTCATTAAATTCAGTAACTATAGTACTTCATCTTAAATAGGACGTCATCACCATGACGACCTGGAATTATGACCTATAATGGGATAGCATTGAATTCATGACGTAGGATAGGATTTAATAGAACGAAGAAAACTTTTATAAGTATCTTTTAAAGTTTTGTTCGACTTTCATAAAATTTGAAATGTTTCGAAAAAAAATTTGCAATGATGCTATAGATTCAATTTCAAATCATTCGGTTAGATAGTTTTTCGCTGTTATATGCGGAAAGACGGACCAGGCGATGACTGTAGGTGCTACCTATTTATATAACTACGAACGCACCTAAAAATAAGCGGCAAATCGATCCAATCCACGGGTCGGGTCGGGTCGGGTCGGGCCGGGCCGAAATCCAAATGTCAAAAAATTTTCCCCTACGGAAATTGAATTTTGACCCCGACGGGGAGATATGGCTCCCCCAACATCCATTTAGCGCCTGCGCCGCGCCTTTGTTTATAATATTGTCTGTAGGAAAAGAGTGTCTATAAAGAGAGTCTACGAAACTTGTCGATTTCGGAAACAAGGAACCCTCGAATGGGACTTGACATAAAACGCCCACAAAATTTATGTCCCATACAGACCGACACACACACCCGTTGGGCTATCTAGACACACAAACTTGATAAGTACCCATTTATGTCAGGGTCTAACTGAATGTGAAGTTTTATTAAATTCCGTGCAGTAGTTCGCGAGTGTGAGCGCCCACACAATGTGTGCCTCCTGTAGGCAAACATTTCCTAAAAACATTCATATCATGTTCATGACTTTTTTAAATTCTATGAATCCGTCGAAAACCGGATGTTGAATTTTTACCCGAAACCGATACTTTCTTCTTCTTAAGATTTAAGAAAATAAATATGTAAGATTTTGTTAGCTCTAAAACCTATTTTGATTGCCAAAATTGGGTGCAGCGATTTCGAGAAAAGAGGGACTTTTTTTTTATTCAAATCTACCCTATGTATATAAAATCCTAATGAATCGAATTGAAACGAATTTATGTAACGATTCTATGAAACGACTGATTAAACAACTGATTACGTTTCACGGCGATTTCTCCTAAAATATGAAATACTTTGCGATGAAATTAACACCGAAAATCCGTATTGATCCACAGATCTGAAAACTGGTATTAGAATTTTAAAATTAGAATTAGTTTTCGAAATATTAATTTTTTTCTAATTTTAAATACTTTTTTTCTAATGTTGGCAACTCAAATTTTAATCATAACAAAATATTTTTTTTCATATTTTAGAAAAGGTTATTTTAAATTAATTTGGCCTCCCTTAAATGTATGCTAAGAAATGCATTATGTTACTTTTATTCAGAATTAAATTTGTATTTAATTATCATTTTATTTAATACAAAACTTTCATTTAAAATTGAAACCTTTAAAATAAATGGCTTTTACTTCATTCTTTTTTTTGTAAACGAAACGAAAAGAAAAATATTAGACACAGATGTCATATACGCAACGGGGTACCTAATTGGCGCCAAAATGGTGTTATTTTGCCTGACATTGTAACCCGGCTATTGTTGCTTATTTATTAATAAATGTTTATGTTTCCTCCGTGCATCGTAATTGATAGTGAGAGGGCGTTGCAAGCGCTCTGGACTGAAGTGAGCGCGGGCGAGAAATCTCCGCCAGACCAGATGAGTAAGGAAGTTGAGTAAGATGTGTTCTTAAGACGTAAGCGCAGTGTATCAATCACTGCCAGTCCCTTTGGAATATTTTTGTAAATAATAAATGTTTTTGTTATGTGTTGTAAATGTGGACAATCCATCCAATACGCAACACACTTCATTTAGTATTTTTAAGCATTTTCTACAGTCCATTTTGAAGCTATCGCCGACAAAGCCCGTCGGGCCGTTGAGCCGGAGCGCTCATTTAGAACACTGTTTATAGAATCAACGCCCTTGGATTACTCGAATAACGTTGTTATAGAAATTATAGATACAATGTCTGTTACTCCAGCGATTTCAGGAACTGTGATCCTGAATCGAAAACGTGGAAATATACGCGGCCAGGCTACGAGAATATCAAATGCATTGAAAACGAAACTCGGCCCTACAGAACTAGATTTGAAATTAAATTCTCTTCAAACGTTAAAAAAGAAGACTGGTGAATTAAGGAACGAAGCCTACTCCATAATATCTGATGAGGATTTAGGGGATTTTGAAAATTCCTTGACCGAAATCGAAGAAGAGTTAGAAGCTATCGAAGTAAGTCTTCTTGATTTAATAAAGTCTAGTATTATTAATGTTGAAAGTCATAATAATAGTAATGATAGAGGCAGTTCTAATGAGGCAAAAATCAAATTGCCGTCAATTAATCTACCCCAATTTTCGGGTCGTTACACAGAGTGGATGAATTTTAAGTTACAATTCACCACTTTAATTGATAATAACGTTGAGCTAAATGATGCACAAAAGCTGTATTATTTACAATCAGCCTTAACTGGCCCTGTGAAACAATTACAAAATATTGATGATTCTTATACTTCTTTATTCGAAGCTTTAAAAAAACGATTTGAAGACAAAAGATTATTGGTGAATAGTCACATTTCAGAGTTATTGAGTAATAAAAAAATAAAAATTGAAAACGCGAAAGAATTACGCAATCTGTACATAATTTATTGAGCTATTTGAGAGCTTTAAAGCAGTTAGGACTGGAACATAACAATTTATCGGAATCCATTCTCATGTATTTTGTTTTACAAAGAATTGACGATGAGTTAAGAAAAGCTTTTGAAATGTCTCTTAACTGTAATGAATTGCCTGAATGGAATGTTTTTATTGATTTTTTATTGAAAAGAGCTCAAGCTTTAGAATATGTACAAAAAACCAACATCGTTACGAAACTTAGGTTTGAAATGACCCCTAAGCAAAAAAGTTTTGTTTTACAGAATGACAAACTTAACTGCGCATTTTGTAAACAACCACATTTGATTTTTCGATGTCAAAAATATTTAGATTTATCGGTTCAAGAAAGATTGAATCAAATACGAAAATTACAGTTATGCTATAATTGTTTATCTAATCACACCATTAACCGTTGTAATAAATTAAATAATAGATGCAAAACATGTTTTTCTAATCACCATACCACACTTCATGGAGCTACTTTTTCGAAATCTTATGAAAATAAACAAAGTAATTATATTCTGAATCAACCTCAGATCAAAAATGAAGAAAAAATAAATATTAATTCAGTGGAAATTATTTCAAATGCGAAGACCTTGAGCTGTCAAAATAATTATGATCAGAATTCTGACTCTGGCGCCAGCTATAACGCGTTAATTTAGACAGCTGTGGTTTATTTGAAAGGAAGCAATGATTCTTTTTTTTCCTTTTGTTGCAATATTAGATACAGCCAGTAACATATCTCTGATTACTTTTTCCGCAGCAGACATGCTGGGACTAGAAAAATATAAAGTAAGGTCAGTGATTTCCGGATTTAATGATGCAATCTGTAAAATTAAAAACAGAATACATGTCGAAATTTCAAACAAAGATAGAACATTTACAAAATTCTCTAACATGTTTTAAGTCCCTAAAATTACAGATTTAACCCCTACGTGTACCGCAGAGATTTCAAATCTGCACCTACCACAGAATTTAGTGTATGCGAACACAGAATGTTTTGAACCTCAGCGAATTCAGGTGTTATTGGGGGCAGATGTATATTATGAATTGTTATTAGCTGGTTAAATAAAAATTCCTGACACTTCTATAATTTTACAAAACTCTCACTTAGGATGGATTGCAGGTGGAGTTATACATGATAAAAATGAAACTAAATATAATTGCCATTTATTAGAAAATCAAGATGAATTAAATTTGAAGGCCTTTTGGGATTTAGAGACATTAGGAATAAGGGACGATCCAGGTAATGTAACAAATGAAGATATTCTAGAGGGGTTTCGGGAAAAAGTGCGGTTTACAAATAACAGATATGAAATCTGTCTCCCATGGAAACGGAAGTGGGAACAACTAGACAATAATTACAAGATAGCTGAAACACGGCTCGCTACTCTCGTAAAAAGAATGAAACGCGACACAAGTTTATATGAAAATTATCGTAAAATTTTAGATGAATACTTAGAAATGAAAATTATTGAAACTGTTCCTAAGTCAGAAGAAAATTCTAACAACCCGATTTTTTATTTACCCCACCATACGGTATTCAAAGAAAGACAGTGTACACTGTCAAAAATCTGCAGCATTTGCTGCATAGTCCCTCCGCCGCTATTATAGAATATCTCTATTCTGACCAACGAGAATGCTCCATAACATAGCCAAATGACCGTTGTCTATAAAAGCAGTGGAGTGACTATGCAGCAAATGCTGCAGATTTTTAACTGTGTATACACGAAATGTCGCATTGTTTTTGATGCGAGTTCCCATGAAGCAGGACAGTTATCACTAAATGACTGTTTGGACGCAGGCAGTAACCTAAATCAAAACATTTTCCATTTATTGATTTTTTTTTAGATTAAATAAAATTGCTGTTTTGGCCGACATAGAGAAGGCATTTTTACAAATTTCGATCAACAAAAAAGACAGGGACGTTTTAAGATTCCTGTTTATAGATAACAATCCTGTCAACGGTGATGAGTTTAAAGTTATTATGTACAGATTCTTACGCCTAACATTTGGTTTGAACTCAAGCCCATTTTTATTATCAGCCACCATCAAACAACATCTTAGTAAATTTAAGAAGGAATATCCGGTAGTAACCGAAATCCTCAACAGTTGTATTTACGTGAAAAATCTGAAAGTCTTATTCAGAATCACAAATGGTTGACTGGTCCAAAGTTTCTGAAGGACTCATTAGATATGTGTAATAATGAACAATCACCAGTAGTTCCAGATCAGGAGATCTATTTAAATGAACTAAAAAGAGACTCCGCGAACATTACTCATGACTTTACCACTTTGTCTATTTCTAATGAAATTTCTATGATTGAACATATTTTTTCATTAACTAATAATTTTGTGAAATTAATACGAATAATTAGTTTTTTTTTTTAGATTTTTTTTTTAACTGTCGCAATCCTCAGAAAAGAAGAAGTGGAGCTTTAAGCCTTGAGGAGATGAGGCAAGCCGAATTATTTTTAATTTGGTCAGCACAAAAGGGTGAGTTTCGAGAAGAAATAAAATGTCTCGAAAAAGATAAGCCTGTTCCACACAAAAGTAGATTATCTTTAAATGTATTCCTAGGAAATGAAGGGTTAATTAGAGTTGGCGGCCGTTTATCGCATGCCGATTTGCCGCTTAACTCTAAATTTCCAATTGTGTTGCCTGCCAATCATATGTTAACGGAAATTATCTTAAATTATTTTCATTTGAAATATTTTCATTTAGGCCCACAAGCCTTGCTTTTTCATGTTAGACAGAAGTTTTGGCCACTTAATGGCAGGAATAATTGCCGGAAAATTGTCCACAAATGTGTAACATGTTTCAAAAATAAGCCTGTTGTTAGCTCCCAGTTGATGGCCGATCTGCCAAGGGAACGTGTGACACCAAATTTTATATTTTCGGTGACAGGTCTGGATTACTGTGGACCTTTTTCTATTCAATTTAAAAATCAAAGGAAGGGCGTATTGAATAAAGTTTATCTAGTAGTGTATATATGTTTATGCACCAAAGCAATACACCTGGGCTTTGTTTCAGATCTCACAACTCAGGCTTTTATAGCTAGTCTAAAACGTTTCTTTGGCAGAAGAGGGAAATGTGCAAAAATCCTATAGGATAATGCAAAAACGTTCATCGGAGCTGACATCGAGTTGAAAAAATTGCATAAACTGGTTAGTTTCCCAGATGAGGAGTTGTGTAACTTTTTAACTCAGGAAGGTATCAAATGGGAATTTATTTCTCCCAAATCTCCGAATTTTGGTGGCATCTGGGAGGCAGCAGTAAAATCGTTCAAGTTTCATTTGAAAAGGGTAATAGGTGATCAAAAATTAACGTTAGAAGAATTTCTAACAATACTAGCGGAAATTGAGGGAGTTTTTAACTCTCGCCCCCTTACCCCACTATCCCCAGATTTTGAAAATTTTGAAACTTTGATACCATCACATTTTCTTATCGGTAGGCCAATCACTTCGATCTCCGAACCTCAACTAGACGAGATTAATGAAAATCGATTAGCCAAATGGCAAAGAATCACCAAATTTAGCCAACAAATTTGGAAAATTTGGAAGCGCGACTATTTGAATAATCTCCAACAGAGGGGGAAATGGAAATTTAAAAAGGATGATGTGCAGAAAGGAACTTTGGTACTAATAAAGCAGGAAAATTTACCTTCCACCAAATGGCTGGTTGGTAAAATAGTTGAAGTTTTTAAGGGAAGGGATAATATAATTCGAACGGTGAATTTACGCTTGTCAGATGGGCGAATTTTTAAAAGAAACGTCAGAGATGTTTGTATATTACCAGTTGAGTAACAAATTTCCTTTCTTTCCTTAAGCAAACTCTAAAAAAATATATTATTCTGTATTTAATCTAGTATTATAGTGAAATTATTCTTGTATTATTATTGTGTATGTAAGTTGTTATATCTTATAATTTTTTTCTTGTATGATAATTTTTGCAAATTTATAAGTTTATGTATATTGAAAATTGCATTTCAATCCCCGGGGGAGTGTTTCCTCCGTGCATCGTAATTGATAGTGAGAGGGCGTTGCAAGCTCTCTGGACTGAAGTGAGCGCGGGCGAGAATTCCCCGCCAGACCAGATGGTTTGGTTTGGTTTGTGTATATGACGGCCGATTATCAACACGTGGGATATAGGCCCACCAGACCAGATGAGTAAGATGTGTTCTTAAGACGTAAGCACAGTGTATCAACCACTGCCAGTCCCTTTGGAATATTTTTAGTAAATAATAAATGTTTTTGTTATGTGTTGTAAATATGGACAATCCATCCAATACGCAACACACTTCATTTAGTATTTTTAAGCATTTTCTACAGTCCATTTTGAAGCTATCGCCGACAATGTTTTTGACAGTTTATTTGAATTTATTTTCTTTTTATTTACAAAAAATGTTATAAATTGTTTATTTCTATAGTTATTAATGAATTTTTTTTATTTATTCTTATTTCATTTTAAAAATAACAGAAAATAATTTAAAAATACATGTGTAATAGGTATTTGAAAACGAGGTTTTTGCCAAATTGTCGTAAAAAAAAAGCACGCCAAACCCGGTGCGTATGTGACAATGCAACAAATCATGAGATTCAATTTCCACTTCAAAGCAACGTTTTAATGTTATTACTTCTAACGTTTACCAATTTCGCCAAATTATATAAATAGCCAAATTATACAAATTGACATTTTTTTTTTTAAATAACAACAGAACAAATAAATTAGTATAACATTAATAAAAATACAAATAAAACGTCGAAATAAAAATCACTTGATGGCGTGAACATGTGTAACTTCCTTAAAGTCAAGTGAATGTGACATTTACGATCAACAATTATTGGCATTTAATCTTATAGTTTAGCGACAGATTTTTGGTTGATGGGATAACCAAGTAGCACCGTTTTAATTTACCACTCGAAAAATAAAAAAAATGCTAACTGGCGAGTTAAAAAAAGCTATTGGCGAGATTTTCACCTGGCTAACATAAAAGTACTAGGAATTCTTTGTGATCATGGCAACTTTTATGTAGTTTTATTCGAAAAAATAATTTTGATTCTTTAATCAAAGGACATTTAATCATTGGAAACCTTTCTTATGAAAAGCGAAGGAATCAGCCCGTTGTTTATGGCAGTTACATGACTTGGACTATTATAATATAAACGAAATAATGGGGATAGAATAATATTCGGCGACTTATCACACCTGTGGCTGGCTAATATTAAAGAACCAAAATAGCCGCCTGGAATATAAAAAGCAAAGGGATCCGCCTGGAGCTGTTGATGATAGTCACATGACTTACACTATTATTATAGAGATTGTTTTCAATTTTAAAAACAGAGCAAAGAATAATATTTCCTAACGATTAAAAATTTATTTTCACGTGACTATTAAAAACATGAAAAAAAAACCTTTAAAATTACTATTAAATGAGTATGTGTTAAAGGCAGGAAAATATTGAAAATTATGTCCTGAAAATTGTATTTACATGTGAATATTAAAAGGGAAAGGAAACTTTTAAAATAATAAATACATTAATATGCATTTAACCCTTTCATGGACAAGGCACTTCTATTCGTAAAATCTTGAAATCAGTGAATGGCACCAGAATTTACAAACAAATTTCGAAATACAAAAATGCTTTTGTTCACTTACTTGATCACCCGACCGGAGCACCAACCAAAGAATGGCATAGGATGTAACGCTCCGGTTGAAAATCCCCACAACAATCACCGATGCCGGACATCGGAAAGCACCCAAAATAACAAGGAAAAAGGCACATATTCTATCGAACTTACATAGTAAATCGTAAATTTACAAAACAATTGATGTTGCTTTCATCATAATAATAAAAATAAAAAAACAATAGTGAAGTGACTTAAATGTATAACAAAAGTTAAGACTATAAATCCTTGTTCAAGATTATGAAGTGTAAATGTTCATTAAAGTTCACTGTTCCCTAATGTTCAAATGAGTTCAGTGTTCGAAAGAAAAATGTTCATAAAAGTTTCATATAAGAAAAACTAAGTTGAAGAAAGATCACCATAATGTTCAGACTTCAAGAGAAAATCACCGCCAACAAGTGTGTCAGACAAAGGACAGTTACTATAAAAGGCACAATGTTGAGCCTTTGATGTAGTGTACACTTACTCTTACACTTGATGTTTGTTCACTTACTTGATCAGGGACTTGATCACCCAACCGGGGCGCCCACCAAATTTGGCATAGGCCATATGCTCCGGAGGAGAATCCCCTCCACCACCAAACGAAAAAATTACAAGACAAGTTAACAGACGAACTTCACAAACGAAGTTTCGGCTTGACGACATTCTATATATAACAGATAAAAAGTTCTTGATTCTAGTAAAGTCCACAAGTTCGTAAAAAGTAATAACGAAATAAAAAAGTCAGTTACTTTAACTGTGAACTAACACATACATGGCAAAACAACAAATGTGTACCACCGGAGACAGAAAAAGTCCTCCTTTGGAAACATCTACCACCGTATGTAAGGGCTACAAACTATAAATGTATATTTTAAGAAACAAAATCCTAGTCTATTGAATCCAAACTGTTAATCCTGTTGACTAACCAAAATAAATAGTAAAATTCTCTACCAGCACTAATAATCTGTAGAACATCAATCCGGAAAACTTGAAGAAACTTGATGAGGATTAAAAACACAAGTCCATAAGAGAGAAATGTCCATAAAAAAGAAATGTCCCGTAAAAACAAAAGTTTATTAAAAAAGTCTCTAAAATTGATTGTCCATTAAAAGAGAAATGTCCAGTTTTAACATTGTTCATGACAGGATTCAATAGTTTTGTTAAACACAGTAGTTTAGAGATTACTAAACTTAAGCACCCAAGCTTGAGCACTAATAAAAAAAAAAAAAACACCATAGCCACAAATCAAGCTGTAACCAGAGGAGCAACACTTTAAAAATATATAAAAAAATAAATGAGCTGTAAATCAAAAAGAATACTTTATGAATGAAAATGCCTTGTTTAAGCTATTGTAAATCTTTTTAAGTTTACCATAATTGGATCTCGAATTGAGGATGTTGCAAATGTTCCATTCCACCGATCTGTTTCAATGGAAATAAAAATGAGTATCTGAGACCTGGCAACTATCAAAAAGATAATGACGTACATCACCCCTTTTATGACAAAGACATCTGTCTATATCCCTACATCCTATCTTATATAAATAGGTTGGGAATGCACCGTGAGAAGAATAAAAGTATGCACAGATTTGTGAATAGCAAAGATAATCTGTATTTACATGTCTTAATAAACTGAAGGCGTCCCTACCCTTGTTACTATTATCCCAATGATGCTGCCAGTCACAAATAATCTTCCTTGTCAAAGCCGAATTAAGGTAACTTATAGGTATAGGTATGTCTTCTTCTTTATCAAAAATTCCATCCATAATCACAGATTTTGCCAGGTAGTCTGCTCTTTCATTCCCCTGTATACCAACATGGGCCTTCACCCAGCCTATATGGATAACTTTTTTATTCAATAAACGTAAGTTAGTAAAAATTTTCAACAACAAGGAATCTGTAGGAAATAGTCTCTGAAGAGCGCTGTAAGATGATAAGCTATCAGTGTATAGATGGAAAACTTTAAAAGCTGTAGATCTGCAAGAGTCAATTGCTTCTGAAATTGCCACCAATTCGGCTTGATAAACTGAATTAAATGACCGAAGTTTAACTCTGAAATCAAATATAAAAGCTTCATGATAATAAACTGTAAAGGCAGACGCAACACCCTCATTCATCTTTGACCCATCAGTGAAAATTACTGGATGGTTATAGATAGGAACCGAGTCAATCACTGGTCTTACAAAGTTGATATGATGTGAATAACAAAAATACGGATAATCATATGACTTAATTTTGTTCATCAACTTACTAGAATTCACCAAGATATCATTATTTTCCATGGAAGAATTACCATGTATCACATTATATTTTAGTGAAGAAGCCGAGAGTTCACTTACTTAATAAAAGGGAAATTTTCATCCCAATATTCTGATGCTAATGTGGCATTTAAGAATTAAAATTAAGTGGTCCAAAAATTAACCACCGCCCTTGAGGGGGTTAAAGCAGCAAATTTTATTAATTGTAATATGTCAATCGTTTTATAACGCTGTTAAAAATACCGAGAGACAAAGACTCTGTTTTCTTAATTCATTTTATTTTAGCTTCTTTTCAAATGTTTAATTGATCTTCTTTAACCAAACACGAAAACAACCATTGGATGTCTAAACAGCAACTGATTCTACCTTAAATTTTTGCAATCAAGGGGAATTGAATAGAAACCCGTTTACAGGGAGATCGCTACAGGTTTTTTCAGTATAATTCAATCTTCTCTAATCTTTTTAAAACCGATCAGATTAGCGTGCTTTTAGATTCTACAGTGTCTGAACGGGGGTTGGCGAGCGTAGCTTGCAGAAGACAGAGCCAACCTAGTAGTATTATATATATTTCAAGTTAATTGCTTAATAGGCACAAAGGCCAACCTAGTGAAAAAGATTGGCATTTGCGCCTATTAAACAATTAATTTCAAATTTGAATTTCATTTGAAATATTGTATGCAGGGCAAATGTTTCTCTCTGGCAAAAAAAAATCCATGAATTAATATATAGTAATACAGTAGAACCTCTTTTATCCGAAACTCTTTTAACCGAAATCCATTCTTAAAGTTTTTTTTTAACTATCATATTCCTTGTGTGCAAGTGGTCCTTTCCAAACTACGAGTACTACATATAAATATTTTTGATCCCCTTTCTTAGAGTTCTTTTGAATTTAACTTGAGCTCCCTTAAGCTGCGGAGTGGAACGAAGAAAACGGACAAATTAGCAATTCTGAAGCTTTTGAATGTATTGCAAAAGGTTTGGCATGGCTGGAGTAGCAGAAAGACTGTGATACTGGTGAACTAATAATATTAAAAAACTCCGTGATAGAGCTTGAAAGCAAAGGCAATCGAAACTGCGACAAACAAAATATTTTTTCAAAGCCTTGTGATATATGTAAAATGTACTTTCAAAATTTAAATTCAGGAAATTTATTCTCGTTTCTATTTTGCTATTGCTTTATTTTTATTAAGCACTTGTTACCATAATAAGAAATATTGCATACATTGCTCCTTAATCTTAAAATTGAAACATTCTCGATGATCCGAAAATTTCGATTTTTCGAAAGAGGGTTGGTCCCAATTACTTCGGATAATCGAGGTTCTACTGTATATATATATTTAAAATATTAATATTCACAAGCGATCGTTCGGAGGAAATTTATTGCTAGCCAAAAAACAACATCTGATAAAAAAAAATGAAGAAATAAAGCACCACTGATTCACATAATGAAAAACGAACTGACTGCGTAATAAAGTACTGACCCTGTTTCTTTAAGGGGCTACTTCAGTCACTTGGAAAGACTCGCTCGCTAATGCTAATCCTATGGATGATTTTTTTTTCAGATATCTCGTTTGCATTTTAATATTTTTAGATATTTATCTTGCATTGGATAGCTGTGATCGTTACATCTGCCTTTTTTACTTTTTCCATTTTGTTTGCAAATGTGTTTTTCAAGAGGATGCTTTCACTTTCGAAATCGGTTCCGAAAATGAAATTGCTTTAATTAAAATTATCTGTAAACAAAATCGAAAAAGTAAAGAGCGTCCTTTGTACAGATCGATCTCAGCTAGCCAATGCAAAAAATAAGATAAAATAAAATAAAAAAAAAAAAAAAATGTTTAAAAATACTGAAATGCAAACGAGATATGTTAAAAAATTCTTCAATAGGATTAGCATTAGTGAGCGGGTCTTTTCAGGTAACTGAAGTAGCCTCTTAAAGCCAATACGTGTTTAAATAACAATGTATACAATAAATTAAATCGGAAACGATACTACTTAACTTTGAAGACGACATCATTCGGGGGGATTTGCAGCAATCCCGAAGATAAAAAATCTACATACACACGGAAAGTGTGTCAGAAGAAAAGAGTTGTAGAATCGATGACGAGTAGTCAATGGACAGCATTCATGTGACGTCACAGTCGACGCTAAAAAGTGCGGAATACCCACTTTACAATTATTTATTAGTTATTGACGGTTTAGACTATTTATTTTCTTAGTTTTTCCTAACACGAGTAAAGCACCGTAATTTTAAATGAATGACACTTTGTTTGTCAGAGTTCTTTATTAGTGAACATTTTTAAGGCATAGACATATAAAGTACTATGTAATTTTTTGATTTACGAAAACATTTTCTTCCATGGAATTTTTCTTCTGCTTTCTTTCACAAACACAGAATAAAAAACTAAATAATCTTATAAAATACGATGTTACATTCAGATAAAATTTACTTAAAAAGGTCCTAAAAATACATAACAGGTTTTCACAACATGAAAACCGTCAAAGATCTTAAAAACACCCGAGCGCTTTCAACTGCACTGCAACAGTTGTCATCAGGGGAAAATCAGAGGAGTGAAAGTTCATGGAAAATTCTCTGCTTAAGTATCAGTGGACGAGTCTATTTCAAAGGAAGGGAGGAGGGGGGGGAGGGGTAAAAAATGAAAATGATTATGTTTCAAAATCGCTAGAAATATCTAGTATGCTATCCCAGATCTTAGATATTTTGTAGGATAAAGTATCGTTGCATGTATTCTTCCTTTGAGTTAAAATTTCTATTGATTCTCTGATTATTGATGTGTAGTAATTTGAAGTATGGGCTATGACTCTTGCTTTACTGAAATCAATGTGAATATCTTGTTTTTGGTTTAATCTGGATAGAGCAGTAGAGGGTTTGTTATACTTTATGTCTGTAATATGTTCTTTTCGTCTGTCTTTAAATTTTCTAGTGGTCATTCCTATGTATTTGAGTTCTTTCTGATTAACTATGTTTGTGAAAGGTATTACATATATGCCAGAAGTTTCATCGTTAGGGATTGGGTCTATTTTCCGGTGTACAAGATCTTTTAATTTAGCAGATGGTTTTGCGATTACGTATATATTATATTTCTTTAATGCATAACTAATCCTTTCATATAACTTAGGTGTATAATTAAAATTATAAAACTTGAGATTATTTTTAATGCTATTTATGGTTGATTCTCTATGCTGAATATCAAAGATTAATTTATTGATACATTGGGGGGGGGGGGGACCATTTTCTATTGCAATCTTCTTGATGGTGAGTAACTCTGGTTGTAGGTATTCTCTTGTACAATATTCAATGGCTCTATTTATATAAAATTTATAAGCTGCAGTTTTGTATTTAAATGGGACATTACTATTGTAGGATATTGTACTATTTGAATTGCATGGTTTCCTGTAAATTTTCCTATCAATATTGTATGTTGTATTATTTCTTATTAATTCTACGTCTAAAAATGGTAAGGATCCTTTTTCTTCGACTTCCAATGTGAATTGTATATTTGAATCAAGGTTATTTAGCTGTATTTAAAAAGTCATTCAAAGCGGGGATACCATGGTTCCAAATTAAAAATATGTCATCGACGTAACGCAGCCATAGTTGAGGTTTCAGGTTTGATTTACATATATCTTTCTCAAATGGTCTAAGTTTCAGTTCCGCTAACAATCCTGAAATGGGTGAGCCCATTGGGGCACCCTCAGTTTGTTTATAAATAATCTTATAACGAAAGAACATAGATTATTTTTACTGCCTTTTCGACTATTGGAAAATATTAATTTTAGTGCTGCCACCTGCTGGTATTTTCCAGAACATTTTCTGCAATGACTGAAAAAACTTGTTTAAGGTTTATTTTTGCAATTGTTTATTGATTAATGCCTATTTAAATAAGTGATTTCATTAATTTTTAGAACATATATAGACTTCCGCCCCCATGTACAAACACAGTGAAACATAAAATAAATGATAGAAAGTTAAAAAAAATTACTGTAATATGACTTAAAAATAATTATTCTACTGCTGCCCTCTACAGGCAGATTTTACAACATTTCCAAGTAGTTACATCATTTATTATTTATTATAATATAGGGTAGATGTGGCAGTATTGGGCAACCTTAAGGAATTTCTTTTAAAAATATCTTTAAATTCGAAGTTCTAATTATTATTTTTAAGCTCTTTTAATATTATATTAATCTATCAACACTATTTAAACCATTCTCATGGTCATATTTCCCAATGCCAATAAAAAATTTAATTGTAAATAACAAAAATAAATCAAAACATCAAAATTCCAGTAATGGACACCCTTAAAAAAGTAACAGATAATTGTTTTTATGGTTGTACATATTTAGAGTCAGAATCTAATAGAAAACGTACTAATGAACTAAATATTCATTTTCAAATACATTTAAAATTTAAGATATCAATAATTAATAAAATATTTATCAGAATAGTTCATAATTTAAATTAAATACTGTCATTACCAAAAGATCAAAATTTTAATTATTTTACACTGTAAATATAAAATACTAAATTTCAACGAATTACAGTTATCAAATTATTGAGAGAATGTTAAATCCGTTAGTAATTAAAAAATGCATCGGCTTAAAAAAGCAACAACTACTAAGTACCAGTGCATGGAATTGTATATCCCACTATTCTTAACAGTTAAACTTTCTGAATCTACTTGATATACTGATTGTTGTAATTATTAATACAAGTATGAAATAAATAAGACTATGCGTTGAATGTTTTAAAAGAATTTTTTTTAAATAAAACTGCAAAACAGGCATTTGAGATGGGCCTCGTCTGCACATTTACCAGTCTCATTACTACAATTTTGTTAAAATTATAGTTTTTTTAAGTACAGAGTTGTTTTGTCAGCTATGAATAATCAAACGTTTAAGAAATAAAATAATAGAGTTTTTAAACAATTTGCGTGACTTAAAAAATAGTCTTTATTTGGGAAGAGCTTGATCCCCATGAGTTCCTCCTTTCTTAATGCCTTTAAACATTATTCTATGTTTCCTGGTTGGTTTGGTTGATTGCAAGATTATAAAATAGGCAAAACACAGTTATTTTTTAAAGTTAATTTAATTACAATCTTAGAAATTTTACTAATTACAAAAAATTAATAAAGGCAGTTATTTAGAAAAAAATATATATTGCTTTTAAAATCTGGCCAGTGCAATTTAAAAATTAAATTTGATTATTTAGCTTTTCAGATAAATAAAAAGATTTTGTGTACTTTCAACATTACTGAAATGGCACTTTTATTAATGTCCACATGGGACGTCCATTACTAGAAATTGACTCATAAAGCGTTCCCGTAATAGACATCGGTTCTAAAACCTTAAAAATAAATTAAATTTTGTAAATTGCCATTAGTATATAAAAGCCAAAGTTTTCTGTTACTATCAAAACAAAAATATGTAATTTTTTTGCAGTAAAATAAAAAGATATAAATTAACCAAGTCAATCTCTTAGAATGATCATTAAGATTTTCACTAAAAAACAGTGAAATTGTGAAACATTAATTTCTACGTCTTGACTGGTTTGATTAAGAGTGTCAGTAATAATCTATATTATAAAGCATGCAAGGCAAAGTTTTGGAAAAATAATAAATAGTAATTCATTATTTTTTTATAAACCCAAAACTTTAACGGTTGTCCATTACTGGCACATCTACCCTCTACATATGTAACTGAAGTTGAAAAAGTCATATAACGTGTTTCTCAAAATTATTTTACAGTGTAGTTCCATTTGGCTCACTTTTGTTTTCAGTGCATTTGAAAAGCACGTATGTTGCCTCGTTTAGGATTGAGAAGGATCGTTCTCAAAATAGCTGGAGAAGTAGCCACGACTGTTGCATATCCAAAGACTCAACAAAAAGATTAAACTGTCCATAGGAGACGATTCTGGACAGTGGTCAAATGAGTGCTGTGGCTCGACTATCCATAAATTTGTAGGGCGTAGCTCAGCTACCTTAGACTACGTTATATACGAAGGGTTCACAATCATAGTAGACCAAGTCCATTTTGGAGGTGCATAAAATCTGTTTTCTCCACTTCTACAATGAAGCAAGTCTGTAAACAGATGCCATATATGAGAGGCCTACAGTGTCCTACAGTGGGTTCACTGTAGGACAGATTTTGTACGCCCTCTAAATGGACTATCCACTTTTTTTTCTAAATGGACTTGGTCTACTATGGTTGTGAGCCGTCATATAATGGTATACTAAATTTCAAGGATGATTCAATGTTATATATATTTTTTTACTCTACTAAACAAATGTATTTACAGGAACAATAGGTTTGTAAGGCAACTGACAGTGATTGGTTCACTGCACTTACGTCTCAACTTATCTGGTGGGAGATGACCCGCTCCTCGTTACAGTCTTGTACGCTCAGATGCGCCCTTTATCAAAACAATTTTCAAGAACGAAGGAAACACAAGTATAAAGTATAAAATTCATACATTAAACTATCACACTATTTATTCTAATGTACGACATAACTTGGATGTTTTTCGTAGATACAAATGCATATGTGTAGGTGTGCATGCAATGTAATCTTACATCAGGTTACAGTAGAAAATGAGACAAAAAAGCGAATCGATTTGTTGAGACCAGTGTTAAGATGTGAAATCCCAGAAATATTTTAAAGAGTATAACGATATGGAGGCAGCCACAGTCGTCCGACATATTAAAAACCCTGCCTTGCTCAAACCCGCTGTTTGATGTTTTAAATATATTGATTTTAGCTTTAAAATGTGCTACTGGTGGTATCATCCGTGATCGGGACACTACCATTCAGTTCAGTAACTGAAGGAAGGGAACTCTGATTCTGCTTGTTTCGCGAGTATCAGTGGTTACATGATACTTCTGATAAAAATGAATAGCAAAAACATGCAACATCTCCAATCAATGGAATATAAAGATTCACAGGTCAAGAGGATGATGGACGTTGTTTGAATGGCATACCTGCCAACATGTCAATTTTTAAAACTATACAACTAATGAAGAATTTAGGGGTTGCCTGGACACCATTCTCCTAGCCTGTTGAATATTATTGACTCACAGCACTCAGCATTTCAGCTTCCTTGAGCTGCAGTGGTTATGAAAAAATTGCTTTCAAACCCACTTGAAAGAGAAGTCTTTTTATCAGGACATATTGGGGCCGTACATATACAACTTCATCATCTTTGTGAGAATTTTTGACCACCATCCCTCTTACGTTATCTTTCCTAGACACCCCCTCCCCTTCCAAAATTCCACACCTAATTATATTGTTATCAGTGTCATAAAATTCTTCTTTATTTTTACAGTTTTTTTAATTTCCCTTTTACATGTTTGTAGTGACATACTTATACAGTTATACATTTACTATCCACATATTAAATTTAACTATGAAAAATGTTTTACATAAAGGTTTACTGAAATCTAATGTATAGGTCAAGAGTTATTTACTTATTATTACAAATACACCAAACTGTATAAGAAGCGTAAATTTTTTATTTAATTACTAAATGCTAGAACATAAAATGTGACAACAGTAAATGCAATGGCATATGCAGGGTTCATACTCAATTTTGGAAAAAAAGTATACATTTTAAGGAATTGTTTATTTGGTATGAGAAATAATGTGTGTCTCATACCAAATGGTTATCAGATCATCATAAGGGTTATCAGATAATACTTTGGAACATATTTTACAAATAAGAGGTTTTCTTTTCTCTAAAGTGAGCCAAGCGATGTCTTCTTAGGTTACTATTATCAGAAAATCCTATGGAACATATTTCACAAACAAAGGGTTTTTCTCCTGTATGCGTCAGGAGATGGCTTTTCAGATGACCACTCTGAGAGAATCCTTTGGAACATAATTCACAAACAAAAGGTTTTTCCCCTGTATGGATCAACAGATGTTTTCTTAGAGTACTCTTACCACTAAATCCTTTGGAACATATTTCACAAAAAAAGGATTTTTCACCTGTATGAATTAAGAGATGTCTTGTTAGATCATGATTGCGAGAAAATGCTTTGGAACATGTTTCACAAACATAGGGTTTCTCTTTTGTATGCATTAAAAGATGCTTTCTTAGACTATTCTTATTAGGAAATTGTTTGGAACATCTTTCACAAACAAAGGGTTTTCCTCCTGTATGCATCAAGAGATGTCGACTTAGATTACCACTCTGAGAGAATCTTTTGGTACATAATTCACAAACAAAAGGTTTTTCTCCTGTATGGATCAAAAGATGTTTTCTTAGAGTACTCTTATCAACAAATCCTTTGGAACATATTTCACAAAAAAAGGATTTTTCACCTGTATGAATCAAGAGATGTCTTGTTAGATCATGATTGCCAGAAAATGCTTTGGAACATGTTTCACAAACATAGGGTTTTTCTTTTGTATGCATTAAAAGATGCTTTCTTAGATTACTCGTATTAGAAAAAAGTTTGGAACATCTTTCACAAACAAAGGGTTTTTCTCCTGTATGCATCAAGAGATGACTTCTTAGATTACCACTCTGAGAGAATCTTTTGGAACATAATTCACAAACAAAAGATTTTTGTCCCGTATGAATCAAAAGATGCTTTCTTAGAAAACTCTTATTATTAAATCCTTTGGAACAAATTTCACAAACAACTGGTTTTTCACTTGTATGAGTCAATAGATGTTTTCTTAGATCATGATTGCCAGAAAATGCTTTGGAACATGTTTCACAAACATAGGGTTTCTCTCCAGTATGAGTTAAGAGGCTGCTTCTTAGATTCCTATCCTGAGAAAATCCCTCAGAACATGTTTCAAAAAGGAAAGGTTTCTCTCCTGTATGTGTTAACAGATGTTTTCTTAGAGTACTCTTAGAAGAAAATCCTTTGGAACATGTTTCACAAACAAAAGGTTTCTTTCCTGTATGAGCCAAGAGATGTCTTCTTAGATTACTATTCTTAAAAAATGTTTTGGAACATACATCACAAGTAAAAGGTTTTTCTCCTGTATCAATGGAGGTATGTTTTTCTTTATCACCATTTTGAGGAACAAAGTACTGTTCACTAGAGGAAGATTTTTCTTCCGTAATTGATGACATTTTCTTAAGTGAAAAAGTTTTGTTTTGGATTATAACAGAAACTTCTTTAAGTATTAGCATGAAGAGATTGTTGCCATTTTCATCCAAGAAAATGACTTAAACTTCAGTAAAAAAGTTTTATCTACCTTTGAATCTAAAAACAGGAAGAAAAATAATATACAACACATTTTTTAATTAACTGCACTAAATTTTAACTCTGAATTCAATATCAGATTTTTCAAGTTTTATTACTTTATCAATAAATTCATACATTACAAATATTGGGGGAATAGCTCAAAACTTAACAAATAAATTTATTTACAAAAGCAACAGGTTTACAAGGCGACTGTCAGTGGATGGTTCATTTTGTTTGTGTCTCAACTCATATGGCGGGAGAGGTCTCCCGCTGCTTGTTATAGTTTTCTGCGCTCAGTTGCACGCTCTATCAAAACAATTTTTGAGAACGGAGAAAAAACTACCCCGGTGATTAAAATTCAATTTTCAATATAAATCGAACACAGAAATTTGCAAAAATTATCACACAAAGAAAAAATTATATGCTATACACAAGTTACGTGCAGCAATAAATGTACTGTGATGCTATTAATTAATTACTCAAACTATATACTGAAGAGTTCACATAAGGGAAGAAAGGAAATTTGTTACCCCCCCCCCTCACACACAAAGGGTAATGTGCAGATCAGTAACATTCCTCTTAAGAATTTGTGTCTCAGGCAAACGTAAATTTACCAGTCTTATTATACTACCCTTTCTCTTAAAAACTTCAACTATTCTACCAACTAGCCACTTGGTAGAAGGTAAATTTTCCTGTCTTATCAGTACCAAAGTTCCTGTCTGTAGATAATTTTTTTAAACTTTCATTTTTCCATCTGTTGGAGATCATTCAAATAATCTCACTGCCATTTGGCTTTGTAGCGTTATATTTATGAGCTCTGGTGAATTCCACCCATTAAAATAATCACTAAAAGCAAAAAAATAAAACAGATGAACTCCTGTTATGTCTGGCGCAAATTAAGTACTGACACTGACCAAATTAGAAACAATTCGGCCTCTTTTAATTCTACAATCTTAGGGTTTTCCTGCATTTTTATAAGAATACTTGTAAATTCCAGGATATATATTTATTAATCGCAGTTACATGTTATAATATCTTTAATATCACTTCTTTTTATATATGGTTCAAAATAAAATTCTGTTTAAAATATTTTTTGTCTACAGCCATTAACATGTTAACATAATTTCTAGAAACGGAAAAATCCGGGCCAGCCGGTTAAAGGGTTGGCCCACTTCTCTTTTCATTGAACAACTAAATTTGAATTTTAAAATAAAACTAATTATGCAAATTAACTTAATAAAATTATTAGACAAGGAAAAAAATAGGGTCCATCATATAAATTTCATTAGAAATGGTCAAGTATATATATAGAGAGAGAGAGTGGAGAAGGTCCAAATACCGGCTACTAGGTGTTCCGAGAACTGAGCTCAGTGGAGCCTAGCGGCGATAGACAGAGTTTGGAATTTTAATTGAGAGAAGAAAGTTACGAGACATATGTCGCTGAAGTCTGTCTCATTTACAAACAGCAAATGCAAAAGTGTCGAAACGACGTAATCTGGAACATCAAAAGTTTTTCAGATATGTGTTTCTCATTTTTTTAAATATACTAATCGTATATTAGCTTGAATTGATGATTAAGTTATTTTCTAGACATATTTAGCCCTCTATTGCCGCGCGCACGTTATTGGTATTTTATTATATGAATGAGTAATACCGATTTTAACTTAACCACAGCAGTAGTCCGAATACCGGCTACCTTGAGCGGTCTAAATACCGGCTAGCCGGTGTTTGCAACTCTCTCGGTTGCTCTGGTTGAAGGGGAGGAAAAAAATAATTTAAATAGTTCCATAATTAATAAATTAATTTAAATGGTTCAGAAATAGTCCCAGTCCCATTTCGCAATATGAAAAAAAGCAATCGCGGCCGTAATTCTTCAGGAACGATACTGACTACTGGATCACTTCACAAAAAAGTGCTGTTGGACACTCCAAAATTGCTTGCAGTAAATGTGAAAAGAAAGAAGAAAAATGACGGAGGAAAACAGGTCAAAGGGGCATTTAATTTCAAATTTTGGCAGAAATTGGTATTTTAATAAGTGAAAAATGAAGATATCCAACAGAGGAAGATGATGCAATTTGTATCTTCTGCATGGGTGCTTTTTCTGCGGATAAGAGTGAGGATCGGGGATTCTGGGCACAATGTTAAGAATGCGATATGTGGGTCTATAGCGACTGCACCGACGCAGACAGTGATATTATGTTTGTGATTTTTTCAGATAAAATCATTCTCATTTCAATCATCAAGCTTTTTTTTACACGTTAAAAAACAAAACAAGAAACATAATGGAAAGAAGACTGTGAGAGATAGTCGTTAAGAATTTTAAATATTTCACAAAAATGTTTGTTTATTAACCCATTTAAGCCGTTGGCAAGAAAACTTGCCATGTAAGGTGAACAAAACTTTTAAATTTGAATACCAGTACTTTAGTTTGGAAATTTTCACATTATCTAATCTCAAATTTTGAGCGATTAAATAATTCAAAATTACAATGTTTTAAAAACTGGTGAGGGAGAATTAAAAGAAATGTAAAACAGGCTCGTCTTTAATGGGTTAATAATTGCGTATTTTTTCTGTGCATAAGAAATGTTATTAATCAACAAAATTTATTAAAATAATATACTAATTGCTTAGTAATTGTCATTAGTTCTATTTGTGTGATCTTCTGGGAAAATAAAGTTAGGTAGCCGGTATTTAGACCCCATTTTCAAAACTCAAAATTTGAAGACTTTCGGAATTTTGCTTTTTATAAACAGAAAACGCTTTTTAAACTGATTTTTTTCCTATAAACAAGTGTAAAACATGTCAAGGTACCCTGCTGTCACTTTTTCTTTTACTAATTTTGAAAATTGTATGATCTAGATTGAAAACAAAAGTGGTAGCCGGTATTTGGGCTTTTATCTCTATATATCGTGGTTTGCATCATTAATCTTTGGTCGTTGTTACCAGGGCTGCGGAGTCGGTGGGGAAAATGGCCGACTCCGGAATATTTTAACGACTCCGGGCAGACTAATATACTAGTGTGCCATTCTGGTTAAAATGATGATGGAATATAAAAAAAAAAGCTAAAATCTCATTATTTCGCATTAATTCTCTTTATAGTGTTTCAAAAAATATATATTTTTTCCACTTTATTAATTTTACAACTTCGCGCCCGAAAGCTCAACTATCAAAGTCTAAAACACACAGAATGGAAATTTTACTATTTTGAATCTGTGAGCTGAGCAGAAAAAACAAAATCGTTACAATTTAGTGGTTTATTTTGCTGTGTTTTCCAGACTCGAAAAATTTCTATGGAAAGGAGGAAAAATAAAGATAAAAACTTTATTATTTTGGAAATAATTCGGATTCTATAAATTCTAAGGGAAAAAAATTAAATTACATTTTTTGAATTAATGTTTACAAGTTTGGCTTTATTTCGAGTTATGCAGCCCTGAAAAAACCGAAATTCAAATGGTGATATATAACGAAATTTCGTTATTTTGGGTACCGCCGACTCAGAAAAAAAGAATTACACTTTCATGTTCACAAAAATAAATAAATAGAAGAAGGGTATTTCAAAATTTTGACTTTTGGCCATACTAACAGGAAAAATTTGAGCAGGGAAAAAGACTTCTATTAAAACGATATACCAGGTTCTTAGTTCTTTTGCCTCCACAAATAGCACAAATTTATAATTTTTGCATTACCTCTGGTAAAAGATCTGCATGAGCCAAAATGTTAAGGCCGTCCCTAAAAAGTTCGGCTGTACCTTTGTATTTATTCTCACCCCAATCATGCCCATTCTAAATTGTTCCCATTTTATCGAGTAATTTGATTCTTTTAAATTTGTTATGTTTGGCTTATCAGTCTGCTCAATTTTTTTTATCAGTCTGATCCGGCCCGCAAATTCACAAACACTCAACGTCGCAGCGCTCTTAACGCCAACCTCTGTTGCCAAGCGCTTTGGTGAGAAAATGAACTGTGACGCGCATGCATGCATGCTGCAGTCTATTTCTAATATCGTAGTTCGAAATTTGCATGTGCGAATATTTATATCCGCTTTATATGAATATTTTGGATACGCTTACAAAGTTCAAAGAGTTTTTTTTTTTAGCTTTCGCAGATTAATTCAGTCTACACAAATTGATTATACTAAGTCAAATATTGATGCTGTTAGAATAAGATTATCGCTACAAAGTAAAGATGCACATTCTAAATGAATACAGCACTGCAACAATCCCACAAATTCAATAATAAAGTAATGATCATGTTTAGGTTTTTACTTTTTGAAATTCATCCTAATTAAGTAAAATTTTTGATTTATTTTAAATAAATTTGATAGCCGTACAGAGAAGAAAATTAATTGAGTATTCCATTAATGGATAAATATGGAAAAAATTAATAAAAAGGAGAAATGGATAATATATCCTAAAATCTTTGAAATAAATGCAATTTTGTAAATGGCCATTAGTATATAAAATTCAAAGTTTTCTATTACTTTGGAAAGAAAATGCAAAATTTTTGCTTCTTAAGTGGTTTGATTATGAAGCATGCATGGAGAAATTATGAATAAAATAATAAAAACTAAATTATTATATACTATTTATTTACGAATCAAAAACTTTGTGTGTGGGGGGGTTCCATTACTGGTCAGGAGACTATGCAGGCTTTTTTTTCGGGGGGGGGGGACATTTTGTAAGAAAACAAAAGTTATTTATGTGAATTATTTATATTTATGTGAAAAATAAATTTTACAACGAAAGATGAAATCCAGTTACTCAAATCTGAACAAAGTATTAATAATAACGGCTTTAAGTCATCCTGTTAAGTTTTGTTTTCTAGTGAACTTGTTTTGTTTACAAAATGCATATTTTAAAATCTGACAAAATAAGAAATAATTAATGAAGGGTATGTTTTTATGAAATGAGCTTTGTGAAGGGGCCTATTTTATTAAGAATTTTGTGAAGGGGCCATTTTTATTAAAAATAATTTGGTGAAGGGGCTTGTTTTATTAAATTGATTTTTTTTCAAAAGTGCCAAAAATAGGCCCCAAATTTTGCCTGGATCGTTCCTGCTAGCTATTTTTAACTTATTGTCAATCATCAACAAAGCACTTATCTGAGCATAGACGCAACAAGTAACTAAGACAATTATGGTAAATTTTCATTTATTTATGGTGATCATTTAAAAAGAGCGGATTATATATTATTTATATTACTTATATTATAGAGCAGAATATATATATATATACTTATATAAATATAACTTATATTTATATTACTTATTTATATTATAGAACGGATCTATAAGAATAAACATTTCACTTATTCACAATATACATATACATATCATAATTGTTCAGAGGATGAAATAAGGACTTGTTATTGTAATGTATTTAGTAGTTATGTTTGCACTATATGGCAGCACATACTACGTACCACTACAGAAATAAATACTTTAGCTTGGAAAGAAAAAAAATACAAAGTTATAGAGCAGATCTATGAAATTAAATATTTGACTTATTCACAATATGTAATGCATGCATATATATTACAATTATTCAGAAGGTAAAGTAATGATTTAGCACTCGTATTCTTGCAAGTATTCCACAAACAAGAAACACGCAGTTGAATGGATAAATTAAAGTAGCTTCAGATTTTTGCAAACATATTTGTATAAGAACACACGCATGTGCGTCAAAGTTCATTTTCTCACCAAAGTGCTTGGCAACAGAGGTTGGCATTAAGAGCGCTGGGACATTGAGTGTTTGTGAATTTGCATCCGGCTCATTAATATAAATTGTCTTAATTC
The DNA here is from genome assembly GCA_963932465.1 of Maratus speciosus. Taxonomy (NCBI): domain Eukaryota; kingdom Metazoa; phylum Arthropoda; class Arachnida; order Araneae; family Salticidae; genus Maratus; species Maratus speciosus. The sequence goes on from OZ010794.1 coordinate 86,582,930, forward strand.
TACTTACACGACCTGTTTGAAAAATTGCCTTCAATTTCTGAGCCTTGGGTTCTTGCAGATCTTTGTACCTCAGGTATTATCTGCAAACTTCAATAATATCAGGGGAAGTACAAGTACTTATATACTAAATGTAAAATACCTACTACAGTTATGAAATAAAACAGTTTTCATCTACCCTGTACACGGGTAGTACTCTATATCTACTTTGTACACCACAGTAAATTGGTAATATTTAACTTGAGTAGCCTAATATAATCCATAAATAACAATAATAGTTCATTTTATAGATTTAAAATTACATATAATTAGTTTAATTTCATTTTAAAATGTCTAACAAAAAAATTTGGAGTCAGAGTCGGCTTGTTTTTTACCGACTCCGCTGCCCTGGTTGTTACACAGATCTAAATCCTTCAAAAAAGCAGGTCCAACCCACCATTTAGGATTCTTAATGAGAGATTTGCACTTGACACCTTGCGTCAGCAAATCTGCAGGATTCTCGGAACAACGATTCTCGAACTTTAACAATTTGAAGAAATCGACATGCTAAAATGAACGTAATTCTATTAGTTCTTTCGAGTCAATCTGAATCATTGCCGTCTTTTATCCTCTTTTTAGCTTAACGGCGACCATCAGAAAATAAGTAAAATTGCATACTCACCTGAATATTCAATTATAGAACTCTGTATATAAAATAATAATAAAGGAAATTAAAAGTTATAGAAAAAAGAAGGTGACACTCACACTCACCTGGTCGATGGGGCAACCGGAACTGACCAATAAACTCTGTGATTGAGCCAAGAGAACTTGCAACAATTTTTCTTTAACATCATTAGCACCGTGCAGCTTCGGCCGGCTGCGTGAAAAAAACGAAAAGATCACTTAGATGAAGAAAATACTCGGAACAAAAAAAATAATACATTGAGAAAGAAGTGACTAGATAATAAAAGACAACACAGTGAAACAATATTGATGGTCTGTCAGCAATTGTATGCCCTTCATGCAATTCAATATCAACGATTTTACTTACTTGAGGAACCCTTGATCCAGTACAGGGTAAGCTGTGAAGTACATAGTAGATAGAAGATCCCCTTGTGCTCTAGCAGCTTCTTTACTTCACAAGTTAGGCGTGCTGCAAGTAACGCCCCTAAGAGTTCCAATCTGGGGAGTGATATTTTTTCAGAGGTGCCACCCTGTTTTTCGATGCAATCAATTTAATGGAAGATTGATTTTGTGAATTAAATTGTAAATGTACGGCAGATGTCTTTGGACTGGCATCGGAAAAGATGTGCAGTATCAATTCATAACTGGAGTCATCAGTGAACCAAAAAATGTTCCTTGGTATTTTGCTAATTGGATAGCTCAGAACTTCATTGTTCTTCGTAATGTTGGGAGGCAATTCTTCACCCCACATCAAATTCCTCCTCCACAGCTCCTGCAACAAGCATTTGATTCGTACTGCATATGGAGATATTGTTAGGAATTACTAAAAGGTAATTCCCTATTAAAAATGCAAAGCAAAGTATTATAACACTACTGGATCATCATGGCTGAAATAGTTTGTCCAAGTCTAACAAATGAAAGTTGATTTAAGAAGAATATCAATTTAGATAACTAAAAATCAGACGTGTCTAACAAAATATAACAAACAGATATAAAATTAACTACAGTTTATCAACAGAAATAAAAATAAAATAAACTATCAACAATAAACATACATATATATATATATAACCTGAATATCCATATGTGATATTTGCTTTTACATCCTTACAAACTTCTATTTCTGAAATATCATGTGTGAAGAAAGATTAACTAAAATAATCCTTATAACCCTTTGCTAAGCATCAATGTACAGATTATATAGCTTTGGTGCATCAAAGGAACTTAAAAAAAAAAAAATTAAACTGATAAGGTTTACTTCAAAATTTCAATTAGATCAAATGATATAAATTCCATATTTAATTTAGTAGCCTCAGCTTCCAATGAGACTTGACTTCTATTTCCATTTAAACTATTTAAATTGACTTTAATTTACATTTAAAATATTTATAACTGTTTAAATTTAATCTTATTAACATAACTCTAAAACTGGTTTAAAACAATTACATTATTTTTATAAATGTTGTAAATGATCAAAAGATCATAAATGCATCTTATTATAACATACCCAACACAACCTTCCATATACAGGATGAATCAAAGAAACGTTTACAAAATGACATGGCAAATCAGGCATACAACAAAAACAAAATAATCACATAGGAACATAGGGTCACAAACCACTTATTTAGTCACAAATACGGGGTGTTTCATCCTAACTGAACCCGGGTTGATGGTAATAATTTCAAGAAAAATAAAAACATTGCAATAAAAATGCAATGGTATGTACCTTCTTTTGTGTGAAATGTGATAACACCATGAAAAAATCTGGAAAAGCATGTTGCTCAAGCAATCGATGATACCGTATGAATTGATCATCACAGTCCAAAATGTGGGGTGTCAAGTGCATACTGCTGGCACGTATAAATGCAAACTTCTACCATTTTTGTTTGGTGTTATCACATTTACAACAAAGGTGAGAATGTCTGTTAAATGTTTTATTCTAATATACTTCAGTGTTCTGAAAGTTATTACCTTCAACCCAAATTGAGTTCGGCTGAAACACCTTGTATTTGTGACTCAATAAGTGGTTTGCGACCCTACGTTTCTATGTGATATTTTATTCTTGTTGTATACCTGATTTGCTTTGTCATTTTGTAAAACTTTTTTTTTAATCATCCTGTATATAACTTCTTTGGTAACAGTCACCGGTACTATGCACGGAATCCAGAAAGCATGAGTACACAGTAACTGCCAAAACAAACCATTAGCACCTGGAACGTTAAATATGCTTATCAATTTCCTAAAAACTGAAATAAGCATCCATACTTAAATATACAAATCCAAAAGCAAATTTGTCGCTGATTAGTTTTAATTTTCTGAAACATTGTCGTTGATGTCATTATTTCAAGACTTTAAATTTACATTTGGAAATTTTATCTTGCAAGTTATGCAAAAATGTAATTTTCTGGTCATCAATAAAAGACTGTTTTGGTACAAAGAAAATACATAATTTTTCATTTCTAAATTTAATTATTTTTTATTTTATGGTTCGGATAGAAGCGAGAGTTAAATCTGAAGATAGGATTATAATAAAGTTAGAAAAAGAAGAAAGGAAAAAGTTACTTTCAATAAAAAGTAGAAAAAAGTTGTTAGATATTTTCTTCAAAATCTTAACTATTAATTTCATTGTTCATCCACATTTTGCATATTAATGAAATTTTCAGAAATGGGCAGTTAATGGGCTCTTTAAAAACCTGCATTCATTCAATTCATTTAATCCTTTCTCACATTATTCAGATTTACTGAAACCTAATTGTAATAATGATGTTCCTATTTTATATGTTAAAATTATAATTGGAATCCTTATTTATTTCATCATTTTCAAAATTAATCTCATGATTTCTTAACAGGCTTATAACAGAAATTCAGATGTTTTATCCGAGATTTACGTAGCAATAAATAAAATTAACAGATAATCTAAGACGTGATCAAAAAATGTAATTTAAGATTGCCAAATATTTCATATTAATAGTTGCATGGGTACTAGTTGATTATCCTGTCGACCAATTTTGCAAATTATACAAATCACCCAATTTTACAAATGGAAGAATGCTGCTATTCTAAAATTTTAAGATAGAAAAATTAATAAATTTAAAATATCACTAAAGAATATGGTTACTTTAATGATGACATTCATTTACAGTGTAGAGACATACCCAATATAAAATTTAATTTATTTAGATGATTTCAGACAAAAGAATACCAATAGTTTATGTATTTAACTGCAGAATTATTAAATTAAACCATAAGCAAACAGATATTTTTAAGGTATTGCATTTGTGAATAAAATATAAGTACCGTATATACTCGCGTATAAGTCGAGGAATTTCAGACAATTTTTGGTAAGCAAATTGGGGGGGTCGACTTATACGCGAGTCAGTTAAAAAAGAAAAACCAAAAACTTCGAATACTGCAAAATTATGGCTTTTTATGTGTATGAATAAAAATATAATACATAAACTATACAAATAACAATAATTTATCATTTAAAAAAATTTCAATGATTTGTTTTTGTTTACTTACAACTTTTTTGCATTGGCAAGTGAAACCTTTGATTTGATTTTGTGCAAAATTGAAGTAGAAAGTTAGGGAGGGGGTCGACTTATACGTGGGTTTTTGATTTTTTCCAGAATTTGCACTCGAAAGTTAGGGGATCGACTTATATGCGAGTATATACGGTATTTTAAATGTAATAATAAAATTTATTAAGGGACACAGTAAATATCAATGATAATGGAAAATTGTAAGGAACACAATGCTCTTTAATGAGTCACAAAACGTAGATGAAAATCAATATAAAATGTATGTAAACATTAAATATAAGCTTGGAAAAAAAAAATTCAAAATTTGCAGTAATTTTAAATGATGAAATAACAAATAAATTAGTAAAACAATAATAAAAATACACATAAAACGTCGAATTAAAAAGACTTGATGATGTAATACACACATGTAACATGTTTAATGTGAAGTGAATGTGACATTTACGATCATTCATTATTGGCATTTAATATTACAGTTTGGCAACAGTTTTTTGGTTGAGGGATAATCAAGTGTTACCATTGCATTACTTTTTAATGTCTAATAAGAATTAATAAATTTAACTTTTCCATAAAAGTTTTAGTAAATTTGGAAGTAAGGCATAAGAATATTCCCTACATTGCATTTTTTAAAAAGAGAATGTAAACTATAACTCATTACATTTGTTTTTTTTCAAACAAAAGAAAAAGAGATATTTGATAATAATATTTACACAAAATAGAAAATCTTTACTGTGCAAACCTAAAAAAGAGGTTGAGTGTTATTATAGAATTTTGCATTATATAGATCACCTTTAACATATCATTAGACATATCTTGTAAACAACCTACTACTTGTTACATTACCTTCTTAACAGGCAAAAAAATTGTTTCAACTTTTTACAACATTTTGTATACATAATTTATTTTACAAGTGATAAAATTGATATTAAAGATAACATTTTCAGGCTATTTTTAATTTTCTTTCACTTTTCATCTCGGGTACAATTTGATTTAAGTATTCCAGGTTTAGTCTGGTTTGGATGGAATTACGACTGACAGTTGAAATGCAAATCACATTATATATCATGCAGATTAATATTTAAAAAATTATGCACTTTACAAATGCTGTGAAACCTCGATAACTCGACACCACACAGGGAGAACACAGAGCTTGCCAAGTTAGTAATCTACTATTCCCTTCCACAATAACTTTTTCTTAAATTGTTAGCTTGATATTAAAATTTTACGATGCAAAGAAGGAAACAAGAAAGGAAAAAACTAACTTTATTAGTTTAAAATTTATAAAAGGATGTGAAAAAGCACTATCATCAGGAATGCAATAAGATACTGATAACTGATAAAACAGCAAAACAAAAGTACGCCTTACACTAATTTTTTCTAGAATAAAACGATTTAAGATATGTTTTGAAGCCCTTACCATGCAGGGAGGTGAGTTATCAGCAAAGGTATTTGAGTTCGTCCTATTTACACCCTTTCCTATAGGAAAAATGACCATTGTTGAATTCTTTAGCAAGAATGATATTTGTAAAGTCTTCCTGTTTTATGTATTAAAAAAAACCATTTTATTAGTGAAGTCAGCTATTTTTATTCAATGTGTTGATTTCATACAATATTTCTACTTATACATTATCAAGAAATAGGTTAGCTATTTATAATGTTAAAATTTCTGCTATTTGGGTGGGCAGGGAATTCATACACTGAATCTTACATTTACTTTTGTTTTCCATTTAATAATTTTTTTTTTTTTTTTTTGGAAGTTGTGAGCGACATTTTACCTGCATTAAAATTATAATAGTTTTTGAAATATTGTTCAAATTTATTGAAAAATGTTTCTGGTAACTCTCTTTTTTTAACTGTCCAAAATGTTTTATAAACAATGTTATGATAACAGTTAAGTAACAAATGTTCAGTGGGGCAGAGCCCCCCTGACAATAACAAGCATTCATCTCAAAGAGCACATTTGTTTAGTTTTTTACTCGTTAGTTTATTAAGAATGCTATTAAAATTTGTGTAATTGCATCGGTAGAAATTTTCGAAGATGGCGCAAAAACTTCGTTTTTAAATCTTTGTTATAAATCCATGTTTTTACATCATTTTCTATTTTTGAAAAAGGTGCAAAATCATTGATTTATAAATAACATAAAGATTTAAAATTGATGTTTTTTCACCATTTTGGAAAATTTTTCATGCTGCCAAAATGGCATTTTCGAACAAATTTTTATTGCAAAATTCGCCAAGCATCACAGAATATGGGACTCTTCTCGCGTTATAATTTTTAAAGTGACTTCAGTCCAGTAGAAATAGCATTTTGCCTTGCAAAATTTCAGGTAATTCTGATTTTCAGGTATTATGTATAGGTTGACCCTCTACTGAAAAAAAACAAGTTTTCGACCATCTAGACCTTGTGCATTTTTTACTATATCGAAAAACCCCAAAATTTTTCAATTTTTCTTAACTATCTTGGTTCCAGTGCATTCTACAGAAAAAATTATAGTTACAATTTTGTAGAGGATAAAATTCTCCACAACTTGAACTGTTCATGTTTGTGAATTGACCAAATAGGAGGCGAGATAAGGAGCCTGGAAAATGGAGTACAATTTGCAAAAAGTTAAAAAAAAAAAAAAAAAATGACAGTTTTTCCTTAATAACCCATTTTTATTTTTTATTTTTCCATTTTAGGGGCAAAAGTGTCGTAATAAACTTTGTAAAGTATGAAATATCCTACAAGTTTCATTCATTAGAACATTATTTATATCTAACAGACTGTAAAATCAGAACAACACGATTTATGGAAAATACATGGAAAATATTTAAAACAGGAAAATACTGCCTGGCATGTCACTATTTTAAAAATGATCTTTAACTTTTTATACTGAATAAACAAAGCAATTAATTGATCATAGTATGTATATAATAAAAAGTAATTGAAGAACAGTTTGGGGGGGGGGGGGGGTAAGTTAACCGAAAAACCTAGTCGGTAGATGTAGGCACTGCCCAGAGTTTGGGCTAAGAATTGGAAGTCAAGAGTAAAATTAAGTGCTGGGAATAATATAAAAAATACTGCAAAGATAAATAAAATATAATTTAGAAATTTTAAAAAGGTAAAAGGATTATACAGGTCCAAAACTAGAGGGGGAGGGCATATGCTTCATTAGCTAGCTAGAATGGAAGGCAAAGGGGGCGCAAAATGAAGATTCGGTTTGTCGTATTTGTATTAATTTGTCACACAAACTTTTGTTAGTTTGTCAAAGTTTACATAATGGTAAATCTATCTCAAATTGAGAATATTATTCCCAACATAAAGAGGACCAACAATTTTGTAGAGGATAAAATTCCCTACAATATGCACTATTTATGTTTGTAATTTGACCAAATAGGAGGCCAGGTACAGAGGTGGGAAAATAGGGTAAAGTTTGCAAAAGTTACAAAAATCCCCAAATGACGGTATTTTTTGCTTTATATCTCCCTTTTAGTGCATTTCAGAATCAAAACAGTCATAATAAACTTTTTACAGCATGAAGTAGACCATAGTTTCATTTATTAGGCAGTTATTTTTTGTAATAGACTTTGAAAATCACAGCAACGGAATTTTGCTTAAAAACAGGAAAAAACTGCCTGGCAATTTAGTAATTTTAAAAAAGAGTTTTTATTTTTTATATTGAAAACATGAATTAATTAATTATATCATGCACAAGATACTAATCAACAAATACATAGTAAGTACAGTCACTTTATATATGTTTCTTTTTTCTGTTCTTTGGCTCTGGTAGCCCGTCTCTTGTACTTGACTCGTTTGTTTGTTCTAGGTCGTCAAAGTCTTCAAGGTCCAGTATAACATCAGGAGCGTGGCCACATAGTATAATAATATTTAGGGGGAACTTGGGATACTTGACCCATAGGGATACTTGACCCAAGGCCTTTTTCTCAGAATTAGGAAAGTTTTGTAAGTTGTAAGTGACAACACTTCCTTTCTTTCAGTTAGCTGACCACATGTTGAAAATAACTGAATCATTCCATAAGTTTTTAAACTATCAGACAAAATACATTTTCATGCCCCAAAAGTAATTTTTTTGTTCTGTAAACTCTGATGTTATAATTTTTTCTGTTTAAAAGTAAGACTTTTTTAATTGATCATTTGTTTTGTACATGTTTTTAGTTACAGTAACATGTATAATAATATTAATCTTCTCATTAGCAAATGGCTGCATTTTAGGGATATGTGGCAAATTTGCAACTAGGGATACTTGAACCAAGACTGGGATCAGTACTATTCAAATGCATTTAGCATGTTTTATTTTTGAATTAAAAATATTATAATATTAAATATTATAAACATATACATATAAGTATTATAAGTAAATAATATAAATATTATAAGTAAATGACTGGGTTCTTGTCAAATATTGCGGGAAACTGAATACAAGAAGATTTGTTGGAAATTTTCTTGAAATCAATTCTGATAGGCTTACTATTCAGTTTGCAAGAAGAATGGATGGTACGCGATTTAAATGGCTTGAAATGAATGATATATCATAAGTTGACCCTGACCAAATAGAAGAGCTATTCTTCATCCACCTGAGTTTTCGATACAAATGATAGAATTACAAGTTTTGTGTTTAAATATGACTTTCATTTGGAGTTGAATAAATTGTTATTTTCTTATTCTGGAACTTGTTTAAGCACAGAATGATCTTTCAGACTGCTAATATTTTGAACTTTCTACAATAAAAATAAAAATTGGGTATATTAATGTTAGGCCTATGTACTAAAATTTAAAAGTATTAATTTTATTTGACAAAAATAAAAAATTATTAAACTTAATATTTATTTTGTTCTTATGAAAAAGTGTTTTATTTATTATTTTTAATCATACTCCCAAATCTTGGGTCAAGTATCCCTAATGGTTGGGTCAAGCATCCCTATACATTGGGATACTTGACCCAAATTGAAAGTTTTCAATATTCCTATTTTACTACCTTTTATAATTAATAATTTGGAATAATAATAAATATTGTGTAATACTTTATTAAGTATATATAGGCTGCATTTATATACTCATAAGTAACGTAAAAAAATAATTAGCAATCCAAAACTAACAATTGGGTCAAGTATCCCTAGTTTCCCCTATTTACTTGATTAATTGTCAACATCTCTTCCGCTGTTATTATTTGATACTTCCAGTCCAAAACTACCTTTTTTATGCTCTGGGGCAAACATGGATTTTGCCCCCCTCCTCACTCCCCCCCCCCACACACACACACACACCCTCCCCTCCTGTGCAAAGTGAAGTTACATACATAATTTTATAAGTTTATAATATCAATTGCTTTATTTTAAAACAAAGTTGAATTAAAAAGAAACACCGAAAACAATTCTGCTTTATACCAGGTTTCCTTCTTTTTATGCATAAGCATAATTATTAGTCCTCTTTATGTTGAAAATAATATTCTCAATGTGAGATAGATTTACCATTAACCTTCTATTGCCGGCTATAGAAGTTAAAAATCGCAGTCTCTGAGTACGGCAATATCGTGGAATTTTTTCCCCCCACATTGGAGTGACCATTTCTTCGGGAACCTTTGTCTGAAAGCGGGGAGAAGGGTTGGGATCCAGGGTTGCTGTATAATTCTTGGAAGTATTGAGCAGGTTGTTACTTGCGCCAGTTATCCCCATTTTGGTTCGCTTTCATTCTTATATTTAAAATGAGTGCTAGAGTGCGAGGAAAGAATTAGTATATATGAATTATTAGGAAATAGTATTTTAATAATTTTCCTGATCATCATTCTTAGATACAGTCAGTAAAATAGATGAACTGACATTACAAACTTATCGGGGATTTGGCAAATCAACTAAAATGAAATATATGTACATTATTTTAACATTTTATATAAAATAATAATAATAATAATAATATTAATATACTTATATACACAATCAAATATGATATAATATAATATTAAACCCTAAAAGTTTTTTTTTTTAGCTGATTAGATGGTGTGTAGTTAATTCTAAAATTCAGATTTTTCGGGGAGGGGGAGTAAACATTACTGACTATGGACATATATTGCTTACAAATTTTGCTTTAACTAAATTGTATACCAGTTTAACTATATCTTAGTATGTAATAACTAAAATTCGTTTGTGAATAAATAAGTTCATACTCAAAAATAAAAAATAATAAAAAGAATTATGTTATATTATAAGAGAAAAAAAATCATAAAAACAAAGTTACAATCTATGAAAACGAACTGAAATTGATATCAAGTGTACTAATGTCTTGGAGTATATAGGCTGCATAGCATTTATTTTTACCACTTTTACAGACACACAGCGGGAAAAAAGGATTTAGTTACCAGGAGCGCCAACTTAAAAAAAATATTTGGTGGGCTCTAACACTTTTTTATAAAACAACAAATACAGTTTTTACCCTTTGGAGAGAGAAGCGGGGAAGAGCAAATGACTAAAGATGATAATCGGAAACTAAATTATGTTACTTCTAAGCAAAATATAAAATTATTATAATTTATTAAATGATTTTATCACAATATATTCTCATAATTTTCCTTATAAATACATAATAACATAAAACTTGCAATCTATTGAAAATGCAGAAAACTAAAAGTCAAGAAAAATATACATTTTAGTCACCTAAGTGCTTTATTAATTCAAGACATTAAAACCTAAGGCAAAATGTTCAGGAAGTTAATTTTTGGGAGAAATTTAACTATACATCCGCTGAAGTGTCTTTTACTGCCCATGTAAATCTTATTGGCATTCCTACTATTTTTTAAACAAAATTATTTTGAGGACATCAATAAACCCCTATTTCATTGAAGCGATAAAATAAATAAATAATGAAACAAATCAATTGAAAATAGGTGGGCGCAGAGATCAAATTATTGGGTGGACTCGCACCCCATGAGCCCATATAAGTTGGCGCCACTGTTAGTTACATTAAATTTATGAGTGATTATTGTCGACAATTCCTCTTTCTGTCGCAAGTTTTAAACATAAATGCTTGATACTTACCGACATACTGATGAAAGGGATTTGCAATCAAATAGCTCCTTTTTTTTAATACCTCCCAGTAAATTAATTACATCTTCAGTCATAAGCAATTGTTGTCTTATGACGGTAGGTTTTTTCTTTCTTGCGCTATACTTAAAAGCGCTAACTTTAACAGCATTTTTCTAAAAAACCTATTACCTTTACTGAAAGACGAAAAAAGAACGCATTCGATTACATCGCTTCAAAATAAGAGCGCTTGATACATTTGCAAACAAAAAAGTGTTAGTGTGAATATCAGAATAGCTTTAAAACTTCATTATTTTAGTACATTACGCGATGTGTAATAAATTCTAAACCTCTTATTCAGGTCTATGAAAAGGAGCAAAACAAAAAGCATTATGGCCTATAGGCAGGTATTGTTTACAAATTTTATTTTATTTAAATCATATTCTGTCTCAACTATATCTTAGTATGTATGAACTAAAATTTGTGTTTCAATGAATAAATTCGTACACACACGCACAAGAAAGAAAAAAAATTGTCCGCTACATTATAAGGGAAAAAAAAATCATTGCCTTTTTTTTTTTTTTTTTTGTTTATTTTTCAAAAAAATGTCACTCTATCAAAATGAACTGAAATTGATTTGAAATGTACTGCAGTCTTGTGGAATATAGACTTCATAGCTTTTATTTTTACATTTTTTTACTGCACACGCAAACATACACACACAAAAGAATTTGGTTACAGTAAGTTTATGAGTGATTATTGTTGACAGTTCCACTTTCGGTATCAATTTTTTACGCATAAAAACACAGACATACTCACAGACATACTGATTTAAGTGATTTGAAATCAAATAGATTTTTTTGAATACTTTACGATAAATGAATTTCATCTTAAGTTTTAAGTAATTGTTGTCTCAAGACGACAGTTTTCGTTTTCTTTCCTGAGCTATCGTATTTGGAAATCCCGTTCAAAACGTCAACTTTGTCAGTATTTTTTCTTTAACGAAAAAAAACCAGCTTTCGATTACATAGTTTCTAAATAAGCGTACCTGCTTATTTGATAAATTTGAAACAAAAACTACTATAGTGAGGTTTTCTATAGTATATTTTATATTTAATATAGAGTGTTATAGTCGTTTTTATAGAGATACATAAAATTATTTTAGATATGCATTATTTAAATGTATTGTTCCTATGAAATATGGAATCTGTAGAGTTTATTTGATGGATTTGATGGATGTACAGGATATTTTGGGGTATTTTTTCTTTTGCTTTGTTTTTGATAGCCGATTGTTTATTTATTGTTACTAAACAGTCCCACTTAGCACAGAAGATCTTTTTAATACAGAGTTGTAAATATGTTAAATTTTTTATGATGGTGAAAACTTAAATTTTGGAGGATGGGAGTTTGTAATTTAGGTGATTGATTATTTAAATTGGTTAGCAGAATTTTTAAAGAGTTCTCAATATCTTAAACTTTTTTGTATTAACCCCTTGAGGGGCGGTGGGATAAAATATATTCCACCTAATTTAAATACGATTCTCACCAGAAAATATTAACTAAATTTTATATTTTTAACTTTAGAGGAAAATTGTTGAAATATTGCTTTTCCTTATTTAAAAATGAAATTTTTCGATTATTCCGGTGAGAATTCAATATTTAGAGACATTTTTGCTTGCCCCTCAAGGGGTTAAAGGTGTGAGACGAGAAGAAGCAAGGGGCGTATAGTCTACATTTCATTGTACTATAATATTTTTAAATAATAATATTAACACTAGATCGCCCGGAAGGAGTCGATTCGACTCCGACTATATGATTAAATGTCAATTGCAACCAGAAATTCTTTCACAAAATAAGTTAAATTTTATAAACGCAGATTTACGTAAAATAAATCAGTCAGATAATTTCAAATAAAAATTCTGGTGTAAAAAAATTTTATGAAATTTGAGTCAAATTTCCGGGCGTTCTAGTGTTAAAGAGCAAAAAAAAAAAAAAGTTTCAGTATGTGTCTATTTATTCTATTTTATCTTTTTTTAATCAGGACTCCAAGGGAACCAGTTTAGCCGTTAAAGAGCTGTTTGAACGCTGGGAGCAATAACAAATGACATTCCAAGATTATAAAATTTCATCTAAAAAAATGCTTCCCTACCTGTCATCAAATGTATTGATAATTTTTTGACATGTCAGAAGAAGCTATCGCCAAATACTTAACATTTTTTCCGGCGTGATTCGCCAAATGTAAAAATTTACCTCTCTGGCTAATGTGGGAGGGAAATTTTCACGGGGAGAGATAGAGACTGACAGCTGAGTAATGACATTTCCTCAAGAAAGGGGGTAGGATGCCTTGGTAAGGAATTTTACCAGCGCCGTACTGAAGGGATATTTTTCTCGCGGTAAGATGTCTTACCGAGCCGTATCCAGGAGGTTAATGCAAATTTTGACTAACAAACAAAAATTTGTGTGAGAAATTTTTGTTAACGACAAACCAAATTTTCATTTTGTACCCTCTTTGCCTACGATTCTGGCGAACGAAGCATATGACCTCCCCCTCTAGTTTTGGCCCTAAATAACACTTTCCTCTTTTAAAATTTCTAAATTACATTTTATTTATCTTTGCAGTATTTTTTAATATTATTCCCAGCACTTAATTTTACTTTTGACTTCTGATTTTTAGCCCAAAGTCTGTGCGGCACCTATATCTACCGACTAGGTTTATTGGTTAACTCCACCACCCCCCACAAACTATTCTCCAATTACTTTTTACAGTACATGCTATAATTTATTAATTACTTCGTTTATTCAGTATAAAAAATTAAACATCGTTTTTAAAGTAGTGACTTGACAGGCGGTATTTTCCTGTTTTAACCATAAATTGTGTTGTTCTGATTTTAGAGTCTGTTAGATATAAATAATGTTCTAATGAATGAAACTTGTAGGATATTTCATACGTTACAAAGTTTATTACGACACTTTTGTTCCTAAAACGGAAAAATAAATATAAAAATGGGTTATTAAGGAAAAATTAACGTCATTTTTTTTTCCACTTTTCCTAAATTGTACCCCATTTTCTCAGCTCCGTATCTCGCCTCCTATTTGGTCAATTCACAAACATGAATAGTGCAAGTTGTAGAGAATTTTGTCCTCTACAAAATTATAACTATAATTTTTTCTGTAGAATGCACTGGAACCGAGATAGTTAAGAAAAATCGAGAAAAGTGCCGAAAAATTTTATTTTTTTTCGATATAGTAAAAAACGCACAAGGTCTAGAAGGTCGAAAACTTGGTTTTTTCATTAGAGGGTCAACCTATACACAATACCCGAAAATCAGAGTTACCCGTATTTTTGCAAGGCCCTTTTTTGGGCTAATTTTACTGAACTATTCTTTTTTGTTCGTTAGTTTGCTTCAATGGGGCAATTTTGGGAAAAAATTACTTTTGAAAACAACTTGTCAACATATGTAATGAGTCTGTTAGATTACGTATTGAATAAGAATGTAATCCGACAAAATATAGTAATAACAAAGATTTTATTTATTTTCGATACTAAAGTGCTATTTCGGGTCAAATAATATAAAAACTAGAAATATAACATACCACGACAATGATATTCAACGAAAACAACCAACATTCGATGAATCGATTAAAGGCTCTAAATCTTTGAATGATTCATTGCATAGAATACGAATCATTCAAATTGAATCACCCATTTGGCGTCTCTTAAATGATGAAATGATGCTGCCAATCTTACGGCCAGTATTTATTTATGCAAAGCCACGGAGTAAAAGAGACTTTTATTCCGTATCAAAGCTAAGATCTTTGAATTAATAAACTCAAACAGTTCACAAAGGAAACGGTAGGTAGAGCAAAGCGACCCTGCATCAGGGCAACACTAGTTCTAGTTGCCCTGCCTACATAGCGGACAGCCGAATGCCTGCCAAAATCTTTGAATGATTCATTGCATAGAATACGAATCATTCAAATTGATACACTCATTTGGCGTCTCTTAAAAAAAACATTATATTTTGCAAAAATGGCTTTGATATTTTGTATATTTGATATTTTTTATCAAAAGAGTTTTTTAAGGTTAGTTTATTTATCACCTATCTAACAACATGACAAATTAAAAAAAAATATGCAATTATTATGACATTCTTAAAGTTTGCAAGCACGGTGATTTCTTATGTTTAATTTAAATGTTTAGTCAGTCAAAATGTTATTTTATATTTTTTCTACCTCCGTATGGAAGATCTTCTCCATGAAATTCTGCTACACGACAAAATTCTTTGACGTATGATTCTTAATTACACTGATTCGGTTTCGCTTTTCCAATTTCCATTCATTTCTTTTCATTGAATCAAGAAATAGTACAATAGAGGTAAATTAGGATACTTTTATGCTAGCCAAAATTTTTTTAATCTCGCCAGTCTTATAAAAGTAGCCTTTAACAAATAGTCAATATTTTAAGAATATAGTGAAATATATCTTTGTGTGAATGAATGAATACATTAAAATATTTTGACAAACAAAAAATTAATATTAGTTATAAAAAAAACGATAATTTTTATTATAATAAAAATAAATGTTACTCGTCCAATGTCTGACAGTTTGGAGCACCCTGTCAATGCTCATTCTGCATCTTGCCATTATCCAAATACATAAAATGAAAGAACATACTTATTTCTTTCATCACAATAAAAATTGTGTTTTAAAATCATACACATTTCAAAATATTAAATGTTGAAAACTGTACTTTTTCTTCTTTTTTTCCCAATTTTAAGGGTCCTGAGATCCCTTAACAAATCTTTTTTACAATAAGGTGAGTAAAGACAGACAACTCTAGTTTCCAGAGCAATCCTTAGGATATCTCATCATCAGGTGGCTTACTTCTGAGTAATGTGAAATTGGCCGAAATTTAAAATCTAGATTTGACTTTGTTCTATGGTATAAAAAAAAACTTGAGTTGTAATGACAGTAACATTGTTTTTATGAAGGGATTTATAGACTGTGTTTTGGAAATCTGCAGATCAAGGTCTTCAACGTCCCATTTCTATTTTGATGTCACTTCACATAGCATCTGGTATTACATTTTGTGCTACCTATATTTATGAGCATGCAAAATTTCCCAAAGATACAGATAATATAACTTTCAGAAACGCTGAAATTGCGTTAAATTTATTGTTTTTCCATGCAATGATGTTCTAGAACTGCTTATTAGCCTATTTCTTTCAGACAACAGTTAAAGTGTCGTCACTGAAAAATAACGTTACACATAACCGTAAGTCAACCGTAAAACGAAGTAAATGTATCATGGTACAGTTGAATACTAATCCTCTACTGCATTTTTTTTAAACTTCTAAACGTCGCACATTTTCAATTTTGACACCATCGTATGGGGAAAAAAGGACTTTTAAATGCAATTTTTTGAAATCTGCATCTCTTTATTTTTGAGGCATTCCTGTTTTTGTAGTTTTGAATGCCATTTCTATAAAGATGGCCACTGAACTACTCCATTTCCGTAGAAAGTAAAAGGAAAAATAGTAGATTACTCTATCTTTTTGTTACAATTTTCTCATAAAAACTGAAAAAGTCATTAAAATATATGCTATGCCAAGAATATCGTCTGCTATAAAAATGTATTTTAAAGAATACTGTCATGGGTGGAAATTTGTATGGGTGGAAAAGAAATCATTTTCTCTTCATTGACTTAATTCCTATACAAAAGCTGAAAGAATGCCATTTTATGAATCCATGTGTCTTAACATTTTCCGAATTTTGAAAAAATAGAAATGGTTTTTGGTAAAACAAAGAGTTATTATAAATGCTGATTTTCAGTATCCATATGAAAGTTACAAACAAACAAAGTTATAGGATTCATTAGATACCCGATTTTTTGGGTAGAGTTTCTTGAAGGACGACATTACTTTTTGCTGGGGTTGTGTTATTACAATAGATGGACCTGATTAAAAGAAAAAACATATTTTCGAAACTACTGCACATATTATAGTAAGTGATACATGAATTTAAATTGAAATATGCCAAGTTCTTTTCAGTTAAAAATGTTCGATCTGTGACCCTCTTGTTACATGACATACGTCCAATCTGTAATACAGTTCGTTCCAAACATTTTGTAGCATCACCCTGTCAATGGTTCTGAAAGCTTCACAAATGTGTTCTTTAAGTTCTGAACACTTTGTTTTCGGCGTTGATGGTAGATAAACAATGTCTTTGACACTGTCAGAACTTAAAGAACGCATTTGTGCAGAATTCAGAAACATTGACAGAGTGATGTTACAAAATGTTTGGGACGAACTGGATTACAGATTGGACGTATGCCATGTAACAAAAGGGTCACACATCGAACATTTGTAACTTAAAAAAACTTGGTATATTTCTCTTTAAATTCATGTACCACTTATTATAATATCTGCAGTAGTTTTGAAAATAGGATTTTTTTTTTTTTTTAATCGGGTCCATCATTTGTAATATTCTGCGATAGTGACATACTCTGAATACTTTTCTATTTTTCTATAGATGTTGTTTAAGACTTTTATCGTCCATGTGGAATTCTTCAGAGTATGCAAAAATGACGTCATTTTATATAAAAATAAAAGTGTGTATTTTAAGTCTTAAAACTGAAATACGTTTTGTACTATCTATATATTTTTTTTTCTTCAGAGGCGGCACTAAGTTCTGAAAAAGCAGATATCCTGCTTCCTGCTTGTCCTTGTAATTGTTTTTAGTCTAAAAACTCAAGTACAGTTTCCTTGCTCCTTGTCCATTGTAATTTTATGTAACTGTTTTATTTTCTATTGTAGTATGTCTTGCAGTTTCAGTTATGGTGTAACTCCCAGTAGCAGAAAGTTATGGTTGTGTCTGCGACAGCAATTTAGTGGGATGAAAATTGTCTGCGGGAGTAGCGTGTTACATTTTCTTATGTACAAACATTATGAGTGTTAAAATAAACAGCGTTCTTACTGATTAATACCAGTGGTGATTCTGAGTTTAAAAAAAAAACTGAAATTCACAGCAAAATTTCCGAAAGGTTACAACAGGGGGGGGGGGGGGGGGGGGAAGGGCAGGGAGCGAAAATCAACTACCGGCACTAATTATGTGTTTTTCTTGCGCACTTTTGATGAAATTTTGGATTTTTCGCGATCTTTTGACGAAATATACCGTTTATCTCGATCTTTTGAGGAAATTTGCCTTTTTTTCGGGATCTTTTGACGAAATCTGCTGTTTTTTTGCGATCTTATGAGGAAATTTCTCGTTTTTTTCGCGATCTTTTGCCGAAATTTGCCGTTTTTTCGCGATCCTTTGACAAAGTTAAGCTTTTTTTCGCAATCCTTTACGAACTTGGTGTTTTTTCCTCGATTCTTTGACGAACTTCGTGTTTTTTCTGCGATTCTGCGACAGAAATTTGCGTTTTTCCGGCACCTCTGGGACGAAATTCACGTTTTTCCCGGGATCTTTTGACGAAATTCGCGTTTTTACTGTGATCCTTTGGCAGAAATTTACACTTTTTGCGATTTTTTGACGAAATTCCGCAAATTTAATTCCGATCTTTTGACATAAATTTTCTTTTTTTTCGCGATCCTTTGACAGTAATCTGCGTTTTTCGTGATCCTTTGACAGAAATTTGCGTTTTTTTCGCGATCGTTTTACAAAAATTTGCGTTTTTTCGCGATTGTTTTACAAAAAATTTTTTTTGCGAATGTTTTACAAAAATTTGCTTTTTTTGCGAATGTTTTACAAAAATTGGTTTTTTTTCGCGATCGTTTTACAAAAATTTGCGTTTTTTCGCGATCGTTTTACAGAAATTTGCATTTTTTCCGCGATTGTCTGACTAAATTCGTGTTTTTTCCTCGATCCTTTGATGAAATTCAAGTTTCTTCCGCAATTTTGTGACAAATTTGCGTTTTTGTTGCGCCCCTGGAACGACATCCACGTTTTTTCGGGATTTTTGGATAAAATTCAAGTTTGTACAGCGATCTTTTGGCAGAAATTTACACTTTTCGAGATCTGACGAATTTCCTCCTTCTTTCCGCAATCCTTTGGCATAAATTTGCGTTTGCTCACGATCCTTTGACATAAATTTTCGTTTTTTCGCGATCGTTTGACTAAATTTGAGTTTTCCCCACAATCGTTTGTCTAAATTCGCGTTCTTTCCGCGATCCTTTTACGAAATTTGCATTCTTTCCGCGATCCTTTGACGAAATTCGTGTTTTTTCCGCAATCCTGTGACAGAAATTTGCATTTTTTCTACAAACCTGGGACGAGATTCATGGTTTTTTTTCCGGTCTCTTTTGACGAGATTCATGTTTTCTTTTTCCCGGTCTCTTTTGACGAATTTTGAGCGACCCTTTGGCTATAAATTACCGATGTTTTATGCGAACGATTGCCAAAATTGATATTTTTCGGCGACCATTTGTCGAATTCGCGATATTTTTTGTCCGAATTTTCATACTTTTTTTTTTTTTTTTAAGGGAATACTTTTTTTTTTTTCAAGTTGGCAAATTTATCTGTAAGGTCCAAAATAAATCTGCGACGCACGTCTCGAACTTTCTGCTACCGGGGTGTAACTTTATTAAAATAAGCATTTTGTTGTAGAAGGTTTTATCTTAATACCATTAATATCTTAAGGGGGCTGGTCACTCAGCTTCAGATTTCGCCTCACTCATGTGAAGTCTATGGACTTTTGATGCATTCGTCTATTTTAAATATTGCCTCGGGAAGTTCATATTTTTAACCTCTTTTTTCTGTACACTTCCTAAAAGAGGTCTCTTTTTTTTCTTAGTTCTCAAAATATTTCTGAAGTATCTACTTAATTTTATAGGTAGTATTCAAATCTGATTCACAGCCCGCTTTTAACACATAAAATAATAAATTCAGCGTAGATTTTAGAAATATTTTAAAAAACTAAGAAAAAAAAGAGACATCCTTTATTTAAAACTAGACAGATGTGGCAATCCTAAAACTTTGTTCTATCTCATACATGTTAATACTTCCTGAAAAACACAGCATAGCAGTGCCACTGGTTAGATGATTTGCACCAAAATCTAATCAGCAACAACTTATGTCAACTTCTAACTGAATCTGAAGTTTTGTGAAAATTCGTGCATTAGTATTTGAGTAGAGCTATGGCGGAAATCGTAAAAAAATTTACATAGCAGCACCACCTGTTGGGCGATATATACCAACACCTAATATGCAACAACTTAAGTCAATTTAGTAACTGAATCTGAAGTTTGATTAAAATCCGTGAATTACTTCTTGAAATAAAACTATTTCGGGAATCAGGAAAAATGCAGCATAGCGGCACCACCTGTTGGGCGATTTACACCAAAACATAGCTAGTGCCAACTCATATCAAGGACTAACTAAGTCTGAAATTTCATAAAAATAAAATTCGTGCATTAGTTCTTGAGATAGAGCCGTTGCAGAATTTGTAAAAACTGCAGCATAGCAGCGCCATCTGTTGAGTGATTTGCACCCAAAACTAATCAGCACCCATTTATATCAGGGACTAACTGAATATAAATTTTTATTAAGTTCTGTGCATTAGTTCTTGAGATAGAGAGCCCACAAAATGTGTGTCACATACAGACTCACAGACAGACATTTCGTAAAAACATGTTTTTCGGGATCTTTGACCCCTAAAACATGTAAATTCATCGAAAACCAGAATTCGAAAATTTTCATGAATTTAATACTTTCTTCTTGTAAAGATAGAAGAAAGTAAAAAGATGTTCAAAATATGAATTTTCCAAGAAGATACTTTAAATGAACGATTGCATCAAAAGTCCATAGACTTTTCATTACGAAGGAGAATTCCGAAGGTGAGTGACCAGCCCCTTCAATAGCAATACACGTCCTTACCTGTCCACTACGAAACATCTGTTGAACGATAGAGAGAGAGATATTGTGGTAATACATCCTAATCAACTCTGGTTCACAAAAATTTAATAATCAGTAATCAACTGCAACCTATCGTTAAATACTCAATGGGTATAAATGACAGACTCACACTATATATACTTATATTAAAATTTTGAAAATGAAATATGGAAAAGTTAACTAAACGTTTTTAGTATGCGAATAAACCCTGTAATACAAAGTAACATTCATTTTGGATTGAGGTACTACCTACTAGGGATACACCGAATAGTAATTTTGGCAAAATACAAATACCGAATATTCGGCATACAGATGAACCGAATACAGAATATTCGGCGTACAAATGAACCGAATACAGAATATTTGGCTAGCTGAATAGTAACTGTTAGGCCGAATAGAAACTATTCGGTCTAAGTGAATATTCGGTATTCGGCCGAATAGAAACTAATCGACCGAATACTGCAAATTCTGCTGGCTGAATATTTCTATATTTCAAAGTTTAATGGAGTTAAAACGTTAAATTTTAAACCATTTTTACATAATATGTAATACAGAAACGTACAGTCGTGGGGAAAAAAAAAGTAAACACCCCCTACTAACTCCTCAACAAATTATCGCAGAAGAAAGTTACTGGTACCGAACGATTGGAAATAAAGTCTACTTTTAAATGACATATATAAAATTTTCTTAGGAGGCCATCTACATATTAAAACGAATCCAAACTTCTTTTTTTCAATAGAAATGCCCAATTTTAATGAGATATTTCAAATCTTTGGTTCAAACTATGCCTAGACGCCAAATTTCAAGTCTTTTGAATTATAAACATTCAAAATATAGTGCTCCTAATGTTAAATTACATTTTCCTATTTTTATTTATAACTTTTGAAATTATGATCCTAATGTTTTAATTTTTTTGTGTAGCAATAACTCTAATATACCCAAACATAAATACGTTGAGTTTGCAATTTTTATAATTTTCTGATATGAATTATGAAATTAATATTAAAAAAAATTATGAATTGTAACCTACAATTTTTTTGATGGATTCAGATTTATTAACTCCTGCTTTATGGAAATCCAAAATTTCACATTTTTCTTCCAAGTAGTTTTCAGATTATTGTTTAAAAAACGGCAAAATGATGGTTTAAGGGGTCGTCTATAATAGAAGTGACTAAATATTTTGAAATTTCTTATGCTATCCTGTAATCTAACAGGCTTAATTGACTGCTTAAGTTGCCTTGACCAAGAAGGAAGCTCTCTCGGTTAATAATCGAGTACCGAACTTCAATTTG
The DNA here is from genome assembly GCA_963932465.1 of Maratus speciosus. Classification (NCBI taxonomy): domain Eukaryota; kingdom Metazoa; phylum Arthropoda; class Arachnida; order Araneae; family Salticidae; genus Maratus; species Maratus speciosus. The sequence goes on from OZ010794.1 coordinate 86,605,335, forward strand.
GATACAGCCCTTAAAATACGCTCGTTTTAAAATAATTAATTTCGCGGAAGCTTATGGTACGAATTGCATAAAAATTTGTTTTTAGACTAATTGAAGGGTGTAGAGTTCATTTATGCTGACAGAATCGTGTGCTGCTATTGAAAAAAATTAAGTTATGGTTCGTTTTAATATGTAGATGCCCCCCTAAGCAAATTTTATATACATCACTTAAAAGTAGATTTTATTTCAATTGTTCGGTACAAGTAACTTTCTTCTACGATAATTTGTTGAGGAGTTAGTAGGGGGTGTTTACTTTTTTTTTTCACGACTGTACATTTTGATAAACAAAAGGTAACTTTATACTGTAAAAAATCTGTTTTGAGTTATTTAAGAAGAAGATAGTTATAAAACTTTTTCCAATTAATAAAATTTATAAATTTCATGGCTTCTTCTGTGAATTAAAACAAATGATTAAAATTTTCTTAAACTCTTAAACAATCATTCTAAAATCAAAGGGAAATTGTGAAAAAATTGGTAGAAAACTTTACAGGGCCATATACCAGGACCGAAACTAGCCTTTTTTGTGCCCGGGGCAAACATGGATTTTGGCGCCCCCCCCCCCCCCCTTCTGCAAAGTACATTTACATATAGAATTTTACTAATTTTCTAATAGCCGACTTATTTTGAAATTTAAAATATGTAATCATAAAATATGTAATACTGAACTACGTAATCTACAATGGCGGATCCAAAGGGGAGGTCGTAGGGGTCATGACTCCCCTCTGAAAACCAAAAATATTCTAAAGCTCAGTTTTAAAATGAAATGTACATTAGAACCGGGATTATTCGAGTCCTGCTGAACCGAGTTTCCGCTTTAACCAAGTTAGTATTTTCTTTTGATGGACTGATGGCTACCATTATTATGAAACAGACATTATAAATGAAGTGTTAGGTGAAGATGAAAGAGCAGTCGTAAAAAGTTACCATTTTTTTCCCATTCTGACCAGAAAATCAGAGTTCTAACTTTTTATGGCTGCTCTTTCATCTTCACCTAACACTTCATTTATAATGGCTGTTTCATAATAATGGGAGCCATCAGTCCATCAAAAGAAAATGATCCATTCCAAAGGTATAATCCTTCATTTGGTGCCCGGGGCACATGTCCTCTCTGCCCACCCTTAGTTTCGGCCCTGCCATATACTATTTTTATTTGTCAGGAAGACACTAAAGTAAAAATAAATAAATAATACAATCTATGTATTCAAATTCCAAATGGTAGCAACTCAGCAAGACTAAATTTTGATTTAGCAAGGAAGTTTTTAAATGTATTCTAGATCAGTGTCTGGAATGGGCAATCATTTTCAGAGACTGTAAACATGCAGGTTGTTCCTAAAATCTTACAAAGAACTTTCAGTGGAGATAATAGGGTCAATATAAACATTTTTTTAACATGATACAACATCTCAATCCATTTATTCCATCAATACATTCAATCAAAAACACTGGGTGTCTTACTACAAGCCGAAATTGCATTTTCGTTCACAACTTTATCAGTAATGAAGATATTTTAGAAAGATTTTTTCATATTAATTTTGCTTGTGTTAAATGTATTGATGTTATTGAAAATGATTGAATTTTGGGCAGTGATAAAGTATAAATACTGGCAACTGTATTTCTGAATAAAGGAATATTTAAGCTCATAATTGTTTAGGTATGATTGGTGGCAATTTCCAGAACTTCCCATCATGATATCATATTTCACAGAAATCAAACCAAGTCTATTGAAAATATAGTTATGATATCTTCATTATTGTTAAGGTAACAAACGAAATCCAAGTTTGACCTAGGATGAAATGGTATGCATTGAATAAGTGGATTACAAATTACAATTTCCTAGACAAAAATTGCCTGTCTGTATCATCTCTGAAAGATTTTCTATTTTGTTTAGAAACCCCATTTTTGTGAAAAAGCAAGAAACAAATTATTTACTAGATATGTTCAGGAACTTGCATTTTTACATCATTAATTCCTATGAATTCCTCATTAATGGTTAATTTTCTGAAGTGATACTCAACAAACAGCAAATACATAATTTAAAAATATTATTTTTTATTTAAATGTGATTGTGTTCTTAATTATTTTGAATATCTTTATTAGTTCACAGCTAAAAATAGAAGTTGTGTAAGGTTTTTAAAATATGTTTTAAAAGGTTTTTTTTAAGTATTCGGTACGACCAAATATTTAGATATTTGGCCAAACCGAATGTTCGACAGGCCGAATAGTTTAATATTTGGCCAAGCCAAATATTAGGCATACAGAATTGTTTGATATTTGGCGAAACCGAATATATTCGGGAACATGACCGAATACCAAATAGATACTGGATATTCGGTGAACCCCTACTGCCTACATTATCTTTCAATCTGTAGACATAATCTAATTCCTGAAACTTTAATAAAAATACAGTTGAAAATAAAAATATTACGTCATAGAAAACACTAAGTGTTCGAATGGATGTTATATACTAAAAATAGTAACTATCCAAAAGGTTCAGTGAGGACTTTAAAAACTGAATGACATTCATTTTACCTTTTATTTTGAAGTTTCTATTATTTTAAGACTATAAGATTACTTGTTTGGACAAAAAACTAGAAAACAGGAATTCTGCTTTTTCAGAATTTAGTGTGACCGCCGATGAAAAAAAAATATATGTATATATAGAGAGATAGTACAAAACATATTTCAGTTTTAAGACTTAAAACACATCCTTATATTTTATATAAAATGACGTCATACGCAGCATCCGCTGAAGAATTCCCCATTTGCGATTCAGTATTAAACAATATATACTTCAAGGAGCCAGGGGCCAGTTGCCCCACATCCCCAACAGTAATAGTATGGAAGTACTAATAGGCACTGAATCATGGCAGTACTGGGAAAAATACTTAAAAATAATTGGGGGGGGGGGACAAACAACAAATTCCTGATCTCATATGAAAAATAAAATGAAAAGAAATTAAAAATATTAAAATTAAAGCTGGAAAACAACTAGCAGCGAATCCAACGCGTCACCCAAATCAACCAACAAAGGACGAAGCTACCAGACTGCACCCGGCATACGCAGATAGTGGCCTTGAGAAAGGCGCTTTGTAATGCCTCGGCTTAGCCTGGATTAGGAGAGCTGCACACAACGGTAACTGAGGGGGAAATGACAAAACCCTGCTCGGGAGAAAGGCCGTTTGTAATGCCTCGGCTTAGTCTGGACTAGGAGAGCTGCACACAACGGTAGCTGAGGGTAAAAAACAAAAACCCGCTCGGAAGAAAGGTCCTTTGTAAAGCCTCGGCTTCGCCTGGATTAGGTGAGCTGCACACAACGGTAGCTGGGGGCGAATGACAAAAACCCTCTTGGGAGAAAGGTTCTTTGTAATGTCTCGGCTTCGCCTGGATTAGGAGAGCTGCACACAACGGTAGCTGAGGGGGAAATGACAAAAACCCGCTTGGGAGAAAGGCCCTTTGTAATGCCTCGGCTTCGCCTGGATTAGGAGAGCTGCACACAACGGTAGCTGAGGGGGAAATGACAAAAACCCGCTCGGGAGAGGTGTATTCATTGATGCAGGGAGAAATGGGAGGAGCTGAGCTTACAAGGAAGAAAAATTATTGGCTGAGAGAGGTTTATCATAGAAACTTAAGAATTTGTCGAGCAGAGACAAGGCAAAATCAGAGTTTAAAAATACAGATACAATATTAAAGATTAAGAGAAATTAAAATTTAGAAGATAGGTATGATATTAGATATCCTGTATAATTTCGGTCTTTTTCTGTTATGGTTGTCAAGTTAAACAACATCTACACTTCTACAGTATAGTAAGCTATGACGTCACTATCGCTGAATAATACACAAATACAAATAAAGATATCTTCATTCAAGAAACTCGACGGAAAAAAATTTCGGTTTTCTAATGATTCATAGGCCTTTATTTGTTTGTAAATTTAATATATACTTAAAATTAAGTTTAGTTTATAATAGCTCTCTGTTTTATCAGAAATCATTTATATTCTTTCAAAATAGCACGTATTTTAAATACATTTTTTTTTTCAGTTTTTAAGAGAAAAAGGCAAAAAAAAAAAAAAAAAAAAAAAAAAGATTAATTGCTATTTTTCAACTGTTTTCCCTTTACTTTCTACAGAAGTGAAATACTTGAGTTGCCAAAATTAAACAAATGGTGCTAAAAACTACAAAATTATCTAAAAAATAAATGAGGCAAATTTTTCAAGCAAATTGTATTTAAAAGTACTTTTTTTCCCCAATATAAAAATTGAAAATGCGCAATGCTTAGAAGTTTAAAAAATTGCAGTAGAGATTATTCCGTACAATGATACATCTGCTTCGTTTTATGGCTGGCTTATACAACGTAACGTTATTTTTTGGAGACGACACATTAATAGGTGGGAGAAAGGAATAGCATACCGGGAGATTTAAAAAAAATGAAGTTAGAGTATGTGCTAATGTCTATTCTGAAATTGTCCTCCTTACTTATCAAATTCTTCCCTTCACCAGGTGGAACATAAACTATCTCCTTAAATTTCAAATATTTAAAAAATTCCTATAAAGTTTTAAACTTCCACATGTTTTAACATCATATTAAAAATATTTAAAATTTAAGAAGAAAAAAAAACACATCACTGCAATAAACAGTTTTTGTATTGAACCAATTGATAACGTTATGCCTTTATTCAATTAAGAATTCAAGGTGACTCCCTTAAAACCGAAAATAACTATTGTTTTTAACTTTAAATAAAAAAATCTAAATTTAATGAAATTACTTTGCTTTGTGCAAAATGCAACGCTGAAATTCTACAGTATTTTTGTAATAGATTGTATGTGGCGTTAATTGCATTATAAGCAGTCCAAATTAAATGCAGCTGGTGGTGGCCGCTTCTTGCTTTATATTTCACACAAAAAAGGATTTTTTTTTTTTTTGGGGGGGGGGGGGGAATTTCAATAACATGCCTTCATTATTGTTAAAATAATGACCCAAATTCGAGGTTCGGATTTGGGTGAAACACCCTGTATTTTTGACTGGATTTCTATGGTTCACTGTTTTCCTATACCAGAACTGTTTATTAATAACACCCCTTATTTTTTCCTAAAGAATTTTCGCCTGTCTTGTATAATGAATAGAATTCTAATAGATTCAAAGGAATTATTTTATTCTCCCAAATGAAACAGGTCATATTTTATTGAAAACATATTGTGTTCACGGCTTTGGGTTTATAGGTTCCAATTGAAAATCCTTAAACACACTCTATTATATTATATTACATAACATTATACATTATATTACATGAGAGAAAGAGAGTAACTGTTACGGTTAACACAGAAACTATGTAACTGGACACTTTAAAACTTATTGAAGAGTTGTGTTCTTTTTTAATCCATTCTAATCTAATCTAGCATCTAGTAAGTGATTCAGTAATCACAAACAAATAATCTATACACTCTACGCATACAAACATGTATTTAATTTTAAAAAGTACATAAAAAGAGATATTAGTGCCATGGCGACACAATACCAGGGCCGAAACTAAGGGGGGGTAGAGGGGGCATGTGCCCTGGGCGCCAGAACGAAGGGGCGCCAAATGAAAGATTATACCTTTGGAATGGATCATTTTCTTCTGATGGACTGATGGCTTCTATTATAATAAAACAGCCATTATAAATGAAGTGTTAGGTGAAGATGAAAGAGCAGTCGTAAAAAGTTAGAACTCTGATTTTCTGGTCAGAATGGGAAGAAAAAAAATGGCCATAATTTTTTACAGTTCTAACTTTTTACGGCTGCTCTTTCATCTTCACCTAACACTTCATTTATAATGGCTGTTTCATAATAATAGAAGCCATCAGCCCATCAGAAGAAAATAACTCAGTGAAAGCGGAAACTCGGTTAAGCAGGTCTCGACTCGGTTAAACAGGACTCTGATAATCGGGACTCTAACTGTATATTTCATTTTAAAAATGATCTGTAGAATATTTTTGTTGGTGTTCAGAGGGGAGTCATGACCCCCGTGACCTCCCCCTTGGATCCGCCATTGTATATTACGTAGTACAGTATTACATATTTTAAGATTACGTATTTTAAATTTTAAAATAAGTCGGCTATTAGAAAATTAGTAAAATTCTCTTTGTAAATATACTTTGCGGAAGAGGGGGGGGAGGCGCCAAAATCCATGCTTGCCCCGGGTGCAAAAAAGGCTAGTTTCGGCCCTGCACAATACATCGAAGAATTCTACATGTCAACAACAAATTATTTCTTTTCAGTTAGGAAGTAAAGAGTTCAAATAGAACACCCACTGGCTTAATACGTGTTCTGTTAATTAGCCGGAACAAGTTGCATTAAGGGAGTCCGGGACACAAAGATCTTCAAATTTTCTAAATAAATTTTATGTCATTAAAATTGTCTCTGTTTTCTTCTACTTAAAATGATGTTTAAATCATGTTTCTATCTTAATTAGAACAGGAAATATTAACTTTTTCGTTTTGGTTTGTTTTCAAAATCTAGCTTTCAAGCAATGGTTGTTGTGAAAACGACTTTTTGTGAAAATGCGTTTTTCTTCATGAAGGGTTTTTTCACCCTTTCACGTATTTAAATTGTTATAACTTAAGAGTTGTTAAAGATAAAGGGTTCAAGCTTGGAACATGTCTTTTACAATTGTTCTACTTTAATTTGGATTCAGCAAATTAAAAAAAAAATTACTTTTGAAAATTTGATTCTTTTTAAAGTTATATCATTTTTTAAGTTTTACTTTAAATATTTAACTTTTTTAATTAATATTTTTTTAAATGCTGAATCAAAATTAAAACCTATATATTTCTGTTTATTTATATATAAAAAAAATGAAATTCTACAAATAATATTTCGAGTTAACGAATTCAAATTACGATTTTTTTTATATAAATTTTAAATTAAATTTTTTTTAATATGATAAGTTTAATCATGTGGTATTGTTTTCAAATGATAGGGTTAACCATCACAAAAAAAAATCAAAATTTTAACTTAATAAATATTATTTTAAAATGTGTCCCTTCCCCTTTAAATTAAAAAATCTAGATACAGGAAGCTAGAAACAATTGAGTGCATTCAGATCTTAAACTCGTCAGTAAAAGGAATCTTCTAAAACTGTCCAGCAGTATGTTTTTTAAAAAGCATTAGTTCGCTATCACATTATTGTACACCTTATACTTTTACTCAATTTCCACTCAGTCTTTGCCGCGTTTCTTCCCAGCGTCGAAGGAGAAAGTTCGATCTGACGTATTTCTGACGTCCGCTCATCTTACTTCGGTCGGAGGCTGACTTGCAAGTGCCTTGAGTGGAAGCTTAAATGTGTACTCCTTATCTCGGTTCTTCCTGACAGCACGCTACTTTCAGTGACGACAAAAGTCAAAATACACAGGTGACTGCCGGTATTAGCAACTGGAATACCTGAAAAGATAAAAGAAGAAGAAGCAGGACAAAGTTCTTTGCTTTTTTTAAAATAATACAATTTATCACATGTGGGCTGTATTTTTCAGGAGCATTTCTCAGTTCAGGAAACATAAAAATCTTTAAAATAAACAGATTTTAGCTCACGGGCAATCAAAACTCGAGAGCTAATGTGCCCGCAGGTTCTGTATGTATGTATGTACGTATCGCGATAATTCGATAGAAATATCCGATTCACTTCAAAAATTTGTTCTTGGTTCATTCTGATAAGGCGCTTTCCTGATTAGTTTTGGGGGTTCATGGATTAAGTATAAAGGGGGGGGGGGGAACGGGAGCTAATCCCCTTAACTTAAATAAATGGGTTTTTCATACAGAATTATCAGATTTGCTTCAAATTTGGTACACCGGTTCATTCTTATAACGCGCTTCCCTGATTAGATTTGGAGATTCATTGGTTAAGTATAAAGGGGGGAACTGGAGGCTAATACCACTTAATTTAGATAAATAGATTTTTCTATGCGATTTGCTTCAAATTTGGTATATCGGTTTATTCTGATAAGGTGATGAGATTTGAAGGCTCATCGGTTAAGTATAAAGATGGGAAAAGTGGGGTGGGGTGTTTAATTCATCCCTTAATTTATTTTTCGAGGGGCATTATTCTTTGAAATAAGAGTATAATATACAATTAGTGTGATTAGCCTGTTGGCTCAAATGCTATCAGTTTAACTGGGCACTTTCCTTTTTTATTTAAACTATATATCGAACAATCAAATGTTCAACTTTAAAAAAAAAGTTCATCGAAGACCTTACAAAAAAAAATTCGTTAAAAAATAAGTTTTTATAAAACCCACAAAGGTTCAGACCCGTCGGACAGTCGAGGTTTAAGAGAGAAACAAATTTGAATTTTCAACAGGATCCTATTTTGTCAAATCCTATTTGTGTTCGTTTGTGTCAAAATGAGAGTTCGTCTGTCAAAAAAGCATTCAACCACTCTATGGACAGTATTCTCGTGGCGTCACAGTGGGAATCACGTGGTGTAAAAATAGCGATTTGCTTGTTTACCTTATTGCGTCATTTGATGCAGCAGAAATACAGGTAAATGCATGCGTAAAATACTGTAGATTTATTTTGTACGAATTATTTTCGATCAGTACTTATATACATATTAATTAAAATCCATATATATGTATTAACTAAAATTTAATTTTTTTTATTTTATAAATAAAATGAAAAATATGCAATATGCATGCCATTACTTTAAAATAGAGAAAGGATTTCATGTATAACACATATCTGCCCCTAAAAAGGTCTAAAACTCCGTGTAAAATAAAATATAAGCATAAATTTTCTCAACACAATGCTTTTCAATAGCGCGGTTATGAATGTTATTCCCAAGCCCACGAATTTTTGTAGCCTCGAACCCAAAGGAAGAATATGGTCCATAGGATGTTTCTTCTTGCAAGAAGATTGACTAGTAGGATGATTCGAAAACCCTATCTCGTAAAGAAGATATTACTAAAAAATATTTTTATAACAAATATAAAAAATTAATAAAGATTTATTTCTTTTAGATTATATTCCTTTGAAAATCGAAAAGGTTGCTATACATTGCTGCAAAACGGGGCAGAAAAATGCAGCATAGCATTACTTCTTGAGCGATTTACATCAAAATGTATGAAACGTCCATTCCTGTCAAGGACTCGCTGAATCTGATGATTGGTGAAAATCCGTGCATTCGTTCTGGAGATCGAGCTTTTGTGGAAATCGTGAAAAATGCTGCCTAGCAGCGCCACCTTTAGAGCGATTGACAACAAAAACTAATCAGCACCCCATCTATATCAGGGACTCGCTGAATATAAATTTTTATTAAATTCCATGCTTTAGTTCTTTAGATAGAGCGCACACAAAATTTGTGTCTCATACAGACAGATAGACATTTTGTAAAAACATGTTTTTCGGAATCTCTGACCATTAAAACGTGTCAATCCGTCGAAAATTTTCACGAATCCAATACTTTCTTCTTGTAAAAATAGAAGAAAGTAAAATCATCTAACTTAATATTGAAATGTGAGGAAAAATCAAACGAATAAGAATATTTTCGCCAAAAGTGCATGCTACCGCACGCTCTTAAATTTTCATTTAAGATATTTTTCTTAAATTTACATGAGAACCTGAAATGAATCACTATGCGTTTCCCAGCTATAAGAAGGTAACTTTGCAGATAATGATGTCTAACATGCACATTTACAGGGATAAATGAGTTTTGTCTGCGATGTAAAACAATTTAATGCACTGTTCGTTTGTTTTTCAACACTTTCAAACCTAGTTTAAGAGTGTTTAGGAATTCGGTTTGTCTCTCTATCTATCTGTCTGACCGCTCGTAAGTCCGTGCCCTAACTCGCATCCATAAAGTCCAATGGCCATGAAATGGATGTATGTCATTGGGATAATTATGGGTAATTTCTTTCGTAAATAACACAGTAATTTGTTCAATTGAAATTTATTTTTAAAATGGCGAAGAAATATTTTAAAAAATCTGCTTTTTTTTCTCTTAGAGCTTCAAAAGTTTTATTATTTTTTTTAACCATAACTTTTTAACACTTCCCAACACAGATGAAACTTGTTTATGAATTCGGTTTGTCTGTCCGTCTGTGATCTAACTCGCGTATAGTCCGACTGCCATGAAATGGATAGATGTTAATGGTTAATACCGTGGCATAATCGGTATTGAAAAGGAAGTTTGTCACACAGTCAAAAGAATTCCCTTCCATGACAGTCTAGGGAGAAAAATCACCTGCCGCATATTTTAAAGCCATTACAGTATTTTTGAACAGTAGTATTGAAACTGATACACATCACTGAGGTGTACTACAAGGTTCTATAGGGTGTGCTTAGAACTTATTGTTTATTGACAGGCACACACAAAAGCATTTGGCTGCAGAAAAAAATGAGCAATGATTGAAGCCTACGAATCGCTGGAAGTGCGTTTTCAGGGGTGGCATGCGTTTTTAAAATCAACTATTTTTTAAATATTACTGCGTGTGTATCCGTTCTATAGATCTTTACAGGGTCGCACAAAAGTACATCCGTTTATTATCGGAAATGACTGAGTGGACATTTTAAACTGTGCTGTGCGTTTCACTGAACTCAATTTTAGTATGCTCTATACAAGGCTCCAAAGAAATCATCTATTTTAACGACTCTTCAGGGTCATAGCAGAAACTGGGTTTTAAAATGGGTTATGCAAATTGCTCCTTTTGGCAGAAGCACAGTATGCAGACCGTCAACTTACCTTAGTAAATTGAAGTTTTGTTATAGGCTACTTCCATGGGTTTTTGTAGTGTAAGTAACATAGCTGATAACTGCAATGCTTGTTGGCTATCGTTATTTTCAAAAAGTTTGCTTGGCCTTATTCAATTAATAAGATATCTCCGATAAAATTAGTCGCATTTTTCCGTTCTAAAATACTGATAGCCATAGCATGTGACTTACACTACAAGTACTTATGGAAATAGCCTATAGTATTCTGAATGTGTTAGAAAGTGTTTCATGATCTATGCTGCACGCATGATTTTTCGTTCTTTTTATCTAATTGTTGTTATTGACACTTTTTGAGTATGGTTTTCTTATGTAAATATAATCATGGGAGAGGGGGGAGAGGAGGAAAAAACATTCACATTTTCTAATCAACGAGTCAACCAAAAAATCCCCGCCGGCTCGGTCCACAGGTGGAAGTAGATTTCGAAGTTAAGTAGGTACTAATTTCACCAACAAAACCTAAATCAAGATCAGAGATGAAACCCAGTTTAACAACTTTATCTGACCTCTTTGGACGAATTTTAAATTTCCTTTTTCTGTAAGAGCTCGTTCCATCAAAATCACGTTAAGGCGGTATTAAGAAAAACATTTTTTCGACGCTCAACAACTCAAAATTTTCTGACACCAATTCAGACTCATTTTTTAAAGCAAAAACATGAAACTGGCTGACATGATTTTTTTTCAAGAGATTTAGAAGCGACTTGTTTTTCTATTTTTTTCGTTCAATTCATTAGAACTTGATTTAAAAACTATTATTTTCTCAGTTCGACCTTCTTTTTCGTTTCCAGCACGATCGCTTCGGGAAATTCGGTTCAAAATGCCTACTTTGACAGCATTTTTTTAAATAGAGTCTGCTTTTATATAAAAAAAACACCCATACAGCACATTATATAGTTTCTGAATAAGAGAACCTGCCAATGGCATGTGCTTGAGAGCAAAAATGAATTTAATAGTTTCTCAGAAAATAAACAGTTTGGATTTGAGTACACTTTTAACACGATCATTTTTTCGTCAAGTTTTATTTTGGTTTCATTTGTTTTTGCTGTAAGAGTGGGTCCTATCAAAAACTTGTCAATATGAAAGTTGTACATAACATTGAGAAGATGTACAATAAATTTAAGCGGATTGGATACCATGTGAGTCGACGAAGTTATTTTTTTTTCTTCTTCGACTCCCCCGGGTTTCTTTTTCGATAAGGGTTGGTTCTATTAAAAACTTGTCAATATAAAAATCGTAGATAATATTAAGTAGACTTATAATAAGTTTAAGTAAATTTGATATCTTAAGAATGGTCGAAGGTATGATTTTCTTTCTCCCTAAACCCCCATTTTTTTCGCCCCTTGAGTACAATTTTAATTTTATCAAAAATCTGCGATACCTAACTTTTCGGCCCTTTTCCTAGATGCAATAATAACGTTAAACTGGTTTGATATGTATTATAATTATGACGTTATGGGTTTTTTTTTTTAATGGGTCAGTTGGATAATTCTTAACATTTTTTCGATAGCTACCGCACCCGTGCTAAAATTCGCTATCACGGCGTCACCTTCAGACCAAAAATCTCCAACATTTTATATAAAACTCGGACTATGATATTGTTTCTAAATATGAAATTTCGTCGAAAAATAATCAAATTCTTCACTGCAAAAATTTGTATAAAAATAGCTTCGAGAGACTATTCCCATTTTCAACTCACACCTGACGTCTAATAGTTAAAAACGTATATGTGAAGTTTGGTCCATTCTAGGCACAAATTCATACGCTTTTCAATGATAAAAGGACACCACCGACAGACATTCATTTTGAAAAATTGTGTTTTTCGGGATGTCTGGTCCATGAAACATGTAAATCCGTCGAAAACCGTAAGTTAAAAAAAAAGTTCCGATTACAGTACTTTTTTTCTGTTATAGCTAGAACAAAGTAAAAATTATAGGACTATCCATTTAAATCTGAAAAAGGACAGAATAGGAACAGAGGCATTTATATAAAAAGATTGTTCAGCTCAAAAATTTCAATAAAAATTTAAACAACCATAAATAAAACACACATACACACATAAATAATGCCTACATTCAACTGTTAAAAGGTATATATAAATATTATAGAGACATACATAAAATAAACCCAACTGGAATGAAAAATTCGCCAGAGCCAGGAATCGAACCCGGACCACAGCGTACCAGGCTGTTGCTCTAACCACTGAGCTACTCCGGCCGATACCTGGGTTTGCAATTTCTCTCGATGTTCCATTTTCATTCATTCTCTCATTCCATTCCCTCTGAAATATGGACTTTACCCACGAATGGCAACAGCCACGGCTCTGCGGGGAAAAACCCTCCGAGAAAGAATGTTTATTGGACGAAGTGGGAGAAGTGTTAAAATGTTCTTCACGCCTATTGGTGCTTTTCTTCTGTTTACCCGCGGCTGACATCACATGGGTAAAGACCATTGGTTTCATTCTCAGCGACGTTCCGATTTCATGCGAGAAATTGCAAATCCAGATATCGGCCGGAGTAACTCAGTGGTTAGAGCAACAGCCTGGTACGCTGAGGTCCCGGGTTAGATTCCTGGCTCTGGCTAATTTTCTTTTTATTTATTTTAATTTTTTGGGAGGTTTATTGTAAGTCTGTATAATATACCTATAAATAAAACATTTTTAAAGTAATTAAATCAATAATCCAGATTTAGTCACCTTAATAAATCTTTTAAAAAATCTGCATAACAGTACTTTCTAAAATTAATAAATGATTTATGCGCTTTTGCAACAGCAAGTTAAAAGACACTCTATAGCCAAAACTCACCGGACAGTTTTGATTTTAGACGTTTTATCAAATATCTATCGAATAAAAAAAATTTAAGAAATTCTTTAAAAACTTCGGGAATATAACTAGCCCATTTGACCTCATTTTTCGAAGAAGACTTGATCACGAGGCCGTCAGAGGACTAACAACAAATTGAAGGGAAAATGTATTGGGAATCATTGTGTAAAACAAAATGCATGACGTAAGTTTTCATGTGTCTATATTTATTGTGTTCACATATATACATATATATCTCTACAATATATTTTTTACGCATATTTCTGTGTAATATTCTTACGCATAATTTTGTTTACATATACTATTCTTACACATATATCTGTGTAATAACCCAAAAACACCTAGGTGTGGTCCGCCACAAGAATCGTTCGCATGCGCAGGCCGCAATAATAGACCACAACAGCCGCAACCACCGACCCCACTGCAAAGCAGAGACAGTCTTCAGGGAGGACTATGAGAAGGTGACATAAGGTAAAAAACGTGAAAAACCCCTGTACGGGCACTGCGTTCAAAGCACATCGCGACGATGGATTCGGACCTGTGAATGACAAGAGGCAGCAGCACTCCGTTCTTAGGGGAACCCTACCCCTGTTGCTGTCATTTAGACCGGGAGCCGGCAGGGCAGACAATCACATCGAGTTCACGGATGAAATTCTGGGATTAGTTAAATCTTGATTCGCATATTAAAACGCAATCGGTCTGCCAAGTTTTATCTGGATGGAAAACACCTGAAAGCCCGATTTTAGAGGCTGACTCGTGGGTTTACCATTGTGTTTTCCTGCTTCCAGTCCTGAAAAAACAATGGAGCTTGAACAATTGGAGAACAACCTAGCTTGATAACGAGGCACTTGGACAATTAGAAGCCATCCTACTTTGGTTGGTTGGTTGTATTTATGTCGGCCAATTATCAGCACGTGGGATATAGGCCCTAAGGGGGGGGGGAGTGCCTTCCGTGGAGGTCTTTCTAAGGGAACCTAACCCGTATTAACGCTTGGAGAACCAAGGTTCGAAGAAAACCACGAAAACTCCGAACGATTAGGCCGACGGGCGCGATTGGGATCGAACCCAGCACCTCCTGTCTACCAGCTTCGAGAGCAGAACCTCTCGGCCACTGGTGGGGCCCATCCGACTTTGATAACATGGATCTTGGACAATTAGAGACCAATCTACTGTCGGAACTTAGACAATTGGTTGATACCAGCTTACCTTGATAACTAGGCTCTTTGCCATTTAATGGAGACAAGCCTACCTTGATAACATGGAGCTTGGACAAATGGTGGAAACAAACCTACCTTGATAACATGGAGCTTGAACAAATGGTGGAAACAAACCTACCTTGATAACATGTCAGTTGGACATATGGTGGAAACAAACCTACCTTGATAACATGGCACTTGGACAAATGGTGGAAACAAACCTACCTTGATAGCATTACACTTGGACAAATGGTGGAAACAAGCCTACCTTGATACCATGGTACTTGAACAGTTTGTAGAAATCAACCTACCTTGACGCTATGGTACTTGAACAGTTTGTAGAAATCAACCTACCTTGACGCTATGGTACTTGAACAGTTTGTAGAAATCAACCTACCTTGACGCTATGGTACTTGAACAATTTGTAGAAATCAACCTACCTTGACAACATGGTGCTTGAATAATTTGTAGAAATCAACCTACCTTGACAACATGGTACTTGAATAATTTGTAGAAATCAACCTACCTTGACACTATTGTACTTGAACAATCGGTGTAAATCAACCTACCTTGACACCATGGTACTTGAACAATTGGTAGAAATTAACCTACCTTGACAACATGGTAATTTAAAAATTTGTGGAAATCAACCTACCTTGACAACATGGTAATTTGACAATTTGTGGAAATAAACCTACCTTGACACCATGGTACTTGAAAATTTGGTGGAAATCAGCTTACCTTGACAACATGGTACTTGAACATTTGGTGGAAATAAACCTACCTTGACAACATAATACATGAACAATTGGTGGAAATCCACTTACCTTGACAACATGGTACTTGAGCAATTGGTGAAAATTAACCTACCTTTACAACATGGTACTTTAACAATTGGTGCAATTTACGTTCACACTCAGTAACCCTAACGAATTATTTTGTGTAGCCCTGTATATGAACATTTATACATATCACATAGTATGTAAAAATTAAGTTAAACTTAAAAATGCATTATCATAACTAAAAATGCACTTCCATCAATCATCGTTAATATATAGTACTTCGGATACAGTATAGTATAATAAATCTTTTATGTGTCCCAGTAAATACTTTCTTTTATATAGGAAGTAGCTTGTAGTAAACATCAGCAAGGTATATTAATTGCATTTTATGTGGAATTGTTTAACATAATTAAAATACGCCGCAAACAGATTTTCACCCTATACCATTATAAGCAACGGAATTCTTTTGAGTGGCCCTGTAAATGGATAATAAATATTTTTTATTTTAGTGAATTTGATAAATGCATATCAATTTCCTTATGTTTAAGAGGATGTAACATTAAAATGCACTTAAAATGATTTTTTCCCATTGGCCGTTATATAGCAGAATACTCTTGACCGTGTCTGTAAATAAACTACACTTGCTGCTAACTTCATTTTAAATGGGGATCGTGCTATTGTAAAAGTCATTAACATAACAAAGTTTCACGGCAGTGCGAGTCCATTTACGAGAGAGGGCGGGCAAGCGGTCAGACAGACAAACAGAAGTCATAAACGCTTTTCAACTACGTCGGAAAGTGTTAAAAAATACTTGTAGTTATTAAAAGGGTACTTTTGGTTGTAGAGGACATGAAGAATGCAGTGGCAGAGATGTATCGCCAAGTTCGGTCGTAAAATCTCGTCAAATGGTCCTGAAGAAATAGCAAATGTTTTTGCTATCGCGGTAGTGCTGTTGCGTTGATGTTCCAGAACAATTTTCATACTTTTTTATAATGAATGTAGTATTTTTACTTTCTAAAATTGTCTATATTATATAAAAGTTGGAAATATTCTTAGATTTACTGAAATGGATGCAATCTAACGCGAGAATTTTACCCAAGAAAGGACCCTGCGAAAATGGCCAAGATATGAAAATATTATGAGGAAGCTGTAGGTAGTTGCAACGTGAAAAGTTATTTCCGATGAATTATTAAAAGTGAGTTTACAAATACTGTAAGGGGTAGCATTAAAAAGCGGGTTATTCTTGTGGAGCCATGCAAGAAAATGCTACGAAACAGTGTAATATATTCTTACTAATATAAAATACTGTATTATTTTAACTAAGTAGAATTTATTTTTATACATTATTATAGGCGCGCGCTTCACGAGTTTAGCTGCGAATTTGGCCCCAATTACGCCATAAAAAGTAGGTGAGAGGGGGCACATGTGAAGTGCATAGTCACTCAGTTAATTTGAAATAAAAAAATTCAAAAAATTACCAATTGATGGTAGTACTGGTACCATCTTTTGGCTGAATTTTCAGAACAATAGGCCATTTTGATTTCTGGTGGTTGTAATTTGTTTGTTTTAGAAGGTGTGAAATAAAAAAGTCTTCTAAGTTATTGAAGTAAAAATTCATTAAAGACATTTTTTAAAGAACAATATCAGCATTGCATTCTATAGTGGCATTAATTAGATAAGTCTGCAAAATGTTTTGTTTCCTTATTTCAATTAAAAATATCTTTTTTTATAAATTAGGCTGAAGTTCGTAGATGTGGCACTTGTGAACAGAACATATGGGGGCAGATGTGAACAGTTCACAAGTGTATTTTTTAAGTCCGAGAATGCATTTTTTTTAGTTTAAAATGTAATTACCCTTGTCAAATATTCAGCTATATATTCAATGTTTTTAGGATTGCTTCACAGTTTTAATTTACTGGAAGTTAGATAACAATTAAAAGTGGCTCAGAAGGAGGAGGCATATTAGTGTACAATTTTACGAATAATTTTTTGTATCTATGTTGAAACATTTATTGATTTATTCACCCAACTAGAAAGAGGGCATCTAATTAGTTTTTATCACAGTTTTTATTCACAAAAAATTATTTTTGTCTTATTTATGCATTTGTTCACATGTGCCCCAGCTATGTTCACAAGTAACCCTCCACCGGGGCACATGTAAACAAATTTAGAGAATTTTTAGAATGATGATATAAGTTAGAAATTCTTGATAATGCATCCAAAAGTTTCACAGAAAGAACAAACAAATTCTAAATATTCATATAAATCAATTTTTGGTTCAATATCTCATAACAATTTTGAGAAATAGTCAAAAATGTAAAAATTGTTCACATGTGCCCCCCTCTCCCCTATATCCATTCCAGCTTTTATTCAAGGTATTTGTATTACAAGTGAAAATATATAGACTAAAATCCGAAATTTATTTCTTTATTGGGCCTCTGGTTACCTATACTAATATTATGAAAAGAAAAATATTTGTGCGTGTTTTTTAGGAGGTCATCTCTGGAGCAAGCGAACCGATTTCAAAAGCAATTGTGACAAAATGATTGTCTAAGTCTCTGCTCCAACATAGGCTGTATTTTAGGTCGGTACCGACACCTGTACCGGGTGTAGAAGCGGAAAAACGTTCTAAAATGGCGATTTTTGTGATAATGACGTGGCTAGGAAACTAGAAATTTGGCATTGTTTATACTCATAAGATGGAAATGCTCAAGTATGGTTTCTAAAAAATTCAAAAAGGATGAAATGAACAGAAAACTTTCTAATTACCATCAACTTACCGGGCTACTTTGGACCACTTTTTCCTGGTTCCACTCACATTTCCATTATTAAAAAATATATGTAATTTTTCAACGTCGAAATGGAGTTGTAAACAATTAACATGAAACAATGAAGCAAACTGTATGATTTTAAAGAGGAATCTTTTTAAAACTATTTTTAAAGTTTTGGAACAAAGTAGCTCCTGTTGGGGGCTTCTTTGGTCCATTCTTAGTTCAACATAAAATGAATACACTTCATATGTAAATGAATACATTTTTATGGAAACCCCCTTGCAATCGTATTTGCTAATAATTTAACACTGCAAACTCGATAAACATTTTTTTTTTTTTACATTTAAACGCAATAACCAATTGTTAATATTAAAGGAACAAAAAACAATTTTCGTCATGTTACCCTCAGCAACTGGAATAAAAAACAATGTAACATTTTGCTACAACAACATTTGAAAAAAAATGTTACTTAAAACATGTTTTAAGAGATTTGGTTGTATAAAAGGCATTTCTAAGTAAATGGGGCTATTTTGGACCGAAAAAGGCCTAGCACGAAGTAGCCCTGAAATACTAGTTTTCATGTTAGCTTTACGAAAACGTAAACATTTTCTGTCAAAATAAAAATTAAAGGAAAACCTATGATCACACATGGATTACAGGTTACTAAAGGTAATATTTTGACACTTACCTTATTTGTAGCTCTTATCCAGATTGTTTCACTATAGAAAGTTTGGAATGTTAGAATTTACACATGAAAAAAGCTGTTTACAAACACATCCAGTGTTGACACTAAAAAAATTAAATTACCCCCAAACTAATCAAATAACCCATATTAGGGTATAAAATATTTTTCAAGGGCAAAAACTCCAAATTATCTTGTATTGTTTGTCCAATACAAAGAATAAAAACTTTTTTTATTGGCTGGATCTAAGTAACATCGCAAGGACCAAAGTAGCCCCGATTGACGGTATGTTCTAAATTACGATTTCGATTGAAATATTATGGATACAAACTTGAAATTTCACATGGATGTTACCTTTAAGACACAAAATAGTTAAAGAAATTTAAAATTTAAAACAGTGCAGGAGAAAATGCTCTAAAATTACAATTTCTGTGATGGGACTATAAACATGAAATTTGGCACTGTAGATATTCATAAGATGAAAATCTCTCTAAGAACGAATTCTAAAACATTCAAAAGTTAAAGAAGTAATGGCACAGTAAAAGAAGTTCTAAACTTAGTAGTATTGTGATACTGAAAATACTAGAAGCTTGACAGTGCGGTTGCTTTTAAGATACAATTACTCGCTAAGAACGGCTTCTAAAGAATTCGAAATTTAAAAAAGTGGAAAACATTCTAAATTACGATTTCTATGGAATTTTACATAATCTATAATAGAAGAAAGTGTTATAATCTAATTTTTTTTTTCGACATACCCGTGTTTGACGGATTTACTTTTTATTTTTGGGGATCAAAGATTCCAAAAAACATGTTTTTAGAAAATGTCTGTCTGTCCGTGTGCGAGTGTTTTTGTCCGTGTGTTATAGATCTGCACGGGCCCAGGCTTGGACCATACCCGGCGGATTGAAGGCGAATTTTCCAACGGACCGGGTCGGGCCAGAAAAATTAGGGCAATTTTTTCAATGGGCCGGGCCGATAAAAAAATTAATCATAAGAGTTCAAGCGAAGCAGATAAAATACGAGCCATTTTCAATGAATATGATTTTCTCGAGAAGTATAAATGTGCGTCACGAGCCGATGCGAGTTTAACAACATCAATACAGAAATGTAACATGTCCATCGTAGAGATCGGCATCGTACAGTTACAAGATGTCCGATTACGGGTTTAGTTTTTTTTCAGCAGACTCGTGCCGGGACAGAACTGGTCTTAATCGATCTCAGGATGTGTAGGACAAGCATTATGTTTTGTAAAAATATTAATAGTGATAATGAACTTCTGTTAACAGTATCTTTGGAAATATACCTTAAGGGGGTTCTCGTAGTCACTGCGAAAGTTTCAGACACATTTTCTGACTCATTTTTAACTATAAAGGCCAAAATTGGCAGTCCTGACTATTGAAGGCATTTGGAAACGAATAGGTTTCCCCATATTTGCTAAATTACTTACAGAGATTCTTGTCACGTGACTGTACGTTTTTCTCCTTTCCTGTGCTATCGCTTCCAGAAATTCCATTCAAAACGCTAACTTTGGCAGTATTTTCAGAGAAAGATATATTGCTTTTATCTATGGAAAAGACGGCATTTACATAGTTTCTGAATAAGAATACCTGCCAGTCTTAGGCGTTTCCGAAAAGAAATGAATTCATAAATGTGTCGGAATGTACCTCCTTTGGATTTGAGAAAAGCCTTAAAAATGAGAGAAATATTTTCACAAATCTACTTTTTATTATACAGCTTCAAAAGTTTTTAATCCTTTATTCTGAACTACATTAACCTTATAATGAATCCTTATTGGAATTTAGAAATTTCTGTAGAGACGATGACTAAAACACTGTAATCGTTAATGCTTACCATTGTTTGTTTTCTGTTTTGCGAACACATAATAATCTAAAATATACTGTAAAATGTTCCTATAAATATGTGTGTAGTATTCATTAAAAGAATCTGCATTGTATATAGAGAAAAACGGATTTTTATTTTGTAGAAATTGAGTCGGACCGGGCCTGTTTTGACTGATTTTTTACGGGTCGGACAGGGCCGGGCTAGGAAATTCCGGCCCGTGCAGACCTCTACCGTGTGTCCCCTGTATCATCGAAAAATAATATGAAGTTATGTATAGAATTGGACCAAATTTCATATATGTTTTTGGCTATGGTTAGCAGGTCCAAGTTAAATTCGGAGTTATTTCGAGAAAGAGGGCACTGTAATAGAAATTTGAGATATTTTTTATAGTGTATCTTCGGAGAGTGTACATTTATGCATAACCAAGTTTCCCCGGAAGGGGGAAGGGAGTGCATGAAAGCGACTGCGCGATTTTCTCTGTTTTTATGAGCTCTGTTGTACACCGGCTTCTCGTACTGCGCCAAGGCGGCTAATATCCAAACTTTCAAGCGTACAGAACGTTGGCGACAATCGGAGAGTGCCAAATTATTCTGAGAGAAGAGCGCTTTACGCGCATGCGCTCAATGACATTACTGACAGTGCATTTGAACTCACGTTGATTCAAATGTTATTCCGTTTCCAAAAACGTTTCCTTACTGTTTTACATCACTTAGAAATAGAGATATAACATTTTGATTCACACACATGTAAAATGGAAATTGATATTTTATAGACACAAATACGAATTGGTAAATCTAAATCTATTATCATATAGGATCAATGAATAGTACTGCTCAATGAAAAATGTAAAAAAATAAAACGAAATAAAATCTATCTTGGGTGTCAACAATATACCGCATTACTAAACGATGAATTTATCAAAATATTTTTAATGAATGGCGAACTTAGAAAATACGCAAACTTTTTTATTGAGAGAAAGGGCCAACAAAAATCTGTTTGATTTAAGTTTTTCTTTAATATATTATCTGGATTCCTTTTAAATCAAGCGATTAACTGACAAGTTGAACATGTTAAATCAAGCGATTAACTGACAAATTGAACTTGTTAAATCAATGTTTAACTTTCATAAAAAATACGCGCGGAATAGTGCTGTTCTTGCCAAATCATTTGGCACTCTTTGAGTTTCGCCAAAGGTGTTGCATGCTTAAGGGTTCGGATATTAGCAACTCGGTCATACTGCCTATATTAAGTATTATGTTCTAGATTAACTTTGCTTCTGTTTGAGAAATTTAAGATCAAAATCATTGTTATGGTGTGGTGTGGAAATATTAACAAGCAGAACATTTTTTTTAATATTAACATTCATGAGAAAGAAGAAAGGCACATCTGACTAGTTCTATTATCTATTACTTTCAGACCTTATTATTGAAGCCTTTTATTCTCCAAAATAAAAACTAAAATGCTAACATAAAATACAGATTATGTACAGAGTAGAATTCTTCATATTGTCCATTAAAATGTTTCATTCTGTTTCATTTCTGAAGATTTAATTTAAACAATTAGCCGCATATATAATAAAAAAGAAAAAATATTTTTTCGAATTTAAAATGCAAACTTTTTTGTCTAAACTTTTTAGATTTTAAAGAAAGTTGAACTGCTTTGTATTACCGGTTTTCCTTCGCCCTAAAAGTATTTAACTTTGTTATTTGCTTTTATTTAGAAGATAAATGAAGGATTTTTAGTAATGTTTATGAATACAATTTATTTTTTTAAATACTAAACTTCTTTAAATGTTTTTTTTTTCGTATAGAGAACTCTTTAATTTATGCGACTTAAGACCGTTAAAGTGCAGCGAAGACATTTTCTTTAACAAATATAAAAACAATTTTACAAATCGAGTTATTTTTTTATTTTGTTTTTACGAATTTATGTTTTTTTTTCCTTTTAACTCTTAAAACACAGCGGCGAAACAATTTAAAGGAATGAGTATAAAAACTTACAACTTGAAAGACTTTCCAACTAAAAACTTAGAACTTGCACAAGATGTTTATCGGGTCATACTGCAGTGCAGAATTACTCATTTCTTAAAAATGTGATATTAAGTGGGGGTACGGCAAGGATGGCTTTAGTACTCAACTTTTTTAAAGTACAAATAAATTTACGATAATCGCATGATCTAATCTCAAAAAATGTGAAGATTTCCGATAATTTTTCTGGAATAGTTCGAAAAACCGGCAATATTTTATAAACTTTTCAACTTGGAAAAACATGCAAAATTGTAGGATTTCAGATAATATTCTTTTGGAAATGAACGTTAAATTCTTTTCTATATTGATTTCAGCATATATAGTGTGCGGAAAAAATACGGTGGCAACCAAAATATAAGTAAAATAAAGGAATTTGTCCAAATTCCATACCTCAAAAGAAAAAAAATATCTGAACCCTTATAAGATAACTTTGTTGTCCGACCTTCTATCAAGAACGCCTACCCCTCCCCCCCAATAACAGCTGAAATTAAAATTAATATCAAATCATAAGATTCACGGCCTCATTCTTTTGTAAAAATATCGAACTACTGTCATCATGCAATAAAAAATTATGGCCTTAAAACACTTTTTTGTTGTACAAACTCGCTATCAAAACCTATAGGGTATGGCATGCAGAATCTTGAAATTTGGCACGGAGGAAGGTCTTATATCACATGTAAAGAAAAGAATCCGAAAATCCTCAATTTATAATTCTATGTTGATTGATTACGTGACAAATTCGTCTGACTCTCTGTCTGTCAAGGCATTTTTATTGACGAACAGTCGAAGATATGAAGTTAAAATTAAATAATCCGACTAGTGTTTTTTTTTATTATTAATTCCACATTCGTTTCAAAGGCATATCCATACAACTTGACACATTCCAATTAACTACGCGTGGTAAACAGCGGGTTTTGCTAGTAAGTTATATTCAGAATTTTTTTTGTCCTGCTCTGTCTAGAAGTAAAACAGTAAAAATTCCATTCTTCTAACGTCCAAAAACACACTGAGTTATTACTCTGAATCTTATGAAATTTCAGAGCTTTCCACAATAGATCAGTTTCAACCGACGTCACACCCTAGCCACCACCTTAGCAACCAGACGTGTCTTTTGTTTGCCCCCCAAATTTGGCCGATTGTGATTGGATGGCTCATAATACAGGCTACAAATAGTTGTATATGATTGGTTCAATGAAACTTGGTGGGCTGGTGATCACGTGGTTGAAACTGATCTAATACTAAAAAATCGTTTGTTTTCAGGGCTGGAAAATTCCGATTTTATAAAAATTCAATGTATTAGAATTTTGGCTTATTTTTGTCGCAGGGGAACGAAATGGACTGTTGCATTCGTCGAAGCACTAGAAAAATGTTTCTAAATAGGGTTCACAACGGTTGTAGACCGAGTCCATTTTAAAAGAAAATGAGGTAGTAAATTCAGAAGGTGCATAAAATCTTTTTTATTCACTCCAACAGTGAACCAAGTATGTAAGTCATGTATGAGAAAGTATGTGAAAACAGACTTCGTTTACCCTAGGAGTGGATAAAAAAGATTTTATGCACCGTCTAAATGGGCTATGTACTTTAAAAAAAACGGACTTGGTCTACTATGGTTGTGAGCCCCTCTATACGGTACAAAGACCGTTGCTAATTGCACTTTAAAACCCATTAGTACCTACATACCTATTTCTGATAAGCGAGAGAATTCGGTACTTTCCCTTATAACAGGTCTTGGCATCTCGCTATTCTAAAAAAACTAACGCTGTCACCGCCGTCGCCGGTTTTGAATTTTTTGTGACCGGAGGTCTATCTTCGTTAATACTAAGAAAAATATTGCATACAAAAATAAGAAAATCGGTGGTATTATAGAGAAATGTTTGATAAACACGCTGATGCAGATATTTTTCAAATCGAAGAATTATTTTAAGAGATATTTAATGCTAAAGTGGGGCAAAATCATTCCATTAGAAAAGTTTTAGAGGAGCAAAAACTATACATGGGAATTTAATCCTATTTAGATCATTTTATACATTAGGAGCTTCCGGTGTGCAGACTGCATTTTTTTTTTAAATTGGACTCATTTTTTGAGGTTTTATTTCTATTTTAAATTCAAATTTTCA
Organism: Maratus speciosus; assembly: GCA_963932465.1. Lineage (NCBI taxonomy): Eukaryota > Metazoa > Arthropoda > Arachnida > Araneae > Salticidae > Maratus > Maratus speciosus. Next base: position 86,630,345 of record OZ010794.1, read on the forward strand.
GCATTTCGAGAGATATTTTTTTTACAACATTTGGAAAAGGGTATTATATTAAAGAGTTGCAAAATTTAAAAACAGCACAAAAAATATTTCCTTCAAATTAAAAATTTATTGACGCGTGACTGTTATAAACAGAAAAAAACTTTCAAATGATAATTAAATGATTATGTATTAAAAGCAGGAAAATATTGATAATGATGTCATAAAAACTATATTGACGCGTGAAAAGAGAAAGAAAATTGTAAAATAATAAATTCATTAATATATATTAAAAGACGTAAATGGAGATAATTACGTCCTATTTAAAATTGCCAAACCATAATATTGCCAAATAGTTTAAATTTAAAAATATACTTGCACGATACATTTATTTCATATTGAGATAATCTTTTAAAACTAATCTATATATATATATTACGCTATCGTACGTGGCACAGTTTTCATAACTGTTTATATTTACAAGCAATATAAATTCTAAATTATTCGAAGAATGTCTTTTCAATTGTTTATTAAATTTAAATGTTTTTTTAGTGTTTAAAATGTTGGTATTAGATCACAAATAATGACCCATAATCACTCCACCCCTGACTCATAATCAGCCCACTGCTTGGGTGACTATTGGTCAAGCATTTTAAAATTCGATTGATATTATATACTAACAAAAGCCATGCTTTGTTTGGATATTCGAAGAATTATTTAATAAGACAAATATTTGAAAGTAATATTTTCTTTAATATTATTTTTGCATCTATATTAAGCAAAAACGTTATTTTATGTTTTGGCGCATTTTAATTTTAGAAATGTAAATTCAGCCAAATAACTAAGAATTTTCTCGGAACTTTTTATTTATGATATAACGAATTTAACAATTAATTTTATTTGTTTACAATTCTTTTGTTGCCACTTTACAAAAAAGTAAAGAAAATCATAATATAATTCTTTTAAAATGTGTAAGTATCGTCTGCGTAAATGATTTAACCTAATACGAATAAATTGTGTATTGGAATTTTTAACACTGAAATATACGTTTATAATTGATTGCAAATAATTTAATTTTCACAAATTTTAATTCATTAAAAATATGGTATAATTTTCATAAAAAGGGGTATTTTAAAAATTTCATAAAAGAAATCGTCAAATTAATTAATGATTCTATCTATAATCACTAACTCCATGATTTATTTTATTTCTTCTGAAAATAGGCGTGTTTCATTTTTTATTTGCAAAAATACGTCCGTAATGGAAAAACATGTAAAATAAATTAATTAAAATGATAATTGTTTAAGATTTTTCTGTAAAAAAAAATATTCTATAAATCTGCATATCCTAATTTATTTTTATGTATAATTTCAAGTCAAAATACTGAATAGTTTTTTTTTTTTTTTTTTTTTTTGTAAAATGTACGACAAAATGTAATTTGTGTAGCCTAGTAGAGGATTCGTTTCGCTCATCCTAATAAGTTTTAAACAATAAATATATTATTAGGGATTAGATTCGCTCTCCGTGAGCATAAAATTTTTATTTTAATTGAATATAGTTACTCAGTTACATGGATCTTTAGGAAAAGCAGCGGCGTGCGAAGAGGAAACTGTGTCCGGGGCACAGTTTCAATTTGGCGCCCACACCCCCTTACCAACTTTTCTTTGTGACAGGTGTCACAAAATTGAAAATTGCAGAAACAAAAACAAATTCTATTGAATACGTTTATTTTGAAACTTTAGGTTTAATTTTAATTCAGAAATTTCAAAAAAGCTAAATAATAATAATAATAAAATTACATTTATATTTTGGCAAATGGGATCTGGAAAATGAGTGTTGAAAAAATGTATCTAACATTACAGTATAACAGTTTCGAATCCTTTTACATTCCAAGAAAGAAACCGCATGCTATTTTGAGAGTATATGTTTTTGTCACAAGCACAGACACGGAAAAGAGAAGGTTAACAAAAGAGACTAAGACAAAGACCCAAAACAAATTTTGAAAAGAAAGAACTCTTATTCATAAATTTGTATTTTGGTGTGGGATAAAGGACAATGCAATAACTTTGAATATGTACTTTCATTATGAAAAAATTCCCAATATGTAAATAAACAACTTCTTTTACAAAAAAGAAAAAAAATTGTAGTATAAATTTGGCGCCCCCTCAATTTCTGAGCCCCGGGCGACTGCCACCCTTTCCCCCCTACTTCGTACGGCCCTGATGAAAAGTGACCCATCATTACCCCCACTCTCCCCTATACCTGAAAACGCATAACTAAGAACATTGATCTTGCAGTTATTGTCCATAGGCGACAATGTATAAGAATTTTTTATGTGACCCTGCAAAAGAACATTAAACGTTACATGCCGTATTTTTTTAGCGTAGAAGATGTTACCGCGCGCCACAAAACGTTTATCGATTTTCCAAGCGCGCTTTAATTCGTGACATTTTAATCAGTTCTTTCGTGTATCTCTGCAAATAAACAACAAGTGGGTAAGTGTAATCACAGATCGCACAGAGGGTTTCGTTTAATATTCCCTTCAAAACACTTTATCCTTTTGAAAAATCTGTTAGTTCCACATTTCGCAACCACGGGCGCACTCTATTCTAAACAAACCTCTATCCGAACGAAACTCCGTTTTACTTACTATCCCTAGATATATTAGTCGAGGGGATTGGGACAATAGCACCCGAGATAAGAAGGCACCCCTGGCGATAAAAAGTGGAACTAAAATATGTAAGGCTAGGATGCATAACATGAAAGAATGGTCAAAGGGGTGTCGGCAAAAGTTGGAAAAGTGCTGCCCGGGTGAAAAGGGCGGATGTTAGAAAAATTACTTAAAATACACAAGTTAGAGCCGGAGGAGTAAATAATATAGAAAGCCCGGAGGAGTAAATAATATAAAGAGCCCGGAGGAGTGAATAATATAAGACTTTTTGAAAAGTTTATGATTTGTCGTGCTGTCGGTATTCAGCTATACGTATGCAAAAATTCATTTCTCCAACTTAATTAGGGGCTCTCTTAGAAAGAACTGCTTAAAATGCATATGTGGTAACTCAAAGGGTTAAACGTAAGACTTTTTCAAGATTTTATGATTTGCTGCCTGGCCTCAGGTGTTCTGCTTTAAGTATGCAAAATTTCTAATCTCCAATTTAATAAAGGGCTCAGTTAGAAAGAATTGCTTAAAATACGCATTTGGGATCCCAAAGGGTTAAATGTACGATTTGTTTTACAATTTTATGATTTGTCGGATGATGGTGTTCAGCTATAAGTATGCAAAATTTCACGCCTCCAACCTAAATACGGGCTCACTTAGAAAGAATTGTTTAAAATACACATGGCGGAGACCAAAGAGTTAAATGTACGACTTTTTCAAATTTTTATGGTTAGTCATTTCTTGTGAGGTGTTCAGTTATAAGTATGCAAAATTTCACGCCTCCAACCTAATTAGGGGCTCACTTAGAAAGAATTGCTTAAAATACATATGTGATGGCTCAAAGGGTTAAACGTAATTTTTTTCAAGATTTTATGATTTGTCGCCTGGCCTCAGGTGTTCTGCTATAAGTATACAAAATTTCAAACCTCCAATTTAATAAGGGGCTCAGTTAGAAAGAATTGCTTAAAATACGCATGTGGGAGCCCAAAGGGTCAAATGTACGACTTTTCAAAATTTTATGGTTAGTCATTTTTTGTGAGGTGATCAGCTATAAGTATGTAAAATTTCACGCCTCCAACCTAATTAGGGGCTCACTTAGAAAGGATAGTTTAAAGTACACATGCGAGACCCCAAAGGGTTAAATTTACAACTTTTTCAAAATTTTATGATTTGTCGTTTGATGTGAGGTGTTCAGCTATAAGTATGCAAAATTTCACGCCTCCAACATAATTAGAGGCTCATATAGAAAGAACTGTTTAAAATACACATGTGGGAGCCCAAAGGGTTAAATGTACGACTTTTTCAAAATTTTATGATTTGTCGTTTGATCTGACGTGCCCAGCTATAAGTATGCAAAATTTCAAGTCTCCAACATGTATAGTTTCTGAGAACAGGCTCTGTGACGGACAGGCAGGCAGACGGACGGACGGACAGACAGACAGACAGACAGACAGACAGAGGAGCGAGGCGAATAGGGTTTCGTCAGATGAACGAAACCCTAAAAACAAGAAAGAAAAAAAATCATGCTTCAAGCATAGATTAGGAAACACTTCCCAACACATTCAGAATAATGTAACAAAACTGAACCATTTAATAAGTTAAAATAGTATGTCTCATTCAACCCTATGGGGAAACGCATAACACACTTGAAACCCCAATTTCAGCTGTTCCTATCTACAATAAAAAAAAATATCCTAATTTATGGAGCAGCCCTGTATGTAGATTTGTATCTTTTAACTACATGCATGCCAAAATTGAGTTCAGTTAAGAAATACTTGTCGGACCCTCCTTCAGCCGTTTCCGCTCATAAGGAGAATGGCGCGTGAATTCTTTTGCGCAGCCCTGTATAGGAGGTATAGAATTTATATACAAGTATTAAAATAAAAAAAAAAGTTAAATTTAAAAACGCATGCCGAAATTGAAAACGCCCTTCCAGCCATTATGACTCAAAGACAGTAAAGTGTAATCGATTTCTTTTGTGTGCCCCTGTAAATGAACGGCACATGCTATGAACGCCTTATTCTATCGTAATCCTCTTGTAGTGAAATATTCAGCGATTTATATTAGTTTCAATACATTTGAAATAGCGTCGTGTCCTTAAAATACACTGCAAACTATTTTCCCCCATTGACTATAATGTAACGGAATTCTTTTGAGTGCCCCTGTCCCTGAACTATTCACCCCACATACTCCCTATACCAGGGACGGCGAACCTATGGCACGCGTGCCAAAAGTGGCACGCGAAAGAATAATTTTGGCACGTTGTTACTTGTGACTAAATCAATATACAGTGATACTACACAAAATACACAAATTTTAGATGTTTAATCTTGGCTAAATTGGATTATTTGGAAATTGAAGAATTTTAATTGCGACTTTTTAAAATACCGTTACTTACCACATTAGTAAATGTACCAATAATAAAATTATTTCAACTTAGAAATTAATTTCAGAGCTATTTAAAGAAACTGGCGTTTGATCTTTTAATATTTCTTTTATCTATGTCCGCAAGGCCATTAGTTTCTAAAATGAATAATACGAAATATCTAATAAAAAGCAGTTGTCAGCTCAGTTTGCATTCTATTGAAATTAACTGAGTATGAACCTGATATTAAATATTTTCCTTCCAAGATACAACAACACAATTAATCACATATATTTTTTAATAATTTCTAGAATTTAATCTTTTTATGATTTTTATAGTACCATACCTCACCTGTATGTTACACATTTGTTTTTGTTTTTATCTTAATGTTATTATTTAAAGTTTTTTTTTTCATGATTTTTCAATCCATTAAATTTGTTGGCACGTCAAGGTCGTGTAAAAAATTTTTGGAAAGAAATTGGCACGCGGTTATAAAAAGGTTCGCCAACCCTGCCCTATACAATACCAAACATGCTTAGGTGACCCTCAATAACCTTTATCCATTTCATGAAAATCAGAGTTTATTGACTGGCGTTAGAGCCAGACAAACCGAATGCATAAACACTTTTCAACTTTGTTGGAAAGTGTTAAAAATGTTACACACACATACACATCATTTTGTACAGGAAGCACGAATGGGTGCGCCTCTATATTTTATATGAATCTCGCAATGTTTCAAGTAGTTTGAACAGTATTCATATATATTTCGAAGAATTTTCGTCCATAGACCGTAATGTATCCGAATTATTTTAGGTGTATCTGTAAACAAACTATAAATCTACACGCTTCTTATTTCATCAGGACCCTGTCATGGTAAACCTCAATAACATATTAGTCCCTTGAAAATACAGGCCTATTTACTATAGAGCGCACAGACAGAGAGACGAACCGAAGTCGAACTCTTTTCAACTATGTTATAAAATGTCGGTAATGAAAGGAGTTGAAAAAACAGATCCATAACGCAATTAAAACCCCGTTTTAAGTCATTCTCAGTCGTGGGTCGTGTATGTGAACTTTTTTTGCACATCCCTGTATAGGACGAGTCATTCTCAGTAGATCAGGAGTGTAGTGGAGTGTATACGGGGTATACGCCGCATACCTTCTTCATTTTTTTAAGAAGCTCCGTATACCCTCTGTTTCCCAAATAAAACTATAGTGTATACTCTAGGCGTGACGTTTATGACTTTAGCGTCCCTCTGTTTTTTTAGGTGCGTTCGTAATTATATAAATACGTAGCACCTATAGTCGTCGTCTGTCCGTCCGTCCGCATGTAACAGAGCAAAAACTACCCAACCGAATAGTCTGAAATTTCAAATATGTGATTGTTGCAAAATTTTGTCGAGCCATTTCAAATTTTATGAAAATCGGATGTATAGTTTAATGACAGGGACAGTCAAAAGTTTTTCTTTACATTACGGCCAATGGGAAAAATTATTGCAAGTGGATTTTAATGATATTAGAGCCTTCCGAATGATCTGAAATTTTAAAGATATAATTGTTGCAAAATTTTGTCGAGCCATTTCAAATTTTAGGAAAATCGGATGTATAGTTTAATTACAGGGACAGCCAAAAGTTTTTCTTTACATTACGGCCAATGGGAAAAATTATTGCAAGTGCATTTTAATGATATTACAGCCTTCCGAATGGTCTGAAATTTTAAAGATATAATTGTTGCAAAATTTTGTTGAGCTATTTCAAATTTTAGGAAAATCGGATGTATAGTTTAATTACAGGGACAGTCAAAAGTGTTCCGAAAAAATTATTGGAAGTGCATTTTAATGATGTAACTATGCACGTTATGAAGTGCAAAAAATTATACATTCAGTACAATATGGGGTGCAAAAAATAATTTTAAAACTAGTTATAGTACGAACGCACCTCATTTGCCACGTTTGATGAGCAATTTCCAACTTGTTTATGACTACAACACTGCAGTAGATGGTCATGTATCAGAGTTATTTTAAGTGACCCTGTAAACAAACTGCAATCTCTTATAGCACATCAAAGCTCTGTGGCAAAAATTAATTCTCTTAAAATTACTTTTTACTTACCCATCATACGTAGTGTAGGACAAGTCTTGTAATTGTTTTAAAAATCGAAAAAACATTTTGACGGATTTACACGTTTCAGACACTGGAGATTCCGAAAAGCAATTTAAAAAAACAAATGCCGTCCGTCTGTGTGTGTGTGTAAACGCTCTATCCCCCGAGCAATTTGAGATAGAGACTTGAAATTGGGTTTGTACTTAATATGTAATAATTGAAAAAAGCCTATTGTATATCAATAACCTCGATGATCCGGAACTATTTTTTTCGGACTCTCGAAATATTCATTCTGAATAAAGGTATATAAAAATTTTCGAAATTGTTTATTATAAAAGAGTGACTATAAAAGACAATAAAAAAACGTAAATTTTGCATAAAGAATGAAGTCAATCGGATAATGAGTTGCCGAGATATTTGTAATCCTATTTTCCCCACTCTTCTATTTTTCATGACCCAATATTTCATTCAAATTTCACTTCAAAGATATGTTTTAATGGGAAATGAGACGCTTCATCAGACGCAGTAAACTGTTAGTTAATAGGATTTTTTTTTAGTTATAGGGATGTTTCTTTTACGCAATTCAGTAATAGAGAATTTAAAGTTTATGACGTCATCAAGCCAAGATTTTAAGCACTATCTACCGAACCAATTGAGATAGAGGTTTGAAATTTGGTATGTACTTAGAATATACTATTAAATTTCAGTAACCTCAGTTATCTGGAACTATTTTTTCGGACTTTCGAAATATTCGTTTTGATGGACGAGTCATTCTCAGTAGAGATGGTAATGTATCAGTTCTTTTAAGTGATGCCCCTGTAAACAAACTGGAATTTCCTATAGCACATCAAAGCTCTTTGGCAAAAATTAATTCTCTTAAAATTACTTTTTTACAGTTGAGCTAAGAAAACATCCGAAAAAAGTTCCTTAACCTTATAAGTCACCCAAACTTGTAATGACTCCAGCAATATTATGAAAGCCTTGTGCTAACCTATTTCGAATATTTTAAGCCACTATTCTGCCATTAAACCGAATATCATTCCTAAAAAGACATATTTGAATAAAAATTATTTAAACACATAGCCCAAAATACTTAATGATTCTTAAATACTTAAAATTCTTTAGTTAATAATAAAATACAAACTCTTATAAAACCACAACTGCCATTATACGCATTTTTAATATGTCCCTATAATACGTCCCTTTAGGGACATGCTGCGCCAAGACAAAATCAAAATGAAAAAAAATATATATAACCCTAAAAGTTGACTAATAAAAAGATGAGAAAAAAAAATAAATGAAAACACCAATATGTATAATTAAAACTATTTAAAAGAGTAAAGTTGATGGTTAAAAGACCAAAGTATTATAATTAAAAACTGTGAAGTTATAAAGTAATAGTTGTTAAAATATAAACGAAGTTTAAGATAACGTACAAATACTATATAAAAACAAGTTTAAAAATCACAGAAGTGAAAAACAATGTAAAATTAATTAGATACAAATTCTTTGAAAACTGCATTTTCTTCATCTGCACTTTATTCATACGATTCCGATTCCATTGCTTCATCCACATAGTTTTGCAGCTATTTCGGATCCTTTATATTAGTAGCTGATGGGTTCAGCCATTTGTTCTTATTCTTTTTCTTCACAGTTTTCCACTGTGAAGAACCCCGAATTGTCTTTCTCTCTTTCTCTGTGCAAGTTCTTTTCTTGGTTTGTCAGTTTGGCAATAATTAGGTTTATGAATGTGATGTTTTTGCAGATGTAACAGCTTTAGTTCCAGTCTGGAGTTCAGATAACTTTTTGGATTGAACTTAGGGTTTTTGTGACCGACTAGTTTGGTATTCTATTGTAACAGGTTCTGAGGATGGTAGCCAACGTAATAATTTTGGGGTCCATAACATTTAGAACCACAGCAGACATCACGAGATTTTATCTTTGTGGTGCTGAGTGGTACTGTCACAACTGGGTTAATTGGTGGAACGGAGAAATTGGTCTGGGTGATTATGTGCCTTACAGATTTTGGTTGTTTGAGCAGACTAGAGTAGCAGGCTCACACAGACGGTGTCCTGGATTCAACAACTTTACGGGCTACAGGGTAGGAGAGATTTTGAGTTATTTTAACAGAGAAGATTTCTTTCTCATGTATCCAGTTTGGACAGGAACGGGAATATGCTGTATGATCACCCTTTCAGTTTATGAAGCGTGCAGATTTTTCACATGAAATACCATCGTGGCCAACTTCTGCGCAACGTGCACAGGTAATGGAACCACGATAGGTAGTTGTGGTGTAGTCATAAAGCTGGCATTTAAAGCAAAGTGAGGATTAGGACTATAAAGACGGACAGGACAGTTCAAGTAAGCAGCTTTAATTCTTGTTGGTAAATTAGGGGTATTGAAAGTCAGAATAAAATGCTTCGTAGGAAGCACTTGCCCATTCCGACGAACAGTAATACGACGTACATCTATGATTATACTTCTTTTAAATTTTGTAAAAGTTCGTCTTTGGTAGAGAATAAAAGATCTGGCTCGGATATTACACCACGGCTTGTATTTAGAGTTTTATGTACCTTAAAAGGAACGGGAAATGAGCCTATTGTTGAGCAATTTCAGAGAAGTTGCGATTGTTTGGCTGAAGAAACCTCAACAAGTAAATCCTCAGATTGCAATTTTTTTTGAGAGAATAACCTTCCCCCAAGACAGACTGGAATGTTTTTTATATAAGAAATGGTGAAGTTTTTTTTTTTTTTTGAAAGAGCCATAACAGAAACTATCAGTACGTTTAATGACAAAAAAACGAGTGTATGAGGAATTCTGTGCAATTTGTTTCTCTCCACATGGGAGAGAAATGGAAGTAGCTGAAGTATTTCCATCCATATTAGAAAAAAATAGAATTCAGACCCCAGTCGCACCACCCACTATTGAGCCCAACAAGAGGATACACAGTCATGTACCTGTGCTAACCAGGGCCTATACGGTCACAAAACACTCCCCTCAAACAAACCAAAAACAAACAGTCTGTACCCTAACGAGAAGGCTAGTAAGTGCCTGATCACTTGATCCTCCGCCAGTGACACAAGTCAGCTGACCAGCAGATTGATGCATACAGGACTAATTTGCACCTCCCGTCTACCTGAAGCAGAGCTTAAAGCAGAGTGTTGGTTTCCCTCAACTGCCAGGATCCCCCTTTTAAGGGACATGGGCCGCCACGCACGGGCTTGTTTTATGATTTAATTATTCAGGGCTTATATTCGTTATGAATGGCTTGAAAACATAGTATGGAATGTTTTTACAGCAGTTGTGAAATTTTCTGCGCCACTGGTTCGTGCTTTTATTTATTTATTTATTTATTTTTGCAGATATGGTGGGCATTTTTGAAAAACGTTCCAAAGATTCAGGACCCATATTCGGATTGAATAGGGAGTGATTAGTAGGGAGTGATTTTAAAGCTTTCCCGGGCTTTTCTGTTAAAAGGATTTTCTTAATATAAATTTATAGAGATTTTTTTAAAATGTTACACTTATTCAGGAAATATTTTCGTTTTGAATTGCCTGAAATCATAGTAGGGAGTGCTTATACTGCTCATTTCGGCTTTTCTGCTGCTTTATTTAAAGCGATATATACTGTGCTTTTTTATTTATTTTATAAAGATGCAGGACTTACATTTGTTTTGAATGGCCTGAAATCTAAGTAAGGTGTTATTTTAGAGTTGGGCTGAGGCTGTCTGTTCCACTGTTGTTGTTATTTAGTAGATATATATAGTGGGCTTTTTTTAAATATTATAAAAATTCAGGACCTATATTCGTATTGAATGGCCTTAATATATAGTAGGCAGTCACTTTACAGCAGTTGTGAACTTTAGTGCGTTACTGGTTCGAGTTTTTTTTTTCACAAAAATATAGTAGTCTTTTTTTTTTAATACTCTAATGGTTCAGGACTTATATTCCTTTTGAATAGCCTGAAATCATTAAAAGCAGTTTTTTACAGCAGTTCTCAAATTTTCTGCGCCACTGGTTTATCTTTTTTTTTCAGGTAACTATAATACGCTTGTTTTATGTTCTAATTATTTAGCGCTTATATTCGTTATGAATGGCCTGAAAACATAGTACAGAATGTTTCCACAGCAGTCTGAACTTTTCAGCACCACTGGTTCGGGGATTTTAGGTAGATTTCGTATGAAATACTACCTATTGGCGTCGTTCCTATGTTGGAATTTCTGAAACATTTTTGCAGATCTATACCGATCATGACCCCTAGAGCCCAAAACCACCCTCGGTAAAAAATTTTATATATCTATCTATGTATATATATCACTTTCTTCTGGACACTATAACTTCCACAATTCTGCACCAATCTCTTCCAAACTGATACATAAAATCAAGGGGCATAAAATCTCGGTCAAGTTCGTTAATGGGCAAAATCGGACCAAGGGGATGGAAATATGGAGGGGTTTTTTGAAAACAGAAAACCCCCCATAACTTCTTAATTTTTATGCATATCAAATCAGTTTAAAGTTTTTATTACTTCTAAAAATAGCGCCAAAAATTTATGTATCACAGATTTTTGATCAACTTAAAAATGAGCTCAACGGGCGCAAAAAATAGGGTTTTTGGGAGAAAAAAATTCATAACTTCATCAATTCTCAAGATATCAAATCCAATTAATTTTATTATAAATCTCCTCAACATTATCTACAACTTTTAAATTCACAAGTGTTTGATAGGACCAATTCGTACAGCAAAAAAAAATTAAAAAAGAAAACAAAAAGGGGGTTTGAAGAAGAAAAAAATCCATAACTCCGTCAATTCAAAAGATATAAAATCCCCATGAATTTATCATATATCTTCTTAATATTGTCTACAACATCTATATAGACAAGTTTTGGATAGGACCAATTCTTACAGCAAAAACAAATTAAAAATACATAGCGGTTGAAGAAAAAAATCATCTTAGTAAGGGTGTATTCAAACCCAAACTGCTTATTTTCTGACTCATTTTACAATTCATTTTTGCTCTCAAAGGCTTCTAATTGGTATGTTCTTTTACTCAGAAACTATATAATCTACAGTAATGGTCGATTTTTTGTTAGAGGCAGAATATATTTTTTAAAATGCTCTTAAAAAGGGCATTTTGAACCGAATTTACAGAAGCGGATTGTGTTGGAAAAATCATTGTATTAAGGATGCACTCAAATCCAAACTGCTTATTTTCTGACTCATTTTTAAATTCATTTTTGCTCTCAAACGCATTTAATTGGTAGATTAGCTTATTCAGAAATTATATAATGTACCGTAATGATCTATCTTTTTGATAGAAGCAGAATATATTTCAAAAAATTATGTCAAAGTGGGCATTTTGAACGGAATTTCCCGAAGCGATTGTGTTAGAAACGAAAAATATCGTCCTTCTGAGAAAATAATTGTTTATAGGGGAGATGGGGGCACATATGAACAGGGGGCACATGTGAACATCGCAGTTTTTCAATAGTTATTATAAGTTTTTTTATTTGAAAAAAATTACCAAAGATGGCAGCACCTGTAGACATATGGTAAAATTTTTTGAAGCTTTTTGACATTTTGTTTGTCTTCAGTAGCCAAAACACTGTTTGTATATGTCAAATGTAAAATGTTGGTTTCAACTTTGGTAAGTGATAAAGTTTATTTATTTAATTAGTTATTCGAATTTTAATGTTTTAACATATACTATGACTACTATTGAATATTTTGGATAAAGTTGTTTTGTTCCCTAAAACTGATAAATGTTAATTATTTATCAATTTAACTCTAGCAGCCATGCGGGGCACTTGTGAACAGACTAGTTGGGGGCAGATATGAACAGTTCACAAAAATCAAAATCTTTCGCTGTTGTGCGAATAGAAAGAATTGATAATGATAAAATGTATGTTAAATTCCCGAGAAAGAATCTCAGATCCAATTCATATAATTTCCCTGAAATAGTAGACATTTCTGTCATACAAAAGAGTGATATTGTATTGAAACTGCCACTTCTACATTTGTCAGGAAGTACACAAAGAGCAAGAAGCTCATTTGAGTTCAATTATAATTTAAATAAATTCAATGTTTCCTAAAATGCAATAAGTGTTATGTACTATTTTAGTAAACGGTTTAAAACAATATTTTTTATGCATTGTTAATACAAAGAATATTATGACAAACAACTTTGTATTTTTTTTTCTTTTCATTTGTCTCAAACTTGCAGTGATGGCTTACTTCCATCTCTCAAACAACAGCTATGAATAGGATAATTTGAATTGGGATGGATATCAGTAACATTCTTAAAATGTAAAATTTTCAAATTGATAACTAATATAATTCTTGTGTATGGTGTCGGAACAGCTTTATATATATTTAGTTTCATTTTAAAATCTTTTGTTTAAACATGTCACTCAGAAACTAGAAAAAAAATATTATTTTATTTATGGTGAATTTAACTGATAATATAAATAATGGTTATGATAACAAATTAATAACAGGAGAAAAGCATGTCGAAGGATATTTTTTCCTTGTGTTCACATGTGCCCCACGAGTGTTCACAACTACCCCGCTGAAGGGGCACATGTGAACAATTTTTTGAATTTATAAAACTATTAAAAAATGTAAGAAAAACTATACAGGTGATTAAAAAAAAATTTCCATGTGTAAAAGAAAGTTCTGTTTACTATACTGACTACTTTTTATTTATAAGAATTAATCCAATTATGAGAAAAAGATATATTTATGCGAACTGTTCACATGTGCCCCCATCTCCCCTATATCAAGTTTTAATTTATTGAACGAAAATTATAAAAACACAGGTCGCTTATAAATCTCTTCAAAAATCACGTCAACAAGTTTCATATTTTTCCTATTAAAAATGAATCTGGAGTTATGCCAGAAAATTTCGAGTTGTTGAGCATAGAAAAGTATTTTTTTTAATACCGCCCTAACATAATTCTGATAAAACCACTTATTATATAAAAATTAAATAAAAGCTCGTCAAAAGCGGCCAGATAAAATTGTTAAAGTGGATTTATCTCTAACCATGATTTGGTTTTTGTTTGTGAAATTAGTATACTTAACTTCGAAATCTACCTCCGCCTGTAGACTGGGCCGGCACGGATTTTTTTTTGATATAGTTGGCATTTTTTAAAAATGTTCTAATGATTCGTTTGGAATGGCCGGAACAGATGTGTTATTATCCCACCCTCCGCCATCTTGGATATTTTTTGGCGAGAAAACCCCTTTCTCGCCAAGTGCAAAATGTCGCCAAGTAGCGATGTACTAAAAGCAATATTTCTGGAAAAAATAAACATATAAAAATATTAGATTTTCAAGATTACTTACCTTTTTCGTTTCTTTTTTTACACTTGAAATACACACTTTAAAGAAAGAAATTCCGAAAAAATTCCAAAATAAAATTCTGCATTATAATAAGTTCTATTTCCAACTTGAAATACACACTTTAAAGAAACAAATTACGAAAAAATTATAATTCTGGATTATAATAAACTAAATTTCCGATACCAGGTTGTATCTCGCGATTACGTAAAATAGGAAAAAAATACAAAAATAAAATTTCCTCTGGATTAAAAATACAAAAACAAGATTCTCTCTATTAAAAATACACAAAAAATATTCATTTACTAACTTCCGTCGAATAATCCTCCCACTTAATCACTCTAACAATTTCCAAAAATTTGTTGAAAACTGGTATTTTTTCATCATAACATCCTCTGTCAAAAAGAAACATTGCCAAATAGAACGAAAAATCTGTTTGCCGGTAATACCATCCACAACTCTCCTATTACGACAAACCCACGTGCAACCGTCAGATAGTTGCGTTCTTTTTCTAATTAACATATCGCCGCTACATTTACTACAACACATACTAGATTTCAATAACCCAATCTCTTTTAAAAAACTAAAAAACAATGCTCTGTCGCGTATTAGCTCCAATACAAAAAACCTACTACCATCCCCCTCATTTCCTAAAATTGCCCGATTCCCTGACGTGCGGAAAAAGCCGCCTTTTTCTTTTATAATGCTCTGATATTTTGAAATAACATCTCCTACGGCAGACGGTAGTACTCCTTCTCCTACAGCGCAACTCATAACACCAAACAGAAAAGAAATCCTCAAAATAAAATGAAAATAAAAAGATACAACCTGGTACAGAGTCACGCAACCGACAGCAACAACACCCGAAAGTGAAATGAATCTTCCCGCAAAAGAGTACGCTCACGCGGCGTAAAAAATGGGGTTACCATAATAAGTTACTCGACGCCAATCATCGGAGTTGCCAGAGCGATGAAAACCGCCAAATATCGCCAAATACTCAACACCGGCGGAGGGTGGGATAATAACACATCTTAGCCGAATGGCCTTAAATCATAGTAGGGAGGAATTTTAGAACTCGGTGGAATTTTCTGTTCCACGACTTTTTTTTATGTAAATTTAGTGGGCTTTTTAAAAAATGTTATAATGATTCTGGACTTATATTCGTTTTGAATTGCCTGAAATCATAGTAGAGATTGCTTATACTGCTCATTTCAGAACTTCTACTGCGTTATTTAAAGTGATATATACTGTCTTTTTTATTAATTTTGTAAAGATTCAGGACTTATATTCGTAACCACTCTTAACGAGAATGCTAGTAAGTGCCTGATCACTTGATCCTGCGCCAGTGAAACAAGTCAGCTGACCAGCCGATCAATGCATACGGGACCAATATGCGCCTCCCGTCTACCTGAAGCAGAGGCTAAAGCAGTGTGTTGGTTTCCCTCAACTGCCAGATCCCCTTTCCAGGGAAACGGGTTGCCATGCACGGGCTTGGTTTATGATTTAATTATTCAGGGCTTCCATTCGTTATGAATGGCCTGCAAACATAGTATGGAATGTTTTTACAGCAGTTCTGATCATTTCTGCGCCACTGGTTCGTGATTTTTTTTTTCAGATTTAGTGGGCATTTTTTTAAAAACGTTCCAATGATTCAGGACCTATATTCGCTCTGAATTGCCTGAAATTGAGTTGGGGTGGGGCTTTCTGTTCCACAGTTGTTGTTATTTAGTAGATATATATAGTGAGCTTTTTTTAAATATTATAAAAATTCAGGACCTATATTCGTATTGAATGGCCTTAAAATATAGTAGGCAGTCACTTTACAGCAGTTGTGAACTTTAGTGCGTTACTGGTTCGAGTATTTTTTCACAAAAATATAATAGTCTTTATTTTAATACTCTAATGGTTCAGGACTTATATTCCTTTTGAATAGCCTGAAATCATTATAAGCAGTTTTTTACAGCAGTTCTCAAATTTTCTGCGCCACTGGTTTATCTTTTTTTTTCAGGTAACTATAATACGCTTGTTTTATGTTCTAATTATTTAGCGCTTATATTCGTTATGAATGGCCTGAAAACATAGTACAGAATGTTTCCACAGCAGTTCTAAACTTTTCAGCACCACTGGTTCGGGGATTTTAGGTAGATTTCGTATGAAATACTACCTATTGGCGTCGTTCCTATGTTGGAATTTCTGAAAAATTTTTGCAGATCTATACCGATCATGACCCCTAGAGCCCAAAACCACCCTCAGTAAAAAATTTTATATATCTATCTATGTATATATATCACTTTCTTCTGGACACGATAACTTCCACAATTCTGCACCAATCTCTTCCAAACTGATACATAAAATCATGGGGCATAAAATCTCGGTCAAGTTCGTTAATGGGCAAAATCGGACCAAGGGGATGGAAATATGGAGGGGTTTTTTGAAAACAGAAAATCCCCATAACTTCTTAATTTTTATGCATATCAAATCAGTTTAAAGTTTTTATTACTTCTAAAAATAGCGTTAAAAATTTATGTATCACAGATTTTTGATCAACTTAAAAATGAGCTCAAGGGGCGCAAAAAATAGGGTTTTGGGGAGAAAAAAATTCATAACTTCATCAATTCTCAAGATATCAAATCCAATTAATTTTATTATAAATCTCCTCAACATTATCTACAACTTTTAAATTCACAAGTGTTTGATAGGACCAATTCGTACCGCAAAAAAAAATTAAAAAAGAAAACAAAAAGGGGGTTTGAAGAAGAAAAAAATCCATAACTCCGTCAATTCAAAAAATATAAAATCCCCATGAATTTATCATATATCTTCTTAATATTGTCTACAACATCTATATAGACAAGTTTTGGATAGGACCAATTCTTACAGCAAAAACAAATTAAAAATACATAGCGGTTGAAGAAAAAATTCATCTTAGTAAGGGTGTATTCAAACCCAAACTGCTTATTTTGTGATTCATTTTACAATTCATTTTTGCTCTCAAAGGCTTCCAATTGGTATGTTCTTTTACTCAGAAACTATATAATCTACAGTAATGGTTGATTTTTTGATAGAGGCAGAATATATTTTTAAAAATGCTCTTAAAAAGGGCATTTTGAACGGAATTTGCAGAAGCGGATTGTGTTGGAAAAATCTTTGTATTAAGGATGCACTCAAATCCAAACTGCTTATTTTCTGACTCATTTTTAAATTCATTTTTGCTCTCAAACGCATTTAATTGGTAGATTAGCTTATTCAGAAATTATATAATGTACCGTAATGATCGATCTTTTTGATACAAGCAGAATATATTTAAAAAAACTCGGTCAAAGTGGGCATTTTGAACGGGATTTCCCGAAGCGATTGTGTTAGAAACGAAAAATATCGTCCTTCTGAGAAAATAATTGTTTATATATCAAGTTTTAATTAATTGAACGAAAATTATAAAAACACAGGTCGCTTATAAATCTCTTCAAAAATCACGTCAACAAGTTTCATATTTTTCCTATTAAAAATGAATCTGGAGTTATGCCAGAAAATTTCGAGTTGTTGAGCATAGAAAAGTATTTTTTTTAATACCGCCCTAACATAATTCTGATAAAACCACTTATTATATAAAAATTAAATAAAAGCTCGTCAAAAGCGGCCAGATAAAATTGTTAAAGTGGATTTATCTCTAATCATGATTTGGTTTTTGCTTGTGAAATTAGTATACTTAACTTCGAAATCTACCTCCGCCTGCAGGCTTAGCCGGCACGGATTTTTTTTTAGATATAGTTGGCATTTTTAAAAAATGTTCTAATGATTCCTTTTGAATGGCCTTAAATCATAGTAGGGAGGAATTTTAGAACTCTGTGGAATTTTCTGTTCCACGACTTTTTTTTATGTAAATTTAGTGGGCTTTTTAAAAAATGTTATAATGATTCTGGACTTATATTCGTTTTGAATAGCCTGAAATCATAGTAGAGATTGCTTATACTGCTCATTTCAGATTTTCTACTACGTTATTTAAAGTGATATATACTGTGCCTTTTTTATTAATTTTGTAAAGATTCAGGACTTATATTCGTAACCACCCTTAACGAGAAGGCTAGTAAGTGCATGATCACTTGATCCCCCGCCAGTGACACAAGTCAGCTGACCAGCCGATCGATGCATACGGGACCAATATGCACCTCCCGTCTACCTGAAGCAGAGGCTAAAGCAGTGTGTTGGTTTCCAACAACTGCCAGGTCCCCTTTCCAGGGACACGGGTCGCCACGCACGGGCTTGGTTTATGATTTTATTATTCAGGGCTTCCATTCGTTATGAATGGCCTGCAAACATAGTATGGAATGTTTTTACAGCAGTTCTGAACTTTTCTGCGCCACTGGTTCGTGATTTTTTTTTTCAGATTTAGTGGGCATTTTTTAAAAAAACGTTCCAATGATTCAGGACCAATATTCGCTCTGAATTGCCAGAAATCATAGCAGGAGTGCTTATACAGCTAATTTCGGCTTTTACATTTGCACTTTTTTAAAAAAAACTATATATATATTATGCTTTTTTTTTTGTAATGATGCAGATATTAAATTTGTTTTGAATGGTTTGAAAACATAGTAGAGTGTGTTTCAGTTCACAACTTTTCTGCGCCACTTGATTAATTTGTTTTTGTATGTAATTATAGTGCGTTTTTTTTAATGTTCTATTCCGTCTAGCTGAAGCAGAGGATAAAGCAGTGTGTTGGTTTCCCTCAAATGCCAGGGTCCCCTTTTCCAGGATCACGGGTCGCCACGCACGGGCTTGTTTTATGATTTAATTATTGAGGGCTTACATTCGTTATGAATGGCCTGAAAAGATAGTATGGAATGTTTTTACAGCAGTTCTGAACTTTTCTGCGCCACTGGTTCGTGATTTTGTTTTTAGATTTAGTGGGCATTTTTTTAAAAACGTTCCAATGATTCAGGACCTATATTCACTCTGAATTGCCTGAAATCATAGCAGGAGTGCTTATACAGCTAATTTCGGCTTTTACATTTGCACTTTTTTTTAAAAAACCTATATATATATATATATATAATACTTTCTTTTTTGTAATGATGCAGGTATTAAATTTGTTTTAAATGGTTTGAAAACATAGTAGAGTATGTTTCAGTTCACAACTTTTTCTGCGCCACTTGATTAATTTGTTTTTGTAGGTAATTATAGTGCGGTTTTTTTTTAACGTTCTATTCCGTCTACCTGAAGCAGAGGATAAAGCAGTGTGTTGGTTTCCCTCAACTGCCAGGGTCCCCTTTTCCAGGATCACGGGTCGCCACGCACGGGCTTGTTTTATGATTTAATTATTCAGGGCTTACATTCGTTATGAATGGCCTGAAAAGATAGTATGGAATGATTTTACAGCAGTTCTGAACTTTTCTGCGCCACTGGTTCGTGATTTTTTTTTTCAGATTTAGTGGGCATTTTTTTAAAAACGTTCCAATGATTCAGGACCTATATTCGCTCTGAATTGCCTGAAATCATAGCAGGGGTGCTTATACAGCTAATTTCGGCTTTTACATTTGCACTTTTTTTTTAACCTATATATATATATTATGCTTTTTTTTTTTTTGTAATGATGCAGATATTAAATTTGTTTTGAATGGTTTGAAAACATAGTAGAGTTTGTTTCAGTTCACAACTTTTCTGCGCCACTTGATTAATTTTTTTTTGTAGGTAATTACAGTGCGGTTTTTTTTTAATGTTCTATTCCGTCTAACTGAAGCAGAGGCTAAAGCAATGTGTTGGTTTCCCTCAACTGCCAGGGTCCCCTTTTCCAGGATCACGGGTCGCCACGCACGGGCTTGTTTTATGATTTAATTATTCAGGGCTTACATTCGTTATGAATGGCCTGAAAAGATAGTATGGAATGATTTTACAGCAGTTCTGAACTTTTCTGCGCCACTGGTTCGTGATTTTTTTTTTCAGATTTAGTGGGCATTTTTTTAAAAACGTTCCAATGATTCAGGACCTATATTCGCTCTGAATTGCCTGAAATCATAGCAGGAGTGCTTATACAGCTAATTTCGGCTTTTACATTTGCACTTTTTTTTAAACCTATATATATATTATGCTTTTTTTTTGTAATGATGCAGATATTAAATTTGTTTTGAATTGTTTGAAAACATAGTAGTGTGTGTTTCAGTTCACAACTTTTCTGCGCCACTTGATTAATTTTTTTTTGTAGGTAATTATAGTGCGGTTTTTTTTAATGTTCTATTCCGTCTACCTGCAGCAGAGGATAAAGCAGTGTGTTGGTTTCCCTCAACTGCCAGGGTCCCCTTTTCCAGGATCACGGGTCGCCACGCACGGGCTTGTTTTATGATTTAATTTTTCAGGGCTTACATTCGTTATGAATGGCCTGAAAAGATAGTATGGAATGTTTTTACAACAGTTGTAAAATTTTCTGCGCCACTGGTTCGTGCTTTTATTTATTTATTTATTTATTTATTTATTTTTGCAGATATGGTGGGCATTTTTGAAAAACTTTCCAAAGATTCAGGACCCATATTCGGATTGAATAGGGAGCGATTAGTAGGGAGTGATTAGTAGGGAGTGATTTTAAAGCTTTCCCGGGCTTTTCTGTTAAAAGGATTTTTTTAATGTAAATTTATAGAGATTTTTTTAAATGTTACACTGATTCAGGAAATATTTTCGTTTTGAATTGCCTGAAATCATAGTAGGGAGTGCTTATACTGCTCATTTCGGCTTTTCTGCTGCTTTATTTAAAGCGATATATACTGTGCTTTTTTATTTATTTTATAAAGATGCAGGACTTACATTTGTTTTGAATGGCCTGAAATCTAAGTAAGGTGTTATTTTAGAGTTGGGGTGGGGCTTTCTGTTCCACAGTTGTTGTTATTTAGTAGATATATATATTGGGATTTTTTTAAATATTATAAAAATTCAGGACCTATATTCGTATTGAATGGCCTTAAAATATAGTAGGCAGTCACTTTACAGCAGTTGTGAACTTTAGTGCGTTACTGGTTCGAGTTTTTTTTCACAAAAATATAGTAGTCTTTATTTTAATACTCTAATGGTTCAGGACTTATATTCCTTTTGAATAGCCTGAAATCATTATAAGCAGTTTTTTACAGCAGTTCTCAAATTTTCTGCGCCACTGGTTTATCTTTTTTTTCAGGTAACTATAATACGCTTGTTTTATGTTCTAATTATTTAGCGCTTATATTCGTTATGAATGGCCTGAAAACATAGTACAGAATGTTTCCACAGCAGTTCTAAACTTTTCAGCACCACTGGTTCGGGGATTTTAGGTAGATTTCGTATGAAATACTACCTATTGGCGTCGTTCCTATGTTGGAATTTCTGAAAAATTTTTGCAGATCTATACCGATCATGACCCCTAGAGCCCAAAACCACCCTCAGTAAAAAATTTTATATATCTATCTATGTATATATATCACTTTCTCCTGGACACGATAACTTCCACAATTCTGCACCAATCTCTTCCAAACTGATACATAAAATCAAGGGGCATAAAATCTCGGTCAAGTTCGTTAATGGGCAAAATCGGACCAAGGGGATGGAAATATGGAGGGGTTTTTTGAAAACAGAAAACCCCCCATAACTTCTTAATTTTTATGCATATCAAATCAGTTTAAAGTTTTTATTACTTCTAAAAATAGCGTTAAAAATTTATGTATCACAGATTTTTGATCAACTTAAAAATGAGCTCAAGGGGCGCAAAAAATAGGGTTTTGGGGAGAAAAAAATTCATAACTTCATCAATTCTCAAGATATCAAATCCAATTAATTTTATTATAAATCTCCTTAACATTATCTACAACTTTTAAATTCACAAGTGTTTGATAGGACCAATTCGTACCGCAAAAAAAAATTAAAAAAGAAAACAAAAAGGGGGTTTGAAGAAGAAAAAAATCCATAACTCCGTCAATTCAAAAAATATAAAATCCCCATGAATTTATCATATATCTTCTTAATATTGTCTACAACATCTATATAGACAAGTTTTGGATAGGACCAATTCTTACAGCAAAAACAAATTAAAAATACATAGCGGTTGAAGAAAAAATTCATCTTAGTAAGGGTGTATTCAAACCCAAACTGCTTATTTTCTGACTCATTTTACAATTCATTTTTGCTCTCAAATGCTTCCAATTGGTATGTTCTTTTACTCAGAAACTATATAATCTACAGTAATGGTTGATTTTTTGATAGAGGCAGAATATATTTTTAAAAATGCTCTTAAAAAGGGCATTTTGAACGGAATTTGCAGAAGCGGATTGTGTTGGAAAAATCTTTGTATTAAGGATGCACTCAAATCCAAACTGCTTATTTTCTGACTCATTTTTAAATTCATTTTTGCTCTCAAACGCATTTAATTGGTAGATTAGCTTATTCAGAAATTATATAATGTACCGTAATGATCGATCTTTTTGATACAAGCAGAATATATTTAAAAAAACTCGGTCAAAGTGGGCATTTTGAACGGGATTTCCCGAAGCGATTGTGTTAGAAACGAAAAATATCGTCCTTCTGAGAAAATAATTGTTTATATATCAAGTTTTAATTAATTGAACGAAAATTATAAAAACACAGGTCGCTTATAAATCTCTTCAAAAATCACGTCAACAAGTTTCATATTTTTCCTATTAAAAATGAATCTGGAGTTATGCCAGAAAATTTCGAGTTGTTGAGCATAGAAAAGTATTTTTTTTAATACCGCCCTAACATAATTCTGATAAAACCACTTATTATATAAAAATGAAATAAAAGCTCGTCAAAAGCGGCCAGATAAAATTGTTAAAGTGGATTTATCTCTAATCATGATTTGGTTTTTGCTTGTGAAATTAGTATACTTAACTTCGAAATCTACCTCCGCCTGCAGGCTTAGCCGGCACGGATTTTTTTTTAGATATAGTTGGCATTTTTTAAAAATGTTCTAATCATTCCTTTTGAATGGCCTTAAATCATAGTAGGGAGGAATTTTAGAACTCTGTGGAATTTTCTGTTCCACGACTTTTTTTTATGTAAATTTAGTGGGCTTTTTAAAAAATGTTATAATGATTCTGGACTTATATTCGTTTTGAATAGCCTGAAATCATAGTAGAGATTGCTTATACTGCTCATTTCAGATTTTCTACTACGTTATTTAAAGTGATATATACTGTGCCTTTTTTATTAATTTTGTAAAGATTCAGGACTTATATTCGTAACCACCCTTAACGAGAAGGCTAGTAAGTGCATGATCACTTGATCCCCCGCCAGTGACACAAGTCAGCTGACCAGCCGATCGATGCATACGGGACCAATATGCACCTCCCGTCTACCTGAAGCAGAGGCTAAAGCAGTGTGTTGGTTTCCAACAACTGCCAGGTCCCCTTTCCAGGGACACGGGTCGCCACGCACGGGCTTGGTTTATGATTTTATTATTCAGGGCTTCCATTCGTTATGAATGGCCTGCAAACATAGTATGGAATGTTTTTACAGCAGTTCTGAACTTTTCTGCGCCACTGGTTCGTGATTTTTTTTTTCAGATTTAGTGGGCATTTTTTAAAAAAACGTTCCAATGATTCAGGACCAATATTCGCTCTGAATTGCCAGAAATCATAGCAGGAGTGCTTATACAGCTAATTTCGGCTTTTACATTTGCACTTTTTAAAAAAAAACTATATATATATTATGCTTTTTTTTTTGTAATGATGCAGATATTAAATTTGTTTTGAATGGTTTGAAAACATAGTAGAGTGTGTTTCAGTTCACAACTTTTCTGCGCCACTTGATTAATTTGTTTTTGTATGTAATTATAGTGCGTTTTTTTTAATGTTCTATTCCGTCTAGCTGAAGCAGAGGATAAAGCAGTGTGTTGGTTTCCCTCAAATGCCAGGGTCCCCTTTTCCAGGATCACGGGTCGCCACGCACGGGCTTGTTTTATGATTTAATTATTGAGGGCTTACATTCGTTATGAATGGCCTGAAAAGATAGTATGGAATGATTTTACAGCAGTTCTGAACTTTTCTGCGCCACTGGTTCGTGATTTTGTTTTTAGATTTAGTGGGCATTTTTTTAAAAACGTTCCAATGATTCAGGACCTATATTCACTCTGAATTGCCTGAAATCATAGCAGGAGTGCTTATACAGCTAATTTCGGCTTTTACATTTTCACTTTTTTTTAAAAAACCTATATATATATATA
Source organism: Maratus speciosus (assembly GCA_963932465.1). Classification (NCBI taxonomy): domain Eukaryota; kingdom Metazoa; phylum Arthropoda; class Arachnida; order Araneae; family Salticidae; genus Maratus; species Maratus speciosus. Next base: position 86,654,976 of record OZ010794.1, read on the forward strand.
TATATAATACTTTCTTTTTTGTAATGATGCAGGTATTAAATTTGTTTTGAATGGTTTGAAAACATAGTAGAGTATGTTTCAGTTCACAACTTTTCTGCGCCACTTGATTAATTTGTTTTTGTAGGTAATTATAGCGCGGTTTTTTTTTTAATGTTCTATTCCGTCTAGCTGAAGCAGAGGATAAAGCAGTGTGTTGGTTTCCCTCAAATGCCAGGGTCCCCTTTTCCAGGGACACGGGTCGCCACGCACGGGCTTGGTTTATGATTTTATTATTCAGGGCTTCCATTCGTTATGAATGGCCTGCAAACATAGTATGGAATGTTTTTACAGCAGTTCTGAACTTTTCTGCGCCACTGGTTCGTGATTTTTTTTTTCAGATTTAGTGGGCATTTTTTAAAAAAACGTTCCAATGATTCAGGACCAATATTCGCTCTGAATTGCCAGAAATCATAGCAGGAGTGCTTATACAGCTAATTTCGGCTTTTACATTTGCACTTTTTAAAAAAAAACTATATATATATTATGCTTTTTTTTTTGTAATGATGCAGATATTAAATTTGTTTTGAATGGTTTGAAAACATAGTAGAGTGTGTTTCAGTTCACAACTTTTCTGCGCCACTTGATTAATTTGTTTTTGTATGTAATTATAGTGCGTTTTTTTTAATGTTCTATTCCGTCTAGCTGAAGCAGAGGATAAAGCAGTGTGTTGGTTTCCCTCAAATGCCAGGGTCCCCTTTTCCAGGGACACGGGTCGCCACGCACGGGCTTGGTTTATGATTTTATTATTCAGGGCTTACATTCGTTATGAATGGCCTGAAAAGATAGTATGGAATGTTTTTACAGCAGTTCTGAACTTTTCTGCGCCACTGGTTCGTAATTTTTTTTTCAGATTTAGTGGGCATTTTTTTAAAAACGTTCCAATGATTCAGCACCTATATTCGCTCTGAATTGCTTGAAATCATAGCAGGAGTGCTTATACAGCTAATTTCGGCTTTTACATTTGCATTTTTTTTTAAACCTATATATATATTATGCTTTTTTTTTGTAATGATGCAGATATTAAATTTGTTTTGAATTGTTTGAAAACATAGTAGTGTGTGTTTCAGTTCACAACTTTTCTGCGCCACTTGATTAATTTTTTTTTGTAGGTAATTATAGTGCGGTTTTTTTTAATGTTCTATTCCGTCTACCTGCAGCAGAGGATAAAGCAGTGTGTTGGTTTCCCTCAACTGCCAGGGTCCCCTTTTCCAGGATCACGGGTCGCCACGCACGGGCTTGTTTTATGATTTAATTTTTCAGGGCTTACATTCGTTATGAATGGCCTGAAAAGATAGTATGGAATGTTTTTACAACAGTTGTGAAATTTTCTGCGCCACTGGTTCGTGCTTTTATTTATTTATTTATTTATTTATTTATTTTTGCAGATATGGTGGGCATTTTTGAAAAACGTTCCAAAGATTCAGGACCCATATTCGGATTGAATAGGGAGCGATTAGTAGGGAGTGATTAGTAGGGAGTGATTTTAAAGCTTTCCCGGGCTTTTCTGTTAAAAGGATTTTTTTAATGTAAATTTATAGAGATTTTTTTAAATGTTACACTGATTCAGGAAATATTTTCGTTTTGAATTGCCTGAAATCATAGTAGGGAGTGCTTATACTGCTCATTTCGGCTTTTCTGCTGCTTTATTTAAAGCGATATATACTGTGCTTTTTTATTTATTTTATAAAGATGCAGGACTTATATTTGTTTTGAATGGCCTGAAATCTAAGTAAGGTGTTATTTTAGAGTTGGGGTGGGGCTTTCTGTTCCACAGTTGTTGTTATTTAGTAGATATATATATTGGGCTTTTTTTAAATATTATAAAAATTCAGGACCTATATTCGTATTGAATGGCCTTAAAATATAGTAGGCAGTCACTTTACAGCAGTTGTGAACTTTAGTGCGTTACTGGTTCGAGTTTTTTTTCACAAAAATATAGTAGTCTTTATTTTAATACTCTAATGGTTCAGGACTTATATTCCTTTTGAATAACCTGAAATCATTATAAGCAGTTTTTTACAGCAGTTCTCAAATTTTCTGCGCCACTGGTTTATCTTTTTTTCAGGTAACTATAATACGCTTGTTTTATGTTCTAATTATTTAGCGCTTATATTCGTTATGAATGGCCTGAAAACATAGTACAGAATGTTTCCACAGCAGTTCTAAACTTTTCAGCACCACTGGTTCGGGAATTTTAGGTAGATTTCGTATGAAATACTACCTATTGGCGTCGTTCCTATGTTGGAATTTCTGAAAAATTTTTGCAGATCTATACCGATCATGACCCCTAGAGCCCAAAACCACCCTCAGTAAAAAATTTTATATATCTATCTATGTATATATATCACTTTCTTCTGGACACGATAACTTCCACAATTCTGCACCAATCTCTTCCAAACTGATACATAAAATCAAGGGGCATAAAATCTCGGTCAAGTTCGTTAATGGGCAAAATCGGACCAAGGGGATGGAAATATGGAGGGGTTTTTTGAAAACAGAAAACCCCCCATAACTTCTTAATTTTTATGCATATCAAATCAGTTTAAAGTTTTTATTACTTCTAAAAATAGCGTTAAAAATTTATGTATCACAGATTTTTGATCAACTTAAAAATGAGCTCAAGGGGCGCAAAAAATAGGGTTTTGGGGAGAAAAAAATTCATAACTTCATCAATTCTCAAGATATCAAATCCAATTAATTTTATTATAAATCTCCTCAACATTATCTACAACTTTTAAATTCACAAGTGTTTGATAGGACCAATTCGTACCGCAAAAAAAAATTAAAAAAGAAAACAAAAAGGGGGTTTGAAGAAGAAAAAAATCCATAACTCCGTCAATTCAAAAAATATAAAATCCCCATGAATTTATCATATATCTTCTTAATATTGTCTACAACATCTATATAGACAAGTTTTGGATAGGACCAATTCTTACAGCAAAAACAAATTAAAAATACATAGCGGTTGAAGAAAAAATTCATCTTAGTAAGGGTGTATTCAAACCCAAACTGCTTATTTTCTGACTCATTTTACAATTCATTTTTGCTCTCAAAGGCTTCCAATTGGTATGTTCTTTTACTCAGAAACTATATAATCTACAGTAATGGTTGATTTTTTGATAGAGGCAGAATATATTTTTAAAAATGCTCTTAAAAAGGGCATTTTGAACGGAATTTACAGAAGCGGATTGTGTTGGAAAAATCATTGTATTAAGGATGCACTCAAATCCAAACTGCTTATTTTCTGACTCATTTTTAAATTCATTTTCGCTCTCAAACGCATTTAATTGGTAGATTAGCTTATTCAGAAATTATATAATGTACCGTAATGATCGATCTTTTTGATACAAGCAGAATATATTTAAAAAAACTCGGTCAAAGTGGACATTTTGAACGGGATTTCCCGAAGCGATTGTGTTAGAAACGAAAAATATCGTCCTTCTGAGAAAATAATTGTTTATATATCAAGTTTTAATTAATTGAACGAAAATTATAAAAACACAGGTCGCTTATAAATCTCTTCAAAAATCACGTCAACAAGTTTCATATTTTTCCTATTAAAAATGAATCTGGAGTTATGCCAGAAAATTTCGAGTTGTTGAGCATAGAAAAGTATTTTTTTTAATACCGCCCTAACATAATTCTGATAAAACCACTTATTATATAAAAATGAAATAAAAGCTCGTCAAAAGCGGCCAGATAAAATTGTTAAAGTGGATTTATCTCTAATCATGATTTGGTTTTTGCTTGTGAAATTAGTATACTTAACTTCGAAATCTACCTCCGCCTGCAGGCTTAGCCGGCACGGATTTTTTTTTAGATATAGTTGGCATTTTTTAAAAATGTTCTAATCATTCCTTTTGAATGGCCTTAAATCATAGTAGGGAGGAATTTTAGAACTCTGTGGAATTTTCTGTTCCACGACTTTTTTTTATGTAAATTTAGTGGGCTTTTTAAAAAATGTTATAATGATTCTGGACTTATATTCGTTTTGAATAGCCTGAAATCATAGTAGAGATTGCTTATACTGCTCATTTCAGATTTTCTACTACGTTATTTAAAGTGATATATACTGTGCCTTTTTTATTAATTTTGTAAAGATTCAGGACTTATATTCGTAACCACCCTTAACGAGAAGGCTAGTAAGTGCATGATCACTTGATCCCCCGCCAGTGACACAAGTCAGCTGACCAGCCGATCGATGCATACGGGACCAATATGCACCTCCCGTCTACCTGAAGCAGAGGCTAAAGCAGTGTGTTGGTTTCCAACAACTGCCAGGTCCCCTTTCCAGGGACACGGGTCGCCACGCACGGGCTTGGTTTATGATTTTATTATTCAGGGCTTCCATTCGTTATGAATGGCCTGCAAACATAGTATGGAATGTTTTTACAGCAGTTCTGAACTTTTCTGCGCCACTGGTTCGTGATTTTTTTTTCAGATTTAGTGGGCATTTTTTTAAAAACGTTCCAATGATTCAGGACCTATATTCGCTCTGAATTGCCTGAAATCATAGCAGGAGTGCTTATACAGCTAATTTCGGCTTTTACATTTTCACTTTTTTTTTAAAAACCTATATATATATATATATATATATAATACTTTCTTTTTTGTAATGATGCAGGTATTAAATTTGTTTTGAATGGTTTGAAAACATAGTAGAGTATGTTTCAGTTCACAACTTTTCTGCGCCACTTGATTAATTTGTTTTTGTAGGTAATTATAGTGCGGTTTTTTTTTAATGTTCTATTCCGTCTACCTGAAGCAGAGGATAAAGCAGGTTGTTGTTTTCCTCCAACTGCCAGGTCCCCTTTCCAGGGACACGGGTCGCCACGCACGGGCTTGGTTTATGATTTTATTATTCAGGGCTTACATTCGTTATGAATGGCCTGCAAACATAGTAAGGAATGCTTTACAGCAGTTCTGAACTTTTCTGCTCCACTGGTTCGTGATTTTTTTTTCAGATTTAGTGGGCATTTTTTTTAAAAACGTTCCAATGATTCAGGACCTATATTCGCTCTGAATTGCCTGAAATCATAGCAGGAGTGCTTATACAGCTAATTTCGGCTTTTACATTTGCACTTTTTTTAAAACATATATATATGCTTTTTTTTTTTTTTTGTAATGATGTAGATATTAAATTTGTTTTGAATGGTTTGAAAACATAGTAGAGTGTGTTTCAGTTCACAACTTTTCTGCGCCACTTGATTAATTTGTTTTTGTAGGTAATTATAGTGCGATTTTTTTAATGTTCTATTCCGTGTAGCTGAAGCAGAGGATAAAGCAGTGTGTTGGTTTCCCTCAACTGCCAGGGTCCACTTTTCCAGGATCACGGGTCGCCACACACGGGCTTGTTTTATGATTTTATTATTCAGGGCTTCCATTCGTTATGAATGCCCTGCAAACATAGTATGGAATGTTTTTACAGCAGTTCTGAACTTTTCTGCGCCACTGGTTTGTGATTTTTTTTTCAGATTTAGTGGGCATTTTTTTTAAAACGTTCCAATGATTCAGGACCTATATTCGCTCTGAATTGCCTGAAATCATAGCAGGAGTGCTTATACAGCTAATTTCGGCTTTTACATTTGCACTTTTTTTAAAAAACATATATATATGCTTTTTTTTTTTTTTTTTTTTTTTTTTTTTTTTTTATAATGATGTAGATATTAATTTGTTTTGAATGGTTTGAAAACATAGTAGAGTGTGGCCTGAAAAGATAGTATGGAATGTTTTTACAGCAGTTCTGAACTTTTCTGCGCCACTGGTTCGTGATTTTTTTTTTCAGATTTAGTGGGCATTTTTTTAAAAACGTTCAACTTTTCTGCGCCACTTGATTAGTTTGTTTTTGTATGTAATTATAGTGCGTTTTTTCTTTAATGTTCTATTCCGTCTAGCTGAAGCAGAGGATAAAGGAGTGTGTTGGTTTCCCTCAACCGCCAGGGTCCCCTTTTCCAGGATCACGGGTCGCCACGCACGGGCTTGTTTTATGATTTAATTATTCAGGGCTTACATTCGTTATGAATGGCCTGAAAAGATAGTATGGAATGTTTTTACAGCAGTTCTGAACTTTTCTGCGCCACTGGTTCGTGATTTTGTTTTTAGATTTAGTGGGCATTTTTTTTAAACGTTCCAATGATTCAGGACCTATATTCGCTCTGAATTGCCTGAAATCATAGCAGGAGTGCTTATACAGCTAATTTCTACTTTTACATTTGCACTTTTTTTTAAAAACCTATATATATATATATATTATGCTTTTTTTTTGTAATGATGCAGATATTAAATTTGTTTTGAATGGTTTGAAAACATAGTAGAGTATGTTTCAGTTCACAACTTTTCTGCGCCACTTGATTAATTTGTTTTTGTAGGTAATTATAGTGCGGTTTTTTTTTAATGTTCTATTCCGTCTACCTGAAGCAGAGGATAAAGCAGGTTGTTGTTTTCCCCGAACTGCCAGGTCCCCTTTCCAGGGACACGGGTCGCCACGCACGGGCTTGGTTTATGATTTTATTATTCAGGGCTTCCATTCGTTATGAATAACCTGCAAACATAGTAAGGAATGTTTTACAGCAGTTCTGAACTTTTCTGCTCCACTGGTTCGTGATTTTTTTTTCAGATTTAGTGGGCAATTTTTTTTAAAAACGTTCCAATGATTCAGGACCTATATTTGCTCTGAATTGCCTGAAATCATGGCAGGAGTGCTTATACAGCTAATTTCCGCTTTTACATTTGCACTTTTTTTTTAAACATATATATATGCTTTTTTTTTTTTTTTTTTTTTTTGTAATGATGTAGATATTAAATTTGTTTTGAATGGTTTAAAAACTTAGTAGAGTGTGTTTCAGTTCACAACTTTTCTGCGCCACTTGATTAATTTATTTTTGTAGGTAATTATAGTGCGGTTTTTTTTTAATGTTCTATTCCGTCTACCTGAAGCTTAGGATAAACCAGTGTGTTGGTTTCCCTCAACTGCCAGGGTCTCCTTTTCCAGGATCACGGGTCGCCACGCACGGGCTTGTTTTATGATTTAATTACTCAGGGCTTACATTCGTTATGAATGGCCTGAAAAGATAGTATGGAATGTTTTTACAGCAGTTCTGAACTTTTCTGCGCCACTGGTTCGTGATTTTGTTTTTAGATTTAGTGGGCATTTTTTTTAAAACGTTCCAATGATTCAGGACCTATATTCGCTCTGAATTGCCTGAAATCATAGCAGGAGTGCTTATACAGCTAATTTCGGCTTTTACATTTGCACTTTTTTTTAAAAACCTATATAGATATATATATATATAATACTTTTTTTTTGTAATGATGCAGGTATTAAATTTGTTTTGAATGGTTTGAAAACATAGTAGAGTATGTTTCAGTTCACAACTTTTCTGCGCCACTTGATTAATTTGTTTTTGTAGGTATTTATAGTGCGGTTTTTTTTAATGCTCTATTCCGTCTACCTGAAGCAGAGGATAAAGCAGTGTGTTGGTTTCCCTCAACCGCCAGGGTCCCCTTTTCCAGGATCACGGGTCGCCATGCACGGGCTTGTTTTATGATTTAATTATTCAGGGCTTACATTCGTTATGAATGGCCTGAAAAGATAGTATGGAATGTTTTTACAGCAGTTCTGAACTTTTCTGCGCCACTGGTTCGTGATTTTTTTTTTCAGATTTAGCGGGCATTTTTTTTAAAAACGTTCCAATGATTCAGGACCAATATTCGCTCTGAATTACCTGAAATCATAGCAAGAGTGCTTATACAGCTAATTTCGGTTTTTACTTTTGCACTTTTTTTTAAAAACCTATATATATATTATGCTTTTTTTTTTGTAATGATGCAGATATTAAATTTGTTTTGAATTGTTTGAAAACATAGTAGAGTGTGTTTCAGTTCACAACTTTTCTGCGCCACTTGATTAATTTGTTTTTGTAGGTAATTATAGTGCGATTTTTTTTAATGTTCTATTCCGTGTAGCTGAAGCAGAGGATAAAGCAGTGTGTTGGTTTCCCTCAACTGCCAGGGTCCACATTTACAGGATCACGGGTCGCCACACACGGGCTTGTTTTATGATTTTATTATTCAGGACTTCCATTCGTTATGAATGGTCTGCAAATATAGTATGGAATGTTTTTACAGCAGTTCTGAACTTTTCTGCGCCACTGGTTCGTGATTTTTTTTTTCAGATTTAGTGGGCATTTTTTTTAAAACGTTCCAATGATTCAGGACCTATATTCGCTCTGAATTGCCTGAAATCATAGCAGGAGTGCTTATACAGCTAATTTCGGCTTTTACATTTGCACTTTTTTTTAAAAACCTATATATATATTATGCTTTTTTTTTGTAATGATGCAGATATTAAATTTGTTTTGAATGGTTTGAAAACATAGTAGAGTGTGTTTCAGTTCACAACTTTTCTGCGCCACTTGATTAATTTGTTTTTGTAGGTAATTATAGTGCGATTTTTTTTTAATGTTCTATTCCGTCTACCTGAAGCAGAGGGTAAAGCAGTGTGTTGGTTTCCCTCAAATGTCAGGGTCCCCTTTTCCAGGATCACGGGTCGTCACGCACGGGCTTGTTTTATGATTTAATTATTCAGGGCTTACATTCGTTATGAATGGCCTGAAAAGATAGTATGGAATGTTTTTACAGCAGTTCTGAACTTTTCTGCGCCACTGGTTCGTGATTTTTTTTTTCAGATTTAGCGGGCATTTTTTTTAAAAACGTTCCAATGATTCAGGACCAATATTCGCTCTGAATTACCTGAAATCATAGCAAGAGTGCTTATACAGCTAATTTCGGTTTTTACTTTTGCACTTTTTTTTAAAAACCTATATATATATTATGCTTTTTTTTTTGTAATGATGCAGATATTAAATTTGTTTTGAATTGTTTGAAAACATAGTAGAGTGTGTTTCAGTTCACAACTTTTCTGCGCCACTTGATTAATTTGTTTTTGTAGGTAATTATAGTGCGATTTTTTTTAATGTTCTATTCCGTGTAGCTGAAGCAGAGGATAAAGCAGTGTGTTGGTTTCCCTCAACTGCCAGGGTCCACATTTACAGGATCACGGGTCGCCACACACGGGCTTGTTTTATGATTTTATTATTCAGGACTTCCATTCGTTATGAATGGTCTGCAAACATAGTATGGAATGTTTTTACAGCAGTTCTGAACTTTTCTGCGCCACTGGTTCGTGATTTTTTTTTCAGATTTAGTGGGCATTTTTTTTAAAACGTTCCAATGATTCAGGACCTATATTCGCTCTGAATTGCCTGAAATCATAGCAGGAGTGCTTATACAGCTAATTTCGGCTTTTACATTTGCACTTTTTTTTAAAAACCTATATATATATTATGCTTTTTTTTTGTAATGATGCAGATATTAAATTTGTTTTGAATGGTTTGAAAACATAGTAGAGTGTGTTTCAGTTCACAACTTTTCTGCGCCACTTGATTAATTTGTTTTTGTAGGTAATTATAGTGCGATTTTTTTTTAATGTTCTATTCCGTCTACCTGAAGCAGAGGGTAAAGCAGTGTGTTGGTTTCCCTCAAATGTCAGGGTCCCCTTTTCCAGGATCACGGGTCGTCACGCACGGGCTTGTTTTATGATTTAATTATTCAGGGCTTACATTCGTTATGAATGGCCAGAAAACGTAGTATGGAATGTTTTTACAGCAGTTCTGAACTTTTCCGCGCCACTGGATCGGTTTTTTTAGATATAGATTATTTTAAAAAAAACAAAATTCTAATGATTCGTTTTAATGGCATTTAATTAATGTAGTGAGTTGTTTTAGAGTTCGGTTAGGCTTTTGCTGTTTGACAGTTGTTTTTTTTTGTGGATATAGTGCGCTTTTTAAAAATTGTCATTATGATTCAGAACTTATATTCGTTTTGAATTGCCTGAAATCATAGTAGGGAGTGCTTATACTGCTCATTTCAGCTTTTCAACTGTGTTATATAAAGCGATATATACTGAGCCTGTTTTATTTATTTTGTATAGATTCACTACTGATATTTGTTTGAAGTGCCTGAAATCGGAGTGATTTTAGAGCTCGACTGGGCTTTTCTGTTTCACGGATTTTTTTAATGTAAATTTAGTTTTTTCTTTTATGTTATGATGATTCAGGACATATTTGTTTTTAATGGCCTGAAATCATAGTAGGGAGTCATTTTAGAGCTCGGCTGGGCTTTTCTGTTCCAGATATTTTTTTTAAATGTAAATTTAGTTGGGTTTTTTAAAAGTGTTATAATGATTCAGGACTTATATTTGTTTTGAATTGACAGAAATCATAGTAGTGAGTATTTTTACAACAGTTCTCAACATTTTTGTGCCACTGTTTTAGTTGTTTTAGGCAACTATAGTGTTTTCTTGTGTTCCCAGGATTCTGAAATCACAATAAGGAGTGTTGTTAGATCTAGCGTGGGCTTTTACGTTCCACTGTTGTGTTTTTGGTACTTAAATATACAGAATGTTTTTTTTAATGTTAAAAAAAGGCCGTTAAGGTTCTTTCTTTCTTTTCTAAGGGTTCAGGACCTACATTCATTTATAATAGCCTAAAACCTTTGTAGGTAGTGGTTTTTAAAGCAGTTCTCTAATTTTCGGCACAACTGGTTTAGCATTTTTGCAGGTAACTATAGTGAGCTTGTTTTATAATTTAGTTATTCAGGGCTTATATTCGTTACGAATTGCCTGAAAACATAATACGGAATGCTTTTACAGCAGGTCTGAACATTTCTGCGCCACATGTTCTGTTTTTTTTTTGTTGTTGTTGTTTTTTTTTTTGGTAGATATAGTGGGCATTTTTTAAAAACGTTCCAATGATTCAGGACGTATATTCGTTTTGAATAGCCTGAAATCATAGTAGGGAGTGATTTCAGATTTCCGCTGGGATTTTGTGTTCCACGACTTTCCTTTACGTAAATTTAGTGCGCTTTTTAAAAAATGGTATAATGATTCAGGACTTACACTCGTTTTGAATTGCCTGAAATCATAGTAGAGTGTGCTTATACTGCTCAGTTGGTCTTTACTACTGCGTTATTTAAAGCGATGCATACTGAGCCTTGTTAAAAATAACTTAACTGTATGATTATACTCTCCATGTTTTACTTAACTTAATATTTACTTCCCAGTGGCAACACTATTCTATGTATTATGTATTGGCATCAGTTGTAACTTGTTGTCGATTCTGTTCGCAAGTAGCGCGAAGTATGTAACTTATACTTTTACTATATTTTCCATTAAACTTAATCCAGATTAAATTAAACATCCTTCGTAGATTTTTCGCTGCTCTTAACATTAGCAAATGCTAATAGGTTATGGCTCCCAGCACGCTAATTGCGCAAATTAGAAATAGAGCGACGATAAAAGTTAGCGACAGTTCTTAAGCCCAACACGTAAGTTAGATTTAAACAGTGCCTGATTTAGGGCAGGGCATTCGGGGCACGGGCCCAGGGCCCCTGATTTTGAGGGGGCCGCCAAATGCTGCTGAAGGTTTTTTCAATTATTGTCCTAAATCTGATGTAGTTTAATATCCAATAGAATTTTACATTTCATTCTACATTCTGTTGTGTTCATATTGTATTTTTATAACGCTGTATATTTTGTCTGAAACGTCCATTTATAATTACTTTATTCTAGTGAATATTTTCTTTTATTTTTATCACTTTAAAAATGTATTGTATTTTTAATTCTTATTTGATCCTGTTTCTGTTCTCGTCAGGTTATTTGGGGGTTGGTGAACATAGCTTGCAGGCAGTACAGCCCCCCCCCCCCTAATATTTTAAATAATTGCTGTTGCTCAAGATGTTGTTGAAAATTTATTATTAGTTGTTGCATACTTTATCATTCCAGATATATGGACTTGTATAGGAAAAGATAATCAACACCACACAAATTATTATAAAACGTCTACTCATTTAAATTTCATAATTTTGAAATAATTATTTAAAAGTAAATTAATGATTATCATATTTGATTTTTTAATGGATATTTTAAAGTAATTATTAAAGTCAATAATGGTATTTCAGTAAGTACCTTTTTTTAATTTTTTTTTACTCGATCCCCCTGTAAGTATTGGTGCAAGGGGGCCCCGTAAACATCTATACCCAGGGCCCGCAAATTTGTAAATCGGTCCCTGTATTTAATAAAGTCAGGACTCTTTATAGTTCATTAAAATGGAACAAGGGAAGATCCCTGTTAATCCATTATGTGGAAAAAGTGACTGGCCAATATGAAAATATCGAATTAAATTCGTATTAAACTATCACGAAGATGCTTTAGAAGTCGTTGAAGGTAAATTGCAGAAACCGGAGGAGCCCGATACAGCAGCAGCCGAAGCGATCCGAACGGAGTACAAGAAGGACCTGAAGGATTATAATAAAGCAAACAATAGCGCTATGATGGTTCTTACAAATTCCATGACGGAAGACACATTACAAAAAGTAATGAGGTTTGATAGTGCAAGGGATGTTTGGCTAGAACTCCACAAATTTTTTGAGGATTCATCGGACAATCAACTGTACAATATATGCCTGCAATTTTTCAAAGTTAATTGGTCAGGTGAAGATATGACAGCCCATCTATCCAAATTGAAAAATTTGTGGAATGATCTGAATAGCGGTCTCGAAAGCAAGAAGGAAAATAGGCTTCCGGATATGTTACTCATTTGTAAAATTTTGGACACTTTTCCTCTTCAATATCGTTCTTTTAAATCTAGTTGGTTACTCTTAAGTGACGATAAAAGAACATTAGATGAGTTAACAACACAACTGTGCACCCGTGAAAGAGAATTAAAGAAGGATCCACATTTTACAGAAACCTCAGATCAAGAGAAGCATTGATAGCAAGTTCAGGAAAGCAGAAATCATTTTCAAACAAGAGTTCCAATTGCCACTACTGCCATCAGAGGGGTCACTGGATAAAAGTATGCAGAAAATGGATAGCAAATGGAAAACCAACAAAGTCAAACAGCTGAAACACAAGGCCACTAAGCAAAGTAGGTAAAAGTAATGCTTCTGCAAATATGACACTTTTAGCTTTAGATGAAGAAATATTTTGTGCTGAAACAAATTCTGATGATTGGTTCATTGATAATGGGGCTTCAAGACATGTCACCAATAATAGTCGTTGTTTTGTTGACTTTGAAAAATTTGAGCTCCCCCATAACATCACTGTAGCAAATGGAAAATCATTACCAGCAGTTGGAAAAGGTACAATGAAAATAATGACCATTGTGAACGGAAAGAATCAAATAAAATTTCTAGAAAGTGTTTGGTATGTTACAGAAATTAGTAAGAATTTGTTCTCTGTCTTAGCAACTCAGGATAGAAACCAGAATAGTATATTTGAATCAACATTCAAAGACTTATTTAAAAATTGATGATGAAGTAGTTCTACATTGTACAAGAAATGCTGGCGGTGGTCTTTTTAAAGCAGCTATGAAGACATTGGTTCCAAAAACCCAAATCGACATAAACATGGCTGTAAGCACAGATTCACTTCTTCAACTTTACCATGAACGTTGGGGCCACCAAGACAAACAGCACATTAAAACGATTATTGAAAAGGAGTTAAATGTCAAAGTTAAACCTGACATGAAATTATGTGAAACCTGTGTATATGGGAAAGCCCATCGTCTGAAATTTGGAACAAGGAAAAACGTTAGCAAAGCAGGAGAACTAATTTCTACAGACATTTGTGGACCATTTGATGAGTCATTTAGAAAATATAGATATTTTGCCATATTCAAAGATGTCTACACAAAGTTTCGATACTGTTTCTTTTTGAAACATAAGTCAGAGGTGAAAGATGTTCTTGAAGGTTTTATAGTTCATGCTAAGAATTTAGGGCATAACAGTAAAGAGATACTCAGCGACAATGGTGGCGACTACGACAGTCAAGAAATAAGGAGAATATTGAGGAAGCATGGAATTTCTCAAAGACTAACAGTTCCATACACCCCAGAACAAAATGGCAATTCTGAACGAGAGAACAGAACAGTAGTTGAAATGGCTCGAACATTGAAATATTCAAATGAAGAAGTAGCTTTCCCAAATTCCCTGTGGGCAGAATTCATCAGTACTGCAATCTACATATTGAACAGGACAGGCATATCCTCAGTTCCAAACTCAAGTCCTTATGAGCTATAAATGGGCAAGAAATCTAGAATTAAACATATGCGCATCATTGGATCTATTTGTTATGCTCATATCCCAGTCCAGAAAAGAAGAAAGATGGATAAAAAGGCAATTAAAGGATATCTTGTTGGATATGATGGAGATGAAAGGTACCTCATCTATATCAAAGAAACAAGAACCGTCATCTGTTCCAGAGATGTCATAGTCGAAGAAAAACCACCCATGTCAGAGAATGTGATAACACTGCCTTATCAACAAGCTGCTGAAAGAAATCAATCTTACACGGATGAAGATAAAGTTACTGTAGATGAAAATTTGCAACTGGAAGAGGAGAAAGAGACAGAGCTACAGCCAAAGGAAAGCCGACCCAGAAGACAAATATCTGCACCTAAGTGGACGAAAGATTATGTTATGGAAGACTCAGAAATAAATCAAGAAGATTCTCCAGAAATAAATAAAGCCACAAATGAATGGGAGTACAGTTGACAATTGAAGAAACCCATATGTGAAGACCCAATGACATCCAAGAAGAATGATCCTGAAATTTTGGAAGAAGCATTAGCTAGTACAGATGCAGAGAAGTGGAAGATAGCCATGGAAGAAGAATTAGAAAATTTAAAAAGAAATGGAACTTGGGTTGTAGTCCCTCGACCAAATGGAAGAAGAGTCGTGAAATGCAAGTGGCTGTTCAAGAGAAAATATGATAAAGATGGACAAATAAGAAGATATAAAGCGAGATTAGTGGCCCGTGGTTATACCCAGATAGAAGGAATTGATTACAAAGAGACATTCTGTCCTGTGATAAAGTCAAAATCCATTAGAACTTTGCTTGCATTCGCAGTCGAGCGAAATTGGCAGGTTCACCAGCTTGATATAACTGCAGCATATTTAAATGGAAATTTAGGTGAGACAGTTTTTATGGAATTGCCACCTGTGAATCTACATGAGAAAACAAGTGAAGAAGTTTGCTTA
This sequence comes from Maratus speciosus, assembly GCA_963932465.1. Lineage (NCBI taxonomy): Eukaryota > Metazoa > Arthropoda > Arachnida > Araneae > Salticidae > Maratus > Maratus speciosus. The sequence goes on from OZ010794.1 coordinate 86,670,114, forward strand.
TTAAAGAAGAGCCTTTATGGTTTGCATCAATCAGGAAGCGAATGGAATATATGTCTTGATAAATTTCTTAAATCAGCCAAACTGACAAGATCAAGAGCAGATCCATGTGTTTACTTTATCAAGAAAAGGAAATTGATTGTAGGTGCGTATGTAGATGACCTCCTAGTTATGTCCGATAAATTTCCACTATTGAAGAATTTAAAAACAATATTGGTGCTGTTTTTGAAGTCAAGGATCTAGGAGAAATAAATCACCTTATTTCAATCAGAATAAATAGAAATAAAGATGGTTCCATTACTCTCGACCAAAGTGCCTATGCGACTGAGCTGCTACAAACAACTGGCATGTTAAATTCTAAAGGAGCATCAACAGCTCTAGATCCAGGCATGAAGGATGTACCAGCATCCAAGGATAATATGTTGAATGCTGAAGGAACACTGAAGTATAGACAAGCTGTAGGAGGACTCTTGTATCTGGCAGGAGGAACAAGACCTGACTTGGCATTTGCTACTACCTACATGAGCCAATTCAGTAATTGTCCAAGTAGAGAACACTGGTCTGGTATACAACATATACTGCGTTACTTAGCTCAGACCAAGGAATTAAAGTTAACTTTCCAGAAAACTGGAAAGAAGCTAGAATACTCTGCGACTCTGATTGGGCTAGTGACAAAGTTGATCGTCGATCATTCAGTGGCTATGTTGTGTTGCTTGTAGGTGGGGCTGTGTCATGGAGCAGCAAGAAGCAGCGGACAACTGCACTTTCTACAGTTGAGGGAGAATATTTTTCGATGTGTCACGCAGCAAAAGAAGCATTATGGTATCAACACTTTATGCAAGAAATTTTGGATGAACATTTCTTGAACATTCCTCAAAATATATTTGTGGATAATCAAGATGCTATTTCCTTAGCCAAGAATCAGGTTACTTCAGAACGTAACAAGCACATTGAACTCGGACATTTTTTCTTACGTGAAAAGGTAGAGGGAAAACTACTTTCTTTCACATATGTGCCATCCAAATTGAATGCTTCAGACATGCTGACCAAGAGTGTGACCAGGACAATTATGCTAAATCATAGACTCAGTATACGGCTGAAAATTGACTGATGGAGATCTAATCAAGGGGAAGTGTTAAAAATAACTTAACTGTATGATTATACTCTCCATGTTTTACTTAATTTAATATTTACTTCCCAGTGACAACACTATTTTATGTATTATGTATTCGCATCAGTTGTAACTTGCTGTCGATTCAGTTCGCAAGTAGCGCGAAGTATGTAGCTTATATTTTTACTATATTTTCCATTAAACTTAATCCAGATTAAATGAAACATCCTTCGTATATTTTTCGCTGCTCTTAACATTAGGAAATGCTAATAAGCCTTTATTTATTTTGTAAAGATTCAGGACTGGTATTCGTTTTGAACGGGCTGAAATCGGAGTGATTTTAGAGCTCGTCTGGGCTTTTCTCTTCCACAGATTTTTTTAATGTAAATTTAGTGCGCTTTTTTAAAAAAATGTTTTAATGATTCAGGACTTACATTCGTTTTGAATTTCCTGAAATCATAGTAGGGAGAGATTTTACTGCTCATTTCGGCTTTTCTACTGCTTTATTTAAAGCGATACATACTGAGCCTTTTTATTTATTTTATTAAGATTCAGGACTGATATTCGTTTTGAATGGGCTGAAATCGGAGTAGTTTTAGAGCTCGGCTGGGCTTTTCTGTTCTACAAAAAAAAAAAAAAAAAAAAAAATTATGTAAATTTATTTTGCTTTTTTTAATGTTAATGTTTCAGGACTTTTTTTCGTTTTGAATTGACAGAAACCATAGTAGGGAGTGTTTTTACAACAGTTTTCAACATTTTTGCGCCACTGGTTTAGTATTTTAAGGCAACTATAGTGTTTTCTGATGTTCACAGGATTCTGAAATCACCGTAAGGAGTGTTGTTAAAGCTAGCGTGGGCTTTTCCGTTCATGTTTTTTTTTTTTTATATAAAATATACAGACCTTTTTTTTATTTAAAAAAAGCCGTTAAGATTCTTTCTTTCTTTTTTCAGGGTTCTAAGGCTTTTTCTAAGGGTTCAGTAACTATATTCTTTTATAATAGCCTGAAATCCTTGTAGGCAGTGTTTTTACAGCAGTTCTCCAATTTTCGGCACTACTGGTTCAGCTATTTTTGCAGGTAATTATAGTGAGCTTATTTTATGTTTTAATTATTCAGGTCTTATATTAGTTATGAATGGCCTAAAAACATAAAACGGAATGTTTTTACAGCAGTTCTGAACTTTTCTGCGCCACTGGTCCATGTTTTAATTTTGTGGGCATTTTTTAAAACGTTCAAATGTTTCAGGAATTATATTAGTTTTGAATTGCCTGAAATCATAATAGAGAGTTATTTAAGAGCTCTGCTGGGCTTTTCTGTTCAACGGATTATTTTTAATGTAAATTTAGTGGGTTTTTAAAAATGTTACAATGATTCAGGACTTATATTCGTTTTTTCCTCAAATCATAGTAGGGAGTAATTTTAGAACTCGGTTGGGATTTTTCTGTTCCACGAATTTTTTTTTATTTTTTCTTTTGTGTGCAAATTTAGTGGGCTTTAAAAAAAATGTCATAATTATTCAGGACTTATATTCGTTTTGAATCGCCTGAAATCATAGTAGAGTGTGCTTATACTGCTCATTTCGGCTTTTCTACTGCGTTATTTAAAGCGATATATACTTTGCCTTTTTTATTAATTTTGTAACGATTCAGGACTTATATTCGTAACCATCCTTAACGAGAAGACTAGTAAGTGCCTGATCACTTGATCCCCAGCCAGTGACACAAGTCAGCTGACCAGCCGATTGATGCATACAGGACCAATATGCACCTCCCGTCAAGCAGAGGCTAAAGCAGTGTGTTGGTTTCCCTCAACTGCCAGAGTCTCCTTTTCCAGGATCACGGGTCGCCACGCACGGGATTGTTTTGTGATTTAATTATTCAGGGCTTACATTCGTTATGAATGACCTAAAAAGATAATATGGAATGTTTTTACAGCAGTTCTGAACTTTTCTGCGCCACTGGTTCGTGTTTTTTTTTTTTCAGATTTAGTGGGCATTTTTTAAAAAACGTTCCAATGGTTCAGGACCTATATTAGCTCTGAATTGTCTGAACTAATAGCAGGGAGTGCTTATACAGCTCATTTCGGCTTTTACATTTGCACTATTTATTAAACCTATATATATTGGGCTTTATTCTTTTGTTGTTTTGTTTTGTAATGATGCAGATCTTAAATTCCTTTTGAATGGTTTGAATACATAGTAGAGTGTGTTTCAGTTCAGAACTTTTCTGCGCCACTGGCTTAATTTGTTTTTGTAGGTAATTATAGTGCTGGGTTTTTTATCTTCTATTCAGGACTTGTATTTGTTTTGAATGGCCTGAAATCTAAGTTAGGAGTTATTTTAGAGTTCGGCTGGTGTTTTCTGTTCAACTGTTATTGTTTTTTCAGTAGATAAATATAGTGGGCTTTTTTAAATGTTATAATGATTCAGGACCTATATTCGTTTTGAATGGCCTTAAAAAGTAGTACGCAGTCTTTTTACAACAGTTCGAAACTTTTCTGCGTTACTGGTTCGAGTTTTTCTTCACAGAAATATAGCAGGCTTTTTTTTTTTTAAATACTCTAATGGTTCAGGATTTATATTCCTTTTGAATAGCCTGAAATCATCGCAAGCATCGTTTTTATAGCAGTTCTCAAATTTTCTGCGCCACTGGTTTATCTTTTTTTCAGGTAACTATAGTGCGCTTGTTTTATGTTCTAATTATTCAGCGCTTATATTCGTTATGAATGGCCTGGAAACATAGTATGGAATGCTTTTACAGCAGTTCTGAACTTTTCTGCGCCACTGTATCGGTTTTTCTTTTTTTAGATATAGATTATTTAAAAAAAAAATTTTAATGATTCGTTTTGAATGGCATTTAATCAATCTAGTGAGTTGTTTTAGAGTTCGGCTAGGATTTTCTGTTTGACAGTTTTTTTTTTGCGGATATAGTTTGCTTTTTAAAAATTGTCATTATGATTCAGGACTTATATTCGTTTTGAATCGCCTGAAATCATAGTAGGGAGTGCTTATACTGCTCATTTTGGCTTTTCAACTGTGTTATATAAAGCGATATATACTGAGCCTTTTTTTATTTATTTTGTATAGATTCACGACTGATATTTGTTTTGGAGTGCCTGAAATCGGAGTAATTTTAGAGCTCGACTGGGCTTTTCTGTTTCATGGATTTTTTTTATGTAAATTTAGTTTTTTTCTTTTATGTTATGATGATTCAGGACATATTTGTTTTTAATGGCCTGAAATCATAGTAGGGAGTCATTTTAGAGCTCGGCTGGGCTTTTCTGTTCCAGAGATTTTTTTTAAATGTAAATTTAGTAAGGTTTTTTAAAAGTGTTATAATGATTCCGGACTTATACTTGTTTTGAATTGACAGAAATCATAGTAGGGAATATTTTTACAACAGTTCTCAACATTTTTGTGCCACTGGTTTAGTTTTTTAGGCAACTATAGGGTTTTCTTGTGCTCCCAGGATTCTGAAATCACAATAAGGAGTGTTGTTAGAGCTAGCGTAGGCTTTTACGTTCCACTGTTGTGTTTTTGGTACTTCAATATACAGAATGTTTTTTTAAATGTTAAAAAAAAGGCCGTTAAGGTTCTTTCTTTCTTTTCTAAGGTTTCAGGACCTACATTCATTTATAATAGCCTAAAATCTTTGTAGGTAGTGGTTTATAAATCAGTTCTCCCATTTTCGGCATAACTAGTTTAGCATTTTTTGCAGGTAACTATAGTGATCTTGTTTTATAATTTAGTTATTCAGGGCTTATATTCGTTACGAATTCCCAGAAAACATAGTACGGAATGCTTTTACAGCAGTTCTGAACATTTCTGCGCCACAAGTTCTTTTTTTTTTCTTTTGTTAGATATAGTGGGCATTTTTTAAAAACGTTCCAATGATTCAGGACGTATATTCGTTTTGAATAGCCTGAAATCATAGTAGGGAGTGATTTCAGATTTCCGCTGGGATTTTCTGTTCCACGACTTTTTTTTACGTAAATTTAGTGCGCTTTTTAAAAAATGGTATAATGATTCAGGACTTACATTCGTTTTGAATTGCCTGAAATCAAAGTAGGGAGTGTTTATACTTCTCATTTTTGCTTTTCTGCTGTATTATTTAAAGTGATATATACTGTGCCATTTTTATTTATTTTGTAAATATTTAGGACTTAATTCGTTTTGAATGGCCTGAAATCAGAGTGATTTTAGAGCTCGTCTGGGCTTTTTTGTTCCACGGATTTTTTTTAAATGTAAATTTAGGGGTCTTTTTAAGAAATGTTATAAAGATTCAGGACTTATATTCGTTTTGAATTGCCTTAAATCATAGTAGGGAGTGCTTATACTGCTCATTTCGGCTTTTATACAGTGTTATTTAAAGCGATATATACTGAGCATTTTTTTATTTATTTTGTAAAGATTGAGGAATTATATCCGTTTGGAATGGCCAGAAATCATAGTAGGGAGTGATTTTAGAATTCGAATGGGCTTTTCTGTTCCACAGATTTTTCTTTAAATGTAGATTTAGTGGGTGCTCTTAAAAATGTTATATTTATTCAGGACTTATATTCGTTTTGAATTGACAGAATGCATAGTAGGGAGTGTTTTTACAACAGTTTTCAACATTTTTGCGCCACTGTTTTAGTTTTTTTAAGCAACTATAATGTTTTCTTGTGTTCCAAGGATTCTGAAATCAGTAACGAGTGTTGTTAGAGCTAGCGTGAGCTTTTACGTTCCACTTTTTTTTATTTTTTGGTACTTAAAGATACAGACCTTTTGTTTTTTTTAAATGTTAAAAAAAAGAGCGTTAAGATTCTTTCTTTCTTTCCTAAGGCTTTTTCTAAGGGTTCAAGACCTATATTCGTTTATAATATTCTGAAATCTTTTTAGGTAGTGGTTTTTAAAGCAATTCTCCAATTTTCAGCACAACTGGTTTTGAATTTTTTGCAGGTAACTATAGTGAGCTTGTTTTATAATTTAATTATTCAGGGCTTATATTCGTTATGAATGGCCTGAAAGCATAGTACAGGATGTTTTTACAACAGTTCTGAACTTTTCTGCGCCACTGGTTCGTGTTTTTTTTTTTTTAGATATAGTGGGCATTTCTTAAAAACGTTTCAATGAATCAGGGCCTATATCTGCTCTATATTGCCTGAAATCTTCGCAAGAAGTGCTTATAGAGCTCATTTTGGCTTTTACTTCTGCACTTTTTTTTAAAGCTGTATATAATGGGCTTATTTACTTTTTTTTTTTAAATGATGCTGATCTTGAGTTCGTTTTGAACGCTATGTTTCATTTCACAACTTTTCTTCGCCACTGGTTACATTTGTTTTTCTAGGTAATTATAGTGCAGTGTTTTTAATGTTCTATTCAGGACTTATATTTGCTTTGAATGGCCTGAAATCTAAGTAAGGAGTTATTTTAGATTTCGACTGGGGTATTCTGTTCCACTGTTGTTGTTTTTTTTAGTAGATAAATATAGTGGGCTTTTTTAAAATATTATAAAGATTCAGGACCTATATTCGTTTTGAATGGCCTTAAAATATAGTAGGCAGTCCTTTTACAGCATTTTTCAACTTTCTGCGTTACTGGTTCGAGTTTTTTTTCACATAAATATAGTAGGCTTTTTTTTAAATACTCTTATGGTTCAGGACTTATATTCGTTTTGAATAGCCTGAAATCATTGTAAGCACTGTTTCTATAGCAGTTCTCAAATTTTTTGCGCCACTGGTTTAACTTTTTTTTCAGGTAAGTATAGTGCGCTTGTTTTATGTTCTAATTATTCAACGCTTATATTCGTTATGAATGGCCTGAAAACATAGTACGGAATGTTTTTACAGCATTTCTGAACTTTTCTGCGACACTGGTTAGTTTTATTTTAGATATAGTGGGTATTTTTAAAAAATGTTCTAATGATTCGTTTTGAAAGGCATTTCATTAATGTAGTAAGTTATTTTTGAGTTCGACTGGGCTTTTCCGTTCTACAGTTTTTTTTTCCCCTTGTAGATATAGTGCGTTTTTTTTTTTAATATTATGATGATTCAGGACATATATTCGTTTTGAACTGCCTGAAATCATAGTAGAGACTGCTTATACTGCTCAGTTAGGCTCTTCTACTGCGTTATTTAAAGCGATACATACTGAGCCTTTAATTATTTTGTAAAGATTCAGGACTGGTATTCGTTTTGAAGGGGCTGAAATCAGAGTGATTTTAGAGCTCGGCTGGGCATTTCTGTTCCACAGATTTTATTATTTTTTTAATGTAAATTTATTGGGCTTTAAAAAAAATGTTATAATGATTCAGGGCTTATATTCGTTTTGAATTTCCTGAAATCATAGTACGGAATGCTTATACTGCTCATTTGGGCTTTTCTACTGCTTTATTTAAAGTGAGCCTTTTTATTTATTTCATAAAGATTCAGGACTGATATTCGTTTTGTAAGGTCTGAAATTGGAGTGATTTTAGAGCTCGGCTGGCCTTTTCTGTTCCACAGATTTTTTTTTAAATGTAAATATAGAGGGTTTTTTTTTTTTTAATATTATAATGATTCAGGACTTATATTCGTTTTGAATTGACATAAATCATAGTAGGGAGTGTTTTTAAAACAGTTTTCAACATTTTTGCGCCACTATTTCAGTATTTTAAGGCAACTATAGTGTTTTCTGATGTTCACGGGATTCTGAAATCTCTGTAAGGAGTATTGTTAGAGCTAGCGTGGGCTTTTCCGTTCCATTTTTTTTTATACTAGGGGGCTCCGCCCTCCTGCTCGCTACGCTCACCAACCCCCCGCGTAATCGCTTCGCGATTCCATTCGGTATCGCGAGCAATCCCTATTTTCTAGCCAATCCCAGACGTAATTGTTTTGCGTTTCCATTGTGGATCGTCTCGTGATCCCTTATTTTCTATGCATTCAATTGTTAGATTCTACTTGGTAAAAACGCACTCCTCCCCAACTCCTGACAATTTTATTTCCTTACCTCCAAAGCACATAATCTTTAGAGCTTAGAGTTTCATAATTATAAAAATTATTAAAATTAAAATCGTTAAAAAAGGTAACATTTATAATTTATTTTAATAATTACAAATTAAATAAAATTATAATTAAATAAAATTATGAATTAATAGAAAACTGAAAATTAAAAATATTTTAAAGTTAAAAAATGTTAAATTTAGAAACAAACAAATTTATTAAAGTTATTTCGAATTTTTCTTTATTATCTTTGTAAAAAGTCCCTCTAATTTGTAGTTACAGTAAATAATGTTATCATATAAATCTCCTCTCCTCTGAATTCACTTCGCCGCCTTTTCTCCGCCAACATATATGTGCAAAATTATATATATAGTGTTACGAATATTGTAAATAGTTAGTGTTTGTGCTTAAAAAGTAATGTAAATAATTCAATTAAGTTCTATTAATAAGGTAATATTAGTTTTTGTTGCACTGAAATATCTCAATTTGTGGATTTTCTGCAAGCAAGTAAACCCTATTGGATTTCAATGTGAGTCTATGGAAATTTGACGGAATACTGAAAATAGCGCCAAGATGGCTTCACTTTCGGCGACTTATTTTGGTTACCAAATTTGGCGATATATCGCCAAGTTGGCGGGAAACTTGGAGACGTTTGGCAACAGAGACGGCTTCCCCTTCCTTGGTAACCCCATAATAGCGTCAGAAAGATTTGACCAATCAGATCCGCTTCGCGGTATCTACGCAGATTTTCATTGGTTCATTTCCAAACAGTTACTTTTTTTACTGTTTTTTTATATATAGAAGGACTTGAATAAACAGACCGTTTTTTTAATGTTAAAAATAGGCCGTTAAGGTTCCTTCTTTCTTTTCTTAGGGTTCTAAGGCTTTTTCTAAGGGTCCAGGACCGTTCTATATTCGTTTATAATAGTCTGAAATCCTTGTAGATAGTGTTTTTACAGCAGTTCTCCAATTTTCGGCACTACTGGTTCAGCTATTTTTGCAGGTAATTATAGTGAGCTTGTTTTATGTTTTAATTATTCAGGGCTTATATTAGTTATGAATGGCCTAAAAATTGGAATGGCCTAAACAGTATTTTCATCTATTTATATAAAATCCAAGTCTCTGTGTGTCCCTCACGATTCCGGTAGGACCGCCTCATTGAAATGAGTAATTGTTAAAAGATACTAATGCAGGGTTACCACAGTAGTGCCAAATGTTAGCCAACTTTGTGATAGCTGGCTAATTTGGCGAAATTCCCGTTTAAAACCATTTATCTTTCATAAAGGAGGTCTCCGAAATTTAATTTAAACTCCGCTCTTTTAAGATATTTTTTCAAAATCTATGAGTGAGAATTTAAAGTACATCTTTACATCTTCCTCCCGATGCTACTAATAAAATAACTGCCAATAGACGACGCTGTACTGTGTGAGCTCCTAACTGTGCGATTTTAATGTGCTTTAGGTACTTTTCCAGTATATGTGCCTTGGCGAAAAAGGAAATTTGGCAACATATTTTCCGGGAACCTATCCACTGTTTCATTTTATATACACACGCATTTTTTTTTTCGATATTTATGCGATTTATTTAACATAAAAAAGCCGTTTCTCTAATTTTATACAGAAACAGATGTAATTTGTACATAAAAACATCAATAATATACATATAAAATAAACATATAAAACAAACAAAAACGCTCATCAAGTTTGTTTTCATAGCTGTTTATATGATTTGACAACAAATCTCAATATTTTCCCGTTATACGGACACCATGCCAAAATGTATGCTAATGCGCCAATTATTTCAAAATGCTAAAAGACATTTGTAATTTTATGCTAGCAGTTTAATATGAGTTTTATTTTATTGCTTTATTTTATAACACTTATTTGTTCACTTATTTTAATTATATATTTGTGATTTAATGAAATAGTTCGTAAAAGTCTGGAATTTTCAAATGTTATATTTTTTAAATGCTCACTTTAGTATCGACATGTTTTTTCTTTTATTTTTCAAATGCTTCAATTCACGTGATTTTCATTTTGCGCCCACTATTACGCTTGGCGACAATGGTATCCGTATAACGGAATAGTACCCAAATCTCACTTTCTGATGCCCAAATTACACCAAGCTTTAAAAATAAAAAATGCCAAAGCCCCTACAGTGGAACAGTACCAAACTGTCTATTATTTTGCGCTAGCTGTGTTATAGTTTGTACTATATGCAAGGGGGTTGGAGCGAAGAGTTTAAACATTAAATATTAAAGTTTTGGCACAGATTTCATATACGCCCCATATTGGCGCGATTTTTTTCTGACGCCAATGCCATATACACAACGGGTACTTAACTGGCGCCAAAGTGTCGTTATTTTGCTTGATATGGTAACCCGGATGTTGTTGTTTATGCTGTTCATGTTTTCGCCAAATTGGCGCAGATGACAACTGTGCCAAAGTTTCTATAAAGCAGTATAAGACTAAAGAAGAAAGAAAAATCATGCGTTAAGCATAGAATATGAAACACTTTCCAACACATCCTGAATGCTTTAACAAAACTTCGTTTTTTGGGGAAATAAGGTAAATAAGATAACTAAGTAAACATTTTAGAAGACGCATAAAATTTTTTAAAAATTGATTTCAGCAGTTACCGTCCATAGCCAATAGTACCGTTATTACATGCTACTATTTAGCTAAAATTTAATTTAAAATACTCTTAAAACTACTGAAATCACATTTCCAGATATTATCATCCGCAACAGATGTCATATTCGCCCCATATTGGCGCGATTTTTTTCGGTTGCCAATTTGGCGAAAACATCAACAGCATAATCAACATAATCCGGGTTACCACATCAAGCCCTTTGGCGCAAGTTAAGTACCCGTTGCCTATATGATATTGGCGACAGAAAAAAATCGCGCCAATATGGGGCGAATATGACATCTGTACCTATCATCCATAGACGGTTATGTATCCAATTCTTTGCGTGACCATGTATATCATTTTATCTATATTCTACAAACATTTCTTAGTAAACTAAATGCAGTTCAGCGTAAAAATGCATAACTCCTTTAAAAACCCCCTTTAAGCAATTTACTCTCATACTCAGTAACCCTTACGAATTCTTTTGTGTAGCCCTGCATATGAACTGTAGCATTTATACACAGAGTATAGTATGCATAAATGTAGTGAAACATAAAAGCGCATATCATAATTAAAAATGCATTTCTAGCAATCATTGCTTATGTACAATACTTCGGAGAAAAGTTTCTTGGCGAGAAAGAAGTTTGCCAACGTATTTTCTGACAACCTATTTACTGCTTCATACTCACAAGCAATTTTTTCCATATGTATGCAATTTATTTAATATAAAAAAAAGCTATTTACCCATTTTTATAAAGAAACAGAAGTAATTTTTGCACAGATGTCATATACGCATCGGAGTTGGCATGTTTTTCTCTGACGCCAATTTGGCAGTAATCTCTCTTTCGAATACCAGTTACTTATATATTTTTAAATTATTTGCTATCATTTTGAAAAGGAAATAACTATAAATAAATAAAAGTTTGGAAAATAATTATAGAACAAAACAGTTTATATAATTAAAAACAGAAAATAAAAGTAAATAAACAATTTATTAATAAGTAAAAAACAATAGCCGGGTTACCATAGCAGGCAAAATAACACCATATTGGCGCCAGTTAGGTATCCCGGTTCATATCTGAAATCTGTGCCGTAATTTGTATATAAAAAAATATTATATATATTTAGAAACTATTTTTTCTATGTATATAAGTGCATATATAAACAAAAATAAAAGTTCATTAGATTTGTTTCCATAGCTGTTTATATATTTTGGCAACATATCTCACTTTCTGATGCCCAAATTGCGTCAAGCTTTTTTTTTAAATGCTCTATTATGGGAAAGTACCTAAATAAATAATTAACAGAAATAACCAATTATACAAACTAAAACTTTTTATTTCGAGATCAAAGCATTGTTTTTAATTTCAATTAAAAATACATATATCCTTGGATAATTTCAGTTGAAATTAAGTTTACAGCTTAATATCTCATTCCATAAACCTAAACAAACACAAGTGATTCATTCATCGTGAAACGTCAAAAATATTAAATCATTGAGGTAATCATTCACAAAGTAAGTTCACCAACAATCAATGGACAATATTCTAATGACGTCATAGTAGGTAAAATGGTGGCGGTATCGTTTGCTTATGGTTTGAAATCACAAAGATTTAATTTTGCAATGTCTCTTAGTTACATTATTTTATTGTCATATTTATGAGCTCAGAACAAAAGCATATTTTTTTCATTATTTAGTTATGAAAGACGGAAAAAAATTATAAATTCATGGTTTGAAAAATTTAAATAATTTTCGGTACTTCTTAGTTATCCCGTCTACCAAATTACTGTCGCCAAATTGCAAGATTAATTGCCAATAATGGTTGCTATTAATTAATTAATTGTAAGATTAAATGCCAATAATGGCCAATAAAACCATTAATTCGACGTTTTATTTGTATTTTTATTAATGTTTTGCTAATTTATTTGTTCTTTCGTTATTTAAAATAAAAAATTATGTCAATGTGTATAATTTGGCGAGTGGTTTAGCGATTTACATAATTTGGCGAAATTGGTCGACGGGATAACTAAGAAGTACCTAATTTTCTTTCTTAATAGTAAAAAATAACATCGGGAAGTAACTGCGGGTTTAAGCTAAATAAGTTTAACAGTTTAATTCTGTTGTAATATTCAAAATAACTGTATTTATTAGATTTCGGTAAACAACATCAGGGCCCGATTAAACTTTGAAATTAGAGAAATTACAATGTCATTTCAGGACCTTTCTTTTGGAGAAGCTTTTCTAAATTCCACATATACATGGAAACTCTTCAGTGTTAGAAATATTATTCTTAGGACTGACATAACATGAGAACGGCCTGCAATTTTACACAAGTTTTTGAAAACTACTTTATATCAGAAATTTTACAAAAAACTGGTTACTTTTTTGTTATAGCGGCCCACACTATTAGGATTATGACAAGTTTCAGCCAATTTCGCCAACGTCGTAACCAAGATCATAAAGCACACACACATATAATATCATTTCATGAAATCGTATACGATAATTTAATAGTTTTTACCTTACTTAAAGTGTGTAATTTATTTATTTTTAAGGTTTAACAATCTAAATTGTCCAATATATGAATTTAAAAAAATGTAAACAAAGATTGAATTGGCATGACCGCAAAAAGCCCCAAATCTGCATAACACTTGGAACCAAACTGTGCAGATTAGTGGTCTTCTACTGTACACAATTTTTCATAAATGTGTTTCGTTCTTAAAATGTGTTATTTTCACCTATCACTGCGGAACAAGCGAGAAAACTCATATTCTTGCACATGAGTTGTATATATATTTATATCTAAATTTCCGTCATTTTTGACGGGCTACCTTTCTAGTTAGTAATAATTTACTAATGAAAATACTGTTTGTAATGACGCTTTATCCTATAACATACCCAGAATTTGGCTCAGTTTACTTAAAGATTGATAAAACGAGTAATTTTCCACTTCCCTACCTCCATGTTTTATTTTCCCGATGTTTCCGGATCTATAAATTAACTTCCACTTTCACTCCTTTCGTCACCATCTACGTGGATTTTGAAAATTAGTCGTCAATAACTTTTGTATTTCTCATATTCCTCTGAAGAAGACTATGTTTTATAGTTGAAAGATCTAAGGCATTAAAATAATTTAACATTTTTAAATACTGTGTCATCTTTTAAGTAATATTTGCACATAGTGTAAGTTTATGTTTAACTTTTAAAGATGAATTAAGCACTTCTATTTATTTATTTACTAAAGTGGCGTCTGTTTGTTTATTTGTAGGAAGTAATCTCTGGAACTATCGAACCGATTTTAAAAGTAATGGGGACAAACTGATGGTGACAATCCCTGTTCCAACATAGGCTGTATTTTATGTCGGTGCCACTATACCCGAGAAACGCTGGAGCAAAATACATTCTAATAAGGCGATTTTGTGTGTTACTGAAGGACCTAGAAACTTGAAATTTGGCACGCTAATTACTTATAAAGTATGCATGCTGTCAAAGAACAGTTTAAAAAAAAAAAAATCTAAATTTAATACAGGGTGAAAATGCGCGAGAAACGTTCTGAAAACTTTATAAATTACGATTTCTATATAATCTCTGGCAATAACAAACCGACTTCAATGGTGGCAAACTAATGTGGACAATCTTTGTTGCATCATAGGTTATATTTTATGTAGATGCCAATACCGCCAAAGGGTTGCAGAAGTAAAAAAGTTCTACATTGCGATTTTTGTGATACTGAACGGCCTAGCAACTTGAAATTTGGTATGGTAGTTAGTTATAAGATGCATTCCTCTGTAAGAATAGTTAAAATAAAATTCCAAATTTCAAAGGGGTGAAAATGCGTGATAACATGCTGAATTACAATATCAAGGAAATTGTTAAAGATAGAAACTTGAAATTTTGTGCGATAGATATTTACAAAATATGAATGGTCTTTAAGAATAGTATCTAAAAAAATGCCAAATTTAAAAGTGTGAAAAGAGTGAAAAGCGTTCTAAAAATGTCATAAATTACAATTTCAAGGAAATCTCGAAAAAAGACAGAAATATTTCACAATCAACGGTGACAGTTCCTGCTCCAACAGACAGACTTTATTTTACGTCAGTGTCAATACCACCAGAGAATTTTAGGAGAAAAAAAATGTTCTAAATTTCGATTTTTGTGATACTGAGAGGAGTAGAGACTTGCAATTTGGCATGGTATTTACTTAAGATCTAAATGCTCTCTAAGAACAATCGAAAAATTTTAAAATTTAAACAGGGGAGAAACTGCATATAAAGCTTTCTGAAAACGTTCTAAATTACTATTTCTAGGCACTTGTTAAAAATAGAAACTTGAAATTTGTCGTGGTAGATATTTACAAGATATAAATGCACTCAAAAGACAGTTTCTAAAAAATTCCAAATTTAAAAAGAATGAATGAGGAAAAAGCGGAAATGAGGAAAATGAGGAAAAAGCGTTCTAAAAATGTTCTAAATTACGATTTCTATGATGGAGTATCAGGGAATACCAAACCGATTTCAAAAGCAGTGACTGCAAATTGATGGTGGCAGTCCTTGCTCCAACATAGGCTTAACATACTGAAAATACCACCAGTGGGTTGTAGGATCAAAAAAGTTGTAAAAATGCGAATTTTATGATACTGAAGGACTTAAAATCTTTAAGTTCGGCACAGTAGTTCCGTATAAGAAGTAAATGCTCTCTAAAACGGTTTCTAAAAAAGAAAAATCGAAATTTAGAAAAGTGAAAAAAGCTAAGAACTTTCTAAAAGATTTCTAAATTATGACTTCTATTGATTTGTTAAAGGCAGAAACTTAAAATGAGGCATGCTAGAAACTTAAAAGATGTAAATGCTCTCTAAGAACAGTTTCTGGATTCGAAATTTAAAAAGGACAAAATGAACGAAAAGCATTCTAAGAACTTTATAAATTACGATTTCAATGAATCTCAGGAAATACCTAACCGATTTTAAATGTAATGTTAATATTGCCAAATTGATTGTGACAGTCCCTACTGTAACATAGCTATATTTTATATTAGTGAAACCTCCACCAGGAGGATGTAGACCGTTGAGACTAGACGCATGGAATATGGCAAGATGGTTACTTTTAAGATGTAAATGCTTGCTAAGAATGCTTTCTAAAAATTTCAAAAGAAAATTGAAATGAGCTTCAAAACACATTCTAAATTCTTATTTATTTAGAATTAGTTTTAGTTCTTCTCGTTAATTCAGTCGCCTAATGCCGTGTGAAAATGAAATTTATTCAAAGTCTGTCTTAGTTAGCAATTCTTGAATTATTCCTAACAGTGTAATTAATAAATCCTAATAAAAACAGGCACACAAATACCACTCGGCATATTTTAACTATTATGCGAGCAAAACCGCGGGTTTTGCTTGCAATAATTATTAAAAAAAAAACTATAATTAGGATTTTTAAAAGTTAATCTACGAACGAAAACGAAATTCTTATATGTTCAAATTATATTACTAACGAAGGTCTCCGTAGGCGCGTACACAGAAAATTTTGAAAAAGTTATTTATATCCTAATGACAGTATTATTCTGTATCTGGAAAAAAAAATTCTTGCGGAACTTCTACATAGCATCCGTAAAAAAATAATGATTTTTTTTTTTAGATTTAGCATTAGTTAGTGACACATTGAAATTTTAGAAAATACGCTTTTATGAGAAACACTAATGAATATTACTCGTCATATTAAACAAATGAAGTAAGTTTAACTTAAATAAATACACTTTTATAATTACAGATTTCTCATATACTATATTTATATATATACAATAAAATTTAACGACCCTATTATACGGTTTAGGACAAAAATTTTAAAAAAAATTATTGATTAAAATTGTTTCAAACTCAAAATTGATGCCGGATTCCGATCGCTGTCAAATTTGGCTTCGGTATTGTTAGTGTAGGACATAAAAGTATAATACATTGACTAATTCAATAACAAAGCATATAACGACAGCATTCTTATGTAAGACAAGTGCTTTTGCAATACATTTTAACTTATCAGTAGTAAGAAAACGAGAATTCAAGCTCAAGAGGGAGCAACGTGGCACCTCTCGTATGCTCTTACACCGCCGCACGTGCCACTGCTCCTCGTCCGTCCACCTCCGTTCCCTTAAAAAACGATTCAAACGCCTTTAGCGGGAGAAAGTAGTTTCTTAATAGTAAAAGGGAGTCTTCCCCCTCTATTAGGTAAGACCTCTCCAAGACAGGCGGAACTTACTTTAACGAGCAATTTTTAGAAATATATAAATCTGTTTTTTTCGAAATTATTTTTTTAAACAGTGGAGTGATCATCGCTTTATGTGCTTGTATAGGAATATGTATTGTTTTTTCAATCATGTATATTTTTACTGGAGTTGATAGAGTGACAGTGGATTTTATTTTAAGTTTTAACGAGTCAAATTGCTAGTTTTGGAGGAATAGACACCCTGTATCGAGCAGCTCAACAAAAGATATTTAAGGAAAAAATTAAATCTTGGTTAGAAGGAGTCAATGCTTACACTCTTTACAAACCTGTACACAAGAATTTTCAAACGAATCGTATGATCGTGTATTTTATAGATAAACAATGGTCAAGCAGATTTGGTAGATCTAACTTCTTTACAGAAATTTAATGACGGATTTCGATACATTTTAACTTGCATCGATATTTTATCTAAATATGTTTAGTCTTACCCTTTGAAATCGGAAAAGTGCTAAAGATATAGTGACAGTGTTTGAATCCATTTTTGTAACCCGGAAACCGAAGTATTTGAATAGTGACGCTGGTAGAGAATTCCTAAATTCTCATTTTCAGAAGTTTCTGAAACAACAAGGTGTTCCATTTTTTGAAGCTTTTAACAACACGAAAGCTTGTGTTGTGGAGAGATTTAAAGTACCCTGAAAGTAATATGTGGAAATATTTTACTGCACATCACAGCTACCGTTATATTCACATGTTGGATCATTTTTAGAGAGTTATAATCATACCTATCACATCCCTATTAACCTGCGAGGACAGGCGCCACAAAAAGTAACACGAGAACGGGCATGGGATGTCAGCACACCCCAAACATATTAAACGGCATAAATACGAAAAAATACTTTACTATTCTGTCTGTTAGTGAAATTCATGATAATGACACTCTTTCTCGTGAAAAATGACAACTGAAATGTTAAATTATAGTTAATTTAAAAAATTAATAAACAATAAATTAAAAGCACTCAACGACAGTAGACGAATATTTTCGAGCGTGGGGTGTCAAAACACCCCGCGCCCGTCCTGACGGGTTAAGAAAGCTTCTAGTGAAGTGTGGATTTCCCTATATGGAGATATGTCAAAACTGGAAATAAAACCTTCCGTTTTTAACCCTTTGAACTCCATTGTCGCCGCTGCGGCGACATTGAATGGTAAATGAAAAACTCCGTTGTCGCCGCTGTGGCAACATGGTAAGTTAAGTTGAAAACTCCGTTGTCGCCACTGCGGAGACTTGGTAAGGTAAGTTGAAAACTCCGTTCTCGCCGCTGGGGCGACATCATCTTTCTTTGCAAAATTTGTTTTCGGCACCAGTAATAAAGGAAAATAAAATTTGCATTATTTAATCAGAGCATTTTTGAAATTGTATACTCCAAAGAAACTTCTTTTAAAAAAGTGGTGCCGACCGAATAAAATTTGTGTAAAATGACGCGGAGTTGCTGGTAGAACAAAGTAAAAATAACGCGGAGTTGCAGGAAGCATATACTTCAAAATGACGCGGAGTGCAAAGGGTTAATTCATAAGATTTAGTACGCGTTTCTAAACATAAAAAGACTTTCAAAAAAGATTCGAAACAAATTGGACGGAAAAACTGGTTTTAGTGACAGAGTGTGTAACGAGAATTCTACCAGTTTAAAGAATCAAAGATTTATTTGACAAAAATATTAAAGTAATTCTTTTATGCGAAAGTATTGTAAAATTACAACCGAAAAAACATTTTGATATCGAAAAGATGCTGAAAAACGTCAAAAAAGGACAACTCGAATATCAAGTTAAGTTTAAATGTCTATTTAACAAGTTCATACCCTCTTCAGATTTATTTTCTCTATAAAACCAATATTTTTACACTTTGAATGACCATTTAGAATCATGTTGTTCTATGTGTCGTTACCTTCTGACAATACAAGGAAGCAGGAAACAAAATTTCGCAATACTTTACCAGATTACCTATGCTGTAGATTTAAAAAAATGAAAGGGAGGTTGATTTAACAGAACAGATTTATACTCATTCGTGGCGTAATATTTCGGAATAAGGCAAAGAGTATGAATGAGTTCACTACCAGTTCAGAATTAGCAGATGGAGTACCAAAAAATGGTAATGAATATGAGCAGAATGATAGCGACACGAAAAAAAAATCAAATTCCTTAAGATTTTATGAATCTCCGAATGATATTATTAAAGTGATTAACTATCACAAATTTGGTGATAAATTTTCAGTTCGCTACCACAGAACACACTCAAAAAAAAGTTTATTTGAAGAAAAAGGCACAGTTGAAATTTTTATCAGGTTTAACTGAATGTTTGGGATTCTCACCAGTTGAAGTTTTTGCAAATGTTTAATCTCCTTCAGCCTGTTTTGAAAGCCCCTTTACAGCTGACTCGCACGCCTATTTTAATTTGCTGTACCTGTACAGTGACATTGTAGAGACCAGATGGTCGGAATACAGTTACACCATTACTGCAAGTGATCTCTGTTAACGGGGAAGAGGGAGATATAATTTACGAAGTGTTTGATAGACCTCATTACATATCACTGACTTGAAAGAATTTTCAAACAATTTAACCGTAATAAGGAACGCTCATAGGACGTTTCGTGTCATTTGATCGCGGGAAGATTATTCTGAAACTTCATATTCATCATAAATATCTTTCACAATGTTTGTTACTTGTCAATGCTGCAACCAATGTTTTGAAGATTATTAGTATACATATCAGACAAGTAGTGGGTTGAACTATTATCATGGATATGCTTTTTAGAGATGGTAAATTTCGGAGGATATTTTCGCTGACATTTCCGCTCAACCGTACCTATTATTAAATCAAGTGCTAAGGCTGTTGGAAAACAGGTATTTCATACGGGTGTAGAAGTGCTGAATGATATTTGACAAGGAGTTAATATTAAAACAGTAGCTAAATGACGATTAAAGTAAGCTCAGAAAAACTTGATTGACAAGGCATCAGCTAAAGAGAAGCCTATGATTGATTGGGGCAAAAGAATTTAAAACGAAAGAGACCCCAAAGTTCTCTCAGTCAACCTAAAGCCAAGAAAGTGAAAACACGTGATATTTTTGATTAAACATCTGCACTAAATCATAACTAGACTTATGATTCCACACGCACACAGATGTTGAAAAAGGGCACTACGTAGAATTCATCCATTAACTGCTATATAGGAGAGTTGTCGAATTCAACATTACAGGTAACAGTGAAGATTATATCGATTTATCAACATCTTACCTTTACGTGTAAGTTAAACTGACCAATGCTGACGAAAACCGCACACCAGGCAAGACACCTATCGCACATGTTAATTTACTTTTACAAGATCTTTTTCCCAAGTGCGTGTGAATTTGAACGAAAGAGCGATTTACTCATCCAGTAATATTTATCCATACCGTATTTACATCGAGACTTTGTTGAATTATGGAGAAGATACTAAGAAAAATTTACTTTCCTGTGAATGTTTTTTCAACGATGAATGTTTGGATACGGTCAATCTGTACACTAACTACAAACCCAGTCCTACATAAAAGATAGGAATTAACTTCGAAAAGGAAGTATTTATATAAAAATAATAGGACCTTTGCACTCTGATATATTCAAACAAAATCGACTATTACTGAATAGGATGGATTTGAAAATTAAAAAGGCACGCAGCAAATCAAACTTTCCTTAATGGCTGATAAAGTTGTAGATCAAACACCTGATTATAAAGTTATATTACAACATGCTTCGATGTTTATTCAAAAAGTAAAAGACAACCAAGTTGTTTCGCTTGGCTACACACTGTAAAAAAATATGTAAAGTTACAAAAGTTTTTCTAGGAAACTGGGATTCCTAGAACTTTTTATGTAACGGCAACAACAAAAATTCGTATAACAGACACACTTTTGCGCCGAAAATCAAAAAATCTGCAAGGTTACTAAGAATTTTTTAGGAAACTGGGATGCCTAGAACTTTTCCTGTAACCGCAACCAGGGTTACAGATAAAATTTTAGTAAAATTACTGTAATTTTTGCAGATTCATTTGCAAAGTTACAGATTTCTGCAACTTTACAAAATTTAGTTTTGAAGATTTGAAGCTTTTTTTTGTACAGTTACAGATGAAAGTTTAGTAAGCATGTAACTTTACATCTGTAGCACTACAGATTTTTTTTACAGTGCACCAAGGTGTTAGAAAAACGCGATGCTAAATATCCTATCGATCGAGTTCTATGTAAAACATACTCAGGCTCTAGTGGAAACCGGTCTTTTATGCAAGTCAATGCACTATTAGGGCCTATCCCTAACCGTGTAATTACAGGATTAATATAAAAATTAGGCTATTAATGAACAATATGATCTGAATCCGTTTTTATTTAACCACCATAACGTCAACTTTTAAGCCTTTATGTTGACGACCAATTATTCCCTAGCAAGGCTTTAGAATTGAATTTTAGCGAGAGAAATTACATAGCAGCCTACCATTTATTGTTTCCAGGATTTAACCGGAGCATTGCGTATTATCAATCTCGTGCAAATTTCGTTAAAACACTCTTTATATGCATTTGTCCCGAGTTCACATTTATGCGACATATCTCTTCTGAATTTACAAAATCAAGGAAATTTAACATTCGAAATAAAATTCTTCTGCACATTCATTGACTATTTTTGAAGCAGAATATGAAAACAATGTTGAAATTTCCAAGTCAAAACGAGTTAAGTGTTGAGTGACTGTCAAAATCAATTGAGAATCAACTCTTACAGATTAAAAGACATTTTATCACGTAACAAACACACCAGAAAAATATTTTTTAGACGTTTTTCTCAGCGATATGCTTTCTAACAAGATTACACAATACCCTTGCTGTTTTGTGTCTAACGTGGATTCTTCAGATCAACCACTGGCTGGCTTTCTGAATACCTTTGGCTAAAACTGTAGAATTCTTCGATTTTCGTGAAAACACTCGACTTTTATAAAGGCCCTATATCAGACATTATTTGAGAATATCCTCAAGTGATTTATAACCCTTTGACACTGCAAACAATTGTTAGGCTGTTTGTGGACATTATATAATATTTTTTTCTCATCTGTACAGGCAGAAGAGAATCTCTGAAAAAGATTCTATCCCAATTGGTATTTGAAAATTTATGTAATGATTAACGAGTCTATAATTTTGTTGTCAAACGATTCCATGTGCCGTTGAATTTTTATCAATAACATTTCTTATAAAATAGTATATCTTTTTGTGTCTGATTTTATATATCATGGAGTTTCCGAGTCTTCAACATTCCCTCACAACTGGTCTAGCGGGTCCCACGAAAGTTGGGAATCTTTATTTCTAAAAGATTTCATTAATTTTAAAGCAGATATGAGAATGATTTCTAGCTGATTAACAAATTTGATGACGATGATGATTTTGATAATGAATGATGATTCTGATGATGGATGATTTTGAAGATTAATGATGAGTCATGATTATGATTAATAATTATGACGGATGATGATTATAAATGGCGATTATAAATGAAGTATGAAGGATGACGATTATGAATGGTGCTTATAAATGAAATATGAATGATGAAGGATGATGGTGAATGATGGACAATGATTTATGATAATGGGTAATTGATAATTGATGGTAATGAATAATGGAAGATGATTGATAATGAATGATTGATGATGATTGATGATAATGAATAATGGAAGAGGATTTAATCATCATTAATCATCATACATAGGATGATTATTAATGATGAGTCATGATTATGATTAATAATTATGACGGATGATGATTATAAATGGCGATTATAAATGAAGTATGAAGGATGACGATTATGAATGGTGCTTATAAATGAAATATGAATGATGAAGGATGATGGTGAATGATGGACAATGATTTATGATAATGGGTAATTGATAATTGATGGTAATGAATAATGGAAGATGATTGATAATGAATGATTGATGATGATTGATGATAATGAATAATGGAAGAGGATTTAATCATCATTAATCATCATACATAGGATGATTATTAATGATGATTGATAACGTAGGCGGAAGATGATTGAAGTTTTTTTAGCGATTTTATTGATTTTCTGAACGTTCACGAATTTTTGCGATTCCTACACAATCAGGTTTCTGAATCCAGTGGTGTTTTTTGTTTTTTGTGTATACGAAATGAACATACGTGTATATTAGTGATTGTTGAAATAACGCGTTTTTGAACTCTTATCAAGGTATCAGTGAACAAGTCTTAACAAGGTATCAGTGAAATTATTTCAGTTGGAGCATTTTAACTGCCAAATTTTCAGTTATTAATTTTCATCTGCAGGAGAACTAGAAACTGAAGAATTCAATTATTTTTAAAGTCTCTTCATTCTACGTTGTTTTAAATGGAGTATAAAATGCGCCATTATTTAAAATAAATTTACAAAAACTGTCCGTTTCGTGGGAGTTAAATTACACATTCTGAGGAAAGTTATAAGAAGTTGAGTAAAGATTTTAATAGTGTCACATTATTGGAATCATGCGTATCAAACAATACATATACATGCATCCTAACATGTCTTCTCCCACGAAAGAAACAAATTTGACTGGGCAGAAAATATTGCACAAAAATAATTAAAAAGATTTAATAAAAGATGTATACTACATATAAAAGTTGATACTGTTAAAACATTAAATAAATGTTTAAAAGTTTAAAACCAACAAGTTTCATGTACCCTGTGGCCATCATCAGAGTCTTTCTCTCTCTTAGACTGAAATAAGGCCCTGATGATGGCTACAGGGTGGCTGAAACTTGTTGGTTTTAAACTTTTAAACGTTTATTTAATGTTTTAAAGGTGTCAACTTTAGTATACGTCTTTTAGTAAATCTTTAATTATTTTTGTGCTTTTAGTTTCAAGACGTAATAGTTCTTCAATTATTCAGAAAATATTGTTTTACCAATACCTTATAATACTATATGTAATTTCCCTTGACTTCTCTGGTTCACTTTCCCGTCCTTATCTTAAGCCTGTAACTATGATAGCACCGTAAATGGCTGACTAGTTGCTCTGTTTTTTTCTCTCTACTTGAGGTTGAGAACAGCAGGAAACTTCGCTCTTTTCTAGATTATGGACTGCTTGAAAAACGGAACCTAGTTCTTGCGCCTTTAGAGTGTCATGACAAGGAAGGGATGAAGTGAGTGTCCTTGAGAAGCAATTTACATTACATAGAGTATAACTAAAGTTCATTCATTTGGTTATATGAAACAGCATTTAAGAAAGTCTAAATATTTCTCAAATGGATGGAATCTAAAAAGTAAACTGTCCTGAATCTAAGTATACCCTATTTTTTAGCTATAAATCGATTCATCAAAGGCAATATTGATCCAAAAGAAACAAATTTCACTGATTCCTAGTTAAAGCGAAAGTGTCTATGTGAAAATTAGCGAATGGAAAGGTCTGTGCGATTACTAACAGCATTATTAAATGCTTATACCCTATTTCCTCTACTAGTTCATCTAATGTCAAATTAGAAAGAACACATCACTCACCCGCAAGAAAAGTGACATGTCGCAAAAAATCATTTTGCGTTTTATTCCACTAATAGGGTGTCAGCAACACAAATAGTTTCATAAGTCTAGCTATATGGAAAATCCCTTTATTGCGCTATATGTCCATTTGTGACCACAGAAGAGGGGTGGATCGTGTGGGGAGGTAAAATGACCCAACCCTCCAAACCTCATCCTATGTCTTCATTCTTAAGTGTTTTATGCTTTTATGCAGGTTTTTATTCCTGCATGTAGAGCTAAATGCTGCAATTTCATCTTATAGTAAAATTATGCAAGTTTTCTTTTGCCTCTCCTGTGAAATTTACTTTTGTCGTGATGTGTCACTTTTCTTGCGGGTGAACGACATGAAGAATCTTATAACAGATAAAATTGTTTGGTTTTACGCTATGTACCAAAAGTTATAGGATGACGTTATATTTGACATTACGTTTGTCGAAGCTTCCTCAGCTAAATATGAAGAAAATTTTGGGACCAACACATAGTTTATTTTGAATGAAGTTGCTAATGATAGTCGACTTACAAACTTATTTACAAAAAGACGCAATCTAATGAATTTAAGTATTATTTTCATTACACGAAATTTGTTTCCATAAAGTAACAGAAATGTGAGATGTTCGATTGAATGCAGACTACATTTTTCTATTTAAATTTGAAGGTAACTTTAAGAAGTGCATTAGGGTATGATTTAATGAGTTGCAAATCTTCGGCTTGTTGTCAGGGCAGCGACATTTTACGAAATAATGCATCTCCTGTTTTTCAAAATTATTTATAATTCGATTCGTAAAATATATATTTTGATTAGGTGATTTGCGATCTGAACCGAAATTCTTTTGGTGTTTCATTTCTCAAATCGATTAATAAGTAAGTAAAAGGGTTTTGAGTGGCATCTACGAAAACGTCATGGCAAAATTTTAGCTTTCGTAAATATAATTTTCTTCCTAGATGTGTTATTTAACTTAAGTCTAGTCTGTTTTTTAAACAGAAAAATGCAGTCTGCATTCAATCGAACATCTCGCATTTCTGTTCCTTTGGGAAAAAAAAATTGTGTAATGAAAATAATGCTTAAATTCAAATGATGGCTTCCCCTTTTGTAAATAAGTTTGTAATTCGACTTTCATTAGCAACTTCACACACTGGGTCATCTAAAATAAAAAAAATGCACATTGGTTCCTAAAATATTCTTAATTAGTTGGGAAAGCTTCGACAAACGTATCAGAAATTTCATCATTTAACTTTTGGTAAATTCCTTAAACCAAAATATTTTATCGGGAGTAAGACTCATGTTATCTGCTTTAAAATTAATAAAACATTTTAGAATAAAAGATTTCACAACTTTAGCGGGACGCACTAAAACAGCTGTGAAGGGTTGTTGAACAATCGAAAACTCCATGATAAATAAAAACAGACCCAAACAGATACTGTTTTATAAGAAATTTTGTTGATAAAAATTCACATACACATGAAATCGTTTGGAAAATCAGTTATAGATTCGTTAATCATTACATAAATTTCCAAATGCAAATGGGGATAGAAATTTTTTCAGATATTCTCCTGAGCAGCTACTGAGGAGACAAAAAAGTATATTGCTCACAAACGACCGTAATATTTGTTTTTAGTACCCAAGTATTATAAATCACTTGAGGGTATTCTGAAGGAAAGTTTGATATAGGTCATTTATAGACCAGGAGGTGGCAGCACAATTACCTCATCGAATTCACGACTGAAATTTAAGAATTAAAACTAAGTCGTCTATTAAAACGCAATCGGTCTGCCAAAAAATATCTTAGGGGAAAACACCTGAAAAACTGATTTCAGCGGTGGACTCATAGGTTTACCATTGTGTTTTCCTGTACCCAAAGGTATGAAAACACGGAAGACTGGCAGCAGGAAAACACAATGGCAAACCTATGAGTGAACCGCTAAAATCGGGTTTTCAGGTGTTTTCCACCAAGACAGAACTTGGCCGACCTATTGCGTTTTAATATGCAAATCAATTTTTAACTCATTCCGGAATTTCAGTCGTGAACTCGATGAGGTGATTTTCTGTGCTGCCGGCTCCCGATCTATTATAAAAGTGAGGAGTTTTTCCATTAGAATAGAAGAATTCGACTTTTTTAGCCGAAGGTAGGCAGAAAGCAAACCAATGGCTATTTGGTTAAAGGGTTGCCACTTTGGCCACCCATTTTAATCCGAAATTTCAAATTCATACCATAAATTTCGAACCAATAATTTTTACTTTGTGTGATCGCTAAATGCTTCTTATTAAATAAAGCTATTAAATACTATTCTTTATTTCTGGTATAAACTCGAAATGTCTGAATAAAAATGGTGACAAAACTGGCAACCTTCCCTAGTTTAACTGAACAATCCACGTTAGACATAGAACAGCAAGGGATGAGTATTGTGTGAACTTGTTAGGAAGCATATCACTCGGAAATACATCTAAATATATATATATATTGGTGTGTTTGTTGAGTGATAAAATGTCTTTAATCTGTTGAGAGTGTTCTCAATTAATTTGGAAAGTCACACAACACATGTCTCGACTTGGAAATTTCACTATTTATTTTCAAATTCTGCGTAGATAAGAATAGAAATAGTCGAAAGTCGTGCAGAGGAAAATTTTATTTCGACTCTTCAATTTCCTTGATGTAGAAAATTCAGACTTGGGCAGTCTCTTAAGTCTAAACTCATGTTAAATGCATATAAGGTGTGTCCTTTAGTGAACTTTTTTCGAGATAGATAATTTCCTTTACTCCGGATAAATCCTGAAAACAAAAAGAATATCAACATCCTGAGAAGATATTTTAAATATAAGAATGCATCCGATGCCCATAGGTTTAACATGACCGAGGGAAACTGGGAAGCTGAGTGACGAGCAACCTTGATAGCAGAATTTTCTAATAATCCTATAATTACACGTTTAGGCATATGTCCTAAAAGTACATTGTCTTGCATAAAAGGAGCACCAGCTTCCACTAAAGATTGACTATCTTTTACACAGAATTCGATAGGATATGTAACGTTTCATTTGTGTGAAGTCTTGACGTGGCTTAGGGAAGCCCCTGAGTTGATGTACTTTTCGAATAAACAGAGGAGCATGCTGTAACACCACTTTATAATCAGGAATTTGATCTCCAACTTTATCAGCCATCCAGCAAAAATCGGGTTGCTGCATATCATTTTAATTTTAAAATCAACCACATTCAATAAAAATTGATGTTATTGAAATATATCGCAGTGTAAATGTCCGATCATGGACCAACACTTTACTTTTCGAAGTAATTCGCATCTTTTGCACAGGACTCGGTTTCTAGTTAGTGTAGGGTTGACCGTATCCAAACATTCATCTTTGAAAAACGTTCACATAAAAGTAGATAAACTTTTGTTAGCATCTTCTCCATAATTTAACAAAGTCTCGATGTAAGCACGTTATGTATAGGAATAACTGCATGAGGAAATCGCTTTTTCGTTCAAACTCACATCCAATTGGGAATAAAATCTTGTAAAAATAAATTAATAGTTGCTACGGGTGTCGTGTCGGGTATGGGGGTCGCATAAGCGTTGGTTAATTTTAATTTCACGTAAAAGTAAGGTACTGATAAATCGATATAATCTTCACTGTTACTTGTAATGTTGAACTCGAAGGGTCACTATATAGTAGCTAGTCAGATATAGTAGCTAATGGATGATATTCTACTAAGTGTCCTTTTTTAATAGCTGTTTGCGTGGGTGGTATCATAAACAAATCTAGTTAAGATTGAGCGCAGGCAGGAGGATCTTTATGAATAAGACCAGACATTTTAAGCCCAAATATCGCGTTCTATCACTTTTTTGACGTTAGGTGGATAGTCAAATTTGAGGTCTCTTTCGTTTTTGATCGTTTTGCCCTAATCCAGTCACATATTTCACTTTAAGTGCTTTATTGTCCATCAAGTTTTCCCGGTTTCTTTAAATCGTCGTTTAGCTGACGTTTTAACTTTGTGAAATATCATTCAGCACATATACATCCGTATCAAATACCCGTTTTCCAACCGTTTTAGCACCTAATTTTAATAAAAGATACGTCTGCACGGAAAAATGATAAAAAAGTTCTCCGATACCATACCATTTGTGAAAAGCAGGTCCTTCATAATAGTTCAGCACACTTCAAAAGATTGGTTGCAGTATAGATAAGGAACAAATATTAAAAAAGATATTTTTGATGAATATGAAGTTTTAGAATCATCTTCCCGCGATCGAGTGACACTAAACGCCCTGTGTGCGCTCTTATAATGGTTTCGTTTGCATATTCTTTCGAGGTCACTGGTACGTAAGGAGGGCTGTCAAACACTTCGTGAATCATATGTCCTCCTTCCCCTTTAACAGGAATCAACCGCAGTAAAGGTGTAACTGAATCTCCGACCATCTGGAGTTTTACAATCAGTGTACAGGTATGAAAATTTAAAATCGGCGTGCGGGTCAGCTATAAAGGTACTTTCAAAAGATGCTGAAGTAAATTAAAAATTTGCACCTACTTCACGTGATGGTAATTCCAAACATTCAGCTAAACTTGATAAAAATTTCAACTGTGCCTATTTCTTCAAAGACACTTTCACTCTTTCAGATTGATTGTTGTAGCTAACTGAAATTCTATCGCCAATTTTTTTTATAGTTAATCAATTTAATAATATCATTCGGAACTTCATATAATTCTGAAGGAATTCGAATTTTCTTCGTGCTGCTGTCATCCTGCTCATGTTCATTATCATTTCTAGGTCTTCCATCTGAAAATTCTAGACTGTTAACCAACACATATTCATACTCGTTGCCGTATTCCGTAATAGAACACCATGTATTAGGATACATCAGTTCCATTAAATCAACCTCGCATTCACCTTTCAAATGTAGAGGCATAGGTAATCGGGTAAAATGATGCGAAATTTTGTTTTCTGGAAAACAGTTCTTTGTACTGTCAAAATTTAACGTCACGTGGAACGACATGACTCTAAATGATCATTCAAAGTTTAAAAATGTGGGTTTTATAGAGAAAATAAATTTGAAGAAGGTATCCACTGGTTAAATTCAGCGGAATAACCTCTAAACTTACCTTGAAATTCGAGTTGATTTACTTTTGTTTTACGTTTTATGAGTATCTTTTCGATATCGAAAGGTTTTTTCGGTTGTACTTTTTGCACAAAAGGTTCTTTCAATAGTTTCGTCTAATAAATCTTTTATTCTTTAACCCTTTATGTCCCAAATTATGAATTTACGGAAATTTCATCTTCAAAAGCATTTTTCTTAAATAATTTTTGGAACTGTATTAGAAGATTTATACAATCATTTAATAAATTTTTGAACGATTTTGGCCATTCAAGTTAATTAAATTTGAACCTACAAGGATTTTGTGCAATATTTATAACCTCACTCAAATGTTTTATTAAATATTTTTTTTAGTATTTTATAGAATTAAGAAATGTACAAAAATAATACTATTACAATAGGAAAATAGAAATATTTTCGAACTGAAATCCCCCCCCCCTCCCCCAATTTTTCAACGTCAAGAAAGTTGAAAAGATGCAAATAAAAAAGAAATCATCCTTAAAAAAAAATTTGTTTTGTGTAATCAATGACACTTTTGGAACAAGATAAAGTACCTATAACTCATTCTACTAATCGATGTATTAAATTAATTTTATAACAAGTTATTTTAATGTTAAGTTAAAAATGATATAACATATCAATTTCTTGAAATCCTTAAATTCACCTTACATAATTACAAGTTAAAAATTTGTAAGCACAAACAATATTCAAATTACTTAAAAGGTGTTTTTTTATTTACAATACGATACATTTAAAAAACCTAGTACTTTCGAGCATATCATCCTCTTCATCAGGGTTAAAAACAAAAGTCATAAGTCAGAGGCTGAGCCCTTTATGCAGTTGGGCTGATCCAAAACTTCAAAGTCAAAATGATGTGAGGCTATTAAGTCAGACTGTTCCAAAGTTCTACAGAAGTAGGGGGGGAGGTTAATGTTATTCCAAGCATACTATACAAAAAAAATGAACCAAACTGTACCAAAACATTGTACAAAAATTGTAAAAGGAAAACAGAATATATCGGTATGACCACGGAAATTTAAAGAGCGTTTAACAGAACATATTGCAGATGTCAAGCTTAACCGATGTCGAAAAGCTTTTTCTAAACTAAACCAGCAGCAAGAAGTTATGACTGATTTTAAAGAAGCTAAACTAATAAAGCAATTATCAATTTACCAAAAATTAGTAATTATGGAATCAATAGAATTTTTACGTAGCACTAATTTCACTTGTAACGATACGTTATCCTACACCATTCCGAAATTTTGGTATGGTATGCTTGGAATAACATGAGCACCCCTCACTTCTGCAGAACTTTGAAACAGTCCGACTTAATAGCCTCACCCCCTTTTCACTTTGAAGTTTTGGATCAGCCCAACTACATAAAGGAATCAGCCTCTGACTTATGACTTTTGTTTTTAACCCTGATGAAGAGCATGATATGGTCGAAAATACTAGGTTTTTAACTGTATCGTATTGTAAATAAAAAAATACCTTTAAGTGATTTGAATATTATTTGTATTTACAAAATTTTAACTTGTTATTATTTTAATGGTACTTTAAAGTACCGTCGAGGCATAAAGGGTTAAACTAGCGGAATTCTCTTTACACACTGTCGCTAAAAACAATTCTTCCGTCCAATTTGTTTCGTATCCCTTTTCGAAAGTCATTTTATGTTTGGAAATGTGCACCAACTCTTTTAAATTACAAATAAACGCGAGGTTTTCTTTTCAGTTTTGAAATATCTATTCTCAGTATACCGAAAAGCACACTTCACTTTCATTTTTAACACTTTCCAACGAAGTTGAAAAGTGTTTATGCATTTGGTTTGTCTGCCCATATGGCCGTCTGTCCGCGCTCTAACTCCCGTAAATAG
This sequence comes from Maratus speciosus, assembly GCA_963932465.1. NCBI lineage: Eukaryota > Metazoa > Arthropoda > Arachnida > Araneae > Salticidae > Maratus > Maratus speciosus. Next base: position 86,701,570 of record OZ010794.1, read on the forward strand.
ACTCGGATTTAATGCAATTGATAATCCTTATTTAGGGTCACCTAACCATGTTTGATATTGCATATGAAGTATGTGGGATTAATAGTTCATTTACAGGGTTACCCAAAATAATTCCCTTGCATTATGGTATAGGGGGGAAATCGTTAGCAGAGTATTTTAATGACATTACGCTGTTTCAAATATATTTAAATTGATATAAATCACAGAATTTTACTGCAAGATGATTACGATAGAATAGGGTATTACATAGAATTTGGCACTCATTTACAGGGACACACAAAATAAATCGGTTACAGTACGGTCTTTATGTAATAATTGCTGAAATGCATTTTCCATTTCGGCATGTGCTTTTAAATTCAACTGTTTTAATCATATAAAACGCTGCTCAAAGAATTCGGATCATTTTTCGATTGTAGATGAGAACAGCTGAAATTGGGCTTTCAAATGTATTATACGTTTCCATAGGGTTGAATGAGACATAATATTTTAACTTATTAAACTATGAAGTTTTGTTACCTTAATCTGAATGTGTTGGGAAGTGTTTCATAATCTATGCTTGATACATGATTTTTCTTTCTTGTTCTTATTCACTTCACTTGGAGCTCTCCTAATAGTGATGTGATAGGCATGATTATAACTATCTAAATATTGAGCCAACACGTCAATATATCGGTAGGTGTGCTGTGCTGTAAAATATTTCCACATTTTAGTTTTCACGGTACAGTTAAATCTACAAGCTTTAGTGTTGTCAAAAAAGTTCTAAAAAATCGAGCACCTTGTTTCCGAAATTTCTACTAACGAGAATTTTTTTTTTTTTTTTTTTTTTTTTTTTTTTTTTTTTTTTTTACCAGCGATACTATTCAAATACTTCAGTTTCCGTGATACAAAAATGTACTCTAACACACACTGCTTCTACGTCTTCAGCACATTTTGATTTCGGAGGATAAGACCAAGCATATCGATTCAAGTATATATAAAATATATCGATTCAAGTTAAAATGTATCGAAACCAGTTATTAAATTTCTGTAAAGAAATTAGATCTTCCAAACCTGCTTGTCATTGCTGATCTACAGAACACACGACCACGCTGTTCGTTTGAAATTTCTTCTGTACTGTGAAGAGTATAGACTCCTTCTAACCAAGATTTATTTTTTTCCCTTAGATGCTTTGCCTTGAGCTGCTTGGCGCAGGGCGCTTATTGCTCCAAAACTAGCCATTTTATGTCAATATTGACAAATTTTCTCCACAACATGTCCTCACATTAAAAAAAAAAAAATCCCAGTATCGTTAAAACTTAAAATAAAACCCACTCTCAGTCGATCAACTTCAGTAGAAATATAAACGATTGAAAAAACAACACATATTCCTGCACAAGACCACAAACCACTGATCACTTTGTCGTTAAATGCATTTTTAAAATAATTTCGAAAATCGTAGATTTATATATTTCTAAAAATGGGTCGTTAATGGAGATTCCTTCCGTCTTGGAGAGTTCTTGCCTAATAGAAGGGTGTCAAAACCCCCCTTTTCCATTAAAAGACTCATTTTTCCCACTAGAGGGGATTTCGAATCGTTTTTAAAGGTTGCGTAGTCAGAGGGAAGAGCGTCACTGGCACGGTTGACGGTGGAGTGAAGGCAGGTGTTACGGTGCCACCTGCTGAACATGAACTCTCGGTTTCCTACTACTCTTATCTGGCCAGTGCCACCGTGTAAAATTAAATATTAACTGGAATAACATGGAACATATGTATAATACTAGCTAACCCGCCCAATGCTGTCTGCGTCTGAGATTTAAAAAGATAAACAATCACAAAAAGTAGTAGCAGAAGAGAAAGTTTATTATATAGCAGGATTACCAAAAAAAAAGATGTGTAAAATTTTAAAAAGCCACGCCGTTAGCTTTTATCGGTTTTAACCGGCTTTTAGTTGCAGAAATTGGTCTTTTTTTAACAAAATTGTCTTTTATAGAGTGAAACCTTTTAATTATAAACTTCACGTATTAAAGTGTTTTTTAATTAGTTTAATGCAATTTAATTAAGTTAAAATTTAATGAATATTTTAATTTTCAGTTAGTGAAGGCATTAATACTGTAATTATCAAGTACAGTGAAACCTCCCTGTGCGACCACCTCCCTGAAAAACCATTTTTTCATGGAACGAAATTTATTCCCATAGGCTCAATACTCATTTTACCTCCATTCAGAGACCCTCCCAGTGGAACTTCCTCCAAGTGCGACCCATTTTTTTTTTTTAAGAAAATGAAACAAATTCCGTTTTTTCCTGGTCGCTTGAAGAAGGTTTTATTAGAAAAATAATTCCGGAGAGCGCATTATTCCTCAAACTTCTAAACTAAGTTTAGATTTTTTTTTAATTTCTGTAACTTTTAAGTGTTTAAACCCATTGGTGCCTTTTTAGGCAATGAATTTAACTCTGATGACAAATTAAAAATGACGGTCCATAAACTCCCCTGCTCTATTCTGCAGGAAACTCTCAAAGAAATAAATGAAATCGTCATTATTTGTTTCGGTACAAAAAAAATTATATTTATTTACTGGAACTTCGAAAGGACTTGGAAGTAAAGTTATAATAAGATCAAACCGTAAAATCAAAGCAAACGTCAATGCATTCATTTTTTTATATTCTGCAGTCATTAACTTATGTAATTAAATTTTCTTTTAATGCTTAAATTTTTATATTTTTTCCTAATGTGAAAAATAAATTTTAGTAACATGAATTGTTACCTTTTTTCTACAATTAAAATCTAGATTTAAACACGACCTCCATTAAGAGACCACTTCTGGGAGCGACCCATTTTTATTGGAACGGAACGTGGTCCCCTTTAGGGAGGTTTTACTGTAGATGGAGCTGCTCATGTTTAGTAGAGAGAGTTGGAAATATGCCAGCTAAGTTTGTAATGGATGTGTCATTAAATAACAAAAATTACGTAAAATTCCATATTAATCGTAATTTAGAACGTTTTCCACCCTTTTAATTATAAGCTAAAAGTAACCCAATTTCAAGTTCCTAGTCCTTTCAGTATCACAAAAATTGCAAGTTTGGAACGTTTTTTTCTCCCTGCACCTTTTTAAATTTCGGATTACAAAACAAATATACAGGGTGTTTCATAAAAGATGGTCAAAACTTTAAGTGATGATAGTACACATGGGCAATTCCAAGCTAATGTTGCCATTTCTGCTATCTTATCTTTTACATCAAATAGGTAATGCATGTATTTACTGATTAGTATTAAACTTATATATATTTTTTTTATTTGCAGTGCATTTTATAAAATTTTGAATAGTCAAAATCAATAAAATCCATTAGAATCAGTATAGCTTCTTTTTATGTGTTTATTTGTTTGTTACATATTGGATGTTGGTCTGTTACAGGTAAGATTACATATTTTTCATAACTATATTTTGTGGCAACAGTCCAATTTTTTGAAAGATGTATGTTTCTGAACTCTTTCTGAATGAAAATACATTTTTGTTATAATAACTTATACTTTATTTTATAAGTAATATCGTTAAACATTAAGGTATCCGAAGAACATGGTAATTCCTGTTTGTCTGTTACAATACCATTTTTTCTTATCATAATTATTTACATTAAATAATTTATTCATAACTATATTAATTTATCTTCTAATATCATATGCTAATTGCAGCCATCTTTGAATTACATAATTATTATTTTTTAAATAAGGTACGGCCATTTTTTACTCTGATTGTTAGTCTGTTACGATGAAATTGACCACATCCAAACAAAGAACTTTCATCAGAGAATGCATGGTCGGAAATAAAACGCAAAAGTGTTAGAGGGCGCAGAAAGGTGATGTATTATACAAGACAAAAACACACAAAGAACGATTTACTAACAAAACCAAGTTGGAAAACAGCTCTCCGTACAATTGTAGAGCCTCTGATTCATTTCCATTTGCAGTTTCGTCGATAAAATGTATATCAGCCTTTCCGTATTAGTGAAGGGCAACATCTTCAGATGCTATCACTATTGACAGTTGAGTACTCAGATCAGCGGCTTTTATGTGTTAGTGGAAGCGAAATTTTGCATACACGTTCTTCTTCTTTTTCCCCATATTACATTTGCGTGCTGTTAGTGTCGTTCTTTTCCCGATAACGCTCAACCAAAATTGAGATTTAACATTTGCATGGACCAAGTTTCCAAATGCGCCAGTCTCTTTGCGTTTTATTTCCGACCATGCATTCTTTGGTGAAATTTGTTTGTTTGGATCTCTACTATCACATCTTAAAGTTTTGCCCATTTTTCTATTAAACACCCCGTATATATACGCAAATGCACGCGCATTTGCGTCTTAAAAGATGTAACATTGTCAAATTGTAACATTGTCATTATCAAAAAAGTTTCCATCCTTAACAATTCCATAGAAATCGCAATTTAGAACTCTTTTCGGGTATTTAACGCTCTTAAATTTCGATTTTTTAAAAACTGTCCTGTGCGACTATTTACGTCTCAAAAGTAAAAGCCATGTTAATATCAAGTTTGTATTCATAACATTTCCATAGAAGTTGAAATTTAGAACATTTTTAGAACGCTTTCCGCTCATTTCACCTAAATATAATTTTTTCAAACTATTCTTAACCTCTTCAGTGACAATTTTTTTTATAGTGAGGAGAAAAAAAAAGCATTTTTTTTTTTTACTATTTGATCATTTTATATTGATAGGAATTTTTTTTTAAAAAATGGGAAAAACAGTAAAAATTCACAAAAGATAATAACGTCCACATGTGTGGCCGCTGAGTCTTAACCCTTTCAGGGGCAAGTAATTGTGTTTCTGTAATTTCGAATTCACACCGGAATCTTCAAAAAATTTTATTGGAAAATAAGGAAAAGAAATTTTATTATTTTTTCTCAAAGTCTGAAACGTAAAGTTTAATAAAACTTTTCTAATGCGAATCTTCATTAATCTTAGGTGGGACATATATCCCACCGCCCCTCAAGGGGTTAATGGCAAATTATGAGTGAAATGATTCCTTATGAAATAAAAAACTAACAGTAAATTTCTTTCTTACATTTCTACAAATTATTAAAACTTAATATATCTGATATCATTTTTAGGTGCGTTCGAAATTATATAAATACGTAGCAACTATATAGTTGTCCTCTGGTCAGTCCGTTCGTCTGTCTGTCTGCCTATAACACAAAAACTACCCAACGAAATTGGTTTGAAATTTAAAATATACAATTGTTGAATAATTGTTTCGCGTCAATTAAAATTTTATGAAAATTGGATGCATGGTTTAATTACAGGGATCATCAAAAGTATTCCGTTACATGACGGGGGGCACATAGGGAAAAAGTAGTTTTGGGCGCATTTTAATGATGTCTCACTCTTTCGAAGAAAATGAAATGGATATGCGTTTATGAAGTACACTAAAATATACATTTTCTAGAATATGCGGTGCAAAGAATATTTATTATAAATTTACAGGTCCACACAAAAGTATCCTGTTACATAATGGTTACATAATGTTTGGGACGTAGTTTAATTATATTAACCCATATTTGGACCACACCGATTAAATATTTCGAATTTTTTTAAAACTTCGATTATATTATTAATATGGTGTAATTAAGTAGATACTAGCAAAATTTTGAAAAAAAGTTTTTAATTTTTTAAGTAACTAGCTGTCCTATAAACAGGACATATTAGTAGGACACATAGTAAGGATATATAAAATGCATACATAAACTAATTTTATGAGCAAATATTTTATTTTATTTTAAAAATACTGTTTATGTTGCACAAAAATACTCTATGATTTCTCCAATAAAAAGATAATAATAACGGTAAAATTCTAGATTATAAGATCACAATTTTTAAAGGATTTTTTAAATAGATTTTTTTCATTTAAATTTTAATTGGTTACTTGTTTTTTTTTGTTTATATGTTATACTTTTATGTATTTTAAAGACGTCATAACAAAATGCATCCAGAAAATCCTTATCAATTTTATTTTAAAAAATGTTTATTAGCTGTCCTATTTATGGGACAGCGGTCCAATATGGGTTAACTATTTCACATATAATGAAATTGATATGCGTTGCTGAAGTTTACTATTGTATATTAGCAATGATTACTGGAAGTGTATTTTTAGTTGTGATATGAGTTTATAACTAATCTTTTGCATATTACATTGTGTGTATAAATGCTGTAGATCATATACAAGGTTACACAAAAGAATGCAGAAGGGTTACTGAGTATGATCGAAAATAGCTTAACACGTTGAGTGCCACGGTGACACACTGAAGCTGAATAATTTACAATGTTTTAAGTAATTTTTAGGAAAGTATAATCCTGCACTGTAAAAAAAACGGACTAAAAAACGGAAATACTACTGGCAATCTAGACGCCAGTACTATTTCCGTGTTTTTACGGGAATTTTTACACATAAATTGCAGAAAATTTTCCGTTTCTCTGATTAATAACGGAAATTTTTCCGTGATTTGTGGGTAAAAGTTCCCGTAAAAAAACGGAAATAGTACTGGCGTCTAAATTGCCAGTAGTATTTCCGTTTTTTAGTCCGTTTTTTTACAGTGTGTAATAAATTAAAGGAAAGTAAATTTTAAATAAATTTTCAGTAATTACTTAAAACAATATATATATTTTTAGTTCTATATCATATTTTAGATTGTCAGTCATCGGTGAATGACGCGCTCTAAACGGAAAGTTCACTGTCAGTCACCGGTGACTGACGAGGCGCTTAACGTGTTAAAGGTAGTTTTTAAATGAGTTATGCATTTTTATGGTGAACTACATTTAGTATACTAAGAAATGTTTGTAGCATAAAGATAAAATGATATACAGGGCCACGCAAAGAATTGGATACAGGGCCGTGCATCGATGATAATCCCTGTCAGTGTGATTTCAGTAATTTTAAGCGTGCTTTAGTCTTAATTAAATTTTAGCTAAAAAGTAGCGTGTGTATATGAAGATAGTAGGTAAAATACGGGGCTGTACAAAAGTATTCAAGTATGTTTTCTGTCTATTGGTATAAATTTCTGTAAGTGAAAATTAAAACTGTCATGCATTTTAACACTTTCCAACATAGTTGAAAAGTGTTTGTGGATTCGGTTTGTCCGTCCATCTGGTCATCTGTCTTTCCTATCTCAAACGTGCGTTAATAACAGTTGGATTACTCTGTAATTGATATTGAGTCATCACTATGCCATGTTCGGTATTGAAAATAATGTATGTAGCATTCATAGTTTATGTACAGACACACACAAAAGTATTCCATTACATTATGGTCTATGGAGAAGTGCCGTAATTATATAAATACGCATTACCTATAGTCGTCATCTGGTCTTGTCCCTCTATCCGAATATAACAGTGCTAAAACTACCAAGCCGAATGGTTTGAAATTTAATATATAATCGTTGCAGAATTTTGTCGAGTCCTTTCAAATTTTATGAAAATCGAGCCAAAACTTAAAAAGATATTAATAAAAGTTTTCTTCATTGTATTAAATCCTATCATATGTAAATAATTCAATGATAAGTAATGATTTTAGGTTGCCACGGTGATGACGTCCTATTTGAGATGGAGTCATATTACTTCCGTGTTACTGAATTTAATATATATAATCGTAATAAATTTTGTATACCTGCATTTTTGCATAAGAGTAACAGCTATTACACCAAGATATGAATATTTACAAAACTTCGTTATTATACGAACGCAACTCAGAACGCACCTCATTTGCCACGTTTGGCGTGCAATTTTCGACTTGTTATCAAATAGGAACGATTTGTTCAAATAATCTAATAACACTGACTTGCCGAAAAATTAATTCACGCTTTTTTTTTTCTTTATATCTCTAACTGTACATCGGAAATAACATGATCAGTGCAGCGAAACCATAAAATTTTTACTTCTGTAGTTGTGGGATTCAATAATGAATAAGTTATCAATTTTTTGTTCTTTATATTATTGACAGTCCTTAAAATTATTTTAAAAAAATTACGCCCTCCCATGTGACTAAAGGCGTGAAGTAGTTACAGTTAAGGACCATGCCAAATTTCACGTTTCTAGTACCTCCTAGCAACATCGCAGAAATCGTGTATTTTTAATGTTTTTCCCCCCTGCACTTGTTTAAATTTCGATTTTTTGTTGTTGTTGTTCTGTTCATGAATTTGCGTTTGAAAAGTAGCAGCCCTATCAAATTTTCAGTTTTAACCTTTAACATATCCATAGAAATCGTAATTTAGAACGTTTTTAGAACACTTTTATCGTTTTAAATTTTGAGTTTCCTTTAAATACTGTTCTGTGCGACAATTTACGTTTTAAAAGTAACAGCGATGTCAAATTTTGCGCGTCGGTCCTCAACAATTTCATAGAAATCAGAACTCGGACGTTTTAAAAACTTTTCTGCTGATTTCAACCTTTTAAATTTCGACTTTTTTTCGAAACCACTCCTAGCAAGCATTTGTATCTTAAAAGTAGCTATCACGACAAATTTCAAGTTTTTAGTCCCTTTAATATCATAAAAATTGTACGCTTAGAAGATTTGTACCTTGCACTCTTTTAAATTTCGAAATAATAAAAAAAGTTTCAGTGCATGCAAATGAGTCTTAAAATTAATAGCTATGTCAAACTTCGAGTTTCTATCTCTAAAAATTCCAAAGATATAATTTAGAACGTTTTCCGCTCATTTCAACCTTTTTTTTTTTTTTTTTTTATAAACGCTTCTTAGCAAGAAGTTAACTCTTGAAAGTAACTTACATGCAAACTTTCAAGTTTCTAATCCCCTCAGTATCCGAAAAATCGTAATAGACCGCCCGGCGGCGACACGAATGACTACGTCATCGAGTTACGGGATGAAATCATGATGCAGGACAAGATTTTTAGGAGCAGATTAAGGAATGACTGGTCTGCCTCGACATTTCTTGGTACGATAGGCGCAGCAGCGGGCGCCAACTCGTGTACAAAAGAAAACCCTATAAACATAGTATTTTACATTACATTGCCATATATACTACTTCATATCGACTTTCAAGATGAATTAAGGGTTTAGGAAAAGCTTATAAAGAGTATGTGAGGAAAAGACTGATTTAGCATAACATGGTACAAAGCGCGAAGAACGGGGCGCCAATTCGTTATTTTCACAGTGTTATTACGTCATCGAGTTACGGCTTGAAATTTTGGCAAATGAAACATACCGATTATTACAATACGAATATTTCAGTCTCCCTCGTCATATCTTGGTAGGAGATGAGCAGAGCGGGGCGCCAATTGTTAATTTTGGCGGTATAATCACCTCATCGAGCTACGACTTTAAAATTTTGCACATTAAAGGAACATATCAGTACGATACGAATATTTCAGTCTGCCTCGTCATATCTTGGTAGGAGATGAGCAGAGCGGGGCGCCAATTTTTAATTTTGGCGGTATAATCACGTCATCGAGTTACGGGATGAAATCATAATGCAGGGCAAGATTTTTAGGCGTACATTAAGGAATTACCGGTTTGCCTCGACATTTCTTGGTACGATAGGCGCAGCAGCGGGCGCCAACTTGTCATTTTGGCGTCACTATCACGTCATCGAGTTACGGGATGAAACCGGTGCCAAATTAAAGGTGAAAAATAGTCTTTTAAGAATATTTTGGTCTGCCTGCGCATATCCTGGTAGAAACGCCCGACAGACTAAAATCTATAACAAAAAAAAATACGTCATAATGTACAAATGAAATCCCTATAAACATAGTATTTTACATTAAACATTAAACATTCCGATTAGTACGATATGAATATTTCAGTCTGCCTCGTCATATCTTGGTAGGAGATGATCAGAGCGGGGCGCCAATTTTTAATTTTGGTGGTATAATCACATCCTCGAGCTACGACTTTAAAATTTTGCACATTAAAGGAACATATAGGTACAATGAGATTATTTCAGTAATTATTTCAGAAATTCTTTACATGAAACAATAGTTTTTGTCAAGGTCTAGGTTTTTGTCTTAATAAACTTTTACTAAACCCTTAATTTATCTTAAAAGTCGATACGAAGTAATATATATGGCAATGAAATGTAAAATACTGTGTTTAAAGGGTTTTCATTTGTACATTATGACGTATTTTTTTGTTATAGATTTTAGTATGCCGGTTGTTTCTACCAGAATATGCGCAGGCAGACCAAAATATTCTTAAAAGACTATTTTTCACCTTTAATTTGGCACCGGTTTCATCCCGTAACTCGATGACGTGATAGTGACGCCAAAATGACGAGTTGGCGCCCGCTGCTGCGCCTATCATACCAAAAAATGTCGAGGCAGACCGGTCATTCCTTAATGTACGCCTAAAAATCTTGTCCTGCATCATGATTTCATCCCGTAACTCGATAACGTGATTATACCGCAAAAATAAAAAATTGGCGCCCCGCTCTGCTCGTCTCGTAGCAAGATATGACGAGGCAGACTGAAATATCCTCATTGTACTGATATGTTCCTTTAAAGTGCAAAATTTTAAAGTCGTAGCTCGATGAGATGATTATACCGCCAAAATTAACAATTGGCGCCCCGCTCTGCTCATCTCCTACCAAGATATGACGAGGCAGACTGAAATATTCGTATTGTAATAATCGGTATGTTTCATTTGCCAAAATTTCAAGCCGTAACTCGATGACGTAATAACACTGTGAAAATAACGAATTGGCGCCCCGTTCTTCGCGCTTTGTACCAAGTTATGCCAAATCAGTCTTTTCCTCACGTACTCTTAATAAGCTTTTCCTAAACCCTTAATTCATCTTGAAAGTCGATATGAAGTAGTATATATGGCAATGTAATGTAAAATACTATGTTTATAGGGTTTTCATTTGTACACGAGTTGGCGCCCGCTGCTGCGCCTATCGTACCAAGAAATGTCGAGGCAGACCAGTCATTCCTTTATCTACTCCTAAAAATCTTGTCCTACATCATGATTTCGTCCCGTAACTCGATGACGTAGTCATTCGTGTCGCCGCCGCCCGCTCTATAAGTTTAGAACTTTTTTTTTCCTTTGTTCATTCATTTCATTTAAGTTTCGAATAAAAAGAAAATGTGAGTGCATATGAGTCTTAAAAATATAGTAGCCATGGGTAAATTTCAAGTTTCTATCCTTAACAATTCCTTACAAATATCAATTTAGAACGTTTATAGAACGCTTTTCGTGTATTTCAGCCTTTTAAATTTCCAAGTTCCTTTAAAAACTGCTTTGTCCATGTATTTACACGTCTTATTGTGGTATTCCAAAAAATATTTTTCCGCGCTCAACCACTCGAAAATTTCTCACACATTTTCAGGCTCATTTTTAAAAGTAAAAACATGAAACTGGCTGACGTGATTTTGGAAGAGATTTATAAAGCGACCTATGTCATTTAATTTTCGTTCAATTCATTAAAACTTGATTTAAAAACAATTATTGTCTCATTGCGATCCTTTTCTTTTCGTTTCCAGCACGATTTCTTCGGGAAATTCGGTTCAAAATTCCAACTTTTTCGAAATTTATTCTGCCTTTATCTAAAAATCGACCTATACGGTCCATTATATAGTTTCTGAATAAGAAAACTTGTCAACAGGATGCGTTTGAGAGTAAAAATTAATTTAAAAATGAGTCAGAAAATAAGCAGTTTGGATTTGAGTACATCTTTCATATATTTAGAAAGTTAAAGAAGGTTCAAATTATTATCCTTAATAATTAAAACAATTTGGAACCTTTTTAGAACATTTTCCGCTCATTTCACTATTTTAAATTTCGAACCACTTAAAAACCGCCCATAGAAAGTATTTAGATCTTAAATGTAACCACCACACCGAATTTCAAGTCCCAGCACTATCGCAGAAATTGAATTTTAGAACGGTTTTTTGAAAAAAATCATTTTTCCATTTAATACACTGATTTAGATCAGACTTGATACGGGAAAAGTCATAAGTACGATTATCCGGTAAACCGTTAGATTGCTGTGTGTGAGTAGAGGAGAAATGCTCATTCTAGTCCAGCAGGAAGGCTAAGAACACATGATCTACTCATAAGTACATCTCCTTGATCCTATGAGATCCATATAAGAGTCACAATAAATATCTATCTCGATACTGACAAACATATTTGAAATACTCTTCGCTTTCCAGAATGTAATAGGAATTATAAAAAGGAGAAACATTATCTGCTATTTTCCACATCATCAAGATGTTATTGTTCCTTTATGGAACACTATGTACCGTTTATAATGCCTGCATTTCCTCTATAATCGGTGAATATGAGAAAATCTGTTGTCTGTATCTCTTTCCGTTCTGTTCAGAAATCTTATCAGACCGAATAGTTTACCCTAGCATAGACTGGTATAAACTTGTATCGGAAATTAATAAATAATTATTGATATAGTGTCTATGATATGCATGTCTAAAGTATCTATGTCTAAATATGTATGTCATTTGGAGAAAAATTACTTCGAAGTTTCGGAAACGCCGCTTTAGCTATTGAGCGAGTATAATTCTAAAACCCGTAACTTCTGTTCGAATAGGAATTTCAAGGAGACAATTATATCAAAATGTTAAAAAAAGATAGGAGGACTAATATTTTAACACAATCAAACTGATTGGTAAAGTTATCATATATTGAATATTTCCAACTGAGCGAAAAAATGCCCAGGCTGGGAATCGAACCCAGATCCTTGGCTTACAAGGCCAATGCTTTTCCGTTTAAGCTATTCCGTTTAGTATTTTTTCGCTCAGTTGGAAATATTCAATTCGTATGATAACTTTACCAATCAGTTTGATTGTGTTAAAATATTAGTTCATCTACGTATCCATCGTTTATATGGAGTTCCTTTACCTGCGGTTTATTCTGTTGAGCTGTCTACATGACAGACCAGATGTTATTACCAATAAGGTTTTTCTGAGCGAAATATGCTGGCTGGTTGTCGGTCTAGTTAGCTTAAACGGAAAAGCATTGGCCTTGTAAGCCAAGGATCTGGGTTCGATTCCCAGCCTGGGCATTTTTTCGCTCAGTTGGAAATATTCAATTCGTAAGATAGGAGGACATCTAACCAAATTACATCTAGGATATGTAAAGGACATCTAGGACATAAAGGATCTAGAGGACATCTAGGACATGTAAAACAAATTAAAATTTCGAAGCTTTAAGAGTTCTGGGAACACTTAAATCATTCGAAGTACTTATTCAAAGATATTTTGGATGGTAACTTAGAAGAATTCATCATTTAGAAGTTAAGATTACCAAGTATTATCGGCAGGTTTCGAACTCGCAAATATATACCCAGACTTCTCGTTTACGGGTCGACAAGCTAACCACTTAACTAAGTAGACCCCGTTGTTTACTGACTCAAATATGTATACTTATCTTTTACAGTTAATGCTCAACGCATCAATACGTTCTTCATGCTATGCGCTACTTTTAGAAGATCTTTATAAAGTCCTTATACATATTTTTTAATCATTCTTTTACACATTTCACGCATGCGCACTTTCTTTAAGCATAACACATATCGATACTTTTAAAACTCATGACCCACGACTTTCTAAAAACTAAGTTGAATGAACCAATCCTACATTTTTAATTCTCCAAACAAGGGGTCTATTTATAATTTTATAAATTCCCACGAAACAAGTTAATGACATTATTCAGTGTAATGCTATAGTTGTACGAGGACACCTGTACAGTATTTTTTGTCGCTTAAGTGAGTCATTATTTAAGTTCAAATGTCTAGTTTCCAATACACTACTTAGTTAATTATTAAAGGAACACATATATTAAGACAGACTGTAAATACAATTAAATACAATAAACCCAACTGGAGTGAAAAATTAGCCGGGGCCAGGACTCAAACCTGGGTCGACAGCGTAACGTGCTGTTGCTCTATCGTTAAGCTACCCTGGCCGATGTTCTAGCTCGGAAATTTCTCACTAATAAACCAAGTTGAAGAACGTCACCGTCCATCTATCAGATAGCACTGGATGACGTGACAACGATGAATAAATTACTTTTTCATCGATCCGCAATATTTATTAAAGCACATAAATTAACGTCTGAATTTCATTCTGATAGATGGACGGTGACGTTCCCCAACTTGGTTTATTATTGGGAAATTTCCGGGCTAGAACATCGGCCAGGGTAGCTTAACGGTAAAGCAACAGCACGTTACACTGTCGACCCAGGTTCGAGTCCTGGCCCCGGGTAATTTTTCACTCCAGTTGGGTTTATTGTATTTAATTGTATTTACAGTTTGTCTTAATATATGTGTTTCTTTAATACTAATGAAAAAATGAAATTCAGACGTTAATTTATGTGCTTTAATAAAAACTACTTAGTTACGTTGTAATGCATCTAACAGTCAAACCTTATGACCAGGTCTAAACCTTCTAGAATAGTTGAAGTCGTTGTTAGATAAACTTTTTAATTATGTTTTTAACCAGTTCATGTACTCGCGAAATCTGTTAAAAAGGGTCCTGGGACTCTTAAAATTAAAAAAAAATGATCATTTTCAACATTTAATATCTTAAAATGTGTATGATTTTAAAACACAATTTTTATTGAGATGAAAGATAAAAGTATGTTCTTTCTTTTCAAATGTTAAAAAAAATGCAAGAGACAGAATTAGCATTTATAGAGGGTCAAACATTGTGTGAGGGTCAAACTTTGGTCACACAACACTAAAGTGTCAAACATTGGATGAGCACAAAATGGGTATAACAGCTTACGCCAAGGATTACAAAATAAATTTTGGAACTAGAATGAAAATTTTGGTGACTACGCATACTTGAGATTGTAGCAATTACTCTGAACCTAAATAAATTTATATTTAAAACATTTTTATATTTTTAATACAAAATTGTATTTAGTTAATACAAAATTTTGAAAATTTCAACAGTATAATCATCTAAACAAAATATTTTTTTAAACAATAAATCGAAAATTTTAGGTTCAGTTTATGCAGACTAACATGAAACATGTTTTGTAAATTCCATGAAAAAACATTTAGAAGTTTTTGAGATATCCTGCGCGTTATGCCCGAAAACGTCATTTGGAGAAAAATGACTTCAAAGTTTCGGAAATGCCGCTTCAGCTATTGAACCTTTATAATTCTAAAAGCCATAACTTTTGTTCTAATGGGAGTTTCAAGGAAAGAATTCTAACAAAATGTTCAGAAAAGATAAAAGCTAAACATCGAAAAAAAATAAAATTTCGAAAATTTTGAAACTTTAAGAATCCTGAGTTTAAACGATTTTTTCTACGTGATTATTTATAATTTTTCAGTTGTGAAAAAAACCTTTTTACAAAAGAGCGATATAAGACGACCTCTGAAGACACATTCAAAGGCGCATCATTGTGGTCACTACAGGTAAGTGTTTTCACGAAAGTACGAATTATTTAAAGCTTGGGAAGATTCATAAGTGTTGAATTCAGAAGATAGTCCGGGGGGACAGCCTCCCCCCCCCCCCAAGGTTGGAGATTTTGCATTTTCAAAGGTCAAAAAGTGCAATTTCCCCCTCGGAACTCCATAATCCCCCGGCCCGCCGCTCCTGAACCACAGAAATTCCTCCCAGTAAAAAGTGCCAGAATTCAACACTGCCATGACGTCATCTGTTTCATTATTCTTTAGAATAAAGCGATTTTGCTTACACTTCATACAATTGGAATGGACTTTACCCACGAATGGCAATAGCCACGCCTCTGCGGTTAGATGTACCTTCCCAAAAAAGGCTGTTTATTGGACGAAGTAGAAACAGTGTTAAAATGTTCTTCACCCTATTGATATTTCCCTTCTCTATAGCCGCGGCTGACGTCACGTGGGTAAAGTGTTAACTGTACTCAACGCGGTTTTTAATCTAAATTAGTGAATGCTTTTGTACTACATAGGAAGTTTGCTGTTGAATTTTTATTAAGACTACATCATTAAGTGTTTTCTAATCAAATAGTATAAAAACGGCTTGTGATTAATAACACACGGAAAAAACATCCACGAAGAAGTCTTTTTGTTTTCACAGCATCAACGTTTATAAGCGGTAAATATAAATACCAACGCGAATGCATTAAATAGGCCACGATCAGAATTTTCTAATATAGACTTTCACTTTGTGACAATTTCACGTGACCTATCCTCCTATCAACGACACACCTGGTACAGAATCTGAAATTGCCAAAGACTCTTCAAACTATCTACAGAGTGTTTCAGAAAGAAATCCCTAACTTTGAAATGACATAACTGCGAAACAGTAAGAGATAGAGAGGTGAAACAAGTGGTATGTTAGACAGACAGGTCTGGAATTTGTCATAAACCGGTTTGCAGAAATTTTTCCAAAATTGGCTAATAAGTGGCAGCACAAGCACATGAAGCTTTAAATAGCACTCAGAAGTACAGAAGGTTCATTCTTGAGTCTGTTTCATTGCTGACACCTGTAAGGGAGTTGTATCGAATTAGTTATACGTAAGTTGAGGAACATGATGTCATATTCATTGGAGCAACATGTTTTTATTGTACTGGAATACCACCGATGGTATTGGTACGGATTAGCCTTCATATTCCCTGGATCTCAATCCATACTTCTTGTAGAGCTACTCGAAATACACTTTTTACTCTAAGAATCATCAAACGGTGGGATAGCTTCGACAAAATTTACCCTTCGGTTGCGTCATGTTATTGCTAAGAAAGGTGACCCTATCGAAACCATTATAATGTGATTTGATCTCTGTTCACAAAGCAGACTTTCAGAGGCTATTTCAAAGTCACTGCTCTGTGACTGCAGCGCCCTCTGATGTCCAATCTTGGAACTATTTCTGCAAACCAGTGTATAACAAATTCCACACCTGTCTGTCCAACGTACCACTTCTTTCACCTTTCTGTCTCTCACTGTTTTGCAGTTATGTCATTATGTCATTTCAAAGTTGGGGAGTCCTTTCTGAAACATCCTTTATTTACGGCCTGTGATGATGATGATGCAGCCTCTTTCTATGATTCCTTCTGCGATTTAATTTCTACCAAATATTTTTTAATGAATTTTATAAAGACTGATTTTCAGAATTTTGAATCTTCCACCACCTGAACCACACCTGGTCGATATATTTCATTGGATGGGCCATTGGAAGAACCTGCAAACAGTACTTCATGTACTACTATTTACGAATTGCAGGGCATAACACCTCCTACAAATGTCATTTCTGCAATAAATTCGATCATTCATTCAAGCAATTCATATGACTTTAGGGAAGATCTCAGTGATAGCATCTTAACTTCAAAGCTATACAATAGGCAGTATTATACACATGTTAGAGAGTTTAAACGTAATGTGTGACACGGGGAAGAAATTCCAACAACAGCAACAAATAACAAATTTAAAAAATCAAACAACCCGACTGTGTAAAAAGCGAACTAACTAATTATTTCTAATCAATGTGAAATTATTTTTTATATTACTTACTTATTTTTTTATTTACTTGTATTGATGACTTTTAAGTTGTGTTTAATTGTTATTTCCTATCTATAAACACTGTTTTGATGAGGCCTATATATGTCTAAGATGGTTAGAGTTGCAGTAAAGCTACAGATCCTACCTACACAACTTCCAGGTTGTATAATATTTTAACGGAGCTTTTGACTGTAAAATAGTCACTAGAACATTGTCCTCATTTTGAAAGACCTATCCAATGATATGACACTCAATAGGGTGCGTAAATATTTTTTTTCGTCTCTGATGCCATTTTGTATTTTACGGCCGCCATTTTGAATTTATAAAAATAAAACCTAGCCTATAACCATCGGGCCGTTAAGACTAATCGATAGAAACCTCATTCAATAAAATCCATCCAGCCGCTGGGATGTTTCGAGGGTATAAGGAACTCCACATACCCAGATACGCGTGAAACATATAACCCTTCTTTTCGGTCGGGTAAAAATTTTGGTATTAACACCTGGTATAAAATTCAAGAACAAAATGTTTGCATTTAATTTAAGACGTAAACCCTCATCATTTATTGGCTAATAGCACAATTTTAGTTTAGAGTGTTTTAGTAACACTCTGTACATTAATAGTTTGAAGAATCATTCTCACATTCGATTAAGCGATTATCAGTTAACAAAATTTAAAAGAAAAAGCTTCTAATTTGAACATGTATGCATAATACTTATCCTAATTAAGCAAAAAGTGTAAGCGCGACACTATACTTAGAGAAAAAGAACTTGCATTAGGGTCTAAACTTCACTTTTATTTAGAAAAGTTTTACTAAAACGAATGCATGAATGAGATGGTTGTGTTTTTATGCAACGAAGTAAGTTTTTCTCCGTGTTTCATATTTGATAACCGTGAACGAACAATGAGCACTTTTTATTTAACACTGATGTATAAAAGATTTAAAATATTTAAAACTTTCAAAGTAAAATTTATTGATTTTTTCTCGTCTGTGTGTTTATAAAAAGTGCATGTTCATTATTTTCTATCGAGTAGAACTTTCAAGTGAGGAGATTTATGTATTTTGTATATATATATACATACATACATGCATGCATGTGTGTGTATGCATAACTGATGCATGTAGGTGTATATGTGTGTATGATTGATGTATGTAGGTGTGTGCGTGTATGATTGATGTATGTAGGTGTGTGCGTGTATGATTGATGTATGTAGGTGTGTGCGTGTATGTATGTATATGTATGAATATATGCATGACTATGTATATATAAATAAATGTATGTGTGTATATGTATGATTATGCATATATATATATAAATGTATGTGTTTATATGCATGTGCATGGAAGCATGTATATATTTGTAGATCTGTATATATTTGAATATGTGTATATTTCTTATGTATATATTTGAATAAGTACGCATGTAAATATGTCTGTGCATGTTTGTTGTGTGTATATGCATGTGTAAATGTACGTATTTATGTATGTATATATATTGTGTGTTTATATGTGTGTGTCTACATGCGTGTATAAATATATATATATATATATGTATGCGCGTGTATATGTATGTGTGTATACATATGTGTGCGTGTATATGTCTCTGCATGTATATGTTATAGTAGGTGTATATGTATGTTTGTATATATGTCTGTGCATATGTTATAATGGGTGTAGATGTATGTTTGTATATGTCTTTACATATATTTGTTAGGATAGGTGCATATGTATACATGCATGTATTATGTATGTGTGTATGCATCTATGTATGTATGTATATGTGTGTATGTGCATATGTACATGTGTATAAATATGTGTGTATATGTGTGAAGTACATGTATACATGGACATATGTGAGTGTGTATATGTGTTGTATGCATCTATGTATGTATATGTGTATATGTATGTGAATATGTATGTGAGTATAAATAAGTGTATATGTATATATGTAAGTATATGTATACATGTATGTATGCGAGTGTGTATATTATGTATGTGAGCGTGTATGTGTATATGTGAGTATCATATGTGAATATATGTATGTATTATGTGAGTATATATGTAAACATGTATTATGTGTGCGTGTATGTAAGTATATGTATACATGTATTATGTGTGCGTGTATGTAAGTATATGTATACATGTATGCAGTGGGTATATTATGTATATTAATTTATATATTCGAAAACATGCATGTATGTTTGTGTGTATGTATGTATTTGTGTATATTTACATCTGTATGATGTGCGTGTATGTATTTGTGTATATGTACATATGTGGGTATTTTTAATGTGTATGCATTTGTGTATATGTACATACGTAAGTGTGTATATTTTTGTGTATATGCATTTGTGTATATGTACATACGTAAGTGTGTATATTTTTGTGTATATGCATTTGAGTATATGTACATACGTAAGTGTGTATATTTTTGTGTATATGCATTTGTGTATATTTTTGTGTATATGCATTTGTGTATATTTTTGTGTATATGTATATACGTAAGTGTGTATATTTCTGTGTACATGCATTTGTGTAGATTTTTGTGTATATGTATATACGTAAGTGTGTATATTTCTGTGTACATGCATTTGTGTAGATGTAGTACATACGTGTGTATATTTTGTGTATATGTATGTACGTAAGTGTATTTTGTGTATATGTATATACGTAAGTGTATTTTGTGTATATGTAAATATGTAAGTGTGCATATGTTTGTGTGTGTGTGTGTATTCATGTGTGTAGATGTTTCAAAATGTGTGTATGTGTATATAAATGGGTGTGTATGTGTGTGTTCATATCATATATACGTGAGTGCATGTATGTGAATATAGGTTGATAAGTTTGTGTGTGCATGTACGTGTATATATTTATAAAAGTGTGTATGTATACGTGTGCATATGTATACACGATTGTCAGTGTATATATGCATATAAATAAGCATGTATGTGTGTGCATTTATGTGTATTATGTGTTATATGTGTGTATGTATATATATGTAAATATATAGGTATATACGTGTGTATGGATGTATACGTAGCTATATGTATATATATATATGTGTGTGCGTGTTATGTATGTGTTTTTCATGTGTGTATTCAAAATGTGTGTATGTGTGTATGTATGTATATATATATGTATATACGTGTGTATGGATGTATACGTAAATATATGTAAATATCTTTCCTCATGTGTATTTACACACACGTGTGTATACATTTTTGCATATGTAGTAGTGCATACGTATGCGTATTTATTACATATGAATTTATATGTATGTGTGCGTTTATATATATGTTTGTATTGTGTATAATTTTAAAAATCTTTACAAGCTAAAAATCATTTAAATCATAAATTGTGTCCCTTCACTTAAAAGTTCTACTAGATAAAAATTGAAAACATCCATTTTGTAGAAATAAACACCCAGATGTGAAATATCAGTAAACATTTTTTATGTAACAATATATTTCAAATAGCTTGTACATTAATGTTACATTAAGGGCTAGCTAACACATTCTACTCGAAGTAAAATAATAGAAATAACATAATTGAAATTCACATAAAATAAAATGTTTTAAGATAGCTTGCAGATGCATACATTTAATATAAAATCACTTAAAATACATTAAAGTGCCTTTAAATACATTAAAAGCCGTAAAACGTTTTCAGCCAATTCACAGGGTAATCTTCAGTGGTTATTTAAATAATATTTAATATTTTTTTAGGTATTTTAAATAATTTTATATGTTTGCACCCGCAAGCAATGTTAGTAATTTATTCTTTTTTAGATGAATTTTAATTATTTATTCAAGGCGACTCTAGAACTAGAATTTTGACTTCCCTTTATTGACATAGTTGAAATTCAGGAACATTTATATCACGTTTCATAACTGTTGAAATTTCTCACGGCTAGTAAATGTGAAACGCGGATGAAAACTAACTCTGGTGCATAAAAATACAACCGATGCATTGGCAAATTCGTTTTATTACAGTGAATAAATTATCTTCGATATGAGAAATACGTATAATATATAATGACTATACGTTTAATTATATTATTAGCTTATAAATATTATATTATTATTAACTTATGCATAATGCAAGTTCATTTTCTGTAGACATTATCACGCTTACATTTCGGTGAATTAGGTGTATCAAATATTTTGCATATAGGATGAGTAAGATTTTTATTCAATTCATAAGCATTTTTCTTTTTAAATTCTGTAGCTAATAATCGCTTTATACCAGTGTCAGAAGGATTTTTCAAAATTTTTAATGTGAATAGCATAATTATTCAAAACGAAATTCGTGACGATCTTTTGTGTCTGAAATTAAATGCAAACATTTTATACTGAAATTTATAGCAGATGTTAATATCCACAATAAACATTTTCGTTGGTATACTCTTTGCTGGTTACTCGTTGCATTTTAACTCTCGACTATGTATATAATATTACCTATTGTGTAACTTTGTTAAAAATATATCGCCTAATTCTTCCCGAAACACATGAGTAGTATGATTTATCAATTTTAAAGGGAAGAATGCATTTGTAAGAGGGGTTATGATCTGCAATTCGTAAATAGTACATGCAATGCCTCTTTGCTGGTTCTTATCATGGCACTTGCGACGAAATTAAGTTACCAGCTGGGGTTGAGATATTGGAAAGTTGCAAACTCTGAAATTAGGCAATCTTTAAAAATATATCATTAAAATCCTTAGCAGAAATCAGGGAAAGATCATCATCATCACTTATGGTATACAGCTTAAGAAGAATTTGGTGATTTGAGATTTTGGTTCAGAAATATCACGTGATAGTCTATCTTTGATATTTTCAATCTTTAAGTATTTAACTCATTAGCGTAGATACATGGATTTTCCATACGAAAATGAAATGCTTTTGAAGACGAAAACTGTTACGGCTGTGACACTGTGTCCTTGACACTGTTTTGAAATCACCTCTTTGCGCGTTTCACCAGACTTTGTGTTTGCCGTTTTGGCAACGGCAGTCTTTATCGTTTGTTGTTGTTCGCACGTCGAATGTTCTTATGGAACAAACCCGAATTTAGTGAGCTATTTCTATAGCTAAAATGACCAAGGGGTCATTATTGTTAGTAATAACATCTATTATAGTACTGGTGTAGCATAATTATAAAGATTATGTCGCTAATTCGAATGGTATTGTCCAAGAAAATAACATCGTAATGTGTTTCGTAACTGACTATGGTGTCAGTCCTGATACAAGTTCCTGTATATATGTATATAAAAAGAAATGTTTGTTATTAGACTCTCGTCGTATTATTTGACTATCTTCGCATTTATATGTGAACTAATTGTAATTATAGTCCATAATCAATTTACAAGCACGCACAAAAACATTGTTTCATGGGATCTTTTTCTGCTATTCAATTCAGTCATTTTTATACCATTGAGCAAGCAAACACTTAACCCTTAAATGCCTGGTGTTGCTTTTCGGCAACATACCCAATTTAGGCTCTAAAATACTATTAGAATAATATTGAAGTTATGATGCCTAATGTTGCCAATAAAATACATTCTGAAAATAGTATTAAATCGATTTTCAACATGCAGATGGCGACACTTGTGCTGTTTAAGAATAAAGATAGATTTATTTTTTTAATTATTGCTACTTGTTCTGTTTGTTTTGTTTGGGAGCTTGCGAAATACCCTATTTTGACCTGCAGTGAGCAAGTAAAATTTATTTCTTGTTATAGTTCCTAAAATTCTTGTGTGTTTAATATTATAGAATTTTATCAAGGGAAATTATTTTGTCAATTAAACACCAGTATTGCCGATAACAAACTGTTTTTTACCCGTAAACTATACTTAAAACAAAATATGATTTTTTAAAGTATTTTTCTCATGATTTATTTAAAAAATGAAAGACGAAAAACATTATTACAATGATTTTTGAAAACTCAGGCATTTAAGGGTTAAAGTTGTCTGGATAAAAGTCAACAGCAAACTGAATGTGGAATATAAAAACATTCAGTAATGTAGATTAAAAAATTGAAATTATATTAAATTTAAACCGATCGCGTCATCCTTAAAAATAATGAAATGGGTGGCGCCATACGTTTCATTTGCCAAGAAGTTTCACTTTGTTTAGTTGTGTAAGGTGCATGAAAATGCAAAAAATCACACATGCGAGTCATTTAGGGTCTCTTTCAGGCGATTTTAAAAGCGTTCCTGATGTTTTTGTTTAAGGGGTCTCAGGACTCTTAAAGCTTCAAAATTTATGAAATTTTAATTTTTTTAGATGTTCAACTGTTATTTTTTCTGAACATTTTAATGTAATTGTTACCTTGAAATTATCATTAGAAGAGAAGTTATGGCTTTTAGAATTATATCCGCCCAATAGCTGAAGTCGGAGTTTCCGAAACCTTGAAGTCATTTATTTCCAAATGAAGTTTTTATTTATAACACGCACGATATCTCAAAAGCTTCTGAATAATTTTTCATGAAGTTTTCAAAACATACGTTTCATCTTAGTCTGTATAAACGGAACCTAGAATTTCACTTTTATTGTAAAAAGAATATATTTTTAGGTGGTTATATTGTTGAAATTTTCAAAATTTTGCATTAGCTAAATACCACTTTATATTGAAAATATAAAAATGCTTTGAATACAAATTTATTTAGGTTCAGTGTAATTATTATCATCTGAAGTATAAGTGGGCACTAAAATTTTCATTCTAGTCGCAAAATTTATTTTGTAATCCTGGGCGTAATCTGTTATGCCGATTTTCTTCTCGTTCAATGCCTGACAGTTTAGAGCACCCTGTAAATGCTAATTCTGCATCTTGCATTTTTAAAAATATTTGAAATGAAAGAACATACTTATATCTTTCATTCCCAATTAAAATTGTGTCTTAAAATCAAATACATTTTAAGATATTAAATGTTGAAAATGGTCACTTTTTTCATTTTTTCCAATATTAAGAGTCATGAGATCTCTTAAGAGAATTGGGAATCTTCCTATGCTTTTATTGAGGCGTACTTCCGTTAAAATATTCACTGCTCTGAACAAAATGATCAGTATCAGTGTAATGTCTTGATGTGTTTTCGCCCATCACACTTCTGAATAAATGTTTTTTGGCAACCATCACAAATGAAGTGTTTTTTTAGCTCACAGGCTATCAAAACCTGAGAGCTTATGTGCCCGCATGTTCTCTGTATGTACGTAAAGCGATAACTCTTGATACAAATATCAGATTGGCTTCATTTTTTTTCTAGGTTCATTCTCATAAGGCGCTTCCCTGATTAGTTTTGGAGTTTCAGTGGTTACATATAAAGGGCGGTACTGGGGGCTGATCCCCCCTTAACTTAGACAAATGGGGTTTTCAGGCAGAATTATCAAATTTGCTTAAATTTTGTTATACCGTTTAATTCTGATAAGGCACTTCACTGATTAGATTTGGAGGTTCACTGTTTATAAAGGAGGGATCTGGGGGGAATACCCCTAAATTTAGATAAATGGGTTTTCTTATCCGATTTGCTTCAAATTTGGTATACCGGTTTATTATGATAAGGCGCTTCCGTGATTAGATTTGGAGGTTCACTGGTTAAGTATAAAGGGGACACGGGGGCTAATACCCCGTTAATTTAGATAAATGGGTTTTTCTATCCGATTTGCAGCAAATTGGGTATGCCGGTTTATTCTGATAAAGCGCTTCCCTGATGAGATTTGGAGACTCATTGATTAAGTATAAAGATGTGAAACAGGGGGGAGGGGGTAGTCCTTTCTTTAATTTATTTATCGAAAGGCCTTCTTTGAAGTAAGAGAATACAATTAGTGTGAATAGACTGTGAGCTTAATGCCATCAGTTTAACTGCGCACTTTTCTTTTTTATTCTAATAATGAAACTTCATTTGGCTAATCAGCACATACTTTCGGAAAAAGATCTTGTTGCGAGTATCACAAACATGAGGAGGTGTGTTTTACATCAATATCCGAAACATATTATCTTTGGATAAAAATGGCGATTAGATGACTGGAATGATCCATCCTGGTGATAAAGTTTTTACAGATAGATAAGTTATCACCTTACAAAGTAGTGTCTTGGCAACTAAATACTTGAACTAAAGCAATGACCCACTTAACAACTTCACTTACCAATTCTTTTTTTTTTTTTTTTGAAAAAACTGCAAAAAATCATTACATGTTTTGCATTTCATATCACAAAACATGGAAAACTGCCAATCCAATATTATATATAACTAGCTGTTTAACCCGTTCCATGCACGGGCATAATTTAATTTTTAAAATAACTATTCGATTTAATAAAATATTTTTCGACTACTGCGAATGTTTACTGAAATTTATCATGTTACTATGGCAGCAGACGATAAAACGATATCTTTGAAAAAAGGGGATAAATAGAATACAAAGTTTTGTTGATGTTTGTGATAAAATGTTTGCTTCTATTTTTAAAAAAATTGCAAATAAATGATTTTCGCAATTAAATAATCTCTAGTTATTTGCATGTGAGGTAAAAGAATTATCGTAATACCCGCTAAAGCTTTTTAGTATTGCAGCGTGGCGTACGTAATATATTTCATATTCGTTAAAGAACTCGCGCGATTACGGGTTGAACATAAAAAAAAAAAGGATTTCATTGTGAACTTTTAATTATGGGCAGCTGCTATAACGAAAAATGTTTCAATTTGATAGGAAATTGCTGTTAAATGGTGGTTTTTTTTATTAATTAAAAGTTAACTATAAATTATTTCGACTCCGGATTGCTTTAGTTGCCTCGGCCGTGTTTTAATACACATGTACAAAACATTTCACAATTCTGGCTTCCAAACTGTGGATTTGTATAGAATCACAGACAGACAAATTTTAATTTTTATATATTAGATTTATTAGATTACTTTAAAATATTTTCTTTCTTTTTAAACTTCAGGCCGAGTAAACACGTAATAAAACAAATTGTAGTGGCAAATTGTGCCACGCCCAAGTTTTCTCGGCATAGTAATTAATTGTAACATATACGAACCCGAGATAACTCGGGATAAACCTCAGGGTAGCGGTTAAACAAAATGGTGCACAGTCGTCCTCACCTAACAACAGCAGTCTACTAAATAATGTAATTAACTTGATTCTTGCAAATTTATGAAATTATAGGTGGAAGGCCGCCATGAAAACTTATAAACATATAGGACTGACTATTTAATTCAACAAAATTTTTAGAGAGTCGCGTGTTGTACGATTTAAAAGTATCCATATGTGTTATGTTGACTGGAAAAGCGCAACCGTGAAATGTCTAAAAGAATAATTTAAAAGCATATACGATGGGCAGTCAAAAAGTTCCCGGAATTACGTTGAACTTTCTATTACCACACTGTAGGTACACATTTACACAATCATCTTTAAAGTAGGTTCTGTCAGAACATATATACTTTCTCCACCGCTCCTGCCATTGCTGGAAAACACGATGAAAGTTCTGTTTAGGTATCTTTCCACATTGAGCCGTCACGTTGGTTTAAATGTCTTCTACAGTGCCAAAACGGTTACCTTTGAGGCGCCCATTTTGATCTTGGGGAAGAGCCAGTAATCATCATGCTTAGTGTATTATTTGTCTTCCCTTTGTAAGGCTAACAAAGTCTCTGAAGCAGATTTCCCCAATTAGCACATGAACTTAATGTTCGCCTTTTGCTCGAACTTTGCGCCCAATTGATCCCCAGACACTCATACATTCAGCTACACTGCCGACACACTGACTGTTAGGAATTCCGCTAGCAAAAAAAAAAAAAATATATATATAGTAGTACAGTACAAAGTCTAAAGTTCGGACTTTCCAGCGGCAATGTTCAAGAAAGGAGGAAAAAACAAAATTGTTGAAACGAAGAAACAAAACAAAAAAATGCAATTTAACAAATTACAACGACCATTTGGAAAATTATTTTTTCAAAGACTAAAATTTATCATATAAAAAATCGCACGGAGTTGATCATGCATTGCGTACGCGGTACGCCATGGATTACATTTTCGGTACTGTTAATTTTTAAACTTCTACGGAGCTGGTCTTTCATTACGTACGTCATGGATTAACATTCCTGGACCCATTTTAAATTTCATTCTTAAACTTCTAAACATCCCACAATATTACTTTTCACACCGTCGTATAGAGAAAAAGAAATGTACTTTTAAATGCAATTTGTTTGAAAGCTGTATCTCAATTTGTTTTTGAGTTATTAATTTCTTTTTGTAGTTATTATTACTTTTTGTCATAGTGGCAACAGAAGTATCTGTCTCTATTGAAAGTAAAGGGAAAATACAGATTACTGTATAGACCAATCAGAAAACGAATAAAATGAAGATTCAACCAATGAAACACTTCAGATATGTTTTTGATTTCCTACCCTGTCAGAGGACAATAACCATTTTTCCAAATGGTTAAAAAGATCTAGAGCACAGAAGCTGTATTATTGAATCAGAACTCATGTCTATGTAACATAAAAGGAAAACTTCTTAATGAGAAACCTAAGTAAGTTAGAATTTGTTCTTAAATTGTATGTTCCCTTAAATAAAGGTTTTTGTTTTACTTTTTATTTTATGATTTATTTAATTAAAATGGTTGTTTAATTTTGTTTTAATAACTGTTATATGCAATTTTTAATATATGAACGTCCTATTTTCCATTTTGAAGTAGTGAAATTTATTGGAAAAGCAATATTTTTCATGACCCAAAATTCGGAAAAATCCGAAGTTCGATCTTGATAAAGTCCCGAGGATTGCGGGCTTTAGATTTTGTACTTTAGTAAGCTGATTAATTATAGGGTAGTATTAAAGAGTTAGAACGAAATTCCGGGAACGTTTTAACTGCCTCTAGCATAACAAGTACTGAATTAAGCTCAAAGGTGCTTCGTTTTTTTCGGTAGCTTCAGGGCCCCGAGCCCAACCCTTCCCGCTTTTCGATGGCTTAACTGACAAATTTCCCTTTAAAATTTATCCGGTTTCAATTTTTCATTTTTTTTTCTTTTCCTTCCTGTTTTCCGCTAGAGAGTCTGGGCTAATGAGACGTAGGTAGGGACACACGGAACGACGCGCTCCGTGAATTCTGCGGCGGTCGACCCGACCGCTCTCTCCCGACTGCCACCGAGTCGAGCATTAAGCTCGAAGCCGCTTCGGTTTTTTCGGTAGCTTCAGGGCCCCGAGCCCAAACCTTCCGGCTTTTCGATAGCTTAATTGACAAATTTCCCTTTAATATTTATCCGGTTTCAATTTTTCATTTTTTTTTCCTTCCTGGCGTCCGCTAGGGAGTCTGGGCTAATGGGACGTAGGTAGAGACACGCGGAACGATAGGCTCCGCGAATTCTGCGGCGGTTGGCCCGCCCACCTTCCCCCAGCCACCACCGAGACGAACATGAAGCTCGAAGCCCCTTCGGTTTTTTCGGTAGCTTCAGGGCCCCAAACCCAACCCTTCCCTCTTTTCGATGTCTTTAAGGGGCTCCAGGACACATTTTAAAATAATTATTATTTATTGAGTTAAAACTTTTAATTTGTTTGTGATGGTTAGCCCTATCATTTGTAAACAAAATCACAAATGAAAACTCATCTTTTTTTTTTAATTAAAATTTCAATTTTATTAAAAAGTGGTGTCATTTAAAATCGTTATAACTCGAAATATTATTTGTAGAATTTCAATTATATTTCATTTAAATAAACAAAAATATATAAGTTTTAACTTTGATTCAGTATTTTTAAAAACATTAATTTAAATAAAATAAAAACACTTATGGTAAAAATTTAAAAAAAAAAGATGTGACTTTAAAAAAAGTCATATTTTCAAAAGTAAATATATTTTTTAAAAAATTAAAGGAAAACAATTGAAAAAGAGATGTTCCAAGTTTTAACTGCTTGTCTTTAACGGTTCTTGGCTTATAACGATTTAAATAGGAGAAAGGGTGAAAAAACCCATCATGAAGAAAAACGCATTTTCATAAGAAGTCGTTTCTGTGACAACGAAAAAGCTAGAACCTTAAAAGCTAGATTTTGAAAACAAACCGAAACGCAAAAATCAATATTTCCTGTTCTAATAAAGATAGAAAAATTTAAACGTCATTTTAAGCAGAAAAAAATAAAGAGAAATTTTTAATGTAATAAAATTTTTGTGTCCTCCTTAATTTATTCAATTTCCCTTTTAAATTTGTCCGATTTCAATTTTTCCAATTTTTTTTTCTTTTCCTTCCTCTAGAGACTCTCGACAAAGGGGTCACGGGCAGAGACCTCGGACAAACACGCTCCGCGAATTCTGAGGCGGTGTCCTCTAATAATAATGCATAAGACGAATAAGGCATTCATGTGCAAGTAAGTAACTGTGGATGATAGTTGTCAGGTTCTGAGGAACATATGCTATTAGCACAATGGTTATATATTATTTTCTTGCTTGTATATTATCTGTGTACTGGAAATTTTAAAGTAACACTCTTTTTCTTATCTGAAATTTAATCCGAGCTAGTGAGTTATACAGAGTAAATGAAGGAATGTAGTTTATGAATAGAGAGGGGTCCCTGCTATTTAAATGCATACCTGAGAATAGTATTGAAATTCATGTAAATAAACAAAAGGATCCGCTGAGGCCAGTGGTTAGCGTGTTGACCCTAAAATGAGAAGTCTGGCCATATGCTTGTGAGTTCGAAACCTGCACTTGAGCCGTTCAGTGCACAAATCGATTAACTCCATCCAATGAAAATGCTCAGCATAAACAGTTATTGTAACTCTAAAAATATTGTATCTCTATAATATTTTTTCTTGGGATATTTTGATTGAACTCATTTTCTTTTCATCAAAAGGTAACTCTTTTTATCACTGTATAAATACAGGGCGAATCAAAAGTCTTGCCCTGATTATAATAATCCATTACAAATTAACCGTTTGTATAACCTTTTCGGTCGCTGGGTACCCATACGGGACCTCTGTTCTTTTCCTTAAAAAAACTAAAATGTCAAATTTTTTTCATTTTCACATCACTTCTTAATAGCTGAATGTTTCTTGCGTTCAAAGCAAATGAATAAATGTCAGCATCTAAGCTGACACCCACTTAAAATAAATGTTATTTTCACCTCAGTTTACAAAGTGTCTAAAAATGCCCAAAAGACAGTATAACCCAGAAAGTGAGAAATTTTCATAAGTATTTAACTTCAACCTTTTTCAATAAAAAATTGAGGATTTGTAGATTATTGACTTGTTTAAAGCCCTTAAATTTGTGATTGCGTTAATTTAGGTTATTGGTTATTAAATGGATGTTTTAAGGGGGTTTGTAAATTTAGATCCCTATTTTTTAACCTAAATTACTAAGTGCTTAAAGGATCCATTTCAGAAAAGCTATTTTTTCTGTCATTTATGATGTCATTTTGTTTGGAAAAAAACAATGAATAAGCATTTGTATTATTATTTTAGCTTCGGAACTGAAGATGATAATATTGTAACTTGATGTATCATTGGATATGTTAGTTTCAATAGTTCTTTGTGTGACATAGATGGCGTGATTGCTCCTTCAAGAGTGACTCGGGGAATGAGGACTTTATAAGGAAGACATTTTCGCCGAAATGGCGTCGATTCAAGAGAAAGCTCAATGTGTGTCTTGGTTTCGCGAAATGCAATCGCTCATTAATATTCAGCGAACATTTCTATGTTGTCATGCATTCAAACCTTCTGATGCAAAATCAATAAACCGATGGTATGACAGGTTTAAAGAAACAGGTAGCGTTGCCTCACTTAGGCCTGCCACTTCTGTGCAGATCAGCAACGCTACCTGTTTCTTTAAACCTGTCATACCATCGGTTTATTCATTTTGCATCAGGAGGTTTGCATGCATGTCAACATAAAAATGTTCGCTGAATATTAATGAGCGATTGCATTTCGTGAAACCAAGACACACATTGAGCTTTCTCTTGAATGGACGCCATTTCGGCCGAAAATGTCTTCCTTATAAAGTCCTCATTCCCCGAGTCACTCTTGAAGGAGCAATCGCGCCATCTATGGCACACAAAGAACTGCTGAAACTAACCTATCCAATGATGCATCAAGTTATATTATTATACAAACTGTTAATTTGTAATGAATTATTATAATCAGGGTAAGACTTTTGGTTCACCCAAATATAGGTGCAGATTAGCGGTCGCCAGTCGCCACATGGCGACTAACTTTCAGCGTCTAAGTCGCCATGTGCGTTAAAGGGATGTCCCTTTTCTTCGAATTTTTCCGGCGATGTCGAAATTCCCGAAAATTTTCCGGGATATTTTTTATGTCCAAATTTTCGGAACCGAAAACCTTAAATTTTCGGAACAAGATCAGCATTGCAACAGTCTGTGGTAAGATTTTTTTATATTAAAGATACTTTTTCTTGTGCGTTCTTGAAAAACAAATGCTTGGATTGCATTTTGATTTTTATAATAAAAATAATCCCACACATTCACAAGTTTTATTTATATGTACTCTTGTATGACAAAAGGAAAATAAGAAATATTGTTTTCCTAACATTCCCCACCCCACTACCATGAATGCTTAGCTTATAAAGAAAAATTTTAGCCTGTATCTTTTCCAACTTTACCTTCTGACCGTACATAGTTTAAGATTCAAATTATACTTACCGTATATACTCGCGTATAGGTCGAGGAATTTCTGACAATTTTTGGCAAGAAAATTTGGGGGGATCGACTTATACGCGAGTCAATTAAAAAATAAAAAATAAAACTTCGAAAACTGCAAAATTCTGACTTTTTATGTGTATGAATAATAAAATATTAGAGAAAATATACAAATAATAATAAATTATCATTAAAAAATTTTTCAATGATTTATTTTTATTTACTTACTACTTTTTCGCATAGGCAAGTGAAATATTTGGTTTGATTTTGCGTAAAATTGAAGTAAAAAGGCTAGGGGGTCGACTTATACGCGGGTTTTTAATTTTTTGCAGAATTTGCATTGGAAAGTTAGGGGGTCGACTTATACGCGAGTATATATGGTAATTTATATCCAAATTAAAAGAATTGTGTGATTAAATTAAACTTAATTTGCACACATTTGATGTAATTAGTTTGTTTTGTTGTATATGTGCAATATATTAAATAAATTATTTTTCACTTTGAATATCTGAGTTTTTCTCCATGTAAAAGCTATTGATTTTATGCGTTTTTCAAACAATGTGGCGACTGGATTTTTTGGGTTTAAGAACCACTGGCTCCTTAAAAATTTTGGGAATCTGCACCTATACCTGTATATAGAAAATTTTCAATGTTCCTTTGTTAAAAAAAAAACGCCACTTAAAAGGGAGTTAGTCTGATTGTCTTGTGAATGCGTCACTCGATGACAAATTAACTTCGAAAGGATGAAATCTTCAAGGTTACCATCCGAAATTTGGATAAGTTCTTCGAATGATTTAATAATCTTTGAAAATCCCCTCTTTTTAAAAAGGTTTATAAAAAGTTAAAAACTATAAAAGCTTTAATGATGTTTTACTATTTCTAACAGAGTGAAATGAAAATATAGTGAGGTATGCAAAGCCGATACTAGGGGGTGCAGAGGAGGCATGTGCCCCGGGCGCCAGAACGAAAGGCGAAGGGGGGGGGGTTGCCAAATGAAGATTTTATTTGTCGTTTCATACAAAAATGTATACATATATGTTGCATTCTAGCAACATTGGATTGGCTTTATCGTTGAAATTGCCGTACTGGCTGTCACGATAGTAGTTGTGGATCACATGCAGCGATAATGGCGTAAAAGAAGTGGTCAGAACAGATAATTCGAATCTGTTATATTAGTAGAACGAATTGTTTAAATGCAGTTGTCGAGTGAAAACAATGGAATGCATCGTTCCGTGAAGTTTCCCCAGAAGAAATTGAAAACAACTCATAATCAACTAAGCACTTTATTAGAACATCTTTCAGAAAGTGCAGTTTCCACCAAGATAATTAGTCATCGTTCCGTAGTAGTAATTAGGGTTAAACAAAGTTCCAGATAATCGAATAACAGGACGGTGACCAGGGGGTGGATGAAAACTGGAAATACGACTCACATCTGCTGAAACACAGCGAGTATCAACTTTTTGTTCCCCACGTGTAAGGATACAAATATGACGTAGGTCGCGCTCTCAACCAATGAATAATTAAGAATGTCACGTCATATAAAGAGTGCGATCAGAACTAGCGGATGAATTTGGAGGAAAAAAGGATAACATCAGAAATGCGCGGGAAGTAAAAATGGAAGCTAAAAGAATAATCTCGACAGAAAAAAGCGCGGGAATGGAACATTTAATTTAAGAATACTAAAAGTGTAATATTTAAGCGATTAAGACAAGTGAGACATTAAATTAAAGGGAATTTAACAGAGTTAACGATAGAGATTATTTAAGGATAAGGATTTAGTGAATATAAAGTAGTAATTTAGAATAAGATAAGGAAATCGCGGAATTATTCTAATAATGTAACATATATATGTGTGTATGTGTGAAGCACGAAAAAACTTGCAAGATAATGTTAAACCTATGAGAGCGTTCTTTTCAAATTTCTGAAAGGGACAGTAACTTTATAAAAAAAAATCTGCAACCAAAATCGAAAAAGCAAACACCAACCCGGTTAGAATTCAATCTCAGCTGTTCTAAGCAAGGAAAAAATTCATTTAAAACAATTAATATTCAAGTGATTTTTTTTTAAAAGAACGCTGCCATAGGTTTAACATTAGCGATCCAATTTCTTCGCGTGACTAGTATAGCCTCTTAAAGCTCAAGCTAATGTTAATCCTATGAGTGCGTTGTTTACATATTTCTTACTAGAATTTTAATTATTGTTAAATGATTTTTATTTTTTAAGAATTTCTTTTTTCTTGTTTTGCATAGGGTACCTGCGGTCGATAAATTCTATTGTGCGTGTGAGGAGGGGGGGGGGGGGGCGCCAAAATCCATGTTTGCCCCGGGCGCAAAAAAGGCTAGTTTCGGCCCTGGAGGTATGAGATACTCTATTTCATTAGACTAGCTGACCCGCCCGGCGTTGCCCGGGCAAAAACTGTGCCGGGACTGTCATTGAAAACTAACACTGGAGTGGACTTCGAAAAAAAAATCACCGATTAATATTTATTTGGCACAGATGTCATATACACATCCATAGTTATGCTCCGGAACGTTTAATCAGTATTTTGGGTTTCAAAAGCAACGCATTCGTCCATGCGACGGTTAGTAATCCTATTTTGGCGATCGCTTATGCTCTGTGTTTGACGCCGTTGTCGATCCAATCTATTTCCATTTTCTCTTCTTAATACGGCTTCTTGTTCGCCTTCGAGCATTCGCCGAGATCTTTGACGGGCATTTCTAACGGTATTGTGAAGTTCTATAATTGCAGCGAAAGAGAGAACGTAAATAAATAAATGCGAATCGTAAGTGAATAAACCGGATTTACCTCCGCCTAAATCCTGCCAGATGACTTTAACACAATAACCAATGAGATGCGTTTCTCGGGCGTTGCCATTAAACAATAACAAATAGCGATTTCTGTGCCACGTACGTTAGCGTAATTTATAGATGATTATGTATGTAAGCTTTAAAATTATTCTACAGTGTCATAGAAAATAATTTAGATATACTATGTTAAGCGTTTTCAATCTTACAAAATCTTTCTGTGTTATACGATGTGTATCCAAATTAAAAATCGGCATAGCCAGCTAAAATAATTCGACTATATTATACTTTATTGGTAGCCATTTCTATGAATGCTATGTAAAATATTAAAAGACGTCTCAAAAAATAGACGATTCATTAAGAGTACCTACTTTCTGAGTTATTTTCCGCAAAATACGGAATTTATTTTAATTAGTATAATATATACAATAGTGTTTTATTATTTTATGCCAATAGCATGTATCATTCATCATTTAAAATTTGTATTAGCCTATGAACGTTGATAAGTTATCTATTTCAAGAAAAGGCTTAAAACCGCGATTGGATTACAAAGCAAGTTAATGTTATTTGAATAACAAAATAATAAGTAGAGCTTCAGAAGAGTAAATTTCCATTTCATGAAATAATCCTTAATGATTGATTCAATCATTTTAATTAAACTTCACTCATAAAGCTAAAATTTAGACACTCCCTATAGATAGCGAGGCAACTGCACAGACCATCCCCTCATCGATTGCACGACTGAAGTTCTAGGATTAACCAGAACTCGTTTAGCCTATTAAAATATAATTGGTCTGTCAAGGCCGATCTCAGTGGAAACCACCTGCAGATCCGATTTGATTGGTGGATCGGTGTTTTCCTGCACCCTAAAGATATGAAAACATGGAAGATTGAGAGTAAGAAAATACAATGATAAACCTAAAATCGGGTTTGCAGGATTTTTTTCCACCGAGATAGGACTTGGCAGGCAGACCCGTTGCATTATAATATGCGAATCGAGTTTTAACTCAGCCTGGAATTTCATGTTTGAAATAGAATAAATCGCATCACGTTTTAAAACATGCTATAATCTTGTAAAAAATGTCAATTTAAATAGTTAATATCACCTTCAGCAGCTCAATATTGCGTGATTTTAACTCAGTATTAAAAAAAAATTGTACCTGTGAATATTTGTTCTAATTAAATAATTTTTTTAGAATAAATTGTACAAATCTTTGTTTACGTTAACTAACGTACAGTTAAACCATAAAACGCAAAATCTATAGTAA
This sequence comes from Maratus speciosus, assembly GCA_963932465.1. NCBI lineage: Eukaryota > Metazoa > Arthropoda > Arachnida > Araneae > Salticidae > Maratus > Maratus speciosus. The sequence continues at coordinate 86,737,700 of OZ010794.1, forward strand.
AATTTCAATAAAAATTAAATTACAGGTACTTAAAATAGGTAGAGGTTATAAAGATATATAAAATACAATTGAAACCAAAATTTTAAGTTTCTATGTTACTTAGTTTTGGAAATAGGAGGCGCCCCATGTCAAAAAATATCTGAATTGAGTAAAATGACTTTAAAGTTCGAATTGACCTTGGTTTGGATAGGTATTGCACCACCTATTTTATCATAAAACCGCTTTTAATGGAGGATATTCCAAATATGGTTTCGAGACTGAAAAAAGTCACGTGATACCGGTAATTTACCCAAGGAACTTCTAACTGATAAGAAGGGAAGATGCTACTGCTCTGCCTGATGAACTGTTTCATTGGCTAGCGGGGATTTACATTACACGTCTGCGGAGCCTTCCCTTCTTTACGCTAGACGTTTTTACCTTGATCACGTGATCAAAACGCAAATGGAATATCCTCCATTGGAGTATCGTCCTATTTTTTGTTGTTGTTGTTGTTGTTGTTTGTTTGGTAACATGTTATTCTTTCATAATAGACAACAAAAAAATGTTTACTTTATAAAGAGTTTTAAGGTGATCTCCCCCTTAACTAAGACACTATCAGGAATCATTTTTTACAAGTTCATACACTTCCCTTTCTTTAAACAAAACTTGACATGCTCGACATAAGAGGTAATGTTTCTCCTTTAAACATTCCTATTGCATTCCGCAAAGTGATGGCTATTGCAAATGTATTTCAATCTTGCATTTTCACATAATGTGTCGCTGAATTCTATAGCTATACTAAACTATCCATATAATAATTACTAGAAAACAGGAATTCTGCTTTTTCAGAATTCAGTGTCGCCCCCGGTGAAAAAAAAATGTATATATAGTCCAAGAGCCGACAGCATAAAAACCTATGTTATCAAGCACAAGTGAAAAAAATCTTTATTTTATGGAAGAGTAGAAGTAGGGGAATCTAATGATCCATGTCTGCCGGAAGTGAAGTGGTGCGTAAGTCAAAAAAATTAATACCACTAGTGGTTCATTCGTAGGTTTATCATTGTGTTTTCCTGCTCCCAGTCCTCCATGTTTTCATACCGTTGTTCGTAGGACAAACACAATGATAGACCTGCGAGTCAACCACTGGTAGTATTAATTTTTGGTTTATGCCCCACTTCACTTCCAGCAGACATGGATCATTAGATTCCTCTACTTCTACTCTTCCATAAAATAAAGGGTTTTTTTTGTTGTTTTTGATAACATAGGTTATTGTGCTGTCGGCTCTTAGACCAATATATATAGATAGTACAAAACATATTTCAGTTTTAAGACTTAAAACACACGCTTATATTTTATATAAAATGACGTCATCCGCATCCGCTGAAGAATTTCTCATTTGGGATCCATTCTTAAGCAACATCTACACTTCTACAGTAAAGTACGCATAGGACGTCACTATCGCAAAATAATACACAAATGCAGCAAAAAGATGCCGTCAGTCAAGAAACTCGACCAAAAAAACGGCTAATGATTCATATGCCTTCATTTGTTTGTAACATTAATATAGGTACTTAAAATTAAATATGGTTTAAAATAGCTCCATGTTTTAACAGAAATCATTCGTTTATATTTTTTCAAAAATAGCATATATTTTAATTAAACTTTTTTTCAGTTTTTATGAGAAAATGGCAACAAAATAATATAATTGCTATTTTGAAACTATTTTTTTATTATTTTCTACAGAAATGGAGTACTTGAGTTGCCAAAATTAAACGAATGGCGTTAAAAACTACAAAAAATTAAAATCTCAAAAATAAATGGAAATCATTTAAAAAAAATTTCTTTACATTATTTAAGCCATTTTTGTAATTGCAAGTGTGTATCTAGGACCAACAGTTGCGAAAATAAAGGTCCGTCTGGTTATACGTGCAAACACTGTATAATTACGAACGCACCTAACAATGAGAATAAAGTTTATAAATTAAGGCTTCTTCTAGTTTTATGTTGTTCTACATTTAAAATATTCAAACTTGTTGACGACTGTTACAATTTGTTAGTTCCTAAAATGTTTTTTGCAGCACAAATCGCCTATTTGGAAATACTTTCATTTATTTCTGAATTTTAATTTCCGTTTATAGAGTCACATTCAATATAATTTTTAAATAGAACTTTTAATTATGTAATTTTAATTTTTCAATTAATTTTCAGCAGTGAAATTAACCTCGAAATTATTGAATATTTAATCAACGTGCTCATGAAGACTATTCCATCTTGTACCGCAGTGACAGTCTTACCAGCCTATGTGAATGAGAGATGTTAAGCTGGTAGACCGGAAGCCGGCAGCACAGACGATCACCTCATCGAGCTCACGGATGAAATTCTATGATTAGTCAAATCTTGATTCGCATATTAAAACGCAATCGGTCAGCCAAGTCCTATCTTGGTGGAAAACCCGATTTTAGCGGCTGACTCGTAGGTTTACCATTGCGTTTTCCTGCACCAAAAGGTATGATAACATGGAGGACTGGGAGCAGGGAAACTCAATGGTAAACCTACGAGTCAGCCGCTAAAATCGGGTTTTCCACCAAGATAGGACTTGCCAGATCGATTGCGTTTTAATATGCGAATCAATATTTAACTAATCCTAGAATTTCATCCGTGAACTCGATGAGGTGATTGTCTATGCTGCCGGCTCCCGGTCTATGGGCATCGTCCTCGTAGCTTAAATGGTAGAGCACTTGGAGCGTTATTCCAAGGGTTCCCGGGTTCGATTCCCGGCTTGGACATTATTCAGTCTATTGGTTCTACTCTTAGTTAGCAATGTGATAAATCACGGTTTAAATATCCAGACCTTTTAATTGTTAATTAGTGTAATATATAATTAAAGTCAGTAAAAATTGTATTAAGAGCTCAGAGAGATAAAGGTGGTCAGTGACACTATCATCCTTTTGAGGAAACATCTTTTGAACCATTTTTATCAGCTAAAATTACAACTTTCAGTGTCTAATGTCTCATTTATCCCTTCAAATCACTACAAGCATTAGGTTGTTTTTTTGGGTTTTTTTTTCAAAATAGTGACTTAACAGAGGGTTGAGGACCCTTGCTTATTTTCAAACATAGGATTAATTCATTTTTTTTTTATTTTGTTACATACAACCTTTATCATCTGAGCGCTTCCTATGTATAATTGCCGTAAATATTTTTTAAAAAGCTAGCTATTTATTGAACATGAAATGTTGGAGGTGCATCTTCCGTGATCGGGTCTGCCGCTTACCGTTCCGGGGTCGTGTTGGTTTAAGACGGTATGTTACTTTTAACGAAAGATCGTCAACTTCAGTTGGAAAGTGTCAATCTATGCGCGGCCCAAAGTTTTTCTACAAGTTAATTTAATATAAAATCAGTCAGTATTTTACAATTTTTTTCCTGCAAAATAGCTCAACTTCTTTATTTTGAAATCAACTGTACCAAAATTAAAAAAAAAAAAAGAGCAGCAGGAGTTTATTTAAACTTTGCAGGAAAACTATAGCGATTACCCTAGGTCACATAGATTGAAAAAATTGCATTTTTCCATTACACACATTTTTTTTTATGGGTGCTCAGCGGGGGAGGTGAGGGATGCTCGAGGTACCTATCAACGCGGAATGGTTCAGGGATTGTTGATAATGATTTTGGAAGGGGAAAAATTAGTCATTAACAGAGATATTAATTTAAAAAATGCGACGTTGTAGCTTCCCGATTACGACCTCCTTTCGTAAACATTTGGCACAATGCCAAGTTTAAACTTCGTTGGACGAAACACTTTCTCCGCGAGTCGATCTCGCCTTTGACCGATTATTTTAATTAGCAAAAGACGTCATCGTTAACTGACCGAACTCGATAGTAACAAGGGAAAAGTCATGCTTCAAGCATAGATTACAAAACACTTTCCAGCACATTCAGAATATTGCAACATAACTGCACAGTTTAATAATTTAAAGTATTATGTCTCATTCAACCCTATGGAAATGCGTAACACATTTGAAAACCCAATTTCAGCTGTTCCCATCTACAATCGGAACATTATTCTAATTCTTTCAGTAGCCCTGTATATAGATTTGCATCAATTAACTACATGCATGCCAAAATAGAGTTAAGTTAAGAAATACATACATACATTAGTTGAAATTTCCGCTAAAAAGGAGAATGGCACGTGAATTTTTTTATGCAGCCCTGTATAGGAGGTATAGAATTCATATACAACATATACATAATGCAAAAAAAAGTTTAATTTAAAAGCGCATGCCGAAATTGAAAACTCACTTCCAGCCATTACTCCTTAAAGGCAGTACTGTAATCGATTTCTTCTGTGTGTTCCTGTAAATGAACAACAAATGCTGTGAATGTCCTATTCTATCTTAATTATTTTATAGTGAAATATTCAGTTATTTATATCAGTTTCAATCCATTTCAAATAGCGCCCTGTCAGTAAAATACTCTGCAAACGACCCCTTCCCTATACCTAATGTAATGGAATTCTTTTGAGTGCTCCTGTCAATGAAGTATTCATCCCACATACTTCCTACACAATACCAAACATCCTTAGGTGACCCTCAGTAACGTTTATCCATTGCATGAAAATCCGATCATAATTACGGGAGTTAGAGCGTGGACAGACGGCCAGCCAAACCGAATGCATGAACACTTTTCAATTTTGTTTTAAAGTGTTAAAAATTAAGTTGAATATTTTTGTAATAATGTATTACGTAAACTTAGTTTTAAGATTTTCAGTTGTCTGCTTGACGTCTGATAGTTCTAAATCAAGCATCCTCAATTTTACAACAAAAATTGCATAACCTATTTAGAAGGCTTACAGATTTCATACAGAGCTTTAGTAGTTTTGAAACGGGATATTTTTCGTGAGTTTGTGGATGTAAAACTTTTACTAATCCTATTATTTTATGTTGTCAACATCTCATTTTCTATGCCCTTACAAAATGAAGAACAATGAGGTAGATATCTGCTCGAGTCAATTTTCTTTCACAGCACTCGGGCCGGGCCTGGTCTTCACTCTCTTCCGGCCGGACCCGGGCCATACTTTTTTGTGAAGTCACGGGCCGGGCGGCTCTAACTTATTTTTTCTGCACAGAGCCGGGACTGGTTTCATTCCTAGTCTTCACGGCCCAAAATTTTCAGACCTAGTTTTGACCAGCTCGTATGAAAATCACTGTCTCAGCGTGGTCTGGTGCATTCAAAGGTCAGTACAATTAGGCCTGGCCCAAAAATTTTTGAAAATGCATACCCTTTTAAATCGCCATTATTCTACACTTAAACATTAAAATTTATTCTTTTTAAAGAATAGTAGATTTCTACGCTAAATTAAAATATAGTAAAACGTGTGAAAAAGAATCTACCTAGGACAAGAACCCTGTTTTAAACTCAAAAATGTGTTGATCATGCAAAATGAATATACTAATACGTAAGAAAAGAATGCATAATACAATTACACTCACTAAGAAGGGAACTTGTCTATAACGCATATCCCACTCCCCCTTTTCTATACAATTCCATCTTAGAAGATTTTACTGTATAGCATTTTTCAGATTTTTAACTCTTCAATACATGGAATATGGATTAACAATATGAACGATAACTGGAACATTTACATACAAGAAATAGAGATTCATTAAAAAAATAAATATCGCAGCACATCTATAAAAATGAAGATTATAGGGGAGATTTGGGAGAGTTGATCCCTAGGGAGACTTGATCCTTAGGTCTAAAACCAGAGAAAAAATGCTGTTAAGTCTCTGAAACTGGAAACATTAATAAAGTGATTCCTTATCAATAGATCTAGCAACATAATTTCATTCAGCCATTTTTATTTTTGTTGTAAGAAAGGAATCTCTGTTTTCTTACAATCAAACTTCTTTTTGAGTAGGTAGTTTGTGTTTCATATTTTTGCTAAATATAACTAAATTATTTAATGTTATTGATATAATATACTAACATTCCTTACTGCTTAAATGTTGTTATTTAAATCTTGTACAGTTTCTTTATTTTTGATTTAGCCACTTTTTTCCCCAAAAATGCACATTAGGGACACTTGATCCCTGTTGTATGGGGAGACTTGATCCTGGGGATCGAGTGTCCCCAAACCAAAGTTAAGCTAAATTAATCTTAAATTTTATTAACCCCCCACTTCTCATTGTGACATTTAGATATTATCTGTATTAGTTAGAATGTGGTAGCCTTGATTTTAGATAGTTGACAAAGATAAAAAGTTAATTGTGGCTGCATATGATTGTTAGAAAGCACATAGTGGATTATTGCGCCTGTGAGACATACGTCTAACTTTGCAAAATTTTTACAACACTTCGTAAAGAACGCAAGATATTATAATCAAAACAGTAAAGTGTTAATCATAATGAATAATCATGATAACCATATAAGCATTGAGAGTTTGAATTATGCCAAAGAAAATGGAAAAATTGTTAAAAATATCATCGCACACTTCTCACAAACTGCAGCCTCTGGATCGTACTATATATGGACCACTTAAAAGATATTTTAATATGGCTGCTCAAGGCTGAATGACTAATAATCCTGCTCAAAGGACAACAATTTATCAAATTGCTGAACAGGTCGGAATTCCCTATCCTAAAGCCATGATGACAATTAACATAATAAATGGCTTTTAAATCACTGGAATATATCCCTTAAATAGGAATTTCTGAAGATGATTTTTTATCATCTGCCGTCTCAAATCAACCATTAACTCCAACAAGCAGTAAAAAAATTACAGTTAAACCAGAAGACAAACAAGTCTTCCCTCAAGTTTCTTTGCCAAAAATGGGAAAATCTAAAGAAGTGAAAACAGGGTGTTCAAAAATTTTGACAAGCACACCAACTAAAAGACAGAATGAAGAAGAAATACAAAATCCTCAACTGAATAAAAAACAAAAATCGAGAAAAATTCATTTCATCTCAAGAAAAAGTAAAAACACTAAAAATGAAAGACCGAATCTTCAGAAAGTTATAAAAGTAGTTATAGTGTTTACGATTCGATCAACCCAGATCCAGTTGATGAATATTCTGATGAAATCATTTAAGATACAAAAAATTTGTCGATTGATGAAAATGACTTTGTCATTGTGCAATTTCTGGAAAAGAAGAAAATTAGTCATTTTGTATGAAAAGTTTGAAAGAACATTTTATCATCTGAATGTGAAATTAATTTTCTAACAAATCGAGGACATAATTTCGACCAATTTATTTATTTAGAAAATGTTGACAATAGTGTTGTGGACAATGATGACATTGTCAAAAAACTACCCAAACCAATTATACTTGGTGGAATTCTTCAAGCTGCAATAATTTTAATATTTACAATTGATTTTTCAAACTTTAAAAATGTTTTTGATCATTATTTGTGTTTTTCTCCCTTTTAATTGTTAGTCAACAATAAATTTAATTTCTACTACTTAATTTGAATTATTTCAATGCATCTGTTTCAAGGATCAAGCCTCCCTTGGCAAGGGATCAAGTCTCCCTGCAACTGGGGAGACTTGATCCTTTTTTTATTTTTTGGAAAACAATTTATTTTTATTTTGAAAATGGTTTTTCAAAAATAAAAAAAATACTACAACAAGAAAGATACATGAGCCTTTAATAATAACTGGAAACATTTAAAAATTTTGTTTTCTCCAAAATAAAAATTAAAAACTGAAAAAGGGATCAAGTCTCCCCTAAACATGAAAAAAAGTTAAGATAAATATTTTTGGTCAGAACTGCTCGTACAAGACAAACTTGTAGCCAAATCGACGTAAAAATCAATGTTTTGTAGAAATTCACTCGGGCCGGGCTTGGGCTGAGATTTTAATTTTTTCCGGGCAGAGCCCGGGCCTGGATATTCCTGCCCGTGCAAACCTCTAGAATGAGGTGTCATTCGAGAGATTTTTGAACCAGAATCTGACATAAAACACGCACATTTCGTTACAGTATGCATTGTATTAAAAATTGCCTTTCATTAAAAATTAAATCAGCATTATTTTCATAAAAGGTCTTTCTCAGTTCAATGTTACCACAAAAATAAAATACAGCTTTATATCATGCTCAGGAAGGATCATTAAAATTTAAAAAGTTGGAAATTGTACGTCAAACGTGCCTAATGAGAGGAGTTACTACAAATAGTTTTATAAATATACAGATCTTGATGCAACAGCTGTTGCACTCTTATGCAAAAATGCAGGAATACAAAATTTATTAGGATTCAATATATTAAATACATAATACGGAAATAATTAGACTCCGTGTTAAATAGGACGTAATCAACAAGCCAAACCTAGAAACATGACCTATCATGGAATATCATTGAATTAATTACGTAGGATAGGATTTAGTAGAATGAAGAAAACTTTTATTATTATTATCTTTCAAGTTCCGATTCGATTTTCACAAAATTTGAAATGAATCGACAAAATTTTCCAACGATTATATAAATTAAATTTCAAACCATTCGGTTGTGCACATTTGCGATGATATATGCAGACAGACAGACCAGATGACGATTATAAGTGCAACTTATTTACATAAATACGAAATTTCCCCATAGACATAATGTAATGGAATACTTTTGAATGTCCCTGTAAATGAAATATGAGCGTTACGTACTTTATTTTCAATACCGAACATGGCATAGTAAATATCAATAAGATATCCATTGCAGAGCAATCCAACTGTATTAACGCAAGTTAGAGTTCGGGCGGACAAACAGATAAACCGAATTGTTAAACATTTTCAACAATGTTGGAAAGTGTTAAAACGCATAATAGGTTGAAATTTGGCTTTTAGAAATTTATACCGATAGATGGCAGCATACTCTAATACTTTTGCACAGCCCTGTATTTTATCTACTATCTTTATATACATGCCACTGTTTAGCTAAAATTTAATTACGACTAAAACACTCTTAAATCTAGTGAAATCACACTTCCACGGATGGATTATCTTCCGTAGACTTCCGTGTATCTAATTCTTTGCGTGGCCCTGTATACCATTTTTTATATATTATATAAACATATCTTTGGTATACTAAATATAGTGCAGCGTAAAAATGCACAACTCATTTAAAAACCACCTTTAAGCTATTTTCGTTCATACTTTGTAACACTTACGAATTCTTTTGTGTTATTCTGTATATGATCATGTGTATGACGACATGTTTCTGAACAGCTTTCTGATATAATACACTTTAATTTTGTTACAGTACGTAACTTGATAATAAAAAAAAATTGCTGGATAGGGGAGAGTGGGAAGGACTGGGACACTTTTTACAAAAATAAGAAAATCAACTTTGACACAAAACAAAAATTTCGAATTATAGAATACAAAATGAAACACTTTATAATAGACTTGAACATTATGTAAACATAATTTGCTTTTAAAAAAGTTATAATTAAAGAAAGTGCGAATTTCAAAATGTGTCCCATACCTCCCCACTAACAGGGAAGAATGGGACAGCCACAAAACAAAGTATGATAAGCCACAAATAGTCTAGTTTCGGCTACGTATACAGTGTAACAAAGATTGTGAGTTGATAATGTATGCCCCACACTATTAAATTCCAGTATCTTCATCAGCGGAAGGAAAATTTAAGATGATCAATCACAGTTCACAGATGACATTAAAAAATCTTTATTTCAATTTATTTCATTTTGAAGTACTGAATATATTATCAATGTTTAAATTAATAATTTACCCTCTAAAAATATTTTCATATTAGCAATTTACATCCATCTTATCAAAAAAAAGGAGTTGGGCTTATCCCATTCCTCCGTTACTGGCATGTCCCAACCCTCCCCACTTCCTTCTTTTATGTTAAATTTCGTGAATAAACTAAAATGATGCTTTTAAGCTTAGTTTAAATTATGGATACCATACAGTATAATGTTCCGTAAATAGGGAAGCTATTTCACCTACTCATAAACAAGCCATTAATATACAGAAAGCATAAAAAGTATAGGAAGCCAATTTACTTTTGATTCTTGAAATAATCTTTTTTATACAATTGCAAGCTTATGCAGATGAGCAACACTTTTCAACTGAAGATTGGGCTACCCTTCCTTCATCTAGTGTGCGATGGATAAAATGTTTAGAATGATACAAAAAGAGACCTACTGTCCCATTCTGCCCCACTTTCCCCTATATATTTTATTTCCGGTGTCAACTTCGTTTTTTTATGCACCTAAAAGACGTACAACGATGACAGAGGTATTATACGACACGTTTCTGAACAGCTTTGTGACATAGTACACTCCAATTTTTTTTAAAGTACCGTTGCTTAGTAAAAATAAAATGTTGCATAATAAAAATGAACGGAAAAAAGTATGACAACAGTCTAAGCTGTAAATGCTCTGCAAACTGAGCTAATCTGAACAAATTTTGGAACCATCCTTAACCCGGAAAACTTTGTAGAGGATGAAATCTGGTTTGATAGCCAAGAATTCGAACCCTGTCCCGGACTCTTTATCGCTTCATTGGAAAATTGTAATTTGTTTACAATCAAAATATTTCTGTTTAAATCAATAAAGTGTATCTATATTAGCGTAAATATTTCAAAAGTAATTACATGACAAACTGCATATAAATACTGCTGTCAATAAATAAACAAAATAAAAACGCTCAGATATCTATATGCCAATAAAAAATTTATCTGGAATAATTTTAAGAGATTTAATTCGAATTAAGGAATTTCTGTTAATAATGTCGCATTTGTTTCCGTGTTGCTTTAAAATTTAATTCATATTTGACAAGGGTATAAGCATAAAAATAAATCGGTTATTTTTAAACAAATATGAATAAAATAGGGGAGAGTGGGGAGGAATTTGGACACTTTTTACAAAAATAAGAAAATCAACCTTGTTAAACATAAAACAAAAATTTAAATTTATAGAATACAAAAGGAAATACTTTCTAATTTCCTCGAACAATATAGAAACATAATATGCAGAAACAATTTTGTAATGAAAGAAATTGTAACTTTCAAAATGTGTCCCATACCACCCCATTAACAGGGAAGTGTGGGACAGCTATAAAACAAAGTATAATTAGGTACAAAGAGTCTAGCGTCAGTTAGATATGCAGTCTAACAAAGATTGTAGATTGATAATGTACAACTATAACCACACTATCCCCACACTATCAAATTCCAGCACCTTCATCACTGGAAGGAAAATTCAAAATTCTCAGTCACAGATGACATAAAATTCATCAGTTTAATTTATTTACATTTTTAAGCAAATGAATATATTATCAGTGTTATAATTAACATATTGCGCTCTTAAAATTATTTGCTTATTAGAAATTTACATTCATCTTATTAAAAAGAAGGAAATTGATGTCTCATTCCTCCCATTGCTGGCAGGTCCTCCCATTCCTCCCAATACCCACTTTTACGAGGGTGGTCAATAATTATTGTCCCTGACCTATAAGCATTATTATCCCCCCCCCCACCCCCCCACACACACAAAGTTTCCTTTCACGATAATGCACTTCTGCCACCAATGCTGTAAAGCCACTGTACCACTAGATTTAAAGGTTCATTGGTTAAGTTTAAAGGCTGGAACAGGGGGCTTATATCCCACTCAATTTAGATAAATGGGTTTTTCATGCAGAATTGAATTGCCTGAATTGATTCAAATTTGATATGCCGGTTTATTCTGATAAGGCGCTTCCCTGGTTATATTTGGAGGTTCATTGGTTAAGTATAAAGGGAAGGGATGACTTGATGACAGCTCATTGTTCGATTTTCTCTATTTTTCAAGCTAGGTGCCACCTCTCACACCTAAAACAAAAAAATACGCATCTACGGTTCTGAAATTGAGCACATAGGCTTCTAAGACATTAGGCTTCAATATTCCATAAACCATCGCAGTACAAATATTTTATTACACACTCGGGACAATAGTTATTGAACCACCCTCGTATGTTAAACTTCACCCTTAACTTGTGAGGTGGTGTGTTTTTCACCCCCAGAGAAATTTAAATTCTGAAATATTGCATTTTTGCATTACTAGATGGACTGTACACTTACTGTACTCATTCAATTGTTTTTATACAATGCAAAATTCACACGAAATTTTCTTATTTTAATTCGTTAAATTTTGTGGAGTGCACAAGGAATCAAATTTTGGGGTTGCATACACCCCCACCTTTTCACTTACGTTTTAAAAGAAAAACCTTAGCACTTAATGATTAAGATATTTAAAAAAAGTTAGAAATGCCAATGTAATTTGGTTCGATTTATTGTCTACAATTTTCTACATTTTAATACAATCTTCTAAGAATATTCATTATTTTAAAGCACGTTTGTGTTATACGGGTTCATGAGAAAACGTAAATAAAAAGCAATGAAAGAAAAAATACGTGAAATAAATAAAGTTTTGCACTGCTGCATTTAACAGAAAATCTATCTTGCTTAGATTATGGCTTTTAGATTTTCAAATATGTTATAAACACTCATTTTAAAACATAAACAACATAAACATTAAACTATTTCAATTAGAAATTATACACATTCATAAGAATTTTTGATTCAAAATTTCTGTACCTTTACGCGGACATTTTAAACTGAAATACACTGAATAAATTAAAAAATTAACTTACAAATTAACTTTATGAATTTATAACTTCATAACAATGGTTGTATTAATCCCACATTAAATTTGAAAACATTGCTTTAGTCAATATCCTATTTACGACATACTCGATTTCGATTTAATGGAGGATATTCCAAGTATGGGTTCGAGGCTGAAAAAAGTCACGTGATACCGGTAATGGAGGATATCCCAAATATGGGTTCGAGGCTGAAAAAGTCACGTGATACCGGTAATTTACCCAAGGAACTTCTAACTGATAAGAAGGGAAGATGGTACTGCTTTGCCTGATGAACTGTTTCATTGGCTAGCGGGGATTTGCATTACACGTCTACGGAGCCTTCCTTTCTTTACACTGGAAGTTTTTACCTTGATCACGTGATCAAAACGCAGATGGAATATCCTCCATTTACCCAAGGAACTTCTAACTCATAAGAAGGAAAGATATTACTGCTTGGCGTCATGAACTGTTTCATTGGCTAGCGGGGAATTACATTACACGTCTATGGAGCCTTCCCTTCTTTACGCTAGAAGTTTTTACCTTGACCACGTGATCAAAACGGAGATGGAATATCCTCTATTACATAATCTTTAACATTTTAACATCAGAGTATAGCGACTAGAATACACAGTGGGGAAATCGGCTATCCCTGTAATACATAAAAAAGCGCTAAAATATTGTATCACTTAAATGTGCAACGATGCTGCTGCAATATGCTGATCGCTGCGATATCTGCATGATATTTTCTACAACTTCAAGATATTGCTAGTCTATACAATGTAATACGAGTAATATGAAAATCCTGCAGATTTAGCTGCGATCGACACTTTGGATTTTAATAGTATCGTCGCACATTTAAGGGATACAAATTTTTAGCACTGTTTGGATAGCATATTTCCACACTAAGTATTCTAGACGCTGTAATCAGAGGCTTCACAAAACCAAATCTCATAAAGTTATTCTCACGCATGCTACATTCATTCTATATTTTGTCATACATTGCAACAGAACAAAGAACCTTATTATCAACTCTGTCGTTAAATATCGATACCAAAGATAGTCGTTAGCTTCCATGGCAACAACACTTTTCCTACATACTGCACCAGACTCTAAACGCTGTCGTTATGCATCTTGATGTCCAAAATGGGATTGTTTCCATAGCAAAAATACTATAGCGACTAGAATATATAGTGTTGAAATCGGCTATCCCTGTAATACTTTAAAAACGCTAAAATATTGTATCCCTTAAATGTGCAACGATGCTGCTAAAATATTAAGATCGCAGCGACATCTGCACGATATTTTCTAAAACTGCAAGTATATTTCTAGTACAGCGTCTAGAATACCAAGTGTGGAAATATGCTATCCAAACAGTGCTAAAATTTTGTATTCCTTAAATGTGCGACGATACTGCTAAAATGCCAAGTGTCGATCGCAGCGACATCTGCGAGATTTTCGTATTACTAGTATTACATTGTATAGACTAGCAATATCTTGCAGTTGTTGAAAATATCCTGCAGATGTCGCTGCGATCTGCATATTGCAGCAGCATCGTTGCATATTTAAGGGATACAATATTTTAGTCCTTTTTAGCTCACAGGCCATCAAAGCCTGAGAGCTAATGTGCCCGCCCGTTCTGTATGTATGTACGTATGTATGTACGTAACGCGATAACTCTTGATAGAAACATCCGATTTGCTTCAAAAATTTTTCTAGGTTCATTGTGATAAGGCGCTTCCCTGATTAGTTTTGGGAGTTCATTGGTTAAGGATAAAGGGGGAAAAACGGGGTTAGTCCAACCCCTTAATTCAGATAAATGGGTTTTTCATGCAGAATCATTCGATTTGCTCCGAATTTGATATACCGGTTTATTATGTTAAGGAACATCCCTGATTAGTTTTGGGAGTTCATTGGTTAAGGATAAAGGGGAAAAGGGGGGTTAGTCCACCCCCTTAATTCAGATAAATAGGTTTTTCATTAAGAATCATTCGATTTGCTCCGAATTTGGTATACCGGTTTATTATGTTAAGGAACTTCCCTGATTAGTTTTGGGGGTTCATTGGTTAAGGATAAACGGGGAAAAGGGTGGTTAGTCCACCCCCTTAATTCAGATAAATGGGTTTTTCATGCAGAATCCTTCGATTTGCCCCGAATTTGGTATACCTGTTTATTATGTTAAGGAACTTCCCTGATTAGTTTTGGGAGTTCATTGGTTAAGGATAAAGGGGGGGAAATGGGGTTAGTCCACTCCCCCTTAATACAGATAAATGGGTTTTTCATGCAGAATCATTCGATTTGCTCCGAATTTGGTATACCGGTTTATTATGTTAAGGAACTTCCCTGATTAGTTTTGGGGGTTCATTGGTTAAGGATAAAGGGGGAAAAGGGGGGTTAGCCCGCCCCCTTAATTCAGATAAACGGGTTTTTCATGCAGAATCATTTGATTTGCTCCGAATTTGGTATACCGGTTTATTATGTTAAGAAACTTCCCTGATTAATTTTGGGGGTTCATTGGTTAAGGATAAAGGGGGAAAAGGGGGTTAGTCCACCCCCTTAATTCAGATAAATGGGTTTTTCATGCAGAATGATTCGATTTGCTCCGAATTTGGTATACCGGTTTATTATGTTAAGGAACATCCCTGATTAGTTTTGGGGGTTCATTGGTTAAGGATAAAAGGGGAAAAGGAGGCTTAGTCCACCCCCTTAATTCAGATAAATGGGTTTTTCATGCAGAATCATTCGATTTGCTCCGAATTTGATATACCGATTTATTATGTTAAGGAACTTCCCTGATTAGTTTTGGGGGTTCATTGGTTAAGGATAAAGGGGAAAAAGGGGGGGGGGGTTAGCCCACCCCCTTAATTCAGATAAATGGGTTTTTCATGCAGAATGATTCGATTTGCTCCGAATTTGGTATACCGGTTTATTATATTAAGGAACTTCCCTGATTAGTTTTGGGGGTTCATTGGTTAAGGATAAAAGGGGAAAAGGGGGGTTAGTCCAACCCTTAATTCAGATAAATGGGTTTTTCATGCAGAATCATTCGATTTGCTCCGAATTTGATATACCGGTTTATTATGTTAAGGAACTTCCCTGATTAGTTTTGGGGTTTCATTGGTTAAGGATAAAGCTGGAAAAGGGGGGTTAGTCAACCCCCTTAATTCAGATAATTGGGTTTTTCATGCAGAATCATTCGATTTGCTCCGAATTTGGTATACCGGTTTATTATGTTAAGGAACTTCCCTGATTAGTTTTGGGGGTTCATTGGTTAAGGATAAAGGGGGAAAAAGGAGGTTAGCCCGGCCCTCTTAAATTAGATAAATGGGTTTTTCATGCAGAATGATTCGATTTGCTCCGAAGTTAGTATACCGGTTTATTATGTTAAGAACTTCCCTGATTCGTTTTGGGGAATCAATGGTTAAGGATAAAGGGGGGGGTGCTAGTCCAACCCCTTAATTTAGTTAAATGGTTTTTTTACAGGATTATTCGATTTCTTCTAAATTTGGTATACCGGTTTATTATGATAAGGAGCTACCCTGATTAGATTTGGAGGTTCACTGGTTAAGTATAAAGGGGGAAACGGGGGCTAATTCCCCTTCACTTATTTTTTTAGGGGCATTATTCTTTAAAATAAGAGTATGATATACAATTAATGTGAATAGCCTGTGAGCTCAATGCCATCAGTTTAGCTGGGCACTTTTCTTTTTTTTTTAAGTATTACAGAGATAGCCGATTTCCAGACTATGTATTCTAGTCGCTATATTTCTAGTCTATACTATAGCGCCTAGAATATATAGTGTGGAAATCGGCTATCCCTGCAATACTTAAAAAAGCGCTAAAATATTGTATCCCTTAAATGTGCAACGATGCTTTTGAAATATGAAGATCGCAGCGACATCTGCAGAATATTTTCTACAACTGCAAGATATTGCTAGTCTATAAAATGTAATACTAGTAATACAAAAATTCTGCAGATGTCGCTGCGATCGACACTTGAGATTTTAGCAGTATCGTCGCGCATTTAAGGGATATAAATTGTTAGCACTGTTTGGATAGAATATTTCTACACAGGTATTCTAGACGCTGCAGTCTATACAATGTAATACGAAAATCCCGCAGATGTCGCTGCTATCGACTCTTTGGATTTCAGCAGTATCGTCGCACATTTAAGTGATACAAATTTTTACCATTGTTTGGATAGCATACTTCCACACTATGTATTCTAGACTACCATACTTTTGTCTTTTTTTTCTCAGACACAAACGATATCAAAATCAAACCAACCACGCTAGGAATCAACTTGTCTCCAATATCAATGACGTTCTTGGACATCGAAGTTTTACTGATAGTGCTGAGAATAAGGACGAAGGATTCAATCCGGAACTACAGTGACTCTATGCCGGGATCCAGATAGATTTTTCGCTGTTAGCGAAATGAGATTGACCCATCAAAAGCCTGGATTTTTGAGAACTTTTCGCTGTTTGCAAAAATGCCGGCTTCTGATGGGTCAATGTCATTTCGCTAGCAGTGGAAAATTTATCTGGATCCCGGCCTATAGGAGTGGGTCAACAAACGATACTCAGACTCAGTATTTGTCGTAGCTATGACAGACCTAGGCATTTTCTATTTCAGATCTTGGTGATACTCACCTAGAAGAGTTCTACTATGCAAATGAGACAACAAGAATTAGCTATTCGATAACGGCAGGCTCGCCAACATGCTTGGCGATGGCCGGTATCACGTGACTCGCTCTTATCCACAGTCGTCTCAACCACCTTGTGTGTCACCTTTCACCTATCTTAGGTGTAGCGCTTAGAATATATAGTGTGGAAATCGGCTATCCCTGCACTGTTAAAAATATCGTGAAAAATTACCTCTGTTTTTAAAGGCTATCTATTTTTTGACCAATGAGAACACTCCATAGGTGTTAATGCAGCGTTCTCATTGGTCAGAAAATAGATAGCTTTTAAAAACAGAGGTAATTTTTCACGACATTTTTAACAGTGCGTAATACTTAAAAAAGCGCTAAAATATTGTATCCCTTAAATGTGCAATGATACTGCTGCAATATGCAGATAGCAGCGACATCTGCAGGATATTTTCCACAACTGCAAGAAATTGCTAGTCTATACAATGTAATACTAGTAAAACGAAAATTCCGCAGATGTCGCTGCGATCGAGACTTGAAATTTTAGCAGCATCGTCGCACATTTAAGGGATATAAATTTTTAGCACTGTTTGGATAGCATATTTCCACACTAGGTAGTCTAGGCGCTGTAGTGTAGGCTTCCTAATCAGAATTAGCCATAGAGAAATGAAGACCAAAGAAGACGATATAAATGACGTCATTTGAAGCTGTTCCTAACTACCTGTTTTCGCCATGTTTGACCACGGTGAGCAGGAGTGTGTTCAAGATGCGCGCGCGAGCTCAGGAGACAGGAACAGTGGGTTAATATCATGGATGGAATAACACATAGTGTATTTAGGAACAGATCATGGATTTGATTAATTATGGTGCTAATTATAAAGATATTTTCTTACAAAAAGATGGCTGAATGGATAAAGCACTGAACTCGAGACTAGGATTTCTGGGTTTGAATCCGTCCACTCCCACATTGTGTCATATTTTTTGTTTTTTTTTTTGTTTATTGGTTGCTTTATATTTTTCATAATGAATAAGATATTTTTGATAAAGATATATTTTTTTATTTTTATTATACAGAGGCACGTGTATTTTTGTTATAATAATAAAATACTTATTTAAATATGAGAAAATGAGGTATTTCGAGATGAAAGTTTTACATCTGAACGCCTTTTAAACATTCAAAGTTTCGTTTCTAAGTGATTATATATGTAGTATGTATATGTATAATGATATATACATTAAGCAAATGAAAAAATAATATATATTGCGCGAAAATATCCTTTTGCGCGTAGGATAATTCCTTGATTTTCTTTTTCTTTTTTTTTGAATACTTTAGGAGTGAATTTTTATCGAGACTAGGCTGGAAATCATATTTTACTCTGAACATTATAAAAATAAAATGTAATAGTTGTAGATTATTTTAACTAAAAATATCTGTACATGCATTTTTAAAGAGATAAAATATATAGGTTTGCTGTCTAGTTTTGTAGTGAATAAAGTATGATTAGAATGTTTATAAATTTTCTACTGAAAGTATAAGTAAGTATTTTGCTTATACTAACAGAATCTTGAATGCCATTTATTTCTCATGTTTTATGATGTATTTTGGTCTGATATCCACACGGTATTAAAATATGCAATCATAAAATAAGAAATATATATATTAAAACCTTCTCTGAAAAACTGTCTAACTAACAGTGCAAATTCCATTGAAATCCATCCAGTATAGTAGATTACAAACAAATCTCATATGTTGATATCGCAATCTTGGTTTACTAACAGTATTCTATTTATCACGGAAGATATAAATCAAGTGATAAATCATTTTTAAATAAATAAAAAGAAAATTGTTAAAAAGTTAAAATTTTTAGATCACCAGTTGAATTGTTAAATTGTATCAATCAACCTACCAAACAAAGCACAACCAATAAAACATAAACACAAAATGCACAATCACGTGATCAAATCGCCCATAAAAATTTTCTGAGCAGTTTGGGTGGGGTTGGTTGTGAAATTTTAAACGCCGAACGGTCTAAAGTAGATGAAGTAGGTCACGTGATGCTTTTCCCGAATATTTTGGATTTTATCTGAGTGAATGAACATAGGCATGTATTTCTGTTACGAAAATAATTTTTTGGAAGGATAAAGAAATATAGTCGATAGTTTTACCAGTTTTGAACCATAAAAATAATGAAATAATTGAATTATTTCAAAATTCCTTACTTTGATAAGACCTACTCTATGGCATAAACTTCTGAGCGCGCGCGCCGCGCGAACTGCACTTCTGAACACACTCCAGTTCTTCTCGCTGAGCAATTCTACTACAGAAACGTCAAACATGGCGGACGCTGGAGGGAAAGAACCGGCCTTTCAGCTTCAACACTCTCCACAGGGTTATATTGATATGTCGTCTCCTTTTAATCTTTATAGCTGAACAATGGAGGCTATTCCATCTACGTTATGATCACGTGGACAAGGTAAAAACTTCTGTCGTAAAGAAAGGAAGGCTCCGTAGACGTAATATAAATCACCGCCAGTCAGTGAAACTATAGCGCCTAGAATATATCGTGTGGAAATCGGCTATCCCTGTAATACTTAAAAAAGTGCTAAAATATTGTATCCCTTAAATGTGCAATGATACTGCTGCAAATATGCAGATCGCAGCGACATCTGCAGGATATTTTCTACAACTGCAAGAAATTGCTAGTCTATACAATGTAATACTAGTAATACGAAAATCCCGCAGATGTCACTACGATCGGTACTTGGGATTTTAGCAGTATCGTCGCACATTTAAGGGATACAAA
This sequence comes from Maratus speciosus, assembly GCA_963932465.1. Lineage (NCBI taxonomy): Eukaryota > Metazoa > Arthropoda > Arachnida > Araneae > Salticidae > Maratus > Maratus speciosus. Next base: position 86,757,764 of record OZ010794.1, read on the forward strand.
TTTTTGCCGAAACGTCAGTGAAGGCTTACTGTGGAGACACGAAAGCTTTTGGTTTTTGTTAGTCTGTTAGTCTGTCTGTTCCACAAAATGCATCCGATCGGCTTGAAATTAACTGGGCATGCTGATGAGGTACTCGGACTTAACTGTATAGTTTTTGGTTAAATTTGGTTCATTCGTTTGGGAAATATAGAATATTTTATTTTGCTCTATAATGCTTTTCTATGGCAAGTCAGACGATTTTCAGATTTTCATTTGTTGAAAGAAATGGCTCATATGAAAAATGGATTTAAATGGTAAATTTTGGATGCTGAAATTTTTAAATAGGATTATTAAAATATTCCAATTAGTTTGAAATTTTGCCATTATATTCCCGAGATTTTTTTAATTAGGTTTATAAATTTTGGGGGAATTTTATGCATGTTTTCCATTAATATAAAGCATTTTGTTTTATCAATTTGGCATACATATTTCATTTTTTTCCTTTACTTTCATCTGTTGCCTAGCAACGTATTTGGTCCTAATAATATTAGTATAATTGCGTGTATAATGTTTGAGTAAAGCCAACGTCGAAACGGATGAATTCACGCATTTGTATCTTTGCATATAGATAGATTTTAGTCCAGAATTAAAAATAGGCAATATTTTATTTATTTTATTCAAATATTTTGCTTAAAAATACAAAAGATCATTATTTTCATAGAGAATAATCTGACATTTTTCCATAACATTTACCAATATTTCTTTTATTGTTGCCAAGAAAATCAAAACCCGGAATAATATTTTCTCTTAAACAATTTTCAAATGAAATATTTTGACGTGAAACAGGAAAACTTCGTAGCTAAAAAACATTCAAAGTTATGTTACGAGCATTTCGAAGATGACTGTTTTATTTTTCAGAATTTTACTGACAAAAGAATTCTGAAGCGAGATGCTGTGCCTACGAAATTTAGTTTTTCTAAACCAAAAAATCGTAGAGAGAAAAATTCATACCAGATGAGGTAAATATGTGCTGTATAATCATTTTAGCATTGTCTGTGATGAAACTGTTTCTCAATATTAAATATAGATTTTGCATTGCGGCCTCTCTCCGTTGTGCAGTTTCTATTAATTCTGTAATTACTTACTGTTTCCTCTAGGTAATTTTTAACAAAATATTTGCAAAAAAAAACTTCTAAATTCCGCCTATTTGTAAATCTGTGTGCCCAAGACCTTGCAAAAATGATAGAACTTTATTTCTTAAGAGAAAAATTAAAACATGTTATTACTTAATTGTATTATTTAATTTGTAATTCATAAAATTATTAAAATTAATGACACTTTATTTATCATACTAAAAAACAGGTTTGGCAAAAAACAGGGTTATTTTGTAAAAAAAACAAAAATTTGCTTTAAACCGGGTTTTTTTATATAATTTCCTATTGCATACAGATGCATATCTGTTGATAAAATAAACATTATTGGATACTATATAAGTAATATAACTCCATTTGAAAATATTTAAATCAAATAGTTACAGTCAATTATGTATAAAATTGAAATAATTTCTATTGTAAATATTATTAGTAACAGCTATGTCTTATGTTCAAAGATTAAAATGCTCTACACAGTGAAACATTGAAAATCTTATGAAGAATCTTTTGGTTATTAATATAATAATAATCAATAGATGTTTGATGCAGTTTCTTGAATATAGTATATTATTCAGTGGTTATTATTATTACTTTTTAAAATATATAAGTAGTAGGAAAATAAAAGTACGGGCTCAGCCGCAGGGGGTACTGGGGCACCGTGCCCCCTGTGGCACCTCCCCCTGCCTGTACCCCCTCCGACACCGCCTCGTCCCTCCTCCCATCCCTATTCGACTATCCGTGAACCCCCACCCCGAAAACCGATTTAGCCGCCCCCTAGCGGGGAAAATGGCGTTTTTAGAGTATTTTCCTGCTATAACATCAGAGTTGAACGTTATATCGACTAGATTATCATGCTATAAGATGAAGATTAAATTTATATTTGAATTTTGAATAACCTTTACATTAATTAGTATTATTAATTAAACAAAACAGTGGAAAATATCAATTTCTTAGGAAAAAAAGCTGATTTCTGTAGATTTTCTTTCAACTGCAAGATCAGTATATCAACTTAAATGGAGAAAGTTAAACATATATTTGAATTTTGAACAATGTTTACCTTATTGAGTATTATTAATTAAGCAAAACAATGAAAAATATCAATTTTTAATGAAAAAAGCTGAATTTTTTCAAGTACAGGATCAGAATATACTCTTAAATAGGAAAAGTTAAACGCGTACATTTGAATTTTGAAGAATTTTTACCTTAATGAGTATTATTAATTAAGCAAAACAATGAAAAATAACAATTTTAAAGGAAAAAAGCCGATTTCTGTAGATTATTTTCAACTACAAGATCAGAATATCAACTTAAATGGAAAAAGTTAAACATATATTTGAATTTTGAATTATCAATACCTTAATGAGTATTATTAATTATGCAAAATAACAGAAAAAATAAATTTTAATGGAAAAAGCATATTTTTTTTTCAACCATAAAATGAGAATATCATCTTAAAATGGAAATTTAAACATACATTTCAGTTTGAGAACAACCCTCACTTTAATTAATTTTGATTAACTGAACAAATAACAAAAGTTAATATGGAATAAAAAGATGAATTTTATTAACTTTTATACTAGTTTGAGATTTTAACAGACATTTAAACACTAGTTATGTAAGATTTAAAACCTTAGACAACTACGTCCTAAGATATATATTAATTAATCAAAATAAATCCAATTTTCAGCTTAATCAATAACAGGAAATTTATCATTTAATATATATATATGTATATATATATATATATATTCATCATTATACATATAAAAATAAGAGTTTACAAGCTAATTTCCTTAATTTTTAGAAGATTCAACAGAATATTTTTAACAAGTGTGGTATAAGAAAATAAATACCAAATAACAACTTCCATTCCCTTCCAACCCGCACATTCCCTAAACTTGGGGGGCCGCAACAATAGAGTTTTGACATCACAAAAGCATATCAGAAAATGTTTACATCCAAGAAAAATATCAATTTTTATGCTTCTTTTCAATTGTTACATGAAAATATAAACTTGTATTTTAGTTTTGAACAGTCATTACCTTAATGATTATTAATAATTAAGCAGAACAATGGAAAATATTGCTTTTTTAATGAAAAAGACGCATTTAAACGAATCCAGTTAACTTTTACATTACTTTGAGATTTTATCGTGCTTTTTAGATGTTAGTTATGTAATATTTAATTCGTTAGATGACTATACCCCAAGATATATTCAATCTAATTTCCTTAATTTTAGCAGATTCAACAGAATTTTTTCGATAGGGCTAGTGAAAATAATTCCAGATCCCACTCACCGTACGCTATCCTTAGCATTCTTCAAACTTGGGAAGGGATCACAAACATTCTCTGACGTCATATGCGAACCAATTTTTAGTTCGTGTTTACTGCACCTGGTAAACTACAAAGCATAACAGAAAATGTTTTCGTTCAAGTAAAATATCAATTTTTAGGTAAAAAGAGACTGAATTCTTTACAACTGTTACATGAAAGATGCAAACATTAGTTTTGAACAACCATAACCTTAATGAATTATAATAAGTGAAAAAATAACAAAGGAAAATATTATATATTAATGAAAGAAGACAAATTTAAACGAATTTGATTAACTCTTACACTAGTTCGAAACTGTAAATGAATAAAATTGTTTTATGAGTTCATTTAATCATTGACACATTCGAGATTTTGTACGTATATCCGAATTTTGAATGAACAGCATCTTAATGAATATTAATAATTAAGTAAAACAATGGAAAATATCAATTTTTAAAGAAAAAGATCAGAATATCAGCATTAAAGAGGAAAGATACGAGGATTTCAACTTAAAAGGGAAATTTAAACATTTATTTAAGTTTTGAAAAACCATTACCTTAATGAATTTTAATAATTGAACAAATAACTAGGGAAAATATTATTTTTTAATGATAAAAGACAAAATTTAAACGAATTTGATTAACTTTTACACTAGTTTGAGATTTTATATCCTTTTAGATGCTACGTATGTAGAATTTTAATCTTTCAACGAGACACACTTCAAGAAATACTCATTACTAAACAAAATAAATTAATTTTAATTAATCAATAACTGAAATTTTCACATTTTAAAAATATTTTCAAGAATGTGCATAAAAATACGAGTTTACAAACTAATATCCTTATTTTTATTACATTTAACTAAATTTTTCTACATTCAAGTTTAATTTTTATACACAAAGCATTATTTAATCAAATCCAGTACATTCAGATTTAACGAAATTCACCGATTTTCACTTTTTAAACCAATCCTATGAGTTAAAAAACAAGAGCACCTCCTATAATTTTATAGCTTTGGATGAAACGAGACGAATTAGCAGCACATTAAAACTTAAACATAATTAAAAAAAGTTATTAAATAATTGCTTAGTGCATAACTTTCCCTCAAAAGGAAAAAGAAATGAATTCTTGAAACCTTCAATCTTATTAAGTAAAAAAAAAATAATAATAATAATAATTCGCCCTTGGACGGATTCGAACCGCCAACCTCATGGTTAACAGCCATATGCGCTATCCAATTGCGCTACAAGGGCATCGAAGATTTTTGAATTATTGCAATACTTATCTACATCAATCTCGATTCTTGCTCCTATATATTTTACCATTACATAATTTTAAAAACTGTTTTTTTCATTTATCAGAAAATTATTAAATCGCAGAACGATCACACATCAAGTTGTTTCAAATATGAATGCTATCTTTACAGTTTCTAATGATACAGGGTATACATGAATACAAACTTTAATTTTCAAACATTTCATATTTCAAATAGTCTGTATTTCAAACAAAACTATTTGAAATTTTCACACGTAAGAGCAAACATTACTTAGATCTTTTCACTATTACCTTTTAAAAAATAGCAGATAACTACTTTTGAATTAATTTTCCAAGAACTGTAACTGAAATTACATCAACTCCTTATAGAAAACCCTGTTTTAACACAATTTCTTGAAATTCAACAACGAATTGCCCTTTACAGCAATACTTATCTACATCAAACTCGATTCTTGCTCCTATATATTTTAACATTACATAATTTTAACAAATTTACATCGAATTTGTAAGATTTTAACACTTTGATGACATACACCTCAAGAAATATTCATAATTAAACAAAAATAATAATCTTATGAATAACTGGAAATTTCACATTAAAAAACATATTTTCGTGATTGTACACATAAAAATAACAGTTTACAAACCAATTTCCATAATTTATCACATTCGAACTTAATTTTACACACAAAACATTATTTAATCATATTCTATACTTTATGATTCAGTGAAATTCGGACTAGTCTAGCTTATTCTGCTCATATTATTAATCAAATTGTCTTATGTTTCACCTTGCATTTCGAAGATTTCCGAATTATCATCCATCAAGTTGCGTAAAACATAAATACTGTCTTTATAGTTTAATGATACATAGTATACATGACTAGTCTGAGTTATTCTATCCATATTATTAAACAAATTATCATATGTTTCATCTTACACATAGAAGATTTCTGAATTTTCATCCTTCAAGTTGCTTAAAATATTAATACTACGTTTATAGTTCTAATGATGCATACATGAGCATGCATGAGCATGTATGCATAGCATACATGAATACAATCTTTAATTTTAACATTTCATATTTCAAATAACATATTTCGAAGCCAAACTATATGAATTTTTACTACAACGCTTATCAACATCACAGAACAATTTACGCTTCACACTTGTCTAATAATTATTAGGTATGTATTCCTCAGAAATATTACTACCATATGAATAAGTAAAGAAAATGTAATATATATATATATTAAATAACCTCATACACGAAAAGCATCACAGAAGGAAAATACTAATAATCAATTAGAATAATTAACTATTGCATAAAATTCCATCTATTACATATAAAACTTTGATGAATGAAAAATATGTAAATTAGCAAAATAAATAAATAAATAAATAAATAAAACAAGTCATTGAAAATTTAATTTAAAAAAAATAACTTTTAAAAATTGCAAGTTTAACTCCTACCTTAAATGTCATTATCACTATCTCTTCTCAGAATATAATAATCTATGGTTTGCTATAACAGAAATTCTTGATAACATTTATTATACTACTGATTTGTATGCATGCGTGTGTTGCCACGTGATCAAAACGTTTGAGAATAATATAAATTTTCGAAAAGCAGCGCAGCATTTCTCATTTCAACTATTAGACTTGAGGAAGAAGGTAACTTTAAGTGCACAACTCTGATAAATTTCCACATTTTAATTCAAGTGGGGAATCGATTTCTTTGTTAGTGAATAAAGTAAGTTTTATTATATCATTGCAATATATAATAATAAAAATAAACAATAAATAAATGATTATTTATATATTAAATCTTTCCTAAGTATATAAATATATTTCTTTTATTGTACAAATGTTGCAACAAGATGAATCAAAACAGCGGCAATCCTCTTTATCAGAAATGAATTATCTGAATGATTCGCCCTTAGCACATGTAGAGTTAAAGAATAATAAATATGTGAGTACTTATATATGAAATACTATAATTCATATATGAAATGTAATTAGAGTAAATTTAAAATCAAATATTTTATTGTTTATACTTTAACAAGTGTTTTTTATCTATATCGATGAAGAAAATTCTAATTGTTTACATTTATTTCTCTTACAGATGTGTTCTATTTGCTACAAACATTTTTTAAGCAAATGGAATTTAAAAGAACATATACAGATCCATACAGATGAAAAAGCCTATACTTGCGATGATTGCCAAAAACCGTTTCCAAGAAAACATGAATCTGAAATGCCTACTACATCATATAGTGTATCACCAGTTGTATATAAACTTTGTGAAGATATTCAAAATATAACTAGACGTTTGAAGAATTTAACAATCAAGGAAGAGATTTAGACTATGCACCAAACCTAATTGCATAAGATTTACTACAATATCCCAAAATTAAAATTTGGAAGGCATACACACTGCATATAAAGAAATTTTTGTTATCCGTGATTCTTCTAACTAACATGAATGTAGATATTATTCACAATGTATTCGTTACATAGTCATAATAAATATTCTTTTATCTACTCATATCAAAATGTTTATTTTTCTACAGTCTTTTTCATTATTGAAATATATCTCCTAACACTTTAACCGAAAAAACGCTTTCTCATCTTAAAAAATTTCATAAGAAGAGACAAAAATTAACAGATGAATGAAAAATATACAAGTTTACAAAATAATTTCAAAGTTTTCTAGATATATTTACAAAATAAAAAAATTTCAAAAGTAAAAAGAAAAAATCCCAAATGTAAAAAAAAATAAAAATAAAAATTACAACATATTTCTTTTTTTCAAATGAATTTTTAGAAAAATGAAAAAAAAATTTACAACTAGATTTTTTTTTCAAAACTGAAAAAAATATTTTTACAAGAAAATTTTTTTTTTTTTAGATATTTTTACAATTTTTTTTTTCAAAAGTAAAACAAAAAATTTTTCCTTTTTTTTTTTTTTTTTTTTTTTTTTTTTTTTTTACAAATATGAAAAAAAAATTACAACATAAAAAAATAATAAAAAAATTTACAAAAAAATTGCAAAATGTTTGAATAAATGTACAAAAAAACTTATGAAAAAGTTTTTTAAAAAAGGGTATTTTAAATATAGTGTATGATGGTTGGCAATCATTATAATGCTAGTTAAAATACCATTTTTTTAAAACGTTTTCATAACTTTTTTTGTACATTTTTTCAAATATTTGCATTGTTTTTTTTCAATTTTTTTAATTTTTTTATTATTTTTTTATGTTGTAATTTTTTTTTCACATTTGTAAAAAAAAAAAATTGTAGTTTTTTTTTTCTTTTGAAAAAAAAAATTGTAAAAATATTTTTTTCAGTTTTGAAGAAAAAAATTTTGTAAAAATATTTTTTTCAGTTTTGAAAAAAAAATCTAGTTGTAAATTTTTTTCACTTTTCTAAAAAATCACATATGGAAAAAAAAACTTATGTTGTAATATTTTTTTTTTTTTTACATTTGGGATTTTTTCTTTTTACTTTTGAAAATTTTTTATTTTGTAAATATATCTAAAAAACTTTGAAATTATTTTGTAAACTTGTATATTTTTCATTCATCTGTTAATTTTTGTCTCTTCTTATGAAATTTTTTAAGATGAGAAAGCGTTTTTTCATTTAAAATGTTAGGAGATATATTCCAATAATGAAAAGGACTGTAGAAAAATAAACATTTTGATATGAGTAGATAAAAGAATATTTATTACGACTATGTAAGGAATACATTGTGAATAATATCTACACTCATGTTAGTTAGAAGAATCACGGATAATAAAAATTTCTTTACATGCAGTGTGTATGCCTTCAAATTTTAATTTTGGGATATTGTAGTAAATCTTATGCAATTAGGTTTGGTACATAGTCTAAATCTCTTTCTTGATTGTTAAATTCTTCAAACGTCTGGTTATATTTTCAATATCTTCACAAAGTTTACATACAACTGGTGATACACTATATGATGTAGTAGGCATTTCAGATTCATGTTTTCTTGAAAACTGTTTTTGGCAATCATCGCAAGTATAGGCTTTTTCATCTGTATGGACCTGTATATGTTCTTTTAAATTCCATTTACTTAAAAATTGTTTGTAGCAAATAGAACAACATATCTGTAAGAAAAATACATTTAAACAATTATAGTTTTCTTCATCGATATAGATAAAAAACACTTGTTAAAGTATAAACAATAAAATATTTGATTTTAAATTTACTCTAATTACGTTTCATGTATGAATTATAGTATTTCATATATAAGTACTCACATATTTATTATTCTTTAACTCTACATGTGCTAAGGGCGAATCATTCAGATCATTCATTTCTGATAAAGAGGATTGCTGCTGTTTTGATTCATCTTGTTGCAACATCTGAACAATAAAAGAAATATATTTATATACTTAGGAAAGGTTTAATATATAAATAATCATTTATTTATTGTTTATTTTTATTATTATATATTGCAATGATATACTAAAACTTACTTTATTCACTAACAAAGAAATCGATTCCTCACTTGAATTAAAATCTGGAAATTTATCAGAGTTGTGCACTTAAAGTTACCTTCTTCCTCAAGTCTAACAGTTAAAATGAGAAATGCTGCGATGCTTTTCGAAAATTTATATTATTCTCAAACGTATTGATCACGTGGAAACTCACGCATGCGTACAAATCAGTAGTATAATAAATGTTATCAAGAATTTCTGTTATAGCAAACCATAGATTATTATATTCTGAGAAGAGATAGTGGTAATGACATTTACTTTTTTCCAGAAAAAAGCATTTACTTTTTTCCAGAAATAAATGCATCTCCGCATACATATTTTATTTCCGTCTGCCTCAGAATAAATCTGCATCAGATTTTCCTATATTTCTTCTGAAATTTTTGCATTCTTATTAAGGACAGCTTCTTATTCAAATCAACGGAGATGCGGTTACCTTCGGCCGGAAATAAATGCATTTCTGCATAAATATTTTATTTTCGCCTTCTTCAGAATGCTTTTTTCCTACATTTCTTCTGCAGTTTCTCTATTCGTATATAGGTAATCCACTTCTTCTAAGTAACGGAGAGGCATTTACTTTCTTCCAGAAATAATTGCGTCTCTGTGTAAAAATTTTATTTCCGTGTACCTCATTATAAATCTACATCACTTTTTCGTACATTTCTTCTACAAACTTTTATTTCTTATTTAGGAAAATCTCTTATTCAATTCAAAGGAGTTGCATTTACTTTCGGCCAGAAATAAATGCATCTCCGCATAAATATTTTATTTCCGTCTTCTTCCGGATGAGTTTTTCCTACATTTCCTCTGCAGTTTCACCATTCAAATATAGAAAATCCTCTTCATTTATATTACGGAGAGGCATTTGCTTTCAGGCAGAAATAAATACATCTCCGCAAAAATAATTTATTTTCGTCTTCTGCAGGATGAGGTTTTCCTACATTTCCTCTGCAGTTTCTTCATACTTCTTTAGGAAATCCTCCTCTTCAATTCTACAGAGATGCATTTACTTTCGGCCAGAAATAAATGCATCTCCGCATAAGTATTTTATTTCTGTCTTCTTCAGGGTGAGTTTTTCCTACATTTCTTCTGCAGTTTCTCCATTCGTATATAGCTAATCCTCTTCTTTTAACTAACGGAGAGGCATTTACTTTCTTCCAGAAATAAATGAATCTCAGTGTAAAAATTGTATTTCCGTGTACCTCATTATAAATCTACATCACTTTTTCCTATATTTCTTCTACAAAATTTTAACACTTATTTAGGAAACTTTCTTATTCAATTCAACGGAGAGGCATTTGATTTCGTACGGAAATACATGAATCTCCGCAAAAATAATATATATCCGTCTTCTTCTGGATTTGTTTTTCCTACACATCCTCTGCAGTTTCTCCATTCTTCTTTAGAAAATCCTCTTCTTCAATACAACGGAGATGCATTTACTTTCGGCCAGAAATAAAGGCATCTCCGCATAAATATTTTATTTCCGTCTTCTTCAGGATGAGATTTTCCTACATTTCCTCTGCAGTTGCGATATTCAAATATAGATAATCCTCTTCTTTTATATTACGGAGAGGCATTTGCTTTCAGGCAGAAATAAATGCATCTGTGCATAAATATTTTATTTCCGTCCTCTCCAGGATGAGTTTTTCCTTTATTTCCTCTGCAGTTTCTCCATTCAAATATAGATAATCCTCTTCTTTTATATTACGGAGAGGCATTTGCTTTCAGGCAGATATAAATGCATCTCCGCAAAAATATTTTATTTCCGTCTTCTGCAGGATGAGGTTTTCCTACATTTCCTCTGCAGTTTCTCCATTCTTCTTTAAGAAATACTCTTCTTTATATGACGGAGAGGCATTTATTTTCGTCCAGAAATAAATACATCTCCAGAAAATTTTCCTACATTTCCTTTGCAGTTTCCTCATTCATATATGAATATTCCTCATCTGTATATAACGGAGAGGCATTTACTTTCTTCCAGAAATAAATGCATCTCCGCAAAAATAATTTATTTACGTCTTCTGCAGGATGAGGTTTTCCTAAATTTCCTCTGCAGTTTCTCAATTATTCTTTAGGAAATCCTCCTCTTTATATGACGGAGAGGCATTTACTTTCGTCCAGAAATAAATACATCTCCAGAAAATCTTCCTCATTTCCTTTGCAGTTTCCTCATTCATATATGGATATTCCACATCTGTATATAACGGAGAGGCATTTACTTTCTTCCAGAAATAAATGCATCTCCGCAAAAATAATTTATTTACGTCTTCTGCAAGATGAGGTTTTCCTACATTTCCTCTGCAATTTCTACATTCTTCTTTAGGAAATCCTCTTCTTCAATTCAACAGAGATGCATTTACTTTCGGCCAGAAATAAATCCATCTCCGCAAAAATATTTTATTTCCGTCTTCTTCAGGGAGAGTTTTCACTGCATTTCCTCTCCAGTTTTTCCAATCGTATATAGATAATCCTCTTCTTTTATATAACGGAGAGGCATTTACATTCACGCAGAAACAAATGCATCTCCGCATAAATATTTTATTTCCGTCTTCTTCAGGATGAGTTTTTCCTGCATTTCCTCTGCAGTTTCTCCATTTTTATATAGATAATCCTCTCCTTTTATAATTCGGAGAAGCATTTACTTTCAGCCAGAGATAAATGCATCTCCGCAAAAATATTTTATTTCCGTCTTCTGGAAGATGAGTTTTTCCTACATTTCCTCTCCAGTTTTTCCATTCGTATATAGATAAATCTCTTATTTTATGTAACGGAGAGGCATTTACTTTCTTCCAGAAATGAATGCATCTCCGCATAAATATTTTATTTCCGTCTGCCTCAGAATAAATTTGCATCAGATTTTCCTATATTTCATCTGCAATTTTTTTCATTCTTTATTAAGGACAGCTTCTTATTCAAATCAACGGAGATGCGTTTACTTTCGGCCAAATTTAAATGCATTTCCGCATAAGAATCCCAGCAGAAAACTTTTGTTTCCGTGTAACTTGTGATAAATCTACATCACTTTTTCCTATATTTCTTCTATAAAATTTTAATACTTATTTAGGAAACTTTCTTATTCAATTCAACGGAGAGGCATTTGATTTCGTCCGGAAATACATGAATCTCCGCAAAAATGATATATTTCCGTCTTCTTCTAGATGTGTTTTTCCTACACTTCCTCTGCAGTTTCTCCATTCTTATATAGATAATCCTCTCATTTTATATATCGGAGAGGCATTTACTTTCACCCAGAAATAAATTTATCTCCGCATAAATATTTTATTTCCGTCTTCTTCAGGATGAGATTTCCCAGCATTTCCTCTGCAGTTTCTCAATTCAAATATAGATAATCCTCTTCTTTTATATTACGGAGAGGCATTTGCTTTCAGGCAGAAATTAGTGCATCTCTGCATAAATATTTTATTTTCTTCTTCTTCGGGATGAATTTTTCCTACATTTCCTCTGCAGTTTCTCGATTCTTCTTTTGGAAATCCTCTTCTCCAATTCACCGGATATGCATTTACTTTCAGCGAAAAAATACATCTCCGGAAAAATTTTTATTTTCGTCTTTTTCAGGATGTGTTTTCCCTACATTTCCTTTGCAGTTTCGCCATTCTTATATTAGATAATCCTTTCCTTTGATATAACGGAAAGACATGTACTTTCTTCCAGCAGTAAATGCATCTCCGCATAAATATGTTATTTCCGTCTTCCTCAGAATAAATATGCATCAGATTTTCCTATTTTTCTTCTGCAATTTTTTTTCATTTTTATTAAGGACTGCTTTTTATTCAAATAAACGGAGATGCATATATTGTCTGCCAGAATTAAATGCATCTCCGCATAAATATTTTTTTTTCTGTCTTCTTCAGAATCAGTTTTTCCTACATTTCCACTGCAGTTTCTCAATTATTATATAGATAATCTTCTTCTTTATATAATGGAGATTCACTAACATTCTTCCAGAAATAAATACATCTCCCCAAAACTTCCTACATTTCCTTTGCAGTTTTCTCATTCATATATAGATAATCCTCATCTTTTATATAACGAAGAGTCATTTACTTTCGTCCAGAAATAAATGCATCTCCCGAAAATATTCCTGCATTTTCTCTGTAGTTCTCCATTATTATTTAGATAAACTTCTTCTTTAATATAACGGAGAGGCATATATTTTCTTGCAGAAATAAATGCATCTCAACATAAAAATTTTATTTAAGTCTATCTCAGGAAAAATGTGCATCACATTTTCCTATATTTCATCTGCAATATTTTCATTCTTATTAAGCAAGTATTCTTATTCAAATCAACGGACAGGCATTTACTTTCGCCCAGAAATAAATGCATCTCTGCAAAAATACGTTATTTCCGTCTTCTGCAGGATGAGTTTTTCCTACATTTCTTCCGCAGTTTGTCCATTCTTTTTTAGGAAATCCTCTTCTTCCAATTCAACGGAGATCCATTTACATTCAGCAAGAAATAAATGCATCTCCTCATAAATATTTTATTTCCGTCTTTTTCAGGATGAGTTTTTCCTACACACGGAGAGGCTACATCAATTTTTCCTATATTTCTTCTACAAACTTTTAATTAATCCGCATAAATTTCTCCCCAATAGCTTCCTACATTTCCTTTGCAGTTTCCTCATTCATACATAGATAATCCTCATCTTTTATATAACGGAGAGACATTTACTTTTGTCCTGAAATAAATGCATCTCCCCAAAAATATTTCTAAATTTGCTCTGCAGTTTCATCATTAATATTTAGATAAACCTCTTCTTTAATATAACGGAGAGGTATTTATTTTCTTCCAGAAATAAATGCATCTCCACATAAAATTTTTATTTCCGTTCACCTCAGGATAAATCTGCATCAGATTTTCCTATATTTCTTCTGCAATTTTTTCATTCTCATTAGGGAAAGCTTCTTATTCAAATACACGGAGAGGCATATACTTTCGTCTAGAAATAAATGCATCCCCACAAAAATATTTTATTTCCGTCTTCGGCAGGATGAGTTTTTCCTACATTTCCTTTGCAGTTTCTCCATTCTTCTTTAGGAAATCCTCTTCTCCAATTCAACGGATATGCATTTACTTTCAGCGAAAAAATGCATCTCCGGATAAATATTTATTTTCGTCTTTTTCAGGATGTGTTTTTCCTACATTTTCTTTGCAGTTTCGCCATTGTTATATTAGATAATCCTTTCCTTTGATATAACGGAAAGGCATTTACTTTCTTCCAGCAATAAATGCATCTCCGCATAAATATGTTATTTCCGTCTTCCTCAGAATAAATATGCATCAGTTTTTCCTATTTTTCTTCTGCAATTTTTTTCATTCTTATTAAGAACTGCTTCTTATTCAAATAAATGGAGATGCATATACTTTCTGCCAGAAATAAATGCATTTCCGCATAAATATTTTATTTCCGTCTTCTTCAGGGTGAGTGTTTCCTACATTTCCTCTCCAGTTTCTAAATTCGTATATACATAAATCTCTTCTTTCATATAACGGAGAGGAATTACCTTTCTTCCAGAAATAAATGCATCCCAGCAAAAATATTTAATTTATTTTATTTCCATCTTCTGCACGATGAGGTTTTCCTACATTTCCTCTGCAGTTTCTCCATTATTATGGAGATAATCCTCTTCTTTATAATTCGGACAGGCATTAACATTCTTCCAGAAATAAATACATCTCCCCAAAAACTTCCTACATTTCCTTTGCATTTTCCTCATTCATATATAGATAGTCCTCATCTTTTTTATAACGGAGAGGCATTTACTTTCGTTCTGAAATAAATGCATCGCCACATAAACATTTTATTTAAGACCATCTCAGGAAAAATGTGCATCAGATTTTCCTATATTTCATCTGCAATATTTTCAGGAATAGGAAGGAAATAAATATCTAAGTATTCTTATTCAAATCAAGGGACAGGCATTTGTTTTCGCCGTGTAATAAATGGATCTCCGCAAAAATACGTTATTTCCGTCTTCTGCACGATGAGTTATTCCTACATTTCTTCCACAGTTTGTCCATTCTTTTTTAGGAAATCCTCTTCTTCCAATTCGACGGAGATGCATCTACATTCAGCCTGAAATAAACGCTTCTCCGCATAAATATTTTATTTCCGTCTTTTTCAGGATGAGTTTTTCCTACATTTCCTCTGCAGTATCTCCATTCTTTTATAGACAATCATTTCCTTTCATATAACGGAAAGGCATATACTTTCTTCCAGAAATAAATGCATCTCCGTAAAAATGCGTTATTTCCGTCTTCTGCAGGATGGGTTTTCCCTACATTTCTTCCACAGTTTGTCCATTCTTTTTTAGGAAATCCTCTTCTTCCAATTCAACGGAAATGCATTTACATTCAGCCTGAAATAAACGCATCTCCGCATAAATATTTTATTTCCGTCTTTTTCAGGATGAGTTTTTCCTACATTTCCTCTGCAGTATCTCCATTCTTATATAGATAATCCTTTCCTTTGATATAACGGAAAGGCATATACTTTCTTCCAGAAATAAATGCATCTCCGTAAAAATACGTTATTTCCGTCTTCTGCAGGATGGGTTTTTCCTACATTTCTTCCACAGTTTGTCCATTCTTTTTTAGGAAATCCTCTTCTTCCAATTCAACGGAGATCCATTTACATTCAGCCTGAAATAAACGCATCTCCGCATAAATATTTTATTTCCGTATTCTTCAGGAGGATTTTTTCCTATATTTCCTCTGCAGTTTCGCTTTTCGTATATAGATAAAATTCTTCTTTTATATAACTGAGCGGCATTTACTTTCATCCAGAAATAAATGCATCCCCGCAGAAAAATTTTGTTTCCGTGTAACTTATGATCAATCTACATCAATTTTTCCTATATTTCTTCTACAAACTTTTAATTCTTATTTAGGAAACTTTCTTATTCAATTCAACGGAGAGGCATTTGCTTTCGTCCGGAAATAAATGAATCTCCGCAAAAATAATATATTTCCGTCTTCTTCTGGATGTGATTTTCCTACACTTCCTCTGCAGTTTCTCCATTCTTCTTTAGAAAATCCTCTTTATGAATTCAACGGAGATGGATTTACTTTCGGCCAGAAATAAATGCATCTCCGCATAAATATTTTATTTCCGTCTTCTTCAGGATGAGTTTTTCCAATATTTCCTCTGCAGTTTCTCCATTCAAATATAGAAAATCCTCTTCTTTTATATTACGGAGAGGCATTTGTTTTCAGGCAGAAATAAATGCATCTCCGCATAAATATTTTATTTCCGTCTTCTTCAGGATGCATTTTTCCTACATTTCCTCTCCAGTTTCGCCATTCTTCTTTTGAAAATCCTCTTCTTCAATTCAACGGAGATGAATTTACTTTCGGCCAGAAATAAATGCATCTCCGCATAAATATTTTATTTCCGTCTTCTTCAAGATGATTTTTTCCTACATTTCCTCTGCAGTTTCTCCTTTCTTATATAGATAATCCTCTCCTTTTATATAACGGAGAGGCATTTACTTTCTTCCAAAAATAAATGCATCTCCGCATAAATATTTTTTATCTGTCTTCTTCAGAATCAGTTTTTCCTACATTTCCTCTGATGTTTCTCCATTATTATATAGATAAGCTTCTTCTTTATATAATGGAGATGCACTAACATTCTTCCAGAAATAAATACATCTCCCCAAAACTTCCTACATTTCCTTTGCAGTTTTCTCATTCATATATAGATAATCCTCATCTTTTATATAACGAAGAGTCATTTACTTTCGTCCAGAAATAAATGCATCTCCCGAAAATATTCCTGCATTTTCTCTGTAGTTTCTCCATTATTATTTAGATAAACTTCTTCTTTAATATAACGAAGAGGCATATATTTTCTTCCAGAAATAAATGCATCTCATCATAAAAATTTTATTTAAGTCTATCTCAGGAAAAATGTGCATCACATTTTCCTATATTTCATCTGCAATATTTTCATTCTTATTAAGCATGTATTCATAGTCAAATCAACGGACAGGCATTTACTTTCGCCCAGAAATAAATGCATCTCTGCAAAAATACGTTATTTCCGTCTTCTACAGGATGAGTTTTTCCTGCATTTCTTCCGCAGTTTGTCCATTCTTTTTTAGGAAATCCTCTTCTTCCAATTCAACGGAAATCCATTTACATTCAGCAAGAAATAAATGCATCTCCCAATAAATATTTTATTTCCGCCTTTTTCAGGATGAGTTTTTCCTACACACGGAGAGGCTACATCAATTTTTCCTATATTTCTTCTACAAACTTTTAATTAATCCGCATAAATTTCTCCCCAATAACTTCCTACATTTCCTTTGCAGTTTCCTCATTCATACATAGATAATCCTCATCTTTTATATAACGGAGAGACATTTACTTTTGTCCTGAAATAAATGCATCTCCCCAAAAATATTCCTACATTTGCTCTGCAGTTTCATCATTAATATTTAGATAAACCTCTTCTTTAATATAACGGAGAGGTATTTATTTTCTTCCAGAAATAAATGCATCTCCACATAAAATTTTTATTTCCGTTCACCTCAGGATAAATCTGCATCAGATTTTCCTATATTTCTTCTGCAATTTTTTCATTCTCATTAGGGAAAGCATCTTATTCAAATACACGGAGAGGCATATACTTTCGTCTAGAAATAAATGCATCTCCACAAAAATATTTTATTTCCGTCTTCGGCAGGATGAGTTTTTCCTACATTTCCTTTGCAGTTTCTCCATTCTTCTTTAGGAAATCCTCTTCTCCAATTCAACGGATATGCATTTACTTTCAGCGAAAAAATGCATATCCGGATAAATATTTATTTTCGTCTTTTTCAGGATGTGTTTTTCCTACATTTCCTTTGCAGTTTCGCCATTGTTATATTAGATAATCATTTCCTTTGATATAACGGAAAGGCATTTACTTTCTTCCAGCAGTAAATGCATCTCAGCATAAATATGTTATTTCCGTCTTCCTCAGAATAAATATGCATCAGTTTTTCCTATTTTTCTTCTGCAATTTTTTTCATTCTTATTAAGGACTGCTTCTTATTCAAATAAACGGAGATGCATATACTTTCTGCCAGAAATAAATGCATTTCCGCATAAATATTTTATTTCCGTCTTCTTCAGGGTGAGTGTTTCCTACATTTCCTCTCCAGTTTCTAAATTCGTATATACATAAATCTCTTCTTTCATATAACGGAGAGGAATTACCTTTCTTCCAGAAATAAATGCATCCCAGCAAAAATATTTAATTTATTTTATTTCCATCTTCTGCACGATGCGGTTTTCCTACATTTCCTCTGCAGTTTCTCTATTATTATGGAGATAATCCTCTTCTTTATAATTCGGACAGGCATTAACATTCTGCCAGAAATAAATACATCTCCCCAAAAACTTCCTACATTTCCTTTGCATTTTCCTCATTCATATATAGATAGTCCTCATCTTTTTTATAACGGAGAGGCATTTACTTTCGTCCTGAAATAAATGCATCTCCCCAAAAATATTTCTACATTTCCTCTGCAGATTCTCCATTAATATTTAGATAAACCTCTTCTTTAATATAACGGAGATGCATTTATTTTCTTCCAGAAATAAATGCATATCCACATAAAAATTTTATTTCCGTCCACCTCAGGATAAACCTGCATCAGATCTTCCTATATTTCTTCTGCATTTTTTTCATTCTTATTAAGGAAAGCTTCGTATTCAAATACACGGAGACACATTTAATTTCGTCTAGAAATAAATGCATCTCCGCAAAAATATTGTATTTCCGTCTTCTTCAAGATGGGTTTTTCCTACATTTCCTCTGCATTTTCTCCATTCTTATAGAAATTGTCCTCTCTATTTATATAACGGAGAGGCAATTACTTTTTACCAGAAATACATACATATCCTCAAAAATATTTTATTTCCGTCTTTTGCAGGACGAGATTTTCCTATAATTCCTCTGCAGTTTCTCCATTCTTCTTTAGGAAATCCTTTTCTTCAATTCAACAGAGATGCATTTACTTTCGGCCGGAAATAAATGCATCTCCGCATAAATATTTTATTTGCGTCTTCTTCAGAATGAGTTTTTCCTACATTTCCTCTGCAGTTTCGCCATTCTTATATAGATAATCCTTTTGTTTTTATACCCAGCTAGAAAAAGTTTGCAAAAAAAGTGTAAAAAAAAAAGTGAACAAAAAGCGAGCGTATTTGGCACCTCTGCTTATGCATAATGAGTGCACACTGAATTGTGCACAAACAGTGTATACCTAAATTGTTCACTTTTTATACACAATCATAGGTGCCAAATACGCTCGGATTGTGTGCACTTTTTTGTTTACACTTTGTTTGCATACCTAAATTGTGCACTTTTTATATACAATCAGTGGTGCCAAATACGCTCGGATTTTGTGCACTTTTTTGTTTACACATTTTTTGCATACCTGAGTTGTGCACCTTTTATACACAATCAGTGGTGCCAAATACGCTCAGATTTTGTGCACTTTTTTTTTATACTTTTTTTGCCTATCTAAATTTTATACTTTTTATGCACAATCACAGGTGTCAAATACGCTCAGATTTTGTGCACCTTTCTTTTTACACTTCTTTTGCCTATCTAAATTTTACCACAAAAAGGCTTAATTATTGCAGTTCCCGGAACAGATGTCATAAGTTCCCACGGCTGCCATCTTGGAATTTTCTTGGCGTGAAAACCCCTTTTCCGCCAAGTAGTAAATGTCGCCAAGCACCGGTTTATACGCATGTTTCGCTTAACGAAAATAAAATGTAAATAATAAACAAAATTCGCTAAAGTGGCAATCAGTAATCTTGTATGAGCACTTCGTGCACATTAACTGAAAAAAAAACCATCACTGCATTCAGCAGTTCTTCCGGTGTAGAATTCTCAAAATTCAGCAGTTCTCGCTTTCTAGCAATCTCAAAATATAAAAACTCTTAAGGCAGCAGAATATACATAAAATTATCAACATACCTTAACAGATATCTGCTTTCTTGAAAGCTCCAGTACGAAATCTTTCTCATAACACCACCATCATTTTCCAAAATAGGCTTATGAATATGCATTGAGACACAATAAACAAACCTACTTTTCTTCTCAAAATTTCCTCATATTTCTTAATTACTTCAGCAAAAGCTTTTAAACAGATTACAGAAACCATATAGTCAGTCAAATACATCCAATAAATTTAACATAAAAATAAAAAGACAGAGCGATACAACACAATATCAAAATCCATCCACAAAATCCACCACTTCTCAGTGGTTGCCAGAACACATATGTCACACGGGGTTCCACATATCGAGGTTGCCATATTTTAAACACCGCCAACACACCAACAAAAAATCGCCAAACAATTCAAAACAACGGCTGAGGGAACATAAAGCATCTAAGCCCAGTTCAGTTCCCTTAACCAGAAACGTACCATCTGTGAGATGGTTTCGTCGATATATCTGCCCTTAATATTTTCGCACTCCGGCATTCAAAACTTATTTTTATGCTGTTATATTAAAAAAATTGCTCCTATTAATGCATTACTATTAAAGATTAAATGTTTAAGTTCACTATTTGATAAATTATTAAGTGGTCTGTTTGTGCACGGGATTTTCACATTTCCGGTTAAGGGTTAAACATATTGCTATCACATACATAATTCACACTGCAAAATCAATAATAAGACCAAAAAACAAGCATAAATTTATTGGTGTACCTGTAATGGAACAGTGGCACAACAGAGAGCTGAGCAATATTCTTATAATAGTATGAAATAAAAAAAAAAAAAAAAAGATGTTTCTATAAATATAACCTAAAATTGAACCTTATAACATACGATGAAGCTATATTTTAAATTTTAAAACATTATGATGAATTCTTCACAATTTTTTAATTTCTAATTACAGCTGAAGGAAGGTTAAATGCTTGTAATATTTGGTACTTTATTTCGGTTAGCCGGGCACCAATGTTATAGATACATATATAAGACTATATACATGTTTATATAAATATATATACTACATATATATGTATATAGGTGATATAGACAATATATGTATATACATATGTGTGTGTGTATACATATATATGTATGTATATATAACACTGGCGCCCGGCTAAACTAAAACTACCTAATATTTTTACGAGTAGTGCACCAAGTACTCCTGTGAGTACCAAGTAATTGTGTGCAAGAAAAAAGCACTTATGTGCACATGATGTGAGCTTAGGGGTAATACTCCTATGTGTGCATGTGTTTATAAATACACATAAACATTCATCCTGAATCAGGGTTGCAAAAAAGCCGGCTAAAATTAAAAAAAGCCACGCCAGTAGCTTTTATTGGTTTTAAACGGCTTTTTTTGACCAAAATAGGCCTTTTTTGGCCATAATCGGGTTTACAATAAAGCATTGTAATTATAAACTACATATTTTAAAGTGTTTTTAATTAAGAGGGCAATAGTTACTTAGTTACATGTTTTATTACTTAATTAATTTTAAGAGCTATTAATATACAAGTCTTATTTTATTTCTAATAAACATTTAAAATTATACATAGTCATATAATAAAAACATCATTTCTGACTATTAAAAAAACATTATGAATAGCATATGCATGAATATGCTTAACAACAAGCTTGTCGAAAATTTATTTAGAGAAATTTTATTTATTTATTTTCTTGTTTAAATGCTCTATTTTTTATACACTTATGTACCTAACTCTCCTCAAATATTATATCCTTTCTAATTTTTCTTTTAACATTTATAAGTTAACTCTCCATACGGACACATAAGAATGTTTCCATTTTGATGTGCTACATTTTGTCATTGTTTAATTAAATATGATCTTTAAAATGTGTAGTATATGTGGAGCTATATAATGTAATATAAAATTTCAAAACACCAGTTTGGAGTCTAACTTAATATTCTTTTCAATATTTATATATATATACATGTATTTTTTTTTTTTTTTTTTTTTTTTTTTCCAGACATAATGCCTTCACAGTTGCCTTCTAGCAGTTAAACAGTTATTTGACAAAATTTAATAGAAATTTATAATTTTCTTAGCAGAAAATATTTATAAGTGTATTATAAATTAATTGATCGAAATTTAAAACAAATCAGCTGTAAACAAAATTTTAAAAATAAAAACCGGCTTTTTTCAATAAAAGCCGGCTTTTTTTAAGTGGTTAAAACCAAAAAAAGCCAGCCAGCTTTTTTTGGCCTGGCTAAAAGAGGGCAACTCTGTCATGAACATATAATATTTTTTTTAAATTAACTTCAATTCAAAGTTTAATTTACTGTATACCTTTTGAAGATAATTTTTGTAAATTTCCATGCCCTATAAAAAAAAACTTTGGGATATTTAGACACCTGATTGACAAAATTCACAATTTTTCCAAAGCCAATCGATAAAATTCCAAATTTCCGCACCCAATTGACAAAATTCGCTATTTTTTCACACCCGACTGACAGAAGTTACTATTTTTCTGCACCCGATAAAACACAAAATTCCCTTTTTTCCGTGCCTGATCGACGAAGTTCGCTATTTTTCCGTGAATCAATGAAATTTGTGATTATTCCACTCCTAATCGACAAAATTCATAATTTTCTACACCTGTTCAACAAAATTTTCTTTTTTTCCAGCGCCTGATCAACGTAGTTCACTATTTTTCCGTGTATCAACGAAATTTGAGATTTTTCCGCACATTATCGACAAAATTCGCACTTTTTCTATGCCCGATCAAACAAGTTCGCGATTTTTCTACGCCAGATTGACAAATTTCGCTATCTTTTCATACCCAACCAGTGAAATTCGCTATTTTTTCACACCCAATTGACAAAATTCACTATTTTTCAACACCCAATCCACAAGATTCCCTTTTTTACACATGATCAACAACTCTCCTTTTTCCACACACCTGATCGACGAAGTTTGCTATTTTTTTGTGATTCAATGAAATTTTGAGATTTTTTCCATTCCTAATCGACAAAATTCATGATTTTCTACACCCTTTCAACAAAATTCCCTTTTTTTCCACACCCGTTCAACAAAATTACCCTTTTCTGCCGCGCCTGATCGACGAAGTTCGCTATTTTTCCGTGTATCAACGAAATTTGAGATTTTTCCGCACATTATCGACAAAATTCATGCTTTTTCTCTGCCCGATCAAACAATTTCGCAATCTTTTCATACCCGACCAGCGAAATTCGCTATTTTTTCACACCCAATTGACAAAATTCACTATTTTTCAACACCCAATCCACAAGATTCCCTTTTTTACACATGATCAACAAAATTCCCCTTTTTTCCCGCGCATTATTGAAGAAGTTTGCTATTTTTTCGTGAATCAACGAAATTTGAGATTTTTCTGTACATTATCGACAAAATTCACACTTTTTCCATGCCCGATCAAACAAATTCGCGATTTTTCTACGCCAGATTGACAAATTTCGCTATCTTTTCATACCCGACCAGTGAAATTCGCTATTTTTTCACACCTTATTGACAAAATTCACTATTTTTCGATACCCAATCAACAAAATTCCCTTTTTTTCACACCTGATCAACAAAACTCTCCATTTTCCCCGCACCTGTTCGACGAAGTTTGCTATTTTTTCGTGATTCAATGAAATTGAGATTTTTTCCATTCCTAATCGACAAAATTCATGATTTTTTACACCCTTTCAACAAAATTCCCTTTTTTTCCACACCCGTTCAACAAAATTCCCCTTTTCTGCCGCGACTGATCGACGAAGTTCGCTATTTTTCCGTGAATCAACGAGATTTGAGATTTTTCCACCTGTTCAACAAAATTTCCTTTTTTTCCATATCCATTCAAGAAAATTCCCCTTTTTCCTGCGCCTGATCAACGTAGTTCACTATTTTTCAGAGAAACAGTGAAATTTGAGATTTTTCCGCACATTATCGACAAAACTCGCACTTTTTCTATGCCCGATCAAACAAATTCGCGATTTTTCTACGACAGATTGACAAATTTCGCTATCTTTTCATACCCGACCAGTGAAATTCGCTATTTTTTCACACCTTATTGACAAAATTCACTATTTTTCGATACCCAATCAACAAAACTCTCCATTTTCCCCGCACCAGATCGACAAAGTTTGCTATTTTTTCATGATTCAATGAAATTTTGACATTTTTCCCATTCCTAATCGACAAAATTCACGATTTTCTACACCCTTTCAAGAAAATTCCCTTTTTTTCCACACCCGTTCAACAACATTCCCCTTTTCTGTCGCGCCTGATCGACGAAGTTCGCTATTTTTCCGTGTATCAACGAAATTTGAGATTTTTCCGCACATTATCGACAAAAATCACACTTTTTCTATGCCCGATCAAACAAATTCGCGATTTTTCTATGCCGGATTGGCAAGTTTAGCAATCTTTTCATACCCGACCGGCGAAATTCGCTATTTTTTCACACCCAATTGACAGAATTCGCTATTTTTCAACACCCAATGTCATGAACATATAATTTTTTTTTAAATTAACTTCAATTCAAAGTTTAATTTACTGTATACCTTTTGAAGACAATTTTTGTAAATTTCCATGCCCTATAAAAAAACTTTGCGATATTTAGACACCTGATCGACCAAATTCACAATTTTTTCAAAGCCAATCGATAAAATTCCAGTTTTTCCGCACCCAATTGACAAAATTCGCCATTTTTCACACCCGACTGACAAAATTTACTATTTTTCTACACCTGATAAAACACAAAATTCCCTTTTTTCCGTGCCTGATCGACAAAGTTCGCTATTTTTCCGTGAATCAACGAAATTTGAGATTTTTCCACTCCTAATCGACAAAATTCATAATTTTCTACACCTGTTCAACAAAATTTCCCTTTTTTCCATATCCATTCAACAAAATTCCCCTTTTTCCTGCGTCTGATCAACGTAGTTCACTATTTTTCAGTGAAACAACGAAATTTGAGATTTTTCCGCACATTATCGACAAAACTCGCACTTTTTCTATGCCCGATCAAACAAATTCGCGATTTTTCTACGCCAGATTGACAAATTTCGCTATCTTTTCATACCCGACCAGCGAAATTCGCTATTTTTTCACACCCAATTGACAAAATTCACTATTTTTCAACACCCAATCCACAAGATTCCCTTTTTTACACATGATCAACAAAATTCCCCCTTTTTCCCGCGCATTATTGAAGAAGTTTGCTATTTTTTCGTGAATCAACGAAATTTGAGATTTTTCTGTACATTATCGACAAAATTCACACTTTTTCCATGCCCGATCAAACAAATTCGTGATTTTTCTACGCCAGATTGACAAATTTCGCTATCGTTTCATACCCGACCAGTAAAATTCGCTATTTTTTCACACCTTATTGACAAAATTCACTATTTTTCGATACCCAATCAACAAAATTCCCTTTTTTTCACACCTGATCAACAAAACTCTCCATTTTCCCCGCACCTGTTCGACGAAGTTTGCTATTTTTTCGTGATTCAATGAAATTTTGAGATTTTTTCCATTCCTAATCGACAAAATTCATGATTTTCTACACCCTTTCAACAAAATTCCCTTTTTTTCCACACCCGTTCAACAAAATTCCCCTTTTCTGCCGCGCCTGATCGACGAAGTTCGCTATTTTTCCGTGAATCAACGAGATTTGAGATTTTTCCACCTGTTCAACAAAATTTCCTTTTTTTCCATATCCATTCAAGAAAATTCCCCTTTTTCCTGCGCCTGATCAACGTAGTTCACTATTTTTCAGAGAAACAGTGAAATTTGAGATTTTTCCGCACATTATCGACAAAACTCGCACTATTTCCATGCCCGATCAAACAAATTCGCGATTTTTCTACGCCAGATTGACAAATTTCGCTATCTTTTCATACCCGACCAGTGAAATTCGCTATTTTTTCACACCTTATTGACAAAATGCACTATTTTTCGATACCCAATCAACAAAACTCTCCATTTTCCCCGCACCTGATCGACAAAGTTTGCTATTTTTTCATGATTCAATGAAATTTTGACATTTTCCCCCTTCCTAATCGACAAAATTCACGATTTTCTACACCCTTTCAAGAAAATTCCCTTTTTTTCCACACCCGTTCAACAATATTCCCCTTTTCTGTCGCGCCTGATCGACGAAGTTCGCTATTTTTCCGTGTATCAACGAAATTTGAGATTTTTCTGCACATTATCGACAAAATTCACACTTTTTCTATGCCCGATCAAACAAATTCGCAATTTTTCTACGCCGGATTGACAAGTTTCGCAATCTTTTCATACCCAACCAGCGAAATTCGCTATTTTTTCACACCCAATTGACAAAATTCACTATTTTTCGACACCCAATCCACAAAATTCCCTTTTTTACACACATGATCAACAAAATTCCCCCTTTTTCCCGCACCTGATTGAAGAAGTTTGCTATTTTTTCGTGAATCAACGAAATTTGAGATTTTTCCGTACATTATCGACAAAATTCACACTTTTTCTATGCCCGATCAAACAAATTCGCGATTTTTCTATGCCGGATTGGCAAGTTTAGCAATCTTTTCATACCCGACCAGCGAAATTCGCTATTTTTTCACACCCAATTGACAGAATTCGCTATTTTTCGACACCCAATGTCATGAACATATAATTTTTTTTTTAATTAACTTCAATTCAAAGTTTAATTTACTGTATACCTTTTGAAGACAATTTTTGTAAATTTCCATGCCCTATAAAAAAACTTTGCGATATTTAGACACCTGATCGACCAAATTCACAATTTTTTCAAAGCCAATCGATAAAATTCCAGTTTTTCCACACCCAATTGACAAAATTCGCCATTTTTTCACACCCGACTGACAAAATTTACTATATTTCTACACCTGATAAAACACAAAATTCCCTTTTTTCCGTGCCTGATCGACAAAGTTCGCTATTTTTCCGTGAATCAACAAAATTTGAGATTTTTCCACTCCTAATCGACAAAATTCATAATTTTCTACACCTGTTCAACAAAATTTCCTTTTTTTCCATATCCATTCAACAAAATTCCCCTTTTTCCTGCGTCTGATCAACGTAGTTCACTATTTTTCAGTGAAACAACGAAATTTGAGATTTTTCCGCACATTATCGACAAAACTCGCACTTTTTCTATGCCCGATCAAACAAATTCGCGATTTTTCTACGCCAGATTGACAAATTTCGCTATCTTTTCATACCCGACCAGCGAAATTCGCTATTTTTTCACACCCAATTGACAAAATTCACTATTTTTCAACACCCAATCCACAAGATTCCCTTTTTTACACATGATTAACAAAATTCCCCTTTTTTCCCGCGCATTATTGAAGAAGTTTGCTATTTTTTCGTGAATCAACGAAATTTGAGATTTTTCTGTACATTATCGACAAAATTCACACTTTTTCCATGCCCGATCAAACAAATTCGCGATTTTTCTACGCCAGATTGACAAATTTCGCTATCTTTTCATACCCGACCAGTGAAATTCGCTATTTTTTCACACCTTATTGACAAAATTCACTATTTTTCGACACCCAATCAACAAAATTCCCTTTTTTTCACACCTGATCAACTAAACTCTCCATTTTCCCCGCACCTGATAGACGAAGTTTGCTATTTTTTCGTGATTCAATGAAATTTTGAGATTTTTTCCATTCCGAATCGACAAAATTCACGATTTTCTACACCCTTTCAAGAAAATTCCCTTTTTTTCCACACCCGTTCAACAATATTCCCCTTTTCTGCTGCGCCTGATCGACGAAGTTCGCTATTTTTCCATGAATCAACGAAATTTGAGATTTTTCCACACATTATCGACAAAATTCACAATTTTTCTAAGCCGATCAAACAAATTCGCAATTTTTCTACGCCGGATTGACAAGTTTCACAATCTTTTCATACCCGACCAGCGAAATTCGCTATTTTTTCACACCCAATTGGCAGAATTCGCTATTTTTCGACACCTGATCAACAAAATTTCCTTTTTTTCTGCACCTGATCAACGAAGTTTGCTATTTTTCCATGAATCAACGAAATTTGAGATTTTACCACTCCTAATCGACAAAATTCACGATTTTCTACACCCGTTCAACAAAATTCACTTTTTTCCCACATCCGTTCAACAAAATTCCCGTTTTTTTCCTGTTCCTGATTGACAAAGTTCACTATTTTTCCATGAATCAAAGAAATTTGAGATTTTTCCGCACATTATCGACAACCATTACAAGAGAAGACATGGCACGTTGTTGCAGATCTGCAACAAACAAAAGTTTACGCTTATTTTATACATATTATAAATTTCTTAGCTTGAAAATGGTCTTTAAATAAAGAATTTAAACTTACCTTTGTAAACAATACACTTGTCTGCAGACTTTTTTAACTCCACTATTTCAAAGCTTAATTCAGCAAAAATCACATTTAGCTGATCAAGCGATAAATGAAACTTTGGCGTAAAAAAAAAAATAAATATTCGCTATCTGTTGCGGATTTAATGACATAATTATACTACTAGCAGTGTAGTAGAATAACATTGAACAAAATCCTTTTTTTGATGTTTACTGTCAAAATATCATTGACTTTTTGGGTATGTTGCAGATCTGCAACACGGTGATACAAAGGGTTAATTTCTTTAGGCAAGTAGGTGAGCCTCATTTGCTTCCAAAAAGATTATAGGGTACTTTTCAGTTAGCCAGGCGCCAGTGTTATGTACACATAAATATATGTATATACACATGTATGTATACATATATATATATATATATACACATGTATGTATATACATATATTGTATGTATATACATATATTGCATATATACACATATATGTATATCTATACATATGTATATATACATGTATACATAATACTAGCACCCGGCTAACCGAAAAGTACCGATTTTAATTTCCTCGTACATATCACTCTGCAGCACTTGTATTCAGGCCCTGTTTACGGAATAGGCCCATGAAGCCGGTGCTTACCCACTGAGATACGAAAGGGCCCCCAATTTTACTTTTCAAAACTAATTATTAGAAAAAAGAAACTCAATCAGGGTAAAAAATGCATTTTTTTTCTTTTGAAATTTTTTTGTTCTTACTATGTGGCAATTTGTAAATCACAAAAGATATTTTGAAATTCAAATATCCTCAACTGTAGTTCCATATTTGTCATTTACAAAATAAATTGGTTATTTACAATTAAAAATATAATAAAATACTTTTTCATAGTATATAATATATAGGTAGTTAGTTTTAGTTTAATATTAAGTGTTATTTACTCTAAACTTTGATGGTAAAATTTCAAATTACTTAAGCATACGAAAAAGGGATTTAGTAAATAAAAAAGCAATTTGTAGAGTAATAGGGGGCCCTGTGTGACGTCGGGCTTCCCCTACTTCCAAGTGTTAAGCGGGCCCTGCTTGTAATATTTCCTTTGGTGAGATATCCAAATAATAAACATTGTTTTCCTGAACTGAAGATACGCCGTTTGCTACGGTGTCATCCTCCATCTTGCTGTCGTTCATTTCTCCATTATTTTCAGTGAGGGCATTTGAATCCATTGCATTTTCTTCACTTTCATTTTTAGAAGATATCAATCCCTTCTTCCTAGTATTAGGCTTTATCCGTTTTGAAGTCCGAAGTTTCGATCCAGTTGAGCTCATATTCTGAGCAACAGATATTTTTTATATATTCTAGTAAAATTTTTAGTCTTATTTCTTACAAATTTCGCTATCACTACTAATAAAGCCCGCCACGCCGGCCACACAGCTCGATGCATGTAAACACCAGGAAAGGAGTGTTGAGTTGAATTGCAGCTACACATGCGAAAATAAAAATCAAGGCCGTGATCGAGATAGATTTTCGCTGTTAGCGAAACGAGATCCACTAATCAGAAGCCTGTATTTTTGCGACCTTTTCATTGTTTACAAATATGCAGGCTTCTGATTGGTCAATCTCGTTTGGCTAATATCGAAAAATGTATCTGGATCTCTGCCCAAATGTTTAAATAGAAATTTGAAAGAAATTAATAAGAAATAAACGTTTTTCATTTGATTTTTGAAAGCAGAAGTAATTTTCATAATAACTGGAATTTATGCTTGATCGATGATAAGAGATGCATTTAGTAATCATCAAAAAGAAGAGAGTTTGCGTGAGTGTGTGTGTGTGTGGGGGGGGGGGGAGTCCACTGCCCTTCCCTCGATTTTAAAATTTAACTAGCTAAATTTTTTTTTTGATAATTTTGAAAACTTCATAAAATGTATTCTTTTCGAAGAATTTAAAATAAAAGAGGAAGTAAGGAATTTTCTGATAGGGCATGGGAGGGCCATTGCCCTCCCTGCATTTTAAAATTTGATTAATTAAAATTTATTTTTTTCCTATTTTGAAATACAGAGTCAAATTTATTAGTTACGTGTAACTTAAAATAAAGATAAACTAAGAATTTTCCTTTGGGGGAAGGGGGCTTAGGAGGGTCATTTCCCCTCCCTCGATTTAAAAATTTAACTAACTAAATTTTATTTTTCTCCGATTTTGAAAAAAAAAGTAAAATTTATTCTTTCAAGTAACTTAAAATAAAAGTGGAACTGTGGATTTTCTGTTAAGGAGGGGGGGGGGAGAGGTCCATTTTGCCCCTCCCTGGATTTTGAAACTTATTTAATTAAAATGTTTTTTCACCAATTTTGAAATGCACAGCAAAATTATTTATTTCGAGTACATTAAAAAGGAACTAAGAACTTTTACTTGGGTAGAAGGGGTCATATGAGAGCCATTGCCCCTCCCTCGAATTTGATTTAATCTAAATTATTTCTAAATTTTATTTTCAATGATTTTGAAAAACACAGTAAAATTTTCTCTTTTCGAGTAACTTAACATAAAAGAGGAATTAAATATTTTTCTGTAAAGTTAGAGGGTTTAGGTGAACCATTATCTGTACCGCAGATTTTAAAATTTAATTAATTAAAATTCTTTTTTGCTTATTATTTTGAAAAACATAGTAAAATTTATTTTTTTCAAGCGACTTAAAATAAAGGGGGAGCTCAGGAAATTTCCGTTAAAGAAAGAGGGGGGGGGAGCCCCATTGCCTCTTCCTGGATTTTGAAATTTAAATAATTAAAATTTGTTTTTTTCTTATTTTGAAAAACATAGTAAAATGTATTTATTTCGTTTACCTTAAAATTAAAATGGAATTGAGAATTTTCTTTTTTTTTTTCGGGGGGGGGGGGGGGGTAAATATACTATTTAAAATAAAAGTACTAATTTTTACATCCATAAAAAATATATAATTTTTGGAAAATTGGAATCGACAATTTTTTTTTTTTTTTTTTTTTTTTTTTGCATAAAAAATGCACACTTTTCGCGAACACGGAATATTAATTTATTTTCTGCAAAAAAGGTGCACAGTTTTTGAAAACATAGGATATACACTTTTTTGTATGTATAAAAAATACAGACAGTTTGCACAAAAGGTGCATACTTTTCGAAGTGTTCAAAAATAGTCCCTTTTTATGCACAAATTGTGTACAATCTATACTATTTTGCAAAAAAAGTGCAAACATTTTCTAGCTGGGTATATAACGGAAAGGCATTTACTTTCGTCGAGAAATAAATGCATTTCCCCAAAAATATTCCTACATTTTCTCTGCAGTTTCTCCATTAATATTTAGATAAACTTCTTCGTTAATATAACGGAGAGGCATTTATTTTCTTCCAGAAATAAATGCATCGCCACATAAACATTTTATTTAAGACCATCTCAGGAAAAATGTGCATCAGATTTTCCTGTATTTCATCTGCAATATTTTCAGGAATAGGAAGGAAATAAATAACTAAGTATTCTTATTCAAATCAAGGGACAGGCATTTACTTTCGCCCTGTAATAAATGGATCTCCGCAAAAATACGTTATTTCCGTCTTCTGCACGATGAGTTATTCCTACATTTCTTCCACAGTTTGTCCATTCTTTTTTAGGAAATCCTCTTCTTCCAATTCAACGGAGATGCATTTACATTCAGCCAGAAATAAACACATGCATTTACTTTCGGCCGGAAATAAATGCATCTCCGCATAAATATTTTATTTGCGTCTTCTTCAGAATGAGTTTTTCCTACATTTCCTCTGCAATTTCAGCCGCATTCAGTTTGCAGTTTCGGCCGCATAAATATTTTATTTCCGTCTTTTTCAGGATGAGTTTTTCCTACATTTCCTCTGCAGTATCTCCATTCTTATGTAGACAATCATTTCCTTTCATATAACGGAAAGGCATATACTTTCTTCCAGAAATAAATGCATCTCCGTAAAAATACGTTTTTTCCGTCTTCTGCAGGATGGGTTTTTCCTACATTTCTTCCACAGTTTGTCCATTCTTTTTTAGGAAATCCTCTTCTTCCAATTCAACAGAGATGCATTTACATTCAGCCTGAAATAAACGCATCTCCGCATAAATATTTTATTTCCGTATTCTTCAGGATGATTTTTTCCTATATTTCCTCTGCAGTTTCGCTTTTCGTATATAGATAAAATTCTTCTTTTATATAACTGAGCGGCATTTACTTTCATCCAGAAATAAATGCATCCCCGCAGAAAAATTTTGTTTCCGTGTAACTTATGATAAATCTACATCAATTTTTCCTATATTTCTTCTACAAACTTTTAATTCTTATTTAGGAAACTTTCTTATTCAATTCAACGGAGAGGCATTTGCTTTCGTCCGGAAATAAATGCATCTCCGCATAAATATTTTATTTCCGTCTTCTTCAAGATGATTTTTTCCTACATTTCCTCTGCAGTTTCTCCTTTCTTATATAGATAATCCTCTCCTTTTATATAACGGAGAGGCATTTACTTTCTTCCAAAAATAAATGCATCTCCGCATAAATATTTTTTTTCTGTCTTCTTCAGAATAAGTTTTTCCTACATTTCCTCTGCAGTTTCTCCATTATTATATAGATAATCTTCTTCTTTATATAATGGAGATGCACTAACATTCTTCCAGAAATAAATACATCTCCCCAAATCTTCCTACATTTCCTTTGCAGTTTTCTCATTCATATATAGATAATCCTCATCTTTATATAACGGAGAGGCATTTAATTTCTTCCAGAAAGAAATGCATCTCCGCAAATATAATTTATTTCCGTCTTCTGCAGGATGAGGTTTTCCTACATTTATTCCGCACTTTGTCCATTCTTTTTTAGGAAATCCTCTTCTTCCAATTCAACGGAGATGCTTTTACATTCAGTCAGAAATAAATGCATCTCCACATAAAAATTTTATTTTCGTCCACCTAAGGATAAATCTGCATCAGATTTACCTATATTTCTTCTGCAATTTTTTCATTCTCATTAAGGTTATCTTCTTATTCAAATATACGGAGAGGCATATACTTTCGTCTAGAAATAAATGCATCCCGAAAAAATATTTTATTTCCGTCTTTTGCAGGATGAGGTTTTGCTACATTTCCTCTGCAGTTTCTCCATTCTTCTTTTGGATATCCTCTTCTTCAATTCAACGGAAATGCATTTACATTTAGAAGGAAATAAATGCATCTCCGCTTAAATATTTTATTTCGGTCTATTTCAGGATGAGATTTTCCTTCATTTCTTCTGCAGTTTCTCCATTCGTTTATAGATAATCCTCTTCTTTTATATAATTGAGAGGCATTTAGATTATTCCAGAAATTAATGCATCTCCGCAAAAATATTTTATTTCCGTTTTCTTCAGGATGATTTTTTCCTACATTTCCTCTGCAGTTTCTCCATTCTTCTTTAGGAAATCCTCTTCTTCAATTCAACGGAGATGCATTTACTTTCAGCGAAAAAATGCATCTCCGGATAATTATTTATTTTCGTCTGTTTGATGATGAGTTTTTCCTACATTTTCTTTGCAGTTTCGCCATTCTTATATTATATAACTCTTTCCTTTGATATAACGGAAAGGCATTTACTTTCTTCCAGAAGTAAATGCATCTCCGCAAAAGTATTTTATTTCCGTCTTCTGCAGGATGAGGTTTTCCTACAATTCCTCTACTATTTCTCCATTCTTCGTTAAGAAATCCTCTTCTTCAATACAACAGAGATGCATTTACTTTCGGCGTGAAAAAAATGCATCTCCGCATAAATATTTTATTTCCGTTTTCTTCAGGGTGAGTGTTTCACACATTTCCTCTCCAGTTTCTGCATTCGTATACAGATAAAACACTTCTTTCATATAACGGAGGGGTATTTACTTTCTTCTAGCAGTAAATGCATCTCCGCATATACTTTATTTCCGCCATCCTCAGAATAAATATGCATCAGATTTTCCTACATTTCTTCTGCAATTTTTTTCATTCTTATTAAGGACTGCTTCTTATTCAAATAAACGGAGATGCATTTACTTTCTACTAGAAATAAATGCATATCCACATAAATATTTTATTTCCGTCTTCTTCAGGGTGAGTGTTTCCTACATTTCTTCTCCAGTTTCTAAATTCGAATATAGATAAATCTCTTCTTTCATATAACGTTGAGAAATTTACTTTCTTCCAGAAATAAATGCATCCCCGCAAAAATATTTTATTTTTTTTTTATTTCCGTCTTCTGCAGGATGAGGTTTTCCCACATTTCCTCTGCAGTATTTCCATTCTTCTTTAGTAAACCCTCTTCTTCAATTCAACGGAGAAGCATTTACTTTCAGCTAGAAATAAATACATTTCCGTATAAATGTTTTATTTTTGTCTTCTTCAAGATGAGCTATTCCTACATTTCCTCTGCATTTTCTCCATTATTATATAGATAATCCTCTTCTTTATATAACGGAGAGGCATTAACTTTCTTCCAGAAATAAATACATCTTCCCAAAAACTTCCTACAGTTCCTTTCCAGTTTCCTCATTCATATATTGATAATCCTCATCTTTTATATAACGGAGAGGCATTTATTTTCTTCCAGAGATAAATGCTTCTCCACATACAAAATTTTATTTCCGTCCACCTCAGGATAAATCTGCATCAGATTTTCTTATATTTCTGCTGAAATTGTTTCATTATTATTAAGGAAAGCTTCTTATTCAAATCAACGGAGAGGCATTTACTTTCGTCCAGAAATAAATGCATCTCAGGAAAAATATTTTATTTCCGTCTTCTTCAGAATGGGATTTTCCTACTTTTCCTCTGCAGTTTCTCCATTCTTATATCAATAATCCTCTCTATTTATATAACGGCGAGGCAATTACTTTTTTCCAGAAATACATACATCTCCGCAAAAATATTTTATTTCCGTCTTCTGCAGGATGCGGTTTTCCTACGATTCCTCTGCAGTTTCCCCATTCTTCTTTAGGAAACACTCTTCTTCAATTCAACGGAGAACACTTTACTTCCAGCCAGAAATAAATGCATCTCCATATAAATATTTATTATTCCGCATAAAAATTTTATTTCCGTGTACCTCATGATAAATCTACATCAATTTTTCCTATATTTCTTCTACAATGTTTTCATTATTCTTTAGGAAAATTTCTTATTCCATTCAACGAAGAGGCATTTACATTAGTCCAGAAATTAATGAGTCTCCGCAAAAATAATTAATTTCCGTCTTCTTCCGGATGTGTTTTTCCTACATTCCCCCTGCTGTTTTTTTTCATACTTCTTTAGAAAATCTTCTTCTTCAGTTCAACGGAGATGCATTTACTTTCGGCCAGAAATAAATGCATCTCCGCATAAATATTTTATTTCCGTCTTCTTCAGGATGAGTTTTTCCTGCATTTCCTCTGCAGTTTCTCCATTTTTATATAGATAATCCTCTCCTTTTATATAACGGAGAGGCATTTATTTTCTTCCAGAAATAAATGCATCTCCGCAAAAATATTTTATTTCCGTCTTCTGCATGATGAGGTTTTCCTACATTTCCTCTGCAGTTTCTCCATTCTTCTTTAGGGAAACCACTTCTTTGTATACCGGAGAGGCATTAACCTTCTTCCAAAGAATAAATGTATCTCCGCTTAAATATTTTATTTCCATCTGCCTCAGATTTTCCTATATTTCTACTGCAATTTTTTTCATTCTTATTAAGGAAAGCCTCTTATTCAAATCAACGGAGTGGCGTTTACTTTCGTCCAAAAATAAATACAACTCCCCAAAAACTTCCTACATTTTCTTTGCAGCTTCCTCGTTCATATATAGATAATCCTCATGTTTTATATATCGGAGAGGCATTTATTTTCGTCCAGAAATAAATACATCTCCAGAAACTCTTCCTACATTTCCTTTGCAGTTTCCTCATACATATATGGATATTCCTCATCTGTATATAACGGAGAGGCATTTACTTTCTTCCAGAAATAAATGCATCTCCGCAAAAATAATTTACTTACGGCTTCTGCAGGATGAGGTTTTCCTACATTTCCTCTGCAATTTCTACATTCTTCTTTAGGAAATCCTCTTCTTCAATTCAACAGAGATGCATTTAATTTCGGCCAGAAATAAATGCATCTCCGCATAAATATTTTATTTCCGTCTTCTTCAGGGAGAGTTTTCCCTGAATTTCCTCTCCAGTTTTTCCAATCGTATATAGATAATCCTCTTCTTTTATATAACGGAGAGGCATTTACTTTCAGGCAGAAATAAATTTATCTCCGCATAAATATTTTATTTCCGTCTTCTTCAGGATGAGTTTTTCCTGCATTTCCTCTGCAGTTTCTCCATTCTTCTTTAGGGAAACCTCTTCTTTGTATACCGGAGGGGCATTAACTTTCTTCCAAAGGATAAATATATCTCCGCTTAAATATTTTATTCCCATCTGCCTCAGACTAAATCTGCCTCAGATTTTCCTATATTTCTTCTGCAATTTTTTTTCATTCTTATTAAGGAAAGCGTCTTATTCAAATCAACGGAGGGAGGTTTACTTTCTTCCAAAAATAATTACAACTCCCCAAAAACTTCCTACATTTTCTTTGCAGTTTCCTCGTTCATATATAGATAATCCTCATGTTTTATATATCGGAGAGGCATTTACTTTTGTCCAGAAATAAATGCATCTCCCCAAAAATATTCCTACATTTCCTTTGCAGTTTCTCCATTAATATTTAGATAAAACTCTTCTTTAATATAACGGAAAGGCATCTATTTTCTTCCAGAAATAAATGCATCTCCACATAAAAATTTTATTTCCGTCCACCTCAGGATAAATCTGCATCTGATTTTCCAATGTATTTTTTCTGGAATTTTTCCATTGTTATTAAGGAAATCTTCTTATTCAAATCAACGGATAGGCATTTACTTTCATCCAGAAATAAATGCATCTCCACAAAAATACATTATTTCGGTTTTCTGCAGTATGAGGTTTTAATAAATTTCCTCAGTAGCTTCTCAATTCTTCTTTAGGAAATCCTCTTCTTCAAATAAACTGAGATGCTTTTACTTTCGTCCAGAAATAAATGCATAACCGCAAAAATATTTTATTTTGCTCTGCTGCAGGATGAGGTTTTTCTGAATTTCCTCTGCATTTTCTCCACTCTTCTTTAGGAAATCCTCTACTTCAGTTCAAAAGAGATGCATTTACTTTCGGACAGAAATTAATGCATCTCGGCATAAAAATTTTATTTCCGTCTTCTTCAGGGTGAGTTTTTCCTGCATTTCCTCTCCAGTTTCTCCAATCTTATATAGATAATCCTCTCCTTTTATATAACGGAGAGGCATTTACTTTCTTTTAGAAATAAATGCATCTCCGAAAAATATTTTATTTCCATCTGCTGCAGGATGAGGTTTTCCTACATTTCCTCTGCAGTTTCTACATTCTTCTTTAGGAAATCCTCTTCTTCAATTCAACTGAAATGCATTTATTTTCGGCCAGAAATAAATGCATCTCCGCATAAATATTTCATTTCCGTCTTCTTCAGGATGAGTGTTTGCTACATTTTCTCTGCAGTTTCGATGTTCAAATATATATAATCCTCTTCTTTTATATTGCGGAAAGGCATTTGATTTCAGGCAGAAATAAATGCATCTCCGCATAAATATTGTATTTCTGTCCTCTTCAGGATGAGTTTTTCCTTTATTTCCATTGCAGTTTATCCATTCAAATATAGATTCTTCTTTTATATTACGGAGAGGCATTCGCTTTTAGGCAGATATAACTGAATCTCCGAATAAATATTTTATTTCCGTCTTCTCTAAGATGAGTCCTTCCTACATTTCCTCTGCAGTTTCTAAATTCTTATATGGATATTCCTCATCTTTATATAACGGAGAGGCATTTACTTTCTTCCAGAAATAAATGCATCTCCGCAAAATAATTTATTTCCTTCTTCAGCAGGATGAGGTTTTCCTACATTTCCTCTGCAATTTCTACATTCTTCTTTAGGAAATCCACTTCTTCAAATCAACAGAGTAGCATTTACTTTCGGCCAGAAATAAATGCATCTCCGAATAAATATTTTATTTCCGTCTTCTTCAGGGTGAGTTTTTCCTGCATTTCCTCTGCAGTTTTTCCAATCGTATATAGATAAATGTCTTCTTTTATATAACGGAGAGGCATTTACTTTTTTCCAGAAATAAATGCATCTCTGCATAAATATTTTATTTCGGTCTGCCCCAGAATAAAGCTGCATGAGATTTTCCTATATTTCTTCTGCATTTTTTTCATTCTTATTAAGGACATCTGCTTATTCAAATCAACGGAGATAAGGTTACCTTCGGCCAGAAAAAAAGGCATTTCCGTATAAATATTTCATTTCCGTCTTCTTCAGAGTGATTTTTTCCTACATTTCTTCTGCAATTTCTCCATTCGTATATAGGTAATCCACTTCTTTTAAGTAACGGAGAGGCATTTATTTTCTTCCAGAAATAATTGCGTCTCCGTGTAAAAATTTTATTTCCGTGTACTTCAATATAAATCTACATCACTTTTTCGTATATTTCTTCTACAAACTTTTAATTCTTATTTAGTAAAATTTCTTATTCAATTCAACGGAGTTGCATGTACTTTCGGCCAGAAATAAATACATCTCCGCAAAAATAATTTATTTTCGTCTTCTGCAGGATGAGGTTTTCCTACATTTCCTCTGCAGTTTCTTCATACTTCTTTAGGAAATCCTCCTCTTCAATTCTACAGAGATGCATTTACTTCCGGCCAGAAATAAATGCATCTCCGCATAAGTATTATATTTCTGTCTTCTTCAGGGTGAGTTTTTCCTACAATTCTTCTGCAATTTCTCCATTCTTCTTTAGGAAATAGTCTTCTTTATATGACGGAGAGGCATTTATTTTCGTC
Source organism: Maratus speciosus (assembly GCA_963932465.1). Lineage (NCBI taxonomy): Eukaryota > Metazoa > Arthropoda > Arachnida > Araneae > Salticidae > Maratus > Maratus speciosus. The sequence goes on from OZ010794.1 coordinate 86,797,276, forward strand.
CAGAAATAAATACATCTCCAGAAAATCTTCCTACATTTCCTTTGCAGTTTCCTCATTCATATATGGATATTCCTCATCTGTATATAACGGAGAGGCATTTACTTTCTTCCAGAAATAAATGCATCTCCGCAAAAATAATTTATTTACGTCTTCTGCAGGATGAGGTATATAGCTAATCCTCTTGATTTAAATAACGGAGAGGCATTTACTTTCTTCCAGAAATAAATGCATCTCCGTGTAAAAATTTTATTTCCGTGTACCTCATGATAAATCTACATCACATTTCCTATATTTCTTCTACAAACCTTTCTTAATCAAAATTTCTTATTCAATTCAACGGAGAGGCATTTGCTTTCGTTCGGAAATAAATGAATCTCCGCAAAGATAATAAATTTCCGTCTTCTTCTGGATTTGTTTTTCCTACACATCTTCTGCAGTTTCTCCATTCTTCTTTTGAAAATCCTCTTCTTCAATACAACGGAGATGCATTTACTTTCGACCAGAAATAAATGCATCTCCGCATAAATATTTTATTTCCGTCTCCTTCAGGATGAGATTTTCCTACATTTCCTCTGCAGTTGCGATATTCAAATATAGATAACCCTTTTCTTTTATATTACGGAGAGGCATTTGCTTTCAGGCAGAAATAAATGCATCTCTGCATAAATATTTTATTTCCGTCCTCTCCAGGATGAGTTTTTCCTTTATTTCCTCTGCAGTTTCTCCATTCAAATATAGATAATCCTCTTCTTTTATATTACGGAGAGGCATTTGCTTTCAGGCAGATATAAAATCATCTCCGCATAAATATTTTATTTCCATCTTCTGCAGGATGAGGTTTTCCTACATTTCCTCTGCAGTTTCTCCATTCTTCTTTAGGAAATAGTCTTCTTTATATGACGGAGAGGCATTTATTTTCGTCCAGAAATAAATACATCTCCAGAAAATCTTCCTACATTTCCTTTGCAGTTTCCTCATTCATATATGGATATTCCTCATCTGTATATAACGGAGAGGCATTTACTTTCTTCCAGAAATAAATGCATCTCCGCAAAAATAATTTATTTACATCTTCTGCAGGATGAGGTATTCCTACATTTCCTCTGCAATTTCTACATTCTTCTTTAGGAAATAGTCTTCTTTATATGACGGAGAGGCATTTATTTTCGTCCAGAAATAAATACATCTCCAGAAAATCTTCCTACATTTCCTTTGCAGTTTCCTCATTCATATATGGATATTCCTCATCTGTATATAACGGAGAGGCATTTACTTTCTTCCAGAAATAAATGCATCTCCGCAAAAATAATTTATTTACATCTTCTGCAGGATGAGGTATTCCTACATTTCCTCTGCAATTTCTACATTCTTCTTTAGGAAATCCTCTTCTTCAATTCAACAGAGATGCATTTACTTTCGGCCAGAAATAAATGCATCTCCGCATAAATATTTTATTTCCGTCTTCTTCAGGGAGAGTTTTCCCTGCATTTCCTCTCCAGTTTTTTCAATCGTATATAGATAATCCTCTTCTGTTATATAACGGAGAGGCATTTACTTTCAGGCAAAAATAAATGCATCTCCGCATAAATATTTTTTTTCCGTCTACTTCAAGATGAGTTTTTCCTGCATTTCCTCTGCAGTTTCTCCATTTTTATATAGATAATCCTCTCCTTTTATATATCGGAGAAGAATTTACTTTCAGCCAGAAATAAATGCATCTCCGCAAATATATTTTATTTCCATCTTCTGCAGGATGAGGATTTCCTACATTTCCTCTGCAGTTTCTACATTCTTCATTAGGAAATCATCTTCTTCAATTCAACAGAGATGCATTTACATTCGGCCAGAAATAAATGCATCTCCGCAAAAATATTTTGTTTCCGTCTTCTGCAGGATGTGTTTTTCCTACATTTCCTCTCCAGTTTTTCCATTCGTATATAGATAAATCTCTTATTTTATATAACGGAGAGGCATTTACTTTCTTCCAGAAGTGAATGCATCTCCTCATAAATATTTTATTTCCGTCTGCCTCAGAAAAAATTTGCATCAGATTTTCTTATATTTCATCTGCAATTTTTTTCATTCTTATTAAGGACAGCTTCTTATTCAAATCAACGGAGATGCGTTTACTTTCGGCCAGAAATAAATGCATTTCCGCATAAATATTTTATTTCCGTTTTCTTCAGAATGAGTTTTTCCTACATTTTTTCTGCAGTTTCCCCATTCGTATATAGCTAATCCTCTTCTTTTAACTAACGGAGATGCATTTACTTTCTTCCAGAAATAAATGAATCTCCGTGTAAAAATTGTATTTCCGTGTACCTCATTATAAATCTACATCACTTTTTCCTATATTTCTTCTACAAACTTTTAATACTTATTTAGGAAATTTTCTTATTCAATTCAACGGAGAGGCATTTGATTTCGTCCGGAAATACATGAATCTCCGCAAAAATAATAAATTTCCGTCTTCTTCTAGATGTGTTTCTCCTACACTTCCTCTGCAGTTTCTCCATTCTTATATAGATAAAACTCTCCTTTTATATATCGGAGAGGCATTTTTTTCAGCCAGAAATAAATGCATCTCCGCATAAATATTTTATTTCCGTCTTCTTCAGGATGAGTTTTTCCTGCATTTCCTCTTTAGTTTCTCAATTCAAATATAGATAAACCTCTTCTTTTATATTACGGAGAGGCATTTGCTTTCAGGCAGAAATAAATGCATCTCTGCATAAATATTTTATTTTCTTCTTCTTCGGGATGAATTTTTCCTACATTTCCTCTGCAGTTTCTCCATTCTTCTTTAGAAAATCCTTTTCTTCAATTCAATGGAGATGCATTTACTTTCAGCCAGAAATAAACGCATCTCCGCATAAATATTTTATTTCCGTCTTCTTCAGGATGAGTTTTTCCTACATTTCCTCTGCACTTTCTCCATTCAAATATAGATAATCCTTTTCTTTTGTATTACGGAGAGGCATTTGCTTTCAGGAAGAAATAAATGCATCTCCGCATAAATATTTTATTTCCGTCTTCTTCAGGAAGAGTTTTTCCTTTATTTCCTCTGCAGTTTCTCCATTCACATATAGATGATCCCGTTCTTTTATATTACGGAGAGGCATTTGCTTTCAGGAAGATATAAATACATCTCCGAAAAATATTTTATTTCCGTATTTTTCAAGATGAGTTTTTCCTACATTTCCTCTCCAGTTTCTCCATTCTTATACAGATAATCCCCTGCTTTTATATAACGGAGAGGCATTTACTTTCTTCCAGAAATAAATGCATCTCCGCAAAAATATTTTATTTCCGTCTTCTGCAGGATGTGGTTTTCCAACATTTCCTCTGCAGTTTCTCCATTCTTCTTTAGGAAATCCTCTTCTTTATATGACGGAGAGGCATTTACTTTCGTCCAGAAATAAATAAATCTCCAGAAAAAATTCCTACATTTCCTTTGCAGTTTCCACATTAATATGTGGATAAGCCTCATCTTTATATAACGGAGAGGCATTTACTTTCTTCCAGAAATATAGGCATCTCCGCAAAAATAATTTATTTCCGTCTTCTGCAGGATGAGGTTTTCCTACATTTCCTCTGCAATTTCCTCATTCTTCTTTAGGAAATCCTTTTCTTCAATTCAACAGAGATGCATTTACTTTCATTCAGAAATAAATGCATCTCCGCATAAATATTTTATTTCCGTCTTCTTCAGGGTGAGTTTTTCCTGCATTTCCTCTCCAGTTTTTCCAATCGTATATAGATAAATCTCTTCTTTTATATAACGGAGAGGCATTTACTTTCTTCCAGAAATAAATGCATCTCCTTGTAAAAATTTTATTTCAGTGTACCTCATGATAAGTCTACATCACTTTTTCCTATATTTCTTCAACAAACTTTTCATTCTTATTTAGGAAAACTTCTTATTCAATTCAACGGAGAGGCATTTACTTTCGTCCAGAAATAAATGTATCTGCGCATAAAAATTTATTTTCGTGTACCTCATAATAAATCTACATCAATTTTTCCTATATTTCTTCTTCAATCTTTCTATTCTTATTTAGGAAACCTTCTTATCCAATCCAACATAGAGGCATTTACTTTCAGCCAAAAATAAATATAATCTCCAGATAAATATTTTATTTCCGTCTTCTTCAGGATGAGTTTTTCCTACATTTCCTCTGCAGTTTCTCCATTCGAATATAGATAATCCTCATCTTTATATAACGGAGAGGCATTTACTTTCTTCCAGAAATAAATGCATCTCCGCAAAAATAATTTATTTCCGTCTTCTTCTCGATGTGTTTTTCTTACACTAATTCTGTAGTTTCTCCATTCTTCTTTAGAAAATACTCTTATTCAATTCAACGGTGATGCATTTATTTTCTGCCAGAAATAAGTGCATCTCCGCATAAGTATTTTATTTCCGTCTTATTCAGGATGATTTTTTCCTACACTTCCTCTGCAATTTCCCCATTCGAATAGAGATTATCTTCTTCTTTTATATAACGGAGAGGTATTTACTTTCAGGCAGAAATAAATGCATCTCCACATAAATATTTTAATTCCGTCTTCTTCAAAATGAGTTTCTCCTACATTTCCTCTCAAGTTTCTCCATTCGTATAAATATAAAACTCTTCTTTTATATAACGGAGAAGCATTTACTTTCTTCGAGAAATAAATGCATCTCCGCATAAATATTTTATTTCCGTTTGCCTCAGAATAAATCTGCATCAGATTTTCCAATATTTCTTCTGCAATTTTTTTCATTCTTATTAAGGGCAGCTTCTTATTCAAATCAACGGAGATGCATTTACTTTCCGCCAGAAATAAATGCATCTCCACATAAATATTTTATTTCCTTCGTTTTCGGAATGAGATTTTCTTCATTTACTCTGCAGTTTCTCCATTCATATATAGATAATCTTCTTCTTTTTTATAACGGAGAGGCATTTACTTTCTTCCGGAAATAAATGCTTCTCCGCATAAATGTTTTATTTCCGTCGGCCTCAGAATGAATCTGCATCAGATTTTCCTATTTCTTATGCGATTTTTTTCATTCTTATTAAGGATAGCTTTTTATTCAAATCAACGGAGATGCATTTACTTTCGGCCAGAAATAAAGCATTTCCGCATAAATATCCGTAAATGTTTTATTATTGTCTTTTTCAAGATGAGAGTTTCCTAAATTTCCTCAGCATTTTCTCCATTCACATACAGATAACCAACTTCTATCATATAACGGAGAGGCATTTACTTTCAATTTTTCCTATATTTCTTCTACAATCTTTTCATTCTTATTCAGGAAAACTTCTTATTCACTTCAACGATGAGGCATTTACTTTCGTCCAGAAATAAATTTATTTCCGCAAAAATATTTTATATCCGTCTTCTTCAGGATGAGGTTTTCCTACATTTCCTCTGCAGTTTCTCCATTCTTCTTTAGGAAATCATCTTCTTCAATTCAACGGAGATGCATTTACTTTACGCCAGAAATAAATGCCTCTCCGTATAAATATTTTATTTCCGTTTTCTTCAAATTAGTTTTTCCTACATTTCCTTTGCAGTTTCTGCATTCTTGTATAGATAATCCCCTCCTTTCATATAACGGAGAGGCATTTACTTTCTTCCAGAAATAAATGCGTCTCTGCATAAATATTTTATTTCCGTCTGCCTCAGAATAAATCTGCATCAGGTATTCCTATATTTCTTCTTTTTCTCACTCTTATTAAGGAAAGCTTCTTATTCAAATCAACGGAGTGGCATTTACTTTCTCCCTGCAATAAATGCATCTCCGCGAAATTCCTCCTACATTTCCTCTGCAGATTCTCCATTTATGTATAGCTCTTCATAGCTCATCTCTAATATAATGGAGATGCATTTACTTTCGTCCAGAAATAAATGGATCTCCGCAAAAATATTTTAATTCCGTCTTCCTCAGGATGAAGTTTTCCCACATTTCCTCAGCAGTTTCTCCATTTATATATAGCTAATCCTCATCTCGAATATAATGGAGAGGCATTTACTTTCATCCAGAAATAAATCAATCTCCCCAAACATTTTCCTACATTTCCTCTGCAGCTCGTCCATTAATATATAGATAAACCTCTTTAATATAACGGAGAGGCATTTACTTTCTTCCAGAAATAAATGCATCTCCGCATAAAAATTTTATTTCAGTCCACCTCAGGATAAATCTGAATCAGATTTTCTATATTTCTTCTGCAATTTTTCATTCTTATTAAGGAAAGCTTCTTATTCAATTCAACGGAGAGGTATTTACTTTCGTCCAGAAATAAATGCATCTCCTCATAAATAATTTATTTCCGTCTTCTTCTGGATGTGTTTTTCCCACATTTCCTCTCTATTTTTTCCATTCTTCTCTAGGAAATCCTCTTCTTCAATTCAATGGAGATGCATTTACATTCGGCCAGAAATAAATGCATCTCCGCATAAATACTTTATTTCCGTCTTCTTTCAGGATGCGTTTTTCCTACATTTCTAACCCATTAACCACCAAAACTATAAGGGGTTAAATTTTTTTTATACGAATGATATTGGTTATTCATTTGAACATATATAACATTAATTTATAGTGAAAATAACAAAATTTGTGTTAGCTTACGAGAAATGGAGTGTTGCGTTCACGCAACGTCAGCGGAATAAGAGTACTGATGTTTATTGAGATCAATTGAGCTTCAGCAGGATTTTCTTGCATATATGGGCACTGTAAGATTTTTTTTACCTTTGTTACAATTTAGACAGCAAGCAATCACTTTAATGTAATTAATTTATTATTAAAATTAATTTTTTTTTTTAATTACTGATCTTATCCAGAAAACAGTTTCAAATATCAAAATATTCGCTACACTTATGATGTAAATCAACATCACAAATGTACTGAAGCGATAAATATTCTGGCTATGGCATTGTTTACAATGCAGTCTTCCGCTGTCATCGGACTTGACAATTAACCCTTTCAGGGGCAGTAGTATGTTTATGGAGCCAATTAATTTTATTTCCCAAATGCCATAATGGCACCAGAATTGTGGTAAAGTAATTTCCCTTTATTATGTAATTGTTCGTAAATACCGGTGTCATTCATTCATTTCAGCATTTTAGAAATTTAATTGCATTGCCCCGGAAAGGGTTAAATTTCCGCGTTCTGTCTGTAATGGCTTTTGCATGGAGAACTTACTATGCCTTCTTTTGGCTGATTTGTTTATGGCTAACTCTTTACTTTCAAAGGGTGTTTGGAAAAGGTACAATGCAACTTCATGTCTGAAATCTAAGTGACAGTATTTATTTTCGAACATAATCTTTATACCTTCTCGGATTGGTCAAGGTTTTATTTTTTCTTCATTTTTTGGCTGAGTCATAATCAATTTGTCTACCTTTATCCTCTCCAAATCTCCGTGTTTTTTTTTTTGTTTTTTTGTATGTGTGATTTGCACTACTTTTAGAGGGTACAAACTTCTTTTTCACGCACATTTCAATTTCGCCAGCTGTATCGAAAGGTAAAATATCATTATCACTTTTTGATATATAATTATTTCCTTTTTCATCAATAATTTCTGCTATTTCTGATGAAATAACGATAATATTTGTTTCGTTCCCGTCATAATTATATGAATCTTTATTAAAAAGTCTTTGAAGACCTTCGAAGAACATAAGATATGTATTTGAAGCATTTCTGTGAGAACAGAATAAGAAAAAAATCCACAGAGTCGAACGATACGAGTGAGTACTGGAACTACATCTTTTCCGCTGACGTTGCGTAAACGCAACACCCATTGTCTCTTCCTCCCCATTAAAACAAAAGCAACTGATTCGTCGAATGTTCTGATGTACTTTGACCTTGTCTAAAAATAGATTTACTCTAAAACTTGCGTTTATCTAACTATATCTCTTCTGCAAAAAAGACAACGTGAAAGTTTTCGTTTAAAAATGCTTTAAGTTCGAACTTGTTATTAAACAGAAAAAAAATGTTGAAAGAAAATATTTTTCTATTGACTTAGTAACCATAATATTCCCTACTCAAAAATTACTATTAATATAAAATTCATTTGATAGCTAATTTTTTATGCGCATTTATTTTTACTGTTGCGTGAACGCAAACACCAGCGGTTAATGGGCTAATGCAGTTTCTCCATTCGTATATAGATAATCTTCTTCTTTTATATAACAGAGAGGCATTTACTTTCTTCCAGAAATAAACGCATCTCCGCAAAAATATTTTATTTCTGTCTTCTGCAGGATGAGGTTTTCCTACATTTCCTCTGCAGTTTCTCCATTCTTCTCTAGGAAATCCTCTTCTTCAATTCAACGGAGATGCATTTACTTTCGGCCAGAAATAAATGCATCTCCGTATAGATATTTCATTTCCGTCTTCTTCAAGATGAGTTTTTCCAACATTTCCTCTGCATTTTCTCCATTCTTATATAGATAATCCTCTCCTTTTATATAACGGAGAGGCATTTACTTTCTTCCTGAAATAAATGCATCTCCGCATAAATATTTTATTTCTGTCTACCTCAGAATAAATCTGCGTCAGATTTTCCTATATTTCTTCTGCATTTTGTTTCATTCTTATTAAGATAAGCTTCTAATTCAAATCAACGGATTGGCATTTACTCTCGTCCAAAAATAAATGCATCTCCCCCAAAAACTTCCTACAGTTCCTCTGCAGTTACTCCATTAATATATAGATAAACCTCTTCTTTAGTATATCGGTGAGGCATTTACTTTCTACCAGAAATAAATGCGTCTCCGCATAAATATCTTATTTACGTCTACATGAGTATACGTCTACATCAATTTTTCCCATAAAACTCCTACAAACTTTTCTTTCGTATTTAGGAAAACTTCTTATTCAATTCAACAGATATGGATTTGCTTTCGCCCAGAAATAAATGCATCTCCGCATGATTATTTTATTTCTGTCTTCTTTAAGATTAGATCTTCTTAAATTTCCTCTTCAGTTTTTCCATTCTTATATAGATAATCCTCTTCTTTTATATAACGGAGAGGCATTTACTTTCTTCCAGAAATAAATACAACTCCGCGTGAATATTGCATTTCCGTCTACCTCAGGATAAATCTACATCAGATTTCCCTATATTTCTTCTGCAATTTTTTTTACTCTTATTTAGGGAAGCTTCGAGAAACATTTACTTTCGTCCAGAAATAAATGCATCTCCTCTAAAATCCTCCTATGTTTCTTCCATTCATATATAGATAATACTCTTCTTTAATATAACGGTGAGGCTTTCTTCCAGATATAAATGCATCGCACCATAAATATTTTATTTCCGTCTATTTCAAGATATATCTATATCAGATTTTCCTATATTTCTTCTGCATATTTTTCATTCGTATTTAGGAAAGTTTGTTATTCAATTCAATGGAGAGGCATTTACTTTCGTCCAAAAATAACTGTACCTCCGCATAAATATTTTATTTCCGTCTTCTTTAGTATCAATCTACGTGAGATTTTCCTATATTTCTTGTCCAATTTTTCCGTTATTATGTAGGAAATCCACTTCAATTGAACGGAGAAGCATTTGTTTTCTTCCAGAAATAACTGCATCTCCGCATAATTAGTTTATTTGCGTCTTCTTTCGATGTAATTTACATCATGAGATTTGCATTTTTTTGTACGATTTCTCCATTATGATTTATAGAATCATCTTCTTGAAATCAACAGAGAGGATTTTATTTTACTTCAGAAATAACTGTATTTGCGCATTTAAATTTCTTTTTTCCTTTTTTCGGATTATGCTGCATATGAATTTTAGATATTTATTGATTGATGGTTCTATAATTATTCAAAGTCACTCTTCTTGATTTCAAAGGAGAGTTCAAAATTAATTTAATCTCTTCATAAAAATATTTCCGAACGAACATAACCACTACTATAACACTAACTCAATTTGACTGTACTTTCAACGAATGTATAATAATTATAACGTAGAAATTCAAGTTAACTGAAACGTTTAACTGTTTCTTCAGTCGTTCAATTCCCTTTTTATATTATTAGAGATAGTATAGTTTAAATTGTATAATGGCAATTTTCCTTAAAATAAGAGAATGTCAAAATAACTGATTATAGCTAAAATGATAAATCACTTTATTAACATATAATGTTTTATTTCTCCATGAAAATTTTACCTATACCTATTTATGCATTCTATTTGTTTGACATTCAGTTTAAGTAAAATTTTACGATTGTGGCAGTAACCACTTTTATCAACAGTGAAACATTACAATATTTATTAAAGCGATATTTCATATTTTAAATGACCCTAGCACAACTCTCTGATAGCTTATACTTTAGTACTTATAGATGGAAACTTCCAGAGATAATACATTTACATTCTGAAGGATTACGTGTATACAAATTGGGGAGATCCAGAAGTGTTGTCTCTTTTCCACTCTTTTTTTCACACCAAACGCTAATTTATGGTAAATATTACTGGCGAAGCGTGATATACCATAATGGAAAATCTCGCATTATTTAGAATTTTCACTCCGTGTTTTGAAGAAAAGTATATGCTAGTGCTCGCGTTTCATTTCATTTCGTTCAGATATCGCCACGTAGACACACAAACACTCACATACATATAGATAATTAATTTCAATGGATTATAGAATTACTGAAAAAAAAGCATAATGATAAACATCTTAACGACAAGTAGAACCTCAATCCTTATTTAAGTAGCTTTTATTTCAATAAAAAAATCAATTTGCAAAAATTTCCAATCTCTATCAACAATATTCTTCATTCATAGTTTTGGTAATTTTATATTTTTTAATTCCGTCTGAGTTCTTTTTTTTTTTTTTTTTAAACTCAGAAACAAGCCCGTTTACTTTGGCTCCACTTTCTATCGGTCACACGAAAAAAATTCATTTACGCTCTACATTTGCTGCTGTTACCGATTGTGCCAAAATAACTGGAAATAACGTGTGCATCAATCATTACTGCTAATATTATCCTTTTAAACTCATAATTTTCAGCATAAATTGAAGTAGTTGATCACAAATTTCAATAAGAGCTGAATACAAATCAAGATGTCATAAGCGATATAGCAAGCCTCAAGTGTCTTTTAAATAATAAATTCTCATATTTTGAAAGGTCTTCATTTAATTGAAAATAGAGATTGTCGCTCGAGAGTTTTTAATCATCAGTTTCCGAAATTCGTACCAGGAATTTTTGCGTTTCTCTCTTAACAGATATTTCCTATCACCAAGTCAGAAATTCATTCTCCGGGTCGGTGTCCTGTGCCGCACGCTCGATGCATGCATACTTAGGACCAAGAAGTGGTGTCTCCATGACCTATCATGTGTTCCTTTTACAGAAACATATTGCATGCTACAAAATACTTTTACAGCATTATTTCTAAAAAAAATATTTTCTGCTAGAACAACATGCTTTCACCCGACATAAAGATCATCATAAAGAAAAGCCCCTGTATAAATGTTTAAAAAAAGATAAAGAAACAGCAATAGACCGGGAAACAGCAGCACAGACATACCTCATTGAGTTCACGGCTGAAATTTCAGAATTAGTTAAAACTCGATTCGCATATTAAAACGCAATCGGACTGTCAAGTCACATTTTGGGTATAAAACTCCTGGAATCCCGATTTAACGGTTGACTCGTAGGTTTACCATTGTGTTTTCCTGCACCCAAAGGTATGAAAACATGGAGGACTGGGAGCAGGAAAGCAGAATTGTAAACCTACGAGTTAACCGCTTTAATCGGGATTTTAGGTGTTTTCCATCAAGATAGGACTTGACAGACCAATTGCGTTTTAATATGCTTATCGAGTTTTAACTATTTCTGGAATTTCAGCAGTGAACACGATGAGGTGATTATCTCTGCTGCCACCGCCCGGTCTATAAGCAAACTGGTTCAAAATCACGGAACACTCGATTTCAGCCTATGCCTATGCTACACTGTTTTATACAAGTATTTTTTCAATAAGAACGTTAAAATATTATGTTTTTCTAGCGAAATTTACATTGTTTCTATTATATTTTCTAAAGATTTTTTTGTTACAGTTTATCAATGATAATTTAAATACAATATTTTGTTTAATAGCGTTTCTTATTATATATATATATGTATATATATTGAAGTAGGAAAAGATGGTCAAATTTACAAAGAATTATACTTTCCATTCTTTTATGCGTTTTCACAGTATTTACGTCTCATACATTATTCAATTTAAAAAATTTCAACATTTCATAGAACCTTGGCAATTTTAAAATAAAAAGAATTAACTTAATTTTGTAGTATACAATGTTACTGAAATTTCTGAATTATACAGGCCATTCGATTAAAATACGCATGTGATTACATCTATAGTGAGTGGTGAACAAGTAACGTTTTTCTAGGGAAAAGGGACACTACTACGTACTTGGAAAATGGAACAGCGCAATTTGAAAAACGTAAGGGTCATTAGGAAGAATAGCATAAACCGCCTAGACTAATTTCAAGAAATAAGTTACAAAAATAATAAGTTATGGTAACGTATTACCAAGATACTGATGGAACAACGGCACCCAATTACATAAAACATTTTTTTTTTTTTTTTTGCATCTGTACTTGAAATCCTTGGAAACGGAATCGTGACTGTGTTTATCGTGATCGGAAGAGAATCGGTACTTTTCGGTTAGCCGGGCGCCAGTGTTTTATATACATACATATATATACATATAAGCATATATGCATATATATATACATGTATGTGCATATATATACACATATATGTGCATTTATACATATATATGTATGTATATATACAATATATGTATGTATATAAAACACTGGCGCCCGGCTACCCGAAAAGTACCAGAGAATCTACTAGACTCATGAACTTTGCTCTTCCAGGAACGTTCTGAGGTGTTAACTGAAAGCAGTAAAAACTCTTTTTTTTTTTTTTTTTTTTTTTGTAATTTTTGTTTTTGTATATAAAACTATGATTTGTTGTATAAAATTTTCCAACAAGACATTAGGAAATAATTTTAAGGAAAATGTAAGAAAAGTGGTCCATCTGAAATGAGATATATACGCTTAAATATTCGCATCTGGTCTTTATATAATCATAGGTACTTACTTGATATAGGCGCCTTGGCGTTTTTTAATAAAGCTTGGTGGAAGTCACACTTAAGAAATTCAGATTTCTTACCAAATAATATCAGCAGCTTTGATAAAATAGAAAAAAAAACCCTCGATGAACTATAAGGTTTGTTTATTTACGTATCTAAGAAAAATAGCTTCTGATTATACACATTGGGTAAATTTCTTTTGACTGTATATAAAACTTATAAACAGTTTCTTTAACTTAAATACAATGTGTCAATTTTGAAAAAGTTACTTTTGGGAATTAAACGGTTAATAGTTTGTAAGAAATTACGGGTAAATTTCTTCGTTTTGATCAAATACCATTTTCTCTATCAAGGCCCCTATCTCAGAGCAGTACTTAATCCTGTAGGATAGTCTGAATACACTTTAATTTACAGTCTGGAACTTGAAGCCTGATACACATTAAGCAAAGCAGATGGGACTTACCCCGGTACCCAGCAAAATTATTCGCCTAACGGGAGGGATCCAATCATGGCATAGTCCAGTCACCCGGAGAGTGAAATTCAAAGGAAGGGTGCGGATTCACAAAGATGGGCTAAACTCTTGATAATTTGCAGAAACCTGATCCATATACATCGGGATCGACGGAGAATAGTGGCGATGAGAAACATATTCTGGGTTCTAAAACTCCTTCTGCGAACTAAAACCCTCAAGATCTATTCCTCTAAGATGTCCCTCAAGATCTTACTTATCTGAATTACACTTTTCTACTGATGGGTGAAGAAAATTCATTGTTAGAAATTACTTCTCATATTGTTGTCCTATTATTGAGTTGAATAGAATTGTTGTTTTACAGTGTTTTGAAAAACAAAAATGCATTCATTTGAAAATTCATCTGGCGTTATCGCTGGCACGTGCAAATAAAATCCATTGTTAAAAGATCTTTCCGATGTTTATCCAATTGTTGAATTGAAGGCGATTGTTATTAGAATCTTTTATTAACTTGTTTTGTATGTGTGTATTGTTTAAGTCTTGCGACGTTAGATTGGGCCACTTCCAAATAAGTTATTTACCTAAAATTTGGCACAATTATAGACTTGCAATACAATTAAAAACAGAAAATTTGGATCATTTCCGAGCAATAAAGCACCACAAAACATCGGCCCAAATCTTGCATAATTCCCCATAGAAATAACATTACAGTTGTTTAATTTTAATTCAGAAAGATCCATTGTTTCAATTCTAATGCATTATAACCATACTGCTGTCCTTTTCCTTATGATGTCAGCATTGCACGATGCTCAGATTTGTGCTTTATAATATAGGTTAACTTGTAGAAATATCACCTCTAAAATAATTTATTTGTAAACATTTCCACAATTCTCGTACGTTTCAACATTTTTTTTAAACATCCGCTAGCGTTAACCACTTGTCAAGTTTTGCGACAAATGAAGAGATATAACCAAATTTTGCGCCAAAATACTGACAGTAAGGAAGCCGACTTGGCTAAAACTGGCTAACATGTTGAAATTCTCATTGAAATTCAATATTCATGAAATCTGGCAATGAAACTTCTATAATCGGTTACCTTCACATTTTTCCTACAAGTATTCTAAGTAAAATTAGCTGTGGATTGTATTTTTCAGTTTTCGGAAAATGCCGACTACCTATATTGGAAAAGGTTCGTCTCTGACATGGATATAAACATTCAAGAAATGTTTGATGACTGTTTAGAACAGTGGTTCCCAACCTTTTTGTGGCCGCGGCCCACCAAAACATCTCTAAAATCATAATGTCCCCCCTCCCCTCTATATCATATAAATCTTATTACATAAAAAATAAACTTCTATTTTCCTGGAAGGATCCGAAAATAGCATTAACACTGATAAGTGATTTCACATTCTTTAATTTATCAAAATCACATTTCTTTTTATTACAAGTATGTTTTTAAGATAACTCTATAAATGCAATGAGGCTATGGATCTTCACATTTACATCTACAAAGGTTTTATTGTTTTTTGCTAACTTACCTACTTCCGTAATGGGCACTGGAATTTATTAATTTCATAAAAGTAGTAAAGCATTTAGATAATTCAAAACATTTTTTTTACATTAAATATGTCCAAATTGTAAATTTTAGATATACCCTACAAAATTTCATATGTAAAAGTTCCTTCACGTGGCATAGGGCTCTTTGAATAAATATACAAGTTTTTATAAAAATAGATAGTAAAAAAAGATGTGCGTTTTACTAAAATAATATTAAAACTAGAAAAATTTGAATGACTTTTAATATATAAAAGGTGTCAAAATATTTTTAAAAAATTCACACAATTATTCCGGTGTCAGTGTATTTTAAACTATTAAATGGGAACGTTTGAAAAATTAATTTTTATTCCGTTATTTTTAAATTTTTTCATCTGTTATTTCTATAGACTCTTCTATAGACACTTCTTTCATTAGAAAAAAATAATAAGAAGAATTATGAAATTGCCCCCCTGAAAAGTCATATTGCCCCCCACCCACGTTGGGAACCACTGGTTTAGAAGATTGGAACGAAAACAAATGCGTGGGATGCGGCGAAAATTACAATGAGACGAAACAAAAACTAGATTGCATACAGTGTGTTTCTTGTTAGCGCTAGCTTCATGAAGGATGCTCACGGTTTGAAGTTATATGCGATCATTGTGGGAAGAAATTAAATAGCTAGAAAGAAATTACGGCAAAACTATCTTAATTCATAGTATATAAAACATTTTCATACGTGATGTTTATACCTGTTGAGATATTAAGATTTCAAGAAAATAATTTAATTTTCATAGGTATATTAAAAGGTCAAATAATAATTCATGTAATCTTAATGTTCAGTAACTTAATTGTAAGGAAGTTAATTTAATTTTCATGTAATGGAAATAAACTTTATAAATATAATATATGTGCAATTATTTCAATATTTCATTGTGGTCCACCTCACCCTGAGTAGTCCGGGTGAGACAGACAACATAGTAAAAATTAAAAATATATATAAAGAAAATTCTTTTAAGAAACATAATACATTATGCATATATACTGTAAAAGCAAAATATATGTAAATATATGGCTTTCGGAGTGCGAAGAAAAATTGTGGTCCATTTTTCTCGTAATTAACCTATACAGTTTTTTAATTATTAATATTAGTGTTTTATATTATTAATTAATATTTTATTATTATATTATTAATATTTTAAATTATTAATATTCCTCTTATTCGTGTCCTGTCTTTCTTGTGTTTTGTGTTGTCACTACCGTGCAGAAAAACATTTTCGACCATGGGTTGCAATGGTGATTTGTGCTTGTCTAGTTGTGTTCTATCACCCCCTAACGTACGTACCGTGAGTTTAGAGACACTCTGTATTTTTATGATATAGGTATATAATGTTACCTCGAAAATCCGGCAACTTAAAAAATACATGGGCAGTGGCTCCATCGTTTAATGTCGTTCCGAATGCTGTCTATTCAGTTAAGCTGTCAGCATCGCAGACCAGATGCTGTTATTAGATTATCTGAGCGAAATATACACGTCGGTTATCGGCCTACGTAGCTCAATAGACAAATCATTGGCAATGCAAGTCAAAAGGTTCTGGGTTTGAATCCCGGCTATGGAATTTTTCACTCAGTTGGAAAAACTCAATTCGTATAGTCCAATTAAGTTAAAGAAACGTATTATTTAAAGGAGATTATAACAATTAGCACTCCTATGCTTGCATCTTAATATTCACAGATGTAAAAGTTTTAGAGAGGATAATTTTAGAGACATTTGTTAAAATACAAAATGATGACTATTTTTTTTTTAACTGCATCAACCATATTATAAGCAGTTTGTATCAATAGTTCTAGAACCAAACGAAATTCTAAATTGTTTGCTAGAATGTGAAGAAATCAGTTGAAGTTTATAAGCAAAATAGATTATTATTACATTTTATTATTATTAGAGTTCGAACGAAAGTTCTGTTTCGTTTCATCTTCGGCCTAAAATCAAGAGTTTCGCTGAAAACGAATTTTCGGCGAAAATGCTGTTGAGATACCGAAACTATCTGTATTCCAAAAATCTCGTTTCTTCTTTTGAAATTTTCAACATGACTGAATGATTTGAACTGCATCGGCTCAAATGAGACATCTTTTTTATTTATTGCTGTGAACTTCAGTGTTTATAATTATCAGACATCACTGACTCTAGTGCTAATTATAATGCAAGTAATGCATATATAACTCAACTTTTAAGACGCTTTTCACGTGTTCGTTAAAGCCACAGACTTAAGAGTAATAAAAAAAATTTAGTTTGAAACTACAAAATGGTTTCGAATACTCTTTGAGAAAATTCCAGCATAACAGATGAATCATTTACGAAAATCATTATAAAAGATAAATCAGGATATGCGTAGCTAAAATATTTTTTAATGAGATGAAATTCGTATAACTAGAAAATGATTCTGTGTCGTTCATTAATGAATAACATTTTATTTTATATGAAAGTAAAAAGTTTTGGTCAGAAGCACAGACAGCCAACTTGGGCCACACGTAGGATTAATTAATAATTATGTATGTTTAATAAACACACATAATTAATTAATAATTATCTAAATTTTTGTATGTATTACTTTAAAAAAATCCCATTTTTTTTTCATTGTCGGTCAAAAATAGGAAGATTACCGAAATTTTGCTTCTGTTTCAGTCTTAAAAATCTGTTTCGGTCGATCCTAAATTATTATTACATGTGCCAGCAGACCCACTGCTCAATTATCATTTCAGAATTTTAGTCCAATCATCAGCCAACCATTGGCTCAGACGCAATTCCTGCCGTTGCCACAATAGTCCGGTCGCCAAGCCATGTGACCTTGAAATAGGGTCCAACTAATATTTTATGATTGATTCTAGTATTACTTGATATATTGAGTAAAAATATGTGGGGTGCCAGAATGGCAACCTTGGGCAACTTTAAATATTGAAAGTCAAAGTTCACGGAGTTCAAAAAACAGAACTCACCCATTTTATTGCGAATGAGAGGAAGTCGGCTTACCAAAATTAAATATTTTGTAAAAAGTAACAAAAGAAATCAAGATCCAAGTGTCGCCAGAGATAACGCTATCGACAGACCGGTTTCGGAAGTCTACCTCCATCATCAGTGCCGCTTTGCGTTAGCTCTAGAAACACTAGGATCTTTAATGTCATTTTCTAAGTTATGATTTAATAAGTTCATGTAGCTGTCGTCAATTTTTTCATCAATACAACATTAAAAGCAAAAACCCATACACAGGTTTGTCCGAACATTGTTTGCAAACCAAACATACACCTGATTTCAAAAATCCAAAAATTGTATTTAGGTAAAAAAATCAAAATAAAAGAGAAACATTGGAAAAAATACACATTCAAAAAACAAATAGTATTAACCTCAATATACAGCAAACTCATGAAAAAAATTGACGACAGCTGCATGAACTTATTAAATATCCATTTTAAATAAGGCGACAAGGCGAACCGAATCATGGACTGGAAGCTTCCGGTAGGCACCACAGTAAGAGTAGCACATCAAAACATTGGATAGATTGTCTAATAAAGCCAGTGTTCATCATGTTAATGTTCATATGCGCAGAACGCGAAGGTGACTGGCCTTTGCATTTGTGGACACTTCAAGCAATGATACCTTATTTTTTTGCTGCAGGGCATTGGAACTACGCTCGCTATGCAATATATTATCTGCGAAGCATGGAACAACTAGACCCCATTCTTCGTGAAAAGCTCCTAAAGGGTGAGCATGTGGCCCGTCATAGTCCCGGGATATGGAATGGCATATGGACCGGCATGCTAACTGAAACAACATTTATGCGCTTTGGTAAAAGTCGTAGTGGAATAAAAGGGATAACATTGCAACCAAACACGGTAAAGAAGTGGGCACTATCATTGCATGTTTGTTGTCAACTATCTAAAGATGTACAAGATATGATAGATGGCTAAGAATCAAAGAAGGTGCATACGTTTCACAAAGAGGAAAGTGCAGCAAGAATTAAATGTTATGAAGAAGATAGGCAGAAAATAAGACAAAAACTTCAAACGTATATGAAACCTTTGGTCATTGAAGATCATCCTGATGGTATTGTTAGAATACATAATGGCCGTATTAGAAATACGAAAGTAAATGTGGATGATGTCGTATGCCTCGGAGAAAAGCAACGACAAAAATTTGAGGAATCACTGCCAAAAGGATTTTATGTTCCTTTGAAAAGGAAGTTGTCACTTTGTCAAATAACAAGAAACATATGTTGGTACAACAAACGAGTGTCTATAATGCAGAGAATATTTACGCACGTGCCCTAGAACTGATGACACGTAATGCCGAAATATGCAGCCTGCCAACTTTGTTTGGTTACGAATTGTTACCAGTCCCGTCAGCACTATTTGATGAATTTGAGGAAATGAATCCCGCCTCCCAGAAATCACAATTAATGAGTCAATTAAGAGTGCAGGTCTCGTCGAGGGAGAAATACGTAAATGCATTAATTATAGATGCTAATGCTCTTTTGTGGCACGTTCGTTGGCCAAAGGTTGGTACAATACAAACTTACATTGATAATGTAATTGCGGTGATTGTTAACTCATATTAAATACTCACAAATACACAAAATAACAAAACTGCAGTGCACTGTTTTTTTATTAAATAATATCACAAGAGCCGCTCATGGCTACCTCTCTCACAACAAAACATTCTATAAACTCGCATAAACAAACGCAGACGATCAAAGTTATTGCCAAAAATGCAAAGCATAAAAACGACCGAACATACCGGCCCCCGTTGAATGATTTTCATTCAACCACAATTATAATACATTATTACACTTTGAATTTTAAACAAATAATACAGCATATACTAGTAAATAATAAATCGACAAATTACAAAAGATAATACTCATTTTTCCATGGGTAACAGACAAATTTTTGAAATTGGTCTCTTGAAAACACCTCTTTGTGTTTTTATGTTTACCACTCTAATGATTCCATCATTACCTGGAAATAACTCTACAATTCTACCTAGAGGCCAATTGCAAATAGCAACATTGTCCTCCTTTATAATTACTAAATCGTTTATTTTAACATTTTCTTTCTCAAACATCCACTTTACTCTTTGTTGTAAGGAGCTCAAATAATCTTTGGACCATTTTTTCCAAAAACACTGAATCATTTTTGTTGTTCTTTCCCATATTTTTAGTTTAGAATCATGAACATTAGTTATTTCAGGTTCAACAATAGAATTGATTGGCCTACCAATAAGAAAGTGGCCAGGAGTCAAAGCGTTCAAATCATCTGGATCAGATGAGAAAGGCACAAGAGGACGTGAATTTAGGATTCCTTCAATTTGTGTTATTACAGTCAAAAAGCCCTCGTAGGTTAATTTTGAATTTCCCATCACACGCTTCAGATGATATTTGAAAGATTTGACTCCTGCTTCCCAAAGGCCTCCAAAGTTTGGAGCCCTTGGTGGAATAAATTTCCAGTTAACACCCTCACTGCTCAAGTAACCAGACAAATTATCGTCAGGAATTCTAACTAAATTATGTAACCGTTTGAGTTCATTATTACTGCCTACAAAATTTTGAGCATTATCAGAAAAAAGACAAGCAATTTTTCCTCTCCTAGCAAAAAACCTCTTTAAAGCTTCTATGAAAGCTTGCGAAGTTAATTCAGTAACAACCTCTAAATGGATTGCACGTGTTACAAAACAAATAAATATGGCTACATATACTTTATGATAAATTCCTTTACGTTGGTACTTATACTTTATGAGAAAAGACCCAGTGAAATCAACACCTGAACAATTAAATGGATAGTTCTCAGTTACTCTTTCCTTTGGTAAATTTCCCATGAACTGTTGACATGAGATGGGCTTCGCTTTAAAGCAAATAATACAATTATGAACTGTTTTTCTACATATTGCACGACCATTTAAAGGCCAAAACTTCTGCCTTAACTGAAAAAGTAAAGCTTGTGGACCTGAATGTAAATACCGTTTATGAAAGTATTCTACTATCCTTTGAGTAAGTTTACTTTTATTATGTAGTAAAATTGGAAATTTTTGGTTGGCATTTAAGTTACTGTTCGCTAATCTACCTCCTACTCTTAGAAGACCTTCTTTATCAAGAAATGGATGTAAGTTTTTTAACTGACTATCATGATTAATATTACCTGATTTTTGCAAGGATTTTATTTCCTTGTCAAAAAACTCACGTTGAACACTTTTTAACAAAAAACTTTCTGCTTTGTTGAGCTCTTCGAGGTCCAGAGGACCCTCCTTTTTTTCTTTTTTACAATTACTAAGGAACCTGAAAATAAATCCTAAAATACGAATTATTTTACAATAGTTATTACTTAAATCAATTATATCATGCACAAAAGAATTAACAAACACTGTAAAAACAGATATGCTTTTAAAGTCACTTATATTAATATTTTTCAGTTCATTTGAAAAGTCATTGGAATTAACTGCTACAGGAATATTTGTATTGGGATAGTCTTTTTCCTTTAGGAACAATGGACCACTCCACCATAACTCATTTGATAATAGTTTATCAGGATTAGCTCCTCTTGTTAGAAGGTCAGCAGGGTTTTGCTGAGATGGAACATGTCGCCACTGCATCCCTTGAGTTAGTTCTTGTATTGTAGAAATCCTATTCGCAACAAAAGTTTTTAGAACGTATGGTTCTTTTTTAATCCAGGATAATACTATTATGGAATCGGACCACAAGAAGATTTGGTTTACACTAATTTTGAGCGAAGAAATCACTCGTTTCATAAGCTTTGTCAATAAAACTGCTGCACAAAGCTCAAGTTTTGGAACAGTTAATTGCTTTAAGGGAGAAACTCTAGATTTACTTGTCACTAATTTTACAGACACTTGACCTGATTCTATCACTGATTTGCAGTAAATTACCGCACCATAGGCTGCTTCAGATGCGTCGCTGAAACCATGTAACTCGATCATAATTGCATCTTTCAATAAAATACACCTACTAATCTCAAATTTATTAATTAATTGTAGGGTATCAAAAAACTCTCTCCATTCCTTAGCCTCTTTCTCGGTTAGCAAATCATCCCAATTTAATTGTAATAACCATAACTTCTGCATAAATATTTTTGCTTTAATTATAATAGGAGATACTAAACCTAAGGGATCGAATATACTTGATATAGTTGATAACACTTGTCTCTTAGTGACATTTAAATCATTATGAATTTTAACATTGAAACTTAAACAATCTTTCTTCGATTTCCACAAAACACCTAACGCTTTAGATTCTTCTGAATCACCAAAGGGGTATATTTCGACATTTGTTTTACAAAGTTGTGGAGCATTACTGCACCATTTATGTAATAACATTCCTGCACTGTTTAAAATTTCTATTAATTGATTTTGGAGTTCCAATGCAGAACTTAAAGAATCAGCTCCAGATAGAATATCATCCATATACATGTCTTCTCTCAGTACGGGTGCTGCTAAAGGAAACTTGCTTCCTTCATCCTTAGACAATTGAAGTAGTGTTCTCATGGCCAAAAAAGGTGCGCTAACAGTACCATAAGTAACTGTCGTTAATTCAAAATTTTTAATTGGCTCGTTAAGACCTTCTTTCCATAAGACTTTTTGCAGCTTCCTCTGATCTGGATGAATAGAGATTGCTCTATACATTTTTTGAATATCTGCAGTGAAAGCGACGATATATTTTCTAAATCTCAACATAATTGAGAATAAATCATCTTGTATTACACCTCCGTTATATTGAATAGAATTAAGTGAGTTTCCCTTAGTTGTTAAGGAAGACGCGTTAAATACAACTCTCAAAGGCGTTGATATACTTTTTTCTATTCCTCTATACACTCCAAGATGGGGAATGTAATAGGATCCACTTTTTTCCTCGCTTTCGTTAACTTCAACCATATGGCCTAACTGTTGATATTCTTTTAAGAAATCTGAATATAATCTTAAGTACTCAGGATCTTTTGCTAGACGATTCCATAACGAATTTAATTTTTTCGTAGCGATTTGTTTTGAGTTTCCTAAAATAGCTGGATCCTCTTTTAAGGGCATTTTAACAACATATTTACCGCTTTTGTCTCGTGTATAATTTTCTACGAAATGTTTCTCACAAATTAAAGTCTCTTTACTTTTTGGTTTTTCAACCTCGATATTTTCTATCTCCCAGAATTTCCTAAGTGTCTTGTCTAGATTTGTTTCTTTCTTAATAAACCCACAATGAACTTTGTTTTCATTCTCTGACGGAAAACTTCCCGATACAACAAAACCGAAAACTGTGTCTTGCAAAATAAGATCAGAATTATTAACACGAATTTGTCCCGGTCTCAAAAGCTCATAAAAAATTCCTGCTCCTAAGAGCATGTCTACATGTTCTGGGATATTGAAACTAGCATCTGCTAATTTTACATTAGGTAAATCTTGTATTGAGATTTCAATTGGACGTGAAGGATCTGCAGTTATTTTCGGAACTACCAAGAAATCTAAATTTTTCACAAAACTTTCATCTCTATTGCATATTGATGCATTAACTTTATGATTTATTACTAAGGTAGCATCATTTAGACCTGACACTAAGATGTTTGTTCTCTCTTTTTTTAAATGCATTAGCTCTATTAAATGGCGGGATAAAAAATTAGACTCACTGCCTACATCTAATAAACACTTTACTCTATGTTTACATCCCGATTCATCAATTAGAAAACATATAACAGTTGAAAGTAAAACTTTGCTCTTTTTATTCGAATAGTTACTAATAAAGGTTTTCTGAACGAACTCTTCTGCATTAGCGTTCAAGACTGATGTGCCACGATTTGTTGGCCTAGAATCTGAACATTCTTCCACATTTACCTTTCCTTGTTTATTTTGTTCCGATGAAACATATTCTTTCACGTATGTGTTGTTATTTGTTTTTGGGAAATGTATAGTTTTATGATGACGTTTTTTACAAAAGCACGTGTACTTTGATGGACAATTTGCAACTGAATGTGAATTTAAACAATTAAAGCATAACTTGTTACATTTTATAACGTTCACCCTTTCATTGACAGATAATTTTAAATAATGCGGGCATTTTGAAAGAGTGTGATTTTCGTGGCAAAAAATACAACTTAATGTTTTAACATCTGATAAGAATACTTTAGATACACTTTTGGAGTTAGTATATTTACGATTAACACTAAAATTCTCAGTAAGAGATTTTCCGCGTGATGTGAAATATAAATCAATCTCTCGTCCCAACTCTTCTGGTAAAAACCATTTATCACCTTGTCTCACACTAATGTGGGAAGCTGTTTCTCTATCTAATGTTTGATATAATTTATCCGATACTATAAGTTGTTTTAGACTCTCGAAATTAGAGACATTTCTTAAATTTAAATAATATTCCCAGTTTGTCATTAGACGTGAAGAAAACTGTACATGAGTCTCATTTGGTTGTTTAACAGCTTTTCTAAATTGTTCTAAGCAAAAATAAGGTGTAGGTTGAAATTCTTTTATTTTTGCATAATTCTCGATATCACTATCATGTAAGTAAGTTAATATGTTAGATGCTTTATCCCCTAATAAATTTAACAGAATTTCTGCTTTATATTGTTCTGGAACATTTTTAGTCTTAAAAGCTCGTTCTAAAGAAGAAAAGTAAAACCCCCATCCTTCAGGACGTATAGGTATTTTTACAGTCAAAGTTCGAATACTTTTTATCAATTGATCTAACGATTCTAATTTTATTTCACCCTCACTAATATTGGATTTAGCTTCAGATTTAATTTTAGCTAGTTCTAATTCAAGTTTCATTTTTTCCAGATCATATTGCTTTTGCTCCTTATCAATTCGCCTTTGCTCCTGCTCCTCATAAATTCGCCTTTGCTCCTGCTCCTCATGTTTACGATTTTCAATTATATCGTTTGCTATATCTTTCACAAAATCTGGTTTATTTTTATACATTTCACTGTCTTCAATAATAACGTTTAAATCCGCAATTGTCATATTTTCATTAACATTTAGATTTATTTCAGTGGCTATAAGCCTTAAATCCTTTTTTTTGCACCTTTAAACATTGTTTAATATATGTATAACAGTAAAGATAAGAAAAATCACGTTCACTTACTTTTCGAATAATCTTTTGACGAATTTCGTAGCACGGAACTCTTAGAACTTATCATTCATCTCGGCGTTTCACTCAACTTAAAATTTGATTTTAGAAGGTCGTTGAATTTAATCTCAGGCTGCTTCTTCGTTGCTCGGCGGACCATTATGTTAACTCATATTAAATACTCACAAATACACAAAATAACAAAACTGCAGTGCACTGTTTTTTTTATTAAATAATATCACAAGAGCCGCTCATGGCTACCTCTCTCACAACAAAACATTCTATAAACTCGCATAAACAAACGCAGACGATCAAAGTTATTGCCAAAAATGCAAAGCATAAAAACGACCGAACAGTGATCATGAAGCATGTTGCAGAACAGAACACATTCCTTGTATTTGATAGATACTTCGAGTACAGTCTGAAGAGTGCAACACGATCAAAAAGAGGAGTTAACAGTACTTCCATGCAATTAAGAGCAGACACACCTCTCCCAAGTCGCAACAGTATATTGACGCATTCACGCAATAAAGTACAACTAACAACCATGATTTGTACGCAACTATTACAACATAATGAGTTTCTTCCACACAAGTTGGTCGTTACTGGTACTGATACAATCCCAATTGAATTACAAACTCCTGGCGTTGTAATTCCTCGCCCAGATTTGGAAACACACCATGAAGAAGCAGGCATTATAATTGTACAGCAGGCTATTTGTCTGTCAAGGTGTGACAAACAAACAATATCAAGATTTTATCTGATGACACTGACGTTTTTGTTCTGCTTGTACACTTTTACAGAAAGCTAAATCTTAAATGCAGTATGTGGATGGAGTCTGTTGACAAGGTCAAGCTCTCAGATATAGCAGCAACAGTTCATAACCTAGGAATCCAAGCAGACTCGTAGTTAGCAGTGCATTGTCTCACTGGCTGTGATACCACTTCACAATTTTTTGGCACTAGAAAGTCTAAAGCTGTTCAAGTTCTGAGATCTGGTATTAAAGTTACGCATTTAGGTTGTCTAGAATCTTCAATACAACAATGTATAGCACAGTGCACAAACTTCATTGCACATTGCTACGGCTACAAGAAGGACGTTCACAACATGTCAAATGTTCGATACAAAGTGTGGTTATCGAAGAAAATTCCTCCTAAACTTAAGAACCTCACTCCGACAACGGAGGCATTTGAACTCCATATAAAACGATGCCATTTGCAAGCTTGCACGTGGAACGCAGCAGCATCTTCATTTCCTCCACCAAATTCAACTGATTATGGATGGGCAAAGATTAAAACAACACACTCTCTGGTACCCATTCAACTTCCAAGTAACACAGAGTTGGCACCACTAGAATTGCTAAAAATTGTAAGATGTAGCTGTTCAAGTGAGAAACCATGTTCAGCAGCAAGGTGCAGTTGTGTACACGTAGGTATGTCTTGTAAAGAATTGTGCGTGTGCGAAGGCGGCCAATCGTGTGGCAATTTGAAGACTCATGAAGCTGAATTTGATGAAAGTGACAGTGAAATGTCAATTTCTGAATCTGAATAGGTATCCTGTAATCTGATATGCATTCTGTATCGTTGTAAAATATTTTTTAATTTTTAAATAAACTTAAAGAAAACTACACACTTTCTATTTATTATTTTTTTTACCCGTTTCAAAATATATTTTACGTTGAACCGCTATCTTATAATGTTGCAAAAGTATAATATACCGTTATATTACATAGTATTTACATAATAAACATTTATTAAACTAAAAATATTTGATTTTGGTCTGCCGACTCCCTTTCATTCGCAATAAAATGGATGAGTTCTGTTTTTTGGACTTAGTTAACTTTAACCTTTAATATTTAAAGTTGCCCAAGGGTTCCACTCTGGCACCCTACATATTATGATTCAGTATATCAAATAGTACTAGGATCAATCATAAAACAATAGTTAGACCTTAATTCAAGGTCCAAGCCTATTTTCTCTTTTGGCGATCGGACTACAACCAATAGCCAACTGTTAGGCTGGCTTTATTTTTGTTAATTAATCTGATTAATTTTGAAAATATTTTACAAAAAGTGCTTCAATGATTCTGGATTTTAATAAAAACTTATCACAAAGCCTTATTATTATTACTGTATAACTTCTTTAATTCGGAATCAGCACGATTTGGCGATTCCAGATTATAGAAAATTAAATAACATTATAATTACATTAACATATTTAAAATAATGATACATAAGCCCAAACATATAAAAAATTAAGTATATAGCACCTAGAACAGGGGTGTCAAACTGTGGCCCACCGGATACCACTAAAATTTTACAGAAAAAGTCGACTTCTTGGATAGCAGAGATTTCATGATTAGATAAGGCAATGATTACTATAAAATTTTAGTGGTATCCGGCGGGCCACAGTTTGACACCCCTGACCTAGAAATACCGAAGCAAGTCAAATTAAATATTAAATAATAATAATAAACTCCGATTTCGAGATGTTTTGGTGCCATCTTCTTATCTTTGGAAAAAGAAAAATAGCAAAATTCCTTCCGAATGTTTACAACTTAAAATTTAAAAAAGACATCTATATTTATTACATAATCAGAAAGTTCTTACAATTTTAAAATTGAAAAAAAGAAGTAGTAAATTAGATAATGTCTTTTTATTTTTCTTTATCTTCTGAAATTCCTTCATATATGTGTGATGGTACCATCTATTATCTTTAATTGAAAATAAAAGCGAATAAACGTACTGAAATTTCCGGATTACAGAAGCTTCCTAATTATTAGAAATGTTATAATGCATTATTATATAGATTTTCCTATGCATCTTCAGACATTAAAAAAGATTATGATAAAGAGGCTACTTCACTCATGCTTCACTCATATTAATCCTATGAAAGAAATCTTTTAAAATATCTCGTCTGCATTTCAATATTTGTAATTTTTTTTTTCACTCTGTAAGATGAAGTCGATCTTCACAAAATCTTTTTTACAATTTCAATTTTGTTTGAAGGTTGTTTTAATGAGAATACTTTCTCATTCGGAACTAGGTTTAGAAAGTAAAAGTATCCTCATGAATAAACCTTCTAACAAAATTGAAAAAAGTAAAAAACTATGTAGTGATCTAACCTATCTGGAGATTAACCCCCAACTATCCCGTGAAAAATAATCCTTGGAATAATAATAATAAAAAGTAGCTCGTAATAAACCCATTGCCTTCTATTCAAACAAATACAAAACAAGTTGGAAATTGCTCGTCAAACGTGGCAAATGAGGTGCGTTCGTACTATAACTAGTTTTAAAATTATTTTTTGCACCCCATATTGTACTGAATGTATAATTTTTTGCACTTCATAACGTGCATAGTCTGATACATCATTAAAATGCACTTTCAATAATTTTTTCGGAACACTTTTGACTGTCCCTGTAATTAAACTATACATCCGATTTTCCTAAAATTTGAAATAGCTCAACAAAATTTTGCAACAATTATATCTTTAAAATTTCAGACCATTCGGAAGGCTGTAATATCATTAAAATGCACTTGCAATAATTTTTCCCATTGGCCGTAATGTAAAGAAAAACTTTTGGCTGTCCCTGTAATTAAACTATACATCCGATTTTCCTAAAATTTGAAATGGCTCGACAAAATTTTGCAACAATTATATCTTTAAAATTTCAGATCATTCGGAAGGCTCTAATATCATTAAAATCCACTTGCAATAATTTTTCCCATTGGCCGTAATGTAAAGAAAAACTTTTGACTGTCCCTGTAATTAAACTATACATCCGATTTTCATGAAATTTGAAATGGCTCGACAAAATTTTGCAACAATCACATATTTGAAATTTCAGACTATTCGGTTGGGTAGTTTTTGCTCTGTTACATGCGGACAGACGGACAGACAGACGGACAGACGGACGGACTGAGCGACGACTATAGGTGCTACGTATTTATATAATTACGAACGCACCTAAAAACGGCACACACACATTTTCACTTAAACAACAGTTTTTATTTTGTAATTCTAATATAATTTGAATCTAAAACAATTTAAATTTTGTTAAAAAAAGAAGATCTTATGTACAAGGAATCAATCTACTCATTTTTAGGTGCGTTCGTAATTATATAAATACGTAGCACCTATAGTCGTCGTTCAGTCCGTCCGTCCGTCTGTCCGCATGTAACAGAGCAAAAACTACCCAACCGAATAGTCTGAAATTTCAAATATGTGATTGTTGCAAAATTTTGTCGAGCCATTTCAAATTTTATGAAAATCGGATGTATAGTTTAATTACAGGGACAGTCAAAAGTTTTTCTTTACATTACGGCTAATGGGAAAAATTATTGCAAGTGGATTTGAATGATATTAGAGCCTTCCGAATGATCTGAAATTTTAAAGATATAATTGTTGCAAAATTTTGTCGAGCCATTTCAAGTTTTAGGAAAATCGGACGTATAGTTTAATTACAGGGACAGTCAAAAGTTTTTCTTTACATTACGGCCAATGGGAAAAATTATTGCAAGTGGATTTTAATGGTATTAGAGCCTTCCGAATGATCTGAAATTTTAAAGATATAATTGTTGCAAAATTTTGTCGAGCCATTTCAAATTTTAGGAAAATCGGATGTATAGTTTAATTACAGGGACAGCCAAAAGTTTTTCCTTACATTACGGCCAATGGGAAAAATTATTGCAAGTGCATTTTAATGATATTACAGCCTTCCGAATGGTCTGAAATTTTAAAGATATAATTGTTGCAAAATTTTGTTGAGCTATTTCAGATTTTAGGAAAATCGGATGTATAGTTTAATTACAGGGACAGTCAAAAGTGTTCCGAAAAAATTATTGGAAGTGCATTTTAATGATGCATCAGACTATGCACGTTATGAAGTGCAAAAAATTATACATTCAGTACAATATGGGGTGCAAAAAATAATTTTAAAACTAGTTATAGTACGAACGCACCTCATTTGCCACGTTTGACGAGCAATTTCCAACTTGTTAATTTTAAAAAAAGTGCAACATTAGTAACACATTTTTAAAAGATTTCATACATCGATTAAAAACAAACTTCAGTTGCTAGGATTTGAAACTTTTTTTTATTATTTTTTCTTTTAAGTACTGGGAAAATTTAAAAAAGCCATTTTTAACAGTAGTGTAGATTTCAAACATTTCATAACACAATCAGGGCTTTTATTTAACGTGTGATATCCTTCTTTTGAAACTTAAAAACAAATTTTGCAGCTTAAAATGGGGAACAACCGAGTGCAGATTCAAAAAATCAACTATTCTTTCTTTACAAAATTTCATCTTGTTTACATTGAAGAATATTTTCCTAAAAGAAATTGCTGAAGTTAAAAGAAATAACAAAGAGTGCATTTTCCATTGGTGTGCATGACACAGGAAAACTGTAAGAGCACTTCTTTTTTTTTTTTTAAATATGATTTTTTTAACTGCTTGCCCCGATTTCTCCACCGGATTTAAATCTTAGTTTTTAAAACGGATACACATAATGGATGTAAATGAAAACCCTGCTGAGACATCGAATTTCTGATGATTATAGATGAAGGCAGAATGGCAACAGACTGCAGTGAAAGCATTCAGCATCAAACATAGATAAAATTTTTAAATTGATTCAGATATAATCATTATATAATTAACAACCACACTCTGTTCAGCTTTACAAATTGATCGAGATATAATGATTATGTAGTTAATAACATTGTGTACTGCATATTGTTTAATTTCTTTTTAACTAACCCTTTTTTGTTAAACCTTTATGTCCCAATTAACGAAATCATGAAAATTTCATCTCATAAAACATTTTTCGTGAATTTTTGAAACTACATTAGAAGACTGACAGAATCATTTAATAAATTTTAGAAGGATTTTGCCAACTACAATTAAGTTTGAATTTATAGGGATTTTGTGCCATATTTATAACTCCACTCAAATCTTTTATTTAAAACTTTATTTTTGAATTTTGTAGAATTATAAAATGTATAAATACAATAGAAATATTTCCAAATTGAAACTTTTCTTCCCCAATATTTCAACGTCAAGAAGGCTGAAAAGATGCAAAGGCAAAAGAAATCCTTCTAAAAAAATTTTGTTTTGTACAACACATAATGCTTTTGGAACAAGATAAAGTAATGTATCTATAACTCATTCTAAACTGTATTGCAACCAATCGATGTATTAAATGAATTTTATAACAAGTTATTTTGATGGTACTTTAAAGTACCGACAAGGAATAAAAGGTTAAATTAACACTGACAATACTTATATCATAGCTGCCAACTTGTACGGATTTTTGCTGCCACTAAAATTTAATAGAAAAATTTGCCTAATTCAATCGCCAAATTGCAGTGAATTTTGATAATTAAATAAGGCAGAAATTTCTGTTAAATTTTAGTGGTAGCAAAAATCTGTACAAGTTGGCAGCTATGCTTATATTCTATGTATGTTTCTAAAACATAATGCTTAAAAGCCACCCTTTTTTTGGTCTTCCTGTTGTTCCCCCTAATAATAATCATCCGGCTGTGAATTCCTTAAAATAGGTTTTTTTTCTGCAGAAACAGCGCTGCAACAGGTTCATGAACCCACAACAAGGCCACTTTTCACTTTAAAAAACATCTACATAACAAAAAAAAAACCTAAAACATTTACAATACATTATGCACAGTATTAATTAAAAACATAAAAAATCACATTTGGAGAGAAAGAAGAATGAATAAGTTACAATTCCTTCCTGCAAATTTTACTTTCACTACATTAAAGCATAAGAACAAACTGTTATCCCCCCCCCCCCGTTTTCATTGCGGTATATTTATGGCTGTTTATTACAATTGTGTAATAAGTAGCTTTTAAAAAATGTTCAACAACTTAATAAATAGTTCAACTTTCATTCCCATTGACCTGCAGTGATGCCTAAATGACCTACTCATCAAATTTTCCATAACATTTGGCTTTTCTCATACTCCAAATTGGTATTATACAAAATTAAGTCAAAAACATTTAGATAAAATCATTCTTTTAGATAAAATTTGCATACAAACATTTGCTCGTATTATAACAAAACAGCACGAAAGACGCTCGATCAAAATTAGCCTTGAGTTCAACTCGATAAAACAATACATTTTCAACGAGTTAACAATTATATACAGTGGCGGACAAAAGTTTCTGGCCAGTTAGTTTCTTTGATTTGTTTGATAGAAGGTTTCAGTGAAGAAGAAGCACAATTGCTCCAAAAGTTAGGAATAAGTAAAGTACCTCGGACCACGTGATCATTTTGATTGGATGCTTAAGATACTTGATGCAAAGGGGAGGAATTCGAAATTCGCACGTGCAAAAGTTTCCGGCCATTCGTCATCCATTAGTTTTTGCTATCACTAAAGTGTTTTTTTGGCCATGTTTGTTAATTAATCAACGTGAATAATGCATTTGAAATTCAAAAATGAAAATTTTAATAATTTATTTAACAATTATTGTTCCTAAACGAGTGATTTGTTTGTCGCTAAAGGGAGAATCCTCTCGCGAGATTGCGGCTAAGTTGTCGATCGGAAAATATGCTGTAAACGATATTTTAAAAAAATATAAAGACGGTCATGGCCTTCGGAACTTACCACGGTCTAGGGGACTCCGGAAAACGACTATTCTTGTAGACAGAATTATCAGAAGAAAAGCAGTTGGTGACCCGCGTATAAATGCCGCTGCAATTCCACGCGATTTATGGTGTTAAAATATTGCTGAAATAAGTCTGTCTACCATATCAAGACGCTATGTGACGTAGAACTTTATGGAACTGTCGGTGTTAAAAAACCTTTCATAAATAAAAAAAATTCAGAGGGCCCGATTGGCGTTTGCCAAGGAATACAAAGACTGGTCAAGTGAAAACTGGAAAAAAGTACTATTTTCCGATGAATCGACGTTCAATCTTTCTGGTAGTGATAAAAAACATTATAACCAACTACCTAAAAACAAAAGATAAGATGCGAGATATATTATTCCTATAATGAAGCACGGTGGAGGACACGTCATGCTGTGGAGAGCATTTTCTGGAAAATGCGCCTGTCCGTTATTTGAAATCTGCGGCAAGATGAATAGTGAAATGCATAAGGATATCTTACAAGATAATTTGTTGCCTTATTGGAGGAAAAATTGTGGTCGCAACTATTTGTTTCTTGATGATAACGACCAAAAGCATACGTGCAAGCTCATCAAGCAGTGGCTTTCGCACAAACAAAATCCTCTTTTGAACTGGACAGCCCAATCATCCGATTTGAATACAATAGAAAATCTTTGAAACTAACTTGAAAACATGTGTGGAATTATAAATATTCAAATTCAGCAGCATTTTCACAAAAATTGTAAGAACCGTGGACAAAACGTAACATTGATGATCTACAACCATTCATTGAATCGATGCCACGTTGCTGCGCCGCAGTAATTATTGCTAAATGTATGAATACAAAATACTGATTGTAAATGTTGTTGATCACTGTTATTTTCTGTTATAACACCACTTTTTTTCCAAACTTGCAAAGGTGGCCGGAAACTTTTGAGAACCTGCGTTTTCTTTAGCAATTAATTTTGTCAATTAAATTTATTAATATTTAATTTTTATTCCATAAATAAGTTCTTAACTGTTATGTCAATAAAGTGTATATGTATCACTTTGGGATTCCTCTTCATATGGATATACTTACAAATTAACCAAAAATTTTATGCTGGCCGGAAACTTTTGACCGCCACTGTACATGTGCCAAATTCAGTGATATTATTTCATTTGATGCCAAGCAAGACGCAAATATTTTGGCTTTGGTAATCTTGAAATTCGATTTTCTTGCCAAATCTGCCGAAATGTTGCCAGCTTTGCAACTTCGTTTACTGCCAACAAGGAGTTATTAACTTGTTTTCAAGTTTTAATCTTCATTCCCATTAAAATACAATGAACTATATTGACACCAAAAAATATATGTTAGGAGACAATATTGCCATGCTGCAAAAATGTCCGAATTCGGTCATACAAAACACAAACAAGAAGCAAAAAATAAAAAAGTATTTCAAACAAAGTGCACTGCTGGTTAGCATATACAACCGTTATTTATGAATTGAGTAAACATGCCGAATAAATATCGAATTCGTTATTTATATATATATTTTTAAATACTTAGCTCATGATGGGAGCAAAAATTACATGATAATGAGATATATTTCATTTAAATCCTTGGGGAAATTCTTTAAGAAGAAAATTTAACAAATAAGTAAGTGTTTTTTCGCACAAAAAATATTTTCAGCACACTTCTCATATTTCTTAAAAAGTGTTGCTTCAATAAAGCCTTTTCTATCGAATAAATATTGAGGTACACTTATCCTTTCAGGTCAATTATGTTTTTATTTTAGGGTAAAATTACTTTACAGTGAAATAACAAAAATTAAAAGTAACTACCAAAAAAGCTCTACATAAAGGTTTACTTAAATCTAAGGAATATGTCCGGAGTTATTTGTTTATTATCAAAATGACAACTGTGACAATTATGGAAGGATTTTACAAGATTTTATTTTGTTACTAAATCCTAAAACATAAGAGATGTGATAATAGTAAATGCAACGACATATACAGGGTCCATACTCCATTTTGACAGATTTTCAGGCGGTGTCTATTTGGTATGAGACAAATATTGCTTTCTTAAATTACTGTTCCGAGAAAATCCTTTGGAACATATTTCACAAACAAAAAGTTTTCCTGATGCAGTATGGGTCAAGAGATGTCTTCTTAGATAACGCTTCTGATTAAAACCTTTGGAACATGTTTCGCAAATAAATGGTTTTTCACCTGTATGAGTCAAGATGTGTCTCTTTAGATCAATCTTGTAAGAAAATGCTTTGGAACATGTTTCATAAACATAGGGTTTCTCTCCAGTATGAGTCAAGAGATGGCTTCTTAGAGTAACATTTTGAGAAAATCCTTAGGAACATATTTCACAAACATAGGGTTTCCCTCCAGTATGAGTCAAGAGATGGCTTCTTAGATGAAACTTATCAGGAAATCCTTTAAAACATACAGTAGAGAGTCGATTATCCGAACAAGTAGGGAACGACTCTAGTTCGGATAAATGGACAGACAATTTAAGGGGTGTTTCTGACTATATCAAAACCTTCACACTTTGTCCAGGCTTAGGACTGGCAGCACCAGTTAGTGCTAACGTGTTTAAAAACTGGGGTTTTTTCTTTTATTTTTTATCATTTTAAATTTTCTTTTTATCATTTTCTGAATTCCAGAGATTATAATTTAAACAGAAAAGCTTTCGATTGTTGCTTGCTTCAAAGAAGACGTTCTTTCCAATGCTGCCATATCTCGAATTCTTCTGAAATACGTTAACTGAATTGGAATTCTTCTGACGTTCGAGCCATTTCATAGCTGTTTCCAAACATTCAAAGGCTTCGTTATGTGATGGACATGGGTTATTCTCACAGCATTCGTTTTCATCTTAAATCTCATTCATCATCATTAAAAAAATTTTTTTGAGAGAAATAGTCTGTTCGGATAAATAGAAGTTCAGTTTAATTTAATTAGTTTAAAAAAAAAAATTGAGAGAAATAGTGTGTTTGGATAATTGGAAGTTCGGTTAATTGGAGTTCCGATAATCGGCGCTCTACTGTACTTCACAAAGAAAAAGTTTTTTACCTGTATGTGTCAAGAGATGTTTTCGCAAAGTACTGTTATCATTAAATCCTTTAGAGCATATTTCACAAACAAAGGGTTTTTCACCTGTATGAATGTTTCTTATATGTTTCATTAGATAGGTATTCTGATTAAATCCTTTGGAACATATTTGACAAACAAAGGGTTTTTCACCTTTATGAGTGAAGAGATGGCTTCTTAGATGATGATTATGAGAAAATGCTTTAGAACATATTTTGCAAACAAAGGGTTTTTCACCTGTATGAGTTAAGAGATGGCTTCTTAGATGATGATTATGAGAAAATGCTTTGGAACATATTTCACAAACAAAGGGTTTTTCACCTTTATGAGTGAAGAGATGGCTTCTTAGATGATGATTATGAGAAAATGCTTTGGAACATATTTCACAAACAAAGCGTTTCTGTCCATTATGAGTCAAGAGACGTTTTCTTAGATCGCTATTCCTAGCAAATGTTTTGGAACATACTTCACAAATACAAACTTTTTTTTCTTTATCACCAGTTTGAGAAACAAAGTGCTGTTCACCAGAGGGAGATTTTTCTTCTGTAATCGATAACATTTTCTTAAGTGAATAAGCTTAATTTCGTATGATAACAGAAACTTCTTTAAACCATCAGTATGAAGAGATTGTTGCCATTTTCATTCTAGGAAAAACAGTTTTATCTAGCTTTAGTTTAAAAACGGAAACAAAAATAATAAACAAGACATTTTAAAAAAATGGCACTAAATTTTAACTGTCAATTAATTTCAGATTTGACAATTTTAATTTCCCTCCAAAATTTTTCCAAACAGTACAAAAATCATACATTAAATTATCACATTATATAAAAAATGGTAATAGTGAAAAACGGGGAATAATATTGTCCATCTCTTTTGTCTGTAAGAACCTTATCCCCATGCAAGGGGCACATGCAAGACTATTACTGTTGAATCCATTATGTAAAAAAAGCTATTAATAAAGGGTTTTAAGTAGTATTTCTTAGTGTTATTTGATATAAAGTTATTTCATATCAGTGATATTTTATTAACTTTTCTCTTCATTTAAATCAGTAAAGTATGTGAATAATAAATGTATAACCATATCTCTATATCATTGCAAATGTATAAAAAGAAAAACAAAGAAAAAATTTGTTAAAAAATAACAAAAAAAAAAATAGATACTGATATCGATATCATTTGGAGAAGGGGAAATTCGAGAAATCATAACGCATGATATCGTATAAAGGGAGGGAGTATGAACATCTTTGCTTGTTTCTGTCACATTTGCATTTGTTTCAGTTATCTCTTTGTTTGAGATAGTAGTCATAAATAAAAGCAATTGAGATTTTAACTTGAGATGAGAGTTTAAACCTGGGGTCTAGCAAAGTCGAAATGCAAAAATTTCCATTATCATGAATATGTTTAAAACGTGCATTCATGTTTCGAGCCAGACATTCTTTAAATGTTCCAGCACAAAAAAAAATCATTCCCTTATCCAGGCTTTGACAGATGAAGTTTGAGAGTTTCCACCATTGGAATAACTTCTGAAATAATGATGTTGTTAAACTATTTTTTACTGTAAATTATTCAAAAGGTTTCAATAACCTTCAGCATTTCTCTAAAAGTAACAATTCCTTCGAATTAAAACTAGTTTAAATTTTGTTTTTAATTATCTTTATAGCTGAATTTGTTTAATAAGAACTGTATGAAGATATTGATACATATTATTTTAGTTTAAATCAAAATTTATGAATTATTATTTGGTGGTCAAATAGGCTGAATATTTAGCTATAACTTGGTCGAATATTCGGTATCCGGCCAAACCACTATTCGTTGCATCACTAATTAATAATTGAAATCATAAAATAATGAAGTTTTACTTCATATTCAGCCAGACTTAATAATAAAAAAGGTTAATACATAAATGTATTTGGTAAAAAGATCATGCTCACCACTGATATCAGCACATTCTTGAATTTTTCCAGAAATAAATTTATACTTAATAAAGCATAAATTCACTCATATTAACCAGAATTACATATTGAAATGTCTATAAACTGTTATGAAAATTAAAAAGTCTTGAATTTTTCTTCTACATTTTAACTAAAAGTTTCTTTGTTTACATCTGCAATCATGTGCAGATTTGAACTGTTTTGTGGATTTTAGGATTACAGATTTCAGGGAGTCTACTGTATTGAAAAACATTATTTCATCCAATTTTTCATCATTTATTAATCTAAGACTGAAAGAATATGCTTTTGATTCTTTTTCTGGATCTTTAAGTGGCACATAAAATAGTGTGTAGAGAAAATAAGAAAAAAAAACTTTGCAGTGTTGAAAAAAAACAAAACAATTTTTTTTAAGCATAAATGGTGTATGAAAAGGCCCTTTGTTTAAGAGTCATTGTTTCAGAAAACAAATCCTAATTTTACTTATACTCAATTTCGAAATGTTCACAAAAATGTATACAAAAAGATGGAAATAAAGATTAAATTATTAACAATTAACTATTTTGATTAAACTGGAGACCACCCAAAAAATAGCTACAATTTTTGTAGTGATAGGCATTTTTTAGAAAAAATAAACTTTATGCAAGGAGGCAGAGGAGTTCAATGAACATTTTTTAGCCCTTTAAGCGATTCACACCATTTTTTCTGATTGTTTAACGTGTCATAAAGTAATAGTTACAGGGGTCGATCCAGGCAAAATTTGGGGACTATTTAGGGCCCTTTCACAAAAATCCATTTATTAAAATAGGCCCCTTTACAAAAATAAATTTATTAAAATGGGCCCCTTCACAAAAATAAATTTATTAAAATGGGCCCCTTCACAAAAATAAATTTATTAAAATGGGCCCCTTCACAAAATTCCTTTTAATAAAATAGGCCCCTTTCGTAACAACCTTTTTCATAAAAACTGTTTTAAAATGTGTAATTAGTAAATAAAACCAGATCAAGAAAAGCAAAAACTTTAGCAAAGGGATTTAAAGAAATTTTTGTTAATAAATTCTTGATTCGAATGAGTAACTGGATTTCAACCAGGGTTGGGATTTTGACGTCAAAAACTGGTTTTTGACAAGACAAGCGTCAAAAACTGGTTTAAACTGTCATAAACTGGTTTAAACTGTCATAAACTGGTTTAAACTGTCGAAAACTGTCATAAACTGGTTTAAACCGTCAAAAACTGCCAAACACATGTAACACTCTAAAACATTTTAACAATAGATAAACATTAAATAAGTCAATGTGATCTTTTATTGAAATTTAATAATTTAAAAAATATATTATTTGCAATAAAATATTTTTTTTTTTTGATTTTTCAACCAGAAGAAAATAATTTTGTACAATTAAATAATCCGGATCAATTTTACCCCGCAGCATGCTGCAGCACACCACGTGTTTAGCACATTTATTTACACCCAAAAGATTTTTGAGTTTAGAGTGTATGAAGCGTTAGAAAATAGTCTGTCTCTTAATTGATGCTGAGCTAGTAGACTTTCAAAAAGCTGTTGCATTTAGTGATACCTTTCCACCAAACAATGGAGTCCTCCCTATAGCACTGAAATAAGAAGACTGGAAAGGGGATTCTTTAGCTTCATACGCAATCAGTATGGGTAAGCATCCATAAACTCTCTCCGTAGCTCAAGCGCGAGCTGAATCAACTGATACAGCAGTCAACCCTTGCCCCTGATGGTTGGGATGCAAAGTATAAGCCAAACAATGGTATGGTTTCATGATTTGATCCCTTCTATTATGCACTTTTTCAATATGGGCTTACAGGAATTTTCTTTTAGATGACCGAGCCAATTTTGTTCGGTTTTAAAATTGAAAACATCTTTATATATTGAAAGAAAGCATGTTTTAAAAAGATTTTGACTTTAAGCTTTTTTTTAATTACTTCTCTTATTTTGTAAATGTTTAAAATTAATAATCCAATTTCAATTTTGAATGGAATGGTTATTGCCTAGACTAGAATAACATTGATGCACATTATCTTGTTATATATACAAAAAAATCTACACTTTTCTGTTTTTTTTCACATAAAAAAAGCTAGCTAAAGCTCTCAAAAGTAAGTGAAATTAAAACGATTTTAAGTAAGAGAAAAAATGTACAGCTCAGGTGAGCTTAATGTCTACTTTTTAGAAAAACACAATTTTACAATAAATAAATAAATAAAAAAAATACCCTGTTAAAAAGT
Source organism: Maratus speciosus (assembly GCA_963932465.1). Classification (NCBI taxonomy): domain Eukaryota; kingdom Metazoa; phylum Arthropoda; class Arachnida; order Araneae; family Salticidae; genus Maratus; species Maratus speciosus. Next base: position 86,837,394 of record OZ010794.1, read on the forward strand.
TGTACTTAACAATAATACTTTACTATGTACTAATTACTCATACACAGTAAGAGTGAATTTAAAATATTACATGTAATGTTGTCATGTGTGACATTTAATTTGAATTTTTACAGATCAATTTAGTATTTGAGGTTTTGGATATGACTGTTTAAACTATGGTGTAAACCCGACATAAACTGACACATGTCAAAAACCTGCCAACCCTATAATTATTACTAATACTATATACTAATTATACAATTACAGTAATAGTGAATTTTAAATATTACATCTAATGTGTGACATTTAATGTGAAATTTTACAGATCACTTAAGTATTTGAGGTTTTTGACATGACGGTTTACACCGCAGTTTAAACTGTCAAAAACTGACATGTGTCAAAAACCTGCCAACCCTGATTTCAACTTTCATTTAAAATGTTATTTTTCACAAAAGTATTATAAAATTCACAAAAATAACTTTTAGTTTTCACAAAATGGGCCCCAAAAATAAAAACCTGCATCGACCCCTGAGTTATTAAAAGAATTGCTCTGAGATATCAATTAGAGATGCAACGAATATTCGGCCTGTCTGCCGAATATTCGGCTTCGGACGAATATCAAGTCCATCATTCGGCCTTGGCCGAATACTAATACTGTAATAAATGTTTTTATATTTACATAGTATAACTGTTTAATTTGACAATTTATATTCATCATGTATAATGAAAATTTATTTGAAATTAACAAACACTTTTTTTCCATTAACTTTCATACCTCAAACAGGTTTTATCTACCCATTTTTATATAAGAGGCTAATTTAGGAATCATGTTAAAAAAATTTTATGCTGTATCAGTAAGTACAAAAAGTATCTGTAATAAGCTAACACAATTTAAAATTACTAAATTTAAAATTAATCAATAGAGTCAAAACACTGTATTAAACATTAGTGTCGTGAAGGAAATTTTCACCTTGTTATTAATAAACTTTATAACATACGAACATACTTATAACTACTTAAAAGGTGACAAACATATTTCAGAGATCTCAGGGTTGTGTTAAATAATATTTTTTATATGTTTGTCACCTTTTAAGTAATAGTTATAAGTATGTTATAAAGTTTTTGTTAAATTAATCTATTCTCTGCAATACTTAAGGGTTTTTTTAAAAGTAAAATATGCTTAAAAGTTAAATATAATTTAAATGATTTTTTTAAATGTGTTACTATTTCTTATTAAATAAGTACTAAATTCTTTTAATTAGTATGCATTTACATTTTACATATTTTTTTCAAGAACAGCATTGTACTCTTTTTATTTGCCTTAAAAAACAGTTAAAATGTTTTCAATAAACGTAGATTGTGATGCAGAAATAATAATTCAGCATTCTCAGGTAATAGCCTTTTTTTTTTTTTTTTTTTCATAAATGCTACCTGCTTCTGAAAATAATCTCTCACTATATATGGTACTTCCTGGTGCAGAAAGGTACTTTTTAGCTAATTGTGAAAGGTTTGGAAAGTCTTCTGAATTTTTCGCCCACCACTCCAAATGACACTGTTGTCTTTTCAGTAGTGGCTGGGAAAGAAAATTACTAATTTCTTTTACCTCTTCACACTGAAAGGAACTTTCTATAGAGCTTCACTCAGCGATTGGCTTGCAGTTTCATTAAAGCATGCCCACAAAGAATTTGGAACTTGTGAAGATGGAATGGTTATGTTGGAAATATTTTGTTCACATTTTGTTACTGGTTTCATACTAGCCTTTCTTAGTCTTACTAAAGCAGTTAATTTAAAATTTACTCCTACATCCTTTGCTTCATCTTTGTTTTAAAAAAAAAAAAAAAAACACTTTAAATCTGGGGTCCAAAACCATTGCAATGGAATAGTGTTCATTGTCTTGAATTGTTGCAAAAGGCTTCTCCAAACTTTGTAGAAGAGTGTCTTTCATGGTGCGTACACCAAAAAAATCTCCAGATTTAAATAAATATGATTTTAATGCAGTAACTATTGGGATGACTTCAGAAACTAATGATCTTGATGAGACAATTTTGTTATTTATTCAAAGGCTGTAATAGATTGAGCAATTTTTCTAAAATAGTCCACTGGCTTGCTGTGAGATTATTTATTCCTCCAAATTTAGTTGCATATAGAGAATGTGCATTTTTTTGTTCCAGTAACCTCTCCAACATATAATAGGTGCTATTCCAGTGTGTTGCCACACTTTGAACTAATTTCTTCTTAGGAATTTTTAACTCATCAATTTGTATATCAGTTAATCTTGAACATGCTAATGGTGATTGATTAAAATGTGTAAAATATTTTTTTACCTACAACAATGAAATCATTTATTGATCTTTGGTATGTTAGAGCATCAGATACTGTTAAATGCAATGAATGTAATTTGCTTTTCCTTACAGATATTTCCTTCCTCTGAATCTGAAAACATTCACTATACACTTCTTAATAGTGCTATCTGCTGACAGCAAAGAAAAAAAAATAATGATAATAAATTTTTTTTTGTTAATTGTGAGCTTGCCGAACATAGCCGAATATTTTTTCAGAGTAAAATAATGCTTTCAAAAATTAAAAATTTGTACATAAATAATTTTTTAAAAGAAAACAATACATTTTAATTGTGAAATATACAAGAATTGTGCATATAGTGCATACTATATTTTGTTTTTAGGCAAAAATAAATTCATTATTCGGCGGCCGAATATTCGGCTGTAACTTGGCCGAATATTCGGTATTCGGCCAAACCACTATTCGTTGCATCACTAATATCAATCTCACATGTTTACATTTCTTATGCACTGGAAAAAAAAAAAAAAAAAACCCATTCATATCAAACTTTTTGTAAATTCAAAATGTACAAGGTGGAAAAGAATGGTTAGGATACTTAAAGGGTTATAATATACATACATGTATATAATAAAGAAAAACAATGGCTTTTTCAGCACCAATACACTAGACTCCCTGAAATCTGCACAGCTTAGGACCACAGGTTGTGCGGATTTTAGAATCTTGCAAATTTCTGGTCATTGCTTTATTTGCATTTTTTATACAGTCATTTGAATGTAATAATGCAATTGAAATTATCATGAATGCTTACAATATAGTAAAATATTAAAATAAGTAAAGTAATGAACAAAGTAATAAAGAGTAAGCTATATTTAAAAATGAATAAATTATAAAAAGTAAAAATCAAGTAAATACAGTCAAGGATCCATAATCCGCACATCCATAATCCGCAATTTTCTATAATTCGCATTGCTTAATGTATATAAACAATTAAACAAAATTTACAAATTCTTGATCCAAAAATGATTTAAAAATATATATATCTGAAAATTTTAAATATAAAAGTGAATATAATCAATTTTTTAATACAAGAATTTGAAAAATGCATTTTTTGAGATAACATATTAAATTAATTATTATATTTCACATTTTTCTTTTCATGTTACACTGAATATGGAATTAAAATAGTATCCAGAAAAAATAATTATTATATTTCACATTTTTCTTTTCATGTTATACTGAATTTGGAATTAAAATAGTGTCAGAAATAAGAAAATAACATATAATTCATAATCCGCAATATTCCATAGTCTGCACAACCCTTGATTCCAACTTGTGCGGATTAAAGAACTTTGCCTGTAATTAATAATGCATAATAAAGATGAGATACATTTTTCTTGAATTATTCAATGAAACTTTCCTCTTAAAGGTATCCTATTAATTCACATCAAGATCATAAAGTAAAGAAGTTTTATTTCAGGTTTAGCCAGTCTTAATAAGCTAAAACGCTTGATTAATCTATAACATAAACATATTTGGTAAATAGAATTGTGATTACTAGTGCCATCAACAATATCTTGATTTTTTTTTCAAAAAGAAATGTATACTTCCTTCATGAAAAACCATGAGTTCAGTCATATTATCGAGAATTTGGTACAGATGTCATATTCGCCCCATACTGGCACGATTTTTTTCTGTTGCAAATATCATATAGGCAACAGGTACTTAACTTGCGCCAAAGTGTCGTTATTTTGCTTGATGTGGTAACCTGGATTATGTTGTTTATGCTGTTGATGTTTTCGCCAAATTGGCAACCGAAAAAAATCGCGCAAATATGGGGCGAATATGACATCTGTACCGAGAATTTCATATTAAAATACACACAGAATGATATAAACTAAAAAATTCTACAATTTTTCCTCTACATCTGAACTGAAAGTTTCATTGTTTACATCTGTGATGGTACGAAAATTTTAGGCATTAGCAGATTTTAGGGTTGCGAATTTGAAGGAGTCTACTGTATATATATATATATATATATTAGGGTCGCACCGAGTACTCGGTATATACTTGGCACTCGGCATACTTGGTCAATTTGCCGAGTACTCAGCTAAATTTTGGCTGAGTACTCGCCCAATACCGAATAGTTGTTTAAATTTCATTTTTTAAATGTTATCATTATTGAAGACAAAGGAATTTATATCTGATCTGTAAAAGTTATTAGAATAGGTATAAATTCATAAATATTATCGGTACTCGGCGAAATTTTGGCCGAGTACTCGGCGAATGCCGAGTAGTTGTAAGAATTTCATTTTTTCAGCATATGAATTTCAAACTGATCTGTAAAAAGTTATTTGAATATCAATGTACAGTCAGCTCTCGTTAATTCGAACTCGTCGGGACCACAAGAAATGTTCGAATTATCCAGAGTTCGAATTATGGAAATTATGAGAGAAAACATGTTTAAAGGGGTACTATTACAAAGGAATTAATGTTATAGTATTTTTTTTTTTTCGTATGTTATCGTTAGAATGACTTAATATTAAATTGAAAGATATAAATACATAAAATAATTAATAATATTAAAATAATATAAATAAAACATAAAAATTAATAATACACTATACAACAACGGCATTTAAAATTACATTTTAATTGTACTATAATTTTCTTACCTGAAATTAGATGAACATTTAAGAAAGTATTTACACTTATTTATCATCTCTATGAAAAAAATTATCAATTGTTATTTGCTTAGTCCTATTCATTTTTGACCTTTTAGCCAGTTTTTCTATTTGTAACAAACAGTTAAGTTCTTTGTCTGATGACGGCTGCATCAGGATAAATGTACGCAAACACTCAATTGATTGTGCAATTGACTTTTCTGTGGGTAAGGAAAGCACTTGGGACATAGTAGCAGAATCACCAGAATCCGATTCCATCTCCTCATTGCATTTTTCGTGAATTGTTTCAACAATTTCTTCCACAGTTAAGGGTCCAGATACTTCTAAACTATTGTCGGCTGCTACATACTCTGCGAACGTAATATCGCATTGGAACTTTTCAGAAAAGTTTGGAAATTCTATTTCTTCAAAAGGTCTGTCGTTTTCGTCATTTGCATTATAACCACTCTTTTTAGATGGATGGATAAATCCGGCTTGTCGAAAGCATTTTTCTATTGTTTTAGGTTGTACCGCATCCCACGCCGCATATAAATTGTAGATGGCCGTGAGTAATGTTATGTCGTAGCTTTCTTTAAGGTCAATCGAAAATAAAATTTGTTCTAGAACCCTTTTACAGTAATGAGTTTTTAAATTTTGAATTATTCCTTGGTCCATCGGTTGCAGTTGTGCTGTAGTATTAGGGGGTAAATATTCAATCTTTATAGAGCTCAGTGTTGGTAGTTTACAATGACTCAGCACATTATCTAGCAGCAATAGAATTTTTCTGTTTTCACGAGAAAATTTTTTATCCAGTTCTTTTAACCAACTGATGCAGATCTCACGCGTCATCCAGGCTTTGGCATTTGCCACATAATCAACAGGCAGTGTTTTAACTCCTTTGAAGCAACGTGGATTAGTTGATTTACCAATAACTAACAATTTTAACTTCTCACTTCCATCCATATTGGCACCTACCATCACAGTTATCCTGTCTTTTCTAAGTTTATCACTTGTGCACGTTTCACCTTTAAATGTTAAAGTCTTATTAGGAAGAAGTTTATAAAACACCCCTGTTTCATCGGCATTAAACACGTCTTTTATTGCATAAGTAGAAATAAGTTCAGGTAGCTTTTCGCAGAATTCATTGCAAGCAGCGAGGTCTACAGTACCACTTTCACCACACACAGTTTTGTGTACGATGTTATTTCGCTGCTTAAAACGTGTCAGCCATCCTTTGCTGCAATTGAAATTTTTAATACCCATGAGTAGTGCAAGTTCTTTCGCTTTAGCTGCCAATATAGGTCCACTCAAAGGTACATTTCTTGCCAATGCATCTTTTGTCCATAACAGCAAAGCTTCCTCTAAATCCTCATGGGCTGCTGTTCTCATACGTTTTCGTCCTTTAGCAAATCTTTCCTTTTCCCATGATTTCGGGATGAATTCTTTATTTTTCAAGTAAGTAGACAGCGTATTCTTTTTTATTCCATATTCTGCAGCAATTTCTGTCTTAGATTGGCCACATCCTACCTTTTTAATAACTTCCACTTTGGCTTCTAGAGTTAACGATTTATAACTTCCACGTGGAGCCATATTTTAAAGAAACAAGATCTTTTACTTTCTCAAAAAACAATTTAGCAGTGAGTAAAACCATTGACTGAAAAATTCGATCCCCAGAGTGAAAGTAGAATGTAGTGACAAAACAGGTTTCCCCTATCTTTAACAGATGTCCACTCAGTGAATTTCTTGGAATGTCACTGGGTCAAATGCTACAGAAGGGATTAGGAAAAGCACAATGGAAGAAAGGGCGAATGTGTCATTGATGGACAGACAGGACGCACTAAGAAAGCGGATTTCAAATGCATGGAATTATTATACTAGTTCAGAACAATTCTGACAAAAATGAAAGAAAGAAAGTTATTTCAAGGATCTGAAGTCCGTGAGAAAGTAAAGGAAAATGAAAAAATGGAATTCTCGTTAGTTCGAATTAAACGAAGTCAAGAGAAAATCAGTTCGAATAAATGAAAAGTTTTAACGTATTCTGCTATTGAAAATTTCGGGACTTCATGTTTAGTTCGAATTAAGCAAAGATTCGATTTATCCGATTTCGAATTAATGAGAGCCGACTGTATAATATGCAATAATTCATAAAACTATTTACTCGATATGTAACAATATGTCTACAAAATATAGAAAAAGTTAAGAACAAAACCCCTCACAAAATAATTCCAGATTACAATTTAGTTTCACATTTATACAAATAAAAATGTTCTTTTTAAATATATAGGAAAACAGAAAAGACTATTATTTTGGATAAAGAAACTGAAAATACAATAAATGTAATAAAAAAAATTAATAATTAAATTTATTATATTTCAAGTTATGGTGCAAAAACACCAAACGTTCTACATTATCAGTAGACAGGGCATTTCTTTTACTACTATAAATTTGGCCGGCCTCTGAAAATATACGTTCAGAATAAACAGTGGTTCACGGTGCACATAAGAAATTTTTTGCAAGGTTGCACATAATCAGAAAAGTCCCCCCACCCACCCACACACCATGCAAACGGAGTGTCAGTTTTACATAGGTCTTCTGTTAAGAAAGCCTGTATCTCTTTATTTTTCTGTTTTTTATTTTTAATCAAAAGAAAATAAGGTACAGTTACAAAATAAATATGAAATGTTTTGCATTATTCAATGAATTGTTACAGTAACCAATAAACATTTTTATTTTTGATAGGCAGATTTCAGGTATTGGAATAAATTGGAGGGTTGAAGAATGTTTTAATTTTATATTGGTTAATAATTGTATTTGTTATGTATCAATTCTCCTTTTTTTGCTACAGATTTGAATTCTCAAAAATTGTCTTTAAAGGGTGCACAAATTAATTTCAAATTTAATTTATATATACTATATATGTATACAGGTATATTTATATATATGTACACACATATGTACACCTAACCTCACATTATGTGCACATCAGTGTTTTTTTTCTTATTACACAACTACTCGGTATTCGGCCAAAGTACTACTCGGTACACCACTAATAAAAACTATTTACATATAAAATATGCCTACAAAATATAGAAAAGTTAAGAAAAACAAATGCAGTTCAAAATTTAGTTTTGCATCTATAAATAAAAATATAGGTAAATAAATAAATAGAAATGCTTAATTCATCTTTAAAAGTTAAAGTTAAACTTACACTACGTGCAAAATTACTTAAAAGATGACACAGTATTTAAAAATGTTAAATTATTTTAATACCTTAGAACTTTCAACTATAAAAAACATAAGTCTTCTTCCGAGGAATATAAGAAATACAACAGTTATTGACGCCTAATTTTCAAAATCCACGTAGATGGTGAAGAAAGGAGTGAAAGTGGAAAAATACACGTTTTATCATTCTTTAAGTAAACTGAGCCAAATTCTGGGTATGTTGTAGGATAAAACGTCATTACAAAAAGTATTTTCTTTACTCATAATTTCTGTTGATTCGCAGATAATTAAATCATGATAATTCTTTGAGGGATATATAATTTTTGCATCTTCGAAATTAACTTGTATAATCTGCTTCTGGTTAAGTCTTGATAGGGCTGTTGTAGGTCGGTTATACAGTAGAAGATCTTTATAACGCAAACCTAAAAACGCGAAGTTGTGCGTTATATAGAATTTTGCGTTATATGGATCACATCATTAAATTCACCTTGTAAACATGGCCAAATATGTCTGAAACATCAAAATACATTAGAATATCTTTGTACTGCATTCCTCATTACCAACAGTTATTCAAATTATAAATTTTTGCATAATACAGGTCAGACATTGTTAAATTTTCTTTATAAACATGATCCAAATATAACTGACACAACCATCCCTTATATTAGACATTTTCAAAAACGTTTATTGTAATAATAGCTTTTTTTTTCAGTAAAAAGGTCTTAAATTAGAAGATAAAGTTGAACTAATGTATCAAATTTAGTCCTCTAGAGAATAACAATGTTTTACAATGTGAAAATGCAGGTGCTTTTTAACTGCAAAAATCATTGTTTACATTTGAGAAGTTGTGCGTTACATGGAGAATTGCGTTATATAGAATTGCGTTATAAAGATCTTCTACTGTACTTTAAATCTCTCAAATGTTCTTTAATACGAACTTTAAGTTTACGCGAAGTCATGCCTATGTATTCGAGATAAATATCTTCTGTTTTCAGTGGAATTGCATATACCACAGAAATTTCATCCCTTGGGATCGGGTCCACTTTGGCACTAATCAGACCTTTCAGTTTTGCAGGGGGATTGGCGACCAAGTTTATGCTAAAGCGAAAAAGTGCATGCCTGAGTTTTTCGAAAAGTCCTCATATGTACTTCATTTTGCAATATTTCATATTACTCCGTGGAGTTTTTTGTATTTTCATATGGTTCTTCTGCGAGTTGATTAGCTTATCAATAATGCGTATCGGGAAACCATTCTCAACTGCAGTGTCTCCAATGGTATTTAATTCATTTTCAAGGTGATTAATAGAGCAAACACTAAACGCCCGTCTTATATAAAAGTTGAACGGAGCAAGTTTGTAGTTATGAGGTGATGTACTTTCAAAAGGAATGGTGCTGTTAGACTTATTTACTTTCCTGTAGACTGTGCGCTCAATTGTTAAGTTTGATAGATTTTTAATTAGCATTAAGTCAAGAAATGACAGCTGGTTATTATTTTCTATTTCGATGGTAAATTTTATGTTAGGGTCCATATTATTTATTCTGTTAAGAAATGCACACAGTTCAGATAAACTGTGATCCCATATTATGAAAATGTCGTCCACATAACGATACCATACTGACGGAGTTAAAACGCTGTCTGTTAAAATTCTTTCTTCAAATGGACGTAATTTGAATTCGGCTAAAATACTTGAGGTGGAGGAACCCATTGGTGCACCTTTAGTCTGCTTATAAATCTTCTTATTGAACATGAAAATATTATTTTCAGTTACTAGGTTAAGTCCAGATTTTACGGTGGTCTTCATTTCTGAGTTTAATGATGGCTCGTTATCAATAAAGTTATTAATGAGTAATTTTACTTCAACGTTGATTGATGGGAAAAGTGAAATTATGTCAAAACTTGCTAAAACACTCTTTATTGAGCTTCAAATCCTTAATCCGGTTAATGAAATCAGTGGTTGATGATAAACTATGGTTAGACGGTGGTAGGAAAAGGTTCAGAAAAGGAACAAATGCTTTTTCAAGGAAATACGTTGGGCCTGCTCATTTTCCAACTATCGGCCTTAAAGGACAATTATTTTTATGGTCCTTTAGTCTTTCAAACAGTCTTGGAGTGGTGGTGGTGTTGTTATTTACTCTCAATTTGCTTTTCATTATTGGTGGCCAACATCCTCTATTGATTAAAGCTTCAGTTTTACTCTGGATTTGGTTGTTCGGATCCTTGTTAAGTGGTGTGCATTCCATATCTGTGATGCACGTTTCCATTTTTGCGATATAATCCATACGATTCATTATTGCGATTTTATTTGTCTGTCTAACAGACAGCGTTTTAACTCCGTCAGTATGGTATCGTTATGTGGACGACATTTTCATAGTATGGGATCACGGTTTTTCTGAACTGTATGCATTTCTAAACAGAATAAATAATATGGACCCTAACATAAAATTTACCATCGAAATAGAAAATAATAACCAGCTGTCATTTCTTGACGTAATGCTAATTAAAAATCTATCAAACTTAACAACTGAACGCACAGTCTACAGGAAAGTAAATAAGTCTAACAGCACCATTCCTTTTGAAAGTACATCACCTCTTAACTACAAACTTGCTCCGTTCAACTTTTACATAAGACAAGCGTTTAGTGTTTGCTCTATTAATCACCTTGAAAATGAATTAAATACCATTGCAGTTGAGAATGGTTTCCCAATACGCATTATTGATAAGCTAATCAACTCGCAAAGAACCATATGAAAATACAAAAAACTCTACGGAGTAATATGAGATATTGCAAAATGAAGTACATACCAGGACTTTTCGAAAAACTCAGACATGCACTTTTTCGCTTTGGCGTAAACTTGGTCGCCAATCCCCTTGCAAAACTGAAAGATCTGATTAGTGCCAGAGTGGACCCGATCCCGAGGGATGAAGTTTCTGGGGTATATGTAATTCCACTGAAAACAGAAGATATTTATCTCAAATACATAGGCATGACTTCGTGTAAACTTAAAGTTCATATTAAAGAACATTTGAGAGATTTAAAGTATAACCAACCTACAACAGCCCTATCAAGATTTAACCAGAAGCAGATTATACAAGTTAATTTCGAAGACGCAAAAATTATATATCCCTCAAAGAATTATGATTGAATTATCCGCGAATCAATAGAAATTATTAGTAAAGAAAATACTGTTTGTAATGACGTTTTATCCTACAACATACCCAGAATTTGGCTTAGTTTACTTAAAGAATGATAAAATGTGTATTTTTCTACTTTCCTGTATCCATGTTTTATTTTCGCAATGTTTCCGGATTTATAATTTAATTTCCACTTTCACTCCGTTCTTCACCATCTATGTGGATTTTGAAAATTAGGCGTCAATAACTGTTGTATTTCTTATATTCCTCTGAAGAAGACTTTTTTATAGTTAAAAGTTCTAAGGTATTAAAATAATTTAACATTTTTAAATACTGTGTCATCTTTTAAGTAATTTTGCACATAGTGTAAGTTTAACTTTAAAAATATAGGTTATTTTTAAACCTAAGAAAAGATTAAGATTTTGGATACAGAAATATTTTGTAAAAACAGAAAACATAACAAATGAAAAAAAAAAAAAAAAACTTAAATTTGTTATATCCTAAATTATGTTGCAAAGATGGCCATTTGTTTCATATTTTCAGGCGATAGCTTTTTTATTATTGTAAATTAGCTTGAATCAGAAAAAATGCATTTGCTGTTAGCAGTGCTTGAAGGTGTGAATAATAATTTTCTTGCAAGCTTGAACATAATGAAAAAAGTTTTACTATATTTTTTCTTACAAGCAAATAGATTGTCCGTTTTTGCCAATAACTTTCCTACTGAAAAAGTATGTCTTTCACCTATTTGTTCATATATTTATTTCTGATCTAGAGTTAGTGTCATTATTATCCTGTTCATTTGCAATTTCATAAAAACTCTTTTCTCACACTCTTTTTTTTAGCTCACAGGCTATCAAAGCCTGAGAGCTCATGTGCCCACCAGTTCTGTATGTACATAACGCGATAACTCTTGATAGAAATATCAGATTTGCTTCAAATTTTTTTTTTCTAGGTTCATTCTGATAAGGCACTTCCCTGATTAGTTTTGGGGGTTCATTGTTTAAGGATAAAGGTGGAAAAGGGGGGCCAGTCCCCCCCCCCCCAGTTAATTTAGATAAATGGGTTTTTCAAGCAGAAATATTTGATTTGCTCCAAATTTGGTACGCCAGCTTATTATGTTAAGGAGCTTCCCTGATTAGATTTGGAATTTGATTTCTGAAGTATAAAGTGGGGCTACCCCCCCCCCCCTTAATTTAGATAAATGGATTTCTCATGCAGACTTATTCGATTTGCTTCAAATTTTATGTACCAGTTTATTCCGATATAGTGCTTCCTTCATTTGATTTGGAGGTTCATTGGTTAAGTATAAAAAGGAAAAGAGGGGCAAGTCCCCTTCCCTTAATTTAGATAAATGGGTTTTTATGCAGAATTATCCAATTTAATTTTTTTTCTAGGTTCATCCTGATAAGGAGCTTTTCTGATTAGATTTGAAGGTTCGTTGGTTCCGCATAAAGGGAGAAATGGGGGAGCTAATACCCCCTTAATTTAGATAAATGGGTTTTTCATGTAAAGTTATTAGATTTGCTTCAAATTTGGTATACCAGTTTATTATGTTAAGGAGCTTCCCTGATTAGATTTGGAGGTGCATTGGTTAAGTATAAAGGGGGGAAACGGGGGCTAATCCCCTTCATTTATTTTTTGAAATAAGGTTATAATATACAATACTGTAAATAGCCTGTGAGCTGAATGCCATCAGTTTAACTGGGCACTTTTCTTTTTCTTTTCTGTTTTCTCATTTGGATCATCTACATCGACATCACTAGTAGTGTTTTCATGCTGTGTTTTTCTTTTATAGGTGAATTTTGAAGATTGATCTTCATGCAAGATGGCTACAGAAATTGTGAAAAAAAAATCCCCTGATTCTTTCCTGACTATATCCGATTTCCCTAATACACATATGGTATTTTTTTAATGTATGCTGCTTCATATAACACACTTATCCAGTTTGCTAATATGTCATTTGGGAGAAAAATATAAAATTGCACAATCGCATCCTATTACTGTCTTAAATATCGCATGTTTGTTGATGAATCAGTTTCATTGGCAAGGTAAAAATGCAAATATTTTTACATATACTAGGTTGAGCAAAAAGTTCTGGGAAAATTGTGAAAGTTTCTTTGTTATGCGCTAATTAACAACAAAAGCAACAAGGACTATTCTTCAAAGTAGAGACCATCATAGTCCATGAATTTTCTGCCAGATTCCGGATTTGCTGGAAGTAAGTTTGTCACCGCACCGTCATCCTCATTAATCTCATCGACGGCTTTCAGAATCGTTAGATCTTTTCTCCAATAATGCTGAATCAACACTGATTAGTAGACATTTTGGAGCCAAAATTCCTGAACTCCTATTGATATACCACTAGTACTCCTATATATGATAGAAATTCCGGTAACTATTAGATTAAGAATTTCCCAGAACTTTTTGTTCAACCTAATAGAAAAATTTCCCTGATTTTTCCAGATTGATAAACTCCCTGATTTTTTCCCCGATTCCCAGAATCTGTAGCTACCCTGTCATGTATCAGTTCAACAGCTTCATTATTTAAACCTTTTTCAATTCCAGTGGTTCCCAGCAAAACGTGTGTGGCAATTTCCATAACTTTCCCTAACCCAATCTTTAATAATTCCATGACCAAACAGACAAAGAAATTTGCTATTTATTTCCACAATCCTTTGACAAAATTAACTTTTTGCCGTTTGGAATTATTCCCCCTGATTCCTTATATTTTAAAATTTCCTTGACATTCCAGATTTTCCATGTCACTGGGAACCCTGGAAGGTCATGTATCTGTGTAGGCTTAAGCATCCTTTTAATTTATTGGCTTAAGGCTGCTCTTCACTCAGTTTCCAAATTCCCCTCGGTAATATTCTATGGGCATTGGGTGCATTCTCATATTTAAAATATCTCCTCGGGAAATGAATACTTGTAACTTTTCATTTTTCTGTGTACTCTTCTTAAAGGATCTCTTTTTTTCTCAGCATAGTTATCCAAATATTTCTAAAATTTATACTCAATTTTATGACATTAAAATTTTACTCCCAGTTTGTCTGCTTTTAACATTAAATTAAGCATAGATTTTAGAAATATTTAGACAACTAAGAAAAAAAGTGATCCTTTAAAATGAACACACAGAAAAAAGAAATATTCTGAGGAGATATTTTGAATATAAGAATGCATACAATGCCCAGACTTAACATTATAGACGGGAATTCGGAAATAGATGGGCAGCCTTAAGAGGCTACACTTCAGTCAAATGAAAAGACGCGTTTGCTAATGCTAATTTTATGGAAGAAATTTAAAGATATTTCGGCTGCATTTCAATATTTTTAAATGATTTCTTTTGCATTGAAGAGTTGAGATCGATCTGTATGCAGGCCGTTTTTTACTTTTTCGATAGCAGATATTTTTTTATGAGGATGCTTTTACTTTCGAAACCAGTTCCGAAAATGAAAGTGTCCTCATAAGAAATACATGTAAACAAAATCGAAAAAGTTAACAACGGCCTTTGATCAGATCGATCTCAACTATCCAATGCAAAAGACATCGTTTAAAAATATTGAAATGCGACCGAGATATCTTTCTAAATTTCTTCCATAGGATTAGCATTAGCGAAGGAGTCTTTTCGTTTGACTGAAGTAGCCTCTTAAGGCTCCTGTCCCTGTCGGCAAAGACACTCACCAGCTAATGCTAATCCTACGGGGAGGGATTTATCTAATATCTCATTTACATTGACATTTTTAAATAATTTTTTTTTTTTTTTTGGCATCGGATAGCCAAGGTATGTTTTTACATTACACCTTTTTTACTTTATCGATTTTGGTCGCAGATATTTTTTATATTCACTTTCAAAACTGGTTCTGAAAATGAAAGTGTCATTCTAAAAAATATCTGCAACCAAAACCCAAAAAGTAAAAAAAAAGGTGTGATGTAGAAACGGATCTCGGCTATCCAATACAAAAAAAAAAAAAAATTTAAAAATGCAAACGAGATATTAGAAAAATCTCTCCATACAGGATTAGCATTAGCTCATGAGTGCCTTTGCCAGCAGAGACAGGAGCCTTAACTAAACCTCAGTCTTGTACTTTTAGAAAAATGGCCACAGATCTTTTTAATCACCTAAAAGGACACAGAAAAGGGTCACACTCCATCCACTGAGCAGAAAAATGTCAAACATAAGTTTACAAAAGAGAGATTTATTAAAACGTCATTACTTGGTCGAAAAATGTACATTTCATCAATCAAAAAATGAGGGGGACATAATAATGATGTCTATTTTACAATGAAATTTAAATCACTTTTGTTTTAAAACATAAAAACATCCAATCGAAGACCAAAGACGACAGTGATTCGAAAACAAAATGAGGACAAACAATAAGAAGCCTTCTTCCATGTCCCACCATGTTTTTTTAGAAGAAATATTTAAAATAGAGAAGGGGAGAGAAGCTTGCAGCTGCTGTCTGGCCTACAGGTGGATATCTCTTACCACCGGTCATTTCTGAAAAAAAAAAAAAAAAAATACATGACAACATATTTAAATTTAATATAAAAAATCTAAGTTCATACAACGCATTTTCTTAATAGAGAGATTAAAAAAGTAAATACTATGAAAACAGAAAAAACTTGTTTTAAATATAAAAAAATTAACGGCCCTTGTGGTAGGAACACCATACAATTATACCTGCCTAAAATTGAACTTTTCTCCAGTCTATATACAAAGTTAGATAAGGTGACTTTAACTGGTAAGGTATGTTGAAAATCAGCCGAGATCAGTGGAGTTCCACCAGATTGATTGTACGGATTTGTGAATAGTGATTTTGGCAGAATACCGAATATTCGGCTTACCGAATATTCGGCTTGCCGAATACTTTTGAATTTCAGAGTTTGAAAGAATTAAAAAGTTAAATTTTAAAACAACTTTACATAATATTTAACACACATACTTCCACTTTGATAAATAAGATCTTTTTAAAAGTAAATTTTACGCTAAAACATATGTTTTGAATTGTTATTTAAGAAGGATAGTTTAAAAGTTTAAGAAGGATAGTTTAAGCTTCATTAATTGATAAAATTTTAAGGATTCCTCTCTGAATTCAAACAAATGAATAACATTTTCTGATATTCTAAAACACATATTTTAAAATCAAAGGAAATTTTGAAGGAATTGGAAGAAAACTTTTACAGTCATATATTGTTTATTTGTCAGGAAGGGTCTAAAATCGTCATTATTGGTTAATTTTTTCTGGTAAATAAAACTCACGTTTATTTCATGATCCTTTGACGAAAATCGCACTTTTTATACAATCATTTGACGAAAATCGCACTTTTTTATGCGATCCTTCACGCCTAAATTCGCGGGGGAAATGTCGAAAGTTGCAGACAATTTTTTAATAGATTTTATTAGTGCAGACAAAAATTGACTGCAAGAGATTTTCTTTTGTCTGCGACTACATCGTCGTGTTTCTGCCACTGGGTTGTCGGCATATTTTTTTTGCTGATCAACTAACAAAATTGGCAAACGATCAGTAGGCATGTTTTAAGAAATGTAAAAATTGATAAAAATCTATTTTTTGGCTAGTAATTTCCTTTTGCACTGAACCGTTTGAGTGCAGAGGAGCAGGGTGTGCCAAAATTGCAGGAACCGCTCCTCTTGTTTCATGTTAAAATTCCAGAGAGGGTGACAGCACTCCTACCCGTTGTCTCAGTTTGGTGTGCATTTAAGCTGGTTGCACTAGTGAAGCTTACAATTTCTGTGTATATGACTATATCAGGAATAAAACTATTTAACCCCTTGGGGACAAGCGGCAAGTATACGTGCCGCATGAAGCGCTCAGAATCCTTGTTTTTTCTCACCAGTAAAATTTTACTATAAAATTTGCCTTATTTAATCAGCGCATTATTTCGATTCAAGAAGATACAAATTTCTGTTTTTAAAAAACGGTGACAAAAGATTAAAAATTTCGTAAAAAGCTCCCGTCCCGAAGGGGTTAAAGTTCACTCTTGACTATTTTAGGAGTAATATATAGCGTTTAAGTCATTGTACAAATTTTTTTTTCAAGTTTATATATTTTTAAATATTTTTTACTGTTATTTTCTGAATCACAACACCTTATAGCATTTGCATTTATCAACACAAAACGTAATTGAAATAAAGATTACTTAGTTTACTTTTATTTTTTAAGTATAAATGATTTTTTTGTAACAAATTTATATAAAACTAATTACATTTGTGTTATCCCTATAGAGCAAAAATTCGCGATTGATACAATTGTGTGAAATAATGCGACTGATTGACTAATTATGTTATTTTTTTTCTTGCAACCAATTTGGTTTTAAAATTCAAGATTTTTATCAATGACCAATCGAGAAATTTCACAATTTTTTTATGCGACTGAGTACAGAAATTTGCAATTTTTTGCCACAAGCAACTGACAAAATTCTTGATTTTTTTTTTTTTTCAACAACCAATGAGTAAAATTTGCGTTTTTTCATTTCAAAGACCAATTGATGTTCTGAGATACATTGATGAAATTAGCAATTTTTTTTTTTTTTTTTTTTTTTTTGCAACCAACCGACTGATGTTGAATTTTTTTAAGCGTCAAACTGACAAATTTGCGATTTCTTATCACAACTGATTGATGAAATTCAAGATTTTTTTCCCCCGCGAGCGATTGCCGAAAATTACAATGTTTATCAAAGAATGATCGACAAGTTTCCAATATATTTCAATGACCTACTGACGAAATCAGCAATGTTTAGCCGTGAACGATTGAAGAAATTCAGGATTTTGTTTCCCACGATTGATTGACAAACTCTGATTTTTCTTACAGCAAGCGTCAGCTGAAATTTGCAGTTTTTTTATCAACGAATGATCGACAAACTTCGTAATGCATTTCAATAACCAATTGACAAAATCAGATTTTTTTTTATGTGACTGACTGATGAAATACACAATTTTTTTACTGCAAGTGACTGCCAAAAATTATGATTTTTATCAACAAACAATCGACATATTTTGCGATATATTTCAACAACCAACTGATAAAATGAACGATTTTTTTGCTACAACTGATTGAAGAAATTCGAGAGTTTTTGCTGCAACTGAATTATGAAATCTACAATTTTTATAAATGACCGATCGTCAAATTTCGTGATATATTACAGCAACAAATTGACAAAATCGGCGAATTTAACACGACTTATTGAAGAAATTCATGAATTTTGCCGCGACTGACTGAAGAAATTCATAATTTTATTTGCCACACTTGATAGAACAAGTTTGTGCTAACAAAATCCACATTTTTTTTTCCAAGACAGGTTGGCGAAACGCACAATTATTTTTCTGAGATTGATTGAGGAAGGATTGAGGATTGACATGATTTTTTTTTTTTTTTTTAACTGATTGATGAAATTCTCGATTATTTTTGCAATCAAATGACAAAGTTTCCAGTACCATGACAAACGTAAGAAATTTATGATTTATTTATTTTTTTTTGTATAGGATTGTCATAAGTGATTTTTTTTTTTTTTTTTTTTTTGCAAGAAAAAAATGCTGTGGAATTCGGCAAAACTTAAGAAATGTATTCCGAGAAAATCATATCCAGATTGCAGAACTTCTTTATCTAAATAAAAAATAATCATGAGGGTATAGGGCTGGAAAATATAGGAACTTTTTCAAATTTATAAGAATTATAGAAGTGTATTCCTGTGTATATCGTTGGCTTACAAGTAAATTTTTTTTATATATATACACCCAAAGACATTCACATTTTAGCATATAGTATCAAAAAGATTAGTTCTGCACTCAAACGGTTAAGTTTAAAATACAGATTTTTCAGTATTCTGCAAGATACCATTGATTCGAGGGCTTCCATTAAATCATAGAAAAAGCACATAAGTGAACTAATAAGCATCTTTTTATTTACACAAATATCAGTATTTCCTACTTTACTATTACTATTTTTTCGTACACTAGGGGGCTTGACCCTACAAGCTACGCTCGCCAACCCCCATTGAGACACTGCAAACTGTAAAAACATGCTAATTTGAGTGGCTTAGTTACAGATTGCAGAAGATTGAACTACAATTTAAAAAAAAAACAGTGGAGATCTCTCAAGAAACGGGTTTCCATTCATTTCCCTTTAAATAGGGAATTTTAAAGACTGATCAGCTGGCTGTTTTAAAGTTTAATTAAATAAAATCAGTTAATCATTTGAAGATTTTAAATCTGATGTAACTTTCACCCAAGTTTTTTTCTCTAATATTACCGTAATTTCCGGCCTATAATCGGCAGATTATCTGTCAAAAAACTCCAAATTTTTTAAGTGCGGATTATCTGGTTAAATTTTTTTTTTTTAAGCAGAAGTTCATGTCAGTCATCCAGTTTCTACCGGCAGTCATAAAATAAAAATGTAAAGAGTTATCACAGGATTGTCTGCTATCGACCGTTCGTGGAGTTGCCCATGATTGGTTCACATATGACGTGTAAATGCTAGTGGGGAGTGGCTTGCGGAGTTAGTCTGCAGTGGGAGTTATTTTTTTTTAGCTTTTTGGCAACATGTTTCTCTGAAGAACAAAGCGTTTCTCAACTCATTTCTTTCAAAAATTGCAATCTCAATCATTTATGAAATCGTTATCACGTTGAAAGTTATAATGTCTAAGAGAAAACGTTTTATTTAACACTGCAGAATTTAAACTGAACGTTATTAAAAAAAGCAGAAGGTGATTTAAAAACAGCAAATTATTATAGAATTATCTGTATTCACAAGACATTCTACATTTTAGATAAAAGATTCGATGAAAAAAATTTTTATTTTCTGTAACTTGTAATATGTTTTTTTTTTCAATTATTTTATTACAATTATCATTTAAATAGAGCAACTAAATAAATAGGGAGGTGGTTTATCAGTAGTACTTTGGAATGTTGAAAACAATGAGTAATCCTCGTATAGCCACGTATGCAGATTATCTGCTGAAATGTTTTTTATAAGGGCTAAAAATTGGGGCTGCGGATTACAGGTTGGAAATTAAAGTAACATGAAAATATTTTTGTTGTCAGAAAGGAAATATTTGCGCTGTCTTAGGATTCACAACAAGTTAAATACATCATCTCAAAATATGAAATAAATGTCTCGTGTCAATGTATTTTTAAATTTTTTTGCAATATTATTAGGTTATAATTTAAACAGTATGTAATTTCTATTATTTATTGCTTTTAACACATATTAATGAATTTCCTACTTTAGTTTCTTTTTCGAATATTCACATGAAAATATTTTTGTTGCTAGAAAGGAAATATTTCAATTTGCACTGCCTTAGAATTTGAAATTTTTTTCTAAAATATGTAAAAAATCTCTGGAAATGCTGAAAATTTGAATTTAAAATGGAAATAAACGCTCAAAAAAGTAGTCAAATTAAAAAAGCATTAAGAGAAACCAGTGTTAGTAACTTTTTTAAAAAATAGAGATTTCCAGAGAAAGTCTATTGGCTGTAGAAAGACCATTCAAAAGCATAACCATGTACCTCTGTCCAATGGGCGACCTGCTGCGATAACCAGATCCTGAGTTATATCCTCCACTGCCACCACCACGATATCCAGATCCAGAGTCATATCCTCCACTGCCACCACCGCGATATCCAGATCCTGAGTCATATCCTCCACTGCCGCCACTGCGATATCCAGATCCTGAGTCATATCCTCCACCCCCACCACCGTACCTGGCACCCCCTCTAGAGAAGCCTCTTCCTCCACCACCACCGCGTCTGAAGCCACCGTCAAAGCTGCGGTCACTGCCTCCTCTGAAACCACCACCGCCTCGGCCACCGCGACCACCACGGAAGCCACCTGTTGATGAAAATGAAAGGATTCATGAAATATATTCTGCCGAATAACTGTGCAAAAGATTATAAGTTCATTTTAAAGTTCAATACATACAGAATAAAATAAATACATAATTTTTATCTCAATATTCCATACTTACCCAAAAGAACAATCAACCTCCTTTTCCAAATTTCAAGCTCCCCTCCCAAAAATTTTGAATAGAATGTTTCATTAGTATATTACGCAAAGGCTGAGTTTGATAAACCCTTTTTTTACTTTTTATGTTTTTTAGGTGACTGGGCAGCACCGATGTTATGAAGAAAGCTAAATATATAGGATTGTTTTGCATGAATTTGAAAATTGCTTTGTTGCAACAAAAACTAGTACTTGTTAATTTTGTACTGTTAAGATATACAGTACTACATTGATACATGTAATTACAGGGTTCATACTCATTTGCAAGTACTAGTTGTACTAGTACTCATTTGCATCATCAAGAAGAAATGCCCTGAGAATCCCCTGATGTGTTTTTCGGGATGTACAATTTTTCTATGTCAACAATAAACGACATTTTTTCTACCAGTATCATGACACTCTCACCTCCTCAAAATAAAATAATAAACAAGGTAATCTCAAAAATAAAGTTTATACATCACCCTATATAAACAATATGAAAAAAACTAACTGTTGCCAAACCTCATGATGTTAGAAGGTGTGTCTAGTGACTGAATTGTCGACAAATGTGATATCCAGGGGTGGGGAAATGCATCATTTTACTCGCCACTGGCGAGTGAGTTTTTAGGTAGTGTTTGAAAACTGCAAACTATAGAGATTTTCAACTCTCCTAATTACTGTGATGTAAACATGGTACTAAGTTCTATTTTATATTAAACTTTCACCTCTTGTTTATATTTCTTAATTTTATAAGGGAAAAAATGAAAATGCATTATAGTAATAGTAACCAACTATTTTTGAGTTTTGTAATTTTGTCAAATATTTTCAACTGTATGTTGCATTTTACTGGCAGGTGAAATAAAAATTTGGCTGGTAAGATTTTCTAGAAATTCCCCACCCCTGGTGATGTCATAAAGCAAGCGAACAGAGCAATTGCTTTAAATTTCTCAGAGTAGCCAGTCGTTGTGGCAGGTTTAGAGAATAACTTGCATTATCCCCTGATTTTCACAACCCAAAATTTATCCCCTGATGAGTATGAACCCTGAATTAGCATACTTACGTCTTTGGTTTAAAAGTAGCATTGAGTATAGAAAAAAAAAAAAAAAAGGTTGCCAGGAATTACCAACGCTATTTTAAAAAAGGGCACTCTTGTACCCTGTTCAAATAAATTTATATATTTTTTGAGCTGGTTTTTTTTCTAAGTCTCCTTTTATAAGTAGAATTTCACAATATTTTCCTGTGACTGACTGAATTTCGTGATTTCTACCCCCCAACCTCAATTGACTAACAAATTGAGATTTTTCCTCCCGACCAATTGATGAATTTCGTACTGCAACTGAGTGAAGAATTGCTCACGATCCTTTCTTCTAATGACTGACTGGCGAATTTCACAATCTTTTAACCCGGCTGCAGATTCTCAATTTTTTTCAGACTGGTGAATTTTGAGATTTTCTGGCTCACTAAATGGTGATTTTTGCTGCTAAACTGTAACCTAACAAGAGGTACATAATATAAAGGGACATAAAGGTTCGATGGGAAAAAAAAAATCTGCAACGCCCTCCTTAAACTTTCTGCTACCGGGCCTGCACAACTAAATGTTTTGCAAGATTTTCAAAATGCAAAAAATAAGATGCAGTTTTATAATCTTAAGATTTTAATAAAATGGGGCTCCCAGCGAAACATGACTGGCAAATTCCCTGACCGAATTTCAAAAAATTTCTTGACCAAACGGGCATACAATGAAATTTGAAACTTATTTTCGCAATCCTTTGTCAAAATTAGAGATTTTTTTCTGTGATCACTCTTCAAATTTGCCAATTTTTTTCCCCCTCCGATTGTTTGATGAATTTCGCGTCATTTTTCATCCAAGACTTTTAAGAAAATATTTGTAAATTCCCTGACTTGCCATGACACTGGGAACCCTGCCCAGCTAAACATGTCTGACTCAATCTCAAAAAAATCCAGGACCCAACAGGCATACACAAAATCTGCTTTGACATAGTAATTTTTTTAAATATATATTAGTATTAAAATATGTTATGTAATGAGTAGTAATATATTTTAAACATATTAGAGAGATTTTTACAAACTGAACACAAAAGAACTTAATAACAAGCAGCATAAAAAAACTTTTTGAAATTCGTATCATAACAGGGCTTTTTCAGGAGAGAATTCAAGCACCCAACTTTACGCTTTTACAAGCACACAAGATTAAAGGACCTTTCAAGAAAATTGGGAAATGAAATTTTATAAAATTTATTGTTTGAAAAATGCAAAATTATTAGATACAAAAAAATTCACATTTTCTGTATTGAAATGAATGCCACACAGTAGCAAAGTCTTGAATGTGAAATGTTATGAAAAAGTCTGAAAAATATAGAAAACTTCAGTTCATACTGTGGTTTTTCTCCATTTGGCATTTGGAGGAATTTTTCGCTCTTGCAACCAACAAAAGTCAACTTAATCCTAGCAGGTCGAAAGGAACAAAGCAAAATACAAATGCACAGTATTCTGACTTCCCAAAGCAGAAATGATCTTATGAAAACAAATATTTTTGTGGATTACTTAACATTTAGCATCTCTAACAATTGAATTTAAATTAACATTTTCCCCCGACTTTCCCTAACTTTTCAGAAAATATTTGCAAATTCCCTGACTTTTCCTATATATTTTTTAATTTCCCTGAGTATAGCTGAAATTCACTGACTTTTCAAATTTTCTTATGACTTCCATGCAACTAGGAACTTTGTCAGGGATCGATGCAGGTTTTTTTTTTTTTTTTTCTTGAGACCAGTTTTATGAAAAGTAACATTTTGTAATGAAAGATGTAATCCTCTTTACTCTTATTCTAATCACATTTATTAGGAGAAATTTTGTGAAGGGGCCCAAAATAGACCCAAATTTTGTCTGGATCAACCATTGCCTGTAAAAGTATGATGTGGATAAAGGAGAGCAGGGTTCCCAGCAAAACATGTCTGGTAATTTTCCTGACCAAATCTAAAAAAATATCCATGACCAAAGTGGTATACAATGAAATTTGCTACTTATATCTGCAATCCTTTGACCAAAATTAGCGACTTTTTCTGCAATCTGTTTCAATTTATTTTTTTCGGTCATTTGACAAATTTCACGATTTTGATGAATTTTGTAACGAATTTCATTTTAAATTTTCTCTCTCGCCCAGACTTTTTAGAAAATATTTGTAAATTCCCTAACTTTAACTATGTATTTTAAAATTTATCTGACTTCCCAGATTTTCCATGTCACTGGGAACTCTGGAGTGAAAACTTTAGTATAACAATTGAAACCGCTGCTGAAAATAGATCTAAATAACAGTTGCAATTATGCAATAGAATTTTTTTTTTTTTAACTAGTGCTAAGCAGGGATACAAGAGGTTCATCTAAGCCAAGACAACTTTTCCAAAGATAAGGCATAACCAAGCGCAGATGAAGTAAGCTAAATCTTTTACAATAAAAGATATTAAAATTTTTTGCTTGTAAAATTCCTATTATTGAAATATATATGAAGTATAAATTAAAGTCTGAAGGCCTTGGTACCCATGGGTCAAAGAAGGGTGCTTATTTTATTTATTTATTTTTTTTTTAATAAACGGCACGGCACCCTCTTGAAAAAAAAAAAAAAAGTAAGACAAACACAGATTCGGGGTTCATACTCTATTTGAATAACAGAATTCCCTGACTTTTCCAGACCATATTTCCTACAATTCCCTGACCACAATTCACGACATTTTTAGAAGTACGAATTATCGATCTTAATGATTATACTTATACAGCAAAAGAGACTACATTCATCCATTAATAAGAATAAAATGCAAAACTGCCTCTGAAAATGAAAATAACCTAAAAAATTGAAACTAAAAATTTATATCTCAATTTTTTGTCTGTACAGATTTTAATTTCAGCAACATCTTTTCTTTTTCTGTTTCTTTTTTGGTTGCTTCATAATTTTATTTCTTTTTCTTATCTAAATATTCACGAAATCTCATCCTAGCCACATTAAGATGACTCAACATTTCTTTCGCAGAGGTACCGCCTACTTGAGAACAAATTTGTATAGCTAAAAACATCTGTATGTTAAAAATATTAATTTAGCGAAAATTGAAAAAACTACTTGCTGTAGAAAAATCTGGACTTTTTTTGTGGACAGAGATCGGAACTCGGGAGAGTTTTGACACACGATAGCACATAAAAAAAAGAAAGAAATCCCTGACTTTTCCAATTTTAGAAAAAAAATTTATCTTTCCCTGACTTTTTGAGCACTTGTCATTTTCCCCGACAATTTGCTGTTTTCCAGTCACATAGGAACCTTGCAGATTATTCTAATTTTGAAAAAAAAAAAAAAGTGGTTTTAAATTAATTGACAAAAAACAAAAAAAGGTATTCTTACCGTCACCTCTTCCACGTCCACCTCTCTTGCTTCCTCCACGAGAGGCATCCACTGTGATTTTGTATCCGTTGATGGTGGCTCCGTTCATCTCTTTGATGGCCTCGTCAGCGTCGTCATCATTCTCAAAGTCTATGAAGGCAAACCCAGGGGGGTTGCGTGCTACCCACACTTTTGTGACGTTTCCGAAACGTGTAAACTCTCTTTCCAAATCTTCTTTCTGGGTGTCTTCACCCAATCCTCCTATGTAGACAGACATAGAGGGCATTGTAAAACCTGGAAAAGGATTCAAATTGAGCATCTCGTGGCATAGAACTATTAACCAGTCAGAAATTAATTTTTAAACTTTTTTATATTCATTTATAGCCTGTAGATTATTCCTGTAAAGAGGCTACTTCAGTCAAACAAAAAGACCCGTATCCTATGGAAGACATTTATAAAGATATCTCGTTAGAATTTAAATATTTTTAAATGATTTTATTTATTCAATAGTTGAGATCGATCTGTACTAGGGATGCACCGAATATTCAGTATCTATTCAGTATTCAGCCATGTTACCGAATAATCGGTTTGGCCGAATATCAAACTATTCAGTATGCCGAATAGCAAATTATTCGGCCTGCCGAATATTCGGTTTGGCCGAATATCGAAATTTTGGCCAAACCGAATACCTAAAAAAACTTTTTAAACATATTTTTAAAAACCATATTTAACTTCTACGTTTAACGGTCAACTTAAAGATATTAAAAATAATTAGAAACAGAATCATATTTAAATAAAAGAGAAGGTTTTGACATTTATTTGCTATTTGTTAAGTATTATTTAAGAAAATTAACCAATCACGAGGATTTTTATAGGAATTAATTATGTACAAATGCAAGTTCCTGAACATTGTCCAGTAAATAATCTGTTTCTTGCTAAGATTTTAAGAACAACGTTTACAATCTCTGAAAATGATTGCCCATTCCAGACACCAATCTAGGATGCATTTAAAAACTTCCTAGCTTAATCAAAGGGAGTAAGAACAGTTATTCTTGCTAAGTTGCCACCTTATAAAATTTGAGTAGATTGCATTATTTATTTACTTTTACTTTAGTCGCTTCTTGACAAACAAATATATGATCCTGTACAATTTTTCGGAACAACTTGCGAATATGCCCGGAGTCCGCCATCTTGTTTCTTTGTCGATCATCGCCGATTTTAAATTTCTTTATTTGGATTTATTTATTTATTTTTGTTGTTTATGTTGTTAAATTAAGCATAAAGTGGGTATAAATGACCAACAAAGAAACAAGATGGCGGACTCCGGGCATATTCGCAAGTTGTTCTAATTTTTCTTCCAACTTTTTCACTTTAAAATCTTTCTTTTAGAATTTAAGAAAATTTTATTCATTTGTTTTAATTCTCAGAAGCCATGAAATTGAAAATTTTATTAATTAAAAAAGTTTCATAACTATCTTCTTAAATAACCCAAAACAAATTTTTTTCAGCATAAAGTTTACTTGAAAAAATCTCTTGTTTATTAGAATAAGTGTTTTAAATATTATGTAAAATTATTTTAAAATTTAACATTTTAATGCCTTTAAACTTTGAAATATAGAAGTATTCGACAAGCCGAATATTCGGTATTCGGCAGGCCAAATATTTGGTATTCGGCCTAGCAGTTACTATTTGGCTAGCCGAATATTCGGTATTCGGTTAACCTGTAGGCCGAATATTCAGTATTCGGCCAAAATCACTATTCGGTGCATCCCTAATCTATACAAAGGCCATTCTTTACTTTTTCAATTTTGTTTACAGGTATTTTTAATGAGGACACTCATTTCAAAAGTAAAAGCATCCTCATACAAAAAATCTGCAATCAAAATAAAAAAAGTAAAAAATGGCCTGCATATAGATTGATCTCAAGTTATCCGATGAAAAAAAATCATTTAAAAATATTGATGATTTTTCAAAATGTCACCCACATTAGAAATTGAAATTGCTATATCTGAGCCATTTTTTAAGATAAGACAAAAGACAAACAAAAAATGCTCCTGAATGCTTATATCAAGGTCAAATACTTAAGAAAGAAACCTTTTTCAATTTCTAATTTTTTTTGCACCTCACTTTAAATATATATTTTTAATTTAATGGCCGCCATTTTGAAACAAGATGGCTGATGAAGCTGGCTAGCGAACTTGGTCGAGATATTGATGTATACTATCCACATGCCTTCTTACATCGAAATAGGCGAATGCGTGTGTTATCGCGTGACAAATACAAGATCGTTTCAAAATGTTAGCCATGCTAGAAATTCAAAGTGCTATAATTCAACCATTTTTTAAGATATAAACAAAAGAACGAATTTTCAGAAACAAAAACTGCTCCGGAATCTTTGTATCAAGGCCAAACACATAAAAAAATCTTTTTCATTTTCCAATATTTTAATACCTCATTTTAAATTAATTTTTTTAAGTGGCAACCCTTTTGAAACAAGATGGCGAATGAAGCTGGCCAACGAACTCGGTCGAGACATTGGTATGTACTATATACAAACAAAGTTACATCCAAATCGGTTCATAAATACGCCTGTTATCGCGTGACAAAAATCAGATCGTTTTAAAATGTCAGCCACAATAGAAATTCAAAATGCTATAACTCAGCCATTCTTTTAGATATAGACGAAACAAACACTGTTCCGGAATCTTTGTATTATGGTCAAACATAAAAAAAAAATCTTTTTCATTTTCCGATATCTCATTTTAAATTTTTTTTAATTTATTACGACAACGAACTTGGTCGAGATATTTGTATGTACTATGTACACACCAAGGTACACCCAAATCGGTTCATAAATACGCCCGTTATCATGTGACAAAAATCAGGACGTTTCAAAATGTCAGCCACGCTAGAAATTCAAAATGCTATAACTCAGCCATTTTTTAAGGGTTGGGTTGATTTTTGACGGCCAATTATCTACACGAGGGATATAGGCCCGGGAGGAGTGCCCTCCGTGGGGGGTCTTTCTAAGGGAACCTAATCCGTATTAACGCATGGAAGATCCACGGCTCGAAGAAAACCACGAAAACTCCGAACAATTAGGCCGACGGGCGCGATTGGGATCGAACCCAGCACCTCCCGTCTACCAGCTTCGAGAGCAGAACCTCTCGGCCACTGGTGGGGCCTCCCATTTTTTAAGATATAGATGGAAAAAAAAAACTGCCCCGGAATCTTTATCAAGGTCAAACACATAAGAAAAAAAATATTTTTCCATTTTCAATTTTTTGGTACCACAATTTTTTTTAAAAAATTTAAATGGCCACCATTTTGAAACAAAATGGCGGATGAAGCTGGCCAACGAACTCGGTCGAGACATTGGTATGTACTATGTATACACCGAATTACATCCAAATCGGTTCATAAATACGAGAGTTACCGTGTCACAAAGGTCAGATATATATATATATGTCAATTTTGAACGGAGGGTGGTTTAGGGGTCTGTGGGTCATGATCGATGAAAATATACCAAAACTTTTTTAAATCGCTTTCTTCCGAACGGCTGCAATAGGTACCTTTTTGCAATGAAAGCTACCTAAAAGAAAGTAGCAGGGGTGATTCTGTTTCGAATGTTCTGAAAATTTAAAGCTTTCGTTTCAAAAAAAAAAAAAAAAAAACAATCATCAGTCCAAAAATTTGGACATAAATAAATCGCTAATTTCGATATGGTCGCCGAAAAAAATCAATTTTGTCAATCGTTCGTAGAAGAAAATCACCAATTCCGTCAAAGAATTGCGAAAAAAAACATGAATTTCGCCCAAGGACCACGAAAAAAAACATGAATTACGTCAAAACATCGCGGGAAAAACACAAATTTCGTGAAAAGATTGCAGAAAAACGCAAATTTCGACAAAGAATCGCGAAAAAGAATGATAACTCTTCGACGAAGTTTTGCGGAAAAATGCAAATTTCGTGTAAAGATCGGTGAAAAAACTCAACTTTCGTGACAAAATCGCGGAAAAAACGCGAATTCCGTCAAAGATCACGAAAAACACAAATTTCGAAAAAAAATTGCGGAAAAAATGCAATTTTTCTGCAAAAGATCGTGGAAAAACGCGAATTTCGTGAAAAGATTGCAGAAAAAACAAATTGTGAAAAAATTGCAGAAAAAACGTAAATTTCATGAAAAGATCAGGGTTGGCACGGTTTAAACCAAGTGGTTTTAACCATGGTTTAAACCAACTGGTTTTTTTGTCAAAAAAACCATTTGGTTTTTTTAGAAAAAATCTAATATAATATTTTCTCTTTTTTGTAATTTAATTGTTTTAAATTATAGATAGAAGTAATTTCTACTTTTAACACTTCATCTCAGCAGTCAACATGAGACATAATGAGCCTAGGTCATGTTTCTATGCATGTAGAATGAAAATTAGCATGTGCTGATGAACATATCTGGTACCCTAAAGAATTTTCTTAAAACATGTGAAATTAGAAAAGATAAAATAGATAAATAATATTCAATATTTAGCATAAAGTATTTTCATTTAAAAAATGCAGATTATTTACAGCAGTTAATAACAAAATACAATAATCTTTAAGATTTTGGTTAAGTTGTAAAAGAAAATTTTCTGGATTGGGGAAGATTATCCTTAAAGAATTTAAAAGAGTAACTTAAGATATCAAATTAAATAACACAGCTTGCAAAAATTGAATGCTAGTTATAGCATTTCAATAATACCAATCAATCTTTTCTGTTAGTTGCTGAATCTAATGGCCAAAAATGTTGACTTGGACACTTGGAGTTATCACTCAGAAAACAAAATAACCAGAAGTATTTGGATATTAAAAAAATAATAATAACAAGCACAGAATAATATATTATATTCATGAAACTGCATCAAATGTTTATTGGCTGATTATTATATTATTAATCAAAAGATTCTTCATATGATTTTCAAGATATCAATGTTTCACTGTGTGGAGCAGTTTACTTTGAACATAACACATAGCTGTTACTAATTATGTTTAAATTAGAAATGATTTCAAATTTCTATATAATTGACTGTATTTAATTTAAATATTTACAAAAGTTATATTACTTATATAATATCCAAAAATGTTAATTTTAGCAACAGATATGCACCTGTATGCAACAGGAAATTATATTTTTAAAAAACCTGGTTTAAACCAAAAAAACCTGGTTTAAACCAAATAAACCGGTTTTTTTGGTTTTTTACAAAAAAAACCCGGTTTTTTTCCAACCCTGGAAAAGATCGCAGAGAAAACACAACTTTCGTGAAAATAAAAACGCAAATTAGATGAAAAGATTGCAGAAAAAACACAAATTTCATCAAAAGACTGTGGAAAAAACAAATTTCGACAAGATTGCCTAAAAATGCAAATTTAGATAAAAAATCTTGAAAAAAGTGCAAATATTTCCAAAGAATGGCGAAAAGAACACACAAATTTCGTTAAAAGATTACAAAAAAATGCAATTTTGTGAAAAGACTGCAGAAAAAACGCAGATTTCGTCAAAAAATTGTGAAATTCGTTAAATGGTCGCAGTTAGTGTTTCCTCAGAATAAAAAAAGGCAGGGTGCTCCTTCAAAAAAGGGCATTTCAGCTGCACAAAAGCACTTTTTTAATAAAAGGGTTTTTGAAATTTTTGTTTTGTTTAATTGCTGTTTATTTCATTGTTGCGAATTTCGTCAAAAGATCGCGGAAAAAACGTGAATTTCGTCAAAAGATCGCAAAAAACCACGAATTTTGTCAAATGATCACGGGAAAACGTAATTTCGGCAAATAATTTCAGAAAAATGCGAATTTTTGTCACATGATCGGGGAAAAAAAAAAAATGCGAATTTTGTCACATGATCGCGGAAAATGCGAATTTCGTTAAAGGATTCCGGAAAAATAAAAACGCGAATTTCGCCAAAGGATCGCTAGAAAATAACGCAAATTTCATCGAAAGATCGATGAAAAAACGCGAATTTTGTCTAAGGGTCACAGAAAAAACCCATAATTAGCGCCGGGAGAAGATCGCCCCCCCCCGACCTTCCCCTCTGCTGTAACGTTTCAGAAAATTTACAATGAATTTCAGTCCCCCCCCCCCCCCCTCAGAATCACCCTTGATTTAGTTATATATTGGAATTTAGATTTCTATACAGAAGGAACAGGGACAATTTTTGTTTGCAATGTATTCTCATAGACTACTTTCTCAAACTCAACTTTTAATTTGTTTGGATCAGATTTTTAATCTGTGTAATGTAATAATTGATTTGATATCAGAAACAATACTACAACCACATATATTCTACAAATCCAAGAGATTCGGCTTTAATGACCAATCAGTTATCTAAAATATATCTACCTTCAATCAGTCTGGATAAATGATTCTGCACAGTATATATTTTAAATGTAATTTTTTATGCGGTATTTGCGATTTGCAGCTAATTTTCCATGTTAGAAAAAGGAATCAATTTCAATGTTTCAGCCCAATACAGTAAATTTAAGTTTTTACAGAATTCCTACAACTATTTTTCTGTGACCACTTGACAAAATTCAAGATTTTTCTTTTTCTACAACCGTTTCGCGTACGTAAAAATTTTTTTCCACGAGCGTTACGCTAAATTCACAATGTTTCTACGATCGTTTCGTGAAAAGCACCATTCTTTTTTCACGATCATCCGCAAAATACCCGTCCCCCCCCCCCCCCCGATCGGTTCGGTTATTTCACGATTTTTTTTCCACGATCGTTTCGAAAATCATGGTTTTTTCACGATTTTTTCCAACAACTATTTTGCGAAATTCACGATTGTTTACCAGGATAGTTTGTCAAAATTCACGTCCCCCCCCCCCCCCGGTGTTCCTTTGATGAAATTAGTGTTTTTTTCTTCACTTGATTGGAGATTCTTTTTTTGTGACCGATTGATCAAATTGGCTATATTTTTTCGCACCCGATCAACAAAATTAGCGATGTTTGTGCAATCTCGACGAAGTTCGTGACAATTTTTATGCAATCTTTTGACGAAATTTGCGTTTTTTCTCCCTGACCGACGGATGAATTAATTTTTTTCTTGTGATCGATTGACGATTTTTGTGATCTTTCTCAGCAACTTATTGGGACATTTGGAGGGGTCTTTTTTATGATCCCTTGAAGAATTTCGAGGGGGTCTCCCGCGATCGATCGACGATTTTCGCGGCTTTTTTTACCGCGATTAACTGAAGGATTTCGCAATTCTTTTCCTGCGGTTGATTAACATAATTGCTGATATTTTCCAGCTACCTATCAGCGAATTTTTTAGGTTTTATTCTTTGGATTGATTGGCTAATTTCAGGGTTTTTTTTTTTTTTTTTTTTTTTTTTTGCGGAGCTTCCCGCGACCAATTGACTACTTTCAAGATTTTTCCCCCGTGACCTACTGGAGAATTTCGTGATTGCTTTCCTGTGATTGATTAACATAATTGGCAATATTTTCCTGCTACATATTAGCGAATTTTGCGGGCTTTATTCTTGGGACCGATTAGGTAACTTCTGGGGCTTACTGGTGGAACTTGCGGTTTTTGTTTCATGCTAACATAAACGAATTACGTGATTCTTTTCCGCGGACGATCGACAGATTTCACGATTGCAGAAATTTTTTCTTAGTTTCTAGTGCGTTAAATTAACGAAATTCACGATTTTCCCCACATCCGGCTGAAACAGTTGTTTTTCCGACCGACTGATGAATTTCACAATATTTTCCCGCGATTGATAGGCTTTTTTTTACGATATTTTTCCACGACCGACTGACGAATTTCCCAATCGATAGACTAATTTTGCGATATTTTCCCGCGATCAATTCTAGAATTTCAGATCCAACGATCGATTGCAAATTTCCAGGTTTTTTTCGCGACCTATTGTTAAAATTCGTTAGTTGAAATATGCTGGGGGCAAAATTTTGCAAACCCGAAAAGGGCAGGGCACTGCACCCTCACGAAAACGCCTAGGGGAAACAGTCAGTGCCGAAGAGGTGTGGGGTCCCCCTCTGCTGTATTAATAGTAAAAATAATTTTTTTCAGTTATGTGTATTCATATCGAATGGTAAGCAATATATATTGGTAAATTACAATCTTGATAGTTAGAAAAACACAATTTTGTATGGAGCGTACATAACTTTGTTACTGGACAGTGGCCAGTGGGTAAAAATGTAAATTTTGACCTATATTGCGAATACGCCCGGAGTCTGCCATCTTGAATTATTTCTTGGCGTGAAAAACCCGTTTTTACGCCAAGTAATTGTCGTCAAATAGTAATTTATAGCAACTTTAGGTTTAAAAAACTTTCCAGCAGATCGACTTGTTAGATTTCATAATTTTAACAAAATTGCGTTATGTTAGTTGCAAATTCCACCACCAGGGAGCGCACACTATTCATAACAAAAGTGTATCAGATCGAAACTCTGTTAAACAACCTATCAGTGGATGTGTTACTGGAGTTGGTGGCGGCCTTAAGCGAGAAATTAAGAAATTTGCTGAAAGTACTATTCGGAAATAGTGGTAAACTAAAATTTTGACATTTTTATATTTCATAAGCAGCACGTGTCTGAGTATATCATAGTGCTCAAAAAACGACACCTAAAAAGGTCGTAAATGCTAATTTTTTAAAAAGAAATCCAGCGCCCCTCCCTTCACAGGAAATTGCATGCACCATTATTTTATAAGCTTTTTATTATGTGTCATGAAGTATCTTAAAGTTGCAAACGGATCGCCTTGTTATATTTCCTAATTTTAACAAAATCGCTTTACGTTAGTTCCGCATTCCACCACCAGGGAGTGCACTCTATTCTTAACAAAAGCATATCTGAACGAAACTCCTTTGCGCAATCTCTCCGTAGATACATGGTCGGGAGTGTGGCGGTGCAGTCTTAACCAACAATTTAAAACATTTTCTGCGATAACAAACGCTAAGATTTAATAAATAAATCTAGTCGTCCCCCCCCCTCCTCCACTCCTCGAAATATCACACTCCATTCTTTTTTACACTTTTTCTTATGTATTATAAAGTATCGAACACATCAAGTGGCGGTCAATAATTTAAGATATTTCCTGAAATTGCTATTCGGAAATAGTGGGATGAACACTTATAAACCTATAAACTTTTTCATATTGAATAATTAATACTTATCTCATAGCGTGCCGTCCAAACACCCCACACAACTTGTTAGATTTCCTAATTTAAATGAAATCTCCGTTAAAAAACCACGTGCCTCCATCTGGCATTTGATGGAAATAAAAGGAATTAATAAAATAATAATTAATATCTCAGCTCGTAATGAAGCTCTCTTTGAACCAGGTATGTATGAAAACTGCGAGAAATTTCCAGCCCGGATGTCAAAAAATTTAATATTTAAAAAGTTTAAATTTCGTATTAGACTTTCCTCCCCTTAAATTTCTCCTGCGCCGATATGTCGAGAAATGACGACAGCTGCCTTCCGGTGAATGGAAATCTGTTTTCATTGTCTTTAAAAACACAGAAATTAAATTTTTATCGATCGATTTTTAGTGTTCTATCCTACGCAGAAATTTGAAATTTATACCAAAATAAAGTAGAATTTTTTCCGCGTATTTCTACACCTGTTACGAATTTGTACGACCGATATTTCGGTAGATCCGATTTTGCTTTTTAAAGGTCCACTTTATTTATTGCTTAAAGTACTCTGTGGTAACCCTGCACCGGCTGATTTGACAGAGCACCCGACGAATTTACTGACAACCCTTAGGAGAAACTGGGGAGGATTTCGATAACGTGCATTTGCACCTGCATTCAAAAGGCTGATTGGTTAATTTTAGAATTTAATTAGCCCGTAATTAGGTTAATTACCAACTTTTTCAAATTTTATGATTTGTTGTTTGATGTGAGATGTTCAGCTATAAGTACCCAAAATTTCAAGCCTCTAACATGTATAGTTTCTGAGAACAGGCTCTTTGACGGACAGACAAAGGAGTGAGACGAATAGGGTTTCGTCAGATGAACGAAACCCTAATAAAAATAGGGGCCATCTCCGGGCGATTACTCAAAATTGGCGATTATTCCAAATGCAAAATATTAACATTCATCCATCAATTTTAAATAAAAAACAATGCAAACTGAACAGAACATAGCACTCGAATCGTTAAATAAAATACAATACAAATTGAACAGAAAAAGCACTCGAATCCATCTCCGGGCGATTAGCCCAAACGCAACATATTAACATTTATCCATCAATTTTAAATAAAAAACAATGCAAATTGAACAGAAAACAGCACTCGAATCGTTAATAATAAAAATAGGGGGCCATATCTGGGCGATTACTCAAAATCTGCGATTAGCCCAAACGCAAAATACAAAAAAAAAAAAAAGGCAATGTATATAAATAGCCGTATTGTAACATTATACATAACAAGAAAGTGATTTTTTTCTCAATTAAATATGTGATAAAATGAGATACAAATGTAATGTTATTCTTGTCTCGATTAAATAAATATGCAATAAAACGAGATACAAATGTAATTTTTTTCTTGATTAAATAAATATGCTATAAAATTAGATTAAATATAAGTTTCTTAATCAAATAAAAGAAAAAACAGTATACCAGTATAACAGTTACCAGAACACTACAATCGTCGGAAGCCCATCAGGAGAAAAGCAACGCCAGCACGAAATCGCCAAAAAAAGCACCAAATTCAAGATGGACTCCGGGCTTATTCGCAAGTAGTCCCGAAATTGGTACAATTGCAGCATGAAGAATTCATCTCTCAAATATCAACATTTCTTTATGGGGGGGGGTAAAATATATATAGGTTGTGTGCAATATTGATTTTAGGGTACTTGTTAGTCGCCAAATTATACAGATTGACATTTTTATTTCAAATAAAGAAAGAAAAAATAAATTAGTATAACATTAATAAAAATAACTTGATAATGTAAACACGTGTTGACAAGTGAATGTGACATTTACGATCAACCATTATTGGTATGTAATCTGACAATTTGGCGACAGTAATTCGGTCGACAGGATAACTAACAAGTACCGATTTTAGTGTATGAATAAACTTTAACGAATAACCTTATGATATATAACGAATAACTTTATGAATAATCTTAACTGCAAAATATTTTTTTACAAAATTGAGGGGAAGAGTCCCATAACCTGTGCCGGAAGATTTGGCGATTTTTTTGGCGCGCTTTGTTTGGCGATAAATGTTTCGATCTGGTTTAAGTTTGTTCGTCGGATTTCGGATCGTTGGAACGGCTTTAGGGTTGCTTTTTTTCGGAAATGCAGTTTTAAAAACCGGACAACTGGTTGACGACTATCTTGAAGCTTATTGGTTTACTAGTATCACGGGAACTGTTAGTCAGCAAATTTTGAATTCAGTTAGATAAGAATTTGCTCCGACGCCACACACTCACATTCGGATTACTCTCTGTGCTGGTCGATGTAAGTAAAGTCTCGTTAATTTTTCCAAGATTGCGGAAAAACATCATTTTTAAATCTTTGTATTATTTATAAATCAATGATTTTACACCATTTTTAAAAAGAGAAAATGATGCAAAAACATGGATTAATAAATTACAAAAAGATTTAAAAACGAAGTTTTTGCGCCACTTTGAGAATTTCTTCCGATGTAATTGCTCGAATTTTAGCAGCATTCTAAATAAATCTAAACATGAGCTTTTTCAGATGAATAGTTGGTACCCTGTTTCAGACCCTAAATGGGATCATTTTATAAACATTAAATTCTTACTGTTTTTTTTTTTTTTTTGTGTGTGTATAAGCATTTTTAAATTATTTTTATACATGTTTCTATGTTCCATCTTTTCTATTATTTCTTTAAATTATTTTTATACTTTTTTTCTTTTTGGTAGTTGTGAGCGGGATTTTACCTGCATTAAAAATAATAGTTTTTGAAATATTGTTGAAATTTATAAAAAGTTTCTGGCCAGTTTTTTTCTCTTTTTTTATTGTCGAAAATGTTTTAAGAACGGGGGGTTCAGCGGGGCAGAGCCCCCCTGACAATAACAAGTATTAATCTCAAAAAGGACATTTATTTAGAATACTGCTAAAATTTGTGTAATTGTATCGGAAAAAAATTTCCAAGATGGCGCAAAAACTTCGTTTTTAAATCTTTGTGTAATTTATAAATCCATGTTTTTATATCATTTTCTATCTTTAAAAATGGTGCAAAATCATTGATTTATAATTAATATAAAGATTTAAAAATGATGTTTTTCTGCAATCTTGGAAAAATTTTCATGTCGCCAAAACAGCATTTTGGCGAGATTTTTTTTCGCCAAAAATCTTCCGGCACAGGATATGGAACTCATCCCCTCGATTAAATAAATATGCAATAAAACGAGATACAAATGTAATTTTTTTCTTGATTAAATAAATATGCTATAAAATTAGATTAAATATAAGTTTCTTAATCAAATAAAAGAAAAAACAGTATACCAGTATAACAGTTACCAGAACACTACAATCGTCGGAAGCCCATCGGGAGAAAAGCAACGCCAGCACGAAATCGCCAAAAAAAGCACCAAATTCAAGATGGACTCCGGGCTTATTCGCAAGTAGTCCCGAAATTGGTACAATTGCAGCATGAAGAATTCATCTCTCAAATATCAACATTTCTTTATGGGGGGGGGGGGGGGTAAAATATATATAGGTTGTGCGCAATATTGATTTTAGGGTACTTGTTAGTTTTACTGTCGACCAATTTCACCAAATCATATAAATCGCCAAATTATACAGATTGACATTTTTATTTCAAATAAAGAAAGAAAAAATAAATTAGTATAACATTAATAAAAATAACTTGATAATGTAAACACGTGTTGACAAGTGAATGTGACATTTACGATCAACCATTATTGGTATGTAATCTGACAATTTGGCGACAGTACTTTGGTCGACGGGATAACTAACAAGTACCGATTTTAGTGTATGAATAAACTTTAACGAATAACCTTATGATATATAACGAATAACTTTATGAATAACCTTAACTGCAAAATATTTTTTTAAAAAATTGAGCATGCACTATGGTCACTTTTTTAACCACATATAAAAAAACTGAACACTTATTAAGCTGCTAAACTCAAAAGGAAAAATCAAAAGCAGAATAACTTTACTGATCTATTAAAAAAAAATTACATAAAATAAATATAAATAAAAGGCACAGATGGTGCGATTTTTTTCTGACGCCAATATCATATACGTAACGACTATACAACTGGCACCAAAATTTCGTTATTTTCGTTTTGGGTTTCAAATTACACTCGTGAAATTAACAAATTAATTACAAGAATTTTACAACTACTATTGCGAGATCTAATAACAGAACGTAAACAAACATTACAATGACATTTTATCAGCAGGTAACTTTTTTAATTATTACACAATGGCTTGAAACAAAGTAACTTGCATACGCACTAAGTATATGGATCAACTTAAAAAAATCAATGATTATACATAAGTTTAAAGTAATCATAAGGTAGAAAACAATTGTTACAAGGAAATTATGATAAAAACAAATAAGTAAAATATGAATTAACTATTAAAATTTTTAATCGGCGTCTTTAGCAACATGGCGCGTAATAGCGGCACAGAAAAATCAATCATCCCCAATACAGTAAATCACTGTAATTACGCAATTAAAAGATGAAGTAAAACATAACATGCAATGCTATAAGCTATAAGAAGTAAAACTTACTGTAAAATTGGATAAATTTTAATAAAATATTAACAAACGTAATCACTTTCAGGAGAGAGGAGAAATTTGGAATATTACTACAAGGATTTCACCACGCCGAAAAGAACTGATATACCGTTGCCAATTTTAAATTTCCAAATTACTGTGAATCTTTTTTAAAGTAGAAGTTGATTTTTTAATCGATTTTAATATCAGTGGGTGTGTTCAAGATGCACGCGCGCTGCGCGCTCGAGCTTAGGAGATTGGATCATGGAGTGGGTTAATATCATGGATGGAATAACACGTAAAGGTGCGTTTTCACTGATCTACCCAAGGTCTAACTTACCTAACTTTTTACCTAAACACAAGATTTTAGGTCGTTAGAACGCGATTTTGTAGGTTTGATTCGTGATCAATCCTAAGCACGGCTTACCTAAGCGCAGCCAATTAAAATAGAGCTTTTGATAATAATGGCGGTGTTGTCAATTTACTAAGTGATATTTATGTTTTATATCGTTTTATTTATTTATTTTGTTTTACGTCAAAGAGGAATCTATTTTTTGTGATTGAAGCAAAACGGTAAGTTTTATTGACATGTTGGATAGATATCATCCTTTATTATTGTCTTTTAATTTAATAAATTGTGGGTAATCCATATGGATTCTTTAAATTGTTGTTATTTTTGGTAATCATTCTACATTTTATTAATATTAGAATACTAATTATATAGTTTGTTTAAGGATTTTGTTGCGGATATAAGGATGAAGATATGTCCGGTTCTCAAAATTATTTTATTTTTATTGAACGTTAATAGTATACAAAGATTAAAAGTATTTTTTAAGAATGTTTGTTTCTTAAGATGAATTACTTGCTTCATTGATTATACTTGGTTACTTGATAGGGTATTTCCGATCAATTTAGATTTAAATTTCCATTTACTCACTTAAAATAATCGTAATTGTTAAGAAGGATATTGTTTACTGCAGCCCATTGATTTTTAAATGGAAAATTAGTTACAGGCAAACTTTAATCCAGTTTTGCTAATAGTAGGTATTTGATTATGCATGTAAACAAAGTTTCTATAAAATAAACAAGCCGTTGTATTTTGTATTTTCCTGTTCTCTTTTAAGCAAGAAACATCTGATTGCAAAACAGTTTGCTCTTTACTCCTTTTCAGATATTTACTTGTGAACTTTGTCATGTAAGGAAAACACTGCTAATCTATTTTTTATTTTAATTTTAATGCTTTTCACCTGCAGATGTGCTATTTTTCTTTTTGTTGTTAAGATTAATCCTGAAACTTTTATGAAGATTTATAACTTTGTATGAAATTTAAATCAATTGAGAGATATTCAGACCATGTGTAGCTTTTCTATGTGCCCATTTTGAAGAATTTGTACACATTACCATTCCAATTCGATAAGCAGTTATAAATGCATATTCAATGTATTTTAAGTTAAATCTGCATGTTTTGTTAGCAATTATTTTCATTTATTAAAAAAGTATTGCTATCAAAATAATAGGAGATTCTCCATTTGAAATGCATATTTATAAAATTTTGTTTAAATTGTTATTTAGGTGCATTTCTTTTACAAGTATGGCTACAGATTTATCTTACAGCATAGGTCATCGGTTTTAAATGTACCTATTTATCTATTAAAGTAAAGAACTATTTATTCATTTATTTATTTTTTTCAAAAATCATTACTTATTATTCTTACTATTTTTGAAAATGGAATTCATTATCAAAAAATAAAATGCTCTCTGTGGGAGATTCTTTCAGTCTATATGTTTGAGTGTATATTAAAGTTTTAGACGAATCATGAATTCATGATGTATATAAATTCAGTGGTCAAAATAGTATATTAGAAGTAATGAAACTATAGTAGGTCCTAGTTTTGTCATTGTTTGTTGTGTAATATACTGTTTTTTGGAAAATATAATTTTGCGAGTAATGTAATGAAAATAAACTTGTTTGTAAGAAGCATCAATATTTTTGATGTTACATCCAGAAATTGTATATATCAATCAATACAAAGTATACCAGTGGAGGTAAGCGTCTGGCAGATCAGCTGGTGCCGGGATACATCTTCAAATTTGAATGCTTTCAGAAAATCACAAGTGTGTAGTTTTATTGTATAATAAGTGACTACCATTAGTGATCGTCTGCAAGCAACTGGACTTCAGACCAAGCCCTTGACTTCAGAAAAGAAGATTTTAAAAAATCTGTGAGTACCACTTCTATGTCAAAAGAGGAGACAGTAAAGTAAGTTTATTTAAGTAACATCAAAAATAATATTTGTGCTCCCTACAAACTAGTCTTTTTTTAATTACATTACTCGTTAAATTACATTTTCCAAAAATAGCATGCTGCACTACAAACTATGAGAACACAATATATTACTCAATGAGTAAGTACAAAAATTATTTAGCTGAAAATATTTTTAAATGCCCATATTGCAAATATAATGTGAAATAAGCATTTATATGCTTCAGTCTGGGGCATAAATAAAGTCTGCTGCTAAGTAAAAAAAAAAGTGTGGGCCAGCCTTACGTATATCTTCATTTTGTTTGTTACCAGGGCAATTGCACTATTTGGTTTTATTTTAAAAGATGAAAAAAAAAAAAGGCGAGGGAAAGGGGAGATATGTTTTTAGATAATAAAAGTTTCTAGTGTTTTCTTTTTTAAAGTAAAAAAGTGTTCTTAAAAGATGCAAAAATAGTTTGTTGTTTATATTCATATGAGACTAAGTGTTTTTGAAAGTAAAATAATAATAATAATAAAAAAGATAGAGTTTGTTGTTTTAAGACGACAAAGTGTCTTCTTTTTTCCTTATGTTAATTATATTTATTGTCATCAGAGCAGTTACATGATACGGTTGGTATGATTTAAAATTAAGTATCGACCGAAACTGAAACTTGTTAAATTTTGATTCTTCGATTGCTTTTTAGTCTTATTGTTTTGTTAATAATTATGAATGCAGAAAAAAAAAGAAAAATTTAAATGAGAAATCTTTATTTTTCGTTAGGAAAATTTAAAAAATTAGATTGAAAACAGTGATTTATAAAGCATGCAACATGCAAAAGAAAAAAAAAACCTAAATAAACAAACTGTCAACAACA
Source organism: Maratus speciosus (assembly GCA_963932465.1). Lineage (NCBI taxonomy): Eukaryota > Metazoa > Arthropoda > Arachnida > Araneae > Salticidae > Maratus > Maratus speciosus. The sequence continues at coordinate 86,879,905 of OZ010794.1, forward strand.
TTGCATACTTAAATAAATTGTCACATTGTATTAACCTAAATAAACAAACTATCCATTGCAAATAATGTTTAAAAAATTAATGGTAAGGTAATCTTTCAAAAATTAAAGTTATGACAGAAACATTTTTATAATTAGAGGTTGCCACCTTTATGTGTATAATAAACTTAATGTTTTGTAGAAAGATTTTAAAGTCCACCAGAACAACTTTAAGTATATGCAGGTAAGACAAATTTCTGCAACTTTTAAAATTAATATAACTGTTTTTGTATTTAAACGTAGCTTTATTAAAGTCTTCTGACAGTTGATAGAATTTAGGCCCTAATCTAAGTGGAAGCATGTGTAATTTTATAAATCATTGCTTAGGGCTAAAATTCTTTTATGAAGTTTTTCTTAATGTTAAAAGTGATATACTATTTTAATAAATATATATATAGTCAGCTATTTTCAGTTTCCCATACTTGATTTTGAGTAGTACTTTAATAAAAAAATCAACATTTACCATTTGAATCAAATATTTATTTATATTTGTATTATATTTTGCCTTTCATTTTTTAAATATTAATATGTTTAAAGTGCTTTTATTTTTTTTAATATAATTATGTGTAAGATATTTTGATTTAAAATTTCTAAGGTGTTGAGATTTGCCTTTTGGGAATCTATATTATAACTTTATCCTAAAATTTGATGAAAATGTAATGTAAACAAAAAAAACTGTTTTGCAGTATCATATCTTTTTTAAAATACCATGCAATAAATTTATTCCATAATTTATATAGTTATAATAAATTTATATTTATAAATATTTAAAGCATTTTAAAAGTGTTTTTTCATAATTAGCATTCTGTAATAAATATTTAGATAATACAGTAGCATAACTATTTCTGTTTTTGTCTATAAGCGTACTTAAATTTCTTAGCTAATTAATAGTTAGTTAGGCTTAGATGCCTTATATTCCCAGGTGGCCGCTATCTTGGATGTTTTGAGATTTCTTGGTGATTTTATGTTGGCAATCTTTATCGATATGTGGAACCCCGTGTGAGTTCTGGCATGTCGTGTTCTGGGAACCCCTGAGAAGCTCATTTTCGCTTAGGATTTTGTGGATGTGTTTTGATATTGTGTTGTATTATTCTGTCTTTTTATTTTTGTTAAATTTATTGGATGTATTTGATTGACTATGATTTCTGTAGTCTGTTTAAACACTCTTGCTGAAGTAATTAATAAATTTGAGGAAATTTTGACGAAAAAAGGAGGTTTGTTTATAGTGTGTCAATGCGTATTCATAAGCCTATTTTTGAAAATGATGGTGATGCTATGACAGTATTTCATGCTTGAGCTTTCAAGAAAGCAGACGTCTGTTAAGGTATGTTAATAATTTTATGTATATTTTGTTGCCTTTCGAGTTTTTTACATTTTGAGATTGCTACACAGCGAGAACTGCTGAATTTTGAGAATGCTACACAGCGAGAACTGCTGAATCCAGTGATGTTTTTTTTCAGTTAATGAGCGCGATTACTGATTGGCACTTAATGAGTTTCGTGCATTTTTGTGGTCGCGGCAGGAGTTTGCGGAATCCAGTGATTTTTTCTTTTTTGGTTAATGAGCGCATAGTGCTCATACAACATTTAGTGAATGCCACTTTAACGAGTTTTGTTTATTATTTACATTTTATTTTCGTTAAGTCTAACATGCGTATAAACCGGTGTTTGGCGACATTTACTACTTGGCGAAAAAGGGGTTTTCACTCCAAGAAAAATTCCAAGATGGCGGCTCCGGGAATTTATGACATCTGTTTCTATAGTTATGATGTCTTCATTATTGTTAAAGTAACAAACGAAAATTCAAGATTGAGTGAGATGAGATATAATGTATTTATGATGACTCAAAAAGTGGATTATGGTTTTCTGAACAAAAATTGTCTGTCTTTGTACCCATCATCAACCGCAAAAGTTTTTCCATTTTGTTAGAAACTCTTTTTTGTAAAAAAGCAAGAAACATATTATTTACTAAACAAAATTTAGAAACTTGTATTTGTACATCATTAATTCCTATGAAAATCCAAATTAATCATCATTTTAATCCTCATCATGGTTATTTTTTTTAAGTTACAGCAAACAAATAATCTAAAAACATCTTATTTTATTTAAATATGAACTTGTTTCTAATTATTTTAAATATATTTATAAGTTGACAGTTCAAGGTAGAAATTGTGAAAAGTTTTTTAAAATGTGTTTCAAAAGTTTTTTTAAGTATTCGGTTCGGCTGAATACTTTGATATTCAGCTTAACCAGATAGTTTGATATTCGGTGCATCCCTAACCAAGAGTAGACTCGTGTTACCTAATACTCCAGAATTGTAAAAATGATGTACACCTGAGTGCTTATTTTGGCAATAAATTTTAGTATCTTTAGGAACTTAATTATAAAGTGATAAATGAATTTTAATGCATTTTTCTGTTAGAGTCACAGGTGATAAATCTCCAAATATTCTCTATGGTTAAAATAACAGGGTTTGCATCAAATCATGTCATTAAAACATGCCAACTGGCTGTGAAACTGTAGCAGCGAAATATTAGGTAACAAATGAAATATAAATAAAAAATAAAGAGAATTTTTAATTACAATAATAAAGAAATAATTTTTTTAATCTGCTTTTATCAAATGATAATTTAATATTAAGTAAATTATAATTAAACTTCGAAAAAATAATTTAAAAATTCTCAATACATAGTTTCAAAAATGTTTTTTTCGCCTTTTCTGTTGTCATACTTGAAAAAACGGGAGAAAAAATAATCATTTTAATAAATTCAGTAGTTCATGCTTTCTACCAAGTCGAAGTGGTGAATTTTCCATAATTAGAGTCATGCCAAATTAATGTATTGTAACAGAAGTTTTTTGAACCAACATGAATTATAGTCCTGAAATTAGGGATGATTTTTATAAACATTCAATGTTTATAAAAAAGTGGTTAAAAAAAAAAACTATTTTTACTTTTATACTTATTTAGTAGTAACTCTATCATTTTTATCATAATTTAACATTTAAACTTACAGAGAGGCAACATGATGCGTTTCATTGGCATGTTACGGTTGGAGATATATTTATTAGTGAAATCATTGCTATGCCATTTGATCCAGTGAAATTTATCAAATTCACAACATTTTTGGGTAGGTACTTTATGTCAGCCAGGCACATGAAATAAACCAGGGCTGAAACTAGCCTTTTTTGCACCCAGCACAAACATAGATTTTGCCCCCTCCCCCCCGGCCTCCGCAAAGTAAATTTACGAAGAGAATTTTAATTCTAATCGCTGACTTATTTAAAATATGTAATAAAAAAATACGTAATCAACTTTGTCAAATATTGATTCACTAAAACTTTGAAAACGAAATCCAAAGGAAGTCGCATGAAGAAACTATGCAGATTCGCAAGCTAATGTTAAACTTATAGGAGCATTCTTTTCAAATTTCTCGCTTGCACTTTAATATTTTTAAATGATTTTTTCCGTTTGGGACAGCTGAGGTTGTTTCTAACAGGATAAATGTTTACTTTTTAAATTTTGTTTGCAGTTTTTTTAAATATATATATAAAATTACTTTCACTTTTTGAACCGGTTCTGAAAGTTTAAGTAGCCTCCTAAAAAAACTTGAACCAAAATCGAAACCGTACAACCTAACAATGTTAAAAATCAAACTCAGCTATCTTAAGAAAAAAAAAATATTTAAAAATATTAAAATGCAAGCGAGAAATTTGAAAAGAATGCTCCCATATTTAACATTGGCTTGTGAGTTTCTTCGTGTGACTAGTGTAGCTTCTTAAGAAATCAAAAACCAAAATTCATTTGACACCCCTTCGTTTTCCTTATGGCGACCAGGGAACATGCCTCCTCTACCCCCCCCCCCCTCTAGTTTCGATCCTGAGATAAACCATTAAATAATGTCATCATTTGTATTCATTTTTTTTTTAATATAAACCCCTCATTCATTTTATTTGAAATACAAAATTTTCATTTAAAATACATATATTACATACATTTAAAATAAGTGCCTTTCACTTATTTCATTAAAAAAAGGGAATAAAACAATAAGGAGAAATAATACGATGAACCAAAATTGTTATTTCAACCTCAGTACATCGTTTCTAATTTATACAAGTGAACACTAACAGGAATTATTGCTGGAAGAAAAAAAAATATCCAAGATAAAAGTACCTTTTTTGTGATCTATTCACAAAAACAGGGATTGCCCCGGCAAACATTTATACCCCTTTATTCTTCTTAATAAAAGAAGCCCCTTCACAAAATTATTCTCCATAAAAGCGACTTCACACAATAAGAAAAAATTGTTGGGATTTAAAATGTGTAATTTACAAACAAAATAAGCTCAGAAGAAAAGTATAGCAGGAAGACATTTAAAAAAAGGATGATTAAATGTTTACTTTGAATTTAAACAACTGAATTTGATTTTTCTTTACAGAAATTTATTTTTCTCAATTCTGTAACAAAAACGAGTCCCCCCCGCCCCCACACACAAAAAAAAAAAAAAACTTTCACCCCTGATGTGAAATCATAAGGTAAAACTTACAATTTTAAGTACATTTATTTTGCATTTTACTGTTATTTTTTTTTTTTTTTTTTTTTTTTTTTGGGGGGGGGGGGGCTGTCACAAAAAGTAGATTTAACTAAATTGGATAATTTTATACTGACTGTAGTGATGATATGTATAAGAGAATCTGCCAGTGTCACAGGCGTACGGTTCAGGGATGTATGGAGGGTATATGGTGGTATACGCCGTACAACTTCGGGATTTTTTTAGGAAACACCGTATACCGTCTGTTTCTCAAAAAAGCTATAGTATATACACTGTAGGGTATACTCTCTGCCTTGAGCGTATGCCTTCTGCTTTTTTTACGATTACACCACTGGTACAGTTGTATGTGCTCATGGGCCCCAAGTTCCACCATTAATTTCTAAAATATTCTTTTTCACTCTAATATAAAAAAGGTTTTATTTTAGATTTTATTTAAGTTTTAAAGATTTTTTTCACACATATTTTTTTCCCTTAAATTTTGTTCTTTTTCTTTTGTTACAGAGATAAACATTATTAGGAATTTCTATTTCTCTAAATGTGCCATTTTTTAAAAAATATAATAAAATGTTAAACGTTTAAAGTTTTATTAAAAAAACTAAAATATAAAAAAAATTCCATATTTAAAAAAATAATAAAATAAAAATAAACATTCTTAAATGTTAACTTTTCTTGTGAAATATGAAAAACGATTCACAAAAAACAGTGAGTATATCACTTTATAAGCGGGTCGGAACATTCAAATTTTTACATTGCCTTAATGTTTTATTTAATTCGTTGATTTATTTAACAAATCTAATTCTACTCAATTTCTTTAAAAGGAAATTCAAAAAGCAACATTAAATTTATAGTCGATCTATATTACACATGTGCCACTAACGTACGTAACGTTTTTCACACGTACTTGTGTGAAAAATAATTTATTCAGTATGTTTTTAAATATACATAAATCATGGTGACCTAGTGTTTTTATTTAATTTAGGAGTATAAATCCATAGCCACAATTTAAAGTTTGAATAAACAATGATTTGTGGGGCATTTTTTAAGACCCTTTAGTGGGGAAAACAGTCGAAACTTTCGATTAATTTTTATACAAAATATTTGCTACTACTAATTAAACTGACAACAACAAACAACAATTATTTGTTTACATTTTTTGACATCTGTTCGATCTGCAGACAGTAAAGCCGTAAAGTAGACGCTTGCGCAGTAAAAACTTGCCTTTGATTGGTTGGCGTAAAGATTTTATATGTAACCAGTGAAAACGCTCTTAGGTTAAGGTTTTGGGTCACTAGGATTTTTTAGGTCGTTAGAACGACCAGTGAAAACGCACCTTATGTGTTCAGGAACAGATCATGGATTTGATTAATTATGGTAATGGTGCTAATGGAGGATATTCCAAATATGAGTTCGAGGCTGAAAAAGACACGCGATACTGGTAATTTACTCAAGGAACTTCTAACTGGTAAGAAAGGAAGATGCTACTGCTTTGCCTCATGAACTGTTTCATTCGGCCGTATTCTCCCCTTATTCCGGAGCGGAACGGAATCGGAATTCAGTTCACCCGGAATATGGCGATTATTCCGAATCGAAAGGAAAGAGCGATTCTCCCCTAGCCAGATTCCGGTTTCGGAATAATCGATATTTATTCCGTGACTTTTGAAAGGAAGTGACATCACAAATTCCTTTGAAGTGTGAAGAACCAATCAGAATGAAAATATATGTCACTTTTTTTTTTGTTGTTTTTCGCTTAGCTGATGGCTTTGGCTAGCGAGGAGGCGATACTCCAAAGTGTATACACTTTCAGCAATCTCGTCGCCAAGTGGAAAAGCTCGGCAAATGAGAAATATCGTCAATGGCAAACTGCGCACGTTACACTGAATAGTACAACCATAGAAGCTCCTGAACTGATTTGAACGTAGACGCAAAACGAGTCGTTCTCGTGTATTTATTTTGCTGTGTTTCAATCATTGCTTCATTTTTCGTATAATATTTTAATTTTATTTATACTTCTGAGTAAATTTTTTATTAATTGCCGCAGAAAACATATTTCTATGAAGAGAAAGGTTAGTAGATTTGGAATATATGTCTCGTACTTTTTGTTGAAATATCATTTGTAAAGTAAATTCAAAGATGTAGAATTTTTATGCTGTTTTTCAGGAATGATGAAGTAGGGGAAGACGAGGTACAATGAAACAAAATTTACTAATTTTTTTTTCCTATCCACAATTTTGCATGCACAAAAATATAATTAATGCATATTTTTAATCTTGTATTTTCCCCATCTAAATAAATTTTTATTAGGTTCTAAACAATATCTTTATGCTTGAAAAATAACAAAACATAAATGTCTTACAGTGTTTCATTGTACCCCGTATGCCGGGGTACAATGAAACACATACTGGGGTACAATGAAACACTCCAAATGATAGAAGCAAATTTCACCCAGTATAGTTTATTTTATGAAAAATGAGATAAATACAAAAACAAAACTTGATTAATAAGGAACTTGATAAAAATATTATAGTCTAAGATGAAAAATAAGAAAATTCTATTAGTTTAAGAAATACCTTTCATTTTACATTAAATTGGCGCAAGTCAGTTTCAAAAATTAGCATTTCAGTTGATCCTGAAGGAATATGGGGTGGTAGTTTCAACAGAATGAGTTTTTTTTTAAATGTAAGTTTCTAAAAAAAAAAAAAAAAAAAAAAAAAAAAAAAAACTAGGTTGGAGTCTTTATATCAAATATTTCATATTTGACTTCATTTAAATGTATGATTTCTCCAACAGTATATATTTCCTTATGTTTTCATTTATACGGATACTGCTTGTGCCATACATGTTGTGTGTGAATATCTCATTCTTAGTACTTCGATGACCAGCTGGGCCTGGAAAAAAATCTGGATCATCATCAGTGTCTGTAGCAGGCAGAGTTGTTTACAAAACAATCCCTTCTCAGCTTTTTTTCTCTTTCTATTTTTTAATTGCTTAACAAGAGCATTTTTTACTGACCTGGTTAGAACAAAACTCTTTTTTTTTTCTGTTTTCCTACTCTTACTTCTAATATATTCTATTTACTACTTTTATTACTATAATAAAACATGTTTCATTGTACCCCGTCTGCAAGTGTTTCATTGTACCCCGCACTGAGGTTACTAAATAAAAATTTATTTTCAAACTTCTAATATTTATTTTTTTTTAGTTTGATTTTGGAGGTATGAAGACAACAACCCAAAGATAACAATGTATAGAAAAAATACTTATTACATATAACAACAAGGAAAAAGAAACTAAATTACTTTTAGTAAAGAAAGTTACTTTCAATGGCGTAAAAGCAATAATCTTCTATTGCTACTGTTGTAGAAGTGTGAATGTATCCAAATCACATCAGTAATTGTAACATATAGTTGTATAACATATATATAAACTGCAACTCTCTATGACAAATTTGACTGATTTTACAAGTAATGTTTCATTGTACCCCGTGTTTCATTGTACCCCGTCTTCCCCTAATGTTGATTATACCAACATATCCATGAAACGATATCGATCTTTATATTTTCTGGACCGCATAGTTTTATTAATTTCACAGATCTGTTACGATAAATAGTGGTGTATTGTGTACGCAGTCAATAGAATATATTTTGTAGAATTTATTAAAACAAAATAGATTATTCTTATAAAGTAAAACATGTTTGTTTGGCCTCAACGTGATGATACTGGTTTAATTACATGCAAATTTTTTTTATAACCTAATAATTTTATAAACGTGGTAACTTATCATTTAATATTATTATTTTAAATTGAAAGTTTTTATGAAATCCATAAAAAAAAAACCAACCCCCCAAAATACTAAAGTAATGTTTTTTTTTTTTTCAGTTATTTCATTTTTTAAATATTCTAATGTAACACATAAAATTTATTTAACACATAAAATAATGTAACACATAAAATTTGTTAGTGATTAATAATACAGTATTCAATTTTTTTAAATGTATTTCACCCAATCTAATCTCTTAAATATATACTTCAACCTACTTATGAAAAGCAACAATTTTTTAAATTGTTACTTAACTTCAAACAAATATACATATCGCTCATCCGCAAGAAAAGGGACACATCTAGACTCGACAAAGTAAATTTCATGGGGAGGCAAAAGAAAATTTGCATAATTTTACTGTAACATAAAATTATAGTCCTTACATCTGCATGCAAGAGTAAAAATGTGCATAAAAGCATAAAACCCTTAAGAATGAAGACGTATGATGAGGTTTGGAGGGTTGGATAATTTTACCTCCCTACACAATCCACCCCTCATCTGTGGTCACTAATGTACATATAGTGTAATAAAGTGATCTTCCGTATAACTACACTTATAAAACTGTTTGTCTAGCAAGATGCACCTATGACAGACTTATTAGTGGAATAAAATGCAAAATGAATTTTTGTGGCATGTGCCACTTTTCTTGTGAGTGAGTGATATGTAAAATTATAGAACAAAATATTTCCCTTTATTCCATGATTTTTAAAATCTCAGTATGGAAATCTTTGCAGAAAGAAACAACCATTTTTAATGCACAGAATTCAGATATAAAAAATGTTATAATGTGTTTAAGAAGCCATTTAAAATGTTTACTCCTTACTTGTGTACTTCTTATGTGCCATTCTTTTCATAACTGTTTTAAATATTTAAAATCTAGGTGCATGTCTGATCACACAAAATGGTTATAGAGATGTTGGGAATAAATTTTTGTTCACACTTAGTTTGTAACAGATAAACAGTGTTGTAATAGTAAAAAAATAAAAAGTGAGAGTATAAGCTATAGCTTTGTTAGAGAAACAGAGGGCTTGTTACAAAGCTTGTTAGTAAAATTAAAAAGATATATGGTATATAACTCTGTATTGCCTCTACTACACCCTTGGAGATAAACTTTTTTTTAACTTAAAAGAAAAAAAAAGCTGAATTGGTTGCATTAAAGAATATATTTAAAGGATTCAAGTGGTAAGAAATAGAATATTTTTTCACTTAAGCCTAACTGATCTTATTTTGTCTTGTTTTTCAAAAAGGTATATAAATTTTGCATTATTTTGAAGAAAAATGTAGAACACTTATTAAAAATAAATACGAAGAACTAAAACTCACCTTAATTATTATGATTAGCCAAAGTTTTTCTTAGTAAGCATAGCCAAACTTTATCAACAAGAAAATTCAAAATGGCTACTAAGCATAACAGTACAGCAGTAAATATTTTACTCTTGAAAAAAGAGAAAAAATGACTGACACATATAACCTCTAAAAGTAAATAAAATTACCATTTGTATTAATTCATTTTTTCAGTTATTCAACCTAATGTAAACCAAATATAAATTAATAACTAAATTCCTCTTTCTTGAGTATGAGTATAGCTTGCTTTTATAGTTAATGGTTAAAGCACATTTATCAAATTTTCATCAATTATCCCATTATTTTACTCTGTCTGACTTTAATGGTCTTTAGAATATTAAATGTAGATCTTGTGCATTATTATTATTTTCTTTTAGTGTGTGCAGTAAGTAGTTAAGCATATTTTGATTAATGAAGATAATTACTCTTTCATGGTATGAATTTTAAATATTCAACATCAACTTAATCTGTATAGCTTTTCTCCACTTATGTAAATCAAAATTAATATATTTAGTGGCGTGAACCTCCTAATATGAAAAAAAAAAAATCCACTATAATTCATCTATTTTTTGTGATAATTAAACATAGTTTTAGTAATAGATAAAAAAAACAATTTTATGTATTACTCGTTAGTATTAAAAAAATGATCTGAGTAATTTTGAAATAAATATACAAGCGTACAATATTTTGTACGAAATTTTAATTTAACGATTAATATTTTAGAGATATCCTAAAATTATCTGTTTCGTATGTACATATATATTGTGTATTGTTATTATTAAACTGAAAATTTTATTAAATATTTGTTTTTTAAACTTTAATTTTCTTTTTTTTCTTTTAGATCAAATTTTGCTGTTGATTTATGGCCTCTGGAGGACTGTCGACATCAGACCAGCTGCTGAAGGCATTGGTTTCACCCAAATGTACAGCTTTAATTTTACCAAGGCAGAAGTCTGACGTAGCTTGACACTTGTTTTTCATCCATTGACCTCCAAGTGAGAGTACTCTCTGCACCACCGAATTTGCTTCTATTTCATTGCCAGGAGCCATTGGCTAAAGAGTTGATCACAACTTGTGCTGCTTAACTGCAATGTTCTAAAGGGAACTTCTGCTGTGTATTCATTTTGGTACGGTTGAATAAATATCGCCTGCTGTATATTGGTCCATTTTAATCGTATACGCAAGCAATATTTTTCCGACTAATGAGGAAACATACACTACTGCGCTCTGTTTAGCAACCCATCTAGAAGGGATTTGCCAAAAGTATGTGTTTATTATTATTATTTGATTCTATCATTTTTATTAATATTATATAAGATTTTTGATACTTAATAAAATGTTACATTAAAAATTATAGCATAACTCTATAAGTAAACTATAACGCATTAGGACAAACCAGGGCCAAAACTAAGGGGGAGGGGGGGGGGGGTCAGATGGGGCATTGCAGAGCAAAGGGGTGCCAAATGAAAATTTTGTTTATTGATTTTTCTCACATCTATGTTTACCACAGTATTATTAAAGTCGTCCTGCCTCGGGTATGGTAGGACATAATATGCCTGCATGGTATGCCAAAGCATAGAAAAATGTAAGGATGATATGGCATAAGGATCCTGTATAAAGAGGATTCTTTCTCAATTCTGCTTTCAAGATTTTAATAAATTAATATCTGACAAAGAAAATTACGTAGTTCAGTGTTACATATTTTTAATTTCAAAATAAGTTGGCTATTAGAAAATTAATAAAATTCACTTTGTAAATATTCTTTGCGAGGGAAGGGGGCCAAAATCATGTTTGCTCCGGCTTCAAAAAAGGCTAGTTTCGGCCCTGGGACAAACTGGAATAGTGATGGGCGATTTCGATTTTTTTAATCGATGCTATGGCGAACTCTATTCAATCGATTCTATAAATTTTTTTAATTGATGCCTCTAAATGTAATGTCATTTTCATTTAAAAGTTGAAGGTAAAGCAGTTGAATGTGCCAATACCAAAACTTTCTTCTATCTCAAACATGTTCAAACTCCAAAATTCGCTATCACAGTGTCAAATTTAAATGATAACCTATAGCCATCATGAGGATTAAAAAAGTATAGGCTTGTTGAAATATGTGCATTTAAAAATGCATTTTCCAAATAAATAATTGAATTTCGGCCCACACCCTCTTAGATGTCTGCAACAGAAATTCCCTTACCAATTCAAAGAGCATAAAAGCGAAACCTGTTGGGCAGTATACATCCAAGCCTAATAAGGATCTATTTATGTGATAGTGTAACAGTATATGAAGTTTGAATTAATTCCGTGCATTAGGTTTTAGATATAGCTATCACGAATATCGTGTGAAATGCAGTATATCAGCGCAGCCTGTTATATGATTTACACGAAAACCTAATCAGGAACAACATATGACAATGTCTAACGGAATATTAAATTTGATGAAATTTCATTCATTAGTTCTAGAGATATGATCACTAAAATCGTATAATTCCTGAAAAACGTGTTAAATTCAGGGGTTTCTCGGGGTGGGGATGTCACCCCCCCCGCCCGAACATTGAAATGTCCCCCCAAAAGGTTTGAGATTTTATGCTTAATGTACAAAAGTCCAACACCCCCTCCCCTCCTCTGAAGTTTAGAATGCCCTCGCTAGAGCCGCAGAAATCCCTCCCAGAGAAAAATGCTGAATTCAATTCAGCATATCAACGCCCCCTATTGGGTGATTTACACCGAACCCTAATAAGCAACAACTTATGCCAACGTCTAATTGAGTTTGATGAAAATCTGTGCATTAGTTCTTGAGATAGAGCTGTTGCGAAAATCAGGGAAAATGCAGCATAGCAGCACCACCTACCAGCAAATTTACATCAAAACCTAATCATCAACAACTTGCGTCAACGTCTAACCGAATCTGAAGTTCAGTAAAAATTCGTGCATTAGTTTTTGAGATAGCGATCATGCAGAAATCATAAAAAATGCAACATAGCATCGCCACCTGCTGGGCAATTTTCACCAAAAAGTAATCAGCTCCAATTTATATAAAGGTCTAACTAAATCTAAAGTTTCAACAGATTTCATGCATTAGTTCTTTAAATAGACCACCCACAATTTTTTTGTCAGAGACAAACAGACAGGCTAACAGACAGACAATTTATAAAAATAGTCAAATCGTATTCCAGACAAGACCTTCTAAAACTATAAATTCTTCAAAAACTGGTAGTCAAAATTTTTCACGAATCCAACACTTTTCTTTTTCTAAATACAAAAGAAAGCATGAAAAAATGAACAAATTGATTCCACTCGTAACGTAGGATCAGAAATAGCAAATCGATTCAGTACACAGATTCGATGTCGATCTTTACATGCAGGTTGAATCGTTTTCAAGACTATTCTTTATATGCGGGCAGAATCGTTATCCTTTAATTTACTTCAAATCGAATCGCGGCCGATTCAAGATCGGGTTGAATCATTATATTTATTCTTCCAGTTTTACTGTTTTAGTGGCAGAATTGATGTAAAATTTCATATAAGGATGGATTTTGTTTTCTTTCTTGGTCACATCAATGTTGGATACAGGTAATTTTCTACAAGAGGGATTTCTGCGACTCCAGGGGAGAGCGTATTTTAGAGATCCGTAAGGGGAGGGGAGAATTGCACATTTGCAATTAAAAAGCATAAAATCTTAAAACTTCCGGGGGGGGTGTTCAATGTTCTGGGGGAATGTCCCCACCAGACCATCCCCTGAATTCAACACTAGGTTAAATCATTATACTTTTGTTTAGAAGCCTAGTTATTTGGGTTACTAGTTTATTATGTTGTATTTTTCAAGTTCGTCCCTTGTAATCCGTCTCCCCCCCCCCCCCTTTCACGCCAATCTTAATTTACAGGGCCGTTCAAAATGTGCATGCAATTTTTAAAATGCCAAACTCTCGTTCTATTTTATCATAAATCCACATTTTGACCAAAGATATATTTGAGGTCGCCCCTCCGACCGTTTAGGACTTACCTGCCGCACCAGGGGGCATACTTACTGTTTCTTCCAAATCATATCGTATAACATATCGATGGAAAGCTTTTAATGTCCTCTTTTATTTTCTGTCCCCCCCCCCTAGTTACATGCTCTTGGCATTTTTTAGCTCACAGGCTATCAAAGCCTGAGAGCTAATGTGCCCACCGGTTCTGTATGTATACATGCATGTACATAACGCGATAACTCTTGATAAAAATATCCGATTTGCTTCAAATTTTTTTTCTAGGTTCATTCTGATAAGGCGCTTCCCTGATTAGTTTTGGCGGCTCATTGGTTAAGTATAAAGGGGGGAGGGGGCTACCCCCCCCCTTTAACTTAGATAAATGGGTTTTTCATTCAGAATTATCAGATTTTGGTATACCGGTTCATTTTGATAATGAGCTTCTCTGATTAGATTTGAAGGTTCATTGTTATAGTCTAAAGGGGGGGGGCGGGGGCTAATACCCTCTAATTTAGAGAGATGGGTTTTCTATCCGATTTGCTTCAAATTTGGTATACCGGTTTATTCTGATAAGGTTCTTCCCTTATTAGGTTTGGAAGTTCATTGGTTAAATATAAAGAGGGGGGGAGGAACAGGGCTAATAATACCCCTCTTAAATTTAGATAAATGGGTTTTTCTATCCGATTTGCTTCAAATTTGGTATACTGGTTTATTTCGATAAGGCGCTTCCCTGATGACAATTGGAGGGTCATTGTTTAAGTATAAAGAAGGGAAATGGGGGAGGCAATTTCCCCCTTAATTTATTTTTTGAGGAGCATTACTAGGAAAGAAGAGTATAATATACAGTTAGTGTGAATAGCCTGCGAGTTCAATGCCATCAGTTTAATTGGGCACTTTTCTTTTTAGCTCACAGGCTATCAAAGCCTGAGAGCTAATCTGCAGGTTGTATATGTATGTAACACGATAACTTTTGATAAAAACATCCGATTTGCTACAATTTTTTTTTTCTCCTATGTTCACTCTGATAAGGCGCTTCCCTGATTAGTTTTGGGAATTCATTGGTTAAGAATAAAGGGGGGCTAGTCCCCGCCTTAATTAAGACCAATGTCAGACGGGCGTCTTTTTTGCTTAGGTATTATCCATTCACAATGCTATAGCATTGTGAATGGATTATAACTAAGCAAAAAAGACGCCCATCTGACATTGGGCTTAGATAAATGGGCTTTTTATGCAGAATTATTCGATTTGCTCCAAATTGGTATACCAGTTTATTATGTTAAAGAGCTGCCTTGATTAGATTTGGAAGTTCCTTAGTTAAGTATAAAGGGGGCTAGACCCCCAATCTTAATTTAGATAAATGGGTTTTTCATGCACAGTTATCCGATTTGCTCCAAATTTGGTATACTGGTTTATTATGTTAAGAAGCTGCCCTGATTAGATTTGGAGGTTTATTGGTTAAGTGCAAAGGGGGGGGGACGGGGGGTAGTTTCCCCCCTTTTTAGATAAATGGGTTTTTCATGCAGAAGTATTCGATTTGCTTCAAATTTGATTTACTGGTTTCTTCCGATATGGCGCTTCCTTCATTAGTTAAGTGTAAAGGGTGGATAGTCCCCTCCCCTTAATTTAGATAAATGGGTTTTCATGCAGAATTATCCAATTTACTTTTTTTTTCTAGGTTTATTCTGATAAGAACCTTTTCTGATTAGATTTGAAGGTTCGTTCGTTAGGCATAAAGGGGGAAATGGGGAGCTAATACCCCCTTAATTTAGCGAAATGTTTTTTTCATGCTGAATTACCTTGTTTGCTTCAACGTTGGTATACCAGTTTATTATGTTAAGGAGCTTCCCTGATTAAATTTGGAGTTTCATTAGTTAAAAATAAAGGGAGGAAAGAGGGGGCTAACCCCTCCCCCCCTCTTAATTTAGATAAATGGGTTTTTATGCAGAATTATTCGATTTGCTCCAAATTTGGTATATTGGTTTATTATGTTAAGAAACTGCCTTGATTAGATTTGGAGGTTCATTAGTTCAGTATAAAGGGAGGAAAGGGGGCTAGAACCCCGCCTTAATTTAGATAAATAGGTTTTTCATGCAGAGTTATTCAATTTGCTCCAAATTTGGTATACCGGTTTATTATGTTAAGGAGGTGCCTTGATTAAAATTGAAGGTTTATTGGTTAAGTGTAAAGGGGGGCGGAGGCTATTCTTCCACCCTTAATTTAGATAAATGGGTTTTTCATGCAGAATTATTCGATTTGCTTCAAATTTGATATACCGTTTTATTTCGATATGGCACTTCCTTCATTAGGTTGGGAGGTTCATTGGTTAAGTATTAAAGGGGGAAAGGGAGGGAAAGACCCCTCCCCTTAATTTAGATAAATGGATCTTCATGCAGAATTATCCAATTTACTTTAATTTACACCACCTTGCATGGTCAATAAAATGTGTTTCTCGCAGGAAGCGATTGTAGAGCTAGCCTTTTGCTCTGCACTAAAGATCTCACCTTCTGATCATGGGTTCTCTGGTTCGATCCTTGCTGCCATTCATTACCTGCATTAGTGACCTTGGACAAATGAACATATACTTCACCATCTCTACTCAAGAACAACAGATAGCAACACTGAAAAAACACCCAACAAGCTAAGCCTGTTAAGCACATGTAGCATGCAAAAGCAATTATAGAACTGGTTCCAAACAGTTTTTTAAAAATGAGTGTTTAAATTTTAAAAAAAGAAAAAAAAATATGTAACCAAACCCGAAAAAGTACAACATGAGATAGGGTCAGGTGGGGGAAAGTGGTGGTAATCTAAAAAAATGCACTTTTTTCACAATAAATGTACATATTTTTATTTTTTTTCAATTAATACATAATTGGAGTTTGTGACAAATATTTCTATTAAGATTTGTAAATCTGGTAACAAGTTTACTGTTGTTTATCTTCTTGTTTACATATATGTGCAGTTTGTCCTTAACACATGGTATTGATAAACTTTGTTCTTGATCCTTTCTCACTTGAAAAAATTAGTATATTTTGATACATTTCAGTAGAACTTCTTAAAAACAGATTCATGCATCAAGGTAAGAATTATTTTATTATTTCAATTTTTTATGATTTTTTTTCTGATGTGGGGGAAAGTGGTGGTATAGTTAGGCTTAGCTCAATGTTGTATGATGATTCAATTTTAGACTGTAGATGTGATTAATTTTTAAAAATGGGCTGTAATAAAAGTATTAATCTAAAAAAAATAGGCTTTATTTATAAATTTTAATCTTAATATGATAATACAATTAAATTAAAAGTTATTTTTTACATAGGGTCAGGTGGGGGAAAGTGGGCCCATGGGGTAAAGTAGTGGTATATTGAAAAAAAACCATTTTCTCTTTTAAATTAAGATATTTTGTTAATTCTTTTTTAGAGACATATATTGAGATTATGGCAACTATTCTTATTTTAGTTTTAGAAACTGGAAACAAATTTAATGTTTACAAACTATCTTGTTCATGCTCATTGCATACCGTCAAAAAGTCGATCAGCTAAAATAATCGCCCAAGTGATAAAAATTAATACATTATATCACATAAAGCATTTGAATAAGTCACCATTGGGGAACTATTAGACTTTCTTGCTATTTGGTGGTGAAGATTATATAGAGTTCAGCAATATATGCTACATACTAAGTGAACCTAATTTTGATAGCCATGGGCATTATTTCTTTAATTAAATAATATCTGAAATTTTTTTTTTTTTTTTTTGTGCATTTGTACCTTTAAAAATAATTAAGAGACATTTATTTCAGTGTATTTTTATTTAAAAAACAATATTTACACATTTTTATTTAAATATACACTAATTTTGGAACTACCCCCACTTTCCCCTACCATGGGGTAAAGTGGTGGTATCAAAACATGCTCTTTTAAATGTATCACTATCAAAAAACACTCGAATAAAATTGAGTCGTTATGCTTCATGTTTAATCTATATGAATCCAATGTATAGAAAATGCATCAAAAGTTTCATTAAAATAAATTTAATAGTTTGATTTTAGGGCCTTTTCTAAAAAAAGCTTGATTTTACCACCACCTGACCCTATCAACCTCAGGTATCTCATGAAAAAAAATTATTTTAAGTACTAATAACCGTGAGATATTTGTCAATAATGCTCCCATAGGTTCAATATTAGCTTGTGAATGTCTTCACGTGACTAATGTAGTCTCTTAATATTGTAATACAGTAGACTCCCTCAAATCTGCACAGTTTAGGACCAGAGGTTGTGCGGATTTCTGGTCATTGATTTGTTTACATTTTTGAAACATTAATTTGATTGGTAGCTAAGCAAGGGAAATTATAATGAATGCTTACAATAAAGTGAAACATTAAAATAAGTAAAATATTAAATTATTACCGACAAAATCGATTTCAAAAGTCCTATGCTGCTATCTATTGGTAAAGCGATCGTAAGATTGAAACGTCATCATATAGATATGCTAATTTATATCAAATCAAAAGTAATGTAAATTTATTTAGTAATAAATCAGCTGTAATAACCAAAAGAGAATGATAAACAAAAAATTTAGTAAAAAACACATTGCAGTAGTTGCTGATTTTGACGCCATCTTGAATTTTGTTCCTGCAACTTAACTGTAAATTTCATTGTTTACATCTGAAAAAAGATGCGGATTTAAGGGAGTATACTGTATTGAAACAAAACTAAAATCTGTAAAAATAAAATCAGTCTATAACAGAATTCTGTCTTAAATGAAAAAATTTTCAACAAAAAGAATATCAACAATTATGTCTGCTAAGATGGAAACCTGTATAAAGTGAAATATTTTTCGTTTCCATTTGATTACGTTTTCAGATTTTAACAAATCAATATTTGACAAAGCTGATTATGTAGTTCAGTATTACGCATGTTATGATTACATATTTTAGATTTTAAAATAAATCAGCTATTAGTAACTTAATAAAATTTCCTTTGTAAAGAAAGGGGAAGGGCCAAAATCCTTGTTTGCCCCAGGCACAATAAAGGCTAGTTTTGGCCCTGATAGAATTAGCTAGCAGGAAACTTTCCTCAACAGCACCTTTTAATTTTTGTGTACATAAATTATAAATAAGACTTGTGTAGAAATAAAAAGAATGAAAAGTTTATCTTTTAAATGATAGATTGCAATATGAATTTTGCTGATGGAAAATGGTATTCAGCCATTTATAATTTGTACTTTGCTAACATAAAAATACATAGGTTTCTTATAAAAAGTTAGGTAGCATTCAAAATACCTATATTTTAAAATAAATTAATAGAATTTAGTTTATTATATATCTAAATAGAAGTATTTATTAGTCATTTTCAAATAAGACCACTTTGAAATTATTAATATCACAGAAAAATTTGTTTGAATGCAAAATAGTTATTTCATATAGATTAACACTTGGAAAGAAAGTGATCATTTATGAGTTTTTAAATGTTTCAGGTACAAAATAAAGTTTAATAACTGACAATTTTGATTGACGTTCCTTTTAAAAACTAATATTATTAAATTTAATACTACATTGTATTTTTTCAAAAGAATTTAGATTTAAAAAAAAAGGTAGGCCTAGTGATACTTGGAAAAGAAAAAAAAAAAAACACTTAATTTTCAAATAAAAAAGTTATAATTTAATAAATAAGTAACCAAATATATAGTTAACATTGATGAAAGATTATTAAAAATACTTACCATTTTTCTGTGGACTCAATAATTAAAAAAATAAAGTATATAATAGTTTTGTTTACATTAATAATACTACCACTTTCTTACTAACACTTCAAAAATTGTGATGCTTTGTTTACACTAAATAGGAAAAAATAATGCATCATTTAGCTTTATTATCAACTACAGATACCAAAACTTTTATAGTGTTTATAATAACTCCCATGAGATGCATAAAACACAGACATTAAAATTCAACTGTTTTATAAATATAATGATAGAAGAAATACTTGTATTCTCATATATTATACTGTATTGTCATAATATCCTACATTACAAAATCTAGTCTAGGTGAAAAGCTTTGGGAAGAACTTATTCAAATCGGATATTTTTATTTTAAATTTCTGTAATTTAAAATAATCTAACACTTAAATATACATAAACACCTTAAATACATTTCATTATAGTACTGATGTTGATGCATATGTTACATATCAATAAGATTTTTTTAAAACATTGAATATGTGTTCGAAGTTTAAAACATTAAATAGATATTGATCAATTTGAAAATCGTTCATTAATAATACAGATTTAAATTACTTTTATGCTTTCGATGGATGCTAACATTTAAATTTTAAATACATAAATCACTGTTTATTGTTATTAAATATGCACATACACAAAAGGAAATAATACACAGGTGCTTAGAATAGTTCAAGAAAAATAAACATAAATTGACAGAAAAAGCTATGCTTACCAAACTTGAAATTGCTTTATTTTCATCGTGGATCCATTTAATGAATTTTTACAGCGGGTTCTTCAGTGTTTGGCTAGCAAGTGCACACTTTCAAAGCAGAAGAAATTATTTCACTTACTGCTTCAAAGGTGACACCAGCTGGCCAATTAATTCATAAATTAAAATAAAATGTCCATATTTTCTTTTACATAGAATAAGTCTTACATAAACAATCGACCTGTTTCGCGAAGCACATGGCAGCTACATAATTTAAAATTACAAAACTAAAAATATCTGGCAACTAAATTATGACATCTTTTGTTCAATGTATAATAGAAAAAAATATTTCACTTAATACAAGTAAATCATTCAAAAAATTAATATAAACGTATTTTTAAAATATCTATATACTGTGTATCAAAAAGCATCTCGCGGTCGCGCTGAAAAGTAGTACGTTTTGTAGCATCGCTGGAGAGAATACGCCAAATCCTTTGGCGAAATATTTTTCGCCAAGGACTTGCTGAAAGTGCATACACTTTGGAGTATCGCAGCGAGGAGCTTTTAATCAGAATAATAATTTTCGAATAAATTTTGCGTAACTGAGTGAATACCTAAAGAAAAATAACATACTTTTCAGTGCTGTATGAAATATTTCTAAAAAAGAGCGCGTTCAGAGACCGAAACACGGGTAATTCGGAAAAATGGGGACTGACGTCATACTGGTTTCTCGGTGTAAGGTTGGGTAAAAACGGCTCTGAACGCTTTCCGGTAAAGTTGCGGGATTTTTTTATTTACATTTACAAACATGGCGGCAGCTGCACTTTCGACAGTGCAAATAGATTCAATTATCACTTTTTTTAGATGGGAAACTGTTCCATCACTGTTAAAAATATCGTGAAAAATTACCTCTATTTTTAATGGCTATCTATTTTTTGACCAATGAGAACGCTTCATAGGTATTAATGTAGCGTTCTCATTGGTCAGAAAATAGAGAGTCTTTAAAAACAGAGGTAATTTTTCACGATATTTTTAACAGTACAAGTTAATTTTTATGTGGAATACTATCGAAACAAATATGTATCACAGGTTTTGCTAGCCATTTTAGGCTGAATCGGAGATTCATTCATTCGATGGAAAATATGGTACGTTCAAATTATTATGTGTTAAAATTATTGTATGTCAAATTATTATTTTTGTAATATGAAAAAACAGAAACAATGTGCGATAAAACTGATCAAAGCAGTGATTCCGATTAACAGTCACAGTTAAGCTATAAAATGGTAAACAAATCAGATTTCCCAACCACGTGATCACTTTACCCAACAAAATTTTTCAGGTAATGTGGGTTCCCTGAAATCTGGGTAATCTCTGGCTCTGAGCGCTGCGGGAAACTCGGAAAAAGTCACGTGATGCCGTCTCTGAACGCTTCGAGTTCCCCACGGGGAAACCTGGGGAACCCAGAGTGCGGTCCGTGAACGCACCCAAAGATTGAGGGTGTTGGGGGATCGCTCGCTGAAAAAAAAAATATTACTATTGTTTTTGTTTTTCTATTTTTAACTTTCAGTAGTTTTTTTTTTTTTCCTGGTGTAGTTATTCTTACGTTAAAGATGAAATATTTAAATCGGATGAATTAAGTATCAATGATTAATCATACACTGATTTATTTGTTATAATTTTTATTAATTTTGTGTTTTGATTGACAAATAATTCATGATATTGGATATACAAAATTCAACTTAAATTTGAAATCTATTTTACTATTAGCATACTTTTGTAGAATATTAGTGTATGTCATCTTGATGCACAGATGCACAGCTCTCAGAATCTTCATCCATCCTGTAACAATGATAAACGTAACTCTATGCCTCCACGAAAGCATCAAGATGAGTATATCACCAGAAGTGGAAGAGTTGTTCGCCCTCCACAGAAATTGAATCTTTGAAGAAAGGGAGATGTGGTATTAAGACATTAACTGTAACCGAAATTAACCTAGAACAAGAGCTCATATTGAAACTTATGTTTATGTGATGTTGTGTCGTACTTGTATCTGTAACCTAAGTAGAATAAGTTATGTGTGAATAAATCTATGCAAGTAATTCCGCTGTATACATCCATTGGAGCCTTCGACGGTTCGCTACATTATTAACATATCTTCATAACAACGCACATTTCTCATAGAAATAACATACAGATGCGGATAATGTAGGATTAAATATATGATTAAGTATACACATTGTAGGATTAAATATATGTTCTGTGTAATATTAAAAAATTTTGTATTCTAGATTACTTATATCCTTCATTTTTTGTATTTGTAGTTTTTCAAATTCCATAACACATTTTATTCTTGCTAATGCAATTGTAATCATCTGTAATACAATGGTGCACTTAAGTTCTTCGCCGTTACGAATCATAAAAGGAATAATTTCTTCTTTTTTTTATGTTTATAAAATAGATTTAGTAAGTATAGAAATGTGTAAAAACTAATGTAATGGAAAGCCCAAGTAGTCAAAATAAATTTCATTGAGCAATTTTAAGGTTTCATAATAGGAGACCAATTTTAATCATCAGAATAAAAAGCGAGAAACTGTGGTAACAGATATACACAGGCCTTGCTGCTAATGTTTCTCATCCTCTTTCATGAATTTTGTAAAAAAAGAACTCCTATTTTGCAATCTAGAAACAGTTGCATTCTAAAATATTTTTATCTCTTCAGACTTTTATTATTTTGATTTTTACACATCATGCATTGTTATTCACTTTAATGCAATATGTTTTGTTCCATCATATCAGGTTTTAGGTACTCCAGGAAGGGCTGCCTATACAATATAGATAGCACCATACATAATTTTGCTTAGAATTATTATTTAGATACATTGAACAAAAAACTAATATATATGTGTAAGTTCGTGTGTATATACATTTGGTACGTATATATTGTGCGTGTGTGTCTGTGTCATAGCTTTCTTCAGGTATGGCAATTTTTTGCAAAGCCAAAAATTTGCAAACAATATCTATCGACTTTGTAATATACCAAATGTTTACATTAAAGATCCTGTCTTGGCGAAATATGTCAACCTGTGCTCTAATTGGGAACAAAGCATCTCATTGGCAATTCTTAAATACACTTAAATTGCACATTTTTAAATATATTTATTTACTGTTTGGTTGAAAATTAGCTATATTAAATGAGATTTTTTTTTTTTTATCATCCAAGTTTTTTTTCTTTCTTTATAATAAAAACAAAAACTGAATACAATTACAACTGATAAAACTTTAATAAAAACTTATATTTATCCTATAAAAGTTTATATTAGTAAAAAGTTGTTCCTTTATGAATACTCAGATATAGATATTGTCCATGTAAATAAAGAATAGTATGGTAGTACTCTTGACTTAAATATAAAAGAATCTGACCCTTATTTAATATAATAATTCAGTACTTCTTAGTTATTCCGTCGACCAATTTCGCCAAATTATGTAAATCGCCAAATTATACACATTGACATAATTTTTATTTTAAATAACAAAAGAGCAAATAAATTAGTAAAACATTTAAAACGTCAAATTAATGGTTTTATTGGACATAATTGGCATTTAATCTTACAATTTGGAAACAGTAATTTGGTTGACGGGATAACTAAAAAGTACCAATAATTCTCATTACCGAAAAAAAAAAGACATTAATAGGGCATTTTGGTATGACGTCAAAAACATGGACACCAAAATCTCCTATCTGCGCAATCTACTGCCCATCTTGTGAGCATCTTTTTAGTGTACTTCTGTTTACCATATTGGCTTCTTTATCTCACTTGATAGCACTGCCAAGTGTGCTATAATTTATCCACATTTTACGCAGGCTTAAAGCGGTTTTATCAAATATCGCGTTTCTCGACTCCTTTCAAGGCAGTAATAATAATGATAATACTGAAAATAATGTTTTTTTTTGCTTTTCCTGGGAACCCTATGAAATAACGTATAGCAGACATTCAAAGTTGTTGGCTGCCTTGAAAATAGATGCTTTAACAGAATCAAAAAGAAAAAATTTCTGGATATGCAAAGATCATTTTATTTCTGGTTTGTTTTAATCTTTTTGTTAGTATTTAATGTGGTATGAAGATACTAAATTGTTGTTGTGCTTAAATGACGACAATTGTCATTAGTTTATCATGTGTTACACATTAAAGTGGAACACTTTTTTGAAGATCACCATAAAAAAAAAAAATTAGAACACTGGACCGTTTCCTATTATGTAAAATTGATCATTGATAAATTTTCTCCGTATCTTCAAATTCCCGCATTGTTTTTAGTTTTATAAATATTCCTTGTGCTTTTTTGAATAATTGTTTGAGTTTTTTCCTTCTTAAATTTTTTTTATTATCTCTCGCCAGTTATAATTGTGTGAAAGAAACAACAACTCTTAATAGTTTGACCAGTTTTTTATTCTTGAAAAAAATTTAATGTGTTCAATCCTTCTCTCTACACTGCACTATTATTTAGCTTTCGTGTTATGCTAACTTAAATAAAATATTAAGGCCAAAAATAAATAAAACAATTTTTTAATGTGTTTGATTTTATAATTTTTATTGCAATGTAAAATTGATGGAAAAATTCATAACTAAAATTGTCACTTTGATCAGATTTGGGAACTTCTTCAGTGTGCTTACCAGCAGTGAGTAGTTTTTTCTAAAAAGGCTGGTGGAATTTTACATAGCCTTTATAAAACTGCAGGGTATAGCAGTAAACAGAAGAAAATTGTTCATTTCCATGTTTTCCATTTTAAAAATATAACCACGGCTTTAAGTTCTATATTAAACTTTCCTTTGCTGTATAATGTATAGCTATCAATCTTAATTTTTTATTAAAATGTTTCCCTGAAAATGCATTGTAGTAAATGAATTATATTTACTGTTAGGATTGGCACATTCATCAGGCAAAAAGGGTGGTTGCCCAGGGCCCTGTGGCTATTGGAGTCTTGTTATGGGCCTCAATTAATGTTTCATCTGTATAAAATAATAGTTTTGCTCTAAATTTGCTTTTAAATCTTTCTTCATCGGAAAATAGTGAGTATTAACTTTTATTTCTTACAGTCAAAATTGATTTTATTCACGGGAAATGTATCAATTTGATGATTCTAAAATTAACCGTGAGTTATTTAATTAGAAATGCAGATGTTATTAAATAATGAGATATTAAATAAATAAATGTGTAATCCTCCCCCCCCCCCTTAAAAAAAAAAAATTGATGAGATATAAAATTTAACTTCTGTTAAAATGAACAAACCTGTTTTTTAAATAAACAGTTTTTACTATTAGTTATTATTACTAGGTACTATTAATAAACCCCTTATTCTTTTTAAAAATTTGAGATGCCATTTTTCTGAAATTCTTTAATAATTGTTCAGTAGTACTAGTATAATTAAAACTGTAAAATCTAGAATATGAATTTTTTTCACCCCTCCCCGCCTTTTTCCAGACCAAGGGTGGCTTAAATTGGAAAAATTCATAATTTTTTTTTTTTTCAGAATCAGTTTGAAAAACTTTCAAAATCCATAAAAGTTTTAATACAGAGTGTCTGGAGAATCTGCTGGTGTCAGGATAGATGCACATTTTACGATGTTTTTTGCTCTCAGGGGAACACAGGTGTGTAGTTCTGTATAAAAAACGACTACCATTTGTGGTCTTCTGCAAGAAAGTGGAATTTCTTCCAATGCCTTTCAACTATGTGCTATTTTTGAAACTCGTCAATCAGGAACAGTCGTAAATGTTTACTCGACCAGTAAGTAATAACTTATTATGACTGACTGTAAGTATGTAATTTTTTAATACATTTTCTGTTCCTTAAGAAAAGGGAATTTTAAAATGCATTCTACATTGTTCATGTTGTTTTAATCAGTTTATTATGATTCTTATAATTTATTTATTTATTTAAATTATAGAATGCTTTCAATGGGACTCTTTCAAGAATTATGCGCATGCTAGTTGATTATTACCTGTTGACCCCGCTTTCACTTTTCTAAATATCCTGTTAAGGGACTTTTTCATGCTTGTTTTTGATGATATGCGTTTTCAGTAATAGGTACTTGTAAGTATGATGCTTGTAAGTAAGTTACTTTTCTAAACACTACATTGTATATTTATAAATATTGTTTTATATAAAGTCATTTTTCCCATAAAATGGATCTGCATCTTAGAGAATCACTTAAAGCTATGTCAATTTGTAACACAATAATTATAATTTATTATAATTAATTTTTTAACCAAGGTTTCTTTCGCATTAGCTTTCAGATTTATAAAATTGTGTTAAATGATCATTTTTTTTTTTTTAAAGCGTGTAGTTATGTATAAGCAAGCTATATTTTATAAAAACATTAAGTGTCCAGGTCAAAATTAGCACTAGCTATTGGCCACAGGGCCAGTGAATGAGAAAAAGTGGCTATTAAAAAATCGGCTGTCATCGGCCACTTTCCTACAAGGAGAGAGTAAAATTTTTTTGCATTTCATCATGTTATTCTATTTTTTCTGGTTGCAGTATGTTTATATTAGCATATTTATTTGTGCTATTCAATTTTAGATTAATACTAATAAAAATTTTAACAAAAGTTTACTGTTTAGTATTTTTAAATAAAAAAGTGGCTGCTAGTTTAAAGAAAGTGGCCACTTATAAAACTGGTACCACTGGCCAGTAATGAAATTTCCCCGTTTTGACCTTTAATTAAGTGTATGAGTATCATATTAGAGAGGAACAGTTAATCTCTTCTCTCCCCGTGCACACACACTCTTTTCAAGGAATTTGATGCTTCAAAAAATGTGTCACAAGCTATAAAAAAATATTCTGAAATTACACTAAAGCTAAAATAACTTATCAGATTTGTTTAAAATAAGATCATAGCATTAAATAAGAAGTTTAAGGTTCATAAAATTATTTCATAAACCCTTGATATAACAATATTCTGAAAATCGGGTACTTTTATCATCTAACGACTGCTTTGGCTAGTTAAAAAAAATATATTTGAATATAATTATGTAGATTGCTTCTTAGTTGTATACTATAACGTTAAATTATAACTCTCCCCATTTCAATGAAACTTTTGAAATGATGTCCCTGGATAATTATAAATTATAATTTAATATCAGCTTAGTAATTGTCAGACTGCATATATATATAATCATTTAATATTACTAAAATACTGAAATGTATTATGATTATATCAAGGTTATAATTTCATTTGCTTAATAATTATTAAGCTGCATATATTAGTCTATTTAATATGAAATAATCTAAAATGTATTATCTATATTATTAACATTATAACTTCATTTGCTTAATAATTATTAAGCTGCATATGTACCTAATAATGTATTCAATTTAATATTTACTAATGTTGAAATAATCTAAAAAATGTATTGCCATTATTATCAAGGTTATAATTTAGGTTGTTTATTTACAATTTTTTAAAGTGAGATGACTTTTTTATTTAATTAGCATAAGTTATTGAAATTATCAGACGCATATGTGTATTTTAGAATTCTGTTAAAATGCATCAATATCAATATAGTAATTCATTTTTAAAGATCTCTGAGCTCTTAAATAAAATTTAGTGACATTGTTTGTTTTGTTCAGTCAATGTTTGTAATTTACTTTTCAATGTCTCCGCAAATTAGAATTAATATACATATCCAGCAGTGGTGCATCCAGGATTATGCTTTGGAGGGGGCTACGAATATTTTAGAGTGCTATATATGCCCAGATTTGGCCTGGCCTGCTGCCAAGCTCTTTCTTTCATTTGATTTGATAAGCCGTGCCGGATGAGGTCCTGACTTACATTTTTTCTGCTGACTTGAGCAGAGTCGGATAAAGCTCTGGAAAGTTTTGGTGGGGCTAATTCTGAATGCTTTTAACATATTATATAATGAAATAACTGTACTAAAATATATCTTAGTTTTTGTGATTTTTTGGTGTGTTTCTGCATCTGAATAGTTTTACATTGTGTTTGCAATCAAACAATTTAAAGTTTTATTATTAATTATCAAAATATTATGAAGGTTAAAGATAGCAATAAGTTGCATGCGGTATTAAATTTGGTACTTCTTAGTTATCCCGTTGACCAAATTGCTGTCACCAAATTGTAAGATTAAATGCCAATAATGGCCATTAAAACCATTAATTCGATGCTTTATTTGTATTTTTATTAATGTTTTACTAATTTATTTGTTCTTTCGTCATTTAAAATAAAAATTATGTCAATGTGTATAATTTTGGCGAGGGGTTTGGCGATTTATATAATTTGGTGAAATTGGTCGACAGGATAATTAAGAAGTACCTTAAATTTTTAAGTAAATTTTAAACATGCTAATATTTTGATTTCATAATAAATAAAAGAGAAAAAAAAATATGTGTCAAAATAAATATCTTTTCAAAAATTCTGATTTTTTAAGGACCTATTAAAAAATAACTCTTCCATAATTAAAAGAAAATTAAATGTCTAGTCT
The DNA here is from genome assembly GCA_963932465.1 of Maratus speciosus. Classification (NCBI taxonomy): domain Eukaryota; kingdom Metazoa; phylum Arthropoda; class Arachnida; order Araneae; family Salticidae; genus Maratus; species Maratus speciosus. The sequence continues at coordinate 86,908,527 of OZ010794.1, forward strand.
GGGAGGGGTTTCAGCTCTCTCGTGGGTGCACCAATGATATCCAATGCCATAAAAGGCTATAGTTTGAAAAAAGTCTTCTAAATTTTTGCATCACTGAATTCTTTAAAATTCGTTACAGAAAAATTCAATGAAATTGGAAGCCATGCTTTTAGATTTAGCTTACTGAATTTATATTTTCCCTATAATATATTTTGCAAGTAAAGGGTAACTTCATACTTTATTTTAAATATGTGAATTAACTAAGAAATTTTAAGTATATCACATGATGTTTTTTTTTTTTTAGCTCAGAAGATTAATTTTGAGATGTTAATGCTAATAGCTATTGAATCAGAATTTAGTTCAAAAGTGTGTGGAAAAATTTAAGTGACCATAGTTGCCACAGATATCATTCATATAATTTGGTTATTTTCTTAAGTTGTAATTAGTATACAGTTTATAAGCTAAGTTCAGCATAGAAAATAATGATTCTTATTTGTAACACATATTGCACATCAGCTGTATTATCTCTTCCTACTCCTTAAAAAAAAAAAAAAAAAAAAAAAACCTTTATAAATAATTGCATTTTATTCAAGCCTTCTATTTGTGGAAAGCATATTCTCATATTTTTTCAATTTAAATTATTCTACAATGACTATTATACTCATGCTGGCTAAACTATTTAATGCTTATTAACAACTTTAGAGTATTTTTGGTACTTTTATGTTAGTCATACACAAATCTTGCCAATAACAGCTTTTTTTTACTAAATTAGAAACAATATTTTGATGATAATTTTATGGTATTTCTTTTTCTCTGTATTTTAATTGAAATGGGTGAAAGGCATATATATTTGAAATGTATGCAACATGTATTTTAAATTAAATGAGTGAATGACTTATATTTAAAATTAAATGGATGCAATGCGAATTATGCTAGTTATGCAACGATGCTCGCAAACTAATATTAAACCAATGGCAACTTTCTTTATAAATTTCTTGTTTACATTTCAATATTTTAAAATGATTTTTGTTTTGCATGAAATATTTGAGGTCAATGTCTAATTTGGTATCTTTTTACTCTTTATTTCAGGTACAGTTTTTCAGAGAAAATTTCAGTTTCAGATCCTGTTCCAAAATTAAAAGTGCCCTCAGAGAAAAAAAACTGCACATAAAAAAAAAGTAAAGATATTTGATTAGATATTAGCCTCAGGTAACCTAGGCCTAAAAAAAAAATTCAAAGTATCGAAATGCAGATAAGAATTTTGAAAAGAACACTGCCATTAGTTTAACATTTAGTTTGTGTTCTCCCGTTACTACTATCATAGGCTCTTATTGTGAGGCGACTCATAGCCATTTTAACATGAAAACTAGCCTCACTTATCATTTTTCTTATTTTCATTACATTGTTTATTCAGATGTAGCCCTCTTTTTATTCATGATCTCCCCCCTGCCTGAAAAAAAAGTAAGTTGTACCCGTTAATACTTTTAAATAATTTTTACTTTTTATTTGTACTTGTTTGTAATTTTTACTGTTTATTTGTACTTTATAATAATTTTCTGATTACAATAAAAGAGTCTGTTCTTAATTTTGCTTTAAAAAGTTGTAATATGCATTTAAACAATGTTCTGGGGGCAATTGTAAGACATTTACTTCTATCTTTCTTCTTATTTTTTAAAAAATGTCTTCAGGTTATATTACACTTTCAAATATATCATACTTTTTTGTTATCTCTTGGCATGTGACATAATGAGATATCATCATCAACAGCAACCATTTTCAATCCACTGCTGGATGTAGGTCTCCCCCAGATTTTTCCAATGTTTCCTCTTTCCTGTGTAGTGCCTTAGTCATCCAATTTACACCGGCTACTTTTCTGATTTCATCACTCCATCTTACTTGAGTAAATACAGATACTGAATAATTTTAAGCTCTGTTTAGATGTGTTTCTAATTATATAAATATTTAACACCAATAGTCCAAAAGCTATTTTGTCTTGCCTATATTCTGCCCACACAGTAAATTTCTCTTACTTATGAGTAGTAAATACAGTATTCTAAATGTATTATTGTAATGTTTTTAGAAATTTTGATGTGTAAACCATAAATGTTTTCTTTTTAATAGAACAGGAGTGTAAATCACTTGCATTTCTGATGTCTTCAAATCTGCTGATATTCTTAGCAGTTTGAATGAGGCTTATTTCATTTTGTCTCACTAAATATTATTTACCAATTATTGTTTATTTCAATTGATCAAATTGATCAACTGAAATTTTCTTTCTTTCCTCTTTTTTTTTTTTTTTTTTTTTTTTTTTTTTTTTTTTTTTGTTTAAGTATGTCAAGAAACATGCTTTTTAATTTTGATGTACTATTTATTACTTTTTAATTATTATACGAACTGAAAATTATTAATTGATTATCCCACTTCTTTATAAAATAAAACCTGTCTTAATAGTTAACAATTTCGCTAGTTATACAGTCTATTTGGTACTTAATGTCCCAATTATTTCTATCCTGATCTTTGATCAATGAAATGTTTACTGCAATGCTAAAAAATATTTTTAATTTTATACCAGTAGTTTAATATGAGTTTTATTTTATTACTTTATTATATAACAGTTATTTGTTCATTTATTTTAAGTATATATTGGTGATTTAATAAAATAGTTCTTAAAAGTCTGTAATTTTCAAATGTTATATTTTTAAAAAAGCTCACTTTACTATTGACACTGTTTTTTCTTTTATTTTTCAAATGTTTCAATTTACGTGATTTTCATTTTGTGTCAACTATTATGCTTGGCAACAATGGTGTCCATATAACAGAAAAGTACCGTCTATTTTTACTGAATTTTTACAAATGCTTTATCTTTCTTTTAAATTAAAATGTAAATATCTGTTTTTGCAGATCAATAAAGTTTTCTGCAAAGTATAGGTGAAAATTGGCAGTCGCCACTCGCCACATGGCGATTAAAGTTGTAAAAGTGGCGATTAAAAAATCGGCCATCAATCGCCACCCTAGTCGCCACTTTCCAAGTGGCTATAAAAAATCTGTTATCGATTGCCATGTGAAATATAGCATTTTTCATAAAAATATGCATTTCTACTTTGGTTACATCTAATTAGCAAAGTGGTTGATTCTTTTTGTTACCAGATGCAAGCAGATTACAACGATTTAGCTGTATTTTCAATATTTCCGCTTTTCGCCATTGCTCTTCAGTTGGATTATTTTTTCAAGAAATACAGTTTTATTCTGCAAAATATATTCATCAGCTTTGACTCCACATGCATTTCAAATATTTTATTCCTTTTTTTTTTTCACCGGGTGCAAGTGGATTTTAAGGACATTGCAGTATTTTCAATATTTCGACTCCTGCCACATGCTCACCAGTTAGATTATTTTTCTTCATGAGATACTGTTTAATCCAGTGGAATACACTCATCAGCTTAGATTTCAACTGTATGTAATGTGTGTAGTATATTAATAACACATTTACTTATTAAATAAAATCCAAATAACATTTTATTGTGCTTTATTTGATATTTTTTTAATTGTATACACCTAACTGTTGTAATTTTGATTTAGTTATTTTTTACATAAAGAAAGTAATAGTAATTTAAATTGATAATAGTGTTTATGAACATATACAAATAATCTAAAGATATATTCTAAAAAAATTAATGTAACAGATTTTGTGGTTTTAAAGTAATTTTCTTGAATTTTGACTGCTTCCCTATTCTTATCACGAGTAGTTGGCTGGTATAACACTCTGACTTGTAGAAAAATATGTATATATACATCGATTATAATTTATGTAGATGTCAAGAAAGTTTGAAACATTATAGTGGCCACTAATGAAACTGAGTCTACCGGCCACTGGCTACTAACTCAATTTCCCAGTTTTCACCTATACTGCAAAGCATTGTGTCAATGTTATTAGGTAGCTTTCTTTACAAAAAGCTACCTATTGCAGCCGTTCGGGGGAAAGCGATTTCAAAAAATTTTGGTATATTTTCATCGATCATGACCCCCAGACCCCGAAACCACCCTCCGTTCAAAATTTATATATATATATATATATATATATATCAATATATATATATATATATATATATATATCTGACCTATGTCACACTGTAACTCTCGTATTTATGAACCGATTTGGATGTAATTCGGTGTGTACATAGTACATACCAATGTCTCGACCGAGTTCGTTGGCCATCTTCATGCGCCATTTTGTTTCAAAATGGCGGCCATTTAAAAAATTTTTAAAAATTTTAAATTTGAAATGTGGTGCCAAAAAATTGAAAATGGAAAAATATTTTTTTCTTATGTATTTGACCTTTATACAAAGACTCCGTAGCAGTTTTTGTTTCGTCTATATCTTAAAAAATGGCTGAGTTATAGCATTTTGAATTTCTAGCGAAGCTGACATTTTGAAACGTCCTGAATTTTGTCACGCGATAAAAGGCGTATTTATGAACCGATTTGGATGTAACTTCGTTTATACATAGTACAGACCAATGTCTCGAACGAGTTCGTTGGCCAGCTTCATCCGCCATCTTGTTTAAAAATGGCGGCCATTTAAAATTTTAAGAAAAATTTAAATTTGAAATGTGGTAGCAAAAAATTGAAAATTGAAAAAATATTTTTTTTTATGTGTTTGACCTTGATAAAAAGATTCGGGAGCAGTTTTTGTTTCGTCTATTTATTAAAAAATGCCTGAGTTATAGCATTTTGAATTTCTAGCGTGGCTGACATTTTGAAACGTCCTGTTTTTTGCCACGTGATAGCAGACGTATTTATGAACCGATTTGGATGTACCTAGGTGTGTACATAGTACATACAAATAACTCAACCGAGTTCGTTGACCAGCTTCATTCGCCATCTTGTTTCAAAATTGTGGCCATTTAAAAAAATAAAAAAAAAATAAATTTAAAATGAGATACCAAAAAATTGGAAAATGAAAAAGATTTTTTTTTGTATGTGTTTGACCTTAATACAAAGATTCCGGAACAGGTTTTGTTTCGTCTACATCTAAAAAAATGGCTGAGTTATAACATTTTGAATTTCTATTGTGGCTGATATTTTAAAACGACCTGATTTTTGTCACGCGATAACAGGCGTATTTATGAACCGATTTGAATGTAACTTGGTCTGTACGTAGTACATACCAATGTCTCGACCGAGTTCGTTGGCCAGCTTCATTCGCCATCTTGTTTCAAAAGGGTTACCATTTTTTTTCAAAAATGTAATTTAAAATTTAAAATGAGGTATAAAAAACTGGAAAATGAAAAAGATTTTTTTTTTATGTGTTTGGCCTTGATACAAAGATTCTGGAGCAGTTTTTGTTTCCGAAAATTTGTTCTTTTGTTTATATCTTAAAAAGTGGTTGAATTATAGCACTTTGAATTTCTATAATGGCTAACACTTTGAAACGATCTTGTATTTGTCACGCGATACCACACTTATTCGCCTATTTCGATGGAAGAAGGCATGTGGGAGCCATCTTGTTTCAAAATGGCAGCCATTAAATTAAAAAAAAAAAATTATATTTAAAGTGAGGTGCAAAAAAATTAGAAATTGAAAAAAGTTTCTTTCTTAAGTATTTGACCTTGATATAATGATTCAGGAGCATTTTTTGTTTGTCTTTATCTTAAAAAATGGCTCAGATATAGCAGTTTCAATTTTTAAAGTGGGTGACATTTTGAAAAATCTGATTTTTTGCTTGCGACAGCACTTGTATATATCAACCGATTCCGATATGAGTGAGCATGTGCACAGCAATTACTAAGGTCTCGACCAAGTTCGCTGGTTAGCCTCATCTACCATGTTGTCTTAAAATGGCAGGCACTTTAAGAAATCGCCGAATTTGGCAGCCAAATATAAGTGACTTTAAATAAAAGCAGTTTGGATAAAGCTGACTAATTTCGAGAAATTCTCATTCATAATGATTTAGTATTGATAAAAATTAGTATTGAATCTCCTACATTCGGTTTCCACTTAATTGAGCTTCGTGTGTTTGAATAATATAAGTTGGCTTTTTAAAAATAAGGAATATGAAAGCTACCTCTTCCTCCCGGCACTGGCCGGAAGGACTTTTTTATTTATTATATGTAGTAATCATTATATTCAATAATAAATTTTGTTATGTAATAATATTTATAATATAAAGAAGTTTTATTTTGTTTCTGTAACTTGTACTGTCAAATAAAAGAAATTTATTAAAAATTTGTTGTTTTCATTTAACAGTTTTAATTATCTATTTATTTTTAATAACAAAATGGCTAAGATATAAAACAATGAGAAAATATTCTCATTTTTAACACTTTCAACATGGTTGAAAAGTGTTTATTCAGTAAGTTGAATAGTTTTGGTTTGTCTATTTTCCCACTTTCTAACTCTCATAAATATACTGGGATCGCCATGTAATTATTTAATGTTAATGAGGTCCATTGTGTGCTATTTAAATGCAAAATTCAATAAATATAATGCATCAAAAAGTGTTATGGGACCAACAAGTGCTGAAAATGGATTTTTACTCAGTTATGTTTTTTTAAATGGCTCATTAATATATTTCATTTCATTGTATGAAAAAAATAAAGTTCTTATTAGCTATTGTTGGTGAGAATTTCATAATCTATGCCTAATTTTTCATAATTATTATTTGTGTGTATATTCCTTATACCAGTGGTGCAGCCAATATACTTATTTGGAAGGGGTTTTGGAGAATTGTTACTCCTTGCATGATACAATATCTGACAAATAAAAACCAATGTGGGCTATTTCGAAAATAAATATGTGCATATTTTCTAACATTCACCCAAGTACGAGGAAGAAAACATAGTATGTTCATTTTAGACCTAAACTGAAGGGATTAAAACAATTTCCAGTTTTCTCCTATTTAATTCTGAGTTCAACCCCCTGACCACAGGTCTAAAACTTTAAACTGGAATTGTGACCTTAATGTTCAACAAAAATATTAAGTGTAGTTACTCATTTTACTCAGAATTTTAAGCTCTACAACATTTGTATTGACAATGTTTTTGACAGAGTTAGTTGTTTGGAGGAACTGTTATGGTATGTAAAAAAATGTGTTTTTTGACTGTAAATCTATACATATTTCCTAACGCTCACCTAGTACGGGGGGGAAAACATAGCACATTCATTCTAGACCTAAACTGAAGGGATTAAAATAATTCCCAGCCTTCCCCTAATTAATTCCGAATTCAACTCCCTAACCACTGGACTAAAAGCCGAAACAAACAAAATAAGTTTAGCATTAATGTGTTTTAAGGCTTCATAGAAAAGCCGCTGTAATCTTCAAAGAGGAAAAAAAAAAAAGAGAGTGGGAAAGAACAATAGTAGTAACATATAAAAATAAAAAGGATTTTTAAACATTGATAATGATATCATTATGGAGGGGGGGGGGGGTGAGGAATGATAACATATGATACTGTAAGTGAGGGGGAAGGGGCTAAAATTACCTAAATATTGCTAACGTTATACATGTACAACCCCGTACACATTAAGGTACCATTTGATTATCCCGTCCACCAAAAAATTGTCATCAAACTATAAGATTAAATGCCAATAATGGATGATCGTAAATGTCATATTCACTGGACATTAAACATGATACAAGTGTTTGTTATGTCATCAAGTGATTTTTAATTCTACTTTTTTTTTGTTTTTTATTAATGTTTTACTAATTTATTTTTTCTTTCGTTATTTAAAATAAAATTATGTAAATTTGTATAATTTGATGAAATTGGTCGACGGGGTAATCAAGTAGTACCCACATTAATAACACACTGATAATTAATAATTATTCCTCACATTAGCCATATTGCTGTTAACATTTTCTTTCATTAAATTTGTGTTGAAATAAAGATTCCTTTTATAAAGCCTTGAAACAAATTATAAACGTTTTGTGCTACGTATGCTTTTCTTTACATTGGTTTTTACATATTTTTATCGTAACATAAGTTATTTTTAATACATCTTATCAGTTTTTTAAATACTCTGGGAGAAATTTTAATTTTGAAATGCAACCTCCTTTTGCTGCTGCAGTGTTTATACAAATCTACATTTTTTGGCTGATTTGCATGATATAAGGGCTGTGCATATATAATCATTTTAGGTTGGGGGAGAAGTCTGACACTTGGTTGTCATAAGATATTTCTGGGGAAAAGGGTATTGTTTTTTGAAATTGTTATTTATTTATCCAAACAATATATTTTTTTGTTATTTATTTTTTTTTTCTTTACATCAAAATAGTCATACCTTTTAAATAGCAACTATCTCTTTTAGATGTTAATTGATATAAAGTTATTTAAATGTAAAATCATATCTTTATATCGCTGCAAACATACAAAAGTAAAAAGAACCCCCTTTTAAAGTAATTGTTGAACACTTAAATCAAAAAGAAAAATCGTCTCTGCCCTCCTGAAAACCCGTTTAAGGTAATTTTTGCACACAAAAAGAAAAGCAAATTTTATTTTATTTAAATAACTGTTATAAAAAATAGAAACATTTGATAGAATTTAGGCTTCACATCTCTTTGAACATTTACAGTATACCCATTCATACTTTTCTAGTATATATACAGCTATACCAAACCCTATGTTGTATAGTTTTTACAAAGCTTTATTTTTTTTTTGTAATGATTTTTTTTAATAATAGAGTTAATAATTCATAGATTTATTGTACAGAATCCTCTGAGCGCGAGTAGTACACACACTTGGTCGTTTATTTTTGAATAAAATAAGTGAAAGATTTATATTTTAAATGAAATGAATGCAGTACAAATGATTGTGACGAGAACACTATTTGTCAATTTATCAACTGTGCCTAACTAACAAAAAATACAGTTTTTCTCAAAGAACTATTATTATAGTAATAAAATACAGTCAAGGATCTATAATCCACAATTTTCTATAATTCGCATTGCTTAATGAATGTAAACAAATTTACAAATTCTGGGTCCAAAAATGATTTTTTAAAAGAAATATATAAAAAATTTAAATATAAAAGTAAATAACAATCAATTTTTTAATAAAAGAATTTGAAAAATGCATTTTTTGAGATAGCATATTAAATTAATTATTATATTTCCCATTTTTATTTTCCTGTTCTACTGAATATGGAATTAAAACAGTGCCCAGAAAAAAGAAAATGATATATACAGTATTTTCGGGAATACCCACCGTAAGCGCCACACCAATGAAAATCTGTTTAAAAAAAAGTTTATCGACGTAAGCGCCGCACCCAAGGAACTGATATTTGTACAATCTCAATTCCGGAATCGTTTCGGCCGCGGCTTTTCCAGATTTTAGAGGTCTTGAAATATCGTATAGAGACACTTAGAGGTCTGCACGGACCGAAATTTCCGGGCCCGGCCTGAAATTTCTAGGTCGGGACTGCCCGACTCGTAGAAAAAAATTCGACCCGGGACTGCCTAACTCGCAGAAAAAAATCGGCACGGACCAGCCCGATACAAAAATTAAAAGCTCGGTCCGGCCCGTACAAAAGAAATATTGGCCCAACCCAGTAAAATATTTAAAAGTTCGGCCCGGCACGATATAACAGTTGAAAGTTCGGCCTAAGACTGGCTTAGAAAAGTTAAAATCTCGGCCCAACCCGACTGAATTTCTACAAAACATTGATGAAGTGCCGCAGGCTGTGATATTTATTTTTTTAATGAGTCTCTATTTCTTGTATGTAAATGTTTCAGTTATCATTACTTTTGTTAATCCATATTCTATGCATTGAAGTGTTAAAAATCTGAAAAATGTTATACAGTAAAATCTGCTAAGACAGAATTGTATAAAAAAGAAAAAAAAAAGCGTTACAGACAAGATCCTCAACACGTTGTTCAGTTTAAAACAGGATTCCGTCATAGGCAGGTTCTTTTCACTCGTTTTACTATATTTTAACTTAGCTATATTTTAATAAGCGTATGAAATCTACTACTCTTTAAAAAGAATATAAATTTTAATGTTTAATTGTAGAATAATGGCGATTTAAAAATGTATGCATTTTTTGCAAACATTTTTGGTCCAGGCCTAATTTTACTGACCTTTGAACGGACCAGGCCACGACGAGACAATGATTTTCATACGGGCTTTGTCAAAACTAGGACTGAAAATTTTGGATCATGAAGACTAGGAATGAAACCAGTCCGGGCTCTGTACAGAAAAAATAAGTTAGGTCCGGCCCGGCCCGATCTTTCAGGAAAAAAGTAATGCCTTAACCCGGCCCGGACAGAACCTTCAGAAAAGAGTATGACCCGTGCCTAAAAGCCGGCCCGTGCAGATCTCACACTGCCGAAAACACTTTAGGATAACTAGAAACACTCCTTTTTTCTTTCTTTCTTTTTTTTTTAGCAGTTCACCTATTGATAACTGCAGGGCCGAAACTAGCCTTTTTTGCACCCGGCTCAAACATGGATTTTGGTGTATCCCCCCCCCCCCTCTTCCACAAAGTTTATTTACAAAGAGAATTTTACTAATTTTATAATAGACGACTCATTTTAAAATTTAAAATATGTAACACTGAACTACATAATCTACAGTGGCGGATCCAAGGGGGTGGTCCCTCTGAACACAGGGTTGCCTGCTTTTAGCCAGGCCAAAAAAAGCCGGCCGGTTTTTTTTGGTTTTAACCACTTAAAAAAAGCTGGCTTTTATTAAAAAAAACCGGCTTTTATTGAAAAAAGCCAGTTTTTATTTTTTAAAGTTGGTTTACAGTACATTCGTTTTGAATTTGGATCAATTAATTTTTAATACACTTATAAATATTTTCTATTAAAAAAAATTAGATTTCTATTAAATTTTATCCAATAAATAAGTCTTTATAACTTCTAGAAGGCAACTGTGAACGCATTATGTCTGAAAAAGAAAAAATATATATACATAAACATTGAAAAGGATATAAGTTAGGCTTTAAACTGGTGTTTTGAAATTTTATATTATATATAGCGTTGACTCTAAGCCGCTTTAGCAAAGTGCAGCGCCCAGCGGCCCTTTTTATTTTTTTTTTTTGCACCTGGCGGCTCTTTTAAACCCTTCCGATGTGCCCGGCTGCCCTTTTTAACACTTCCTATGCACCCCATGGTAATTCAGTTGATCCCGGAAAAATATTGCAAATTCTAGGGACTCCAAACAAACCAGTTCAAAATATGTTTTATGAACAAGGTACAAGTGTGCCCTTTTCAAAAAAAATGTGCCCTTATTTTATGATAGTGTTCCCTTTTTGAAAAAAAATGCACCCTTTTTTAGAACAGCATTTCCTTTTTGAAAAATGTACCCTTTATTTGGAATAGTGTTCCCTTTTTGAAAAATTCACGCCCGGCGGTCCTTTTTTTCTAGCGTCAACACTAATATAGCTACACATGTACTACACATTTTAAAGATTATATTTAATTAAAACTGTTCTTAACTGCTCTGCTCAACAAGCGCAAAATGTTGACACATTTAAAAATTCATTTTTTAACGGAAAGATGTAAAATTCGAAAGCCTGACCATGGAAGTGATTTGGAATCGAACTGTGTTTTCCATTTTTTGATCCATCCTATTGAGTTATAAGAGATTTTGATCACGTGACAAACATGTTTTTTCACCCTTTTCTGAGTGGTTTCTTCTTTTGTGCGGAAATTCGATTCAAAACGCTCACTTTGACACTATTTTCTGAAAAATCTATTGCATTTGCAAAAAAACAGCACAATTACATAGTTTCTGAACAACAACATCTGCTAGTTTCATGCATTTCTGAATAAAAATAAATTAAAACTTATGTCAGAAAGTTGCCCTTTTGAATTTAAAAGCCTTAATGACAAAATGTAGCACATCAAAATGGAAACATTCTTGTGTGTCTATATGGAGAGATTTAGTTATAAATGTTAAAAGAGAAATTAGAAAAGTGTTGAGTTTGTTTCGTTTGAGGAGAGTGGTACATAAGTGTATAAAAAATAAGAGCATTTAAAACAAGAAAAAAAAAATTCTCCAAATAAAATTTTGAAAAGCTTGTTGCTAAGCATATTCATGCATATGCTATTCATAATGTTTTTTAAAAGTGAGAAATGGTGGTGTTTTTATTAATATGACTATGTATAATTTCAAATGTTTGCTAGAAATAAAATAAGACTTGTATATTAATAACTCTTAAAATTAAGTAATAAAACATATAACTAAGTAACCATTGTCCTCTTTAATTTTATAAAGCAGTAAAAATGAAAAAATTGGCAGTTGGTATGGCCCTTTTAAAATTTAGCTGACATATGTGCAATTCAGAATACAAATCACAAGCAAAATCATCTAAGTTTTATTCCAGTATTATTGTCCTCATTATTGAAAAATTGGGTTACTTATTAAACTGTAAATCAATTAAATGTCATTAAAACTAATTAAAAACACTTTAAAATGTGTAGTTTATAATTACAATGCTTTATTGTATAAAAGCCAATTATGGCCAAAAAAAGCCAATTTTGGCCAAAAAAAGCCGGTTAAACCAATAAAAGCCACCGGCCTGGCTTTTTTTAATTTTAGCCGGCTTTTTTGCAACCCTGTCTGAACATCAACAAAAATATTCTAAAGATCATTTTTAAAATGACATATTCAGTACAGTCCCAATTTACCGAGTCCCGCCTATCCGAGTTTCTGCTTCCACCGAGTTATTTTCTTCTGATGGACTGATGGCTTCCATTATTATGAAACAGCCATTATAAATGAAGTGTTAGGTGAAGATGAAAGAGCAATCGTAAAAAGTTAGAACTCTGATTTTCTGGTCCGAATGGGGGGGAAAAAAATGGTCATAATTTTTTTTTGCAAAAAAAATTATGGCCATTTTTTTTTTTTTTTTTTGACAAAATTACGTTTGTTTATTAGTTATAAATGAGTACTTGAGTGATTTTATTAGGCGCTTCTTTAAAAATAAAGATTATAAACATTTAAAAAAAAAGATAAAATAAATATTTTTGTTGAGAACTCTTCCTACGAAACAATTTTTAACCATATCAGCGTAAAAATCAATGTTTTGAAGAAATTCAGTCGAATCAAGCTGAGATTTTAAATGTTTTCCGGGCCAGGCCAAACTTTTAACTTTTATGCTGGGCCATTAATTAATTAATTAATTTATTTTTTGTACGGGCCGGGCCGATTTTTTTCCCCTATGGATCAGCTACTTCCCTCAAGGGTAAACGGCCGTTCGCTAATGTTAATCCTATGGAAGAATTTTTTTTTAAATACATGGTTCGCATTTCAATATGCTTAAATGATTTATTTTTTTTTTGCGTCGAATAGCTGAGGTCAATCTCGACCCTTTTTCGATTTTGTTTACAGATGTTTTTTCGTAGTATACTTTGATTTTCAGAATCAGTTTCATAAGGGAAAGTATTCTAGTAAAAAAAAAAAAAAAAAAAAAAAAAAAAACCTATAAAGTCAATCGAAAAAGTAAAAATGACTCTTTGTAGAGACCGATTTCAGCTATCCAATGCAAAAAAGATCATTTAAAAATAATGGAATGCGAACGACATATTTAAAAAAAAATATCTTTCTTAGGATTTACATTAACGAGCCGGTGTTTTAGCGTGAGCAAAATGGCCCAATATTTATGTTGCGGAAGTCGTCCCACTTAATTTGTTATATTGGTCAGGACCGTTTATTTTGTTTATCTCCCAACCTGGCTCAGCAAAAAAACTGTACTAATTCTGCTGACCCGGCCGATTTCAAAGTTTGGATTCATTTTATCTGGTCGAGTCGTGTACGGCCTCTATTTTAGGGGCCGAGTTTATAGAGTCCGGTAGTTAAAAAAAAAAAAGAAAAAATCTTACTCTCCAGTGTTTTTATTGTGTATTAGGAGACCATTCATTAGTGCAGGATTTTGGTAAAGACAGTCTTTTCATTATATACAAAAATTTCATGGCTCTGGTGAAAGAAATACCATATAATTATATTTACTGAGTGAAATCTATCTAAAATGAAAATTTCCCTTCGTCTCTAGTGATTTTGTCTTAACAAGTTTTTGTACATTAGTTTTCTTTTAACTTAACAATTAATAATAAACTTTAAAGTAAAATAAATCTGTGAAAACAGAACAAACATAATCTGTAAAAACTTTCAAAACATTTTTCAGAGTTTCAAATGTGCCATCAGATTTATTTTAAGAAACATCTACAGCACACATTCAATTTGTCAATGTTAATTAATATAATAAAAGAATGCTTAATTTTTTAGAGCAGTGATAAATGCTGTAAAGGAAAAGCTAAAATGCTGACATTTTATGACTTGTGAATATTGCTAATGAATATTAATGTATGCTCAATTTCTTGAATTATATCATTTATTTTAAGTATTGATTTTACATTAGTATTTAATTAGTTTTGTAATTTGATAAATTCTAATACAGTAAAATAAAGAAATAACAAGAAATTTAAATACAATACAATTTCTGTGTGTCATGCTTTTATTATTATTAATAAAAAAAATGCATCCTGGTTTGACATTACAGCCTAGTATTTTAAAATACGGTTATATATATATATAATACATATATACAATAGGCGTTACGATTGAAACATTTAATAAATATGGAAGTTTCCGTTCGCAATATGTCAATCAATCGTTATATTTTTTGTAACTACAAATTTTCATTTACTTTATAATAAATAATCTTGAGTGAAAAATCATTTTTTTATTATATGATTATAGCTGCTAATGGAACCTTTTTATCCACTGTATATTTAATAATTATTTAGGTGATAATTTGTAACACTGCTTTTATTAATATTCTTAAATATATTATCTTACATAATGTTTTTTATAAGTTATTATCCTGGTTAATAGCTTCTTGTTTACAATTTTAGTATGTCAACAAAAGTATACGAGGTTGCCAGAAAATCGCCAAGAAAATCACCAAATCTCCCCCTCCATTAGCGGTGATGACGTCAAAAACATGGAAAAATATGGACATCACGTGACTCGTTGCCACCTAACGAATTGGTCTATAGTCAAAACTCAATCATTGCTCCCCCCCCCCCCCCTCCTTTTTTTTTTTTTTTTTTTTTTTTTTCATTGCAGCAGAATAGAGAAAAAAATATTTTAAGGATTAAATTAGATATTAAGATTAGATAATTAGTTCTGATTAATTCAAGGACAACAATGATTTGATTGTAAAAAATTATGATAATCAATATTTTACATGTAACTCATGTTACTTTTCACATTAGAATTTATTGAAGTGACTATTAAGCTTTATTATAATTTAAAGTTTTTATCATTTCGAGTTGAAAAAGAAAACTATTTTAAGATTAAAATATAATTTTATAAATGCTGAATTTTTATCTTTTTTTTTTTTATCGTCATTCAAATTGCTTGCTATTAATTTAAAATTCTTCATGTTTTTAAAGCAATAAAACTACTTTATTTTTTTTTACTTTTCTTTCTTTTTTTTTTGGAGGGGGGGGGGGAACTAATATAGTTCAGCAAAATATTCAACAATTAACAGATTGCTTTCTGCAAATGGAATGACATCATGGAATGTGCATTACAATTTAATCTGCGATATCAGAAGTATTGTCAGTCGCATTCTAAATTACGGAAGCCCTAGTTCAATTGTTGTTTGTAATTTGTGTACAAACGATGGTCATTTCCAATGTTAATGCTGATATGTGTTTTTGTTCCACATTTTTTTTAATCTTATGGTGAAGAATGTTCTTGCTTTTTTTTTTTTTTAAATTCTTGGGATAACTATGTGGTATATTAATTATGGCTTTTAATACTTTTCTTTACATTAATTTTTATCGTCTCAAATAGTCAACAGAAAAATTAGATTTTTGAACAATTAAACAATTTTTTTTTTAATAAAATTGATGAAAAACCTTTCCTGGAGAAAAATCCTAGGCTATGTAATTGTTATGACGATGCATATTTTTTAACCCCTTCAGGACGAGCGTCTTTTACAGAATTTTTAATCTTTAATCACCGGTTTTTTAAACCAGAAATTTTTGCCTAATTGAATGGGCAAAATGCTCGTATTAAATAAGACAAAATTTACAATAAAAATTTACTGATGAGAATAATCCCCGATTCTGAGCACCTTACGCGGCACGAATACCAGTCGCTTGTCCCCAAGGGGTTAAATACGTAATCATACTATATTTTTACTTGGAGTCATCTATGAATACATAGATATTGGTAAATATAAATACAGTAGAAACCTGCTGATCCGAAATTCCTGTTAATACGAACCGATTTTATATTCGAAAATTACTCGATTTGAAGTATACCGGATTATGAAATTTCTATATTTATACTCTGAATTACAGAATGAATATCATGTAGAAGTTAGAATTAAACAAAAAAAAGGCAGTAAAGCATGTTTTTCACTCTTTAAATAGCTTGAAAAGAATTTTAAAAAATACCGAATAATGTAAAAGTACAATATATGTAAGCGAATATAAAATAAAAACGTGCACTGTAGGTCTACCTGTAGAAGCCGTCGTAAAAGAAATCTTGAATATCAGTTTGTTTGCTAGTCATTATAAAATTCTTTTCTAAAATGCAAAAAGTATTTAATTCAGATAATAAAAATATATTTTCCCTTTCAACAGTTTTGTTTCGCAAATTATTTACAGAAATGTTTTTCTTCCTTCTTACTTGACATGGTGACTCAGGTATTTATAGAATCGCGATTTTGAACCATTTGTAATGAGTTGTTACATAATTCCTCATTCTGAAGTTCCATTGGATTATTATAGACATCAGGAGTGATTAAACAAATAATACTATTCTTTTCCAAAAGTCATGCCGTACCTTAGAATTCCGGATTACAGGTTGTTTACTGTACTACTTCTTATAACTTTTTTAGCACGCATTTTTATTTTGCTTCTATTTTTATCGAAATTTTGGGTAATCCGAATTTTTTGTAATATGAACAGCCACTGGTCCCAATTAGTTTGGATTAGTGAGGTTCTACTGTATTTAATTAATATCAATATTTAACTTGAAAAAAAATCTTATTTTCAATCTTGATTTAAGGTACTGAATGTCTATCAAGAGTTATAGGTTTCCAAAACAATTAAACCTTTAATTTGATGACATTAAGAAGCATAATTTAATTTTGGTACTTTTCGGTTAGCCGTGCGCCAGTGTTATATATACATATGCATGTATATCTACATATACATACATATGTATATATACACACATATATATATATGTATACATATAGCTTCTATATATGTATATATAACACTGGTGCCCGGCTAACCGAAAAGTACCGTAATTTTTTATAATTAATGAAATTATAATTAGTAATTATAAAACAATAAAAACTGCAAATGTCAATTCATTAGTTAATAGCAGAAATGGCAGTATCTGCTCTTCTTGCACTTGTACTTTGTAAAATAATTGACATCGCATCAGAGTTCGTTGATATATATCATGATATATATCCAATATTTATTTTCAAAATATCAAGATATTTGATATTTTCATTTATTTGATATTTATTTTCAAAATATCAAGATATTTGATATTTTCATTTATTTGATATTTATTTTCAAAATATCAAGATATTTGATATTTTCGATATTTTCATTTATTTGATATTTATTTTCAGAATATCAGGATGTTTGATATTTTTATATTGACATTCATTTTCAAAATATCAAGATGTTTGATACTTTCTATTCTCTTTATTTTTCTACCTTTTGATATTTTATTTTTAAAATCTCACTGTGCAAGACATTTTAGATATTTTCAGTCAAAATAAGTTTAAAGGAATTTTTCAACTGTTATTGACTGTTGTTCTGTAGATTATATACTGCAAATCTCATCATAAAGAACTTTTGTTTCTGGCAGTGAAGCTTTTATTTTTAAATGTAGAACTAACAATTACGTTGGGACATAATTAATTCAGAACAACCATTGAAAGATAATCAGTTATTTATAGTTTTATTTGAAAAGAATTTTCTGGTTTAAGGTTGAGCTTAAACTGTACTTAGGGAATAAAAAAGAAGACAAGCTTACATTTACATTAATTTTTCAAAAAAAAACTATTTTGCATTTAAAATTTTGATTTACAAAATATAAAATTTTCAATAAATAAAATCATAAGACGAAATTCAATATTCCACCTTGATTCAATCACAAATTACACAATATGAATTTTAAAACGTTTTCTGTTTACTTAAAAGAGGACAGATAATATTACAGATGTTACAAGTTTAAAATATACATTTTATTTAAAATTCCTTGTACTTTTGTTCTGCAAAACCCGCAGCCACTGATAATGGCTGCCTGTTTTGCAGACCAAAAAGTACTAGGAAATTTAAATAAAATGTATATTTTAAACTTAATATTATCTGTCACCTTTTAAGTAAACAGAAAACATTTTAAAGTTCATATTGTGTAATTTGTCATAAAATTTTCTTGATACTGAATCCTATATATATTAAGCAAAAACATAATTTGAAGAACAAATTAGAAAAAACAAAATTTATTTTCTACATTGTTTAAGCCCGAGAAGGGACAGATATTAAGATATTTCATTCAATTCTACATTTAATGTTAAATTTTTGTAACAAATTAGTTAAGCCAATTGAAGATTAAAAAATAAAAATAAAATTCATACAATATGATACTTAAACACCCTAAAAAGTTAGATTCCGTTCAAATGAAATCAAAATAAATCTTGGACTTCTTCCATTCTTAACAGGAAATATTTGTATTGTAGATTTTTTGTATTATGTTTATGACAATTGTACATAAAATAAGATGCATGCAAAATACAAAACTTAAAAAAAAGTCTAACTAGGGAACATTCCCAGGTGCAAGTTGTGGATTTGGACGAGAGTGGTATCAAAAGAAAGGTCTCGTCATGTACATCAAAAAGCCCAATGGAACTACCCGTCGGAATCCAACCGTTTTCGAGATATCCTCACTTGAAGTGTGAATAAGTAAATAAATAAATTGGCAGGCAGGCATATAAAATTGTTCGCAAGTTAAAAGTTTCTTTGCATTGTTTTAATCCTCTACCAATACCTTTTCCCGAGCTACGAGAAAAGTCCTTTACACCCACACATTTGCTGAAATACTTGCATAAAACAAGGTGCTCGAAATTCGCGACTCAAACCAACTATAGGGCGAAAAGTGGCGCTGTTCTGTGTCGGCAAGCAAACGACGACATACAGCATTTGTATACGTTTTTCTGACTCCAATGTTAATCTTTTCTGAGTAATTTCTTACGCTAATATTATGGGAATTCGAGAAATAAGATCAAACAAGAAGAATTTTAATTTAAAACGTAATAATTATGTTTAAAAGCATTAAAATTACATAAAAACAGCTCGATATTTTAGCTGTTTGCCTTCAAAGGAGCACTATCAATGGCGATCAGCATCGGAACACTCACACACAAAAAGTAAAGCAATAGTGGACCATATTCTCCCTTTTGGTTCGAGGCTATAAAAATTCGTCTGCTTGGGAATAACATTCATAACCGCTCCATTGAAAAGCATTGTGGTTTTAAAATTTATGCTTATATTTTATTTTTATATGAAGTTTTAGACTTTTTCAGGGACAGGTATGAGTTATACATGAATTCTTTTCTCTACTTTAAAGCAATTGCATGCACATTCTTCATTTTATTTATAAAATAAAATTTTTAAATTTTAATTAATAAAAATATATGGATTTTAATTAGTATTTATATAAGTATTTATCGAAAATAATTCGTACAGAATAAATCAGCAGTATTTTACGCATCCACTTACCTGTATTTATGCTGCATCAAATGACACGATACCGAAACAAACGTGCTAGCCGCTATTTTTACACCACGTGATTCCCACTGTGACGTCACGAGAATACTGTCCGTTGCTGTTTGCAATATAAAACTGCTGTCATGTTGCTCTGTTATCGTAAGTAGTCAATTATTATTATTTATTTTTTTTGTAATTATATTGTGTGTCTTTATTTTTACCTGTTTCTCTGGATCTGTTTACGCCAAATTAAATTTATCGTGATAATACTTAGTATTAATGTTAATTCTCGTCATTAAATTTACCGTGATAATACTTAGTATTAATATTAATTCTCGTCTAACAGAATTTACAGTAATGTTTTAGATTATAATTTTCAAATATGTTAAACTTTTTATTTATACAGGACATGTTAAGTGTACCTTTTCTTCTAAACTGTCAAAAGGATTTGAATTTTTTTTTATGTGCTTCAATCAAACCTATTCACAGACCATTATTTTATGTCTCTGTTTAATCTACTGCGAATCACTGTAGCTAATATAAGTGTTCTTAAAAGAAAAAAAAATCGAAAGAAATAATGTTTTTTGCAATTTTATGCTGGTTTCTATTTGAGATTTTTAAAAAGAGTACCTTCATTAAAAAAGTTATGTACTGTAGTAATTCTAGCATTTTCTGAAATTTTATTTTATAAATATTTAAGTTTTTATTTTAATTCCCCCCCCCCCCCCAAAAAAAAAAGAAAAAAGAAATTGATTGTATCAAACTACTAAATTCATTTAGTCTGCATATCATATAGGCTGCTTTTCTGTTTGTATATGTTAGATCTTTAATTTTTATAAATTTCTAATCTAACGATTTATATTGTTAAAATTACTTTTAAACTATGACTGCTTACAAAATCATAAATTGACATAAGATCGACAGATTTACAAGTAAACAAAGATGCATTGTCAAAATCTTTTCAAACATTTTATAGTGTAATATAATGCATGTTTACTCAGATCTAAATTTCGATCAAGATTTTTGTTTGTCTACATATCTTAGCTTTTTCTGATATTTAAACAATTTTATAATAAAGATATCAATTACCTGTTAAAATGCATATTATCAAGTGATTATTGGGATGGCCCAAACGACGATGCCGAAAGTGATGCATTAGTTATCCTGTCTGAAATCACGGGGAATTTAAATTCAAAATTTTCTTATCCAAAGTTTATTTTACTTACCAAGTTGCCAAACCAAAGAAACGATGGTTGGGATTACAGGGCCAAATAAATTCGGGAAAAAAATACTAGCTGAGTGAGTTAGAAATTTGTTTAATGGGGTAACTATTGGTATAAATTCACGAGAAGATAGGTGCTTGACATTTCTGCTAGGAATGGCTATTAGAGCACATTATGTACTGTTTGATGATGTAACTAAGACTGGTTTCTGAAATATTGATGACAACATGAGAGATTATCTGGATGGTGGTCACCAGGTATCTCTTTTACTAAAAAAACAAAGACCCACTTCCATTCACTTTTCCGCTGGGGCTTATGCCTACCAACGAAGAGACAAACCTCCACAATTAGTTGCAGAATTGAATTTTTCAAGCTTTTTTCCAAGCCAGAATTTTATGATGCTCACTATGACGAATTGTTTTCTATTTAAAAAAATATTACTTACCTACTCATTATTTTTCAGGATTTAGAGAGAACCACAAACTGTTCAGAGCCTGCATTACAAATGTTTTGGGATGATTTAATTCTCTTTGATACCAGTACTTGGGATGATTGTCCTACAGCCTTCGTCAGCGGTTCAAAAGCCATGAAAAAAAAGAAAGGTAGGATATCTTTCTGACCCAATCCAATCCGTTTCAACAGCTCCAGAACTCTGGCAACCCCCAGTTCCAGATATGCACTTAATCTGTCAACACCCATCTCAAGAGAAAAGGACTACAAGAAAACTTTCTTGTTCTTGTAAAGACTGTTTAGATGACAATCATACACAATGAAATATAAACTGTAAATAAAGGCAAACGCCTGGAGAATTTCTAGAGTGGGTAGCGCCTGACATATTGTCTGGCCGTTCACTCGGGAAATTTCCCCCTGGTTTTGCTATATTTACATATTTTAAAAAATATATAAACAAGTAAGTACAAGAAAGAAAACAGGTACGTAAATTTAAATATAATGTTTATTCAATTTAAGGTAACATTAAGTGAATTATTCAATTATTTAAAAGTATTATAAAAAAAGTAATGTAGAAGATGATTTTTAAATTTTATATAGTCTTTTTCGAATATTTCAAAAGGCATAGCATCAACCCTAGCGATGACTTTTAATACTCTGACGTATTAGGTCACCAATGCACAAAATCTTCATTGGAATTCTAATCCACGTAGAGTTCCTTTGATTATCTACTTTACAACTATTTTCATGTAAACTGGCATGCAAAGAAAACTTTTGTATAAAATACTGTAATGAAGAAAGTAGAGTTTTAAATTAATTAAGAGTTAGGTTTGTATTTTTTTTTTTTTTTTTCGATCTGGTACAATTTTTACACATTCTTCATCAAGTTGAGTTTTGCATTTTGTTGGATCCTCTGCCTCCCAACATAATTGTTTCCGTGCCTCATAAGCTTTCATTTCCAAGAATTGCGTCACTTGAACTGTCTTTAATTTTATCATATTCAACTGCAAAGTCCAACTCCTCTGAAAGTCCAGCACTATCAATTTGGTCCCCTCCCTTTTTGCATTCGCAGGTATAACTGTTCTTAAGATATTTCTGGAGGACCTTGATCACAATCTCCACCATCATATCAATGCATTTTTCCATTTTATTTCCTAAAAAATTAAAAAATAAATGTGCAGGATACTCGGTTATTTTTACATTTAATTGGGATATATATAATTTTTTTTTCTTTTTTTTTTAACTGGGTTCATTGATATATATATCCGATATTTATTTTCAAAATATCAAGATTTTTGATATTTTCATATTACTTCATATTTATTTTCAAAATATCACTGCGCAAGGTATTTTTGATATTTTCAGTGAAAACTTGTGTACTAAACAAAATTTTCAACAGTTATTGACTGTGTTGTTCTGTAGATAAAGAAATTTAGTCTCTGGTAGTGACTTTTTTAACCAAAGAAGAAAACAAATATATGTTCCAAGCTTTATGTTTGAAATTTTTACTTTTAAATGTAGATTATGTGGGACATAATTCAGAACAGACATTGAAAGATAAACTGTCTAATTTAAATAATCAGTCATATACAGCATCATTAGAAAAGAATCTGTTCTGACTTTGGCTTAGTTCAGTTTAAACTGTATCGCATGTTAGGGAATAAAAAATAAGCTTACATTTATGTTAAATTTTTTCTATAATAAAAAAAATATTTTGTATTTAAAATTTTGTTTTATAAAATTCTGATTTTTAAATAGTTGATACAAATTCCTATAGTTTCTTTTTTTATGTATAAAGCAAATTGTTTCTGTTTTCAATTAGTTAATCTTCAACATTAAGTGAAAGAAAAAGTAAAAAAAAGGTCACAGTGATATAAAGTAAGAGACTACATTAGTCACACAAAGACATTCGCAAGCCATAATATTAAAACTATGGAAGCATTCTAGACAAATATTTCGCTTGAGTTGTATTACTTTTAAATATATATATTTTATGACTTTTTTAGTCGATGCATTTGTACTTTTTTTATCTTGTGTTGGTTATATTTTTTTTATATTCTGACACTTTCATTTTGGAAAACTGTTTGGAACCAATTCTGAAACTTGAAGTGTCCTCATATTAAAAAAATGCAGCAAAATCGAAAAAGTAGAAACACACTCCCAGGTGTCATATGAAAAAAAAATTAAAGCTCAAACGAGAATTCTTAAAAGAATGCTCTAATAGGTTTAACATTAGTATGCAAGTGTTTTTGCATGAGATTACATGAGTCATTTTTACCACGAGGTACCTGAGGTCGATGCTTTTGTACTTCTTCACGTTGTGTTGGTTACATATATTTTATATTCCAACACTTTCATTTTGGAAAACTGTTTGGAACCAATTCTGAAACTTAAAGTGTCCTCATATTAAAAAAATGCAGCAAAATCGAAAAAGTAGAAACACACTCCCAGGTATCATACAAAAAAAAAAAAAAAAAAAAAAAATTAAGCTCAAGAGAAAATTCTTAAAAGAATGCTCTAATAGGTAACATTAGCGTGCAAGTGTTTTCGCATGAGATTACATCAGTCATTACGCGAAGAAACTGGAAAACTAATGTTAAATCTATGGGAGTGTTCTTTTTAAAATGTCTCGCTTCCATTTAATAGTTTTAAATTACTTTTATGCTTAGAAATTCTAACCAGGTTAATATTTACTTTTTTTTCTATTTTGGTTGCAGATTTTTAAAAAAGTTAATTTACGTTTGGATTTTCGGGCTGAGAGATAATTTTATCCAAATTTCATATATTTATACTTTTTTTGTAACAAACAAAATCTTCATTTGGAGGCCCCTTCGTCTTTCCTCCTGGTGCACATACCCCCCCCCCCCTGCCCTCCCCTAATTTCGACCCTGAGACACATAAATGAGCCACGTCAAATTATAAAGTGGTTTCTATCAATTTTAATTTATGTAAGAATACCTTACCATTTTTTTTTAAACATTTGTAACAAGCCAGTTTTTCTAATTAGGTAAGACTTTTTTTTTTTTTTTTTTTTTTTTTTTGCAAATTACATGCTTTACAAATCATCGTTTTCAATCTAATCCATAAAATTTTCCTAGAGTTAAAGAAAGACTTTACATTAAAATTTTCTCTTTTTCAACATTCGTAATTAGTAACAAATTAATATGTACGTATCTACACATCAAATCTATATAATATGGAACTGTATCTGTGTATACCCTGACCCCTCTGCCATCTTGTTTTTTTTAATTCCAGAAAAAATATTATACAGAGAAGTTTTAAGATTAAAAAAAAATATTTTTAAACATCAAAATTATTGGTAAAAAGCACGCAATATTAGCTAAACTGTAACAACAGTATTTTAAATAGAAATCGACTGAAAATTCAGTCTTGATTTTGGTAAAAATGCTACCAAAAATTCGGCCTGACTGAAACAATCTTTATTCTAAATATTTCGTTTCTTCTTACAGAAATTTTTAACATTACTCATTGATTTGAGCTGTATTGACTCCAATGAAACACTCATTTATTGATATGAACTTCAATGTTTATAATTATCATTCATGACTGACTCAAGACATAAGTGCAAATTATAAAGCAAGCAATGCATATAGGACTAAACTTTGAAGATGCACATTAAGAGTGTTGCACTTTTCATGTGCACATTAAGAGCTGTAGACTCAACAGTAATAGAAAAATTTGAAACCGCAGAAGCCTTTTGAATACTCTCTAAGAAATCTCTAGTACAACAGATGATTATGTACAAAAATCATTATAAAAGCTAAATAGAAGTATGTATACCTAAAAACCTT
The DNA here is from genome assembly GCA_963932465.1 of Maratus speciosus. NCBI lineage: Eukaryota > Metazoa > Arthropoda > Arachnida > Araneae > Salticidae > Maratus > Maratus speciosus. Next base: position 86,933,747 of record OZ010794.1, read on the forward strand.
TTTTAATCTGATTCGAAGAATTAGAAAATCATTTTGTGTCATTCAAGAATCCAACTTGAGCCACACATATAATTAATTGATAATTATGTATATTAAATAAACACATATAATTAATAATTATGTATATTTATGTACGTATTAATTACTTAAAAAAATTTTGGTGATTTTCGTTTAAAAAAAAAGAAGATTACCGAAATTCGTTTTAGGTTTCAGTTTTGGTCTTAAAAACCTGTTTTGGTCGATACTTAATTTTATCATACCAACTGTATTGCTTAACTGATTTATTTATTTATTTTAAGTTATGAGGTATTCGCTACGGCTTTTGCCGGCATGACCTCAAATCAGGGTTCGCAGGGATGGACCCAGTTCGAAAAAACCCAGTGGGTTTTTTCAGTCTGGGCCCACTTGAAAAAGCCTACCGAAAAACTCATAATGTGGGTTTTTTCGATTTTTAGCAATATTTAAAATTTTAAACAACATATACATCTAATGAATTTAAGTCATTTCAGTTAATTTTGAAAAAAAAAAAAAAGGTATTTTAGCACATTGAAATATTTTATTAACAAAGATCATAACAGGTAACATACATAGTACACAGGTGTAGGAAAAGGGTGGGAGTTTAAGACCCCCCCCACCATTGGAAACTTTTTTTTTCCTTTGGATTATAGCATCTCCTTAAAGTAAACTTTAAGTTGTAATTGAAAAAATGACTTTTTCTTTTGTAACGAAGTTGCTACCTTTTTCGAATCTGTCTTATTGTCGCAGTTTTTCATGTACAAGGCAAGTAATATACCTGATCGTTTTCAGAATTCTTGGAATGTTACCAGAAATTTAGAATAGACTAGTAGGGGGAATTTGTATTAGAAAGCAATACAAGAAATTCTTAAGTTCCTACAGAGAACGTTCTGTCTCTGTTCACATTCCATTTACCGTGATTAATTGAACATTCTTGATATGTTGAAAAGTTCAACAAAAATGGACTTTCTTTCAAAATCTGTAGCATTGGAAATGGTAGATATTTGTGCTTTCTGAGAGTAAGGGGGGGGGGGGGGAAGGCTCCATAGCCATACATTTCTTCTTTCTTTCGTAGCTTCCCGACATATTTCACAAAATTGTAAAAATTTAATTAATTCTTTAACGTTTATTTTGAAATAATGCAAATAAACATTTTTAATTTTTGAATAAAATTAATTACTAATTAATCTACATAATTACTTATTAATGAGACATTTTAGGCTGAATCCCAATACAGCCGAGACACTTGGCATCGTTCAATTTGGCGAGGCGATAAATGGATCTTTGTTGTTACCAGTTCGTTTCGTAAATTCTTTCCACGCCTACAGTTGTGTGATCTTGAATTTGGATTGGTTGATTTCTTGTGTATTGGATGGCTACGCCTACCTTTGACAACTCAACTCCGCTTGTTTTGTAATTTTTGTAGAACGAGGTGTCGAAGAAAGACGTTTTGTAATCGTAAAATTAAATGACGGTAAGGTAAGAGTTTGTTATTGTTAATATTTTCTGCTGTTTTTAGTTGTAAAATTTGAAAGTTAAAGTACCTGTGTAATTTAGTTTGAAATTGTGAGTATTTGTTCATTTTTTTTGCTGGAAACTTAAATGAAGTTTATCAACGACTAGAAATTTACGAAATTATGGCAGTTCAACATTTTATAGAGTTGGTTTTCAAGAAAGAAGATGTTTGTTACGGTATGTTAATAATTTTATGTATTTTTTATTATAGTGTTTTATATTAGCCGTTTATTGTATATTTCTCATGTATGCTGACCTTACGAGTTTTGTACATTTTGATATTGCTACGCATTGAGAACTGCTGAATTTTGATATTGCTATGCAGCGAGGATTGCTGAATTTTGAGATTGCTAGATAGCGAGAACTGCTGAATTTTGAGATTGCTACACACCGAGAACTGCTGGTGACAGTGATGATTTTTTCGGTTAATGAACGCGAAGCGTTCATACATGTTCCCTGATTGCTGCTTTAACGAGTTTCCTGCGTTTTTCAGATTGCTGCAGAACTAGGTTGCTGTATTCAGTGATATATATATATATATATATATATTTTTATGAACGCGAAGCGTTCATACTTCTTTAAATTAGAAATTAATTGTTCAATGTTTACTATAATATAGGCACGTACTTACAATATTAAATGACCCCATGATTTTTTCTGAAAGTTGTTGAGAAATGAAAATTTTAATCATTATATCGTTGCTCTGATTTGGAAAGGTACTTTAAATATTTCACATTTTCAATAAACTTATGTTGAAATCGTTTGTTTTATTTTGAATCTCATAAAAATCAGCTTTCCTGTGTTCTCTAATACATCGTTATTTATAAATGTTGCATTTCCCATGATTACAGGGTGATGACGTAGTAAAAAACAGTCTGGAAGCATTCAGGAAAGTGGACCAATCATGTTAGTTTTCAGGTTGCCGCATTTTAGATTGGTGTGTGTGGGGTATTTGGCGCTTGTCAGAAAAGTCGCCAAATGGGGTGTCTCGGCTGTTTTGGGAATCTGCCACATTTTATCATTGGTTGATTTTTTTTAGTTATTTTGATCATATTGAGTTAGAAACTATTTGAGCCCTCCTCCCCCCATAATTTTTAAATTGCTATGCTACTAATAGTACATAACTATAGGTAAAGGCATATGATAAGAATGCCTTTATATAAAAAATTCAAATCAACTATATTCATGAAAATAAAACTTATAATAACTAGTTCAAAATTTTACTTATTTAATTTTTTTGCAAATTAATAATTTATATTTTATTTTATGTTAAAAACTATTGTGTGTGGAGCACTGACACTTAGTTTAAATTCATATAATTTATACAATTTACTAATTTGTAAAATAGCATTACAATTATATTGCATATAAGGGAACAATATATATATCAGGGACGGCGAACCTATGGCACGTGTGCCACTTTTGGCACGCGAAAGAATAATTTATGCACGGCATTGCTTGTGGCTCTAAATAAAAATAAAGTGAGATTACACAAAATTGCGACTGATCTTTTCTAAATTCGATTAAATCGAAATTGAAAATTTTTAATTGCGGCATATTATATTCCAATCTAATTAATTATTGTCTCAAAATTTTTTTTCAAAGAAAGACGATATTTGAAAACTATCGACAAAAATTGGTCATTAGACATTACTAAATTCTAATGAAAAGTTATAGCAACTTAGAATATATTTTAGAGATATTCAGAGAAACTCGTGTTTGCCATTTTAACAGTTTTCCTGCTTATCTTTGATTTCAAGCCACTGTTTTCACAACTGAATAATATCAAAACTCAAACTGAAAGCATTTGTCAGATAAATCCGGCGTTTAGTTTGCATTAAAATTAACTTGATATAAGATGCAACAACAGAAATCAAATTACATAGCATTAATTTTTCTTAAATTAATTTCTAAAATATGTTTATTGCCATAATTATTATAGTGTAATACCTACATGTATGTTCCTCATATTTTTTAAATCTTAATAGAAAATTTTTAGCAATTTTAATCCATTATTTTTCCATTTTCATTCCTACTAAATTTATTTTTTAATTGGCACGTCATGGGCACGTAAAATATTTTTTGAACAAATTTGGCACGCGGCAACAAAAAGGTTCGCCGACCCTTATATATATATATATATATTTGCTGTATAGTACATGTAATACATAAATAATATAGTATACAATAATGTATTATATTTTTGAAAAACCCCGATTTTCGCCGGGGAAAATGTTTTTCATGAAAAAACCCATGTGGGTTGGGTTTTTGCGAACCCTGCCTCAAATGATCACAAAATGGCGTTATTTCCTTGGAACAACCTTCCTCCGCGAGGAAAAAAGGCAGAACCTTCCGCTTAACTGATCTAATGACATTAAAAATAATTAACATAAGAAAATATAAAAAATTAAAAAAAAAAACACTTTTTTGTCATCTTAAGACTTTGTATTGATTGGTATAGTTTCTGGACGTAACGTCAAAACAATATTGATGCTCCCTACAAACTAGTTTTTTTTCTTTATTAAATTACTCGCTAAAGTATATTTTCCAAAAAAATAGCACATTACTATTACACAACAAGCAATGACAAAACTAGGACCTACTATAGACCCCCCCCCCTTGCCCCCTTTGCTTACATAAGATTTTATGACATTCTAACATCAACACTGTTTGCCATAATAAAATACAGTTAGCGATATATTACATTATTAATCCAGCAAATTTGTTGCAAGCATGTTTATATATAGATATATGCACACACACACTGCCACCTTATTTTTAAACTCCTTTCATGTGTGCAGGTAGTTCTTTTTTATTCACAACAACTTGGTACTTGGCCAAGGTAATACTCGGTATAACTAAAATATTACTATAAAAATCTATGCATTTTAGTTTAGTGCTTTTTAAAGAAAAATTTTTTTTCTTATTTTAGCCCCTCCCACCCCTTGATTTTCTACTTGAAAGAATATTTGGTGGAACTGGGAACACTGGAAAAAAAGGGAATTTTGTTGCATAAATTAAAATCAGTTTTTAAATGTACATTACTTTTTATGTTGTACACATTACAAGGAAGATTTAAAAGCACCGAATTTCACAATCCCAGCTATTTCTCTCCCCCCCCCCCCTCCACTACACACATCTCACTCGAAATTTTCTTGATGAAGAATATGTAATAATTGTAACAGATCGGAAAAAAAAAAAAAAAAAAAATACAAACCTAACTCTTAATTCATTTAAAACTCGACTTTCTTCATTACTGTATTTTATACAAAAGTTTGCTTTGCATGCCAGTTTACATGAAAATAGTTGTAAAGTAGATAATCAAAGGAACTCTATTTTTTATTTATATTATCTCTGATATTTTCGAAAATATCAAAAATATCTGATATTTTGATATATATCTGATATTTTTGATATATATCTGATATTTTCAAAATAGTCAACTTACTGCAGATAATAAATATTTCAAACATAATATAAATTAGAAACTAAAACATATTGCACTTATCAAGGAAACTTAATTGAACAATATATTAAAAGTGTATTTTTCTTTTCTTTTTTATTTTACTTAGAACAATATTACAGATAAACTAATGGAAAACAAACAATTTTCTTTATGCACTTACATGATGTTTAAAAAAGAAGGAGGCTATAGGATTCAGTATCAATTATCAAGAAATGAGAAATTTAATAAACAAAATTTTTGTAATTGAAAGGTTTTAACTAAAAAAATATAAGCTTTTCTTATGCTTTATTCCCTAACATCCTATACAGTTTAAACTGAACTAAATCAAAACCAGAACAGATTCTTTTCTAATGAAAACTGAGTATCTAAATTAGACAGTTTATCTTTTAGTGCATGTTTCTGTTCTGAATTAATTATGTCCCACATAATGTACAGTTAAAAATAAAAAAATCAAACATAAAGCTTGAAAAAGATAGCTGTTTTCTTTTTATGCTAAAAAAATCACTAACAAAGACAAAATTTCTTTATCTACAGAAACACGTAGTCAATAACAGTTGGAAATTTTATTTACACTTGTTTTGACTGAAAATATCAAAAATATCTTGCAGTGATATTTTGAAAATAAATATCAAATATAGGAAAGATCACACGTCTTGATATTTTGAAAATAAATATAAAGTGATATGAAAATATCAAAAATTTTGATATTTTGAAAATAAATATCAGATATATATCCATTGATATATATCAACAAACCCTGGTGACCTAATACGTCAGAAGTCTTCGCTAGGGTTGATGCTATGCCTTCTGAAATATTCGAAAAAAACAATGATGTAGAAGATGATTTTTAAATTTTACAGACTTTTTTATAATACTTTTAAATAATTGAATTCACTTAATGTTATCTTAAATTGAATAAACAACATTATATTTAAATTTACATACCTGTTTTCTTTCTTGTACTTACTTGTTTATATATTTTTTAAAATATGTAAATATAGCAAAACCAGGGGGAAATTTCCTGAGTGAGCGGCCAGACAATATGTCAGGCGCTACCCGCTCTAGAAATTCTCCAGGCGTTTGCCTTTATTTACAGTTTATATTTCATGGTGTGTGTTTGTCATCTAAACAGTCTTTACAAGAACAAGAAAGTTTTTTCTTGTAGTCCTTTTCACTCTTGAGATGGGTGTTGACAGATTAAATGCATATCTGGAGCTGGAGGTTGCCAGAGTTCTGGAGCTGTTGAACGAATTAGATTGGTTCAGAAAGATATCCTACCTTTCTTTTTTTTTATGGCTTTTGAACCGCTGACGAAAGCTGTAGGACAATCATCCCAAGTACTGGTATCAAAGAGAATTGAATCACCCCAAAACATTTGCGATGCAGGCTCTGAACAGCTTGCGGTTCTTCTTTCTTTAGAAATATGTTTATTTCAAATCTAAAAAATGGGAAGGTTTACATATTAATGTTTTAGTATAATGCTACAAGCAAAAATGGTTTAGCACTTTTGTAATGAAGTTCCTTATATAAAGAATTTTGATATTATAATACAATAACTCTTTATACTACTCTTATATAATATCTCTTTTAATCTATAAATTAAATCGTTTAGAGATGAAAAATTAATATTATATAGCATGACTGAATAATGTTTATGCATTGACAGGCAGCTGAACAAATTTGCAGACATATTTTAAAATGTCATATGTAATTATAACAATGAAATTTCGGCTTTCAAATTTAATATTTAGATAAGAAAATATTTCATTTTCATTAATTTTTTTTTTTTTTTTAATTTGGTAAGTTTTAATATTTATATGAAAAAGATTTGAGATAGAACTTATCAGATCAAGGGCGTAGGAACCGGGGGAGCTGTGGCTCCCCCTGGAATATTTCAGACGGGCTTGGCTCACTTGTTTGTGTGCCTTCACCCTTTTTCTCAATGTTTACAAGCTTCTCGATTTTCAGAAAAAAAGGTATCTTAAATAGGTCTACTACAAATTACCTGCCCCTATAACATATTTATAAAGAGGAGGCCTTTAAAATTGATTTGGAAGAGATTTTTAAAGAATTTGTAAGCAAAATAACAGAAAGCACTTTAATTTTTGGTAAATGGAAGTGGGAGAAGCCTTAAATTTGAATATTGTATTCGGGATTGCACATAAATTAAGTTTCTATGAATCAAGTATATCTATTAAAAATTATTTTAACTGGATTAAAGAGTTGGTGATCTTTAGATATGCTTCTATTTTATACTTCTGTTTGTAAAGCGTGCAACACTATGAAGGAACCCTGCAAAATGAACGAAATGAGCCGCGCCATTAGCTTTCCGCAATATGCCCCGGCTCCCCCTGTTTGTACAAAGTTCCTACGCCACTGTATCAGATTTAAAATTTGAAAGAAAAAAAAAACAAAAAAAAACAGTTATTGTGTACAATTTATGTTTCTCATACCGTTATTTACTAATGTTAGTATCACAAATATATAGTACATGAACTTTTCAATTTTAGCATCCCAGCACCTCTATATCTTTTTCAATCAATCGCTGCTTACATGTACTGTCTTGAAATATTTATATAAGGATTTTAATTTACTAAAAGGGCAAGCAAGAAACTACAATCAGATATCCCAATTTAAAACTTCAACTGAATTAAAAATCACACTCGTAAAACAGAAATTTTATTTGCAATACCCTTTTTTCAGGTCGTGTATCAAAATCCTGTCAAGCCTGATTTTCACATTAAAAAAATTATAAACAAGTGGCATATTATTAATTTTTAATGTGAAAATTAAACTAATAAAGCAACATATAAAATATATTTAGTTTTCTTACCTCGTGGGGAAAAAATTTTAGGCTGAAAATGCTTGCCGCAAACGTCCATGCGTTTTCATACTTTCTTGCCGATTTTCAACACTCGAATCCTATCTTCACGAAGGTGTATATTAATAATCCTTTAGAGTGGATAATTGGCTCTTGTATGATCAAATAAACGAGTATTAGATTTGGAAACACTGCAGCAAACATTATCCATTGTAAATGTAAATTATACACACACAAAGAAAAGAGTTTTTAGCGTTGAAAACATACACGTTTTCAATGTCGTTCAAATAGGCTTGCAAAATGTTTGCCGACTCAGAGATAGTTCTTGGCGATTTCACCAGAGGGCGTATTCAAATGCTGGAATCGCGAATTGGCGATAAACACACTATAATTTCTAGGGACGATAGATGCAGCAGACATGTTGTTCTTCAATCCTTCTCTAAGGGATGAATGGATTCTTAATCGAAAAAATCCACAGTATTTATATCTTCATACCTATTAACTACAAATAAACAACATCGAAACCTTTCTTTTTAAATATAAATATTCAAATCACATTTCGGAATAGTTTTATACTAATTTAAATTTAGTTTTTGGATAAATATTCCTTTTAAGCTAAAATATCAAGACAGGATATGTTAAATTCATTCGAAAAACTTCGCTCTAACGAAAATACAACAAACAACACAGAAGAAAGAATATCAATGCACAATATAAATAAGTATTGTATTCAGTAGACTAGTAGACCAGTGGTGTCTAGTCGTAAAAAACACAGAGGGTATATACTCTAAGCAGAGGGTATATGCTCAGGGCAGAGCGTATACCCTAGAGTGAATTTACTATAGCTTTCTTGAGAAACAGAGGGTATAAGGTGTTTCTTTAAAAAATCCAGAAGGTATATGGCGTATACCCCCGTATACCCTGCACTACATAACTGTAGTAGACGTTACAGACTGGGAAGCTCTTTATAAAAGCAACAAATCATTACAGTGAATGATTTCTTCGACCTTGTCTTTTCCCCAACTTGACGAGAAACAACAAGTGGGTAGGTGTGATCACAGATCGCACAGAGGGTTTCATTTAATATTCCCTTCAAATCACTTTATTCTTTGATTAGTAAAGCCAAATTGATAATTTATAATTATTAAATCCTTAAAAGCCGCACATAAAACGGTAAAGTTTTTTTTTTACTTTGTGCACCTCCCCCCCCCCCTCCCGAAATTTCTCGCGCCATTATTTTTAAAACTTTTTATTATGTGTTATAAACTATCTTAAAGTTTCAAACAGATCGCCTCATTAGATTTTCTAATTTAAATAAAATTGTGGTCTGTCAGTTCCACATTCTACCACCAGGGAGCGCACTGTATTAACAAAAGTGTATCTGAACGAAACTTCTAGCGGTCTTAAACACCAATTTAAGATTTTTACTGAAATTACTATTCTAAAATAGTGACATCAACACTTATGAAAATTTTTATATCGAATAAGTAATATTTATCTCATCACGCCATCAAAAAATCACACGCAAAACGGTAGAGAATGCTACAGTTTAAAAATGGTCTTAAGCAGGAATTTAAGATATTTTCTGAAATTACTATTCGAAAACAGTGGTATCAACATTATGAAATTTTTATATTGAATAAGTAAAATTTATGTTGTATTTTTAAAAATGTGACGCCGTTCTGAACAATCCTTTAAAAGAGTTCGGAAAAATTGCTTAAAATACACAAGTTAGAGACCGGAGGGATAAATATAAGACTTTAGAAAATTTTTATGATCTGTCGTATGATCGCAAGTTTTCAGCTATAAGTATGCAAAATTTCAAGTCTCCAACTTAATTAGGAGCTGAGATAGAAAAACTGCTTAAAATACGCAAGTTAGAGACCAAAGGGCTAAATATAAGACTTTTTAAAATTTTTATGATATGTCGTGTGATCGCAAATGTTCAGCTATAAGTATGCAAAATTTCAAGTTATACGCAAGTTAGAGACCGGAGGGCTAAATATAAGACTTTTTAAAATTTTTATGATATGTCGTGTGATCGCAAATGTTCAGCTATAAGTATTCAAAATTTAAAGTCTCTAACTTAATTAGGGGCTCAGTTAGAAAAAAAAATGCTAAATTACGCAAGTTAGAGCCCAAAGGGGTAAATATAGGACTTTTTCAAAATTTTATGATTTGTCGTTTGATGTGAGGTATTCGGCTATAAGTATCCAAAATTTCAAGTCTCCAACATACATAGTTTCTGAGAACGGGCTCTGTGACAGACAGAGGAGTGAGACGAATAGGGTTTCGACAGATGAAAGAAACCCTAAAAAGACATCTATTCTATATTAATTACTATGTTATCAGAAAATCGTTACAATTTTAAAATTGAAAAAAAAAACGAAGTAGTAAATGAGATAATGTCTTTTTATTTCCCTTAATCTTCTTCTGAAGTTTCTTCGTATATGTCATATAGCCCCATCTATGATCCTTAATTGATAACATAAAGAAATAAATGTTCGGATTACACACGTTTCCGAATTGGATATGACCGGGATAAGATGTTATACTGTATTATTATGTAGATTTTTTTTTATGTATTTTCGGATATTAAGAAAGATTATGATAAAAAGGCTACTTCACTCATTCGAAAAATAACCACTGACTAATATTAATCCTATGGGAGAAATCTTTAAAATATCTCGTTTGTATTTCAATATTTCTAAATGATTTTTTTTTTCTTTTTTTTTTTGCGCTGTATAAGCTGAAGTTGATCTAAAGGAGTTTATCTACATCAAAAGCTTTTTTTTTTGGTTTCAATACTTAAAAAAATGGAAAAGCGGAACCATTATAAAATCACTCCTGCGTCTGTCTGTCACAGTCATTTTACTCTTAAACTATGGATCATGGAAAGTTCAAATTGGCTGAAGTAATAAAGACTACCGACCCCCATATTTATAGATTACTAGGACTTCCCTCAGAGGGATTAGTCTGAGCGATATTACTGAGAACATAGATTTAATAATAACATGTGGAAGCAAAGAAAATGAGATGTTATCTTTAATTGTCCATATACTGCGAAAAATTGAAATGATGAAAATAAACAAATTGTAGAATTACAAAATCTTATATATAAATTCGTATACACTGTTTAAAAAAATGGGAAATCAAACCATTCAAGACAGCCATGCATGGATATAAAATTGAAAGTACGCAATATATTAAAAGTAAAATAGAAAATGAAACACTAATTTACTTATATCGGAATTTTAACTGTATAAAATGATGTCAAGAGCATAATCAGACGCTCCGCACCAATTTGAGTAACTTTAAATGACAAATATATGATGTTTAAAAAGAATGGACTATACTTTATATGTTGTGTGCTCCCCCGGAATAGTTAATATTGTACAATATCTGTTTTCCACGGATGCAATGAGGTTGTCGATAACATTTAAGGAATTCTCTTCTCAAAATCTACTATAATATCAAAGTACCGAATACATCAAAAGTGGCATGCAATGCTTCATTAGAGCGTGTTTTAGATATGCTCGATCGGATTTAAATGATGAGTGTATGCTCGCCACTACATACGCTGTATTGTTTTGTTTTCAAACATATTCTGCACAAGTTGAGCTGTATTTAGCATGTATTAAATAAAAGAAATCGGCAATGATTACAACATAAAGTATGACACAAGATCTGAATATATCGTCTGCATAACTTTTGAGCTGCCAAAGTGTCATTTGAAGTAATTTACAAATCCATACATATTTATTCAGCAAATCATGCAAGCTAACATACGCCAATATGAACCGATTACAAAATTTCACCAGAATAAGTTAATATATAAAAAATCTACTAATGATAATTGAGAATATGACCTTATGATAAAATGTCTAGAAAAATGAATCGGATAAAAAATTCATATCACATTTAAAACGGCACTTCCCTCTGTTAGTGGCCTTGGCGAGAGAGAGAAAAGCCTAGAGAAGGAACACTTTAACAAGTACTTTCGGGCAACCTACTCACTGTTTCATACAGGTCTTTATTCAATATTTACACAATTTAATTAATGCTAGGTGGGTATCTATCAGTTTTTTTGCATTTAAATCGCATGTTTTGCGGGGGAAATGCAGCATTATGAAATATTTAAAGTTGCTGTACCTAATAATACCAAATTAATGGTAATTGAGATCGTTTTCTGTTAATTTCATCTTTTTTAAATTTTAAATTTTTTAGAAACCATTCATAGAGACAATTGTATATTTTAAAACTAACCCGAAGCAAAATTTTAAGATTTTGGGCTCAGCAGTAACAGAGAAATAGAAAATTTTTGAAAGATTTTTGTTTCTGCACTGTTTTATATAGCGACATTTTTAGAAATAGTTCTATTGCGAGAATTTACGTCATGATAAATAAAGCCATGTCAATTTTCATGTTTATATTCCTAACAGTTCCATGTTCTTCGTTACTTAGATCATCTTTAGATCTTTTTCCGATTTGTTTAGTCTTTCTATATTTTAGAATTCGTTCTACAACGAGCATTTACATCTTATTAATTACTACCATGCCAAAGGTCTAGTTTCTAACCCCAACAGTATCCCAAAAATTTCAGTATTCCAAATAAATCATAGTTTAGAACCTTTCTAGAAATTTTTACGTTTATCCGTCAAATTGAACCTTTTAGAAAGCGTTCATTACGAGTATTTACATCTTAAAAGTAACTACCGCACCAAATTTAAAGTTTCTAACCCAATCAATATCGCAGAAATCACAATTTTAGAACTTTTTTGCTCCTGCAGCGATGTAGGTTCTTGCACTGACATAAAATAGTCATTTTTTCGGAGCAGAGATGGCCACCAACATTTTTTTAAGTTGGCTATGTAGTTTCAGAGATAACACTTCACAAACGTACAAGCATTAATAATATTATATACTTTATAATACAGGGTGTCCGAGAAAGATCCGTACAACTTCAAAAATTTATTGAAAAAGAAACAGTAGGGTAACAGCGAAACTAATTAGGACATTAGATAGAATAACTCAAAAAGTTTTTTTCTGCAGTATGTTTCTGACCATAGATGGCGCTACATGTCATGCAAAGGAATATTAAAGCATTTTTGTTATTTCAATGGCGGATCGCGTGAAGAAAGCTCAATGTGTTGCGTGGTTTATCGAAACAAAATCCGATACGCAAACACAACGGAATTATCGAACGACGTATGGGGAATCGCCACCATCTCGGTCAAGCATTCGTGAGTGGTATCACACAGTTATGACAACGGGTAGTGTGGAACATAAAAAAGGATATGGTCGCCCTAGAACTAGCGAAGAAAGTGTGGAACGAATACGTGAAACATTTCGTAGGAGCCCTACAAAATCAGTTCGACAAGCATCCCGTGAGCTACAAATGCTAAGATCCACTGTACACGATGTGCTTCATAAACGATTGCGACTTACAGCCTACAAAGTTCAGATTCTGCATGCGTTACAACCGGATGATTATGCGAAGCGTTATGGATTTGCAGTTGGCATGCTGCATCGTTTGGATGCCGATGAACATTTTCTGAAACGAATACTGTTTTCCGATGAATCAACGTTTCATGTGTCCGGAATGGGCAATAAACATAACGTTCGATTTTGGGGCTCCGAACAGCCACATGCCGTACGTGAACTCCAACGGAGCAGTGAAAAGATGAACGTGTGGTGCGGATTGCTTCACGATCGCATCCTTGGACCTTTTTTTTTCTCAGAAACGATTGTGACCTCAAGTACCTACTTAGATATGCTTGAGATTTATGCATTCCCACAACTGCAAGACCTTCAACCGAATGTCCTTTTCCAACAAGACGGTGCGCCTCCTCATTGGGGATTGACAGTTCGTGAGTCGCTGAATAATTTTTTTCCACAGCTTTGGATTGGCAGGGATGGTCCCATTGCATGGCCACCCCGGTCTCCTGACCTAACACCACTGGATTTTTTCTTTTGGGGTTATGTTAAAGATACTGTATACCGAACGCAAGTTAACAGTCTCGAAGAATTAAAGCAAAACATCCAAACAGCTGTAGCTACTGTTGATGTTAGCATGCTGAAACGGTCTTGGATGGAATTGGAATATCGTCTTGATATTGTTCGTGCTACGAAAGGGTCTCATGTAGAAATTTCCTAAGGTAATAACTTAAGTTATAAAAAAAAAACTTTTTGAGTTATTCTATCTAATGTACTAATTAGTTGCGCTGTAACCCTATTGTTTCTTTTTAAATAAATTTTTGAAGTTGTACGGATCTTTCTTGGACACCCTGTATTATAACGCTTTATAATATTAGCATTAAATGTACAGATACAAAAGCCATTTATCTGTTACAAACTAAAGTACCGGCGTTGCCCAGAATTTGAAGGATGTTTGTTCTGAAAAATCAATTTCAAAATTTAACATACAACACAAAACAAACATTAAAAAAAGCAGTCGAAATGTTGTTGAATGAATCATATGAAAACGCTACATAAAAATGTATAAATGTATATAACAGACGCAAAAGAATACAGCTATAAATGAACTTATTTCAATTTATAATTGGAGCAATAATGTTAAAATACGCCAATATTTCCCTAATCGGTTTTTTATCATGCTTCAATACATTTTCCACACTCATATGACGTTATACTATATCCACCATGCCCTTTATATTTCCAATATGACGTAATATTTTCCTCTTTCACGTGGTAACCTTGAAATAGAAAGTTATGAAGTTATATTCACTTTCATTTAAATTCGTCAAACCATTTATTTCTTTTTCATATTTCACGTGAATATCTTGCAATAGAAAAGTTATGACGTAATATTCACCTTTTTTTTTAATTCGGCAAACTATTTATTTCCTTTTCATTTTTCACGTGGAAATCTTGCAGTAGAAAATTAATTGTTGTAGTAATAATTTTATTGTGTTTTTTAATTGTTGGCAACTGCTATAACGAAAAATGTTTAAATTTGATAAGAAATTGCTGTTAAATTGGTGGTTTTTTATTAATTAAAAATTAACTATAAGTTATTTCGATTCCGGATTACTTTAGTTGTCTCGGCCATGTTTTAATACACATGTACGTATCTCTTCACAATTTTGGCTTCCAAATTGTGATTTTTTTTTATAGAATTACAAACAGACAGATAGACAAGTTTTCATTTTTATATATCTCTCTATTCTATAAAAAGTAACTAACGCTGTCACCGCCGCCGCCGCGGTTTTGAATTTTTTGTGACCGGAGGTCTTTCTTCGTTAATATTAAGAAAACTATTGCATACAAATATATGAAAATCAGTGGTATTATAGCGAAATGTTTGATCAACACACTAATGCATACAGTTTTCAAATCGAAGAATTATTTTAAGAAATATTTAATGCTAAAGTTGGACAAAATCGTTCAATTAAAAAAAAAATTATAAGAGCAAAAGCACCCAATGGCTATGTAGTTTCAGAGATAACACCTCACAAATGTACAAGCATTAATAATATTATATACTTTATAATATTATAACGCTTTATAATATTAGCATTAGATGTACAGATACAAAAGCCAGTTATCTGTTACAAACTAAAGTACCGGCGTTGCCCAGAATTTGAAGGATGTTTGTTCTGAAAAATCAATTTCAAAATTTAACATACAACACAAAACAAACATTAAAAAAAGCAGTCGAAATGTTGTTGAATGAATCATATGAAAACGCTACATAAAAATGTATAAATGTATATAACAGACGCAAAAGAATACAGCTATAAATGAACTTATTTCAATTTATAATTGGAGCAATAATGTTAAAATACGCCAATATTTCCCTAATCGTGTTTTTATCATGCTTCAATACATTTTCCACACTCATATGACGTTATACTATATCCACCATGCCCTTTATATTTCCAATATGACGTAATATTTTCCTCTTTCACGTGGTAACCTTGAAATAGAAAGTTATGAAGTTATATTCACTTTCATTTAAATTCGTCAAACCATTTATTTCTTTTTCATATTTCACGTGAATATCTTGCAATAGAAAAGTTATGACGTAATATTCACCCTTTTTTTTAATTCGGCAAACTATTTATTTCATTTTCATTTTTCACGTGGAAATCTTGCAGTAGAAAATTAATTTTTGTAGTAATAATTTATGGTGTTTTTTAATTGTTGGCAACTGCTATAACGAAAAATGTTTAAATTTGATAAGAAATTGCTGTTAAATTGGTGGTTTTTTATTAATTAAAAATTAACTATAAGTTATTTCGATTCCGGATTACTTTAGTTGTCTCGGCCATGTTTTAATACACATGTACGTATCTCTTCACAATTTGGAATGGGAATTTAATAATTTTTAGATCATTTTGTTCAATAGAAGATCCCGGTCTGCAGATTTCATTAATTTTTTTTTTATTTGACTCATTTTTTGAGGTTTTATTTCTATTTTAAATTCAAATATTCAGCATTTTGACAGATATTTTTTACATATTTTAGAAAATGGTATTAATTTAAACTGTTGCCAACTGTATAAACAGCGCAAACAATAATGTTTGTTTCAAATAAAAAAAAATATTTACACGTTACTATTATAAACAGAAAAAAACCTTCAAATTAGAATTAAATAATTAGGTATAACAGCAGGCATTTATTGGAAATTACGTCAAAAAAATTATATTTACATGTGAATTTTAAAAGAGAAATGATATTGTAAAATAAATTCATTATCATGCGTTAAAAATCTGAAATGGAACAAATTACGTCACATAACACTTATTATGCAAAATGAAAAAAAAATAGTATTGCAAATCAGTTTAAATTTAAAAATTGCGCGAGACAAAATATTAGAGGTTAAATATTAGATTTTTTCCAAAATTTTATTATTTGTCATTTGATGTCAGGTGTTCAGCTATAAGTATGCAAATTTTTTATGTTTCCAACATAATTAGGGGCTGAGTTAGAAAAATTGCTTTAAATACACAAGTTAGAGCCCAGAGGGTTAAATATTGGACTTTTTCAAAATTTTATTATTTGCTGTTTGATATGAGGTGTTCAGCTATAAGTATGCAAAATGTCATGTCTCCAACTTAATTAGGGGCTGAGTTAGAAAAGTTGCTTAAAATACACAAGTTAGAGCCCAGAGGGTTAAATAATAGACTTTTTCAAAATTTTATTGTTTGTCGTTTGATGTGAGGTGTTCAGCTATAAGTATGCAAAATGTCATGTCTTCAACTTAATTAGGGGCTGAGTTAGAAAAATTGCTTAAAATACAGAAGTTAGAGACCGGAGGGTTAAATATGACTTTTTCAAAATTTTATGATTTATCGTGTTATTGCAAGTGTTCAGCTATAAGTATGCAAGCTTTCATGTCTCCAACTTAATTAGGGGCTGAGTTAGAAAAATTGCTTTAAATACACAAGTTAGAGCCCAAAGGGTTAAATATTAAGCCTTTTTCAAAATATTATTATTTGTCGTTTGATGTGAGATGTTCAGCTATAAGTATGCAAAATTTCATGTCTCCAACTTAATTAAATTAGGGGCTGTGTTAGAAAAATTGCTTAAAATACACAAGTTAGAGCCCAGAGGGTTAAATATTAGACTTTTTCAAAATTTTATTATTTGCCGTTTGATGTGTGGTGTTCAGCTATAAGTATGCAAATTTTCAAGTCTCCGACATATATAGTTTCTGAGAACGGGCTCTGTGACAGACGGACAAATAGACAGACAAAGGAGCGAGACAGGTAGGGTTTCGTTAGATGAACGAAACTCTAAAAACATGTAACGGATGACTGTAACAACATCCTAAAATTACATTACCATCAGCGATCTACCAATCCCAAATTTAGTTTATATTCGTTTCATATATTCTTATTCTTTTGTGCAGCCCTGTAAAATAATTATCAATATTATATACAGTAAAACCTCTGAATAGCGGACACCCCGAGAATGCAGAATTTGTCCTCTATTTAGAGGTGACCGCTACTGAGAGTCAAACATGTACAGTTATTTAAGAGTTGGTAATCGAAAAAATGCCCGCTAAATAGAGGTATCGGCTAATCGGGTGTGTCCGCTATGGAGGTTTTACCAGTAAAACTTCTGAATAGCGAACACCTCTTGAGGGCAGAATTTGTCCTCTATTTGGAGGTGTCCGCTACTGAGAGTAAAAAATGTACAGTTATTTAAGGGTTGGTAATCGAAAAAATGCCCGCTAAATAGAGGTGTCCACTAATCGGGTGAGTCCGTTATGGAGGTTTTACTGCATAATAATATAATCCTTTACAAGAAAATTGCATGCTGTATGATAGACAGATAGACATCCAGAGAAAGATAACCTCCCGGATCAATAAACACTCATGTCTTTTGTTTTAATCATCCACAATTGTATGTCATACAACATGCCAGATTTTATACAACAGGCTAAAAACGGTCACCGTGGTACGGAATACTGTATTATTATTTGTTTGCCCACCAAAATTGGTTGCCACGGGTTGTTGTAAGGTTTGTGATCACGTGGTTGAAACTGATCTATTCAATATTACTGCGTGCGTATTTTTTTTTTTTTTTTTATTTGCTTCATGTGTTCAAACCAGAATCTACGAAAACATCAACCGGTGAAAGTGACGCACACCAAATTTCTGTGACGTATGCAGATAAATTGTGCTTTTTTAAGAGTTTTTTCTATATAATTTTTAAACGGTTTGGAATTTATTTTTCATAGTAGGTGCATTCAGTAGGCGACCCTCATAGGTACCTTCTGGTGTAATCAGAAACGAAATCCGACAAATATTTTTTGAGTTATGCTTGACGAAAGGTTTTTATTAGGCTTTTTTTTTAGTAGGAGATGGCGTTAATATCCATCGTAGTAGTAAAGTGTCCGGACAGTAATATTTCGCTGAGTATTATCCTTCGCTTCGCTCAGACAATTAACCACTCACAAATATTCTTCTTACCTTCATCCTACTTCTCCTGAAATTCTTCCATATAGGGTAGACCGACCAGTAAGTGAACAGCCCCCGGTGAATGAACAATTTTTATATATTTTAATAGAATAAGGTTTGAAAACCTTCCTATTGGATGGGGTTACAACAGTGCCTTAATTCTATTCAGTAGGAAACTGTCGCAATCCTGATTTGTTACTGAAGTCACATTACTTTACTTTTAGAACATGTTTTATTTTTCATGTCTGAGAAACACATTGTTTCTGTACTGAAATAATAAAGCAAGTGCTATGTCATTTCATATGTTTGATAAGAATTTACTGTTTCTATTTTTATTATGCACTAATTTTATTGTACAGTCGTGGAAAAAAAAAGTAAACACCCCCTACTAACTCCTCAACAAATCATCGTAGAAGAAAGTTACTGGTAACGAACGATTGGAAATAAAGTCTACTTTTAAATGATGTATATAAAATTTTCTTAGAGGGTCATCTACATATTAAAACGAATCCAAACTTCATTTTTTTCAATAGCAATACCCAATTTTAACGAGATATTTCAAATCTTCGGTTCAAACTATGCCTAGACACCAAATTTCAAGTCATTTGAATGATAAGTTTTTGAATTATAAACATTCAAATTTGAGTGCTTCTAATGTTAAATTACATTTTCACATTTTTATTTATATCTCCCGAAATTATGCTCCTAATGTGCTAATTTTTTTTGTAGTAATAATACTAATATACCCAAACTAGATAAGCTGAATATATAAGCTGAATTTGCAATTTTTATAATTTTATGATATGAATTATGAATTATTAAATTAATATTCGAAAAAATTATGAATTGCAACCTACAATTTTTTTGATGGA
This sequence comes from Maratus speciosus, assembly GCA_963932465.1. NCBI lineage: Eukaryota > Metazoa > Arthropoda > Arachnida > Araneae > Salticidae > Maratus > Maratus speciosus. Next base: position 86,953,367 of record OZ010794.1, read on the forward strand.
TTTAGATTTATTAAGTCCTGCTTTATGGAAATTCAAAAATTTCACATTTTTCATCCAAGTAGTTTTCAAATTATGCTTAAAAAACGGCAAAATGATGGTTTAAGGGGCCGTCTATGATGGAAGTGAGTAGACATTTTGAAATGTATTCTGCTGTACTGTAATCTAACACGCTTCATTGACTCCTTGAGTGGCGCTTAAGGTGCCTTGATCAAGGAAGGGGCTCTCTCTGTGAACAATCCAGTACGGAACTTCAATTTGGATACAGCCCTTAAAATACGCTCGTTTTAAAATAATTAATTTCTCGGAAACTTATGGTACAAATTGCATAAAAATTCGTTTTTAGGCTAATTGAAGGATGTAGAGTTCATTTATGCTGTCAGAATTGGGTACTGCTATTGAAAAAAACAAAGTTATGGTTCGTTTTAATATGTAGATGGCCCCCTAAGCAAATTTTATATACATCATTTAAAAGTAGACTTTATTTCCAATCGTTCGGTACCAGTAACTTTCTTTTACGATAATTTGTTAAGGAGTTAGTAGGGGTGTTTACTTTTTTTTCCCACGACTGTACATACATTAAATAAATATATACATTATAGCGATTTTTCTAATTGTTTTAACCATTGTAAAATTTGAGAATAATAGATGTTTAATAACTGGTTAGGTAAATGTTAAAAATCCAATGAATGAACAGCTGTTCATTCACTGGAAGGAATACATTAGGCTACTTTACCTAGTGAATGAACTGTTTTGGGATTTATGGTTTTGTTTCTTCTTTAGTACCTATATTTTGAATTAAGTGATTTTTCAAGAATGGCAACAAATGAAAAGTTAACAGATATAAAAACGTAACAAAAGAACATATATACACACATTTTTAAAGGTAATAATTATTGATGACTTTCAAATCTAACTTTTTTTATGTTTTTACATGATTGATAGATATATTTTCACTGATGACCAAGAAGATTCCTCAAAAAAGAAATATGGGAGGTTCGAGTACTCTACAGAGGACCTTGAAAATACTGTACAAGCTATGAGGCTCAGGTCAGCTCAGTTTAAAGAAGGCATCTTTTCATTTTAATATTCCAAAAGCAACGTTGTCTATGAAACTGCGAGGAAAAACAATTGAAAGTAAGCGTATGGGACATTACCTGTGTTGTCCTTTGAAGAAGAAAAACTCCTTGAACATTGGATAGTTGGAAATAGAAAATTGTATTTACAATGCATAAGGATGAAGTAAAAGGTGGTTTACAATGTGATGAAACAAACAAGAAGGTAAAATCCGATTTATTGACAAACATCCAAGGGAGAAATTTATGGCTCTTTTTTTAAAATAGCATCCAAGGTTGGAAATATGAAGTAAGCACCATGACAACATGTGGAACACAGGTCCACATGTGGTGGAATTGGAAGTGGCCTGCAGTACAGTATAGGATCTGGTATTTTAAGGATCATATGAAAGGCATAATAAAAACACCCAAACTTATTTCTGAAACATGCTCCTGTTCGTCTGGAGTTATTACTGAAATATAGTTCAGGGCCATCAGTTTCAGGAAATAGAATTAGTTTTTTCTTTTTTTTAATCTGCAATTTATGATTAATTTCACAACTAAAAAGTGACAATTTTTCAAGTTAATTATCGTTTTGGGTTTAAAAATGAACCGTAATTCAGGAAAAACATGTTATAAGTTATTTGTACATGTTGTAAATGAATTATTATTATGAAATTTAAGTTGTTTTAAATTGCTGCCTGTTTATTCATTGGAAAATTTTGTGTTCATTCACTGGTAACAACTGTTCATTTACTTGGTTTTTGTATCGATTTCTATTAAGACACTTCCAGCATCCCAAACAAGTAAAATGTAAAATTCTTTTTATGTTTTATCATTTGTAAACCAACAAATGTATTTGTACTGTCAAACTCCAATAGGTACTGTTTATTAAAATATAATGAATCATATTCTTTTTAAATGTGCTTAAGTGTTCATTTACTGGTCGGTCTACCCTACGTGTGATGATCTATGATCTTTAATTGAAAACAAAGACGAATAAACATATTGAAATGTCTGGATTACAGAGTTTCCAAACTATTAGAGATGTCCGGATTAAAGGTGTTATACTGCTTTATTACGCAGATTTTCTTATGCGTCTTCATACATACAGGAAGATTATGATAAAGAGGCTACTTCACGCATGCTACCAGTTCACTAATATTAATCCTACGAAAGAAATCTTTTAAAATCTCTCGTTTGCATTTTAATTTTTCTAAATGATTTTTTCTTTTTGGCACTGTATATGCTGCAGTCGATCTCTACAAAGTCATTTTTTTTTTACTTTTTGATTTTGTTTGAAGGTTGTTTTTATGAGGATACTTTCACATTCAGAACTAAGTTTAGAAAGTAAAAGTATCCTCATAAAAAAACTTTTTAACAAAATTGAAAAAGCATAAAACAACCGATGTAGAGATCAACCCCAGCTATCCTGTGAAAAAAATACTTGGAATAAAAGCAAAAAAGAAAGTAACTCGTAATTACCACATTGTCTTCGATTCAAACAAATAGAAAAAAAAAAGGAAACACACCTTTTAACTTGATCAACAACAATTTTTATTTTTTAATTCCAATATAATTTAAATCCAAAACAATTTAAATTTCCTTAAAAAAAAAGTATATTGTATGTACAAACAATCGATCTACTCAGAAATCATAAAAGTAAAAAATACAATATTAATAACACATTTTAAAAAGAATTCATACATCAATTAAGAACAAACTTCAGTTGCTAGGATTTGAAACTTTTCTTTTTCGCAAGTACAGGCAAAATGGAAAAAACAAAAGTCATTTTTCAAAGGAGAGTACAGATCAAACATTTCATAACACAATCGCAGCTTTTATTTAACATGCGAAATCATCCTTTTAAAATTTAAAAACAAATTTTACAGCCTGGTAACACCTACAATGGGGAACAAGAGAGTGGCAGATTACAAAATTCAATTATTCTTTCTTCACAAAATTTTACCTTGTTTACATTGAAGAATATTTTCCTAAAAGAATATGCTGAAGTAACAAATGACATATTGCATTTTCCATTGGTGTGCATGACACAGGAAAATTAAGAGAATTTCTTTTTTTCAAAATATTTTTTTTGTACATGCTTGTCACGATTTCTTCACCCTATTTAAATCTTAGTCTTTAAAACAGATACACTTAATGGAACCCTTACGAATGTAAATGAAAACCCCTCTGAGATATTGATTTTCTGATGAATATAGACAAAGGTAGGATGGCAACAGATTGCCCTCAAAGCATTCAGCATCAAACACAGATAAATTTTTTAAATCGATTGAGATATAATCATTATATAGTTAACGACATTGAGCACTGCATTTTGTGTCAATTATTTTTTTTTTTAACTAATCAATGCCCTTTTTGTTAACCCTTTATGTCCCAAATTATGAAATCTTGAATATTTCATCTTCTATAGAATTTTTCGTGATTTTTTGAAACTACATTAGAAGATTGTCACAATCATTTAATAAATTTTAGAGGGGATTTTGCCAATCGAAATTAAAGTTTGAATTTATAGGGATTTTGTGGCATATTTATAACTCCACACAAATCTTTTTTTTTTTTTTTTTTTGTATTTTGTAGAATTAGAAAATGTACAAATGCAAAAGAAATATTTCCAAACTGAAACTTTTCTCCCCCAATATTTCAATGTCAAGAAAGCTGAAAAGATACAAAGACAAAAGAAATCATGCTTCTAAAAATATTTTTGTTTTGTGTAACTAATAATGCTTTTGGAGCAAGATAAAGTAATGTATCTATAACTCCTAAACTGTATTGCTACCAATCAATGTATTAAATAAATTTTATAACAAGTTATTTTAATGATTTTTTAAAGTACCGTCGGGGCATAAAGGGGTAAACTAACACTAACAAGACTTACATTGTATCTATATTTCTAAAAAATAATGCTTAAAAGCCACCTTTTTTTCATTGGTCAGCCTGTTGTTCCCCCTAATAATAATCGTTCGGCTGAGAGTTCCTTAAAACACGTTTTTTTTTTTTTTTTTTTTTTTTTTTTTTTAAGAAACAGTGATGTAACAGGTTCAACAATTCACAACAAACCCAGTTTACAAAAAAAAGGTTAAATGCTAACCAACATTAGCATTTTAACATTCGTATAAATCACCATTCACTTTCAAAAATCTCTAACATTACCAAAAAAAAAAAACTGCTTAGAAAAATTGTAATACATTATGTACAGAGTATGTTACGCAAACACAAAAAAAGTTACATTTGGAGAGAAGGAAGAAATGGATAAGTTACAATTCCTTCCAGCAAATTTTACTTTCAGTTCATTAAAGCATAAAAACAAACAATAATCCTCCTGTTCCCCTCTTTTTGTAACGGTATACTTATGGCTGTTCATTACAATTTTGTAATAAGTAGCTTTTTAAAAAATGTTCAACTGTTCAACGACTTAATAACTTTTTCAAACTTCATTCCCATTGACCTGCAGTGACGCCTAAATGACGTACTCATAAAACTTTCTCGAACATTTGGTTCTTCTCATACTTTAAAACACCAGAATACAAAATTTAGTCAAAATCATTAGAGTCATTTTTAGGGTTCTGTACTTAAAAAGTAAAAACGGAACCATTATAAGATCACTCCTGTGTCTGTCACAGCCATTTTACTCGTAAACTATGGAATGTGGAAAGTTCAAATTCGGGGAAGTAATAAAGACCATTGACCCACATATTTTCAGATTAATAAACATTCATAAATATATTTAGTAAAAAAGTAGAGGGGCTAATTATGCTACTTGAAAAAAAAATATTTTCTTTGCATATCATTTGGGTTATCCTGTGAAAGCTATTGTAACGCTGAACTCAAAAATACATTCCTTTTAATTTTAGGTATTATATTTTCAAAGATATTGATGAAAATGTAGCGCAAAAATATGTCCCCCCCCCCCATCTAATTCCGAATCTACTCAAAACTAAAATTATGAAAAAATTAGAGGTAGTAGACGTTAATGTAAACCTTGCCGGAAAATTATAGCGATTACCCTAGGTCACATAGTTTTTGAGTAATTAGCATTTTTCTGTTATACACACATTTCGATTTACGGGCATTCAGAAAAATTGTTGAGCATCGCTGAATATACCTATCGTTGCAGAAGAATAAAAGCATTGTTGATAATGATTTTCGAAAAAAATCATCGGCAATTAGTCGAGATATTAACCCTTAAAGGTACAGTCAGTTTGGACATACACAAGGACAGGGGCGGCATACTCTATGCCTAGTTAACAACTTTTACTGATATATATGTGTAATGTAATGTCCAGTAACAGTATAAAAGCAATAAATGTCAAATTGTTAAAAACATACTAATTTAAGAGGTCTCAGTGTCTAAAAAGTGGAAAAAATGAAAAAAAGACCATTTTCAACATTTAATGTCTTAAAATGTATATGATTTTAAAACACAATTTTAATTGGGATAAAAAATTGCAAGACACAGAATTAGTATTTATAGGGGGCTCGAAACTGTTAGACATTTGTCGAACAAAAAATGGCATAACAGTTTACATGCAGGATTACAAAATAAATATTGCAACTAGAATGAAAATTTTGGTGCTTACTTATACTTCAGATTCTAATAATTTCCCTGAACTTAAATAAATTTGTATTTAAAGCATTTTTATGCAATGTTGCATTTAGCTAATACAAAATTTTGAAAATTTCAACAGTAAAATCACCTAAAAAAATTTTTTTTTGAACAATTAAAAGGAAATTTTAGGTTCAGTTTATACAGACTAACATGAAATATATGCTTTGAAAATTTCATGAAAAAATATTCAGAAGTTATTGAGGTATCCTGCGCGTTATGCCCAAAAAACGCCATTTGGAAAATAATGACTTTAAAGTTTCGGAAACGCCGCTTCAGCTATTGAGCGGGTATAATTCTAAAAGCCAAAACTTCTGTCCTAATGGGTATTTCAAGGAAACAATTATATCAAAATATTCAGAAAAGATAGGAGTTTAACATCTAAAAAAATTTTAATTTCTTAAATTTTGAAGCTTTAGGAGTCCTGCGATCACTTAATCCTTTCCGACACGGAGTAATTCTATTTATAAACTTATGAAATAATGAACTGACACCAGAATTTATAAACGAATTTATTAACGCGAACTTGCTTATTTTCACGTACATGATAAAAGGAAAATTTTAATTAAATATTCTCGGTGCCGTTTGTCTGTTTTGAATTAAAATTAGGTGGCCGTTTTTTAAGGGCATCGCCCTCGAAAGATTTAATTAGAATGAATCACATAAATACTGTGGGATTCGTGATAGTTTGCATTGATTGTATCTCTTAATACGCCTCGAGTGACTTTAAAAGTTAATTAAACACCTATTTGGAAAAATGCGGCACTGACCAAGGCGACGTTGCAACTTTGAGACCTCAATTTGAAGCGCGCTTAGCACAATGCAAAATTTAAACTTTGAACAAAGGTTTTGTTTTAGGTACACTGTAGAAATAAAGGTTATTACTACGCTGAATTTAGTTTCATGAAATGCCAAATGAAGTTTTAACTATGCACTATTTTTATTGTCAGTACCGAATTAAGTTCATCATAAACAGATTAGGATAATATTAAAAGAAGAGTTATACGAATAGCTATATTTAATATTATTTAGGTTCCACATCTCTTTGAACTTTTATGGTATACCCATTTACACTTTCCTAATATATACAGTTGTACCCAATTCTACGTTGTATAGTTTTTTACAAAGTCTTAGTATTCTTTTAGCAACTTTTTTTTTTTTAATAATACAATTACAAATTCATATATTTATTCTACGGAACCCTCTGTGCGCGAGTAATGCTCGCACTTGACCGTTTATTTAGATAAAATTCACATACACACACAAACATTTGCTCGCATTATAGCATAACAGCAGGAAAGACTGCACGTAGCTTGGTCAAAATCAGCCTTGAGTTCAACTCGGTGAAACAATACATTCTCAGCGGGTTAACAATTATATATCGATGCTGAATTCAGTGACATTATTTCATTTGACGCCAAGCACTCGTTTTGGCATTGGTAATCCTGAAATCCGATTTTCCTGCTAAATGTGGCAAGATGTTGCTAGTTTTGTGACTTTGTTTGTTGCCATTTTTCCAACAACTTTATAATTAAAGCACACATAAATTAATGTCTGAATTTATTTATTTATTAAAGGTATGTATATATATTTAGACAGAATTAAACATAATTAATACCCAACAGGAGTGAAAAATTAGATGAGGACAGGATTCGAACCTGGGTCCACAGCGTAACGTGCTGTTGCTTTACCACTAAGCTACCCTGGCCGATATCCTAGCTCGGTAGACCCAGGTTCGAAAAAGGGCCCCAGCTAATTTTTCACTCCTGTTGGGTTATTGTACTAATTGTGTTCAAGTCTATCTTAATGTGTAGATGTGTACCTTTAATAAATAAATAAATTCAGACGTTAATTTATGTGTTCTTTAATATATATTGTGGATTGATGGAATATTAAATTATACATCATATTTCCCGTCATCCTCGGCCGTGCGGTTGCCAGCTGATGATGTTCCCCAACATGGTTTACCTGTGAGAAATTACCGAGCTAGAACATCGACCAGGGTAGCTTAGTGGAAAAGCAACAGCATTGTACGGTGTGGACCCAGGTTCGAATCCTTTTCCCGGCTGATTTTTCACTCCTGTTGGGTTATTGTATTAAAGTCTGTCTTAATATATATATGTACCTTTAACTTAACCCTTTGAGGGGCAAGCAATTGCGTTCGTGAAATGCTGAATTTGCACCGGAAAATATGAAAAATTTTATTTCTGAATAAGAAAAAGTAATTTTTCAACTATTTCCCCTCAAAGTTATAAAAATAAAACTTAGTTAAAATTTCTGGTGCAAATCTTAATTAAACTTAAGTGGGATATAATATATCCCACCGCCTCTCAATGGGTTAATAACTGTTCCCATTAAAATGTATTGACCAAAATGACCCACTCAACCAGTTTTCTCAAACATGTCATCTAGCCCAATTATCTTCTCGTACCTCAAAATGGTAGGATATGAAATTTAATCAAAATCATTAGAGCCATTTTCCAATTGAAATGTAATGATCCACTCATTAAATTTTGTTGAACATGTGACCTAGCCCAACGGTCCTTACCCCAAAACGGTGGGATACAAAATTTAGTCAAAATCATTAGAGCCGTTTTTTAAATAAAATTCGCAAACACACACGATTTGTTCTAAATGATGATAGGGGACAATATTGCCATGCCAGAAAAAATTCTGAATTCAATGATATAGGGGGCAAATAGGAAGCAAATAACGGTTTCAGAAACAAAGTGCACTGTTGATTATCATATAAAACCTTTATTTATGATTCGAGTAAACATGCGAAATAAATACTGAATAAATTATTTATATATTTAAAAAATACATAGCTCATAATGGGTGCAAAGAATGCATGATAATCAGATGTGTTTTATTTACATCCTTTGGAATTTTTTTAAGAAGAAAATTTAACAAATAGGTAATATTTTTTTTTGCACACTTCTGATATTTTTTTTTTTCAAAAACATTACTCCCATAAAGCCTTTCCTATAGCAAAAGATATAGAGGTACAATTTATCCTATCAGGTCAGAATAAAATTTACTTATGTTGGGAAAATTACTTTATAGTGAAAAAAAAAATTAAAGATCAAAGATTACATAAAAGTTTACTGTAACCTAATGAACATGTCAAGAGTTATTTGCTTATTATCAAAAACACAATACGCCATGCAAGAATTTTTGAGGATTTAGAACAAAGAGCATTTTTTTTAATTACTAAACGCTAAAACACAAGAGATGCCGTAATAGTAAATGCAATGACATATGCAGGGTTCATACTCAATTTTGACAATAAAAATATAAGACATTTTCAGGAGGTGTCTATTTGGTATGAGACAACCAATGCTTTCTTAGATAACTATTCTGAGAAAATCGTTTGAAACATATTTCACAAGCAAAAGGTTTTCCTGTTTCAGTATGAATCAAGAGATGGCTTCTTAGATTGCTCTTATCAGAAAATGCTTTGGAACATATTTCACAAACAAAAGGTTTTTCACCTGTATGTATCAAAAGATGCTTTCTCAAATTACTGTTAAGAGTAAAACCTTTGGAGCATATTTCACAAACAAAGGGTTTTTCACCTGTATGAATGTTTCTTATATGTTTCATTAGATAGGTATTCTGATTAAATCCTTTGGAACATATTTGACAAACAAAGGGTTTTTCTCCTGTATGGGTCAAGATGTGGCTTGTTAGGTTGCTCTTATGAGAAAATGCTTTGGAACATATTTCACAAACAAAGGGTTTCGCTCCAGTGTGAGTCAAGAGGTGTTTTCTTAGATTACTACTCGTAGAAATTTTTTTGAAACATACTTCACAAAAAAAAGGTTTTTCTTCTTTATCAGTGGAAGAATGCTCTTCTTTATCATCATTTTCAGGAACAAACTGCTGTTCTCTAGAGGAAGAATTTTCTTGTGTAATGGATGACATTTTCTTAAATGAAAAAGTATTCTTTCAGATGATAACAGAAATGTCTTCACAGTATCAGTATGAAGAGATTGTTGTCATTTTCGTCCAAAGAAATGACTTATTGAACTTGAGCAAAACAGTTTTATCTACCTTTCAATCTAAAAACAGAAAGAAAAATAATAAACAACCAACTGTTTAATAAATTGCAATAAATTTTAACTATCAATTAAATAGCCGATTTAACATTTTCATTTTCTTAAACAGTACAAAATTTATCCATTAAATTATTACATTAATATAGTCTTAGGTATAACTTAACTTGGGTATAGATCCCGATATGTATGTGTATATATAAGAAGAAATATTGATCCTGTTCCAACTACATTTTTCTCTGGAGTTTGTGATAAGGGCTATATACAGGGTGAATCTAGTCTCTTGGGCAAAACTTTAAGGGGTGATAGTACACATTAAGACAAACAATATTAAATGTGAAACTAAGGGTCTCAAATGCCTTCCGAAGGAGATAGGCACCACTAAAATTTGGTGTCCAAAATTTCAAATGATTATAAAACATGGAAAAATTGGTCGATTCGTTTGCGGTTTTCGCAAAAACTATTCTTTATGTCAGTATTTTCTTGAAAATAAATTTTAAAGATAAAGTTCAAAAAATGCTGATAGGGGCGCTTTAGACTTTGGAGTAATGAATAATTATTTTATTACCGTTATTTTTTGTATCTCATTTAAATGCTTTCAAAAGCTTAGACTTAGACTTAAATTTTGAGCTCTAAATCTGAACCATTGGGAGTGGTTAAGCAGCGCAAACTTAATTGTGTTCAGGAGTTGAAATTTAACCCCCCCACCCTTAACACAGTTCAGTTTGCGCTACTTAACCATTCCCAATGATTTGATTTTGAGTTCAAAATTTAAGGTTAAGTCTAGGCTTTTGAAAGCATTTAATGAGATACAAAAAATAACACTAAAAAATAGTTGTTCATAACTCCAAAGTTCAAAGCGCCCTCTATCGGCATTTTTTGAACTTTCTTTAAAATTTATTTTCAAGAAAATACAACATAAAGAATAGCGAAAATGCAAACGAATTGACCAACTTTTCCGTTTTCGAAATTTTGGACCCTAAACTTTAATGGTACCTATCTTCTTCGGAAGACGTTTGAGACCCTTAGTTTCCTATTTAATATTGATTGTCTTGATGTGCGCTATCACCCCTTAAAGTTTTGTCCAAGAGTTTAGATTCCCCCTGTATATATACTTTATCACTTTAGGGGAGAGGCTTATCTGGCACATGCTATTGTAAGATATCTGTAGGGTGAGGAGTGATTTTTCTTTTGATATCAGTATCATTTTTGAACCAATCGAAATTTTCTTTCTTTTTTTTTTTTTTGGTATTTTTTCTTCACATCAGTGTAGTCTTTTTTTTTTTTTTTTTAGTCTCTAATTTTTTTTTAGTCTGTTATTTATTTTTATGTGAATAAAGTTATTATTAAAACTATTAAATGATTATAAAATAATTTAATTTCAAAATATGGAATATCCCATTCATTGTTTTCCATTACTATTCTTTTACCACATATATCATTCGTTGTAAGAGAAACCAGGTTCAAAATGATACTTGTTATGTTTACAAGCAAAAAATGGGAAATAAGTTGTTTATAAGAAGTACTGCTTAATGCCGTGCAAATGCAAGAAGACCATACTACTGTTGAAACCATTATGTAACAAAAAGTTATTAATAAATACTGTTAAGTAGTAAACATCTCTTAGTGTTATTTGATATAAAGTTATTTCATATATAACAGCAATATTTTATTAACTTTTTTCTTCATTAAAACCAGTAAAGTATGCGAATAAATACATGTATAATCCAATCTGATATCACTGCAAACGTATAAAAAGAAAAAAAAGAAAAAAAAATAATGATAAAAAAAAAAATCGACACTAATATCAATATCATTTGGGGGAGTGGGGGTTTGAGGAATGATATTGCATGGAGGGGGAACATGGTAAAAAATTGCCAAAAAGTTGATATCATTATATATGTACAGTCCCATACCCTTTAAACTTACTGACAGTACACATACATCATATATTAGGATGACAAGGCGTCACCTCTTTGAAAGGTTGAAAGAACATAAGAGTGATTTAAAGTACTCTCAACTGCATTATCAATCAACTCTCTTTAAAGGAAGTATTTAGTTTATTGACTTTGGCAATGCCAAGATTCTTTCAAAACAAGACTATCCGTTTAAAGCAATTATTCGGGAACATCATCATTGGGGCATCATCAATCAACTCTGTTTAAAGGAAGTATTTAGTTTATTGACTTTGACAATGCCAGGATTCTTTTAAAAGAAGACCATCTGTTTAAAGCAATTATTCGGGAACTTTGAGAGATTTGTTTAAGAAGTTAAGAAATCTGTAATGATAAAGTTTCATTTTGAAGTTCAGATATTTGGATCAGTATTTTGAAAGGACTTTGATCTTTTGCGTAATATTCCCAGTAATGTAGTTTTAATTTATTATTGGATATGAGATGGCGCCACTGAATTTATTTTAAATATTTTCATGAAATTTCTGTTGCTTCTTGATCCCTTTCAGTTTGAATATAACTTCGGTCATGTAACATGTAAATGATTTTTCCAATTTTGTATTTAACAAAATTAACTCCTGATGATGGATTTAATAAATAAACTGAAATGGCGAGAATATTTTTTATTTTTCTGATTTTAATTTTTAGATCTTTATTTAAAATCTTGGAATAAAGTGTGCATTGGATAGCAACTTATTGTTTTATTCACATACATATGTATCCACGCACCTTAAATCAGGTTAGAGTAGAAAAAGAGACAAAAAAACAGGGTTGAATTATTGAGACCAATGTTAAGATGTAAAATCCCAGCAATAATATTTTTAAGAATATACTGATCTGGGAGCCACCACAGTCGTCTGACGTATTAACCGTTGGGGACAAGTGACTGGTATACATGCCACTGATCAGAATCTTCATCATTCCCACTAGTTATTTTTTATTGTAAATTTTACCTTATTTAATCAAAGTGTATTCTCGTGATTCAATTACAGAAATTTTCCTGTTTTGAAAAACCGGAGGTAAAAAATTAAAAATTAAGCAAAGGGCTCTCAATGTGAATGGGTTAAATACCCTGCCTTGCCCAAATCTCCTGGTTCATGTTCCAAATATATTGATTTTAGCTTTTAAATTTTTGCCAGTAGCATGATCTGTGATCGGTAACTACCATTCAGTCAGTAACTGAAGGAAGGGAGCTCAAATTTTGTGTGTTCCGCGAGTACTGTCGGTACCATAATACATCTTATACAGTGCGTGTCAAAAGTTTAAGCACAATATAAAATTTCAAAATAAAATTTTATTACTGACTGAAGGTTACTTTCCTTATCACATGACCTACAAATTGTAATTTTAAAAGGATATTTAACAGATTTATGCTTTAAAATTTATCTCAAATAACAGAATTTATCAAAAGAACAAAAATAAGTGTGTCAAAAGTTTAAGCGCAGTAGCTCTTTAGATTTTAGTAGAACAAGAACAAAAAAAAAAAATACTTGATTATTGCTTCATTCTAATGAATTACTTTAACTATACGGTCTTCGATATATCTTCGATTTAACTTCGGTCTATCAATAAATCGATGTTCTGTATTGTGTCTGGTTCAATTTTAAACCATGCATTCTCAATGACATCTCTCAAATTTTTGACTGAAGAATACTGCTTTCCATTTGGATCAGGGTTATGATTTTGACCAGGACACTGGATAAAAGTGGTTTTAACTGTCCAAAATTGGTCAAAAGTGGTCAGAAATGATCAAAATTGTTAAAAATGGTCTTAATTTTAATAATTTGGCACAGATGTCATATTCGCCCCATATTGGCGCGATTTTTTTCTGACGCCAATGTCATATACTCAATGGGTACTTAACTGGTGCCAAAGTGTCGTTATTTTGCTTGATGCGGTAACCCGGATTATGTTGTTTATGCTGTTGATGTTTTCGCCAAATTGGCAACCGAAAAAAATCGCGCCAATATGGGACGAATATGACATCTGTGCTAATAATTTTTTCTTTCCAATTAAATGTAACTTAATAAGCAATAAAAGTAACAGGCAGTTAAAAAAATAATACACTGATAAGTTAAGGGGGCTCAAGAGTAAAATATGCTTATGCAATACAATAAGAAAGCTAGATCCATAATTGCCCTTTCATTGTTAATTGCATATCAACAGGGGGAAAGTCATTTTTCCTTTCAGCTTTTGATACAGGGGTATCTAAAAAAACTGCCCAGTATTGTTCAAAACTAGCAGTTGATGCTACAGAAGAGGTAGAAAACAAGTTTGTTTGTAAAGTAAGAAGTTTTGTAAGTGACAATGAAAACAAGATGAAACACATGAGAAGATTTTAAAAATACATATAGAGACGAACTGTTTATTTCTTATGGATGTGCTGCACATTACTTGAATCTTGTAGGACAAGATATTACAAACACAAACAAAGTTAGTTCAATAATGAAGATGTTATTGAAACGAAAAATTGCAGATGAGCATGAAGGATGATACTGATTAGTGTTCCCGCTAGGCCATTTTTGAAGGGCGCAGGGCCCTGCCCCTTTTAAAATCGGTAGAGCGCGCCCTGCCGTTTTTTAAATCGGCAAACTGCGCCCTTTATATTTCAAAAATAGTCAAATGTGCCCGGAGTCGTTCTCAGCGATCGCTTTAAGCGATGCCGCGGACGCGCTATAGCGCGTAAATCACGCGAAAAATCGGAGACGGGACGCAAAAAAATAATTATTACGTGTCCGTAGGACGCGTAATTTCGTCAAAAAATCACGGAAAAAAGCCGATTTTCGTCAAAGGAAAAAAAAGGGCAAATTGCATCAAAATATTGCGGAAAAAACGCGCTCGTAAAAGGGCCGCGAAAAAATAGCGTATTTCTTCAAAAGATCGCGAAAAAATAGCGAATTTCATCAAAAAATAGCGAAAAAATAGCGAATTTCATCAAAAAATCGCAGGTAAAAAGGCCGATTTTTGTCGAAGGATCGCAAAAAAGCGCAAATTTCATCAAAATATCGCGGAAAAAACGCGATTTTCGTAAAAGGGCCGCGAAAAAATAGCGTATTTCGTCAAACGATCGCTAAAAAATAGCGAATTTCGTCAAAAAATTGCGGAAAAATGTCGATTTTCGTCAAAGGATCGCAAAAAAGCACAAATTTCATCAAAATATCGCGGAAAAAACGCGATTGTCGTAAAAGGGCCGCGAAAAAATAGCATATTTCGTCAAAGGATGGCGAAAAAATAGCGAATTTCATCAAAAAATCGCGGGAAAAAAGCCGATTTTTGTTGAAGGATCGCGAAAAAAGCGCAAATTTCATAAAAATATCGCAGAAAAAACGAGATTTTTGTAAAAGGGCCGCGAAAAAATAGCGTATTTCGACAAAAGATCGCGAAAAATTTGTGAATTTCGTCAAAGAATCGCGGAATAAAGCCGAATTTTGTCAAAGGATCTCGAAAAAAAGATTACATTTCGTCAAAGTATCGCATAAAAAACACAATTTTCGTAACAGGTTCGCGAAAAATAGCGAATTTCGTCAAAAGATCGCGGAAAAACGCGAATTTCGTCAAAGGATCGCGGAAAAACGCGAATTTCGTCAAAGGATCGCGGAAAAACGCGAATTTCGTCAAAGGATCACGGAAAAACGCGAATTTCGTCAAAGGATCGCGGAAAAAAGGCGAATTTAGTCAAAGCCTCCAATGCACCAAAAAAGATGTGCAAACCAAACTTATCGGTAGAACATTCATAAAATGGGATTTAGTTTTTTTTAAATGAGATTCTTAAAACTACAGCATGATTTCAGTGTACTTTAATAATGTATTCAGTATGTAGACCAGTGAAAAATCTCCCCCCCCCCCCACTTCTTACTGCGGTATTACTATTAATCGATTTATTACATTAATTTTACAACAAGTTATTTTAATGGTACTTTAAAGTACCATTGGTGCATAAAGGGTTAATCAGCCCCACAGTTCAGTTAAATATTTAAAATTATTTACTTTATTACTTTTTCTGTTTTGTTTGTTATTTTATTATAAAAGAATTTGAACTCTTAGAATATTATCATTTTTTCTATTCTAATTGTAAATTTTAAGTATAAAGTAAAAAAAAAAAAATATAAATAAAGTATAAATATAAAGTATTGTAATAAATGTAAAGTATAAATAATCAATCATCCAATCTAATCTACCTCTTCTTCCCCCGCCTTCCTCCTTCTTCGAAGGTTAAAATATTTAAAACTCTAATTTTTTTCACTTGCAACTCTGTCACTTCATTGTGACAATAAATAACCAATCATCTAAATTCTGCTTCTCTTTCTTATCAAACATACCAAATTTAAAGGCTTTTATTTTTTCTGTCCTAATTGTTAAAATTTTACTAACGATAAATAATTCATTATATAATCAACCTCCTCCCTCCCCCCCCCCAAAAAAAAAATCGCTTTTGTCTCTTTGCCCCCACCTTCACAGCTCACAAAGCTTTTGATCTTTAAGTTATATTTGGTGATTTATTGTAATAATAATTAATTGGTCACCCATCTAAATTTTACTACCCCTTAAAATCTCTGCTTTACCCTTAAAACTGCTAGTTTATGGGACTAATAATTTTTTAGTTTGTTTATTTGAAACAAAATTACTTATACCTAGATCTTTGAAATATCAATTTAAGAAAATATATATATATATATAATCTGTTACTAAATGTGCGCATAAACAATGATGAGTTTGTAGTAATGTATAATTCTTATATCAGTTTCGAAGATCTACATTTTCTCAGGGTCGAAACTGGGGGGGGGGGGGCAGAGGAGGCATGTACCCCAGGCCCCAGTTGTTGATTTTTCTTACGTCCATGTTTAGCACTATTTTGTTAAAATCGTCCTGTCTGGGGTATGCCAAAGCACAGAAGAATCTAAAGATATGGCATAAGGATGCTGTATAAAGCGGAATTTTTTTCAATTCCGTTTTCAAGATTTTAATGAATCAATATTTGACAAAGTAGATTAAAGTAGTTCAGTATTACATATTTTATGATTACATAATTTAAATTTAAAAATATGTTGGCTATTAGAAAATTAATAAAATTTTCTTTGTAAATATACTTTGCGGAGGAGGGGGGGCACCAAAATCCATGTTTGCCCCGGGTGCAAAAAAGGCTAATTTCGGCCCTGCATTTTCTGAAGAAACAATGCCCTTTTTCGCTGAAAAAAGTGCCCTCTTTCAGCTTCAACTGTGCCCTTTTTGTGGCTAGCACCCTGCCCTTTTTTTCCCTAGAGTGAACACTAATACTGATGATAACATTGTTGAAATCATTAACAATATAGGCATAGACAAAGAAGTAAAATATTTACAAAATCAATTTATTTCCCTTGCTTTAGATAAACTTCAAAAAGAAGATGCTACTATATCTGATGCATGTGACGAATGGTTAAGATTGCTAAAAGAGAAAGATCTTGAAACTTATTCTAAAATGATAGTCTCGATTTAATGAAAATGTTACCCCAGTTCATTTTCTGGCTTATATGCTGAATCCTGTCGGCATGGGTAATAGTAATGAAGAGAAGCAAGAAATAGCAAGGTAATTGTTACACGATAATACTGATCCTACCTTTTTGCCTCCTGTAATTGCATTTCAAGCAGAACCCTTACCATATCCAAAATCCTGATCCTTTTTCTGAAAGTGTAAAAGATACAATTGGGCCTGATATCTGGTGTATAGCAATGAAGCAGGTTAAAGGAATTGATATAAAATTTGTTGAATTCACATTACATCTAATGAATTGTTGTGCCAGATCGTCATCAATTGAAAGATTGTTCTCTGAATTTGGAATAATCCAAAATAAATTACAAAACCATCTAAGATTAGAGACAACCACAAAACTTGTTACTTGTAACCATTTTTTAAATTCAATACAAATTACACAAAAACATAAAACAGCTTGTGTAAAAAAATAATTAAAACATTTGTGTTGTATGAGTATTTTGGTGTTATGTTATTTATGCTATGACTTTTTAAATTTGGTATTTGCTGGTGTTATGTTACTTATATTATGACATTTTTAAC
The DNA here is from genome assembly GCA_963932465.1 of Maratus speciosus. Taxonomy (NCBI): domain Eukaryota; kingdom Metazoa; phylum Arthropoda; class Arachnida; order Araneae; family Salticidae; genus Maratus; species Maratus speciosus. Next base: position 86,971,105 of record OZ010794.1, read on the forward strand.
AAATGTTAACTTAGTTTTTAATATATGCTAATAAAACATATTTGATTAGTAGTAAATAAATTGAATAGTCAATTTCAGTGGTCAAAATTGATTTTGACCAGGATGGTTAAAACCGGTTTAAACCACTGGTTAAAACCGCCATGGTCAAAACCGAGACAACCCTGATTTGGATAAACTACATGAGTGAGAACACCCCACATATTTTCTATAGGGTTTTAATCAGGGTTAATTGACGGCCACTTGAAAACAGATACTTTTTTCGACTTAAGCCATGTTGAAATTGAGTTTGAGGTATGGATCGAAGCATTATCATGTTGAAATAACCATTTTTCTTCCCCCAAAACCTCGGCAACAGGGAGCAAATGATTGGCAAGTGTTTCTTGATAGTTTTTACGACCACTCATGAATGCTAGAGATGTCTGACCATTGAAAGAAATAGCCCACCCCCCCCCCAAAAACCATTACACAACCACCACCATGTTGTCAGCTAAATATATTCCTAGGTTCTTTGCGGAGATCATGCCAATAGTACTTAAATCCATCAGAAGCCATCGAAGTTTCATGTTTTTCATCACTGAATATGACATTCAGCCACTTTTCAGCAAATGATATATGCTCTTTGGCCCACTGTAATACAGCTTCTTTATGGTGTCGTTTCAGACATGGTAACCGAGTCATTTTGCGGTTTTTGATGTATTACGATTCCAAAACTCTTCTATGAACAGTTTTTTTAGATATTTGTCCTCCAAATGCATGTTTTATTTATGAAAGAGAGTAAGTACCAGTTGAAACCAAGTTTCTGATTCGGCGGTCTTCGTGCAAAGTAGTCACTAGTAGCCTTCCTGAACGCAATTTTCATTTGAAATCATTACCAGGAGCCAAAACTTGATGAATACCTCGTTTTGATCTTTTTAATGCACTTGCAATTTCAGAAACAGACTTATGTTTTGCTCTCATACTCCAGATATTTATCACCTCCTCCTCTGAAAATTCTTTCGACTTAGGCATTTTGTGTACTAACTCAAAAACAACAATTGAGTGCTTCTTATACACCCAGAAATCGTTTGCGTCCGCAACCGCTTACATACGTTTGTAAAATTTGCATAAAAACGATTTTGTGCTTAAACTTTTGACACGGTTATTTTTGTTCTATTCCTAAACTCCAGGGTTTGAAATAAAATTTAAAAGATAATTTTATTGAATAGGGTGTTAAAACTGCTATTATTAACATATACAAGACAGATATTGAAATAAAGTGAATATTTAAAGTTTTATTTTAAAATTGTTACTGTGCTTAAACTATTGACACGCACTGTAAAAATTAACAGCAAAAACATGTAACATCTCCAGACAATGGAATATAAAGATTCACAGGTCAAGAGGATGATGGACAATGCCACTGTTTGAATAGCATATGTCAATTTTGAAAACCGTACAATTAATGAAGAATTCAGCGGGTGCCCAGAGAACAGACCCCCCCCCCCCCCCATCTTTGCCAGAATTATTGCCCACGGCCAAACTCGATCGCCTATCTTATACGGCCTTCACAATTACCCCTTAGTTTCGGAATTGTTTAAAGACTACAGTCGTTGCCAGATGGTGCGAATAGCAGACCTGCCAACCTTTGAAAATGAAAAATCGTAGCACAAATTAATCTGGAAGTTGGTTGGTTGATTTTTCGTGTTTCGCGGCAATTTTTTTTTTTTTTTTTAAACATTTATAAAAGGAGCCCAGTTCAAATTATTTAGCCCAGTGCAGTAAATTTTGATGAAATTCACGATTTGTATTCTGCGATCATTTCACGATATTCACAATTTTTTTTTCACGATCGTAATTCACTTTTTTCTATTACGATTCTTTGTTGAAATCCTCGAATGAATGATTTTTTACTTCAAACTTTTGACGAAATTAGCATTTATTACCGCGATCCTTTGACGATTTTTACACGATCCTTTGGCGAAATTTGTGTTTTCTTTCCACGATCTCCACTTTCCACGAAAAATCGTAGTTTGAGACCGATTTTTGTAGCATCGTAGTTTATACATCCAAATCGTAGCAACTACGGTTTTTTCGTAGCAGTTGGCAGGTCTGGAATAGCTACCGTAAATAATGCTTATTAAGTGTTACTTTCATACATAAAAATACGAAAAACGTCTCTGTATATGTGTTATAATAGGTATAGGGGAGACCACGGTACAGTGGACCTAAGCACACAGTGGACTACCCTTTATATTTTACTTATTTTTAAAGCTTTTCTTTTAGGCTAATTGATAACAGCACTGGATAGATTACTTATAGCCTTCAGAACACATTGTTAGCTCAAAATGAACCCTTTTATCATGACTGGTTGTTTTGAGCTCCTAAAAGTAAAAATTTTCATCATCATACTTTTCTTTATTGAGTAATTAAAGGTTATGGATAAATAAGATAAAACAAATTTTTTGAAAAGGTAAAACACTGGTCTTTATTAAATTTAAAAGCTTATATGTTTAAAAGAAAACTTTAAATAATATTTTTATGAGTATGTATTGAACTTTAACATGGGGTATAGTGGACCGCCCACTGCTGAGGTACAGTGGTCCACAATGAATACTGCTCCTGTAATGAAGAATTTTCAAAATATTTAATAATTACTTATTCTCTATAAAGAAATATTGTTTTAAAATAGTTATTTAACTATAAAATAAAGTAAACAAAGAAAAATGACAATTTATTTAACCCTACAATGCACAGATTAGTCGTTTGGCACACTTTAAATTTCATGTTATTATGTTGTTCAGATTATAATGTAGCCATCTGACACTTTAGTTATCTCCTAAATTATGGATAACAGTTCGCATGTGATTTAAAAAATAAGTTTTCTTGTTTAATATAGCAGTTTTTTTTTTTTTTGGTGGTGGGGGGGGGGGGGGGGGGTAAGGAGGGGAGAAATTAAAATCATGCATTGTAGAGTTAACATATTAAGAAATATTTTATTTTGTATTTACTGCCTTTGAAAAATATAACTGTAGCCTAATAAGTAATAGATGACCTCACTGAATTGGTTATTTATAACTTCAGAGTAGTGATGCAACGAATAGTGGTTTGGCCGAATAACCGAATACCGAATATTCGGCCACCGAATAATGAACTTATTTTTACCTAAAAACAAAATATAGTATGCACTATATGCACAATTCTTGTATATTTCACAATTAAAATGTATTTTTTTCTTTTAAAAAATTATTTATATACAAATTTTTAATTTTTGAAAGCATTATTTTACTCTGAAAAAATATTCGGCTATGTTCGGCCTAAAAATTGTCGCAATAATGTAATTCAGCCAAAAAAAGAAACTCTTAGCAAAAGTTCCTCATCAGGTACGGTCTAGTTACATTTTAATAGATATTATGTGTGTAGTTACATTTTAAAATAATGACAAAATTTTAAAAGTACTAGGAAACATAAGTTTCAGCTTTCAGATGAAATAAAATAAAAAACAAGAAATCTTAATAGCTTAAGAAAAACCACTGATAGAAAGGATGAAAGGAATATCCTCTAAAATGGTGAAAATAGATCATTGTAGACTTTATAAAGTTCACAATTAACAAACATTTTTTTTTGTATTATCATTGTTTTTTTTTTTTTTTTCTTTGCTGTCAACAGATAGCACTATTAAGAAGTGTTAAGAAGTGTATAGTGAGTATTTTCAGGTTCAGAGGAAGGAAATATCTGTAAGGAAAAGCAAATTACATTCATTGCATTTAACAGTGTCTGATGCTCTAACATACCAAAGATCAATAAATTATTTCATTGTTGTAGGTAAAAAAAATCATTTACACATTTTAATCATTCGCCATTAGCTTATTCAAGATTAACTGATATACAAATTAATGAGTTAAAAATTCCTAAGAAGAAATTTGTTCAAACTACTTAAAAGGTGACATAAACATATAAAAAATATTATGTAATGCAACCCTGAGATCTATGAGATATGCTTATGTCACCTTTTAAGTAGTTATAAGTATGTTTGTATGTTATAAAGTTTATTAATAACAAGGTGAAAATTTCCTTCACGACACTAGTGCTTAATACAGTACTATTGATTAATTTTAAATTTAAGGGTGTATTCGAAAAAATATTTTTTCACCCTCAACAGCTTGAAATTTTCTGAGACATTTTCAGACTCATTTTTAAAAGTAAAAACATGAAACTTGCTGGGGTGATTTCTGAAGACATGTTTAACATGCCGTGTGATTTCATTTTCAGCTCAATTAATTAGAATTTGATTTTTAAACAATTATTTTCTCAGTATGACCATTTTTTTTCATTCCCAGATCGCCCGCTTCGGAAAATTCGGTTCAAAACGCCAACTTTGACAGCGTTTTTTACAGTATTTTCTGCATTTATCAAAAAATTAAGAAGCATGGCACATTATATAGTTTCTAAATAAGAGAATTTCCCAGTTTGATGCGTTTGAGAGCAAAAATGAATTTTAAAATGAATCAGAAAATAAGCAGTTTGGATCGGAATACACCCTTAACAGATTATGTTAGCTTATTACTGATACTTTTTGTACTTACTACTGATACAGCATAAAAATTTTTTAGCATGATTCCTAAATTAGCCTCTTATAATAAAAATGGGTAGATAAAACCCATCGAGGTATGAAAGTTAATGGGAAAAAAAAGTGTTTGTTAATTTCAAATAAAATTTTCATTATACATGATGAATATAAATTGTCAAATTAAAAAGTTATACTGTGTAAATATAAAAACATTTATTACAGTATTACTATTCGGCCAAGGCCGAATAATGGACTTGATATTCGGCCGAAGCCGAATATTCGGCAGACAGGCCGAATGGGCCGAATATTCGGCTTCGGCCGAATATTCGTTGCATCTCTACTTCAGAGCACATGATTAGCTCATAATAAACTATTTTATCCTGACTATTTTGAGCTTCTAATAATTTTTTTATCATCATATTTGTCTTAATGTTTGCTGATTTTTTTATACTTAATTAATAACTTGTTTGCCATCACCCCTATATCTTATATTGTTATTTTCAAAATATAATAAATTTTTTGATAATTCTTTAGTTTTATATGTTTTCTGTTTCAAAATGCTACTTGCAAATTTGTATTATTATATTATTTTGGAGGTAAAGGGGAAATAAAAAAGTATTAGATTAATTATAAATAGATTTATATTGTATTTTAGACAATAACTAATAGTGGACCACTGTGCCCCAGTGGGTGGACCAGTGTACCCCGCTTCCGGGGTATACTGGTCCACTTCACGAGTGTATGTAAAAAAAAAATTTTTGAAAAATGTATTGGGAATTATGTTCTGTGAAAATTATGAAGCATGTAGAAAGGTTTAAAGAATATTCAAAAATATTTTCAGGTAGATTGGTCTCTTCGTTAAACAGAAAAAAAATGTTAACTGCAAAAGTGGACCACTGTACCCTGGTCTCCCCTAGATACTATACGTATATTTTGCTTCAGCGATTTTTATACTGCAAACAGGAAAACTGAAGGATTTGGAGATAAAATAAATAAATACAATGCTTTAAGCATAAGTAGCTAAAAATATATTAAATAACACGGTACTATAACAGGGAAAACAAAGATTTTAAGTAAATTTCTGAATTCACTTACATTTAAATTATTAATTACATGAAAGATTGAGAATTCTGACTGTAAAATATACAGTAAAAAAATTTTTAAAATAATTTTTACTCGTTTCAAAATATTAAGAAAATTAACCAAAACTTTTTCAAAAAACTAAATTCCTCTCATATCAAGATAACTTTTTAAACCATTCAATTATTTTTTGCACCAGACTTCAGATGCAAAATATAGGTATATGAAGTTGACTAAGGACAACTTTGCATAATAGTAGAGAGTACTGTATTAGAGGTATTGAAAATGAAGTGTACAGGGAAGAAGAAAAATAATAGTTATTATAGATTTCTATCATTTTTAGAAAAAAAAAAAATAAAAAACAGGGGAAATTATAAAATCAAATATTTGAATTTTAGGCAGTTATACCATAAAAAAAATAATAGAAAAATATTTACACAATATTAAGAGAATAAGCAAGTTCGCCAGAATCCGGCAATCAACTCATAACGAAATATTTTTTTTCAGAGCATTGATTATTTTTGCATGATTCTTAATTAATTAAAAAATATAGATATATGTGCATTGCAAACAATTTTCAGTAAATTTGGCCATTATAGGTGTTGATCTGAAATATTCAAGCATGTAGAAAAATAACAAAATTACATATAAAATTAAATATTCTAACTCTGGACACTGATGGTATAAAACTATGATACAATTAAAAGGATATTTGCATGTTTCATAATATCAACAAAATAAGCAAGCCTTTTTGCCAATAACTGGCAATCAACTCATATCGATTTTCTTTTTTTTTTTTCCTTCAAAACATGGATATTTACATGATACTTAGTTATTAAGAAAATGTATGTCTGTACATTGCAAACAATTGAATAAATTTGGCCATTATATGTGTTGATCTGAAATATTCAAGCATACAGAAAAATTACATATAAAATTAAATATTCTAATTCTGGACAGTCATGGTATAAAAGTATACCAAAAATATATTTACATGTTTCATAATATAAAAAAATAATTAAAAAGCAGTAAACCAACGTTTAAAATGCACAAATAATGCATGAAAAGCAGCAAACAGCTGTTACGAATCTACTAGCGAGATTCTTCTTCAGTGCAAGATAGGGAAAAGGGAACAGCGTGCTAGAAAAAGCAAGGCTGAGCAAAATGATAGACAGAGACGCACTGGCCTATATACCCTATGTGGGTAGCGAAGGCGCCAAAAGCAACCAATGAGAGTTGCTTTTTGGGCAGCTTACCACATCATTAAAAATTCTCACTCTTTAGTCAATGACTTATCTAGTACTCCTGATTTTCCAAGTATTTGGAAATCATTAATTTAATTTCCCCCTTTCTTGATTTCTTTTTCTCTCCTTCTCCGGTAGATGTCGCTACTTGTCCACCCAGTCGTTTCCACTGCTTCTCTCTCATTGGTTGTTTATGGCACCTTCACTACCCACATAGGGTATATAAGCCAGCGCGTCTCTGTCTATCATTTTGCTCAGCCTTGCTTTTTCTAGCATGCTGTTCCCTTTTCCCTATCTTGCACTGAAGAAGAATCTTGCTAGTAGATTAAAAACAGCTGTTTGCTGCTTTTCACGCATTATTTGTGCATTTTAAACGTTGGTTTACTGCTTTTTAATTATTCCTACACAAAGGCTTTAATTACTATTTTAATACAAAATTAAGCAAGTCTTTTCGCCAATATCCGGCAATCAACTCATACCGATTTTTTTTTTCAAAACATGGATATTTACATAGTTCTTAATTATTTAGAAAATATATATATCAGTACATTGCGAACGATTTTCAAAAATTTAACCTTTATATGGGCAATCTTAACTATGTAAGCATATAGGAAAATTACAAAATCACATGATAAAATTAAATACTCTAATTCTGGACAGTAATCATATAAAAGTGTACAATAAAAAAAAAAAATATATTTACATGTTTTATAATATAAAAAAAATAGTAATAAGCAGGTCTTTTCGCCAATATCTGGCAATCAAATCATATCGATTTTTTTTTCTTTAAAAAAATACATGGATATTTACACGATTCTTAATTTAGAAAAATATAGATATGTGTACCTTGTGAACAATTTTCAGTAAATTTAAATATTCTAGGTGTTGGTCATGAAATGGAAACAAAACACTAATAATTAATAATTTTTTTTTCATGTTTCATTATTTTAAAGAATCAACAAATCTTTTTTTTTTTCTTTCAACAGTTTGTACTCCAAATTTGAAGGAGATTCATGAAAAGAAATTTCTGGAATTTTTAAAGTGAAACATAAGTGCAATATGGAACACAGCAATAAGCCGGTTTTTACTAAAAAAAAAAAATCAAAAATCGCAATTTCAGTTAAGTTATACCTAGGAAAACACAAGTGTGCAAGGGAAATTCTTCATTAGAGACAGTAGGTAAAAGCACCTCCTACAATTCTCCTGAGAGAAACACCAATTCCCCAAAAACAAAGGGATTTTGACTTTTTGTTACGGCCATATAAGGCAGGCGATCAAGTTTGGCCGTGATAGGGCTAAAATAAAATCTTTTAAATGTTTTAAGTTTTATGGATAAGGGAAATTTTACATGATTATTATTGCCATTGCAATTTTATATTAGGGATGCACCGAATATTCGGTATTCGGCCATGTTACCGAATATTCGGTTTGGCTGAATATCAAACTATTCGGTATGCCGAATAGCAAATTATTCGGTATGCCGAATATTCGGCTGAACCAAATACTTAAAAAAAACTTTTAAAACATATATTTTAAAACCTTATACAATTTCTACATTTAACAGTCAACTTATAAAGATATTAAGAATAATTAGAAACAGAATCATATTTAAATAAAAGGGAATGCTTTTACATTATTTATTTGCTGTTTGTTAAGTATTATTTAAGAAAATTAGCCAATCATGAGGATTTTCATGGAAATTAATTATGTACAAATGCAAGTTCCTCAACATTGTCCAGTAAATAATCTGTTTCTTGCTAAGATTTTAAGAACAATGTTTACAATCTCTGAAAATGATTGCCCACTGCAAACACCGATCTAGGATGCATTTACAAAACTTCCTTGCTTAATCAAAGGGAATAGAAGTTATTCTTGCTAAGTTGTCACCATATAAAATTTGAATCGATTGTATTATTTATATTATTAACTTTTACTTTAGTCTCTTCCTGACAAGCAAATATATGATCCTGTACAATTAGTCTTCCAATTTTTTCACAATCTCTCTTTGATTTTAAAATGTTTGTTTTAGAATTTAAGAAAATCTTATTCATTTGTTTTAATTCTCAGAATAAGCCATGAAATTTAAAATTTTATTAATTAAAATTTTTTTTATAACTATCTTCTTCTTAAATAACTCAAAGCAGATTTTTTTCAGCATAAAGTTTACTTGAAAAAAGCTCTTGTTTATTAGAATAAAAGTTTCTGTTTTAAATGTTATGTAAAATTGTTTTAAAATTTAACATTTTAATGTCTTTAAACTGTGAAATATAAAAGTATTCGACAAGCCAAATATTCGGTATTCGGCTGAATAGTTACTATTCGGCAGGCTGAATATTTGGTATTCAGCCTAGCAGTTACTATTCGGCTAGGCGAATATTCAGTATTCGGTTCGCCTGTTGGCCAAATATTCGGTATTCGGCCAAAATCACTATTCGGTGCATCCCTATTTTATATTATAATCATTGCAAAGAAACACAAAATGTCATTAAAAAAATAACAACAATAAAAAAAATAAATGCTTTAAGTTCCGTATATTCAACGATGCAGTTTTGTTACATTATTCTGAATGTATTGAAAAGTGTTTCACAATCTATGCTTGACACATCATTTTTTCTTTCTTGTTTAAATATATAATTTTTTTTTCAAATTGTTGCATGCAAATTTGCATTATTGTGCCATTTTTGAGGTAAAAGGGAAATAAAGAGGTAGATTAATGAAAAACTAATTTATATTGTATTTCAAATAATACTTAACAGTGGACTACTGCGACCCAGTTTGCTCTGCTTCTGGGGCACATTGGTTCACTTTATGGATAGGATTTTTTTTTTTTGTAAAATGTATTGGAAACAATGTTCTGAAAAAATTCTGAGAGATACAAAACGGTTCAAGGAATATTCAAGAATATTTTCAGACAGACTGAACTCCCTGTTAAAGAGCAAAATATGTAAACTGCAATAATGGGTGTCCCAGTCTTCCCTAATGCCAAATCCCATCAATTTGATGTTATATAACTGTATTCTAAATGACAGTTTTGTGTTATTTTAGTTTGCTTTTATATTATTTACCATTTTTAATGCTGTAATGTCTTTACTAATTGTACACTGAATTACCATTTTGAACACGATTGACAACAACAAACCAAATTTTGGGTTGACAACCATTTTCGGCAATCTATCTATCTGGCCCAGTAGTCTGGGCGCTACAGTTGAAAAAACTGCAAATCGTGATAAGAATATACCGATTGGTGAGTATCTGGTACTTTATATTAATACAATGCATTTCAGAAGGGGAGGCATTGCGTAAAGTCATCGGAATTCAAGATGGAGGCTGTTATTCAAAATGGCGTCATTTTCTGATTTATCTTACTATCCGTCATATAAATGTGTGTTTCAGGTCGATTTTGATGTTTTAAACGTCAAAAAATTTGTTTTTAATACTTTCCGCCATAGTTGAATTAGTTTATGAATTCAGTTTGTCTGTCTGCGTGCCATTCCATGCTCTAACTCGCTTAAATTCACTCAGATTGCCATATAATTTATATATGTTATTGATGTTTACAATAACATGCTCAGAATAAAAATAGAGTGTATAGGTTTTATTGTCAGTTTACAGGGCCCTCCAAAGAATTCCATTACGTTCTTGTCTATTAATCCGGGTGCTACGGTTGAGAAAACTGCAAATCGTGAGAAGAATATACCGATTTATGAGTATCTACTTTATGTTAATAGAATCCATATAAGAGGGGGAGGCATCACATAAAGTTGTCGGAATTCAAGATGGAGGCTGTTATTCAAAATGGCATCATTTTCTGAATTTTATTACTATCCGTCATATAAATGTGTGTTTCAGGTCGATTTTGATGTTTTAAACGTCAAAAATTTTGTTTTTAATACTTTCTGCCATAGTTGAATTAGTTTATGAATTCAGTTTGTCTGTCTGTCTGCTTGCCATTCCATGCTCTAACTCACTTAAGTATAGCTACTCCCTTAAATTCGCTCAGATTGCCATGTAATTTATGTACGTTATTGAACTTTACAATAACATGTTCCGAATAAAAATTCAAGTGTATAAGTTTTATAGTCAGTTTCCAGGGTCCTCAAAAGAATTCCATTACATTATTGTCTACAGGGAGAAATCGTTTGCAATGTGTTTAAATCATGTTATACCCTCTGAAACACATTGAAATTGACATACATCAGGGAGGTTCACTACAAGATACTTACTAGGTGTGCATAGTATTTACAGTGACACACCAAAAACAGAATATGTGCTTTTGTAACTCGTGTGTAAATTTTATAAAGGTTATCAGTTAAATCAACTGTTATTAGTGGAGCTGCTAGGTATGAAAGCTGCATTTTGTTATAAAGATATACCGATTGGTCAGTATCTACTTCATATTAATAGAATGCATATAAGAAGTTGACGAATCGTGTAAATTCATAGGAATTCAAGATGACGGTTGTTGTTCAAAATTGTTTGCATTTTTATTCCATCATATAAAAGTATCTATGATGTATATTTCGATATGTTTAAACTGAAAAATTCCCTTTTTAATATAAGAAATACGCTTAAAATGAAAATAGGACAATTATTAAAGTATTTTTGTATATTATAGTGAGGAAAATGAAAGGAATAAATAAATAACAAACATGCATTTTTATTAATACTTTAATTATACAAGATATTAAAAAAATTGCATGTTACATTTCCAGTTAGAGAATATAAAAGCTTCACTTTGTATCATCATATTTCTCACATTCGTTTTTGCAGTTGCACAATAATGTGCAAGAAAGTCTAACCTTTCTATTGCCACATCTATTTTTACAGATTTTGCACATACATTTTACATCAAACGCACTTTTATACAATGCATAATATGAAAATTGCAAGAATTCCAGAAAATGACGCCATTTTGAATAACAGCCGCCATCTTGAATTCCTACTACTTTACGCGATGCCTCCCCCTCTTATATAGATTGTATTAATATAAAGTAGATACTCACCAATTGGTATATTCTTCTCACGATTTGCAGTTTTCTCAACCGTAGCACCAACACTAATAGACAATAATGTAATGGAATTCTATTGAGGGCCTTGTAAACGGAACATAAAAGCTATACACTTCAATTTTTATTCGGAACATGTTATTGTAAACTTCAATAATGTATATAAATTACATGGCAATCTGAGTGAATTTAAGCGAGTAACGATATTTAAGCGAGTTAGAGCATGGAATGGCAAGAAGGCAGCCAGACAAACAAACAAACAAATTGAATTCATAAACTTATTCTACTATGACGGAAAGTATTAAAAACGAAAATTTTTGACGTTAAAAACATCAAAATCGACCTGAAATACACATTTATATGACGGAGAGTAAAAAAATTCAGAAAATGACACCATTTTGAATAACAGCCGCCATCTTGAATTCCTACGATGGCTTAGATGCTTTATATTCCCACAGCCGTTGTTTTGATTTGTTTGGCGATTTTTTGTTGGCGTGTTGACGTTTGACGGTGTTTATGGATATGGCAACCTCGATATGTTGAATCCCGTGTGACGTGTCGTTCTGGCAACCCCTGAGAAGCTCATTTTAGTGTGGAGTGAGTGTATTTTGATATCGTGTTGTATAGTTCTGTCTTTTTATTTTTATGTGAAATTTATTGAATGTATTTGATTGACTATGGTTTCTGTAGTCTGTTTAAACACTTTTGCTGAAGTAATTAGGAAATATGAGGAAATTTTGGCAAGAAAAAGAAGGTTTGTTTATAATGTGTGAATACATACTCATAAGCCTATTTTGGAAAATGTCAGTGATGATATTTCGAGCTGGAGCTTTCAAGAAAGCAGATGTCTGTTAAGCTATGTTGATAATTTTATGTATATTTTACTGGTTTAAGAGTTTTTTATATTTTGAGATTGCTAGAAAGCGAGAACTGCTGAATTTTGAGAATGCTACACCTCAAGAAGTGGTAAATGCAGTGATTTTTTTTTCGGTTAATGTGCGCGAAGCGCACATACAACGATTACTAGTTGCCATTTTAGCGAATTTTGTTTATTATTTACATTTTATTTTCGTTAGCGAAACATGCGTATAAACCGGTGCTTGGCGACATTTACTACTTGGCGGAAAAGGCGTTTTTACGCTAAGGGAAATTCCAAGATGGTGGCCGAGGGAGCTTATGACATCTGTTCATCTACGACTTTACGCGATGCCTCCCCCTCTTATATGGATTGTATTAATATAAAGTATATATTCACCAATCAGTATATTCTTCTCACGATTTGCAGTTTTCTCAACCGTAGAATCCGCACTAATAGACAATAACGTAATGGAATTCTTTTGAGGGCCCTGTAAACGGACTATAAAACATATACATATCACTTTTATTTGGAACATGTTATTGTAAACTTCAATAACATATGTAAATTAGATGACAATCTGAGTTAATTTAAGTGAGTAGTGATATTTAAGCTAGTTAGAGCATGGAATGTCAAGAAGGCAGACAAACACACAAACAGAATTCATAAACTCATTCAACTACGACGAAAAATCTTAAAAACGAAATCTTTAATGTTAAAAACATCGAAATCGACCTAAAATACACATTTATATGACGGATAGTAAGATAATTCAGAAAATGACGCCATTTTGAATAACAGCCGCCATCTTGAATTCCCACGACTTTTGTGATTCCTCCCCCTCTGAAATGCATTGTATTAATATAAAGTAGATACTGACCAATCGGTATATTCTTATCACGATTTGCAGTTGTCACCTTATTTTGGTCGTGTAGCACTCGGACTACAGATGATACGCAAGTACCAAATTAACAGCAATTTCCCAAAAATAATATTTTAATACTTTTCAAAGGGTATGGAATTCTCAAAAATTTATAAATTATACCAACCAGGTCATTTTATACTGAGGTACATATTTCTAAAATCATGAACACATTACAGTACTAGTTCATACTTTGCATTTTAAAAGATGCTTTATTTATTTGAAAATATGACATACCTTTTATGGCAATTGTTGAAAAATTGTTATGAATGTATTTTCAGCACATGATAAAACTTTCATAAAATCTTATGCCTTCCTCCTTTCTTAATATATACTTAATTAATCAATATGCGAAGTTTAACCAGTCTTGAGACAGTGAAGGAAAAGCACCATGCTGATTTCATTTTAACTGAATTAATGAAATGACTAAAAAAAAAGCTAGTTTAAGGCTGTTCTTAACTGCTCTGCTCAACAAGCACAAAACGTGTTGAGACATTTACAAATTCATTTTTTAACGGAAGATATAAAATTGGAAAGCCTGGCCATATGGAAGTGATTTGGAATTGAACTGTTTATTCCATTTTTTGATCAATCAATTACCTATTGAGTTATAATCGATTTGGATCACGTGACAAACACATTTTTTGCCTGCTCTTGAGTGCTCTTTCTTCCTTTGCGTGGAAATTCGGTTCAAAACGCCCACTTTGACACTATTTTCTGAAAGATCTATTGCGTTTGCAAAAAAATGGAAAAAACAGCTGATTGACATAGTTTCTGAACAACAACACCAGCTAGTTTCATGCATTTTCGAACAAAAATAAATAAATAAATGTAAACTTATGTCAGAAAGTTGCCCTTTTGGATTTGAGAGCACCCTTAAGTTAACATCAGTGAATCATTACGAAGGCTGTGGCAGATAATCATTACATTGCTGCCAACTTGTACAGATTGATTGTACTATGTTCCATGTGTACGGTTTTAAGTGTGAACAGTAAACTATACGGTTTTGTGCAAAGCTTATTTAAGGAATCATAAAATACTAGAAAATGTACAGACCAGGGGCCTCATCGTCAGCAATTCTAATTTTGATATTACTTTACATAATATCTGATATCCTATAATCTGTAGTTATTTTAAGTTGCATATATATTTATGAGCATTAAAATTTCTCCAAGACTCAGAGAACATAGCTTTTTGAAACTGTTAAACATTAAACAGTATTGCATGCAACAGTAGTCTTGAACTTCTTACTTTTGTAATTCTTTTTAAATAAAAAGTACATTTTTCAGAAACTTTATTCCACGAACCCCAATTTTCTCACTGATTTTGGTACTTTTATGTTAGTCGGGTGCCAGTGATAACTCGCTAAATCTTGTTCAATTAATCATTGAATTGCAATCCTTGGCTGAATTAATGAGAAGCAGAGGAACTGCCAAACCATTTTTTAAATTCTAAGCGATATTTTAAGATTTTGGGACTTTAAATAACATAAGCTTTTATCTTTCTGAATAGAAAATTAGATATATGCTTTCCTTATGAGTAAAAAGTTTCTAGTTTATGTTATTTCTTGTTTAAATATTTCTGTTCTTGACTAGCCTAATCATAAATAGACCCAATTACATGATATGTTGTTGCTTGTATTAGAATGTTTGTGTATACATATTTGATCACTATTTTTTAGTTTCTTTTTAGCTAAGTTTTTAAAGATATAAATTATGGATTTTTTATAAATAATCTTAATTGTTTTTTGTCAAAATATTTAAATGTATTCATTCGTTCACACAAAGTTATATATGTCTTTGCAATGTTAAAATATTGACTATTTGTTAAAGGCTAATTTTATAAGATTGGCGAGATTAAAAAGATTTTGGCTAACATAAAAGTACCTTAATTTTCCTTACTTGTACTATTTCTTGATTTAATGAAAAGGAATGAATGGAATTTGGAAAAGCGAAACCGAATCACTATAATCAATTTTTATAGAATCATACGTCAAAGAATTTGTGCAGCAGAATTTCATAGTGGTAGAGAGGTAGCAAAATTATAAAATAACATTTTGACAGGCTAAATATTTAAATAAATTGAACATAAGAAATCATCGTTGCTTTCAAACTTTAAGAACGTCGTAGTATATTGTAATAATTGCACAGTTTTTTAGTTTGTCATGTTGTCGGGTAGGTGATAAATAAACTAACCTTAAAAAACATTTTTTTCATAAAAAGTATCATGTTGTCGGGTAGGTGATAAGTAAATTAACTTTAAAAGACTCTTTTGATAAAAAGTACCAAATACACAAAATATAATGTATTTTTAAGAGACGCCAAATGATTGATTCAATTTGAATGATTCGTATTCGATGCAATGAATCATTAAAAGATTTGGGGAGACAATCAGGTGTCTGCTGTGCTGGATTGCTTTGCTCTAGGCTGGCTGTTTAATTCGATGTTTATTAATTTAAAGATTTTCATCTTTGCAGAAACATCTACTAGACTAAGATTGACACTATCATTTCAGAATAATCGAATCATATCAATCTACCGAATGTTGGTTGTTTTCGCAGAATATCGTTGTCGTGGTATGTTATATTTCTGGTTTTTTATATTATTTAGCTCGAAATAGCACGTTAGTATCAGTCAAAAGTTACCCAGAGTTTGAAAGTAGGTAATTTATGGGATCCCTTGGGAACAAAAAGTCTTCTGTTTCCTCTGCATAAAAATTAAAACATCTAAAATACAACTAAATATGTTTCCATTTTCAAGTACTAGATGTTGACATCAAATTATACATTTGTATCAAGCAGTGCATTGCATATGTCAAACTGGCAGTGTATGACACTTTTTTCTGCAAAGATTCCGAAATAAGTCTATTAGAAATATCATTCCGGATAACTGGTTTTCCGGATAAATGGTTCCATACTGTATTGGATTACATTCGTATTCAATATGTAATCTAACAGATTACATATGTTAACAAGTTGTTTTCAAGAGTAATTTTTCACAAAAATACCCACAAAAAATACTCACAAAAATTGCCCCATTGAAGCGAACTAATGAAAAAAAAAGAAGTCACTTTACAAATAATAACGTTTGTTTTTTACTGTGATTATATATCCTGCAACTAAACGCGTTACAGTTTAAAAAGCTTTTTAATTATAACTGTAATAGAAAAAAAACTCTTTGTATTGAAGTACAATTTGTAAAAGTATTCATACGGCTTTCAAGTGTGGGGTGCTGAATGCGAATGCTTGAAAGATACTAAAAATATTTAGAAGACTGATTCATAGAGGCATTTTTTTTTTGGGGGGGGGGGGGGGTGAATCTCAGTTTACATACCATGAAAAAAGAATATTGAGGTCATGCTGTTACTTTTATTATTTAAATACTTAATATAATTGAATAACCCTTTTCTTATTTTATAGCCGTCAATCTGTTTTTAATGAGTTGTATAGAAGTATATTCTTTTTAATTTGAAATTTTTATAAGGAAAATTAAAAACCAGAATTTTAGAAATATGTATTATCTTATTCACACCATTATAGGAGGGATCAATCGGGCTAAAATAGAGGCTCCTTTGAAGAATTCCACTTAGCAGCTTGTTATATTTTGCAAAATCTCATTCCATAAAATCAAATCCCTTCCCCCTTTTTTTTTGTCAGAGTTTGAAATGAATGATGGGGGGGGGGGGGGGGGGGGAAGGGGGAAGGATTCTTAAAATTCAATTCCTAACTATTTAAATATTGAGTTGTTTCAAGGGCTATAGGCTGCCTGAAATGTTTCTTGAATAATCTCTGAAAATCTGCTCTATACATAACATGTTAGAAATTGTACATCGAACGTGACCAATTGAATGTGTTTCTACTCTAACTTGTTTTATAAATATTCAGATCTTGGCGCAATAGCTGTTGCACTCTTATACAAAAAGGCATGAATACAAAATGTATTACGATTCTATAGATTCAATTCAGTCGTACGAAAGTAACAGGACTGTCTTTTAAATAGGACGTCATCTCCTTGGCAACTTAGAATCATGACCTATCATGGGATAAGATTGAATTCATGATGTAGGATAGGATTGAATAGAATGAAGAAAATTTTTATGACTATTTTTATATTTTTTGATTTGATTTTCATAAAATTTGAAAGGACTCGATACAATTTTGGAACGATTCTTTTAAATTTTAAACCATTTGGTGGGGTTATTTTGGTGCTATTATATGCAGACAGACCGATGGACCAGATAGTGACTATAGGTGCTATGTATTGATATAATATCAAATGTACCTAAAAAGCCACCACTATTACTCAATAGGGATTACATTTCTAACTATTAAATCTGCAGATCAAAGATTTATCTAGTCTCATTTTCATACTGAATTGGTTTTATTTAATTTCTTCTTTAAGGATAAACTGCAGTTATCGAATAATAATTACATTAAACACAAAATGATTCATCACTGATAAACAGAAAATTCACTTTAATTAAAATAATAAACTTTCAACTTCCAGTTTCATTTCTCTCACATTAGTATTGCTGGTCTCATGTGGTTTTGAGAGACTTAGTAACACTCACTCATCGTAATCAAAAATACAATTATGTGAACTGATACTGTAAGATTGTTTGTTTTCGTAAAAATTTCACTACTTGCGTCTTATACGGCCGAAGTCATATTCACTTTGCCAATTATGGCATCAAAAATATTAGTTATAGTAACCCTTATATACATTGTCATAAAAGTTGTTTCTTCAATGGGAAGAATCAATATATTTATCTATTATTGTTAAATTATGCATTTTTAATTTAGAATTTTTTTTTTAAGTGGACAAATTGATATTTTGTCCGGTACGTTTCTTTCAGTCCGTTTTTTCCAGAGTGGAAAAATTCAGACAGCTTTACTTCTCCTACATATATTTTACCAAATTTTTTGAGCAATCCTATTTTGTACTGATGACGTTACGCTATGGCTACCGAAACTAGTTTGCAACAAGAAATAAACTCTTTTGGTGCTTTAAATGTTGTTTTTATCTATTTACATTGTACTGTGCCAAGTAATTTCTTATTGTAATTCTTATGACTTACTTCCAAATTTACTAAAATTTTTATGATAAAGATAGACAAACTAATTACTATTACACATAAAAATGTAATGGTGAAATTCACATGTGAATTATTGGGTAATATTAAATTACATTTTCTGATTGCATTTCAGTTGCATCTGATTGCATTCTGTTATTTTTGTTTCTGATTTGTAAATGTCTGATAAAACATCTGAATTTCTGTTATAAACCTGTACAGTCTGTTAAGAAATTATAAGACTATTATAATTTTGAAAATGATGAAATAAATAAGGATTCTAATTATAATTTTAGTGTATAAAATAGGAACATCATTATTACAATTAGATGTAATTAAATTTCAATAATGTGGCAAAGGATTAAATGAATTAAAATATTAAAAATGAGTAGAATTGACTCCCTGGGCAGTCAATGTTGAATTTTTTCATCAGCAAAGGGGTCTTCCACAAATGATGTCACGCTTGGAGGGGGGTTCGTGAAATTGTGACAGTTTGTGACAAGGGTGTGGGAGGGAGTAAGAAGAAATGTGGCATCACACATTTTGGTTAAAATAAAACCATTAAAAATCAGCAGATTGAATTTTGAAATTAAAGTATTTTGTGTTTATAAAGTAGATTTAAAGCCAAATATATTAAACTCCAAAATACGACTGTTTTCAACTGCTTTTCGTATTAATATTTTATTACCATTGTATATTAATTATGTTTTTGTTATAAACCTTAACCTTATTTACTGAAACTTATTATTATAACCTTATTACAAAATAAGTACATGAATCATTTTTATTGTTATGGTCACAAATGCCGTTAAAACACGCAGTTAAAGTTTTAAAATAAAGTTTGAAATATGATCTATAACGTAGTGCTTTGTTTCTGAACTGCAAATATATGTTTATGTAATATAGCGTGACATGTGACAAGGGGGGGGGAGGGGTATGGTGAAGTGTGACACTTTGTGACAAAGGGGGGGAGGGAGGTAAAAAATATTGAAAAAAAATTGTGACATCATTTATGGATCGCCCCAAATAGGATTTATTGTCACTTCCATGTCATAACATTTTTATATCAATTTAGCCTTTCCTCTCAATAACAGGCTATTGAAAAGTTGGGATTTTTTTTTTGTTATTATTATTATTAAAACCCTATTTTCAATATTTTCGAATATACAGGGTGGTCAGCGACCTGGAAAACATGGTAATATCAAGGAATTTGGTTGACCTGGAAAAATCATGGAAATCTCAGGGAAATTTAAACTAAACCTGGAAATTGATTGAAACAAATACTAATTTCCATTACGATTGCGGTAATCTGGAAAGAAGAGATTAATCTTGGCTTTCGGGCTCAATTTGTACCTGAAACCAGCTTGGAGTCTATTTTTATCCAGTCTTTGAGTTCAGACTTATGATAAAAATTTTATTTGCAGGGGTGTAAAAATCTAGGTGCCAGCGGGCAGTCTCTCACCACTAAATTTTATTCGTTATTTTTCCTCTAATATTTCATCTAAATTTTTTGTAAGAATGCTAATAAAATTTAAGCGAAGAAAACTAATAAAATTTAGTGGTAAGAGACTGCCAGCTGACACCCCTGTTTATTTGTACAAAAATGGAAGAAAAAACTCTCGCTGTTTGAGAAACAAGAATGCAGCCTAAGTTTCTTACAGTGTTTTGCAATCCTTTAAAAACTGAAAGTAAATTGAATTTTTATTAATCTATACTAATATTATAAAAAAGTAAAGTTTGTGTGTTTATTTATAGGGGGTAATATCTGGAACGACCGAACCAATTTTAAAAGTAATGATGCAAAATGATGGTGTGATAGCCCGTATTCCAACATAAATTATGCTTGATTAATGATTTTTCAAGAATTTATCTTGTAGACTGTTATTTAATATTTCTTTTATTGATTCAGTAAGCTAAACATCTTTAGAAACTTTGCTAATTATGTTCGTTGTATTCTTTGATGTTTTTTTTCTTGAATTTAAAAATTAGGATGATTTTAATTAATGATATTTTTTTATCATCTGATTAAAATCATTGGCTCCCAACTGCATAATGTGTCAATAACTTATTTTAATTAATGTTTCAGTAACTTTGGTTTTTCCCTACATTTGTTAATAGTATTTGATTTCAGACTCTTACATGTCATGACAGGTGATGTTTTTGCTTTAAATGTTTTGAAGTTTTACGAGTTGAATGATCCTTCTTAGTAGGCAACCAAAGAGCTTGTCGACCTCTTACGTACAGGTCATTTTATTTTGCTCGCGAATCGTTTTATTTTTTTAAACATTGTCAAGAACACTTTTAGGACTTTTGGTTAAAGGTCCACTTTTCTCAAACGTTTAACAGCATATTCATGGTTCGTACGGATACCATTATTTCTCTATGAGAACTACCAGTATCTTTTTATAGAAAAAGAAATCTAGGTTAAACGTGCAAAATTTCGCCTTCTTTTAAGAAGAGATAAGAAAACACTGGGGCCGAAAAATTTCTGGTTTTCAAAATTCAAGGAGGCGTATGAACCATGACATTTGTAAAATAAAATCTTTTTCTTCTCAGATAACTCTTCCCCTGCTGCATTGTCCAATAAGTCATAAAAATCACCATCGAAACCTGAAACTTTATTTCTGTTCTTTAGAAAATGCTAATGCATGTGCTTTATAAATGATTTTAAAATAAGATGTGGTGTGTAAATTTTTCCAGTGATCGTATAATTTCTTAACAGATCTTGTATTCAGTTAGTAGAAATATGAGTAACTTTCTGTAAAATTAAAATAGTGATTAAGATACAGAAAGTTTCAATTCCTTATATGCAAAGTCAAATTTGCATACTGTTTCTTCGTCTTCAACAATCTGCGGATCCTTAGGTGGAGTAATTTCTCTATGTCACTATAGTAGGACAAGGTGTTTAAAGCATCAATGTAATTCAACTGTAAAACTTTCCATTTAAATAGGAAGATGTTTTCAAAGATGTAAATTTTATTGATATCAACATTAGTTTTTGATATTACAAGTGTTGCCACAAGATGTAGAATGTAAATTTTTTTAAACAAATTTCTAAATAAGCCCATTAAGCTTTAAAACATTGAGATTACTCTAAATACATTAGAAAATTTGGTGCTTTTATGTTTGCTGGGCACCAGTAACAGCCAAAATTTTTTTTTTTAAATCTTGCCTATATTATAACATTAGCCAATAGTTTAACATTGCAACGACAGTCATAACTGTCTGTGGATGAACGAATGAATACAGTACAGAACCATTTATCCGGAATGCTTGGGGTCAGATGTATTCCGGATAACTGGTTTTTCCGGTTAACTGGTTGTGCATTAAAGCAGCATCCATTTGATAAGTTTTATGGAATATGTGTGTTTGTGGCATTATTTCTGATTTTAAATTATTAGATTATTTGGATTAATGCAAGAAATATCAAAAGTTAACCAGAGTTTAAAAGAAGGTAATATATGGGAATCCCTTAGGAACAAAAATTCTTCTGTTTCCTCTGCATAAAAATTAAAACATCTAAAATACAACTAAATATGTTTTCATTTTGAATAATAGATGTTGTCATCAAATTTTACAATTGTTTCAAGCAAAGCCTATGTCAAACTGGCAGTGTATGACACCTTTTTCTGCAAAGATTCTGAAATCAGCTTATCAGAAATATCATTCCGGATAACTGGTTTTCCGGTTAACTGGTTTCCGGATAAATGGTTCCATACTGTATATTAAATTATTGTGACAAAAATAATTAAGATAGTTTTAAAAAGTTTGATAATTTCTATTATAATATCTTAAAAAACTTAGCAAAAAAAAGATAAAATATGTAAACACAAACCTGCCAATGAAAAAAAAAAAAAAATCTCGCATAATCAGATCTATTAATGATTTGGCTCAGTCAATAACAGGAATGTTTAAATAAGAGATCACATAAACAAGAAAATTTTTATTTTGGAATGAAGGCATCGTATCCAATTCTATATTCACAAAAATGAAGCTTGTGATATTTAAGGTTCCAAAACCTTTTAATATGTTTTAGAATTTTCAAAAGTAGATCATTAGTGTATTTTCTCACGCAAATTCAGTCAGACATTGCAATTCAAATGATGGCAGTTGAAACAAGATTAGGCGAGTTATCACTGGCAGACAGTTAACATGAAAGTACCAAAAATTTTAATTACATTCTTAGTGAAAGTAAATACAATATACTCCTCTCCAGACTGAGCTGGCAAAAATTCCCTCTGACAACCTTTTGGTACTAGCATCTGGTCTCTGATCGAAACATATTAATGGCAGATTGGATCTTGTTACTAAAATGTTGTCTGAGGGAATTGTGCCGGCTACTAGTGGTTCCAGGTAGGCAGAGCATTGGTCTGTACACTTTCCATTTAGTTGGAATATTGTCAATTTGTAAGATACTTCACCAATCACTGTGATTGAGTTAGAAATAATAAACAATTATTTGAATGCATTTTAGGACCCATAATGCACCTAAAGTTGCTTCTTCAGCAAAATGCTTAAAATTGTTTGGTTTGGGATGAAATAAATAGGTGAATGCTCACAAAGGCATTATTTTTCTTTATTTTTTACATTTATGTGTATTATATCCCGTTAAGAATCCTTAGTGTGTTTTTTTCCATCACATAGATTTTGAATGAACAAAAAGTTTGATATTAAGAATGTTCATTTTTTTTCGGTGCATAAGAAATATAGATATGTAATAGACTGGGAGGCGGCAACACAAACAATCACCTCATCGAGTTCACGCTGAAATCCCATTATTAGTTAAAACTCGATTCGCATATTAAAAAGCAATCGGTCTGCCAAGTCATATCCTGGTGGAAAATATCTAAAAGCCCAATTTTAGCGGTTGACTCGTAAGTTTACCATTGTGTTTTCCTGTTCCCAGTCCTCCATGTTTTCATGCCTTTGGGTGCAGGAAAACACAATGGTAAGCCTATGCGTCAACCACTAAAATTGGGATTTCAGGTGTGGAGAAATCAGGAAATTTCGGGATGGGGGGGGGGGGGGTAAGAGAAATTTAGATAAGCGATTATTTATTGTTACAATATTAAAACAAAAGAAAACAGAAAACTTTTTAAGTTTTTAACCTTTGTAGGCTGGGGAGATGGGTGGGTGTGTACAAAATGAGAGAAGCATTTTTTATGAGGGGGTAGGGGGTGGAAATAGGCTGATTAAATCATGGCTTATTTATATATCATTACTAAATATTTACAATTCAGACAGGAAAAAAAAAAAGGGAAATGACAGCTTTGAAGATTAAATTTTATGTGGTAGGAAAGAGGAAGAGAGGCAATTTCGGGTGAGTTGGGGGATGTTAAATGATTATTTATTGTCATTGTTACAAGACAATAGAACAAAGAAAGTTTTAAAAAATTAAATAGACACACACATAGCATACAAGATCAAACAATTTTAAACTTTGCATGCTGGGAAAGAAAAATGGGCTAAGGGAAAGTGGCAATTTTGGATAGAGGGGGATTTTAGATGTTTAATTACATATTGGTACTGCAAAAAGTAACAAATAGAGCAAAAAAGAAAACTTTTAAAGATTTTAATCTCTGTGAGCATGGAGAGAGTGAGTGAAAATGCAGGTTTTTTTTGGAAGGTGGGGACTTTATTAGATGACTCTTTATATACCTTACTAGAGATTTACAAATAAGACAGCGTGAGGGAGGGGGGGGGGGGCAAAGGGGAAATGTCAGTTTTGTGTGTTTGTGGAGGAAAATTATGTGATCGATTATTTATTGCTGGGATAAAGTAACAGATCAGAAAAAGTTAAAAAGAAAGATTTTTAAAGATTTAAAACTTGGTGGTCTTGAAAGGGGGGGGGGGATCCTGGTAAAGGGAAAAGTATTTTTTGGGGGGGAGGAAATTTATTAAAAGATTTATTTATTTTCTTCACTAAATATTTAAGGACACAAAAATTAAAACAAGACATTTAAAAACATTAAATTTGTGTGATTGGTTAAAGAGTGGGGGGGTGGGGGAGGAGAAACGTCAAATTTGGTGAAGGAGAAAGTCATATGGCCGATTATCAAGTAACAGATGAGGAGAAAAAGTTTTTAAAAAATGAGTTTTAAATTTTGGGCACCTAAGATGGAAAAGGGAAGAAGCAGATTTTGGGGGGGTGGGAGATAGGGCAGAGTTTATTAAATAATTTATTGTTTATTTACCTTATTAAATATTTATAAATAGGTTTTTAAAAAAAGCTTAAATCAAGGAGTTTTAAAGACTTTAAATTTTATGTGCTTGGTAAGAGAAGCGGGGGGACGAAAATGAAAGTTCAATTTCGAGTGAAGGGGAGAAAAAAAATTTATGATCGATTATTTAATTTTACAGTAAAATAACAAATAGAGCAGAAAACGTTTTTTAAGAATTAAAGAGTTTTTAAAAATTTTAATCATTGGGCTTTGTGTTGTAGGAAATGGTGGAAGAAAGGAGAAAGCGATATTTTTTGGAAAGTGAGGAATTTAGACAAAATTTTAATGAAGTTTATATGATCGATTATTCATTGTTACAATAAAGTAACAAAAATAACAGACAAATTTTTAAACATTAAGGAGTTTTAAAGATATTAAACTTTGGACAATATGGGGAGGGAAGAAAAATTTCAATGAAATTTAGATGATTTTTTTTAAATCAGAAATCCAGTGAAACAAAGAAAAGTTTCATTCGTGATTAAGAGATAATAGGAAAATAAAATTAAGGACTTTTAAGGACCTTTTGCAGATTTTGGATAAAAATAAGGACTTTTAAGGACCGTACAAACCCTTTAATAATATTCCTAGCACAAACATTTCATAAATCATTTTATTAAAGTGCAACTAATACATTACGATATTTGGTGGACAGTAATGAAAATATTAATTTTGAATTTGTAAATTTCATAATGCACCTGCTGAATGGTTTTGTGAACTCTACCCAAATAGAAAGGTTATTTTCCAAGTTTGATCTCACCCAGAATAAACTATGCAATTCTCTTATCATAATACAACACTGGTAATCCTTTTTTTAAGTTCTAAATAAAATTTCTTTAAAAAAAAATTGTGCAATTAAAAAAAAGTTATACAAGTTAAAGTATAGTACTAAGTACAATTTACAAACACTTGCAAATGTTGTATTCAGTATTGTTGAATGTGGTAGTGAAAAATCCTTTCAAATGTTGCACTAAATTTATTATTTAAAAAATAAATTTTTATTTGTTTGACCACTGATAGTCAGTTTTGACCAGGATAGTTAAAACTGGTTTTACCCCTGGACCTGGTTAAAACCAACAGAACCCTACTTCAGAGGGAATGCATTCGCAGTGCTGGTTTGCAAGGCAACTATTATAGAAATGAATTCAAAATATATAAAATTCAGTGTCACTTTAAAAAGTAAAAAAAAAAAAAAAAAGAAAAAAAATATGAAAAGAAAATGATAACTCTAATGCTTGACGATGTGAATAAACTTTCGTACAGCTTATAAAAAATATTAAAATGTGTTGATTGGTAATGAAATTGAGTTGGGGCTGAATGTGGGGACAATGAAGAAATGCAAAAACTTTGTTTGGATATCTTTCATGAATAAACCGAACAAGTAGGCAGAATTCTAAGGGACACAAAAGTAAATTTACAAGTGTACAATGAAATAAATTTTGAGTTTTTATTTGTCTGGATATGAGAGTGTCTAATGTACTGTGTGCACGCCTACACATATGTATCGGTATCTATAAAAAAATACTCAAATTCTATTGTACCTAAAAATATATAATGTGATAATTTAATGTACGAATTTTTGTACTGTTTAAAGAAATGAAACTTACCAAATATGATAGTACTTAATTCAGAATTAAAATTTAGTGCAGTTTATTAAAAAAATGTGTTGTTTATTATTTTTCTTTCTGTTTTTAGATTCAAAGGTAGATAAAACTTTATTGCTGAAGTTCAATAAGTCATTTCCTGGGATAAAAATGGCGACAATCTCTTCACTCTGACATTTTGAAGAAGGTTCTGTTATCATCAAAAGAAAACTTTTTCACTTAAGAAAATGTCTACAGAAGAAAATTCTTCCTCTAGTGAACAGCAATTTGTCCCTCAAAATACTGATAAAGAAAAACATTCCTCCATTGTTACAGGAGAAAAAGTTTTTGTTTGTGAAGTATGTTCGAAAGGATTCTCTAAGAATAGTAATCTAAGAAGACATCTCTTGATTCATACTAGAAAAATATCCTTTGTTTGTGAAATATGTTCCAAAGAATTTAATGGTAACAGTACTTTGAGAAACCATCTCTTGACACATACAGGTGAAAAACCCTTTGTTTGTGAAATATGTTTTAAAGGATTTTCTCAGAATAGTAGTTTAAGAAACCATCTCTTGACACATACAGGAGAAAAACCTTTTGTTTGTGAAGTATGTTCCAAAGGATTTTCTTGGAGTACTCATCTAAGAGACCATCTCTTGACGCATACTGGAGAAAAACCCTTTGTTTGTGAAATATGTTCCAAAAAGTTTAATGGTAAGAGTAATCTAAGAAAACATCTCTTGACACATACAGGAGAAAAACCTTTTGTTTGTGAAATTTGTTCCAAAGGATTTACTCAGAATGGTACTCTAAGAACCCATCGTTTGACTCATTTTAGAGAGAAACCCTTTGTATGTGAAACATGTTCAAAAGTATTTTCTCGGAATAGTCATCTAAAAGCCCATCTCTTGACACACACAAAAGAAAAACCTTTTATTTGTGAAATATGTTCCAAAGGATTTTCTCGGAATAGTCATCTAAAAGCCCATCTCTTGACACATACAGGAGAAAAACCTTTTGTTTGTGAACTATGTTCCAAAGGATTTTCTCGGAATAGTCACCTAAGAAGACATTTCTTGACGCATACAGGATAAAAACCTTTTGTTTGTGGAATATGCTCCAAAGGATTTAATGGTAAGAGTAATCTTAAGAAAACATCTCTTGACGCATGCAGGAAAAAAACCTTTTGTTTGTAAAATATGTTCCAAAGGACTTACTCAGAATAGTCGTCTAAGAACCCATCTCTTCTCTTCATGCATACATTAGAAAAGCCCTGTTTGTGAAACTTGTTCTAAAGGATTTAGTGATGACAGTATTTTGAGAAATCATCTGTTGACACATACAGATGAAAAGCCCGTTGTTTGTGAAACATGTTTTGAAGGATTTTCTCAGACCAGAAATCTAAGAAGACATCTCTCGACTCATAAAAGAAAAAAACCTTTTGTTTTTTAAACATGTTCCAAAGGATTTTCTCAGAATATTCATCTAAGAAGACATCTCTTGACGCATACAGGGTAAAAACCTTTTGTTTGTGAAATATGTTCCAAGATATTTTCTCAGATTAGGAATCTGAGAGCCCATCTCTTGACACATATTGGTGAGAAACCCTTTGTTTGTGAAACATGTTCCAAAGCATTTTCTCATAAGAATACTTTAAGGAGTCATCTCTTGATGCATAAGGAGAAAAACTCTTTGTTTGTGAAATATGTTCCTCAGGATTTAATAATAAGAGTAATCTAAGAAAACATCTCTTGACGCATACTGGAGACAATCCTTTTACTTTTGAAACATGTTCCATTGGATTTTCTGATAATAGTATACAAAGAGCCCATCACTTGACTCATTTTAGAGAGAAGAAAACCTTATCTTTGTAAAATATGTTCCAAATGATTATCTGATAACCATTATTTAAGGAAACATTTGTCGCCTACGAAATACACAATTCCTTGAAATCTCCTACATTTTTATTTGCAAAATTGAGTATGAACCCTGTATATGTCATTGCATTTACTATTATCACTTTTTATGTTTTAGTATTTAGTGATAAAATAAAAAGAATTACATTTCCTGCATGACTTAGAGTCTTTTTGATAATAAGCAAATAACATCGACACATTCACTAAATTTCTGTAAACCTTTATGTAAAACTTTTTGGTAGTTGCTTTTAATTTTTTATTTCACTGTATAGTAATTTTCCCCTAAAATAAAAAATAATCTCACCTGAAAGGATAAAAAGGCTCCACCTTAAGGGTCTACTTCACACCCGCTCACTAATATTAATCGTATGAGAGAATTTTTGAAAAATATCTCATTTGTATTTCTATATTTTTAATTTATTTTCTTTTTACTGGATAGTTGGGGTTGATCTCTACAAAGCTTGTTTTTTACTTTTTCGATTTCGTTTAACGGTTTTTTGGGGAAGATACTTTCATTGTTGTAAGTTTTTCAGAAAGAAAATACGGTACTTGTTAGTTATCCCGTCAATCAAATTACTGTCGCCAAATTGTAAAATTAAATGCCTATAATGGTTGATCGTAAATGTCACATTCACTTGACAACATGTGTTTACGTCATAAAGTGATTTTTATTTCGATGTTTTATTTGTATTTTTATTAATGTTATACTAATTTATTTGTTCTTTCGTTATTTAAAATAAAAATTATGTCAATTTATATAATTTGGCGAATGGTTTCCCAATTTATATAATTTGGCGAAATTGGTCGACGGGATAACTAACAAGTACCGAAAATACTCTTACAAAAACAGCCTGCAAACAAAATTGAAAAAGTAAAAAACGGTCCTTGTATAGATCAGTATAATCTATTCAGTGCAAAAAAAAATTAAATATTGAAATGTAAACGAGATACTTAAAAACACTTCTCCCACAGGATTGATAGGATTTCCCATGGGATTAATAACAGCGAGCGGATGTTTTTGCAGGAGTGAAGTAGCCTCTTCATCATAATCTTCCCTGATGTAGAAGATATATTAGCATATTTACATAATAATCATGAGACATTCCAATAAGTTTAAAAAATTTTTTTACTAATATTTTAAGACAATTTTCCGCGAAAATATTTGTATCATTTTAGATCTTTAGAGTAATGAAACAGGCATAAATTATTTGCCTCTTAAATGGATTTTATCACTTTCAGCAAATATTAAATTGGAATACAAACATCTCTTGACTTCGTAGTATGCGAGTTACGTAAATTCGCAGTTATGAACACACTAGCGCTTTTGATATGCATTTGCATAGTTTCGATAATTGTGATATAATAAAGTATACAAGCAAAACCACAATCATAATACAGTTTTATTTTTTATTGGGATATACAATCAAATCTTTAACAAAACAAACTCAAATCTATCTAAAATGAAAATGAACAAAAAATGTATGGTTCAACCGTAACAATTATGTCAGCTGAATTCAAACCAAAACGAAAGCTAATTTTAAAGTTTGGATGAAGAGGAACAAGTGTTTTTTTTTTCTAGCTTCACCTGTTCATTTAATGTAGATTGAAAATTATTTAAATCAATTCTTCAATGTTAAATTTATAAATCCCATAAGAGGTTTTTTAATTTGAAAAGTGGTCTTTCAGTTTGTTTTTATATATTTTTCATATTTTTATAGTTTATCTCCGAATAAATACTGCTGCATGATGCTTTATGCATTATATTTTTACATGCCATCTTCATTTAGAATTTTGGTTAACATCGTTATAGGAACTTGTTAGATAAATTTTGATTCAAAGTTATCTTATACACACACACACACATATATATATATATGAAAGGATAAAAACCCTTTTAAAACTCAAAATTCAAATTAAATTTCAAAAATTTAAATTAAAATCCAAAGTCTCTTTCTTCTAACTTTAGATCTCTTTCAAAAACCAGTTTTACACCTTGTTACTTTGTTTCCCAGCAATACATCTTATTACTTTCAGATATCATTTTCGGTCGATCTTTCAGAGTAAAAATGCCGACATTCAGAAAATTCTCATTCAGTTGGAGTTAGCTGATTCTTGGGCTGGCCAAGCCTAGGTCTGTCATCAGAGCCTGGACAATCAATCAAAAGCTAATGAACCAATTAAAGAAATGTTCCTCCCAATTTTACAACTGTGCCCTCTGCTGGAAAATATGATAAGCCCCAATATATTAGCTGAAACCCTCGCCAAAAACAAGAGATCTTGCCAATTTGAGAAGCCTGTCAAACCTACGGCCATGTAGCACTCCTGGAATTAGTGTCGGAAGCGGCTCGAGGGACCTCCGACCGGACTCGAGAATCGGACTGTACGATGGAGTACGAAATAAATGAGTTCGATCCTGTAAGAGGTTCCTGAGTCCAAATTATTTATACCACAAGAGATGTCCTTAAATATTAAAACCGGCTGTACAGCCATCGGCCGGTAAGAGAACGGGCCGCGACTCCTTTACAGGTCCGGGACGTCCCGATATATTACATATATTCATAAATAAAATACTGTACTAATTTCTAAGTCGTTACGAATTATCATCATTTGTATCGTTAATATCATATATCATCAGTGGCGTGGCGTGAAAATTTTCGGTGGTCATCGCAATTATTTAAGTTTATGGTGAAAAATTAACTCTAAAATTCAATGGTTGAATGTTCAAAAAAGAAACTTTAAATCTTACCTTCACTTATACATGAACTCCAAATGTTCTGCTAAAACTGGATCGTAGAGTTTTAAAAGCTTATTAAGAGTTTTAAAATATTGCTTGGTCATCGCCGCATCCAGCTATGACCGGACGCTACGCCACTGCATATCATATCATATATATTATAAAGCAGTAAGATCTAAAAGTTCCGCCCGAATGTTTCAAAAACTACCCGGTGGATTTTTTTGCAAATAGTGTCATTCTATGGAGAATATTCGCGCAGTGGTTTATGAGTAAAATATACAGGGATAACTATGATTTTTGGTAATAAATTTCGTATTTTAATGTAATTTGAAGGAAAGGGTTGCCAGTGATTATATTTTGGCGAAAAGTTTGTTGATTAGAGAATTGAAAATGACTATATCCATTAGACAAACATTTCGTAAATAAATGAAAAAAAAAATACTGATATTTAATTTAAAAAGGCAACAAAAAAATGTTTTAATAAGACGTAATATTATAAAACGGAAATATTCAATTTAAACATGAAATAAATATTTGTAATACTTAAAATATAATTTATTGTGAAATTTTACAGTTGATACAATATTTGACGAGTTATCGCCTGCCTTACGTTAAAAAAAGAAATCTGAAAATTTGATTAGACTAATTTTGAATTACTACTTTTTTTTCTTTGTATTTTCTTTTCATTTTTATCTAACTATTTAATTCACATAATGTGATTTATAGGAGAAACAAGCACATGCAACTGTAAATAATACTGTAATTATTGTGAGTTACATATTATGTGTTTCTTTACAATTAGTATGAAAGAAGCAATTGATACCTTATTTGGCAATTTTTTGCTTGCGTCAGGTTAATAAAAATGTGCCTGAAAAAACTTGAAGAAATAAAATTTAAGTAACATTATTTTAGTCTTTTTTTGTTGTTGTTGTTGTTGTTTTGTTTTTCAATTTAATTAGCATTTTTATGTAATTCTCCCACCGTAAGTCTTAGACGAAAAACTAGAAGTAATTGTAAAAATGGCTGTATTAGTCAGTTACATACTATATAATTATTACTTTTGTCGCCAAACAATGCAATTTTAAGCCACAAAGGCAGAAGCGTGAAATAAGTCAGGCGAAGGTCGCAATAATGTTTCCCCCCCCCCCTTTTTTTAAGTGTAGAAGAAGATTTGGAATAAATTTTTATATTCAAATGTAAATCATATAAAAAGCAGCTAAAATTATTATTATGTAGCAAGTACTTAAATTTTAGTGTAAATGTCTGCCAAATACACACACATTTGCTAGAATAATTTAATTTCAGAGATTATAAATATTTTTTATCATAATATGGAATACCATTACTATGGAAACGGGCCGTTTTAATTTCTTCAAGCATGTGATTTTTATATCCTGGAACTCAGATTATTACTTATTAATGGAAAATTGCGTATTATTATTTTTTTTAAGATGTCGGACCTATTGCTAATTTCACCTATAGGAATATTCACTGCTTTAAAAGTTAGGATATAAGATGATTATTAAGAAAATTTCTGTGTTATTATTATTGTAAAAAAAAAAGCCAAAATTTTGCAATAAAAATTGCTTGCTGAATTTAATTTCAGATATTTTTTCTAATTCGTCGCTTGATCTAAACTTAGCAATAAATTAAGTATTATTTTCATAATCTGGTTATTTACACAACAGACGGTAGATTAATTTACTCTTGACTATAAAGGAATTAGCAAGCCTTTTTGTTTGTTTCTGTTATTATTGTGCTCTTTAGAAAAATGCAAAATAAATCTTCGGTTCAAGTATTCACCGAAATACTTATTGCTAAAATTTTTTGTATAACTATCTTTATTTATCATTCTCAGGTCTATTTAAGACATGAATATTTATTTATCAAAAATCTATGATTGACTTGACAACAATTTGATATTATTTATTAGATCGTAACTTGGCGAGTAATTAAGTTTGTTTTGTCATTAACTCTGGTAAATGTGTATCAATATTGTTTCATCAGTCTTAATGTTTGAGGTCAACCATCACAAAAGAGTCGATTACAGATGATTAGAAAGATTTTATTGGATGCAAGAGGTTTATTTTTTTACAAGATTAAACCCTCTAGTTTTGTAACGTGTAAACGGTTACATGATTGTAAATGATCTACAAAATGAAAAGGCAGTGAAACTGACGTCATTTTAATTTTATTCAAACAATTCAGCTTTAAAAAAACAACACTTTTTTATGTTTCACTTTTCTTTGAAATATGAAAGTTAAACATTCTTTTTTGACTGCAAATTCTTCAATACCTTTTTTACGGTATTTACTCTGCTGGAATCCAAAGAGAGAAAACAGTAGTAGTAGATCTGTCACAAGAGGACGTTTATTGAGAAATATAATGTAACATTCAGTGAGATTATATTTAAGCTACCAGAATCACGTATTGCGCGAACTGAGATTCCAGGAGTTCAAAAACTATCAAAAGCAAATGAAGCACCTGAACATTATTCGCGTTCAATGGTCAATCTTTGCAATCATTCTAATGGATTCTAATTTAGTAGTGTCAGATCAGAGACCATTTTAATTCCTGTTGTCATAAGGGTCACATTTCCCTACTAAAAGTGCTCTGTTAATAATGAACTAAAAGAATTGCTGGTTAATAGCTAAATTTTGTCCAACACTTAAGATAAAATATAATATTGCAATGGCGTTCACTTCGTTTCAGCAATGAGCAAAGTCCAGCTGAAGGTCCAAATCGTTTAAAATACAAGTTCAAATCTATTTCGTTTAATCGAAGGTTCATTTGGAAATATAGACCAGCGCAGCGGGCATAGCCTGCTAGTATATTATAAAGCAGTAAGACCTAAAAGTTCAGCTTGAGTGTTTTCAAAAACTACCTGGTTGATTTTTTTGCAAATAGTGTCATTCGATAGAGAATATTCACGTGATGGTTTACAGGGTTGCAAAAAAGCCGGCTAAAATTAAAAAAAGAAAGGCCAGTGGCTTTTATTGGTTTTAACTGGCTTTTTTTGGCCAAAATTGGCCTTTTTTGGCCATAATTGGCTTTTATACAATGAAGCATTGTAATTATAAACTACACATTTTAAAGTGTTTTTAATTAGTTTTAATGACATTTAATTGATTTAGAGTTTAATAAGTAACCTAATTTCTCAATAATGAGGACATTAATACTGGAATAAAACTTAGATGGTTTTGCTAGTGATTTGTAGTCAGAATTGCAAATATGGCAGCTAAATTTTAAAAGTACAAACCAACTGCCAATTTTTTCATTTTTACAAAAAATAAAGAGGACAATGGTTGCTTAGTTACATGTTTTAATACTTAATTTTAAGAGCTATTAATATACAAGTCTTATTTTATTTCTAGTAAACATTTAAAATTATACATAGTCATAATAAAAACACCATTTCTCACAATTAAAAACATTGCGAATAGCATATGCATGAATATGCTTAGCAACAAGCTTTTCAAAATTTTATTTAGAGAATTTTTTTTTCTTGTTTAAAATGCTCTATTTTTTATACACTTAGGTACCAATCTCCTCAAATATTATATCCTTTCTAATTTCTCATTTAACATTTACAACTTAATCTCTCCATATGGGCACACAAGCATGTTTCCATTTTGATGTGCTACATTTTGTCATTAATTAAATATAATCTTTAAAATGTGTAGTATATGTGGAGCTATGTAATATAGAATTTTAAAATACCAGTTTGGAGCCTAACTTATATTATTTTTCAATGTTTATATATACAATATTTTTTTTTCAGACATAATGCCTTCACAGTTGCCTTCTAGAAGTTAGACTTTTATTTGACAAAATTTAATAGAAATCTATAATTTTTTTAGTAGAAAATATTTATAAGTGTAAAAATTAATTGATCCAAATTTAAAACAAATTAACTGTAAACGAACTTTAAAAAATAAAACCCGGCTTTTTTTAGTGGTTAAAACCAAAAAAAGCCGGCCGGCTTTTTTTGGCCTGGCTAAAAGCCGGCAACCCTGGTGGTTTATGAGTAAAATATACAGGGATGATAACTATGATTTTTGGTAATAAATTTCGCATTTTATTGTTATTTTGAAGGAAAGGGTTGCCAGTGATTATATTTTGGCGAAAAGTTTGTTGATCAGAGAATTGAAATGGCTATATCCATTAGACAAACACCTTGCAAATAAATGAAAAAAATACTGATACTTAATTTAAAAAGACAACAAAAAAAAGTTTTATTAAGACATAATATTATAAAACGAAAATATTTAATTTAAACACGAAATAAATATTTGTAATGGTTAAAATATAATTTATTGTGAAATTTTACAATTGATACAATATTTGGCGAATTATCGCCTGCCTTACATTAAAAAAAGGAATCTGAAAATTTGATTAGACTAATTTTTAATTACATTTTTTTTTTCTGTTTAGTTCTTTTCTTTTTATCTAACTATTTAATCCACATTATGTGATTTACAGGAGAAATAAGCAGATGCAATTGTAAAAATTACTGTAATTGTGAGTTACATATTATTTGCTTCTTTACGATTTCTATTTTTCGTTTGTTGCCAAACAATGTGATTTTATGCCAAAAAAGGCAAAAGTGTGACATTAGCTTGAGGAGTTTCGCTATAATGGTGATTTTTCAAGTGGACAAGATCAACATTTTTATATTCGATTATAAATTGTATAGATATTAGTTAATATTTAAAAAATGGAATCAAACATTTAAATTTTAGGTTGAATTTCTGCCACGCATACAAGCGGACAGCATCTTGGATGTTTTGAGATTTTTTGCTGACGATGTTTTACATTTTCGTTAAGCCTTTTATGTGCATAAATCGCTGCTTGGCAATATTTACTACTTGGCGAAAAAGGGCTTTTCACGCCAAGAAAAAATCGGCGGCCGTGGATATTACATCTGTTCGTAATTTCATACTTTTAAAAAAGTTTTTCACTGTAATTACGAAAGCATGTGATTTTTTATAGACTCCCAGTGAGGTCAGTGGATATTATCCATTTTTTTTTTTTTTAAATATTATTGTTTATTTAACATGTCTTTGGCCATAATGCCAATTTCACATACAGGAAAATTCACAGTTTCAAAATTTAGGAACCGAAAGTTATTCTTAAAGGAATTTATGCAATCATGTGTTATTAGTATAAAAAATTCAACATTTTGAAATAAAAATTGCTTGCTGAAAGAAAATTGCAAATCTTTTTTAATTCGTTATTTCTTCATATTGGCGCAATTTTTTTCCGATGCCAATTTGGCGAAAATATCAACAGCATAAACAACAATCAAGCAAAATAATGACACTTTGACGCCAGTTAAGCACGGTATCTAGAATAAGCGGTAGGGGTCACCAAAATGTGCGCAGTAGCATTTTCCCTCCTCTGACGTCATCTGGACACCAGAAGAGCGCTTTCACTCGATCGTTCTTCGAAATATTGGTCAGTTGAGCTAGCTATCTTCAAGATCAATGTGTGTTGCTATATTTTTCTTTGTGATTTAATTATTTAATTGCTAATCATGGTTTGCTGTGCAATAGCTGTTTGAAGTCATCATGATAGACAACGTAATAAATCAATTATTAAATTCCACAGATTTATGAAAGACAGAGAAATCAAATCTAAATGAATTTAAAGGATTTTTTTATATTTAATTTTAGGAAATATTTTTTCGTAGATGCTAAATATATTTTTCTTTATTATTTTGTACAGTTATTTTCTTTTTACTGACTTTATATGACTAATTTTTTTCATGGTCCACCATTTTTAAGTTAAATAATACTCATTGTATATAAAAATAATAAATCTAATAAATATTGTATGATAGCCAAAAAGACTTTGTGCATGTATGTATGTATGTAAAGAAATATTTTGCTGTTACATTTTTTTCGTTCAAAAAATCCTTTTTACAAAATGTTGATTTAGTTGATAAAAACCCATTTTTCGCAAAAGACCCTTTTTTTTTTTTTTTTTTTTTTTTTTTTTAAGCTAAAAAACTTCAGCCCAGTGGGGAAAATGGTACCTTCCTGGGCAGCAAATCTGAAAACCCTGCTCAAAACACAGATGAAGTTACTTTGCATCATATAAAGGATAGAACTGATGTATCTCATTCTAATCAAATAAATATTAAGAATGACGAAGAATTCGTAAATGCATATGCAATCGGTGGACTTCTCAATCATTTTGAAGAAAATCAGGAAAGTTTCAGTAAAAAAAAAAAGAAAGAAAGAAAAAAAAAGTGTCTTTAGAAATGATTTCATGGTATATAGCATACCGAGTTGAGGAGAAAAAAAGCACAAAAATATGGTAGTGTCATTAAAGATGCCCACTTTTTTGAAAAAAAAAAAAAAAAAAAAAAAATGGCTGCAGACAATTTATAGAGGCTCATTAATGAAATCAACAGATGAATGTTTTGATACTGTTATAAAAATGGAAAAATAATTTAACCAGTTGCATGTAACTTTAATATACCAACGACAGAATGTTTTTTAGATGTTAAAAGATATAATAAAAAGTGAATATCTGGCATTTGATGGCCTTGTTAGTCATGACATTTGAAAGAATCCGGACTTTCATTAGAATGAAAGTGAAAGCCTTGAATAAACGTAAAATTTAAAAAAATTAAGCGTAACACGAACAAAGAAAGAAAAATGTGAAGAAAATGAAGAAAATTGTACAGTAGTTTTTAGCAACATGGTTAATGAAAATTCTGTTTTTACGAAATATATATATGCATATGAAATATATTCAATAATGTATAAACCAAATCAATTTGTAAAATATGTACATAATCATTAACACTTGGAAATTTTCCCACAGATTAATTAAAATTAATCTCCGAAAATTAATTCAGAATTAATTCCAAAGATTATTATTTAGCATGTATATAATCTTTGAAAAATATCAAGTTGTGTCGAATACGTGTAAAACATACAATAATTCTCATTTGTTCCGGATTAACGAATTTTTGTTTCTGCGTATCACAGGTCTGTCTGGTCTAAGCCTGTGAAGGCTGTTTCCCCCTTTTTTTTAAAAAAAAAAGTGACCTGCGAAATAGTAGAAGAGGTTGACGTTCCTTCGTAGGTTTTCTCCTAGCATTCCACCGGCAATTAAAGAAAATCAAAATATGGTAATACAAATGTGAAAATGTGCATGATTTTTTTTCTTCCTTTTGTTTGCTTACTCGATTTAGAAGTTAGCATATTTGAGTAATAAAAACGGGAATATTCAGATCCCTTCGCCTTGAAACGTCTACCCCAAAATCGCCTGCCAAGCAATATATTTACCCAATAAACCACACAAACTTTTTTTAAAAACATTATGAGTAGAGATCGACCGAAAATTCCATTATGTTTTCAGTCCAAAATCTGAATTTCGGCAAAAATGCTGCCGAAAATTCGGACAGACCGAAACTCGACCGCAACTACGTGTATTCCAAAAATACCTGTATTCTTTTCTTTCTTCGGAAATTTTCAATATTACACATTGATTTGAGCTGTATCGGCTCAAATGAGACATTCTTTATTTATTGTTATGAACTTCACTGTTTATAATTATTAGTCATGACTAACTGAAGACACGAGTGAAAATTATAAAGCAACAAATGCCTATATTAGACTATATTACTAAACTTTGAAGAAGCTTTTCACGTGCTCGTTGAAAGCTGAAGTCTTAACAGCAATAGAAAATTTTTAGTTTGAAACCGCTGAAGTGTTTCGAATAATCATCGAGAAAGTTTTTGTATAATAGATGACCATTTACAAAAATCATTATAAAAGATAAATAGAGGTACGAATACCAAAAACATTTTTTAATTAGATGAAATTCGTATAATTAGAAAATCATTTTGATGAATTCATTACATTTTCTTTTATATGAAAATAAAAAGTTTTGGTCAGAGGCACAGCGAGTCAACTTGGGCTACACATGTAATTAATTAATAATTATGTAGAATTATGTACGCATTAATTACTTTAAAAAAACTTCAGACATTTTCGTTTTCGGCCGAAAATAGGAAGATTACCGAAATTCGGTTTTGGTTTCGGTCGATCCTTAACTATAAATCGGTCAATATGCTTCTAACATATTCGCGAAGAAGCAAAAAAAATCTTTGAACGTATTCAAGTTGTCATTCTTTTTTTCCTTATCGCAATATTTTACTATTTAAAACTGAAATTGTACTGCTTTAGTTGATAAATTTCATGGTATATTATAAATTAAAGGTATTAAATCGGTTTATATTAATACATGTATGCATATAATAATATAAATATTCAGTTCCTTAAAAATACACATAATGGAAAAAATATATCTGTCGTCAGAAACGAAATATTGGAGCGCTTTATTGAAAAGAATCGCTCTTAATAGAAAAAGGACAGCATAAACAGCAGTGTTTAAAAGCTCGGGAGAGAAGAGTTGGTGTCCAGCTGACGTCATCACAGAGAAGGAGGCTGCGCGTGATCCCTACCGTATAATCTAGATACCGTGCAGTTAAGTACCCGTTGCATATATGACATTGACGTCAGAAAAAAATCGTGCCAATATATGTATATGACATCTGTGCCTTCATATTTTCCCCTCTGTTAGGTAATATTTAAAAATATATTGGACTAATCTTAGATATTTAAAAGCACATAAATTAACGTTTGAATTTCAATTTTATATTATTATTATTATTTATTAATTGTTATTATTTTTCTTCTTATTATTTATTTTATAATCTTCTATGATCACATCACTGCCAAATGGCATATTTACTATATTATTGGAAGTTTTGGTGGCACAGATACGCTTCGTGGTACCTAATGGGCTCCAAAATGGCATTATTTTGCCTGACATGGTAACCCGGCTATTGTTGCATATTTATTAATAAATTGTTTATTTACTTTTATTTACTTTTTTACAATTATATAAAATGTTTTGTTCTATAGTTATTAATTAAACTTTTTTAATTTATTGTTATTTCCTTTTAAAATAATAGAAAATAATTTAAATATGTATATATATGTAACTGGTATTCGAAAACAATGTTTACGCCAAATTGGCGTGAAAAAAATTGTGCCAAACCCGGTACGTATATGATATCTGTGCCTAACGGTCATTAGCACTAAATTGTGATTAATTAGTATCAGAAAACAGATTGAAGAATATTTGGTATATTTTTATTATATGGGCTTTGGCGAGATAGAGAAAATGGCTTTGGCGAGTGAAGTGAATTTTATGTATATTTACTTGCAACCTATTTACTTTTCATATACATATAAGTTTTTTTTCAATATTTATGATATTTTTTAATATAAAAAAGAGCTATTTATCTACTTTTAAAGACGAACAGAAATAATTTGTGGTTCTACTTGATTATCCTGTTGACAAAAAAAAAAAAAAAAAAAAAAATCATCAAACTATAAAATTAAATGCCAATGATGGGTGATCGTAAATGTCAAATTTACTTGACATTAAACACTACACGTGTTTGTTATATCATCAAGTGAATTTTAATTCGACGTTTTATTTTTATTAATGTTTTACTAATTTATTTTTCTTTTGTTATTTAAAATCAAATTTATGTCATTTGCATAATTGGGCTAATAATTTGGCGAAATTGGTCGATGGGGTAATAAAGTAGCACCTAATTTGTATATAATAATAATAATAATATAAATATTTAAATAAAATGTTTTATTTATATATATATATGTCTTGCAAGAGAAACTGGCAGAAGTAACTGTAAAAACGAATATACTTGTGCGTTACATTTTATTCATTTATTACCCTGGCGCCAAACAATGTGATTTTAAGCCAAAAAGGCAGAAGAGTGACATAAGCTCGAGCAACGTTCACAATAATAATGCCTTTTAGTGTATGAGCACATTTGGAAGTAGGGTTTTAAATTTAAATGTAAATTTTATGAAAAGCAGTTAACATTGTGATTGTTGAGTAAAATATTTAAATTTTAGGTTAAATGTGTGGCCCCCACCTCCCCCCATCTCTCACACATATGATTAAATCATTTAATTTCAGACATTTAAAATATTTTTCAATATGCTTTACTGTAAAAACACACTGGTTTGTTTCCCTATTGTTCTATTGGTTTGTTGTCCTTTTGTCCCTTTAGTTTGTGATCTATGTTTTTGATTCTATTTACTCTGGTGGAATAAACAGATGGAAAACAGTAGCAGACCTGACAGAAAAGGACGTTTATTAAAAAATATAATGTAACATGTAATGAGATTGAATTTAAGCTACCAGAACCACATATAGCGCAAGTTGAGATGCTGGGAGTTCAAGAACAAACAAATGAAAATGAACAATCCGAATGTTCTTAAAGTTCAAAAATCAA
This sequence comes from Maratus speciosus, assembly GCA_963932465.1. Classification (NCBI taxonomy): domain Eukaryota; kingdom Metazoa; phylum Arthropoda; class Arachnida; order Araneae; family Salticidae; genus Maratus; species Maratus speciosus. The sequence continues at coordinate 87,012,637 of OZ010794.1, forward strand.
TCTTTGCAATCATTGTAATGCTCTCTAATTTAACAGTGTGATTGATGACTAGAGAATATTTTAATTCCTGTTGTCATAACTGTCTCATTTCCGTACCAAACTCTACTTTAAATGATCTTCTAAAAGAGTTGTTTCTTAATTGTCCAAATTTTGTCCAAGTCATAAGATAGTATAATATCCCAATGAAGTTCGCATCATTTTCTGCAATGCGGAAGGATATTCCAGGTGAAAGTTTTCACTGCTTTAAAATAGAAGGTTGAATTCACAATTTCGTTTGGAAAAATGGACCAGCGCAGCGGGCATAGCCTGCTAGTTTGTGTATATATATATAATAAATATTGCAGTTTTTTACGAAATTTTACTTAATCAATTTAGAAATTTGACTTTCGTATAATTCAAATTACGTAAAAGTTTGCTGAACGTATTACTTACGTAAGTTAGAGAATGACTGAAATATGAATTAAATGACAACAATATCAACGAAAACTTCGATTGAATAATATGATTCAATTAAATATATCGATTGAAGCTCCACTATTCACAAATGAGAGAAACGAGCGCCATCTACTGGCTACAGCTCTAAAATAACATCCTGTGGGATTCTTGAAATTAATTTTACATTTCTTTTTTAACAATGAATTAAATAAATATATTAATTGAATCCTTAAAATATTATTAATAATAAAAAATTATAATATGTCCTTTCTGAGACTACCCATAAAGTTTTCCTTTTATGATATGACATCATGTGCTAGTAAATTTGAAATAAAATTTCTTTAAAGCAAAATAAATAAATAAATAAATAAATAAATAAAAAGAGAGAGAAAGAGGTGTGTATTTATGGGAAGGCAGGGGTGGGGTGGGGGGAATATTTTAATACCAAATATTTAATTGATATATTTAACGTTGAAGTTATATTTAAGTACTGCATTATATGTGTCATAGAAAAATTTCGTTCCTGAAAATCTGAAAAAAAAAAAATTCTTTGCACTCATCTTGAGTTAGGACTAGCATCTGTTAATATTAGCATGCTTTATTTTTATTTTATTTTTTTACTTAAAAGAAATCATTTCAGATTTATTAGCTTATGATGTCATGCAGTATATTGAAAAATTTACAGCTAGTCATAGAAAAATCATATTTAATTATTATTATTATTTAGGAATTAAAGGAAGATTTTTTTTTTTTTAATTCATTATTTTTGCATCTTGTTAAGAAACAAGAAAAGTTTAATTTGAAGAACCCCCCTAAGTTCATATCTTATTTTTCGTAATAAGATTTTGAATGTATACTACTTAATAAAAAAGAAAGGCAGAGAAAAATATAAAATATTAATAATATTAATTACTTCTAATAATTTTTGCTAATAGTTACATTTTAGCTAAATCTTACTTAAATCCTGTACTATTGAATTAAATTATTGAATTAATTTATATGGTTTTAAAACGGTCTTAAATGTAAAATTTGGATTAAAATTTTTATATATATTTTTAAAAAACCTAATTAATATATATTTTTTTAATTCCACTTGTAAAAGGAATGTTTATATTTAATAAAAGAGAAAGGCAGGGCTCCCAAATGGTCCACCAACTGAATACCAATATTTTTTTAGAAAAATTTTCTTTTTAGATTTTTCTTACAAACCACCCCGAAATCACCTTTGAAAGTTAATTCTAGCGCAAACCTACCATAAAATTTTCTGTTAAAATTGTATTGGTATTCAGTTGGCGGACCATTTGGGAGGCCTGGAAAGGGAGAAAAAAAATATTATTAACAATTACTTTCTAATAATTATAGCTATCTATAACTTTCCAATAACTCTAGTTAAATCTTAATTAAATATGTTAATAATTTTTTTAAATAAAAACAGAAAAAAATATACAAAAGAATTCTCATATCCATTCATAAGTTTTTAATAATTTAGTAGAGGAAATAAATTAATATTTATGTAAAACAGAACAGCAACAAAAATGGCATCAATTATTTAAGTTATTTTGATAAATAGCTTTTTAAAAGTGTGTTAGATTAAAGTAATAAAAGGTAATATACTTTTACATTTTGACTTAAAAAAAATTAGTAATAATGTTTTCAAAAAATATATTTAAAAATTTTAATCCAAATTTTGCATTTACAACTTTTTCAAAACCCTATAAATTAATTCAATAATTTAATTCAATAAGTATAGTACAAGATTTAAGCAAGATTTAGCTAACTGGAAAGTAATTGATAGCTACAATTATTAGAAAGTAATTGTTATTAGCAGAAGCTAATTAGCAGAAGTTGTTGTTAGAAGCTTTTTTCTCCCTTTCTCTGTTATTAAGTATAAATTCAAAATTTTACTGTGCAAAATAAGATGCTAGGGGGTTCTTAATATTAAACTTTTCTTGATTCTTAAGAATATGAAAAAAGTAATGAATAAATATAAAAAACTCTACCTTGAATTCTTAACACGTTCACGCCGGCGCGGTGGGTCACACTTGACTGTCTCACAACTGCCAAGTATCAGTCTTTTTGGATACCATTATTTTAATATAGAAAATGTTGTTTTATTTAACCCTTAAATGCCTGCTTTTTCAAAAATCATTGTAATAATGTTTTTAGGCTTTCATTTTTTAAATATATCATGGGAAAAATGCTTTAAAAAAATCATATTTTGTTTTAAGTATGGTTTACGGCTAAAAAACAGTTTGTTACTAATTGGCAATACTGGTCTTTAATTGAAAAAATAATTTCCCTTGATAAAATTCTATAATATTAAACACATAAGAATTTTAGGAACTATAATAAGAAATAAATTTTACTTGCTCACTGCAGAACAAAATAGGGTATATCGCAAGCTTCCAAACAAAACAAAAAGAACAAGTAGCAACAATTGAAAAAATAAATCTATCTTTATTCTTAAACAGCACAATTGTTGCCATCTACATGTTGAAAATCGATTTAATAATATTTTCAGAATGTATTTTATTGGCAACATTAGGTATTATAGCTTCAATATTATTCCAATAGTATTTTAGAGCCTAAATTGGGTATGTTGTCGAAAAGCAACACCTGGCATTTAAGGGTTAATTAGAACAATTGGGCGATTTAAAGGAACAACATTTCCTCTAAAATAACAGTGGTGTGCAAAAAGACAGAGACTTGAAAACCCTGAGTCAGTCGAGTGTGACCCACCGCGCTGGCGTGAACGTCTTAAACAATAATAATAATTAAATATGATTTTTCTATGACTATCTGTAATTTTTTCAGTTTACTACATGACATCATAAACTAGTAAATCTGAAATAAATTTTCTTTAAAGTAAAAATAAATAAAAGACAAATTACAAATAAATAAAAACATGCTAATATTAACAGATGCTAGTCCTAAGTCAAGATAAAGTGCAAAGGGATTTTTTTCAGGTTTTCAGGAAAGAATAGTACTTATGGTACACACACACATATATGCTTAAATATAACTGTATTAAAATGCATCCCCCCCACCTCTCTCTCTTTCTATCTCTCTCTCTCTCTCTCTCTTTTTAGAATTTTTATTTGAAATTCACTAGCTTATGATGTCGTATCATAAGATGAAAATTTTATGCGTAGTCACGGAAAGAACATATTGTAATTTGTATTATTATTATTATTTTAAGAATACAATTCATTGCTAAGAAGAAAAAAGAAATGTAAAATTAATTTAGAGAAACCTCCAGGATGTTATTTTGAAATATTAGCCAGTAGATGGCGCTCGTTTCTAGTGTGGAAGGAGCCTTCAGTTAGTATAGTAGAAGTTGAGTTCATATTATAATATTCACAGATGTAAAAGTTTTAGAGTAGTTTTAGAGACATTTGTTAAAATAAAAAATGGTGACTATTTTTTTTTTTTTTTTAATCGCATCAACCAAATTATAAGCAATTTGAATCTATAGTTCTAGAACCTATCAAAATTCTAAAATGTTTGCTAGAAAGTGAAGAAATCAGTTAAAGTTTATAAGCAAAATAGATTATTATTACATTTTATTATTATTAGAGATCGGTTGAAAATACTGTTTTGTTTCATTTTTGGTGCAAAATCAGAGTTTTGCTGAAAACGAATTTTCGGGGAAAAAGCTGTTGAAAATTCGACCAGACCAAAACTAAATAACTGATAAAAAAAATTTTAATGGTTTTTTTTTTTTTTTTTTTTTTTTTTTTTTAAATCTAGACATAATGTTATAATTTATAACAATCCCATAAAAGATTTTCACTTCAATCAAAATCCAAATTAGAGAGGCTACTACAGAGTAAGAAGTAATCTTAAATTTTCAAACTGCAGTTCTACTGAAATGAACTAGACTTAAAAATGGTAAGGTTTTGAAAGAAAAAAATTATCAGTTAAAAGCTCTTCTTATTTTGTTAGAAATCTTTACAAGTGAAACAAACATTTATATCTTTTCTTTTTTACATTTCTCATTTGTAATACAGCAGTGAAATGATGTCATTGTATACTTCATTTATAATATTTGTAGTTGTTCGTATTTCATGCATTCTCTTTTCACTCATTAGTGTCTCAAAATGCAGGGATGAGTATCTATTTAAATTTGGTGGATTTCCTCTCTTTTGAAAATTTCTTCAAATGCCCCTCTCTCATGCAAGATTTACATCTTCTTTTAGAACACTGAAAAAAAAAAAAATTACACAGAGCCCAATCAAGCTGAAGTTGGGCCCAGGGCCTGTTAAAAAGTTGCCCCCCCCCCCCTACCTAACCATTCCTGGCGACACTTTCAGAAAAAAAAAAGTAGGTTAATTTGATGAGTTGACAAAGTTGTTTTGGTGAAAGTTTCAAGTTTACAAAAAAAAAATTTAACTTACAAGAATAATCAAGAAAATGAACTACCGTCCACTTTCTCAAATAAGCATTTGTATAATTCACAAACATCTATGATCCACAATTTATGTTGCAGAATAAATGAGGACATCTTTTTCAAAATTGGCCTTATCCAAAATCATAAAAATTGTGTTTTCCCTATCAGTCTAGTAATCATTTTAAACTATAATTCTGACATTGTAAAATCCTCATTTCTATTGAAACCAATAGACACAGAATGCAGTTTTTGGCATTTTCCCCAAATTTGATTTCCTGGATCCAAATTGTAAAGGACTTTTACAGAAAAATTAAATATGGAGGTTTTTTATTACAGTAAAACTTTGTTTTTACGTCAGGGGCCAAAATATAAAATGCAAACAGTGGGAAAACTTAAATTGTGAGAAAATACACACAAATTTGTGGGCCCCTGAAATTGGTGGGTCCAGGGCCGAGGCCCCGGAGGCCCGTGTATTAATCAGGCCCTAAATAAATTGTTATTGTTACATAACATATTTATGAATTCAAAAAAACACCTGCCTGACTTTAAAAAATAAATAAAAAATGAGTAGGTTAATTTACATTTTTCAAATAAAATTTATCTGAATGTACATTATTTTGCTTTATTTGATTGAGTAAACATTTAGATTATCCAATATTTGGAAATGAAGATAAATGCAATCAAAGCGAAATCAAATGTTGTGACATCTAACGTTACTTTTTAGCTTAGTATTACTGATGGGCACATTTGTGTTTCATAATTATATAATAAATAAATAGTCTTTCCTCTAAATCCCCACCACAGTCACACTCACAGAAGATTCTGTCTCCTCAATCCCTTGCATCTAGCGCATAAAGTTACATATCTGTAATAGTTGAAATTTTTTTAAAGTATTAAAAGTTTTTTAAATTAAAATTAATTAAAATATTTAAATTATGAAAGAATTTATTTTATAAATTAGGAGAAAATATTATTAAATTTAAAATTACCAAAAATATTTGAATTATGAAAGAAATTATTTATTAAATTAGCAGCATATATTACAGTAGACTCCCTCAAATCCGCACAGCTTGGGACCAGAGGTTGTGCGGATTTTAGAATTTTGCAGATTCCTGGTCATTGATTTGTTTACATTTTTGAAACATTAATTTGATTGGTAGTTAAGCAAGGGAAATTATAATGAATGCTTACAATAAACTGAAACATTAAAATAAGTAAAATATTAAAATAATTTATTAGTTTAAAAGTAAGTAATTGTTAAAATAGTTATGTAAAATAAAAATTTAGAAAAATATTAAATTATTACCGATGAAATAGATTCAATTCTATTCCAAAAGTCCTATGCTACCATCTAGTGGTAAAGTGATCGTAAGATCGATACGTCATTATTCGTTCTATAGCACTTTTTACTTTAGTAACTTTTTTCATTGTTATTTAGAGTCTTGAATGATTTTCTTAAACTGCTTTGTATGTTTAGAAATAAATTTATCAATAATTTAAAAAAAAAAATTTAGCGAACAATTTTAAAATAGCGTTCCGGTTCGTGGATTTTTCCATTTCGAACCCTGGAATTTTTTATATAGATATGCTAATTTATATCAAAATCAAAAGTGATGTAAATTTATTTAGTAATAAATCAGCTGTATATGTAACCAAAAGAGAATGATTAACAAAAAATTTAGTAAAAAAACATTGCGTTAGTCGCTGATTTCGGCGTCATTTTGAATTTTGTTCCTGCAACTTAACTGTAGACTTCATTGTTTACATCTGAAAAAAATACGCGGATTTTAGGGGTTCGTGGATTTTAGGGTCGCGGATTTAAGGGAGTCTACTGTATTATTAAACTTAAAACTATTAAATATGAAATTGCTAAAAAATATTAAATTATTTTTAAAACTGCCCGTCCTATTTCTTATTTTGTAATAACAGAAAATAGTCAGCATCCAAATTCTATTCTTGTCAATGTCCGTTGTTCCTCAAGTGCCTACGCAGGGCGTGTTGCCTGAGTTTACCTTGAATCGAAGCTGAACGATCTAAGCAGAGATTATCATACATTGATTGAAGATATAAAGTTTGTCTCACAGGTGCTGTGGTGGAACGGAACACAGGAGTGTTGTCATTGTGCGGTTATACTCCGTGAGCATTGATGATGACAGATGAGAAGCAGCAAATGCAGAAGGGAGGAGGAGGTCTAACAGAGCCATAAAAGGAATTACATTATTTTTTCCCCTAGAATATAGAAGAGCGGAAAAAAAGGAGTAATTCTAAAAGTGTAATATACAGAAATGTAAAAAATAAAGATGTCTATACAAAAAGTTAAAATATAATGCAATTTTTTCTTTCCAATTTTACAGTTAAGAAAATTATTTGAAGGGAAAATGAACGTTAACCGATGCTAAATGCTAAGGCTGGAAGACGTCATATGAGAATGGTTAGTGTTAGACATGCCAAAAATAAATAAATAAGTAAACTTGGAAGACCACGACGAAACATTCCCAGAAAGTTGCCCGTAATTTCACAGCAAATCAGGAGATTTCTAGATGTGGGAATAGAACAAACAAATTCCTTAAAAAAAAAAAAAAAATAACAGTGCAACTTTTACTCTTAAAAAACTGAAAAATTTTAAAATCTGTTCAAGCTCGGTTCCATAAGATGTGCAAATTTTTTCCGCCATACTGTACTATAATTATTAGTCAAAATAAATTTTTCAGTGTTCATTGAATAAAAAATGGACGTGCAAACACAAAAAGACATGTAAATTTCGGGAAGAAATAATTTTAGTTTTACCACAAAATTTACAGAAAGTCAAAAATGAAGGCTAAAATGTGAAAAAAGCTAGAAGAAAATTTAACCATAAAGGATTTTTATCTTTAAAACACCTACTTATTTCTATTGGCAGATAGTATAATATGTGTGATTTCATTTTCTCTCAGATTGTTTTAAAACGTAATTTAAGTCATTATCAAATTATTTTTAGCAGAGTTAGTTCTATGGAGAAATGGGCGTAACCTAGTTCTGTTTAAAATTGCAATATATGAAAGGCAGTTTAAAAAACTTGTTATGAAAAGGCAATTTAGACAACAGATGGCAGCATGGAACACCGTTAATCGAACAGAGTAATAACAGTTTTTAATCGAAGTATTAAGTGTAATATAGCATATAGCGTCATGTCGCCATTTTGTTAAATGCAGCATAATGGGTTGTAGTAAGTTTATATTCTCTTAATTAATTTGAATATTGTAATAATGCTTTTTATATTATTTCGAGATTTATACGAAATAGAATCAGTGCGGAGTATGTGTAATTTTGATTATTTGTTAATTATCATTATTAAGAAACCGATTTATTCAGTTTGTTAGTTTTCTGTCTAAATACAACATAAGCTAGTAGTTGTCATTTAAAATATTGATTGTTTTCGTTATTAAAGGTATTATATATAAATATTTGAGTATCTAATTTACTGTATCAAATTCAAATATTGTTATAACTTTTGAGGTAATTTGTATTTAGGCTATTCTACTTTTATTCAAAATTAGAATCATTTCAGATCTAATTTATTTTTTATTTTATTTTAATGGGGAGATTTTAAGATCACGAACTTACATACTATTGTATTACATAAACGTGTTATCAATTAATAAAGAATATTAAACGTTATTCACATTGTTGAATAGAGGCATTTATCCTGGAATGGATTTCTGCAGCCCCAGAGAGATAGGGAATTCCAATTTTTTGACCATTAATAAACATACTAGCTGGCGGGACCATCCTGTCTAATGAATCTCTAATTTATACATAATCTTGCAATATAAAATCTCAATCTGAACGAACCTCGATCCGGATCTCCATTGCATATGACATTGTACAGCAGGTGTTCTGCGCACGCCCTGCAAAATCTTGTAAAATGAAATTTTTTCATTGGGGTCCTTGAATTATATTAAATTGTTCCATTAATTGACCTTGTTATTACTGCACATAGTTGATGTGCTGCAGATAGTTGATGTAATAAAAAATAAAACTAAAAAACAATTTACAGCAAACCAGTAATTTAAATATTATATATACATTCTACAAACTCTGTCATAAAAGGCTGAGAGAAACTAAGTTCATCTCTCCTCATGGATTTCTAATATGCTCTACTCTTCAAGTTCAAAACTGGCTGGTTTGAAAATAGAAAAGTTTAGTGAGAAAAATGATGCACAAAAAATTCATCTAATAACGAAAAATAAATCTAATACATGCACATAAATTGACTGCACACCAGTAGCAGAAAGGAGTATGACAGTGGGCAGTGCAGATTATTTTAGACACCTTGCATATTAAGGTATCAGCTCAAAGTGTAATATTGGTCTTTTAAAAAATTTGCTAAAATTTACTTTGCCACTAAACTTATTGTATTCTCTTTTACATCTTCTTTATAAATGCAAATTTTGCTTACTTTCATGGGTATTATAATGAGTTATTAAGAAAGTACACTTAATCCATTATTATTGATTCACAGATTAATTTTGGTTTGATGCAGATTAACACAGATACTTCTGTACCTGGAGACAGCACTTCTCTCTGAAAAAAATGCACCTCTTCAGAACCTTTCGGTTTGCAATCTTCAAAAACATGTACCCAGGTTGCCAATAAAGAAATGACAGCCACCAAAATTTGGACACTTTTTTACTTTTTTTGACAAAAAAAATAGAAAATATTGTGACCAACAATTTAGTACATATCACAAATATATTTCAGAAATAATCACTGCAATATTTTGCAAATTTTAAAGATTACATAATTCATTTTGAATATTATATCATTGTCTGAAATGGTTTAATCAAAAAAATAAATTAAATCTTACTACAAACATATTTACGTAACATTCTGAAAAACAACTAAATTGTTGGACATGCAGTAATATTACCAAAATTTTCATTTAAGATACCAATAAATGTTTGAAAGATGCATGTGTAAAAAGAAGGTTAGACAGTGAAATTAAATTTCAATAAGACACAAATTGATAAAGTACATCACCCACGGTAACATATCAGACTGTTGAACTTTCTACAAGAACAATAAAAAATGACCTGTAATTTGTTGTGTTTTTTAATAAAATAAAGAGAAAGAATCTTGTCTACCTGTTTTGTTGATATAAAGTGCAAGAAGACAATATTATTGTTGAATGTATTACGTACAAGAGCTATTATTAAATACTTTTTAAAAGTAACTACAGTCAGCCCACAATTTAATGTATTTTTTTATGGCCCCATCAAAAAGGGAACAAAAGTACTTTGATTTAACGAATTTATAATCCTGATATAATAAATAACTTTCAATGTAAAAAAAAAAAGAAAAATTGAAGAACCTACCTAATATTTATAAAAAAATTCCAATCTCCCTGATTGTTAATTTCCTGAATATGTATCTTGTAATATGTAGCTGTAATAGACAGAATGAAGAAGATAAAGCATGCAACGGTATTCGATGGCTCATGATAGTGATGACACTGTTTTCACAGCTTCAGGAAGAAATCGATAAAGAAGTTGAGAACACAAAATAAAAACAAAGCAAATAAACATCTATAAAAGATATCTTATAATTTATCCATAAAATTTGAAGAAATACGATTTTTTTCTTTATTACAATGCTTGTGATATATTGTAATACATAAAAAAATAATCAATTTTTATATAGTGTTTTTTGTTAAAGCAACAAATGTTTAACAGTATTATTAAAGTAAGTGAGCAATTCTTTATTATTTATAGTCATTTTTTAACTTGATTTGTTGTATAAAAAAGTAGGGATGCACCGAATATTCGGTATTCGGCCATGTTACCGAATATTCGGTTTGGCCGAATATCAAACTATTTGGTATGCCAAATATTCGGCCTGCCAAACATTCGGTTTGGCCAAATATCGAAATATTTGATATATACAAGAACCAATTAAAAATTAGCTGTAATTTGTTGTGTTTTTTAGTAAAATAAAGATAAAGAATGTTGTCTACCTGTTTTGTTGATATAACGTGCAAGAAAACAATATTATTGTTGAATGCATTATGCACAAGAGCTATTATTAAATACTTTTAAAAAGTAACTGCAGTCGGTCCCCAATTCAATAAATTTTTTATGGCCCCAACAAAAAGGAACAAAAGTTCTTTGATTTAACGAATTTATAATCCTGATATAATAAATAACTTTTAATGTAAAAAAAAAAAAAAAAAAAAAAAAAAGAAATATTGAAGAAACTACCAAATATTTATAAAAAAATTTCAATCTCCCTGATTGTTAATTTCCTGAATATGTATCTTGTAATATGTAGCTGTAATAGACAGAATGAAGAAGATAAAGCATGCAACGGTATTCGATGGCTCATGATAGTGATGACACTGTTTTCACAGCTTCAGGAAGAAATCGATAAAGAAGTTGAGAACACAAAATAAAAACAAAGCAAATAAACATCTATAAAAGATATCTTATAATTTATCCATAAAATTTGAAGAAATACGATTTTTTTCTTTATTACAATGCTTGTGATATATTGTAATACATAAAAAAATAATCAATTTTTATATAGTGTTTTTTGTTAAAGCAACAAATGTTTAACAGTATTATTAAAGTAAGTGAGCAATTCTTTATTATTTATAGTCATTTTTTAACTTGATTTGTTGTATAAAAAAGTAGGGATGCACCGAATATTCGGTATTCGGCCATGTTACCGAATATTCGGTTTGGCCGAATATCAAACTATTTGGAATGCCAAATATTCGGCCTGCCAAACATTCGGTTTGGCCAAATATCGAAATATTTGATATATACAAGAACCAATTAAAAATTAGCTGTAATTTGTTGTGTTTTTTAGTAAAATAAAGATAAAGAATGTTGTCTACCTGTTTTGTTGATATAACGTGCAAGAAAACAATATTATTGTTGAATGCATTATGCACAAGAGCTATTATTAAATACTTTTAAAAAGTAACTGCAGTCGGTCCCCAATTCAATAAATTTTTTATGGCCCCAACAAAAAGGAACAAAAGTTCTTTGATTTAACGAATTTATAATCCTGATATAATAAATAACTTTTAATGTAAAAAAAAAAAAAAAAAAAAAAAAAAGAAATATTGAAGAAACTACCTAATATTTATAAAAAAATTCCAATCTCCCTGATTGTTAATTTCCTGAATATGTATCTTGTAATATGTAGCTGTAATAGACAGAATGAAGAAGATAAAGCATGCAACGGTATTCGATGGCTCATGATAGTGATGACACTGTTTTCACAGCTTCAGGAAGAAATCGATAAAGAAGTTGAGAACACAAAATAAAAACAAAGCAAATAAACATCTATAAAAGATATCTTATAATTTATCCATAAAATTTGAAGAAATACGATTTTTTTCTTTATTACAATGCTTGTGATATATTGTAATACATAAAAAAATAATCAATTTTTATATAGTGTTTTTTGTTAAAGCAACAAATGTTTAACAGTATTATTAAAGTAAGTGAGCAATTCTTTATTATTTATAGTCATTTTTTAACTTGATTTGTTGTATAAAAAAGTAGGGATGCACCGAATATTCGGTATTCGGCCATGTTACCGAATATTCGGTTTGGCCGAATATCAAACTATTTGGTATGCCAAATATTCGGCCTGCCAAACATTCGGTTTGGCCAAATATCGAAATATTTGATATATACAAGAACCAATTAAAAATTAGCTGTAATTTGTTGTGTTTTTTAGTAAAATAAAGATAAAGAATGTTGTCTACCTGTTTTGTTGATATAACGTTCAAGAAAACAGTATTATTGTTGAATGCATTATGCACAAGAGCTATTATTAAATACTTTTAAAAAGTAACTGCAGTCGGTTCCCAATTCAATAAATTTTTTATGGCCCCAACAAAAAGGAACAAAAGTTCTTTGATTTAACGAATTTATAATCCTGATATAATAAATAACTTTTAATGTAAAAAAAAAAAAAATGAAATATTGAAGAAACTACCTAATATTTATAAAAAAATTTCAATCTCCCTGATTGTTAATTTCCTGAATCTTGTAATACAGAAATATCTACCTTCAGCAAGGTTATTAATAGCTGTAATGGACCGAATGAAGAAGATGAAATAGAGATGAAGCATGCAACGGTATTCAGTGGCTCATGATGGTGATGACACTATTTTCACAGCTTCAGGAAGAAATCGATAAAGAAGTTGAGAATACAAAATAAAAACAAAGCAAATAAACATCTATAAAAGATATCTTATAATTTATCCATAAAATTTGAAGAAATAAGTTTTTTTTCTTAATTACGATGCTTGTGATATATTGTAATACATAAAAAAAAAAAAAAAAAAAAAAAAATCCATTTTTATACAGTGTATTTTGTTAAATCAATAAATGTTTAACAGTATTATTAAAGTAAGTGATCATGGCTCTTTTTATTTATAGTCATTTTACTTACCCATCATACATCGTATAAGGTAAGTCTTGTAATTGCTTTAATAATCGAAAATTTTTTTGATGGATTTACACGTTTCAGACACTGAAGATTCCGAAAAACATATTTTTAGAAAAAAAAATTTGCTGTCTGTCTGGGTGTGTGTGTGTCTGTAAATGTTATATCTCCCGAACAAATTGAGATACAGACTTGAAATTTGGTGTGTACTTAGGAAGTAATAATGGGAAGAAGCCTTTTAAATATCAGTAACCTCGATTATCCGGAACTATTTTTGTCGGACTCTTGAAATATTCGCTCTGATAAAAGGTATACAAAAATTTTCGAAATTGTTTATTTGAAAGAATAAATATAAAAGACAATAAAAAAACATAAATTTTGTGTAAAGAATGAAGTCGATCGGATAATTTGTTGCCGAGATACTTGTAATCCTATTTTTCACACTCTTCGATTTTTCATGACCCTGTATTTCATTCAGATTTCAATTCAAAGATATATTTTAATTGGAAACGAGATGCTTAATCCAACACAGTAAACTGTTAGTTAATATGATTATAATTTTTCGAGTTATAAGGATGTTTCTTTTACGCAATTCGGTACTACTCAATTATCCCGTCGACCAAAAAACTATCGCTAAACTATAAGATTAAATGCCAATAATGGCTTATCATGAATGTCAAGCATTTAATGCATCTATAGCGGGGGGGGGGGGGGGGGTTTACCATAGGGAGGACCCTGTTCTGTCGCCAAATTAGCGGTATCTCTAATATTTCGCCAAATTCCCATAGATTTCCATTGTAAACCAATAGTATTTACTTGCTTACAGAAAATTAACAATTTCAGATATTTTAATGCAACAAAAAGTAATATTAGCTTAAGGTATTATATTAATTATATTTAAGGGAGTCCAAATAAATTAAATTATGAATAAAGTAACATGATACACAATGCTTAGCATGTATCACATGTTTTATTTTCTTATTCTATATTATGTATATCTATGATGGGTAAGTATTACGGTGTCCCCCAACAACTAGTTTTTACTTGTTTTGTTGTATAAAATTTTCTTTGAGTATCCTTATTTAACGAATAACCTCGATTTAACAAAGTTGCTAATCCCTAAAGATTGGTTAAATCAAGGTTCGACTGTATGTTTTTAAAATTTTAATTGATATAAAGTTATTTCATATATGATAGTGATATTTTATTGACTTACTCTTCTTGAATCAGTAAAATGTAAATAAGTAGACTCCCTCAAATCCGCACAGCTTGGGACCAGAGGTTGTGCGAATTTTAGAATTTTGTGGATTTCTGGTCATTGATTTGGTTACATTTTTGAAACATTAATTTGATTGGTAGTTAAGCAAGGAAAATTATAATGAATGCTTACAATAAAGTGAAACATTAAAATAAGTAAAATATTAAAATAATTTATTAGTTTAAACGTAAGTAATTATTAAAATAATTATGTAAAATAAAAATTTAGAAAAATATTAAATGATTACCGATGAAATCGATTCAATTCGATTCCAAAAGTCCTATGCTGCCATCTAGTGGTACAGCAATCGTAAGATCGATGTGTCATCATATAGATATGCTAATTTATATGAAAATCAAAAGTAATGTAAATTTATTTAGTAATAAATTAGCTGTAATAACCAGAAGAGAATGATTTACAAAAAATTTAGTAAAAAGAAACATTGCAGTAGTCGCTTATTTCGGTGCCATCTTGAATTTTGTTCCTGCAACTTAACTGTAAATTTCATTGTTTACATCTGAAAAAATATGCGGATTTTAGGCGTTCGCGGATTTTAGGGTCGCCGATTTAAGGGAGTCTACTGTAATAAATGTATAACTCAAGGATGCAAGTTAGTCACTTTTAGTCACTATTTTTTTAAAAAGTCCTTTTTATTCACTAAAAGAGATGAAGTCTAAAAGTGTAGCTAAGATCGACATTTTTATCATTCAGATTTTGTCGATATCTAGAACATCAATAATTGTTGATATTCTTGCACAAAAAACTATGTGTAAATACAGACGAACTTTGTTAATACGAGCCCAGCTAATATGGGGACACATTTAAGACAAGAAATGTGCACTAGGGTGGAGTGGAAAAAATTAATTTTTCGAACCAAAAACTGGTAGGTGCCAAAAGTTGCCTTTATATTAGTAAATCAACTGCATGCAATTATACATGTGAAAGAAAATGGCTTGGGTCTATGCTTTTGGCCCAAAAGTCGAAATTCTGGGTAAAATTTAGGGTGTAAAAAAAAAAAAAAAAAAAAAAAAAATCAGATTTTTTTTATTTAAATCGGATTTTTTTATTTTTTTCCCTGTGTTAAAATATTAAACATATACCAAGAATTAAGAATTTCAAAAATGAATAACCCTCTAATTACTAACATAATCTATGTTTTTTTGCTTTAATTAATAAAATTTTAATTATGTAACTTATAGAAATTACAAAAAACTGCAAATAAAAAATTTCTTTAGTAACATACAACATTATGTGCATTAATGTTTTGTATTAATTATGTAAACCAATACTATTAAATACTGCTTATATTTTAAAGTTATTGATAAATCGCATTTAATTTTAAATTAATGATACAGATTAAATTTTGTAATTATTAAACAATTAACTGTTTAATTAAGAACACAATCTACATTTTTGAAAAAGTGGTTGAAAAAAGGTGATAAATAATTGTTTGATAAATTCATAAAGTAGCCAGTAATTTTACACAGGTTCTAAAGCATATGTATATCAAATTGATCAAAAATTGTAGCAATGTATATAGCAAACTCACACATAATTTATAATTAGATTACAAAAAATATATTTTTGAAATTTAAATCAGATTTTTCCCCCACAACATTAAAATATTTGAATAGCTACTAAATATTATAATGTTTTGAAGTTATTTAACATTTAGTTAGATGTTTTGAAATGTATAGGACATCTAATACATCTTTCTACACAGTTTAATATTGTTATAATTAACAATAACAAATATTACATTTTTTACAAGTGATTTAGTGATCGTTTTCATTATTGATTATAATGCTTTTTCACACCATTTTAAAAAATCAGAAAATATGTGATTTTATCATCTGATTTAAATAAATTGATTAAAATCATTGACACTCTATTGCTGTGTTTATTGTATATAAAAGAATGAATAACTTGATTATTAAAAGGAAATTATGACATTGCAAGTTATATTAGATTTAAATATCATTTTTAAATTAAATGCTTTTTATGTTTGTTAGATAAAAACCACGCTTTTTACAAACTTACTGTACTTAAATTTTTTCGCAATATTCAGGAATTATGCTTAGAAACAATTATTTAAAGCTTTGTTTTGTGTATTCATAAGTCACAATACCTGTAGAAACTTTCCAAATTATGTTCATCTTAGATTTGAATACTTTTTTATGTCATTTTAAACATTTAGAAAATTTTTGATTTTAATCAATGATTTTTTCTTAAAATCACTTGATTAAAATCATGATTTAAATCACTGATTTAAATCGTTGACACCCTATTAAAATTTGACAATTTTTCAAAACAGATTAAAAAATTCCTCTAGAACTGGTTATGATTTATATGTGTTATTCGAACATTTATTATAAAAGATTTATAATATTGAAACGATATCTTTATTCTGTATAACTGGAGCAAAATTGACAATTTTCGGAAAAAAATAGTTGCTGCCACTCTGTTACAGGATAGAGCGAATCGTTGTTTTGGATGCAGCTCTTTACTAGTTGCTTTTACAACTCTCCTCCAGGACACAACATGTGGAGATGATTGCATATTATGTCCCATCCGTGCCCAGCCCAACCACCTTACCATCTGAGCGCAATGTTTTATTCATACATTGATTTGTGATTTTTTATCAAAGACTGGGATAAATTTTCTATGTACCAACCTAGTCTTGATGTATCCATCTCTCTTTGTATCCATATACTTTAGCTGATGCTGCTGTGACCTCCTTAACGTAATGTATGAGAAGGCAAGCAAAGTAATGCAGTGGGGATGTTATTAAGAGGCTACTTCAGTTAAACGAAAAGACGTGCTTGCTAATGCTAATCCTATAGAAGAAATTTATAAAGATACCTCAGTCGCATTTCAATATTTTAAAATAATTTTTCTTCATTGGATAACTGAGATCAATCTGTATGCAGGCCGTTTTTTACTTTTTCGATTTTGATTGCAGATTTTTTTTATGAGGATGCTTTTACTTTCGAAACTGGTTCTGAAAATGAAAGTGTCCTCATTAAAAATACCTGTAAACAAAATGGAAAAAGTAAACAACGGTCTTTGTGCAGATCGATCTCAACTATTCAATGTAAAAAAAACCCATTTAAAAATATTCAAATTCAAATGAGATATCTTTATAAATGTCTGTCATAGGATTAGCATTAGCGAACGGGTCTTTGCGTTTGACTGAAGCAGCCTCTTAATGGAATATATTCAGCCGTCTATTATCTTCACCAAAATTGCATCCAATTAATGCATAGTGATTGGGAGTTCTGTTACTACAAAATTTTTTCAATCAATTAGATTTTTTATGTAATTATCTGCTTCAAAGTTGATTATAGGTACATTTCGAATATAGTATGCCATCATTTACTCTACTATACCTTTTGCGTTTATTATATGTTAAGAAGCCAGCTGTTTAATGTGATGGCAATCGTCTGAGAGCATTGTTTTGAGTGATTCTCAAGTCAACGAACTCTGAGTGAATTTAAAATTTGCTCTGACTGTGCAAAGCAACCGTTGTCCGAAATAACTTTTTACTTTCTTCTACACTGGTGGAAATTGATTTATGAAAACACGGTTTTTTAACAAAAACTTGTATAATATTCATTAAAAATGAATGAAATTTCATGGGATATACGTAGTATGTATAACAAATGACTTACAAAAATAAAATTTCATACATAATATTAAACATAAACAAAAAGTCAAAAATTAGATTTTCGTAATATGCAAACATGGAAATTGATTTATGAAATATCACACTTCATTGGCTATTTCGAAGTAATGTCACAAAATTTTGCATAAAACAAGGTAACGTGGCATGCACAGTAGACATAAAAAGCATTATATATTGGAAGCAATACGTTTCAGTCATACTTTTCACGATGGATAAACGAAAGATGTTGTCTGAGGAAGAAAGAGCTAAAATCGATGCATATCTAGAATGTGGAAAGTCTGTTCCAGAAATTAGTAAATTAATTAAAAGATCAGTTGGTGTGATATATAGCTATAGAAAAGATCCAGTAGATTATGGCAAAAATTATAACAAAATACAGATCTATTCCTTCCTGTTATTTCTAGAAGAGTTAGGTAAATTTTATATTCTTCACGGAGCTTGAGATGGTCAAAAATGAAGTCTGGTCCAAACTTCTGCATCACAAGCAGGTGCGTTTGCAGTATTGCGAGAAGTACATCGCAATTTTTGACAATTGGAAGAAAGTTATTCTCTGCGACGAAAAAAAGATTTCATTTGTATGGCCCAGATGGTTTGAAGTATTATTGGAGTGATCTCCGAAAAGAACCAAAATCTACATTCAGCAGAGATTTTGGTTGCGGAAGTTTCATGATTTGGGCAGCTATCGCTTATGATGGCAAAAGTGAAATTGTATTTTTAAACGGTCGCCAGAATTCTATTGATTGCAGTTTAGTTTTAGAAAATTCACTTCTTCCATTTGCATGGCAATATTATGGTTTAAATTACATCTTCATGAAAGACAATGCAAGTATTCACATTTCAAATGCATCATCAGGTGAAAGTTTGATTTGACGAACAGAATATTGTTCTTTTAGATCATCTACCTATTAGTCCTGATCTGAGCCCCATCAAAAACTTTTGGGGACAGCTTGTTTGAATGGTTTATGCGAATGGGACACATCACTTGTAGAACTGAAAGCTTCAATTGGCCAAAACTGGAAATTAACTGATCAGAAATAAATTCAAAATCTTGTTTTATCAATGCCATCTAGAATAAAAGAAACTCTGATGAATAAAGGTGGTTTTACAAACTATTTCAATTTACAGTGAAATTTCATAAATCAATTTCCATGTTTTTATGTTATTAAAAGCTAATTTTTGACCTTATGCTTTAGATTATTAATATGTATTAAATTTTATTTTTTTAAATTACTTGTTGTACATAGCATGCATAATGTATGAAATTTCATTATTTTTAATGAATATTATAGAAATTTTTGTCAAAAAACTGTTTTTTCATAAATCTATTTCCACCAGTGTATCTTTCCAAAAAGAAGGGATTGGATTCGTGAAAATTTTTGAATTCCGGTTTTCGACGGATTTACACGTTTTAGGGGTCAGAGATCCCGAAATACATGTTTTTACAAAAAGTTTGTGAGTCTGTCTGTGTGTATGTGACACAAATTTTGTGAGAGCTCTATCTCAAGACCAAATACACTGAATTTAATAAAAATTTATATTCAGTTAGTTTCTGATATAAATTGGTGCTTATTAGTTTTTGGTGCAAATCGCTCAACAGGTGGCGCTGCTATGCTGCATTTTTTACGATTTTCGTGATGGTTCTATCTCAAGAACTAATTCACGGATTTTTATGAAACTTCAGATTCAGTTAGTCTATGATATCAGTTGCTGTTTACTATGTTTTGGTGTAAATCACCTTACAGGTGGCGCTGCTATACAGCATTTTGCACGATTTCTGCAATGGCTCTATCTCAAGAGCTAATGCGTGGATTTTCATCAAACTTCAGATTAAGTTAGTCCTTGATATGAGTTGGCGCTGACTACCTTTTGGTGTTAATCGTCCAACGGGCGGCGCTGCTATGCTTTTTTTTCCTGATTCCCGAAATAATTTTATCTCAAGAAGTAACGCACGGATTTTAATCAAACTTCAGATTCAGTTATCAAGTTGACTTAAGTTGTTGCTTATTAAGTTTTGGTATATATAGCCCATCAGGTGGCGCTGCTATGCTGAATTTTTTACGATTTCCGCCGTATCTCTACTCAAAAACAAATGCACGGATTTTCACGAAACTTCTGATTCAGTTAAAAGTTGACATAAATTGTTGCTGATTAGATTTTAGTGTAAATCATCTAACCGGTGGCGCTCTATGCTGCATTTTTCAGGAAGTATTAACATGTATGAGATAGAAGAAAATTTTAGGATTGCCACATCCGACTAGCTTTGTATTTGTTTTATGCCGTTTTCTGTATTGTTTAGTAGCCGAGTAAATTCCCATAAGTTTTCATATCCATTCTTTAGATGAGGATTACATTTGGTATAAATGATACTGGGGCATAAACTTGGATTACATAATTTGTGAGTGAACCTACAGACTCTGATGGTCAATCAGTGCTTATATGAAAGCATAAAGTTTTTTTCGCCTTTCTTAACCATCTTGCGTAAGACAAGTTTCCTGGGTTCCTATTCGCTCGTTCTTCTGGGCAATATCTTGATGAAATAGCTTTACAAATGTCCAGTAGGTATTTCTGGTATGTGCTGTGAGTAAGCTTTTCTCGATTTCAGGGAAAAATATTTTCCAAATTAATCTCTATGGGTTCAAAAATTGAAATATGAAGTGAATGGCGCGTGGACAAAGATTTTCTTATTGCTCTGGTGAATCCATGTCGGTCAGAATTTTCCCCGTTGATCTTATCCAATAAATAACACAGAGGAAATTCACCGGAGTGGAGGTGACATTTGATCCATTCTAAACTTGTCCCACGCAGAATGGTTGAAGACGGAGAATAGAATTTTCCACCTTTATATGAGCACTCACTGCCCATCAGAGTCCCTTACGTTCACTCATAAACTACTACGTAATCCAAGTTTGTGCCCAAAGATGGTTTACCATCAAATGTAATGTACATATAAACAATGGATCTAAAAATTCATGGGATTTTGCTAATAAATAATACAGAAAGCGGCATAAAACAAATAGTAAAAAATGTTATTTAAGACAATGGTTACTTTACACATCCGTGAAAAAAAACAATAAGTTGCTATACAACGCACACTTCATTCCGAGATTTTAAACAAAGATCTAAAAAGAAAAATTACTCTTGACGTTTCGATTTATCTTTAAAACTATCTTTAGAAGTTAATTTTCTTAAATAAAAAAATGGCAAAACTTATTTGCATGTTTCATTAACCGAAGTTATATTCAAACTGAAAGGGATCAAGAAGTAACAGAAATTTCACAACATTTAAAATAAACTCAGTAGCGCCATCTCCTATCCAATAACAAATTAAAACATCATTACTGAGAATATGATGCAAAAGATCAAAGTCCTTTCAAAATACTGACCCAAACTTCTGGAATAGAAAATGAAATAGCGTCGTCACAGATTTCTTGACTTCTTAAACACATCTGTAAAAATACCCGAATAATTGTTTTAAATGGATGGTCTTGTTTTGAAAGAATCTTGGCATTGTCAAAGTCAATAAACTAAATACTTTCTTAAAGGAAAATTCTTGATGCGGTTATTTTATTGTATACTAGGCTCTGCCCCTGCAAGCTACGCTCGCCAACCCCCGTTCAGACACTGCATAATCTAAAAACACGCTGATTTGATCGGCTTTAATAAGATTAGAGAAGATTGATTTATATTGAAAATAACCTGTGGCGATCTCCTTTTTAACTGTTTTCCATTCAATTTCCATTGATTGCGAAAATTTAAGGTTGAATCAGTTGCTGTGAAGACATCCAATGGTTCTTTTCATGTTTGATTAAGGAAGATCAGTTAAACATTTGAAAAGAAGCTAAAATAAAATTAATTAACTAAACAGAGTCTTTGCCTACGGTATTTTTTAACAGCGTTATAAAACGATTAACATACAGGCATTTTAAATGTATCGTTTTAAATCTGACCTAAGTTTCACTAAAGTTTTCTTTCTCTTTTTTTGTATTCACATGAAAATACCTTTTTTAGAAAGGAAATATTATTATTCGCGGTGTCTTAGAATTGGAAACATTAATTAAAAACATCTCGAAAAATGAAATTAATGTCACGCATAGATACATTTAAATTATTTGGCAGTATTATTATTTGTCCATTTTAAATGAGACGTAATTACTACAATTTACTGCTTTAAACGCATATTAATGTATTTATTATTTTAAAGTTTCCTTTTTCTTTCAATATTCACGTGTAAAATAACATAAAAATACCCCGTTCTTGATTTCTCTATCAGAATCTTCCAATTTGTCGAAAGATTGTTCAAGTAAATTGAGTTAGGAATAAAAGTAACATGATACATTTCTTAGCATACATTTAAAGGAAACCAAACTGGTCGCCAAGTTAGTTTAAAATAATAACACAGGCCTGCGATGAAAAAAATACAAGGGAATTAATACCTCAGCTTTATGTATATTTTGGTGCTAATTAAAAAAAAAATAATAAGGAAAAAATTCTATCACGTCACGTTTTCATGAAAAATTCGGTTTTACTTTAATTTTTTATGAACATTCCATAGGCCATAGGCCCCGTTCCTCATGGATCTGACGTGCCAGTGCCTTTGCCTCCAATTGAATTGCCAATCATCTCTTCAGGCTCTGAACATCCAGAAATTCAAGGCTCCAATACTGAATATAAGCCCTCTGGAAGTGATTTACCTCAGTTCTTCTCTCAGGTTGAACTTAATGATCTGACTAGAGATCTTGGTTTTTCGAAAGAAGCACCTGAATTGTTGGGTTCCAGATTGAAAGAAAAAAAACTTATTGGCCAAAGGAATCTCTTTTTATTGGTATAGGAATCGAGAAAAGGAATTTGTTAAGTACTTTGAGGAAGAGGAGAACCTGGTCTATTGTTCTGATGTTCCCAGATTGATGAGCAATTTTAATATCACCTACGATAAACATGAATGGAGGCTGTTTATAAGTCCATCGAAAAGGAGCCTTAAAGCTGCCCTTCTTTATCACGGAAGCCAGTATGTATGTGTACTAGTTGGACACACAGTGCATTTAAAAGAACGTTATGAAAAACTGGTTCTCGTCCTCAACAAAATAAAATATGCAGACCTCGGTTAGACAGTATGCGGTGATTTGAAAGATCTCTCCATGCTGCATGGTCAACACGGCGGATACATAAAGTACCCATGTTTCATTTGCGAGTGGGACAGCTGTGATATGACTCAACATTGGGTCAAAAAAGAATGGCCGAAAAGACAAAATCTTAAACCAGCCACCAAGAATGTGATACGCAACAGCTTAGTTGAGCCAAAAATTTTATTGTTCCAAAATATTGCGATTGTATAAAATACCTGTGCAAAAGTTTCCAGGTTTATCTGAAGTCAAGTTGCAAGAGACAATCTTTGTTAGTCCAGATACCCGCACGTTTATTTAGGATAAAAAATTTGAGACTAGCGTGACAACAAAGAAAAAAGAAGTTTGGGTTGCCTTTAAATATGTCGTCAGTAAATTTCTGTGTAATTACAAGGTAATAAACTAGTATAAACCAATTGTAATGAATATGCTGGAAAATTTTCAAGTGTTGGGATGCTTCATAAGCGTCAAAATACATTTGTTTCACTCACATGTGGACTTTTCGCCCGAAACTTTAGGATTAGTCAGCGAAGAACAGAGTGAAAAGTTTCATCAAGACATCTAAGATTTAGAGGGCAAATATCAAGGAAGATTTGACAAGAACATGTTCGCCGACTACTGTTGGATGTTAACAGGAGATAGGCCCGAGATTGAACATGAAAAAGAACGCCAAAAAGCCTAAATGTTTCAAAGGAAAAAGAGTACATATTTAAATAGAAACTTTTTTTGTTTTGTTTTGTTTTTTTGCTCTGATGTAACATTTGCTTGAAACTTTTATGTACACATACATTATATTTGCTTCTCTTGGTCATACGTCAATTTTATGTGCGTTACCTTAATGAAAACAAATTAAAATAGGATGTTGATTTTTTTCTAGAAACTGCACACTAATTTGATGTATAAAGTTTAAACTCAAGGAAACTTTTTGATTTTGTCTCAACCAGAAGCAGCCCATGCGATCTGGCCACAGTGGTTTTCATCCATTTAAACTTATAAAAAAACAATCAATTACTGAAAAATTAATTTGCATCACCAAGAATCGGTTATTTTACACAGATTTAAATGGATAAAAACCACTGTTGCCAGATAATGCATGCAAAACTGTTCGATAGAATTGCTTTTCAAATAGGATTTTAGAAAAAATATCGATATCGATTTTACAAAAAATCCTGATTTTATGTTAAAATATGGAGGTCCTTTTCGAAATCAGCACACCAAAATAACATAAAAATCAGCGAAAATTTTTCTTGTATTTTTCAAAAACTTCAATTTCGCAGGCCTGTGTAACCTTTTCTGTAATGAAAAAGATTATATGTTATGCTTAAAATTTGAGTTTGCCATCATTAGAGAAAAGTGTTTAAAATTAGAAAAAAATTAATATCTCTAAAACTAATTCAAATTTTGAAATTCTAATACCAGTTTTGAAATCTGCAGATCAATACGGATGTTTGTTGTTAATTTCACCACATAATATTCCATATTTTAGGAGAAATCGCCATGATACATAATCAGTCGTTTCATAAAATCTTTTCATAAAGTCGTTTCATAAATTCGTTTCATTAGGATTTTATATATATAGGGTAGATTTAAATCACTCTTAAGTTCTTTCAAAGAGGCAAAGATATGTCATCCTAATATAGGATTCATCTGTACTTTCGGTAAGTTTAAAGGGTATGAAACTGTACATATATAACATTACCAATATTTTGGTAATTTTCGACTCCTTTCCCCTATACGATATCATGCATTATCCTTAGATTAATATTAACACAATTATTCTAATTGGTAAACAAATCATATTAGATGTAAATTTCCAACTGGGCGAAAAATGTCCGGACCAGGATTCGAACCCGGGACCCCCTAACTGAAGCCGCCAGTGCTCTGCCATCTGAGCTATCCCGGACGATTCTGGTCGAACTTTTTCACCCAGCTAACCTTGATGATTACAGCATCTGGTCTGAAACCTGGTTCAGCTCAACAGAATAAATCACAGGTAATGGAACTCCAGAAATCGCTGGATACGAAATTACACTAGATTAATATTAACACAATTATTCTAATTGGTAAACAAATCATATTAGATGTAAATTTCCAACTGGGCGAAAAATGTCCGGACCAGGATTCGAACCCGGGACTCGAATCCTGGTCCGGACATTTTTCGCCCAGTTGGAAATTTACATCTAATATGCATTATCCTTCCTCGAACTTCTCCATCCCCAAATGATATCGATATCAGTGTCTATTTTTTTTTATTTTATTATTATTTTTTAACAATATTTTTATGTTATCTATGATATACAGATAGGGCTATATATTTATTATTTGCCTACTTTACTGATTTAAATGGAGAAAAAAGTTAATAAAATATCACTGTTATATAGGGTGATTATAATTAAAGTCCCACTTTCAAAATGCCGTAAAAATAGAACCACCGGTCAGAATGGCTTCAAATTTGAACTGAAGATACTGGGAGAAGGAGGAAATAGTATGGCATAAAAGGAAAAGTTCAAAAGTGTATGAATAGATGGCGCTGTAAGCGGCATTCTATGCAAATTAAAAGACACTCATGCGCACGAAACATTGTTTGTGGTATAAAAACGCGGGGTATGCGGCGTTCCCCTCATATTGCAGCCTGTCATGAGTCTCTCAATGAGTGATCGCGGTCTGCTTGTGAAGCTCTTACAAGAACGGCGACTGTGCGCTTGCAGCTTTAAAGAAATTCCGGTCATTAAAGGCTGTTGTCCGATATTTGCCAAGGGTCTGAAGAATATGATTCAAAAATTCCAAGAGATGGGTAGTTTTGAAGTGAAATCTGGAAATCAATTGATTCCACGTCAATAGAAGATGTGGCCACAGCATTAGGAGGAAGGGACGAACAGTGGTGTGCACGGGAAACTGCCCAATCTTTAAACATGCCTGTGAGCACGGTGCATAAAATTATACGCAATATCCTGCATTGCTAACCTTACAAAATTACCCTTTACATTTCTTTTCTGGAGTTGCTTCCTGCTGACCTGCGACGAAGATACACGTTTGCTCTGAAAGTTCGTACTTGCATGGAAGTGGACAATGAGTGGCCATGGAACATTTTATGGACAGACGAAGCCCATTTCCATCTCCAAGGGTTTGTAAATACTCAAAGTTGCAGAATATGGACAAAAGAAAATCCATTCTCAACTCAACCAGTACCAATGCATTCGCCAAAGGTAACTGTGTGGTGTGGGTTGACGGAATCGTGTATGATAGGGACATTTTATTTCGAGGAGATGGGTCCCGCTACCTGTACCGCGAATCGTAAACGGTATAAGAGTCTTGCGCAGCCAGGTCATTTCAACAGCGTGCATGTCTGGATAGATTCATTTTAATGCAAGATGGCGCCCTTCCACACATCGCAAAGCCAGTGATGCAACTACCCAAAAGGCATTTCGGAAATGATCGACTTATCAGCCGTCATTGTCAAACAACCTCGCTTCCAAGATCACCAGAACATAATCCTTGTAACTTCTGGCTATGGGGTTATCTTAAAAATGTTGTGTACAGTGGCCCGATTGCAAATTTAGCTGAATTGAAGGAGCGGATTACAGAACACATTCACAACATCACCCCTGAGACACTCCGGTCTGTTGAGCAACGTGCTGTTTATCGGTTTCAACTTGTGGCGGGTAATGGTGGACAGCAGGGAACCTGTCTGCCGCATGCTTAGCGATAATTAAAAACCTAATCATTATGTGCTTTTTATACGGTTTTTGTCCCAAGGACAATTAAAAACCGAATCATTATGTGCTTTGTATCCGGTTTTTGACCCAAGGACAGTTAAAAACAATTTTTTCCCATCCAGTGTGGTACAGACTTCTCGTAGTGGATGGGCTTCCACTAACAGAACCACAACTGTTAACGGATTTGGAAGTCATTTTTTCCGTCAAACAACTGAAACACTCATGCACATTGAACAGTACGGTTAGTTTACAGTGAAACTCGTGCCAAAGCTGCAGTATTTCGATTAAAAATGTCACATGTAGCCGAATCCACTTTACTTATGCCGCTTATAGCGCCATCTATTGATATACTTTGGAACTTTTTCTTTCTTATGCCATACTGTTTCCCCCTTCTTCCAGTATATTCAGTTGAAATTTGAAGCCATTCTGACCAGTGGTTCCTTTTTTACAACATTTTGAAAGTGGGACTTTAATTATAATCCCCCTGTATATGAAATAACTCTATATCAAATAGCACAAAGAAACATTTACTACTTAAAACTATTTATTAATAGATTTTTGTTACATAATGCATTCAACAGTAATACGGTCTTCTTGCTTTTGCCCCTTGCACGGGTGTAAGCAGTGCTTCTTATAAACAAAAAAGGTGGACAATATTATTCATTATTCCCCACTTTTTACTATTACCATTTTTTATATAATGTGATAATTTAATGTATGATTTTTGATTGTTTAATGAAATGAAATTTGTCAAATCTGCAATTTAAATGAGAAATAAAATTTAATGCCATTTTTTAAAAAAAAATGTGTTGTTTATTATTTTTCTTTCTGTTTTTAGATTCAAAGTTAGATAAAACTTTTTTGGTGAAGTTCAATAAGTCATTTACTTGGATGAAAATGGCAACAATCTCTTCATACTGATACTTCGAAGAAGTTTCTGTTAGCATCCGAAACAAACTTTTTTCACTTAAGAAAATGTCATCGATTACAGAAGAAAATTCTTCCTATGTTGAACAGCACTTTGTTCCTCAAAATGGTGATAAAGAAAAACATTTCTCCATCGATACAAGAGAAAAAGTTTTCATTTGTGAAGTATGTTCCAAAACATTTTCTAAGAAGGGTAATCTAAAAAAACATATATTGATTCATACGGGAGAGAAACCTTTCGTTTGTGAAATATGTTCTAAAGGATTTACTGATAACAGTACTTTGAGAAACCATCTTTTGATTCATACAGGTGAAAACCCCTTTGTTTGTGAAGTATGTTCCAAAACATTTTCTAAGAAGAGTAATCTAAAAAGACACCTAAGAAACATTCATACAGAAGAAAAACCGTTTGTTTGTGAAATGTGCTCCAAAGGATTTAATGATAACAGTACTTTGAGAAACCATCTTTTGATACATACAGGTGAAGAACCTTTTGTTTGCGAAAGATGTTTCAGAAGATTTTCTGATAAGAGATGTCTAAGAAGACATCTCTTGACTCATACTGGGGAGAAACCCTTTGTTTGTGAAATATGCTCCAAAGCATATAAGGATAACAGTACTTTGAGAAACCATCTTTTGATACATACAGGTGAAAAACCCTTTGTTTGTGAAGTATGTTCCAAAACATTTTCTAGGAATAGTTATCTAAGACAACATCTAAGAAACATGCATACAGCTGAAACACCCTTTGTTTGTGAAATATGTTCCAAAGGATTTAAAGGTAAGAGCCACCTGAGAAGCCATCTCTTGACCCATACAGGAGAAAAACATTTTGCTTGTGAAATATGTTCCAAAAGATTTTCTCAGAATAGTAAACTAACAAGCCATCTCTTAACTCATACTGGAGAGAAACCCTTTGTTTGTGAAATATGTTTCAAAGGATGCAATAATAAGAGCAATCTAAAAAAACATCATCTCTCGACTCACTCTGTAGAGAAACCCTTTGTTTGTAAAATATGTTCCAAAGGATTTTCTCAGAATGGTAGTCTAAGAAGCCATTTCTTGACTCATACTGGAGAGAAACCCTTGATTTGTGAAATATGTTTCAAAAGATTTTCTCACTATAGTAGTTTAAGAAGCCATCTTTTGACCCATACAGGAGAAAAACCTTTTGTTTGTGAAATGTGTTCCAAAGCATTTTCTCAAAAGAGTACTCTAAAAAGCCATCTCTTTACTCATACTGGAGAAAAACCCTTTGTTTGTGAAATATGTTCCAAAGGATTTTCTCACAATAGTAGACTAAGAAGCCATCTCCTGACTCATACAGGTGAAAAATCCTTTGTTTGCGAAACATGTTCCAAAAGATTTTTTAGCCATCGTCATCTAGAAAAACATCTCATGAGTCATACATGAGAAAAGCCTTTTGTTTGAGAAGCATGTTCCAAAGCATTTTCTCAGAATAATTATCTAAGACAACATCTTTTGGTAATTACAGGTGAAAACTTTTTATTTGCGAAGTATGTTCCAAGGGTTTTCTCAGAATACTAAACTAAGAAGTCTTTTCTTCACTCATACAGGTGAAAAACCCTTTGTTTGCAAAATATGTTCCAAAAGACATTATAATCTAGAAAGACTTCTCGTAATTCATACAGGACAAAAAGTAGGGCTCGAAATGATTCGTAATGACATTCCGGTTTTTGACATTATGAGAAATATTGTTCTGGTTCGTGAAATTATGGTAAATATCGCTGTGGTTCCTGCAATTATTCAAACATATTGCAACAGTTCCAGAAAACATAAGATTTCCATCCCGGTTAAGGTTCCTCTGAAAAAGAATGAATAGAACGTGTGGTGGTAATCATAAGACGTAATGTCACTATGATAAGCCACTTCCTGTAACCATAACTCTGAAGTGATTGCGTTAGTTCCAACTCCAAGAGAACGACTCACAACGTACATGACTATTAAATTTTATTGACTAAATAAATATGGCAGGCCGTGCATCCAATCTTTTTAATTTTAATCTTTTGATCTAACGAAGATGGACGCAGGCAAACCCTATGTAACTTCTGTGCTTTCTGTAACCTTTTTTAAATTATTATGTAGAATACTGGATGCATTTTTAAAATGTTTATGTACCTTAAAAATAAATTTGTTTATACTTAAAAAAATGTATAGTCAACAATAATTTTAAATAGCTTTCCGGTTCCTGGATTTTCCGTTCAGAGCCCTGATAAAAACCCTTTGTTTGTAAAATATGTTCCAAAATATTTTCTGATAAGAGTAGTCCAAGAAATCATCTTTTGATTCATACAGAAGAAAAACCTTTTGTTTGTGAAATATGTTCCAGAGCATTTTCTGTTTAGGCCGTGAGATTGCACGTGGAGGAAAAAAGAAAAGAATCTATACTTCCGCCCCCACGGTTCACTAGTTTCACGGAATGAATCTCTTCTTGAGTTTTCCGTAACGTAGGACATGTCATTTCATATAGGAGCACATCCGTTAATCTAATGAAAAGAGGAGGCATATTTTCTTTCTGTTGCTTTTGAATAAAAGAATTTAAGAGATAGTAATACTACTGAGTAGGGCTGGGCGATAAAATCGATATAAAATGCAAATCGTGATAACGATGTTAAAAAACCCTACACAGCGGTATATCATGAATATCAAAATCGTGATGTAAACCGCGATTATCATGGTTCTTCATTAGACCGCAACATTAAGCAGCGCTTCTTCGGCTTCGAGTTCTCTAGATTCCCCCAGTCTTAACCGTGATATTAAATACTGAATCGTCGGTTCCGATTATCATCATACTAATG
This sequence comes from Maratus speciosus, assembly GCA_963932465.1. Lineage (NCBI taxonomy): Eukaryota > Metazoa > Arthropoda > Arachnida > Araneae > Salticidae > Maratus > Maratus speciosus. The sequence goes on from OZ010794.1 coordinate 87,043,429, forward strand.
GAGTAGCTTCTCTCAGTCTAAACCGTGATATTAAAAATACCGATTACCCGGTTTCGGTATTCTTGATATTAACGGTGCGACTTCTCCCAGCCTAAACCGTGATATTAAATACTGACTCCTCGGGTTCGGTGTTCATGATACTAATGGTATGTGATTTCGTTTCGGTGTTTATATGGTGGATGATAAATATCATACATGCAGTTTTTGATGCGATCGCTGACAGCGGATGATATATTCATTTTTTTACGGCATTGACGGTGTAGTCTGAATCTCTGAGCGTATGCGTTGTATGCTACAGACATCGTAGCTTTCATTTCATTATAGTATTTAGATTTCAGCGGTGTTGATAAATATTTGCTCTTTGTTATTGAACAATGTGTGAATCAGAACGATAAAGAAATGAAATATAACATTCTATTTGTAACAGTGGGTTTAATTAGACAAATGAAAAAAAATAATAATTCTATAGTCGTGTCCCCTGGGCACTTTTCTAACTTTGGCCGAGACACCTCATGTGACATATATGTTGGAAAGGCCTGTGACCACTTATTCATGTTATGCACTTCCGGTGACCCTCCCCCTACTTCCACACCTGAGGGGGGCACTTTTCTAAATTTTGCCGATATCCGTCATGTGATATATCGTTGGAAAGGGCCTGTGGCCGCTTATTCATGTTATGCACTTTCGGTGTCCTTCTCCCTACTTGCCCTCCCCGCGGAATGGCTTTTTTCTAAATTTTGGCACCACGCCTCATGTGACATATCGTTGCATATTCCTGTGACCGCTTAATCCTTTTATGCACTTTCGGTGCTCTGCCCACCACTTTGGCTCCCTGGAGGGCACTTTCCTAAATTTTGCCGGCATCCGTCATGCGACATATCGTTAAAAAAGCCTGTGACCACTTATTCATATTATGCACCTCCGGTGTCACTCCCCCCACTTTGACCCCCGGAGAGGGCACTTTTCTAAATTTCGCCGTCACTCCTCATGGGACATCGTTGGAAAAGCCTGTAATCGCTTATTTTTCTAAATTTTGCCAACACCGGTCATGTGACATACCGTCAGAAAGGCCTGTGACCGCTTATTCATGTTATACACATCCGATGGCCCTCGCCCCACTTTGCTCCCTCCGGGGGCACTTTTCTAAATTTTGTCGACAGTCCTCATGTGGCATGTCTTTGGAAAGGCCTGTAACCGCTTAATCATTTTATACACGTTCGGTCCCCCTCCCCCAAATCCCCCCCGGCGAGGCACTTTTCTCAATTTTTAGGACACACCTCATGTTACATATCGTTAGAAAGGCCTGTGACCTCTTAATCATTTTATGTACCTCGGGTGCCCCGCCCCTCATTTTGCCACCGGGGCACTTTTCTAAATTTCGCCGACACCTTTCATGTGACATACAATTGGAAAGGTCTGTGACTGCATATTCATTTTATGCACCTACAGTGCCCCACACCTCAATTTGTCCCACTGAGGGGGGCCACTCTTCTAAAATTTGCTGACACCCCTCATGTGACATATCGTTGTTAAGGCCTATGACTGCTTAAGCATTTTATTTACCTCCGGTGATCCGCCCCTCTTAATCCCCTTAAGGGGGCACTTTTCTAAATTTTGCTGACACCCTCTTGTGATATATCGTTCGACTATCGTATACGACTTCTGCAATAGTCCATCTCAAGGACTAATACACGGATTTTCGTCATGCTTCAGATTCAGTTATACCTTGTAAATTGGTGCTGATTGTTTTTTGTGTAAATCGCCCAATAGGTGGCGCTGCTATGCTGAGTTTTCACGATTTCCGCAACAGCTCTATCTCAAGAACTAATGCACAGATTTTCATCAAACTTCAGATTCAGATAGACGTTGGCATAAGTTTTACTGATTAGGGTTTGGTGTTAATCGCCCAATAGGTCTCGCTACCATGCTGCAGTTTTCACTATTTTCGCATTAGCTTTATCGCTAAAATCAACGCACGGATTTTCATAAAACTTCAGATTCAGTTAGACGTTGACATAACTATTTGCTGATTAAGTTTTGGTGTTAATCGCCCATAAGTGGAGATGCTATGCTGCATTTTCTATAATTTTTGCACTAACTCTGCCTGAAGAACTGATTCATGGATTTCATCAAACTTCAGATTAGGTTAGACGTTGACATAACTTGTTGCTGTTTACGTTTTGGCGTTAATCGCCCAAAAGGTGGTACTGCTACGCTGAATTTTGCACGATTTTTCGCGATACTTGTATCTCAAAAACTTGCGCGGATTTTAATCAAACTTCATATTCTGTTACAATTTCACATAAATAAATCCTTATTAGGCTTGGGTGCATACTGCCCTACAAGTGCTGCTTTTATGCTTTTTGGATTGAGGATTTTGATTGCAGACATCTAATAGGGTGGGTGGCGAAATTCAAGGATTTGTTTGTAATATGCGATGCTTATATCTCTGTTTTCAATGCACGCAAATTAGTGAACCTATATCTTTAGAATCCCCATGATGGTCATATATTGTCATTTAATTTTGGCACTGTGATAACGGATTTTGAAGTATTAGCATGTATGAGATAGAAGAAACTTTGGGGATTAGTACATTCGACTAGTTTCTTTTAGCGTTTAATTATGTACATTTGCTTATTTATATATAGTTTTTAGTAATCTATTTCACAATGATATAACTTTTCTAAGAAAATTTAATCTTTAATAAAATGTATAATGTACATTGAAGTTATGCATATATTATGAATGTATATATATAGTACTTAAAACCAATCATTTTATTACTTTGTTTAGTTTCATACGTTACTTGAAGTTTTACTACTTTGTTCATATGTTACAATATCGATATATCGGAATATCATGAAATAAAGATGCCGATTTATGATTATATTTAATTCTAGACATCGCCCAGCTCTACTACTGAATACTTATAACTTACATTTTTTTAGCACACATCTTTTTCTTGTATATTTTTATGGGAATTCCGAGTAATCCGAATTGGCACCAATCCCAGTTAGTTCGGATTAGCAGGGTTCTATTGTATTAAAAAAGTGATGTGTTCAAAGTTGCGTATCTGCAAACTTAGTGTGGAGGGATGAGTATTTATCTGATTAGTAAAATATTAGTGGGACATTTGACAGATTAAACTACAATTGTGTAATATGTTTACAGGTGACAGGGTGTGACAACCGCTTCTCACTCATTCAGAAATAGGAATGAGTGTGAACATTTCAATCTTTTCGATTTTTCTTTTAACCCTTTATCAGATGTGTCCACAAAAAAGAACACATATAATTTTAATTCCAAAACTGACAAACGGCATCAAGAAGATTTAATTAAAATTTTTCTTTTATAAAGTACGAAAAAATAAGCAAGTTTTTATTTTCTAATAAATTTGTTTGTAAATTCTGGTGTCAGTCCACAATTTCATCATTTTACAAACAGAATTACTCCGCGCCGGAAAGGGTTAATTGGAAAAGGCTGAAATGCGCGTCATTTGCGCTCCGCGGATTTTACGCATCCCGTACTTCTGAAGAAAACGTGGGTCATTAACATAATTTTCGCATTCACATTATGAAATAATCAAACTGCATTTGTTCTCATTTTATTATAGACCGGTAGCCGGCAGTACAGTCAATCGCCTCATCGAGTTCACGGATGAAATTCTAGGATTAGTTAAATACTGATTCGCATATTAAAACGCAATCGGTTTTCCTAGTCCTATCTTGCTGGAAGAAACCTAAAAATCCGATTTTAGCGGCTGACTCGTAGGTTTATCATTGTGTTTTCCTGCACTTAAAGGTATGAAAACATGGAGGACTGGGTCAGGAAAACACAATGGTAAACCTACGAGTCAAATGCTAAAATCGGGTTTTCAGGTGTTTTCCTCCAAAATATGACTTGGCATACCGATTGTGTTTTAACGTGCGAATCAAGATTTAACTAATCCTAGAATTTCATCCGTGAACTCGATGAGGTGATTGTCTGTGCTGCCGGCTCCTGGTCTATTAGACACAGATATGCTATTTCTTTCGGTCAGCAATTAAAATGTCGTCTCTGAAACATAACGTTACGTTATATAAGCCAGCAGTAAAACGAAGCAGGTGTATCATTATACGGTTAAATATGGATGATCTCTACTGCCCTTTTTCAAACTTCTAAGCATAGCACATTTTCAATTTTTATACCGTCGTATTGGGAAAATAAAAGTACTTTTAAATGCATTTTGTTTGAAAACTGCATCTCAGTTGATTTTTGAGATAAAAAATTTTTTGTAGTTTTTAGCGCTATTTGTTTAATGTTGGCAACTGAAGTACTTTATTTTTGCAGAAAGTAAAGGAAAAATCGTTGGAAAATAGTAGATTAGTCTATCTTTTTGTTGCCATTTTCCCATAACAGATGAAATTAATGTAATTAAAATATGTGCCATTTTGAAAAAATATAAATGAATGATTTCTGATTAAACATGGAGCTATTATAAACGATATTTAATTTTAAGTTTAATGTTACAAACAAATGAAGGCATATGAATCATTTTTTTTGTCAAGTTTCTTGAATGACAACATCGCTCTTTGCTGGATTTGTGTATTATTCAGCGATAGTGACGTCTTATGTATACTTTTCTGTAGATGTTGTTTAAGACTGTATCGTAAATGAAGAATTAAGCGGATGCAAATGATGTCATTTTATATAAAATAAAAGCGTGTGCTTTTAAGTCTTAAAACTGAAATAAGTTTTGTACTACCTTATATACATATATATATGTATATTTTCCTCGGGAGCTACACTAAATGCTGAAAAAGTAGAATTCCTATTTTCTAGTTATTAAATAATGCAGTGTGTTTGAAATCGGAATATGTCATTATATATATATATATATATATATATAGTTAGTAATGAATGGATGACACTTGGATGTATAAACAATATACAATACTCATTATAAGATATTATGTGGAATATTTCACAAATCTCTTGAGCGGGCTTCTCTCAGCCAGACTGAAAAGGCGCCAGTGATCACATGATCTGACTAGAGAATTGATATTAAAAACATTTTTCTTGTTCTTTTAGTTTTATAGTAGTAATGTAAAAATTGAACGCAGTAAGTAGACAGCATTTCTTCTCTTGGTCTTCTAAAACTCTAAGAAAATAAAATGTTCATTATTTCATAAATTAATTATCTTGGATTCCCAGTGAGGAATATATTTGAACAAATGATTTTCAAGTATTAACCATGTGTTTCATCTATAAATATGTAAATAGGGTAAATTTTGTATGTAATTAGGTTGCCAATAATACGTTCTAAAGGATTTCTTGTTGGTGATTGTTTACAAATGAAGAACACAAAAATAGAACATTTCGATTTTACTTTTCTCCAAAACATAATGCGTGAAATTATGATGACTTATGATCCTGAATTTTTCAAAATATGCTCTCCCAATAACAATATCGTGAATTGTGATAACGTGAAATTCGTGAACTACCTGATTATCTTCATTATTTTTTGGTGCCGAAACCCGAGAAAAGGTAAGAAATACCTTTATTATTCTGCATAACTATTGAATCTTGATTTATTGAAAATAACGTTTTGTCATGATAATTTATTTTAAAAATTGAATTAAAATTTAAACATGGATAAACCAGAAAAGCTTAAAAGTAAAAGAACTACTGCTCGCTCAGCTGTTAACGAAATTAATCACAAAATGGGATACATTATTATCAGTTGATATTGATAAGACTCATTGCGATTCTTTAATGGAATCATTAGAGCTCATAAATGAAAAGGAAGCTCTACTCAAGGAATTAGATTCCGAAATGGATGAGCTAATTCATGAAAAAACTGAATATGAAAAAGAACTAAAATCGATAGAAGAATATTCTGAAAAAATATCAAGCTTGAAATTTAAAATTAAGATGAGTCTTAAAAAAAATGTAAAATCGAGACTGAACCAAAAGTTTTACTAGAAACAAGTAACGGTTCAAAAATCGTTAGTAAACCAGTTTCGCCAGTGAATCTGCCTAAACTAAACATAGAAAAATTTTCTGGTGATGCAAGCCAGTTCATAGAATTTTTCAATTTATTTACTAGTGCGATAGATTCAAATGAATCGTTATCAAAAATTGAAAAATTCCAATATCTTAAATCTTTGTTGTCTGGACCTGCATATAATATTGTAGCTGGTTTTGAACTGACAGATCAAAATTATTCTACATGTTTAAAGTTGCTAGAAGAAAGGTATGGGAAGCGGGAAAATATAGTAAACTGTAACATGAATAAAATTTTAAATCTTGAATCAGTGTTGTTACTTCGCTCAGAAAGTTGTATGATAATATTGAAATAAGCGTTAAAAACCTTGATGCGTTAGGAGGGACATCGGGCTCCTACGGCCATTTGTTAATACCCATATTATTAAGGTTATTACCACAAAATTTGATACTAGATTTCCATCTTAAACGTGACCCCGAATAAGGATTCTGAAGTAACTAAAAAGAGAGAAACAACGTATTTAAAACACAAATGTAAATAATTTTAAAAAGCATATAGCGAATTTATATAGCGCTATTTCGAAGCCTCTAAGGCCTCATAAATAAAAGATATAAATAAAATGATAATAAAATGCTTATAAATAAAAGATAAAATTAAAATAAACTGTGGCATAAAAGAGGGGGGAGGTGGAAGAGATACAGCCAAAAAGGCGCACCTCACATCCCGACCGTCCAAGGCGAAATGAAAAAGTAAGTTCACAAACAGCCACGGAGTCGATCTCACGCGCACACTGGGGAGACCAATCAAAAACCGCTCAGGTGCTCCGGGAGAGTTCAAACAATGCGGAGAAAATGGGTGGGGGGGGGGTGGAGGACGAATTAAAGGAAATAAAACCATAACTTTGAAAAATTAGGCGTGCTGGACAAATCGTTAACTAAGCTGTTTGAATTTTTCCATATGTGGTAGGCTTCCCACAAGTCAAGATCGTAAATTGATGAGCATTTCTGCATTAATGAGGCTTCGGAAAATTTAAAATTATGATTGTTGGACGAGCAGTGATTAGAAATAGCAGAACGCTTGATGTCACAGTTTTTAACACAATTTTATGCTCCCCCAAACGGACCCTAAGGGGCCTTTTCGTTTGACCAATGTATATTTTATTACATTCGCAAGTTATCTTGTAAATACCCGAATGTGAAAAACTGTCAATTGGATGTTTCAGATTTGAGAATTGAATTTTGTTAAACGGAGTATAAACTACCTAAAAATCAAATCTTAACAAGATTTTAGAAATTTGATGGCTTATTTTCGAAAAATATGGAAGTATAATTAAATTTTTGAAATTTTCATTGCCGACAGTGTTGACTTTGGATTGAGAACGTTTACTTAGTTTATTATAAATGGAATCTATGATTTCAGCTGTAGAACCTCGATCAATGGCAATGGATTTAATATAATTTATTTCAGCTTTTAGCAAACTGTCGGAAGAACAAATATTTAAAGCCCGATAGACATAAGTGTTGAAGGCAGCCAACTTTTGGTTAGGTGGATGGGATGACAAACGATGATGGGGTAAAGATACTGCGAATGGTTTACGGTAAACTGTAGTGTGAAATAAGTTATTTTCGCGGAAAACCATGACATCAAGGAAAGACAAACGACTGTTATTTTCAAGTTCGGAAGTGAACTGAATATGTTCATCTATAGAGTTCATAGTATCGAGAATATTTGTAAGTTTAAGACCACCAGAGTTCAATAATGCAAAGCAGTCGTCGACATAGCGGATGTAAAATGGAAAAGATAATTTCTTGAAAAGGTTTAATTCGTAATAGTGCATGTAAATGTCACTGAGGATGGGGCTGAGGGGGAGCCAGCTGTAAATCCATTGCCATTGATCGAGGTTTTACAGCTGAAATCATAGATTTCATTTATAATAAACTAAGTAAACGTTCTCAATCCAAAGCCAACACTGCCGGCAATGAAAATTTTAAAAATTTAATTATACTTCCATATTTTCCGAAAATAAGCCATCAAATTTCTAAAATCTTGTTAAGATTTGATTTTAAGGTAGTTTATACTCCATTTAACAAAATTCAATTCTCAAATATGAAACATCCAATTGACAGTTTTTCACATTGGGTTATTTACAAGATAACTTGCGAATGTAATAAACTATACATTGGTCAAACGAAAAGGCCCCTTAGGGTCCGTTTGGGGGAGCATAAAAATTGTGTTAAAAACTGTGACATCAAGCGTTCCGATATTGCTAATCACTGCTGGTCCAACAATCATAATTTTAAATTTTCCGAAGCCTCATTAATGCAGAAATGCTCATCAATTTACGATCTTGACTTTTGCGAAACCTACCACATATGGAAAAATTCAAACAGCTTAGTTAACGATTTGTCCAGCACGCCCAATTTTTCAAAGTTATGGTTTAATTTCCTTTAATTCGTCCTCCCCCCCCCCACCCATTTTCTCCGCATTGTTTGAACTCTCCCGGAGCATCTGAGCGGTTTTCGATTGGTCTCCCCAGTGTGCGCGTGAGACCGACTCCGTGGCTGTTTGTGAACTTTGTTTTTCATTTCGCCTTGGACGGTCGGGATGTGAGGTGCGCCTTTTTGGCTGTATATCTCCCCCCACCTCTTTTATGCCACAGTTTATTTTAATTTTATCTTTTATTTATAAGCACTGATGATGAGGCCTTAGAGGCTTCGAAATAGCTAGCTATATGCTTTTTAAAATTATTTACATTTGTGTTTTAAATACGTTGTTTCTCTCTTTTTAATACATTGACACAAAGTACAATCCTCTCCCCCCCCTTTCTGAAGTAACTGACTTAATAAATTTTATTAAAACGGAATTAAGATGCTGTGAAGCTACTAATTTAGTAAATAATTACCAAAGCAAGGCTTATGAAAATTCTAAAACCAAATATGAAAATTCTTCAAGTAAATATCAAAATTTTCCTCAAAAGAAAAATATACCTTCAGCTGCTGCTTTAAATACATCTACAAAACAGTTTGCATATTTTGCAAGTCTTTTGATCATGTAGGACTAAATTGTTCGAAATTCACGGTTGAACAAAAACGACATAAATTAAAGAAAGAAGGTCGCTGTTAAAAATATTTTTATAAATCGCATTTATCAGTTAACTGTAGCACAAAAATTAACCCTTGTTCCAAATGTGGTAACAACATCCATAGTTATTTGTTTTGTTTTAAAGAAACAACAAAAGAAAACTCTGAAAAATGTTTGTTGTTTGTTTGTTTTATTGGACACATACATCAGACTTGTGTGCTTGACAACAAGGCCCGCTTATAAGCCATCGTCGATATACAGGGACGAGATAGCACATTGAAATTTACAACACAGAGAATTTTTACATCCGGGAGCTCCACAAAGAGTGTGCAATGGAGCCAGCGGGAGTCGAACCCGACAAGACTCCTGCGCTCTAAAGCAATTAGCAGTGTGGTGTCTTAACCACTCGGCCACGAAGGCCCTAAATCCTGAAAAATAAACCTAAGATGCAATTGTATCTATGATGTCAGAACAAAAATATAAACAAAATAAAGCTACATTATTGCAGACTTGTACAGTTTCAGCGTTTGCTGGTAAACAATGCTTGTTGGCTCGCGTTTTATGTGATAGTGGTTCAGAAAAATGTTTTGTAAAAAGATCTCTAGTACAAAAATTAAAATTGAAGCCATTGCGAAGAGAAAATTTATTAGTTTATCCTTTTGGGTGGAGACACTCTTATGAATCATATTACGAAGTTGTTGCTCTTGAATTATCCAGTGTTGTGCAACCTACCAACTGTATAAAGATAGAAGCTCTTGTGGTTGATAATATAGCTGGAGCTTCTGTAAAAACCCTAGAACCAGAACTTCTAGACATAATGAGAACAAGAGACTTTAAGCCTGCTGATACAGGTCTTGAACGGGAAATAAATATTTTGCTAGGTTCTGACTTTTTGTGGAAAATATTAAAGGAAATCGAGGGAAAATTGACAAAAGAGTTATACGTTGCAGAAACTATTTTCGGTCATACGGTGCAAGGGCAGATAGAGTCGAATAAAAAAGAAGTAGCTTATTTGCGTGTTTCAGTTCAAAATATAAGTACTCAGCTGAAAACATTTTGGGATCTCGAAGCAATTGGCATTGCTGAAAGCAATGAAAAGAACATTACCGATCTTGAGGTAATAAAAGAATTTAAAGAAAATTTAAAATTCGTAAATGGGTGTTATGAAGCAAAATTATTGTAGAAAAATTCTCGTGAATTGCTTAGAAATAATCTTGAAGTAGCAAAGAAGCGGTTTTCCAGTTTAGAAAATAAATTCCTGAAAAATGATTCTTTACTTAACGAATATAACTCCGTTTTGCTAGAGCAGTTTAATGAGGGTGTAATAGAATTCTGCACCGAGAAACATTCGAATGATTCCTATTACATGCCACACAGATCTGTTATCCGTGACGACAAAACTACAACAAAAATGCGCATAGTCTATGATGCTTCTTCCAATTATGGTGATTCTCTATCATTAAACGAATGTTTGAATCATGGCCCTAACTTGAATCCTAATGCTTTAGATATAATTTTGAAATTCCGTTTACATAAAATTGCTTTTTCGGCTGATATTGAAAAGCCTTTTTACAAATATCTGTAGCCGAAGAAGATCGCAATTATCTTAGATTCTTATATTATGAAGATTTTGATAAGAATAAAAACGTAGTACCCTATAGAATGACCAGAGCTACTTTTGGTGTCACCTGCAGTCCCTTTATCGTCACTTGTACTATTAAGCACCATATTAATAAATTTAAAAACTCTCATAATAAAACATTTGAAATCTTAAATTCTTCTTTTTATGTTGATGATTTGTTTTCAGAAGAAAACGATGTTCTAGAAGCTTTAAACTTAACTAAAAAAGCTGTTGATATTTTGAAAGAAGGGGGGATGAAGTTAAGAAAACTTGAAAGTAATTCTAAGGAACTCGGGAAAAAATGGCTTGAGGAAAGCATACCTATCGTGTTCCGACACCCCCCCCCAAAAAAAAATACTTCCCTAAAAGTTTTGGGGCTTATCTGGAACAATACAGAAGATAATATGGTACTAGAATTATGACCATTGTTAGCAAATTTAAGCACTGACTCTTATACAAAACGGAACGTTTTGAAATTTGCAGCTATGTTGTTTGATCCAGCCGGATTTATGGCCCCTTTTATCATTCGTATCAAATACCTTTTACAACACCTATGGTTAATGGGAATATCATGGGATGAAATTTTTTCGGGTGAATTAGAAAATAATTGGCAAAATCGGCTTTCAGAAATCCCGGATATCACACACTTGAAAATTTCCCGGCACTATTTTAACAACCTGATCATGGAAAAGGAGAATCTCCAATTGCATATTTTCACTGATGCTAACCCTAATGCGTATGGTGCAGTGGCATACTTACGGTATCCCATTTCTAAAGATAAATTTAAAACTAGTTTTCTAATGTTTAAGTCTAGGGTTGCTCACTTGAAAAAGTTAACTCTGCCACGTCTTGAACTCATGGGAGCACTTATTGGTGCCAGAATGGCAAAGTTTATCACAAACATTATCCAAGTAAATAATACTATTTTCTGGTCTGATTCAGAAATTGTTCTTCATTGGCTTAAAGGGTCAAAAGAAAAATGGAAACCATTTGTTAGTAATAGAATTGCTGAAATTCATAATTTGTCTGATCCTAGTTTACGGAGACATTGTGACGGCAAACTTAATTCCGCAGATTTAATAACGAGAGGTTGTTCTGTGAAGCATTTAATAAATTCTCAAAAATGGTGGTATGGTCCTGAATTTCTTTTCCTTCCCGAAAATCAGTCGCCTAGGGTTAAAATTGCTGCATCACGATTACCTGATGTTTCTGAAGATAAATCTCCTAAAGTAGCAACCATTTCTTGCGTTGTTCAAACAAAGCCGATGAAATTTCCATTTTTAATCTTGAAAAGTATATCTCCCTAAAGATATTGTATCGAGTAACAGGAATGTAGTGGAGATATACGCCGTATACCCTCTGGATTTTTTTAGGGAACACCGTATGCCCTCTGTTTCTCAAGAAAGCTATAGTATATATACACTAGGGTATAGCCTCTGCCTTGAGCGTATACCCTCTGCTTAGAACGTATACCCTCTGTTTTTTTACGACTACACCACTGTCGAGTAACCTCATGGGTATTTAGATTTATTTCTAATATAAAATTAAAGGTAGAAAAAGGAGATTTTTCAGAATTATCAGCTGAGGAAATGTTACATGCTGAAAAATTTTGGTTAAAACTAGTGCAGGAAGAAAGTTTTCCTGAAGATATCAAATGCTTGAAATGTAACAAGAGTATCCTTAAAGAATCAAATTTTCTACAGTTAAATCCTATGTTGTCATATGAAGGTTCTGTTGGTACGAGGACGGTTACAAAAGTCTGATTCCTCATTTTATGAAAAACATCCTGTTATGATTCCTGCAAAACATAAATTAACTGAATTAATCGTGAAAGATGCACATGAAAAAGTTTTTTATTCAGGAGTGTCCAGTACATTAGTACAAACTCGTGAAAAGTTTTGGATTTTAAGATCCAGACAGTGCATAAAATCAGTCCTGAGCAAATGTACAATCTGTAAGAAATTTAACGTACGCCCTGGTCAACAAGTTATAGCCCCTCTTCCAGGTGACCGTATTAACGAAGCTTCACCGTTTACAGTAACAGGTCTTGATTATGCGGGGTCCATATATGTGAAGGGGAATGAAAATAAATTTTATATTTTATTATTTACGTGTGCTATCACAAGAGCACTTCATTTAGAATTAGTAAAAGACATGTCAACAGCAGAATTCCTGTTAGCATTTCGCAGGTTTATCTCACGAAGAGGACTGTGTGCTGTAATTTATTCAGACAATGCAAACTTTCAAAAGAGCTGATCTTGAACTAAAAGAAATGTGGAAAGTAATTCGCCATCCTGATGTTAAAAAATTTTACTCCAATCACGAAATTCCTGGAAGTGTATTGTAGAGCGTGCAGCCTGGTGGGGTGGCTTCTATGAGCGAATGGTTCGCTCAGTGAAAACTAGCTTACGTAAAGTTATCGGAAAATCTTCTTTGACATTGAATGAATTAGAAACGCTTCTAATTGAAGTAGAAGCTACAATAAACTCTCGTCCGCTGACTTACACGTATTCCGAGTTAGAAGAACCATCTCCTTTTACTCCTGCACATTTTTTAATCGGAAAACGTATCTTGTGTTTACCTACCATAAAAGTGAACGATTTGATTTTACCAGCAACCAAAGAATCTTTAGTGAAACGCTTTCGTTTACGCGAGACTCTTCTAAATCATTTTTGGAAGTGTTGGAAAAATGAGTATCTTCTCAATTTAAAATCTGCTCACTACACGGACCAGAATAAAACTTCCGACTTTAAAGTAGACGATGTGGTTCTTATACATGATGAACACTTACCAAGAAGTTTGTGGAAGTTAGACAAAGTTACTAAAACATTTATGGGCACAGACGGCAAGATAAGATCTTGTGAATTGAAAACAAATAATTCATTTATTAAAAGACCCATTAATTTGCTGTACAATTTATAACTTAGAAACTGAAAAAAAAACTGATTTTATTAATAGACTCAAAAAACTATGATTTGACTTTTAAAAAAACTTTGAACTGTATTAGTAATTGATTCAAAGACTTTTTATTCCTTTGGCTAAAAAACTATTATTTTTTTTCACTTGTTAATATTTCTAATTTTTAGTTTGATTTTTGTCTAGAATTGTTTTATAATAATTTGTATAGATTTAAATTGTTTTTTCTATTTTTAGTAGCAGAAACCTGTCCCCAAATCTTTTAAATTGTTTTAGTTTATTTTTATTGAGTCCAGTATGTAAGTATATATTTTGATTTGTATTGTATTTGTGTATATTGTAATTCCTGATCTTTTAGAATAATTTTATTTCTACTTTAATTATTTTGAATCCCCTTTTTGATGAACCCTTGTTCATCGCGGGGGAGTTTGTGGAATATTTCACAACTCTCTTGAGCGGGTCTCTCTCAGCCATACTGAAAAGGCGCCAGTGATCACATGATCTGACTAGAGAATTGATATTAAAAATATTTTTCTTGTTCTTTTAGTTTTATAGTAGTAATGTAAAAATTGAACGCAGTAAGTAGACAGCATTTCTTCTCTTGGTCTTCTAAAACTGGAAGAAAATAAAATGTTCTTGATTTCATAAATTAATTATCTTGGATTCCCAGTGAGGAATATATATATATTTGAACAAGTGATTTTCAAGTATTAACCATATTTTTCATCTATAAATATGTAAATAGTGCAAATTTTATATATAATTCAATTGCCAATAACATGCTCTAAAGTAGGGATGCACAACCTGTGGCCCGCGATGGGTTAACGTGTGGCCTGCGAATTTCGCTCAATCTATAAGTGGAAGAACTTGTAATTTTTGTCCACATGGTCGCAGGAAAAAATCATGAACTTCGTCAATTTGCCGCGGGAAAAATTGATTTCGTCAGTCAGTTAAGAATCGCGAATTTCATCGATCAAGCACGGAAAAATAGCGAATTCCGTTGACCGAGTTCGGAAAAATCGCGAATTTCATCGATCGAGCGCGGAAGAATCGTGAATATCGTTGATCGGGTGCGGACAAAGCGAATTTTTGCGATGAGACTTAGAAAAATTGCGAATTTCGTTCACGAAAAAATCGTGAATTTTGTCGATAAGGATCGGAAAAATCACAAATTTCGTTCAGCGGACACGGAAAAAACGCGAATTTTGCCAATGACGCGCAAAAAAATACGTAAATTTCGCCGATCAGGCACGGAAAAATCGCGAGTTTTGTCGATCGGGCTCCGAAAAATCGCGAATGCCGTTGAGGCAAGGAAAAATCGTAAATTTCGTTGATCGGGCACGGAAAAAGGCGAATTTTGTCGATGATGCGCGGAAAAATTAAGAATTTTGTTGATCGGCTGCGGAAAAATCGTGAGTTTCGTCCTTTCATTGCGAGAAATAAATCGCGAATTTCGTCAATTTACCGCGGGTAAACATTACAAATTTCTTCTGAGTAAGTTAAGAATCGCAATTTTCGTCTATCAGGGACGGGAAAATTGCAAATTTCGTCGATCGGGCACGGAAAAATCGTTAGTTTTGTCGATTGATCTCGGACAAATCGCAAATTTCGTTGGGCGGACTCAAAAAAGTTCGCAAATTTTGTCGATCAGGCGTAAAAAATAGCTAATTTTATCGATCGGGAGCGAAAAAATAACGAATTTAGTCGTTCAGGCATTAATAAAATCGCGAATTTCGTCGATCAGCCGCGACAAAAATCGCAAACTTCGCGATCGAGCGCAAAAAATAGCGAATTTCTTCGATCGGATGCTGAAAAATCGCGAATTTTATAGATCAGGCGTGGAAAAAATCTCAAATTTTGTTGCTCGGGCGCAGTAATTTTTCAAATTTCGTTGATCGGCTCCTCCTCCCCCCTTTGTTCATAAAGTTCACATTTCTTTATTTTGGACACTAGTCACTTTCATGCCTATGTTTATTCTTTTTAATCACTTTTAATAAAACAAAACTTACTCAATCGAATACAGTCAAGGAATATTATCATTCCTTGAAAATAACCCTTGCTATATCTGTGTTACATATACAAATGTAAACTGTTGATATAGTCTAACCAATTAAATTGAATATGTTGACTGAGTAGGGGAACTAGAAGGGTAAAACTGCCCCCTCCTTTCTGAAAACATATTTTTTATCTGATTATAGGCCGCAAATCACCTCCTCCAAAACAGATTTCCTTCCGTGTTACTGATGTGGCCCTCGACAACCCAGACATTTTTGTAAATGGCCCTTCTCTTAAAAATGTTGTGCACCCCTACTCTAAAGGATTTCTTGTTGGTGATTATTTACAAATGAAGAACACAAAAATAGAACATTTCGATTTTGCTTTTCTCCAAAACATAATACGGAAAATTATGATGGCTTTAATATGATTTAAAACGAATCGTGAATTCTTCAAAATATGCTCTCCAAATAACAATATCGTGAATTATGATAACAGGAAATTCGTGAACTACCTTATTATCTTCATATTATTTTACTTATTATAAGATTAAATATATAATAATTATATATATTGAATTAAATATTATTATACATATTATAAATATATAATATTATATATATGTATGTATGTTTTATTAATTAAAATAATAAATCTGGATTCTTTCTTTTTCACTATTCTCAAAGCATTTATATTATTATTGTTATGTTTTTCTTATTTCTCACATTTGTCCTTTATTTTCAAAATTTCCTGATTCTTTTGTTAGCAAACTTACCAGATTCTTTCATTTCAACTTAGTAATGATTTTATATCCTCCCCCCATTACATCATGGTTAGAAATTTGAAAACATTTTTAAAACTTATATTAATAATAATTTTAAGATTATTTTTTGTAACACCCTGAAATAAATATAAAAACCTTAGTACACATTTGTAATAATTATTATTTTTTTCTTATTTCAGGCATTAGACCTTTCTTTTCAAAATTTCCTGATTCTTTTGATAATTAAACTTACCAGATTCTTTTATTTAAAACTTACTAATGATTTTAATCCCTGTCAAATCATGATTAGAAATTAAAAAATATTTTAAAGACATATTAATAATAATTTTAGGATGAGTTTTATAACACGCTGAAACATAAATAAAAACTTTAGTACACATTTGTAATAATAGAAGGCGACACAAGACATATACTGATAAAGAAATCGCTGAGTTTCTCAATCCCAACAAAAGAAAATTGAGACGCTGAGCCACTGAGCCTAACAGGAAAAAATAACTTTTGATGAAGGATTAGTATTAGGCCAGAAATATTTAAATTTTTAGAGCAAGAAAGTTTTGTAACTTAGCAAGAACTTATGACTATTGGTAGACTGCAAATAAAATTCAACAACAAAAAACAAACGTCTTAATAGAGACCATTGGTGCCATGTTTTAAAAAAAAATATATTATTTTTAAAATAGTTTTTACCTTACTTATATATTTAAGTTTATAATTTATTTAATTTTAACAGTTAACTATCTAAAGTGTCCAAAATGTGAACTCTGAAAAAAATGTAAACAAACATTGAGTAGACATGACCTGTAATCCGCAAAAAGTCTAAAATCAGTGCAACACTTGGAACCAAGCTGTGCGGAGTTGTGATCTTCTTACTGTATATAGTTTTTCATAAATGTATTTCGTTTTTAAAATGCGTTATTTTCATCTATCACTGCGGAACAAGTGAGAAAAAGTCATGTTCTTGCACATGTGTTGTATTCATCCTTACATCTCATTTTCCGGCATTTTTAACCGGCTGCTTTTCAAGAAAGATATAAATGTATTCTTATATAAATACATTATTCTTCAAAGTACTCAATGATTGCTACAAGTGATAAACATGAATTTTTAAAAGGCAAAATATCTTTATTTATTTACATTTCGACATGTTTCATTACATCAGACGGCAACATTCTCAAGAAAATAAAATGATAAAAATATTTTCTCAAAAAATTCAAATTGAAAAACTTGTACAAAAAAAAAAAAAAAAAAAAAAAAAAAAAAAAAAAATTCAAATTGAAAAACTAATAAAACTACTTTACTATTTTTTCAATTTGAATTTTTTGCGAAAATATTTTTATCATTTTATTTTCTTGAGAATGTTGCCCTCTGATGCAATGAAACATGTTGAAATGTATAAAGGTATTTTGCCTTTTAAAAATTCATGTTTATCACTTGTAGCAATCATTGAGTACTTTAATGTTTTGAAGTTATTTTTATATATACAGGGTGGTTATAAATAAACTTCCCCTATAAACAGCATGCTGCAGCGAAAACGGGTGAACGGAATGCAACGAAATTTGGTATATAGACTATAGATGAGATGCGCTCACGGAATTTCGAAAAAAAAATTTTTAGTTCCAGAATGTCCACCAGAGGGCACCTTTGCCAGAAAAACATTAAATTTAACACAATAAACGACCAAAACAGAATCCAGAAACAATATTAACATTTATTGACTATTTTCTGATCCGTTTTAAATCGTTTATTGTGTTAAATTTAATGTTTTTTTTTTCGGAAAAAAGCGCCCCCTGGTGAACATTTTGGAACAAATTTTTTTTTTCGAAGTTCCGTGAGCGCATCTCGTGTATAGTCTATATACCAAATTTCGCTGCATTCCGTTCACCCGTTTGCGATGTAGGATGCTATTTATAGGGGAAGTTTAATTATAGCCACCCTGTAGTTTATATACATTATTCTTAACTATATTTTTATTAAGTAAATCTGATAGATCTTTATAAGGAAAGGAGTTTCGTAGAAATACATTTATCTTCAGTAAATTCAGCCTCACTTTATTTTTGAAAATGTTTTAAAATATGTAACATATCACGTTAAACTCTGTGTTTAAAACTTTAACTGTCATTGTTGATTTTAGAGCTACCATATGATAACAGCCTAAGTTTTTTTCCTTTTAATGATATGAAACTGTGTTCTGCTATTAAATGCTTAACTTTCTTATAAGTTGAAGTGAATCTGTATTCGTTTAAAATGTTTAACCTCACTGTTTTTTTTTTTTTTACTTGAATTTAATTCTAAGGTAACTGTAAATTTTAAAATGTGGTACAAATTTTAAAACGTCAAGGTTTAAAATTTGACGTTTTAAACCGTTTTAAACCGATTAAAAATGATTTATCGGTTTAAAAATTCGCAATCATTATTAGGTATAGGCTATACATTATACATGCATCCCTCGACTTACGTATTATGCGATTTACCTAAAGTCGCAGTTCCGTAATAAATCTGGAATTTTACGTTTATGAACACACTAGCGCATTTGATATGCATTTGCATACTTTTGATAATTATTTTATAAACAAAATATGCAGATAAAGACCACAGCCATAATTTAGTGTTATATATTAGTGAGAGTTATATTTTTAATTGGGATATACAATCAAATCTTTAACAAAACAAACTGAAATCTAATTAAAATGAGTAAAAAAAATTTGGTGTTCAACCGTAACAGTTATGTTAGCGGAATTCAAACCAGAACGAAAGCTAAATTTATGTTTCGATAAGGAGGATCGAGTGCTTTTTTTTTCTTCTAGTTTCACCTGTTCATTTGATATAGATTGAAAATTGTTTAAATAAATTCATCAATGCTAAATTTATAAATCTCGCATTCCATAAGAGGTTTTTATTTGAAAAATATTCTTTCAGTTTGTTTTATATTTTTTCATACTTTTTTAGTTTATACCCGACTAAATAATGTTGCATGATACTTTATTCATAAAATAATACTGTGTAAATAATATATATATATTATATTCATAAATAACACAGTGTACTAAATTTTAAGTCGTTAAAAATTATCGTCACTCTTATTGTTAATATTCATATATATACTCGTGAGGCATAGTGACGTCACGGCGACGTCGTTGTGAAGTCACACTGTGACTTTGTGACCGTCGATGTGACGTCATAGTGACTAGAATGCGAAGTCGTTATGGCCGTTTTAGAGGCCGTTCGTGACGTTACATTGTGACCACTCTGTGAAGTCACGGTGTGACAAATTTGTGAAAGTGTGTCATTTGTGACTATTTTGGCATTAATTTTATGACGAACGTGTGACGAAAGTGACAATGCTTTGAAGTCACATTGTGACCAATTTGTGAAATATGTGTCATTTGTGACGAACTTGCCATAAACACTGCGATGATTTCAAATGAAATTTAAATTTCAAATTAATTGCTTAAAAGACAATTTTAATTTGAAATTTGATTTTCATTTGAAATATTGTATGCAAGGCGAATGTTTCTCTCTGGAAAAATTTCCAAGTATTAATATAGTTTCAATCGATGCAGGATTTAATTAAGTTTGGTGTTTGCCCCATGTCGGTGGCTCAGGATAAATATTTCATCTTGTGCTGCATTTGTAGCCTTGCCAACATGTAACAGGGAGAAATTTTTTAGACTGAGTATCGTTCCATGTGATTTAGTCGGTAGAATGTCAGTGCGCTATACTGATTGCCCGGGTTCGAGTCCCGGCATGGAATCCTTTTCACTATGTTGGCCTTTGCGCCTTTTAAGCAATTAATTTGAAATTTGATTTTCATTTGAAATATTGTATGCAAGGCAAATGTTTCTCTCAGAAAAAATTTCCAAGTATTAATACTGTGATGAATTTTAAAGTAAAATTTTGTTTGAAATATAAAATCTAATTTTTCTACCGTACTTTTTAGCAAAATATTGATATTTTGGAGTCCTATTCTTCTAAAATATTTTTAATTTTTTCATTTAAAAAGCAATGCTTAGCAAGTGACATCTTTTTTTATTAAGTTCTAAGCTTGATCTTGAATTCAAGCTTGATATTAAGAATGTGTAAGTTTTTTAATGTGTTGTGATTTGTCATTGCTTTATTAAACACGAACATGGAGTCTAACGGATATTAATACAACTCTTATTTATAGAACGACATGATAAACCCTATTTATTTAAATTTTTTATTCCCGTGTATATTGTATTTTGTGAATATGAGCTAAATAGATTTGCTATGTTTTATAGGAAAAGACTGATCTGGTAAATTGAAAAAACAAGTAAGAAAAATCATGCGTTAAGCATAGATTATAAAGCACTTTCCAACGCTTCCTGAATGCTTTAACTAGACATCGTAATTTAGGGAATTAACGTAAATAAGATAACTAAGTAAACATGAAAACGCATAAAACATTTAAAAAACTGATTTAAGCAGTTACCATCCATAGCCAAATATGTTTTCCAATTCTTTTGAACAGTCCTGTATTTGATCTTCAGATTGATATACATACCATATAATGGAGAAATTTAGTTTATCAAGAAAACGCATAACAGGTTGAAATTCTCCTTCAGCAATTTATACTTATATATGGAAACATACTTAAATACTTTTGTACAACCCTGTAGTTTACCTAGAACCTTTATTACATGCCACTATTTAGTTAAAATTTAATTCAAACTAAAACACTCTTAAAACTGCTGAAATCACATTTCCAGAAATTATAATTTATAGACGGCAACGTACCCAAATCTTTGCGTGACCCTGTATATCGTTTATCTATATTCTTCAAACATTTCTTAGTAAAATAAATGTAGTTTAGCGTAAAAAAGCATAACTCATTTAAAAACCACCTTTAAGCAATTTGCGCCCTTACCCAGTAATCCTTACGAATACTTTTGTGTACTCCTGTATATGAATTATAGCATTTATATACAGCATATACTATGCATAAATATAATTAATCATTAAAGCGCATACCACAATTAAAATTTCATTTCCAGCAATCATCGCTAATGAATAGTATTTCGGATACAATATAGTATCTGAAATATGTTGTGTGTCGCTGTAAATGCTATATACACTTCATGAAATAATTCATGAATTATACATGAAATAATTCGTAGAATGTAAACCTCAACGACGTATATCAATTTCATTATATATCAAATACATTAACATAATTAAAGCACGCCGCAAACAATTCACTCCACCCCTATATCATTATGTATTGAAATTCCTTTTTTAGCCCTGTAAATGAACAATAACTATTCTTCGCATCGCATATTCTACAAAATGCATATTTTAGTGCGCTTCATAAATGCATATCAATTTTATTCTGTTTGAAAGCGTGTAAAATCATTAAAAATAATTTGAAACGATTTTTTCCCCACAGGCCGTAATGTAACGGAATACTTTTGACTGTCCCTGTAAATGAACTAAACATGCTACAAACTTCATGACAAATAGGGACCATGCTATGGTAAACGTCAATAACATACAAAAATTTCAGGGCAATCCGAGTATATTTACGCACGTTAGAGCGCGGACAGACGGATAGACAAACCAAAGTCGTAAACACTTTTACTTTATCAGGCATGAAAAACACTTTATTTCAATGCTTAAATATCATATTTTATTTTTTAATGCCAATAATTACGTGTATCGAAAACGTAGAACATGAGTTTACAATCGAAGAAAATGTAATAACTGATTCTGAATGACTACAATTAAATGTTTGATTAAAATCACAAACAGCAAAAAAAAAAATGCTTCCATAGAATTAAAAAAATATATATATATCAATTTGAAAAACACTAAATAATTTGTATTTATACTCGTAGTTATACTATTAAACAACAATAAAGTACAATAGATGAATTAAATGCATTATTAGAATTAGCAATTTCTCAAAAATCTTTCCATATGTTATAAAGAATTCCTGTTATTTTATAATTTTGGCAAATGTTAAATCTAAAAACATTGGTATCAAGATTTAGGATTTTAAATACTAATTTAAAATATTATTAGCAATGGAAAAAAATCTTTCAAAAGTTTCACTACTATAATATGTAAAAAGACATTTTCCCAGTAGTATAATGTTAATTTCTAAATCGAAACAGTTTCGTAATATCATTATAATCGAATATCATATTTAACTCGAAAATAATAATGACGATAAATACTGTGTTAGAATCAGTCTCTGCGTCAGCTTTTTTTTTCTAGCGATAGCAGATTAAGATATTTTACAGTATCGAATCGGAAAATATCGCTTATGAAAACAATTTCATATCAGTCTCATTGTATACAACATAAAACTATTTAACTTACTATAATAATCTATAAAACAGGAATAAATGATTTAAATTAAATAAAACATACCTTATATGCTCCATAAATACTGTAATAATATCCGTTTTTATCCTCAACTGGCGGACATTTTTCTCTTATCTTAAAAAAGCGTTGAACTGACTTCTCGCGTCAAAAGTTCTCTGATCCTTATTTATTCTGTGGTCAAATCGCGCGCAGACGATTTTGAGCAAGCAGGTATTTCTACCGTATTATTATAACTATTATTATTATTTTATACAACAGATTTGGAATTTAAGTGCGCAATAATTTTATCTTTATGAGAGTGTCTGTAATTAAAATTTTCTATTTTAATGAAACACATCCCTTTTTTCTTTTTTCTTTTTTTTTAAAGTAAAGTTTGTTTTACACGTAATAAATACAAAATATCTTCTTAATAAATGAAAAGAGGGTATAGTGGATGAAAAAAATTTCTTTGTCAATCTGTCATTCTTTTCATATTCATTTTCTGTAGAATAAAACAATTTGTAACTTTTTTTTAAAGTTATATCTCTAAAACACAAATTTGAAATACAAACAATTATATAATGGGTTTTGCATAAATTTTGTATATATATTTTTTCGGAAAATGCTAATTTTATTTAAAGAGCCTGAAAGAAGTAGAATTTAAAAAAAAAAAAATAGTTACTTAAAATAGTTAAACACTAACAGGAAAAAATATGACTTGAATGCAAATTCTAAAGCAAGAAATGCATATATGACAAAACTCTGAAGACTCTTTCTACGTGCTCATTAAAAGCTGCAGACTTAACTGTAATAGAAAATTTTTAGTCTGAAACGACAGAAGTATTTCGAATACCACTGGTCGACAAAAAATAAAACAATTTCTTCCCCTCTAACTAAATATGTAAAGTGTACAGATTTAATATTCATAATTCTAAATATGTTATCCAAATTGCTCCAGCACGTACCATTTTTCCGAGAAACACTTTTATAATAATAATAATCAGTGAAGGATTATTATATTAAATTGTAATGGTAGATAAAATTGAAATCATGAAATAAGTATACTTTCACTGTCTTAGATAACAAATTGATAAAATATAGCACGAAAATCTAGTTTGCTGATACTTGTACCGTGCATTTTCCTTTTTATGCACCCTCCCCCCTCTTTTCGTGTCCGAATTTACTATTTGCTACCCATATACTATCAATAACTAATATATATTCATTCCTTATGCCGCTGTAACTCGGGCCTGTTTGAAATACTGTTTAAAATATTTCTGTTCATTTTCGAAGATCTTTGAAGTTCATATTTTTGTCACACTGTAGCTTACAATAGGGCGAGTTTTTTTTGTCACATATGTGACGGGACCTACGTTGCATGCAGTGACGTCACAATTTTTTTTTAAATTGCCAGAAAAATATAGTTTTGCATAAATAACATGTATTGAATATTTTTTGTAATTTTTTAAAGTTTTCTAAGAAGTTCACATTTCAGTCACAATGAATCCCTGAGTGGTGGCATTTTGGTCACATATGTGACGTGACCACAGTGGCTTACAGTGACGTCACAACGACGTCATTGGAACCATGCATGCTATGAGGGTATATACTTTTTGTATAATTAAACCATTTTAACACATGAAAATTTACCGAATTTGATGCAAATACCAGTTATAGACAAAAGATACAAAAATCCAGCTAAATAATGTTGAACGTATGAAAAAACAAATGAAAGATTAATTGGATTAATGTAGAAGGAAGCTTATAGTGTATTTCACTTCATCAGAGGTACATGAAGTACAAATATAAGCAATACACAGTCGATTTCTGTAAAATAATCAAGTTACAAGCTGAAAAATGAATTCTTTTATGTACCCAATCAACTGTAAACCAAGGAGTATAAAAACACTATAAAATAAGAACCACATAGATTGAAAGAACTAAGAAAATTATTTGAAAATACTTGTAAAACTAAATTAAACTTACCCCCTAGAGAATCATTGAAAGAACCAAAAAAAGAAAAAAATTACACACACGTGCAGCAAAGATATATATTCGGTTTAAGGTGATCAACACCGTTAGAATATGGAAAATGCATAATAGTCAACGGTTAAAAGTTAATCTCGTTAAAACATATATTTCTAAATTTAAACCAAAATAAATAAATAATTAGTAAAATATTATAAATGTACGAATTATTCAAAATGATGTATAATTATGTATACAGATTAATTAATAAACTAATATTAAATAGTTTAGATAATAATATATGTAGATCTAAGTAGCATAAAATATTTTAGTGCTGCAATCTTTTAGCCATTTTAATCATTAAAAAAATATAATCTTATGTAGAATTTATAAACATATAAATATAAAAAAAGCAATTGAATTACTACCCTCAAATTAAAATATATAATAATATTAAAACTACATTCTTATATTATATATTAGTGTTGACAATATGTGATATTTATTTAAATCTAATGTATTTATTTGACAAGCTAAGTTACTTAAAAATAATTTTTAAGTGCTGCCATCTGTAATTAATAAATGAAAAAAAATTCTTATATATAATATATAAATTCAATATTATATAGTAAACAAATAAAAATAAATACAGTAAGATAGAAAGTCCTAAATAAACCCTTATTGCAGCAAGCACACAATAATTAATGGAAACTTATCCCCCCTAAATTACTAGTATGTTAAGAGTCATATTACAACACTTATAGTCAAAAACAGGAAGAATATAATAAGAGAAAAAAAAAAGTGACGTAGCAATCAGTATTTGCGGCAGACGCACACAAAATTAAATGCTAATTGTATCAAAAAAAACGAAAATTGTAAAACTAGCTCTCGCGGCGAAGCCGTGATCCTTCGTTTGGCGACATAGGTCTCTCAGGACCCAGACTTGCACACAACTGACACGGAGCAGGCCCTCCCTGAAGAAGTTTCTCTGCCGTGCACCCGCCGTCAGCGCGTGGCCGCCCAAGGACTTCGCACTGCCCAGCGCACGTCACGAAGCCCTGCGCCCAAGAGTTGGATGTCCGGCCCCAACGACAGAAACCCCACCTGGCTCGAGGAGCCTAGTGGTTCCTTCTCTTGGTCCCCTCGAAGTTCACACCGACGACCCGCAGGAAGCGAACACCTATATAGGAGTTGAGCCCACGAGCCAATGCCGAGGATCCCTACGGAGGGTTGCTGTACGGAGGTCCCTCAAGATCAAATACCATTATCCGGCAAAGACATTTATGTGGAACAACCGATGGTAGTGGGGCCGGAGTCCCGCCGGGCCCCCCACCGCCCCCATCCAGGGACGAGGGTGGCAGGAGAGGCCGGCGCAAGTCCGATCTCCCACCTGAGAACAACCGCCGAGGGTACTCAAACACAAGTGCTCCTGACCCCGTCAGTAGTGGCTGAGTATACCACCGCCTATACGCAACTTAGACCGGAGACTGCGAACATGAACAGGCCGACGAAGCTGACTCACGGTTCGCGGACCCAGCCAGCCGGCTTCCGGCACGTACCAAAGCACCCAGACAAGACCCAAGAAAGGCCAGGAGGCGATAGGCCGGTATTCAGAAGTAGGCGGACGAACCGCACGCGACCTCCTTCGGGGGCATCTACCTCCCGACCCAAGTCAGACCCCGTCCGGGGAACATTGGGCATTGTGTCAATACATGGCATTGTGTTATGTAAATACATACAGCAATACATACAAACATTTGCAAAAACAAAATACAAAACTTAAAGCTAATATTTACAAAACACACATATATGTACAAACCCCGCCCGAACGAGACCCTGAGGGGCCCCCGAACGGCGTGAGTTTCCGAATATAAATTCTAGAGTAAATACTTAATGCTTGAGTAAATACTAATTAACTTATAACTATATACAAACAATAGCCAAAAGAGATCCAAAACCTAATACCTACTTATACACCCACATTGTGAACGCGGGCGCGAGTGACGATGTCACTGACCCGCGTGCTCATGCACCACTCCCGCCTGGGCCGTGGGAGCCTCGGGCAGGCACTATTGCGTTCGAACGCGGCCTGAGGCCACGATATGTTCTGGCAAAACGACTCGCCCTTCTGCGACCCAGGTTTCGATCGAGTGTCTTCAGGAGAAGGTCATTAACTATGACCGTATTCCCTTCCGGTAGTAGACATCTAGACACAAGTCGCGGCGCGGTAGATTCTGGAAGTTCCACGGGAAGAACTTATCCCGCACAGGCTTCCAGAGTGCGCACTCATATAGACAATGTCTAATAGAGCTTTCGCCCCTGCCGCAGAAACACGTAGGATCCCTGCGGAAGAAGCGAGCCTGGTGGTCGCCTAAGGCACCGTGTCCCGAAAAGACTTGATTTATGTAAAAGTCGCCCTGCAGTCTACTGAGTGCGACTCGCGGGAAAAGCCGATATGTCACCCGGCCCTTGCCAGAGTCACTCCACCTCTCCTGCCACGTGGACAGGGCTTGGTCAAGAAGATGTTTTTTGACCTGGCGGCGTGTGGCCCTGACCCCCACGTCGACAGTTTCTCGTGTCGTGGATTCCTTGGCCAGCTCGTCCGCTCTTTCATTTTAGGTGTGTCCCACATGAACTCGGACCGAAAAAAAAAGGAAAAAAGTACATCGCCCACACAGTGAGCCATGCACTAACTAAGAAGTAACAGAACAAGGAAAGGAGTTCCTTATGAACTGAAAAACAAACAGGTGGGTAGACGCAGTTCATGCAGTCTCAAGAAATGTCCCAAAAATATGAAAGTCTAGCATTCTAATATCATCACATCAAGCTACGTATTACCAATATTCATGGCATTATAAGATGATAATTCCAAGCACAGAAAAGTTCTAATGTGTTAAATATCCAACATGATTGTTCCAAACAAGACCCACTGAAGATGCAACGACACTGTCACAGTCAATATCACCATAACGGAGACAAGGTTAGTCGCCAATCAGCCATTCAAGCTTGCCAATACAAGTAGAGGGAAATGCACTACCACTGATCAGACCACATACAAGCCGACAACAGATCAGTTTCATAAGCCATGATAAAAAATACTTTGAAAAACAGTTACTCAAATAGGTAAAATATACATGAGATCAACTAAATAAATTTTAATAAGTATAACATCATATCCAAATAGATTCCAGTACTGATAACGTGACTATCATGTCAAGAACAATGTAATGAAAAAGTCAAACGCTTCCTGACCACTGGTTCAAAGAAACATCTTAACTATATAAATCCAAATCCATGCTAAAAATTTATTAGACAACTTAAATAAACTTCATAGACAAGACAAATGAATAGCATTAAAATCTATATCTAATGAAGGAGTACAAACTGTTTAAAATGTTGTAATTATCTTTCAATTTATTATAATTATTACCACCAAAAAGAACAGACTTCATATTTTCCCTGACAGTGAGATTAGGATCAAATCTAAAACAGTGCTTCATCAACCTACAGTTACCAAAGAGATAATGCAACACGTCTCCCTTACTACCACAATCACATCTGTTATGCGATCTTTTCCCTATCTTATGAAGAAACATCGGGAAACTTCCGTGTCCACTAATAAAGTAAATGAAAATTTGATTGCCACAAATAAAGTCTGTACTAACGTGTTTTAATACTTCATAAGTGTCTCTGCCTTTCCCTGATTCAGACCAGTACTCTTGCCACTTGGTAATAAGTTCCTTTTTAAAGTGTTTCCTAACTACAGAGGTAGGATAACCAATGTCAGTAATAATATCAACATTATCATCGTTTAGCGCATTCTTGGCCAGTTCATCTGCGCGTTCATTCCCTATTAATCCTATATGCGCCTTAATCCATCCTATCATAATGGTCTTATATGAATTACCAATTAGCTTTCCATAGATTTCATCAATAATATCATTACCTGGAACTAAACTGTGAAGTGCTTGAACTGATGAATAGCTATCAGTGTAAAGAGTTGCAGCCCAAAAACTTGAGTTAATAAACCAGGTTATTGCATAGTTTATAGCGGTCAGTTCAGCTTGATATACGGAATTCAGCTTACGCAGTTTTGCAGAATAATCAGCAATAATTTCATTACCATAAAACACCGTGAAGCCCATTGAAGTGCCATTTTCCATCCTAGAGCCGTCTGTATAAATAATGGGTCCAGGAGAAACTGGCTCCCTATCAACCACAGGACTAACAAAACAGAGATTATCAAGATTAAGGTAGAACATATAATTCTGACTAAAATTCATTTTCATAATATTATCTGAATTAACTAGGTTATCTTCTATTATAACTTGCTCTTTTCCATTTATCACTCTATATCCCTTAAGCTTACAGTTCAGTTCAATGTGCAAAGGTGGTACTCCAGCCAAGACACAAATTGCGTCCGTAGACGTCGTTTTATATGATCTTATTACCGTTAATAAAGCCAGTCGCTGACATGAGCTCAACTTTCTAAGACCATGCGAATTCAGGTCATCAAACCAGGTTTCATAGCCATACGTTATTTTCTTTTTAAGAACTGTTAGGTACCATAATTTTAACAAGGAAGCCTTAATCCCCTTATCACGACAACCTGTGCGTTTAATGTTGACAGCAAATCCCCTAAGATCGTCCCGAATAATATCAAGGTGGTCCAGCCAACTGAATCTTGCATCAATAGTAAAGCCCAAATACCTCACTGTTTCCCTCACTGGAATAGAGATCCCATCTAATTTAAAGACAGGTTTTCTATTTGGCAGAGTCTGGCTACCCAAGAGCATAGATGTACATTTAGATACACTTATCTTCAACTGTAAACCATTGCTAATGTTCGAAAAAAGAGCAACTGCAGCATTCACATTCTGCTCCAAATCCAATCTAGTACGACCACCCTCTAGCAGGCCAAAATCATCTGCATAGGATATAATATTTCTTCTAGTCAACTTATATCTTCTCAGTAATTTATTAGCTACTATCGTCCAAACAAAAGGCCCCAGACATGACCCCTGAGGGCAGCCCCTATGAAGCAGAAACCAAACAAGGCCGTGAGAAAATGCTACTCCTATTTCTCTGTTAGATAAGTAATTCTTTATAGTAGATGCAAGATACGGTTCAACCGGTAGCTCATCAATAATATCCATCACTATCATCCAAGACACGTAATCGAACGCACCTTCTATATCCATCGATACAAAAGCACAGTAGTTATCTTCTGTCAGAATTTCTCGTGTTATTTCCTTGAACGCCGCCAATGCCGTAACTGTACTTTTACCTTTTCTAAAGCCATGCTGTGCCTCGTCTAAGTAACCTGCAATCTCCAAAGCTGCCACAATACGCTGGTTTAATATTCTTTCTAGAATCTTCGCTAATACCGGAAGGAGCGTAATAGGGCGATAACCACGGGCCGATTTTTCGGATTTATTTCTCTTCCTAAAAAATAAGACAACACCCTTCTTCCAGGGCTTGGGAAAATGTCCTAGTGATAAGCATTTGTTAAAAATTGCCTTTATGAGTTCAGGAAACTTCTTACAGAGATATTTAACCACAATTGGATCTAAATTGTCATATCCAGGAGCTTTGTTTGTAGCCTGCTGACCAACAGCATACTTCAACTCTCTAGTAGTGATGTATTTAAAACCCGGATCACTAAAATAAGACTTTTCAGATATATATTCCGTGACAGCTTCTGGCAGCATATTAACACCAAAATGCTCCTGCATCAGCTGACTAGCAACGTCATCGTACGTTGAAAATGGGACAGAATGTTCTAAAGATGTAAAAATAAAGTCCGAATGTCGACTATAATCTATGTCGTCCGATTATGTCGTCCGAATGACTAAGGTTTTTCCCAGCTGTAAATTTATACAAATTTCCATGGATCTCTGTGGTTTTATTACAATAAGTAAGCCAAGCACTGCTCTTTGCTTTCTTAACCACGACCTTATATTGTTGTCTGAAACTTTTATAATCATTATTATATTTCTCAATAGAAGGGTTACGTTTCATTCTTTTATATAGGGCCGATAGTTTATTACGAGCAATCTTAATCTCTTCTGTAAACCACTGAAAGGTTGGTTTATGGGAAAACTTCTTAATTTTAAAGCATTTTGCCATAATACAGTCTAGTTGAGCATGGAAGAAAAGAGTCCATTCATCTAGATCTGCTTGAGTCCTGACGCTGTGAAGCGAATTAAGCCAAGCATACTTAACACTCTTCAGTTCATTATAAAAATCACCATAACCAACGTTTTTGGTTCTGTAACGCTCTCTTCTCTTAGTCAGTGGAGCAAAATGAACTCGGACCCAGTGCATATGGACTGCGACTTCTGTTGTTTTAATGAAGTCCTTGATCTCAGCTATGGCCCTATGCCATGACACTATCCCATAAAGCGCTTGCAGCGCCGATCTCGAATCTGAAAATATGTCGAGTTCACTGAGTCCTCGGCGATGGGCGTCTGCTATTGCTTCCTTGATCGCGTGTACGCAAAGACTTCTACACCATCTGTGAGGCGGAACTGGAGTTCGAATACGATTTGATCCCCGACCACAGCCAAGAACGCACAGCCAACCGTGCCGTTCTCCTGTTTAGAACCGTCCGTGTAGTAGCTACACGGGGTCCGTGGAGTGAGTTCCGCAGTCCAATTGATCCTACGGAGATTATCGCGTTCGATACTTGGTCGCCAGAGATCGAAAGTATCGGGCGTGAACCCTGTACCTTCAATCTCTTCATGCCAACGGACAAGGGCTGTGTATTCCTTGTCCATCTTCGCCCGTAAGTCCAGGGGAAGAACCCCGGCCAGTACGTGCAAAGACTCCGTCGCAACTGTTTTATAACACTTTGTTACACACAAGAGTAGAGCTCGTTGTATGCTCAGCAACCTGATTCCTAATTTTACTTTGTCAGAGTACCAAATAGAGGCCGCATACAAGATTATTCGCTCTACCACAACCGAATAGAGCATCTATCTGATTTTTGGTCTCAGACCCCAGTTGGCAGCTGAGAGGCGACTCATCTTTTGCAGCACCTTGAACGCCTTTTCCTGAACAGAGTCAAGATGGGGCATCCAGCTTAGGTGCGCATCGATCGTAACTCCGAGGTAAAGCAGTTGCCACCTAAACGCCACCTTGTGGCCCGCCATTAAGACGCGCCGTGAGGGTTGGTTATTGAGCCTGCCACTCGGAGGAACAACCGTGTAGTTGCACTTGCAGCAGCTGAATTCCAGGTTGCATTCTGTTGCCCAGCCGTGGATCTCAGAGAGAACCGGTGCTAGGATGTCAGCGAACCGATAAACAGCCGGGCTTCGTGCCGCTACAAAGGTGTCGTCAGCGAAGGCCTGAACGAGCCAAGCCTCCTCCTCTGTGAGCCGCATCAACAAGATGTTGATCACCACCAACCAGAGTACGGGACCAAGACACGAGCCTTGCGGTACCCCGACATTGTAAAAGTGCTCCCCTTCATGAAGGATGATCGAACGGTACCAAAGGTAGTCGTCGATCAGTCCCAGGAGGTAGTGTTCTAGACCCAACTCTTCGAGTAAACGAAAAATGTCGGCTCTGCGAACGCTGTTAAACGCTCTCTTGATATCGAGCGTGAGAAGACGTGTGAATTCTCCACGCCTCTTCGACTCGACAATGTATTCCCACACTGAACGCAGCGCATCGACCGTACTGATATTCCTGCGGAAACCGTACTGTCTGGCACTGAGCAGATTATTGGTCTCTAAATAGAGCGCCAGCATCGTTGCACACATCTTATCAAGTACCTTCCCGAAGGCCGGTAAAAGACAGATCGGGCGATAGGAATCTGGATCGCTAGGCTACTTCCCCGGTTTGGGAAAGTACACCGCGACCGCTCGCTTCCATGTCCGCGGAAAACAAGATGTCCTCAGGCAGTGATTGTACAGGGCCAGTAACCATTGAGGATGGTACCGGAGGACTTTACGAACTCAAGACTCATACCATCGTGGCCTGGTGCCTTATTAAGCGGCAGTGACTCCACTGCAATCTCAAGCTCTTCATGGTAAAAAGATCTGGATCGTTAGTCCTGTTGATCGCGACCTGCGAAGCTTCATCGGTCTGTAGGAAGTGGTGTCTTGCGAGTTCATCCCGGGATTCCTCCCAAGTGGTAGCTTCATCTCTCGAGGGGAGAACCAGAGTGACTGGTGTTTCCCGCCTCCACTTGCCTCACCCCACCTCAACTACCTGGCCTAGCTTGTCCGTAACGAGCCCCACCGAAATGAATCGGCGGAACGAGCTACGCTTTGCCTGCAGGATCGCCTTCTTGTACAACGCCCGCTTACGCTGAATAAGGACACCAAGCTTTACCCTCCGCGCCGGCTCCGGCACTCGCCGGTAGAGTCGACGCAGCGCGCGCAACTGAGATCTTTGGATGTTCAGTGAGGCTGACCACCAAATTGCTCCCTTTTGCCTGAAGGGTCTACGCTGCTTGTGCATACTACAGAGTCGGTACAAAGTTGACATCAAGTGTTCAACTCCCTCCTCAGGGGTCGAGAAATCATACGTGCTTAGATCCGCTGCTTGCAGATCTCGGAGGAACTCGTCCCAGACCAAATTCCCAGGCCGCCAACGAGTGTTGACCCTCCCGTGAAGTCGTGAGCTCGGTCTGCCTTGGTAGGTCCAAAACATAGCACGATGGTCGCTAAGTGTCTCGACCTCAGAGATGTTCCAGTCGGTGATGCGAGATGCGCAATACCGGACTAACAATATGTCAATCCATCCCTCCCTTTGCGATCCGCAAAAGATAGGGAGACTGTCTGGGTCGTTCACAATTGCGAGGTTTGCGTTCGAAGCGAAAGCAATCAGAGATCGCCCTCGCGGATCCGTAGGGTTGCCCCCAGATAGTGGATTTTGCATTAAAATCCCCCACTAGAACGACATTGTCATTCGGGAAGGACGTAAACAGAATCTCCACCTGTTCGAGCACAAGGTCAATATCTTCGGAGGGGGCGCAATAGCACGAGACTATTAACACCCACTCACCAGACCATCTGCAGCGAATGGCCACCACATCCTGTAGTCTCAAGACCGTTCTGAAGGGAACTCGGTTACTGATGAGGAGACACGCCCGAAAGCGGCTCCCTGCCGAGCTAACCACCTCAAAGTTCCGAGGAACACCGAGGACGGATCCTTCGAAAATATATATGGCTCGTTAAGCGAGACCAAATCCACCCCCCCCCCCCCCCCGACGTCGACGTCGTGGGCGAGCTGGTTCGCCACTGCCATTGAGTTGTGACAGTTCTGATGCATGAATTTAGGGTTTTGCCCCATGTTCAAGATCTTTCATTCGTGCGACCTCCAACTGGTGGATTTGACATTCGCTTGAGCCTGCCGCGTGGTCGGTGGGCAATTGCTTGCCCTCCGATCTCCGCCTGTTCCCGAAGCTGCAATTCGGGCACTTCGCGGGCTATTGCAATCCTTCAGATTATGGCCTCAGACACCGCACCTCCCACAGAGGGACGCATTGCGACAAACCGTTTGTGTGTGGCCGTACCTCCAACACTTATAGCAGACCAGAGGCCTTCTATTCGGTCGGAAATCCGCCTGACACCATCCCACATTGTGTTTACGAAAACCTTTGAGGCGCGATATCAAATCCTCGTCTACCGACAGTACTGCATTTCGACCTCGTTTGCCTACGAAAACTGAGCGTAGTACGAGGGAGGCTTCTTTGAGGGCCTCGTTTTGTTCTTGAATTGCAGTAATTATCCTGTCGTCTGGTAGATTCGGGTCGATGCCGAACAACATGTATTCGGGGCTTCGCCTCTTCGGTCTCGCAATCTCGAGATCCTTCACGAGTTCTGTCGCCTCCATCCGCTCTTCTAGCCTCGCTAGGTCCGCTGCGCTATCCATGAGAAAGGCTATGCCTCCCCCCGAGATATGCCTCGTCCCCGCAGAGCTATCCGAGATTGGACTGGGTCAATTTTACTCGCTACTAACTTTAGCGTTTCATTGGAAGAAGCCTCGGCGTGTTCGCCTGTTCCCTTAGGGCGAACTAGCAGAACGTACTCCTCTGTCTTTGTGTTCCTTGCCATTGGGTTGGAGCCTCGTTGATCAGTCTGGGCCGTCTTTTTCCCAGGTTTTTGCCGAGCGAGATCATTCGGAGGGCGTGTGAAATTTGCCTTCCGGCCACCTTTCGGGTTTTCCCGCCCATCCTTCTCTCGCGGCTTCTTCCTCGACTTTTTTCTGACAACTTCGGTCCAGGTTTCTGTTTCCTTAGGACCGGATGTTTTGGTTTCAGAATTCTTTGAGGTCTGCTTCGCACCCCTAAGGGGCTTAGTTTTCCTATTTTTCTTCTTACTCTCCTGAGAGCTGGTGCTTAGAGGATCGGGAGTACGACTCGTATGGACTTCTTTGTTCTCCCTCCGGAGATCCGAGTGCTCCTCAGATTGAGGTGCCTTCGTCTCTCCTTCGACGGGTGAACTGTCCGACCCGGCCTTGTCCTCCTTTTCCTCATCTAGCTCCTCGCTCTCATTTGCGCTCAAATTTGTCAGAGTTGCGTTCGAGTTTGTGTTCGAATGGATTTCGGCTCTGAGGATCGGAGGTTTGCGGTTTTTGGGCCACTTTTTACCTTTCCTCTTTTGCTTACTTTCCTGTTCGGAGGATGGTGGATCTGATTCAGTAGGCTCAATCTGGCTCGTTTTGGTATCTGTGTCCTCCCTCTGGGTGCCCCCTCCTCCTCCAAGAGAGGGGGCCTGGGGCTCCCTTCGGCGGGTAGACTGCCATTCCCGGCCTCGTCAGATTCAGCTACTATCTGATCTTCCTTCATAGGACCTCGTCCACGCTTACGCTTCGTCGTTTGAGTGTACTTAGTCGCTAACTCGGGTTTGTGCGTCGTCCTTCAAGTCTCCGAACGTTGGTGCCGCCCCAAGAAAGGAGAAGCTGGTTGATAGTCGAGAGACGTCCCTCGTGAGATTCGGCGAGTTGCCTACCCCGACATCCTCATCAACCGACAATTGCTCCTCTCTCTCTGGGGTTTTCCCGCGCAGGAGACAAATCCATGCGTGTTGGCGGGCGACGAAGTTTAGCAGCGGCACGATGTGCGCGCCGTAAGTCTCCTTTCTCCCCACAGTCATGGTTGAGTCCTTATAAAGCCTGCTGAGGTAGGATGTACCGACTTGTTTCGCCTGTTGGACGAGTAAGGCCGAGAACTCGGCTATCTCCTCATGAGATAAATAGGCCGAGTCAGGGGACCTCTCTTCGGTCTCTGTTCCTACCTCCTTCTCAGAGACTGGATCGTCGTCTGAGGCATGTGAAGAGGGGACGCCGGGCCCGTCACTCGAGTTTCTGTCGCAAGCGACTTCTTCTCGGATCGAGAATCCCGCATCTGACCCTGCTTCTGAATTCGCGCTCGAATCTAGGAGAACCTTTTTCAAGGTCTCCATGCTTTCGCTAGACGTTAAAACGGCTGTTGTTTCCGCCAAGTCCTTTGGGTTACTACCGTCCATTACCCTACTGACTAGAGTAACGTTCCGTGACCCTGGAGACGTTGGACTCGAATCCAGGCGACACAGGATTTCTTTCGGCTCTATCGCAGAATCTGACTGCATAGAATCAGCCGGGCGCTCCACGACAAGGCGAAACCACTGTGTCTAAAGGGTGAGAAAACAGAAGACGGGAACTGCCCCGAAAAAAATCGAAAATAAATTTTCGAAAATTTTAGAACAAAAGTGCTTCAGAAAATCCCTTACTGGTCGGGCCGGCACGAGGCGGCCACGGTCGAACCAGCTAGGGCTCCTTTCACACCTGGGACTAGCTATCCGTTTCTCCTCTGAGCACGAAGATCAAGCGAGAAGAGAGCCGGCCCCTTCACGAGCCCTTTCGCTTTTCTAATGCCGTCTATGTGCGTACAAAATATCGCTTTGGAACTGACAACTCACCCCCGGAACTTTAGGCGCCAGGAAATGAAAATATTAAAATAGCATTGATTTATTTAATGTTTAATGATGTATGTAAGGTGGATTTAACAAGAAATGATGGAAAGGAATTTTTATTGCTTGTTGTTCAATATTACGTTGAGTAAAAAGTTTTCCGCCAATGGGAGATACCTTCGCGCCAACAGCTGTCATTTGTGCGGTTGTTCGTTTTACATCCAACTAATTTTTGCATTCGAAAGCAGAGCATAGGGACTACATGACCGTGTACTTTGATTGTTAAAAAAATATTATCTTGTGCTACAAAAAAGTGTTTCAAATGGAGCCATCACGTCATCAGCTCAGAAAGATTATGTACTCTGAGTTCGGTAACAAACTCAGTGAGACTGAATGCCACAGAAAAAAGAAGTGTGGAAGTTTAGCCATCAATACTGTTTCTTATGATACAGTCAAATTTTGGTTTCGGAAGTTTAAAGCTGGAAATTTTGACATTGAAGATGAACCGCGTTCTGGCCGCCGTATTGAAGTTGATTGTGAGCAGTTAAAGCAAATCATTGATGAAGACAGAAATGTTTCTACACGAACTATTGAGGTAGAGCTTAACGTTTGCCAAAAAAACAATAGTTAACGCTCTGAAACGCATAAGTCTAACGTTTAAGTTCAACCGTTTGGTACCTCACGAATTAACTGCTGCAGACAAGCGCAAGAGAAAAAAACTGTTGTTTGATTCTGCTCAGAGATAAAGGAAAGAGAACATTCTGGACAGAATTGTGACGTGTGATGAAAAATGGGCGTACTACAACAATACAAGCCGTAAAGGAGGGTGGTCAGCACCTGGGGAATCAGCAGGCTCGGTTGCAAGACGTGACCTAACTAACAAGAATCTGACTTGATTAACAAGAATCTGATAGAATTTTATGCATCTAGTGGGATTTTCGTGGAATTCTGTACAAAGAGTACCCGAAAAGCGGACAGACTATCAACAGTGCAATATACAGCAATATGCTAATGAAAGTTCGCGATCCCATGCGCGAAAAATGCAGAAACGAGTTCAGAAGGAAGGTGATTCCCTTTCATCAAGATAACGCCCGCCCACACGTTAGTACGATGACCAGCTGGACGCTCTACAAGCTGGAATGGGATTTAATGCAACATCCACCATACAGGCCCGACATGGCCCTTCAGATTTTTATCTCTTTTCCCATCTACAGCTGCATCTTGATGGAACAATCTTCGATTCAAATGAGAAGGTCATAAATGAGGTTGATCTCTTTCTGGACTCGCGCACGCCACAGTTTTTC
The DNA here is from genome assembly GCA_963932465.1 of Maratus speciosus. NCBI lineage: Eukaryota > Metazoa > Arthropoda > Arachnida > Araneae > Salticidae > Maratus > Maratus speciosus. The sequence continues at coordinate 87,081,311 of OZ010794.1, forward strand.
GCAGAAGGGATTGAAAAGTTGCCAAAACGTTGGCAGACGATTGTAGATTTAAATGAAGATTACTATCCTATATAGCTTTGATGATTTCGTATGTATTTATCATTTTACAGTAAAAAAAAATGGCGGAAAACTTTTTACTCAACGAATATTTTTTTAATTTATTAATTTAAATTTATTAGAACAAAGATTATTAATTAATAAAGATGAAATCACAAATATATGAACAAATGGTAAAATTCTTATGTATGTATATATGTGTGTGTGCATAGGTATGTAATAAATATTGCAATTTCTTAAGAAATTTTACCTAATCGATTTAGAAATTCGATTTACGTAAAATTCACGTTACATAAAAGTTTGCAGAACGCATTACTTATGTAAATCGGGGGATGACTGTATAGTATTTTTAACTTACTTACGATAAACCAAGTTTACTAAGAATGTTATTTGTTTTAATTCCTTAAGGGGCAAGCAAAAATGTCTCTAAATATTGAATTCTCACCGGAATGATCGAAAAATTTTATTTTTAAATAAGGAAAAGCAATTTTTCAACGATTTTCCACCAAAGTAAAAATATATAATTTAGTTAAAATTTTCTGGTGTGAATCTTGTTTAAATTAGGTGGGATATATTTTATCCCACTGCCCCTCAAGGGGTTAATATTTTTTTGATTATTTAAAATAGTTCTTTTTATCCCCCGGCGATCTCTTTCCTTCTGCTTGCAGCACAACTGGCAGAAGGTATTAAAACCGATTAAAAGCAACATCATTCATAAGGGCTGATGTGTTTACACTGTTTTTAGAGTTTCGTTCATTTGACGAAACCCTATTCGTCTCACTCCTCTGTCTGTCTTTTGTCTGTTTCAGAGCCCGTTCTCAGAAAGTATATATGTTGAAGACTTGAAATTTTGCATACTTGTATCTGAACACCTCACATGAAACGACAAATCATAAAATTTTGAAAAAGTCTCATATTTACCCCATCTACCCAACTTGTGTATTTTAAGCATTTTTTTCTAACTGAGCCCCCAATTAAATTGGAGACTCAAAATTTTGCATATTTATAGCTAAACACTTGCGATCACATGAAAAATCATAAAACTTTCAAAAAATCTTTATTTACCCCTCCGTGCTCTAACTTGTGTATTTTAAGCAATTTTTCTAACTCAGCCCCTAATTAAATTGGAGACTTGAAATTTTGCATACTTATAGCAGAACACTTGCGATCACACGAAAAATCATAAAAATTTAAAAAAGTTTTATATTATTTATCCCTCCGGGCTGTAACTTAATGTATTTTAAGCAATTTTTCTAACCCCACCCCTTTCCGGCCGGAGAAAATTTCTAACTTTCTTCGGGCACATTTCTAACTTTTACCGACACCTCTTTGACCAGGCTTTCATATTATGCACAATAGCCTTACATATTTTAGTTCCACTTTTTAGCGCCAGGGGGGGGGGGGCGCTTACATATCTCGTGTGCTATGGGCCTGATCTCCTCCACTAATATGTGTACGGATAGGTTGTAAAACGGAGTTTCGTTCGTATAGAGGTTTGTTTAGAATACAGTGCGCCCCCTAGTCGCGAAATGTGGAACTAATAGATTTTGCAAAAGGATAATGTGTTTTTTAAGGAATACTATACGAAACCCTCTATTCGATCGGTGATCACACTTATTCACTTGTTTTTTTAGTTATGGTTGAGCGTTTTGATGGATAAAAAACAGCAAAATGACAGATGGAAGACAGGGAATAGGTTTCAGGGAATTTTTCAGACAAATATCAGTATTTTTTAATAGAAAAATAAATCTATGTTAAACGCTTGAAATTTTGTATTATTTAAAAAGAGATTTTCAATAAGAAAATACAGGTATCGAAGAATTTCCTGGTCTCGAAATTTCAGGACGCGTATATGACACCTGGGAAGAGAATTGAGAGCGAACGAAACACTTGTTTGATTGGAGCGTAAACAGTTCTATACGCTAAGAAAATTAATTAGAAGTGAATTTCGTGGCCACGAATCTTAAAAATACATTTCTTAGAAGATGCTAGAGTGTTTTCCATCGAATACCGGAAATCAAAATTTTTTCACGAATCCAGTACTTTCTTCTTGCAAAGATAGAAGAAAGTAAACTAGAAAGCAGGAATTCTGCTTTTTCAGAATTTAGTGTCGTCACCGATGAAAAAAATATATGTATATAAATATAGATAGTACAAAATAAATTTCACTTTTAAAACTTCAAACACACGCTTTTATTTTATATAAAATGACACCAGCGGATTCACACCCGCTGAAGAATTCCACATTTATAATCCAGTCTTAAACAACATCTACAGAAAAGTATGCATTTGGTGCCACTATTGCAGAATGCTACACAAATACAGCAAAAAGGAATTTCGTCCTTCAAGAAATTCGGCAAAAAAAATCGGCTATCTAATGAATCACATGCCTTCATGTGTTTGTAACATTAACATAGATATTTAAATTAAATATAGTTTATAACAGCTCCCTGTTTTATCAGAAATCATTCATTTATATATTTTTAAAATAGCACATACTTTAATTAAGTTTTTTTTTCAGTTGTTGTGGGAAAATGGCAGCAAAAAGATAATAATCGACTATTTTCCAACTATTTTTCCTTTTAGATGTAAATTTCCAACTGGGCGAAAAATGTCCGGACCAGGATTCGAACCAAGGATCTTTTTCACCCAGATAACCTTGATGATTATAGCAGATGGCAGAGCACTGGCATCTTCAGCCAAGAGATTCCTGGTCCGGACATTTTTCGCCCAGTTGGAAATTTACATCTAATATGATTTATTTACCAATTAGAATAATTGTGTTAAAATTAATCTAGTGTAATTTCGTATTCAGCGATTTCTGGAGTTCCATTACCTGAGATTTATTCTGTTGAGCTGAACCAGGTTTCAGACCAGATGCTATAATCATCCAGGTTAGCTGGGTGAAAAAGTTCCACCAGATTCGCCCGGGATAGCTCAGATGGCAGAGCAGTGGCGGCGATCCCTGGTTCGAATCCTGGTCCGGACATTTTTCGCACAGTTGGAAATTTACATCTAATATGATTTATTTACCAATTAGAATAATTGTGTTAAAATTAATCTAGTATTTTTCCTTTACTTTCTACAGAAATGGAGTACGTGAGTTGCCAACTTAATGAAATAGTGTTAAAAACTACAAAAAATTAATATCTCAAAAATAAATGGAGATGCAGTTTTCAAACAAATTGCATTTAAAAGTACTTTTTTTTTCCTACATGACGATATGAAAATTGAAAATGTGCGGTGTTTAGAAGCTTAAAAAATTGCAGTAGAGATTATCCCGTACAATGATACATCTGCTTTATTTTACGGCCGGCTTATACAACGGAACGTTATTTTTTCGAGACGACACTTTAATAGCTGGGAGAAAGAAATAGCATACCGGTGGGCTAAAAAGTATCTTTTAGTCAATAATTTTTTTTTGTTTAAATTTTTTTAAATTACTTTTACAGGCTTTAACGGATGGATTGTAACATCTCAGTCAATATTTCTCAAATCGGTGTTAGTGAGTCAGAATGGGCTAAATTATTTTCACTGCCATGTTATTCGTTAGTCTGCTTACAGGCGGGGCCGTCGCGAAACAACTTTCTTTTGTTACATGGCATACGTCAAATATGTAATCCACTTCGTCCCAAACATTTTGCAGCATCACTCTGTCAATGGTTTTGAATTCTGTACAAATACGCTCTTTAAGTTCCGACAGTGTCAAAGACATTGTTTATGTACCACCCATGCCGAAAACAAAGTGTTCAGAACTTAAAGAACGCTTTTGTGAAGCTTTCAGAACCATTGACAGAGTGATGCTACAAAATGTTTGGAACGAACTCGATTACAGATTGGACGTATGCCGTGTAACAAGAGGGTCGAAACATCGAACATTTGTATCTGAAAAAAACTTAGTATATTTCTCTTTAAATTCATGTATCACTTATTGTAATATGTGCAGTAGTTTCGAAAATATGATTTTTTTAAATCGGATCCATCACTTGTAATAGCCCTGTTTATGTTAAAAATCTGAGCATGAAATTATCCTTCCTGGTTTTATTTTATTTATTTATTTTAATAAAAGTATATGAAGATTTCACTGCTTTACACTATATATATCAGTAAAAAAAATTATAATAAATGTAATATTTGATATATCTAAAGCTCCATGCGCAGTCTTGTGTAATACACATTAGAAAATCTTGAAAAAAAATGGGCAAAAATATTAATATTTAAAAAATTAGCATTAAAAAAAATTCAAAAATTTTTAAACTGTTTAAAATTTTTAACTAAATATGCAGTTAATTTTTTTTTCAAATTGTACTTTATTCGGGCGATCTCATTCTAAAATTAAAATTTTAATTAATAGAATTTTTGTTTTAATTGTTTAAAAAATTAATATCTTTATTTGTGATTTTATGTAATATCAATTCTGAAATTTATAATTTTAAATTAAGACATATTTATTCTTAAAGGGAAATTTAATTATTATCTTCTAAAATTGTATTATTTTAATACATGATTTCTCCTGCCATAAATGTATATTTCAAGTTAAACTCTCCGAAAAATACCATGAATCCCAATTCTTTAACTATTTTCGTATTTTTATTTTTTCATGATAAAGTTGATAAATTTAATGCATTATTTTTTCTACCGTAAATCTATATCTCAAGTTAGAATCTCCGATAAAAACCGCGAATCAAATGTATTTGAATATATTTTAAATCAAAGGAGGGGGGGGGGCACCTGTCTAATTATCTTTCAGTGTTTAATTATTGAATGTATAAGTCAAACATCTAAAATAAGCCACAAATTGTTCAACAAAATATTCTAAAACGGAAATTTCTAGAACTTTTTTTTATACAAACATACAACTATCCGACCTATTTTATTTGCTACTCAGATCTCTTGAGCCGCCATCTTCGTCTTTGGAGTCGACATTTTCGTCTTGGAGCAGACTCGTAAGAGAAGGAAGTTGTTTCGCGAACGGCCATAAATCAGTCTAATCCATAAATTGGTTATTGAGTTATAAGCAATTTTGGTCACGTGACGACAGTGATGTAGTCCTGGGAAAGAAAGCGAGGTGACGCTCATAGTCTGGGACATTTGAGTATGTAAATGTATCACCCATAGGGAAAACTTTATTTTTAATCTGCCTTTCCTTTTGAATTGCAGAGAAAAGTAATTAAAAAATTTAATTAAAATTAAAAAAATTAGATTCGAATTTAAATTATTAATTAAAGTTTCTTTGTCTGTCTGTCGTTAAGAAGCTTGCGATAGAATTAAAAAAACTGAGAATCTTTTTTGTTTGAATTAAAAAAATTGAGAACCTTATATATCTGAAAATTTTTGAAATAGAATTCGTAATTAACACTAATTCACGCAACGAGATTTTTTGTTAAAATTTGTTTTGCATTATTTATTTTGGTAATAGTCGTAGAATAACTGTTATCAGCTGAGATCATTGGAAAATCTTGTATTTCTACATTGCGGACATGTATAGTTTAAGAAAAATATTGTAATCATGACATGGGGGGGGAATGAAAATGAATTTTCAATTTTCAATATATCTTTACTGTTTGCGGTCCCCTGAAAATTAAAATGCGAACAGATGTAGACAAACAAGCGATCCAACACCAACTTTCTTTTTTAATAATTTTCAACTTTGTTGAAAAGCATTAAAAATAATTAACAAAAAAATTAATTATTTACACTTAATTATTAACATTAAAAATAATTAATAATTTTCAACTTTGTTGAAAAGCATTAAAAATAATTAACAAAAAATTAATTATTTACACTTAATTATAAACATTAAAAATAATTAATAATTTTCAACTTTGTTGAAAAGCATTAAAAATCGATATGTTATTTCTGAAATTGTTAATTTATTGGTGTGTTCATCTTTATAAAAAATTAGTAAGTTTTGAAAGCCCTCCCACGTACTTAGCGTCCCCCTTGAAAATAAAAAGTAAGGGGTCGCTCGAGATAAAATAAAAAAGTGAGGAGACGGCGTCCCCCATCGTTCTCCCTCGACTACACCACTGCGTGACGACCCGTTTTTCTTTTTTCTGTCGCTGTCACGTTCAGAAATTTGGTTCAAAACGTCCACTTTGACAGTATTTTCTGAAATATCTTTTTCTTTTACCAAAAAATGGAAACCGTCTTTCGATGACATAGTTTCTGAATAATAACACCTTCCCATTTCATGCGTTTCCGAACAAAAATGAATTATAAAGTGTGTCTGAAAGTAGTGCCTTAGGATTTGAAAGCAGCCTTTATTAAAACTTGTGAAGAGGGAACCTATCTAGTACGGAAAATGTTTAAAGTCCCTTAAAAAAAATACCTGCCTAGACGGAAACCTGTATAAAACGAATTTTAGCGGGTCCTATTTTCCAAGTTTTACTGTATTTTGTACAGTAAATCGTGTGTCAACGGAACCTGTTTATAACGAAATTCTGTTTAAAAGTACAGCGAAAAAACTACCCAAGCGAATGGTTTGAAATCTGTTACGAATATAATCGTTGCAGTGATCGAATCCTTTCAAATTTTGTGAATATCGAATCCAAACTTAAAAAGATATTAATAAAAGTTTTCTTCATTCTGTTAAATCCTAATCCTACGTATAATTAATTAAATGCTATCTCATGATATGTCATGATTCTAGGTTGCCATGGTGATTATTCTATTAAATCCTATCCTACGTCATGAATTCAATACTATCCCATGATAGGTCATGATTCTAGGTTGCCATAGTGATTATTCTATTAAGTCCTATCCTACGTATAATTAATTCAATGCTATCCTATGATAGGTCATGATTCTAGGTTGCCATAGTGATTATTCTATTAAGTCCTATCCTACGTATAATTAATTCAATGCTATCCTATGATAGGTCATGATTCTAGGTTGCCATAGTGATTATTCTATTAAGTCCTATCCTACGTATAATTAATTCAATGCTATCCTATGATAGGTCATGATTCTAGGTTGCCATAGTGATTATTCTATTAAGTCCTATCCTACGTATAATTAATTCAATGCTATCCTATAATAGGTCATGATTCTAGGTTTACATAGTGATTATTCTATTAAGTCCTATCCTACGTATAATTAATTCAATGCTATCCCATGAGAGGTCATGATAGCTAGGTTGCCAGGGTGATGATTTCCTATTTAAAATGGAGTTGTATTATTACTGATTTTAATCGGTAGAATCGTAATAAATTTTGTAATCACGCATTTTTGCACAAGAGTGCAGCATCTATTCCACCCAGATCTGAATGCTTATAAAACTGTTACAGTATGAACGCACCTCATTGGCGACGTTTGACGTACAATATCTGACTTGTCTAGGTAAAATTTGCATGCACACAAGATTTGCTGATATTATAATACAATAGAGCGCCAATTATCCGGACGCCGATTAACCGGATTGTCCATTAAACCGGATCAAGGACCATAGTATTTTTCCTGCCTTCTCAAACATTTTTGAAGTGAAACTTCTTTAGTCACGGTTGGGTAAATTCGACTGAATGTCACGGAAGTTAATCGCTAAATAACCATTTCCTGATCCTGAAATAATAAAATAATTGCCAACAAATGCAAAGGGAGCAATTCATAAAATCAACTGTTTCTAGAACTTAAGAAGTTTCACTTTTAACGCGCGACAGTCCCACGAATTTTTTTTTTCTCTTCGAAAATCCCTCTTTATCTTCAGATTCTCTGAAGGGGGTCGAAAAATTGCTTCTTTTGTCCCTTGTTGTCCTCGGAAAGAAGGACGCTCTCCTCTCTCCGCTCGCGTTTGTACGTACAGTGTATGTAATATACATGTAATAATTTCTATGTGTACTTCTATGTATAACTTTGTACCAATTTTGTACCAAAAAAAAAAAAAATTAAAAATAACTTCTAAACACGCCATTTGTAATATTCTAAAATGTGCACTACTACAATTGCCAGTCCTAAGCCTAGAATAAGTGTGAACAGAAGTTACTTAAAAAACATTGCCATAGCCGTTTTTTAAAGTTGACCAATTATCCCGATTTTTCATTTACCGTGTTGCCTCGGTCCCGACCGATCCGGATAATTAGCGCTTTACTGTATATGTTTAACAGTGATCGCGACGACAGATAGTGAAACTTCTGAAACACAGCGGATATGGCGACTTCCTACGGATGATAAAACCGGACGTGTCTTTTCGTTTGATTTTATTATTATTATTATTAATGCTGGTGATGTCGACTCATCGATGACACCTTCTGATAATGAAGATTTCTCCAGGTGAGTTCATTAGTTTTTTTCATTTGATAAACTGTCGATCTTTCATGCCGGTGGAATAGGAATAAAGCGTTGCGTTCATCATTGCGGAATGGACCGCTTTCACTTTTGTTTATTTTAATCATAAGCGGAGTTATTGGATAGCTGTTTCTTCGATTCATGGATTTCTAATGATGCTATAACTTCAGCCATTCATGATCATTATCAAAATGAATACTAGTGTCAGAAGCAAATAATGGCAATTGTCATCGGTGAGTAGATTGGATATTTCGTTCTTTTATAAATAAGTTGCTTTCATATTTGGTTAAATAATGATAAAGCATCATGTTTGTACTAGAGATGTTTCTCGTTGCGGGAGTCTTCTTCCCTAAAAACTTGAGATATTGATAAGTAAATGGAAATATCATTTGAATTACTTAAATGAGATTTTTCGATTTTCCGTAGTGGAGTACGAATGCGCGAACAACACAATAAACTCAGATCCAGAAGATTCAAACTAATACTTGTAGCGTAATAAGGAAACTTTAATGAAAATTTGAAGACACACATAAGTGCCTTGGGAGTGACCCCGCTTACACACAATCAAAACTTAATCTTTACATTCCGAGAAGCAGGCAAAGAGTGATAAGTTTCACATTTTCATTCGTAAAGTTTTGGCGATATATAGATATTGGGTAAGACCCAGATCTTGCCAAGGGGTGACCGTTACATTGGAATACACGGGGTATTTTAAATTTAGATGAAAAGCCTAATAGGCGATAATTAGCCAAGCGTTAGTCCGTGAGAAATTAAGAAAGAATCCGAAAGCTGTCAATAGCATTGGAATGAGTGCGGTAAATTGAAAGGCGACTTAAGTTTAAAAGTACATCTGGATATTATTATCTAACCGCTGGTTTAACCAACGTTTTGAGTATCTCTTAGTAAAGGATCGAATTAAAAATCTGACAGAGAGAAATTTTATAGGCAGATGCAACGCGAAAAGAATGAATCTTTTGAAAAGAAATGACTGTGAATAATATTCTTTTTTTTATTTTATTTACTTAGATGAAAGAGCAGAGAGAGTTTACTGGGAACGTTAAAGTAATGTGAAAAGGGAAGTAGATTAATTTAAAACTTAGATATACAAAAAGAAATAGAAAGGGGATTTTTATACTGATAGTTAATATTAAATTTTAACTATCTAGGGATCATATGAATTACCTTTAAAGAATAATATATGTGATATCAAACGATATCACAATGTTAACACGTAAGTTCCACTTTTTCTTCATTTTTAGGGTAAAGTTTAGTTAGTATAAGTTTAATTTTAGTTTTCAGTAAAAGCGAAAATAAAAAAGGAACTATTATAAGAACACTCCTGTGTCTGTCTGTCTGTCCTCCTGTCACAGCCATTTTACTCGCAAACTATGGAATGTGGAAAGTTCAAATTGGCTGAAGTAATAAAGGCTATTGACTCAACTATTTATAGATTACTAGCAAACCCCGTGGCTTTGCCCGCGTAATAGTTGAAATATGCCAAGTGATATTTATATGTCTAATTTTTATTACAAGTAATTATACTTTTAGGAATAATTCAGAAATTGCTATTTAAAACACAGTTTGACTAAACTTCAATATTACACTACATTAGGCAGAAATGAGACTTAAATTAATAAAAAGAAATAAAACTAAATAAATGATAATTTAGAAAATATTTTGAGACTTTTATGCTCAATTAATACGCTCGTTTCAGTATTCATTTGAAGTTTTGAATTTTTTAGAAACCATCTTCTTACATCTTAAAATTAACCATCATGTCAAATTCTAAGCTTCTTGTCAAACGGTCTACTATCTCTTTCTACATAAAATGCTATGTTGAAATAGGGACTGTCACAATTAATTTGCCAACATTAATTGTGAAATCGGTTTGGTATTTCCTAATATTCCACAGAAACGTAAATTAGAAAGCTTTTAAATGCCTTTTTTAGAACGTTTGTTGTTCCTGCCAACAACAGATGGCAGAGTCACCGGCTTAAAATATAGCCTGTGTACGATCAGAGGCTGTCACAATTGATTCGCAATTATTGCTTTTATAGTCGGTTTACATTAACTGAGATTACATAGAAATCGTAATTTAGGAATTTTTTAGAACGCTTTTCGCACCTCCCCTTCACTTTACCCCTTTTTAATCAGAAATTATTTTCGACAGTCCTTCGAGGGCATTTATATTTTTTAACTATCATGCCATATTTAAAGTTTCTAGGCTCTTCTGTATCACAGAAATAGCAATTTAGAACATTTTTTGCTCCTGCAAACCTCTGGCACAGACATAAAATATAGTTTATGTTTGAGCAGGTTCTATCACCAACAATTTGTCACCATTATTTTTTAAATCGGTTTGGTATTTGATAAGATTGCATAAAAATTGTAATTTAGAATGTTTTTAGAACGCTTTTCGCTCACTTCATCCTTTTAAATTTGGAATTTTCTTTCGACGGTTCTTAAAAAGCATTTGCATCTTATAAGTAATTCCCGCGCCAAATTTCAAAATGTTAGACCCCCCTCAGTTGTACGAAAAACGCAAATTAGAGCATGTTTTGCTCTTGCAACCGCCAGGTGGTAGTGACAGCAACATAAAATATAGCCTTTGTTGGAGCAGGGACTGACAACATCAATTTGCATCCATTACTTTTGAAATCGGTTTGAAATTTTCTGAGATTGTGTAGAAATCTAAATTTAGAACGTTTTTAGAACGCTTTTCCCACATCCCCCCCCTTTACATTTTCATTTTCTTAGAAACTGTTCTTAAAGCTCATTTATATCTAATAAATATGTATCATGCCCGATTTCAAGTGGCTAGCCCTACCGATCACAAAAATCGCAATTTAGAACGGTTTTTGCTCCTACAACCCACACATGGTAGTGACATAAAATAGCGTCTATGTTAGATCAGAGGCTGTCAGCTTCAATTTCCTACCATTATTTTTGAATTCAGTTTTATTCTTCCTGATACTGCTCAGAAATCGGCATTTAGAACGTTTTTAGAACACTTTTCGCGCATTTCCCCCCTTTTTTAAATTTCAAATTTTTAAAGAAATGTTCTTACAGGTAATTTATATCTAATAAATATATACCATGCCAAATTTCATGAACCTATGTCCTGCCATAACACAAAAATCGAATTTTTAGAACGTTTTTTATTCCTGCACCCCCTTTTGGGTAGTGAAAACAGACATAAAATACCCAGATAGCAATTTTAGTTTGCAGAAAATTTTCAGCAATCTTACTTTGCAGATTTGCAATGTTGCAGCAAACTCAGGATGGCAAGTCTGAAAGTTCATAACAAGACTGCAACAAGATTATGCAAACTCCGAAGTCACCATACTTTGAACTTGCAGCTAAGTTGTCGTGCAAGTTGCAATCTTGTTGCATCAATCTTACTGCAAACTCATAGCAAACTAGTAATATTGCGATGTCAGACTATTTGCAAACGCATTGTAAATTTGCAATATTGTCATGTCAGAACATCTGCAAATGAATTGCAAACTCGGAATCTTGTCATGACAAGTATAGCTGCAAATATGTAGTAATTTCATTGAAATGTTGTCAATTCTCTGAATTTTGCGTGTAGTACACAGGTAAAATAGGATTTTTTGAGACAACAGATGCCCATTCACCCAAATTTGGGAAGAACTTCGTTTTGATACTAAAAATGAAGATCCAATGAGTACTAAAAAATAAAGTTGTTTTATCATGTTTTGTGCGCAAAAGGGGGCATTGTTAGCTCAGGGAGGGGGGGTAACTAAAAATAAATAAATAAGTAGGTGAAATGGGATATTGTTTATTATGTTTTTTATAATTCCGAATCAGGTGAAATCATCAGCAAGTCAATACGATCATTTCTTACAAAGTTACGGCAGGTTTTATTAAAACAGAGTCTTTTGCAGGTAAAATAGGTTTTTACAGTAACAAGTGATTGCTATTCACGAAAGCTTGAGACAAACCTCGTTTTGGCACTACAAATTAAGATCCGATGAGTCTCCAAAATGTAAAGTTGTTTTACTGTTTTTTTTTTGGGGGGGGGGGGGCATTTTTTGATGGGCATTTTAGCTCGAGGGGGGGGGGGAATTCAACTTTTTTTAAATAGGTCAAGTGGGGTATCGTTTCGATGTATTTGAATAACATTATCGGCAAGTCGATACGAACATCTATAAGAAAGTTACAGAAAAGATTTTATCAATGCAAAGTGGAAAATTATATTTTATTTTTTACATAGTTTTGTCACATTTATTTTACGTTTAAAAAGAGTTTTTTTATATCATATTAAGTCATCTCAAAACTATTAAATGTCTTCAAAATAGCAATAGTCAAAATCAGGATAATTTTGAGTTTATTTCAAAGTCATTAAATTTACCAAAATCCACTACTTATAATCTGGCCTAACTTTGTAAACAATGATCGTATCGGCTTGCTTGCGATATCATTTGATTCAGAATAAAAAAATTCACAACAAACGATACCCCATTTGACATTTTAAAAATAAGTTCTGTTCGCCCATGCGTGTTAAAGTCCCCACCCCCCTCCTCAAAAAGAACCCCACGATGATTCAACTTTATTTTGGGGGAACAAATCGTATCTACATTTCTAGTGCCAAAATGAAGTTCTTACCAGATAAATTTTCTTGAATGGCTATCAGTTGCTGCTGTAAAAACCTACGGTACCTGCACCAAATTATAGTTTTCGACTTCGTATTAATAAAACTTGTAACTATGTAACAAATGATCGTATCAATTTGCAAATGGTAATCATTCCATTAAAATAATAATAATAATAATAATAATAATAATAATAATAATAATAAACGATACCTGTCTCTTAACATACCTAAAAAAAATTTTAGTTTGCCCCTCCCGCTACCTGAGTTAAAAATGCCCCCAAAACATGATAAAAGAACTTTATTTTTTAAGGACTCATCGAATATTTATTTTTAGTATCAAAATGAAATTCTTCCCAAACTTTGGTGAATGGTCACCAGTTGCCGCATTTCTACTCAAGTTTTGATTGTATATTTTTTATCTGTACGCTAATAGTCGTACTTTTGAAGGTTGTGCGAGTTTTGTGCAGGATTCCATATAATCAAAGGTTTGTCAAATTCTTGACATTTTTATGCTACATAGACCGAGTAAACAAGGACTTATAGTTTAAAGTAGATTCCAAATCACCACAAATATACTACCACAACCGCAGGAATTAAACCCGACATAGTTGAATCGGAGGCCACAGGGCTAACCATTCAACTACCTGGTAAGCCCCAATAACTTCCAATAATATACCTTAATTTGTTTAGAAGTTTTATTAGACTCGCCAATTCTCAATTAGTTGCTTATTTCCTTCTAATTCTTAGAAGGTAATTAAAAACATTATCTAAAATTAAGTGGTCCATGTGCATAACCAATGCAAAGCAAACCTAGATGAGTATAAACACACACCCTCAATTTTAATTTCATACATAATTTTATTAAAGAAAATATAATTTATTTTCATTTCTTTTTGGCCAGAGTGGAATATATTGCTAAAACTTATTAACTTCCAGAAGGAAAAAAAAAACTCATTTTAAAATTAAAATTTCCCTATGGGGCGATCCATAAATGATGTCACACTTTTTTTCAACATTTTTAACCCCCCTCCTCCCCTTTGTCACAAAATGTCACTCTTCACCATACCCCCTCCCCTCCCCTTGTCACATGTCACGCTATATTACGTAAATATATACTTGCAGCTCAGAAACAAAGCACTATGTTATAGGTCATATTTCAAATTTTATTTTTGAACTTTAACTATGTGTTTTAATGACATTTGTGAGCATAACAATAAAACTGATTCGTGTATTTATTTTGTGTGAAATAAGATTACGGTTTACAACAAAAAACATGATATACAATAATAATAAAATATTAATATGAAAGAGCAATTGAAAACAGTAGTATTTTAGAATTTGAAATGGAATTTAATATATTTGGCTTTTAAATCCTGTATTTACTTTATGAACACAAAATACTTTAAAACAGATTGATTTTGAAGAAGAAGCCTCAATATTAGTTTTACTTAAATGGAATTGCCATAACATTTCATTTGTCACATTAATATGAACATTTATAAAATTATATATTAAATCATAAAATAGAAATTACTCCGAATCATTTACTATAACGACTCTTCTTCCCTTGGAGAAAATATATGCTCGTCAATATATAGAGTACACAGGCATTTTGGCATCGCACTCATCCTCGGGAATAGTAAGTCCTCTAATATCTATGCAATGTTAGTAAGACCTCTAATGTTTAACCAAAATGTGTGATGTCACACTTCTTCTTACCCCCTCCCACCCCCTTGTCACAATTTCACGACCCCCTCCTCCCCCCCTCCAAGCGTGACATTATTTCTGGATGGCCCCTATTCACAAATCTGATTAAATATAATTCCACAAAAACAAAATATTTGAAAAGTTTCAAGAATTTAAAAAGAACAAAGTTATAATAAAACAATACAGTCTATTAAATTACAAAGTTTATTTTCACACAGCTACAAATAATAGTTTCTAATACAAAGTATTAACATAATATTTACCAAATTAACATACAATTATTTAACATTCTTCTATATATTATTTCCGTGTCTTTGCATCCTAAAAGAGAGAAACAATAGAGTGCATTTTAAAAGTTACAAGTTAAATTTTCACTGTTTTCAAGAATTCTGCTTAGATTTAGTTCTAAAGGTGATCACAAATTATAACTCTTCAGGCAAAATGACCGAATCGCTGATATTAATCCAACGAGATATATTTTTTAAAATATCTCGTCTGTATTTTTATATTTTAAAACGACTTTTTCTTTTGCATTGGATAGCTGAGGTAAATTTCTGCAATTGCGGTTTTTACTTTATTTTAAGTTCGTTGAAGTTTTTATTTAATTTTCTTTCTTTTTATTTATTTATTTATTTATATTTTTTTTCTGCGGACACTTTCACTCTTTTCACTGTTTATACCGGCTCGAAAGGCGAAAGTATATAAAAAAATCATTTAAAAATATTGAAATGCAACCGAGTTACCTTAAAAAAATTCTCTTATTGGATTAACATTGGCGAATGGGTGTTTCCGCTTGACTGAAGTAGCCTCTTAACCCTTTAAGCCCTAACCCACACAATTGTACGGGCGATTACTAAAGTAAAAGAGAATGACTACCTCCTCTTTTTGTGAGATTTAAAACCAAATCCGCACATTTATATGAATTAATTGGCTTTAGATGTTTTGATAAGACACAACTAGGGGGTACCATCTACAATACAGGATTATATTTTCTGCTTTTAAAAAGACTATATCATCTGACAGCAATAGACAAAAAGTATGTACTGTCGTAATTTCATTTAAATATGATTTATAATGTTTGCTTGGATTTAATATTTCTTTTCATGTAGTTTATTCATGATTTTAATTGATTTTGTCTTTGATAAATTTAATTAGGCTTCACAAAAGTTGAAAAACAAATGAACCACACAATTGTGCGGGTCCGGCATTTACCATTTCCAAAATAGATACAATTCCTAATATATATATAAAAAAATTTTAAGTGATTTTTTTAAACTTATGTTTTTAGCAATTTATTTTTTATTAATTACATTTTTAAAGCTGACCAATTTTAAATTAATAGGTTTGTACTATTCATGATTTCTATTTAAAATGGATAGTATTAGATATATAATATGCACATGTAACGAACTGTATGTTTCTGCTCTGAGTTATAGATGCCATATATGATTTATAAGTTTTATATGAGTTATATGCATACCACGAGATTGATTTTTAAGTTTGATAAATTCATTCCATTTTGTCGACACAGCAAGTAAACCACCAGGAATAAATAATAAATTATAGAAAGTTCAGCAAATGCTCGACAGATTCCGTAGTGTCTGTTTGAATTTACCAGGAGATCAGGGAAAATTTTCCATAGATGAGCAGACGATTCCTTTTTCTAGGACGTGCCTCGGTAAAGCAGTATATAAAAAACAAACCACACTCTGTTGTAACAGCATCATCTGGGATAGTTTTAAATTTCGTATTATACCAGTGGGAAAGTACAGACCTGGTCCACAAGGATCTAGCCTTAGGACCTGCTGTCAGGGTCGAAACTAAGGGGGGGGGGCAGAGGGGGCATGTGCCCCGGGCGCCAGAACGAAGGGACGCCAAATGAAGCATTATACTTTTGGAAAGGATTATTTTCTTCTGATGAACTGATGGCTTCCATTATTATGAAACAGCTATTATAAATGAAGTGTTAGGTGAAGATGAAATAGCAGTCGTAAAAAGTTAGAACTCTGATTTTCTGGTCAGAATGGAAAAAAAAAATGGCCATATTATTTTTTTTTTTTTTAAATAATAGGTATAGGAAAAAAGGGACGAAATGGGAAAAAAAGGGACTGTAAGGATGGAACGGTAAGGAAAATTATCACCTATTTTTAGGAAAATCATGTTAAGACTAAGTGATAGCCACAATGTTCATTGATTTCTAGAAACAGTTGTTAACATTGGATTAAATATTTTTTTTTTCTTAATTTACCTCGAAAAGTGCAGAAATAAATCTTGGGGACGGTAAGACTACCAATAAAGCCGCGATCTTGAAATTGATATTTAAATGCTGATTTAAATTTTGCAGTAAATTTCCTGTCAAAGAATTTTAGACATTCTTTCTCTAGCATACTTCTCCATGAGAAAAAACTTGAAAAAAATTCTGTGGCTGCATCTGAAGTGATTTTTTGTATAAGTTTAGCAAGAGGGACGGTAAGGATGAAAAACCCAGGGACAGAGTTCAAAAAATAATATCAACCGTAAAAATGTGTGCAGGTTAATTTTTTGCACAATATTTATATTAAACAATTGTCCCAGTTTCGGAAATAAAATTACATCGAATTACTTTTATTGAAACAATTTTATACAGACAGCTCCAAATTTAAAAATCAGCATCAGGGACGGGACGGTATAGGAGTTTTCCTGGTATTTGGACCTCCAACATCGTCCAAAACTTATTTATCTCGTTAATATTGTTATATGCAATCATGCAATGGAATGTTCTCCAGTATATGAAATAAAATAAAAACACAAAAAAATTTATTAAAATAAAAATTATTATTCAGGGACATAAAAATCAAAAGATTGTGAAAATTCCCCATATATTGTTGTGCTTTTGTATTTTTTCGGTTTAGGTTACAGTTTTCTTTTATATGAGTACAGTTTCACTTTCAGAACAGGTTTCAAAATTGAAAGTATCTGCATATAAAAAATTGCATAAAAGCTCGAAAAGGTACGATTGCTCAACTATATATATCATTCAGGTGTCTCCTATGCAAAAAATAATATTAAAAAATAGTAAAATGTGAGCCCAAAATATGCAAAGAACTGTCCATAGAATTAACATTAGCTTGAATGTTAAATTTTACTTCGGGTGACTAGTGTCGGTTTTTAAGAATTGCATTTTATTAAAGATTGTTATCATAGAAAAAAATAATAAATAAAGATGCAGTTGAACACTATTTTACATGTGAAAAAGGATTCAAAACGAAACATCTTTAATAATAACACAAATAGATAGTCTTCGAATCTGACATTAACAATATAACAATGGAATTAAGGTTTTAAGGTCCAAAGTTTTAATTATCAAAAAAAAAATATTTTGTAACTATTAAAATAATATTTTGGTGCTATGGTATCCGAGGTTTTAAGTATCACACAAAGCTATTTTATAACTTTTTTTTTTTTGGGGGGGGGGGGGTGGAAGAGTTTAAGTAATTAGTCAATGCATTTTAGTTATTTAGCTCTAATTCATTGCAAAAATTTTGGATTTTTTTTAAAAAGCTCCGTATACTCCCGGTTTCTCGAATAAATCTATATCGTACATACTCTAGACATGACGTTCATGACTTTAGCGTACACCCTCTGATTTCTTTTACGATTACAACACAGCAAACCAGATCAATATTTGTCATAATTTTACGAACCGGAATATTGTTCCGATTTGCTCTGCACATTTCAAGACCAGGTTTGCTGCCGCGAAAAATTAACAATTTCAAAATATTCGTACTTAAAATTTAAGAAAAATAGGAAATAAAACGACTTATACACATCCGATTAACAAGCAGTTATGTCAAAAGAAAAGAGAAATTTTTATAGAACTAGGGGGCTCTGCCCCCTACGAGCTGCGCTCGCCAACCCCCGTTCAGGTACACCAAAATCCACAAAGCACGCTAATTTGATAGGATTTAAAAATATTGAATTAAAATAAAGAAAAAATTAAAAAAAATTAAAAAAACAACAACAACAAAAAAAAAAAACAATAGCGATCTCTCTGTAAACGGGTTTCCATTCGTTTTCCTTGGATTGGGGATTTTTAAGACCAAATCTGCTGCTGTTAAGAGATACAACGGCTGTTTTCGCATTTAATTAAAAAAATTATTTAAACATTTGAAAATAAGCTAATGTAAAATGAATTAAGTAAACAGTGTCATTCAGGGCCTAAACTAAGGGGGGGGGCAGAGGGGGCATGTGCCCCGGGCGCCAGAACGAAGGGGCGCCAAATGAAGGATTATAACTTTGGAATGGATCATTTTCTTCTGATGGACTGATGTCTTCTATTATTATGAAACAGCTATTATAAATGAAGTGTAAGGTGAAGATGAAAGAACAGTCGTAAAAAGTTAGAACTCTGATTTTCTGGTTTCATAATAATAGAAGACATCAGTCCATCAGAAGAAAATAACTCGGTGAAAGCGGAAACTCGGTTAAGCAGAACTCGGATAATCAGGACTCTACTGTATATTTCATTTTAGAAATGATCTTTAGAATATTTTTGTTGGTGTTCAGAGGGGAGTCATGACCCCCGTGACCTCCCCCTTGGATCCGCCATTGTAGATTACGTAGTTCAGTATTTCATATTTTAAAATTTAAAATAAGTCGACTTTTAGAAAATTAGTAAAATTCTCTTTGTAAATATATTTCGCGGAAGAGGAGGGGGGGGGGGGGGGGCGCCAAAATCCATGCTTGCCCCGGGTGCAAAAAAGGCTAGTTTCGGCCCTGGCGTCATTGTCTCCCGGTATTTTTTAACAGCGCTATAAGGTAGTTCTTTTAAATAATTCATTTTAAATGTATCATTTCAAATCTGACGTAATTTATACCAAAGTTTTATTTCTCTTATTAATATTCACGTGAAAATATTTTTGTTGTTAGAAGTAAATATTATTTGCGCTGTCTTCGAATTCACGATAATAGTTGAAAAGATTATCTCAAAATATCTCGCGCAAATATATTTTTCGATTTAAATTGTTTTGTCATATTTTTTGGACATTTTATATATGACGTAATTTCCTTCATTTACAAGTTTTAACGCATAATAATGACTTTTTTATTTTAAGATTTTGTTTCTCTTTCAAAATTCAAGTGAAAATATGGTTTTTATGACGTAATTTCCCTGCTTTTAACATGTAATCATTTAATTCTAATTTTAAAGTTTTTTTTTTTCTGTTTGTAATAGTCACGTGTAAACATAGGCGTAGCGTGACCAGAATTTTTTTTTTTTTTGGGGGGGGGGCACCAAGGCCATGAGAAGTGCGCCCTTAGCGAATTTTCAATTTTGCGCCCCCCCCCCCAAAAAAAGAAAAAATCTTTCTCTTTGTAATGGGTGTAATAAAATTGATAAAGTGCAGAAACATAAATTCTATAATATTTTTAATATGAATAAATATTTCGCGTTTATTTTGGAACTTTAAAATGTTTAATTTTAATTTAGAAATTCAGAACAACTAAATAACATAATAGAAAATTGCACTTATTTGTTAGAGAGTTCATGATTTTTTGCGACAGGAAAAAAACTGATCAAGAAAGAAAAAAGAAATTCCCCGGAAAATGATCGGCGGCCAAAAACTGAATAAATAAACAAATAAAACCGTGGTTCGCAGTATAAATTTTGCGCCCGCAACGACCGCTCCTTTAGCCCCCTCTTTGCACGGTCCTGCGGGGGGGGGACACTAGAGGTCTGCACGGGCCGCAGTTTCCAGGCCGGCGTGAAAATTAAAAGTTCCACCCAAGCCCGGTCCGTTTATATTTTCACAGTTTACGGCCAGGCCCGGTTCGTAAAAAAAAAAATCAGTGGAAAAAGCCCGGCCCATAAAAAAACAATTAAATCAGGCCTGGTCCGGCCCGACTCAGTTTCTCAAAAATTCCGATTTTTCTTAACATGCAATTGCAGGGCTGCCACTTCCTACTAAAATGCTACTAAAAGCGACTATTTTCAGCATCCGGCGGCTACGGCGACTATTTTAGGTCCATAACTGTTAAAAAGCGACTATTTCAAAAAAGCAATAGGCGACTTTTTTCGGATTTCAGCGACTATTTTTACTGAAAATATTCGGTCTTTTTCTTGAAAGCGCCTGTAAAGTCATCTTCCCAAACGCACTTTTTCAACGGTTGTTTGAGGAGATTCGCGATTTTTTCCGCGACGAATTTCAAAATTCGGGATGCCCCCCCACCCCCCTCCCAAAAAAAAAACCATTGACGAAAATACCTAATTATTTCCGAGATCTTTTTATACTATCGTTGAAGGAGATTTTGCGATTTTTCCCGCGATCTTTTGCTAAATTTTGCAGATTTTTCGACTACAGATTCACGAAATTGATTTTTTTTCTTCCACCACTTATCCAAATACGCGATGTATATTTTCTGCGACCGATTGATGGTAGTTACTATTTGTTTCAGAGATCTTTTGACGAAATTCCGGATTCTTTTCCGGATCATTTCTAAAAATTCGTGATTTTCTTTTCACGACCGATTTATAAAATTTGTGATTTTTTGCGCGATCATTTGGTTAAATTCCCATTTTTTTTTTATATTTCTTTTAACCAAAATTGCGTTTTTTTGTCCGCTACCATTTGACGAAATTTGAGATTTTTTTCTTGTGGTCGTTAAACGAAATTCGCAATTTTTTGTCCATTCTTTTGACGAAATTTGCGATGATTTTTCCGCGACCGAATGACGAAAATCGCCATTTGTTTCCGCGACCTTAGGTAAAATTCAAGATATTTTTAGTTGTTTGGGGAGATTCGCGATTTTTCTCCGCGACGAATTGCAAAATTCGCGATTTTTTTCCCCAATCAATTCACGAAAATTTGAGTTATTTCTTTTCGCCATCTTTTGCTACGATTGTTGAAGGAGATTTCGCAATTTTTCCTATGACCTACACTGTAAAAACAAACTCCAGTAAAAAAACGGAAAAGGTACTGGCAGCAGAGTTGCCGTATCTTTTCCGTTAAATCACAGAAAATCAGTTACATGACTTTTCCGTTTTGTAGACTGAAAAGTTCCGTTTTGGAGACGGAAAAGTTCCATTTTGGAGACGGAAAAGTTTCGTTTTGGAGACGGAAAAGTTCCGTTTTAGAGACGGCAAAGTTCCGTTTTGGAGACGGCAAAGTTCCGTTTTGGAGATTGCAAAGTTCCGTTTTGGAAACTGCAAAGTTCCGTTTTGGAAACTGCAAAGTTCCGTTTTGGAAACTGCAAAGTTCCGTTTTGAAAACTGCAAAGTTCCGTTTTGGAAACTGCAAAGTTCCGTTTTGGAAACTGCAAAGTTCCGTTTTGGAGACTGCAAAGTTCCGTTTTGTAGGCTGCAAAGTTCCGTTTTGGAGACTGAAATGCTCCGTTTTGTAGGCTGCAAAGTTCCGTTTTGTAGACTGAAATGCTCCGTTTTTGAGACTGAAATGCTCCGTTTCTGACTTAAACGCTCCGTTTTTGAGACTGAAACGCTCCGTTTCTGAGACTGAAACGCTCCGTTTTTGAGACAAATATTGATTTTCAGAATGAAATTTTCCATTCCTGAAACAAATTTTAGATTTAAGCATGGTTATTTCAACCTTTACAAACTGACATTTTCAAATTTCTCCTTACTGATCGAAACCTATTGGCACATAATAGATTCGCATTTATGTCAGTAAATAGCTATTTGTAACCAATTTTTTCTGTGTAAAAAATGTTTGTCAAAATATTTCTAAAATTATAATTGCATGTATATCAAATCAAAGAAATACTCAAATAAAATTATATATTAGAAATATTTAGACAACAAAAAGAAAAAAGCTATTCAAGAAAAAGTGCAGAGAAAAAAAAAGTTGAAAATATTAATTTTATTAGAACGTATACATTACACATTCATATGTTTAACATTAGAGGTAAAATAGGGATGTCACCAACATTGCAGCTGATATTTATGTACATAGTATTTACTCAAGAGCTAATTATTTTACTTATTTTTGGCAATATAATTTGAAATATTTAGATTTGGGAAAAAGATCCATATCAACTGTTTTCCATTGTCACAAATTATGTTGCCCATGGTGATTTTGTTGTGAATTCAACACTGCAGAAATGTAATTATGTGTCCGAAAGGGTTAAATATGTAAATTGTTGCCATTTTCTTTGTTTATTTATGTGTATATAAATATATTTAAAAAATAAAAATGTTTTCACACATGTGCTACAAATGTAATAAAATAACCAACGATTTTAATTTATTTTCATATTTAGAGAAATATTTTGAAAAATTATTAAAACTTTACATTTCAATTGCATATAACAGTAGTTTTAGTGTAAATAATTTAAAGTATTTTGATTAACTGTCTACAATTCACTTTACATTTACTTACATAAACAGAACTCATTATGAAGAAAAGAGGCGGGGGGGGGGGGGGTAGCCTAATTGTTCTAATAATGAATAAGCTGTTTGGACATTTGTCCTTTAGCACGTTGACGGACACTTGCATCTATAGCCGTCAAAGCGAAGTTCACTATGTGGCATAATGATTGATTGACACCAGGATTTACATGAAAAAATATGAAAATAAGTAAAAGCTTAACTTCACGTACATTAAATAATGCAAAATTTAATTTTAAAATACTGGTGCCAATTTAGGAATTAAGTGAACCTCGCTTTGACGGCTGTAGACGCAAGTGTCCGTCAACGTGTTAAAAAAACCCTAGCTTGAAAAATTATCGCTTTTATATTTAATACATTTTCTAATTTTTAAATATGAAATCTGGTTGTATAAGTTTCTGTCTTTTTTTTTTTGCAAATTTCTCCATAACAGAAACAAAATAAGTATATTAAACATTTTGACCATATATAACCTTGGCAAATTGAATGATTCAGACATATACACCAATAAGAATATGCTGCAATAACTACAGAAGGTATGCAGTTATCCAGATTTATGTTACATATTCAGTAGAGAAATGTATTTTACTTCCTATAAGAGAGTATATTTTCTTACACGGCAAGTGTATTTTTAGTTAATCCATGAAAAATTTCACGTTATATAAGGTATGCCAAAAACATTTACTTAATAATAATAATAATAATAATAAACTCATTTTGATTTCTGTTAATTTTAAATGAGTCAAAACAGTCCATCGACATTTATGGATATGAAGAACTACCTTAAAAGTATAATAGCTCCAAATCCTTTAATTATTTTAATTAAATGAAAGCAAATTTTATTATTTTTTTTTTGTTTCATTTTAAAAAGCAGCATTTGTTTATTATAGTCCATTCTGAACTAATTTTATCTTTGCATATTGAAAGCTTCAGGTTGAAATACCCATTATCAGAAAGTTAATATGTAAATATATATAAAGTAAAGCATTTTAATTTTATTTTAAAATTTCACTATTATTTGTATCACTGCTATTTGCAAGTTTAGAATCAATATCAGATACAGACAACCAATTCATGTGAAGAAATATCAGTATGACACTATTTCTCTGCTGCTAAAACTGCCCGATTTTCAATTTGACACTTGAAGAACCCTGGTAAATGCAGACTTTATTATCAAGTAGTGAAAATTTTCTAAATCTTTAAAACTGTAAACAAAGAATTTTAAAATTGTTCTATCTTAAATATTCACCTACACACAAAAGAATTTTTACTGAAGACCATGTTTCTTAAATGCAATATTACATTTTCATTTGGTACATCTTAAATTCATGAAAACTCTAGATTGCTTAGTTATACATTAAGACAAGTGCTTATAATAAAACCATAACAGCTGAATGTGTACAGATTAATATACAAATGAAAATGCAACTATTTCAAATAACAAAATTTAGACTTCTTGTATCACCGTACAAGATGACAAATATCCTGATAAATTCACTGTAATTTCTTTACTTCCCAACAGTGGCATTTGTGAGAAACAAGATCATAATCCCTGGTGAGATCAAACTACATTGAAAATATGAGATAAATATAAAATTAGCAGTAAAGAAAACACTAAATAAAACAAAAAAATTTATTGATTGTTGCATTACAAATTAAAATGACTTTTAAAGTCTGTAAGTCCATTCACAAGATTTATAATTGGCTTGGCAACCATATTATTTCTTTTCCCTTTCATCCTAGGTGCTTTGCTACCTTTATCCGGATTAATATTGGCAAAGATTCTGAAAAATGAAAATACGAAAGTTTGTAATAAAAGACACTAATAAAGTTAAAAGATGTAAAAAGATATATGATACACGATTACCACAGTTATACTTTTAATTTTATTTTACAGTAATCTTTTGTCATATAAAGAAATCTTGCATGCAATATAACAGACAAAAAAAATCTTAAAAGATGACTTACAATAACTCATACTCTCACATATAAGGATTAGAGTTCACACCATTATACATAAATTAATTTTTTTTTAGGGGGGGGGGGGGATGACTTAAAATTAATGACCAAGCTCAAGAGTTGATGCAGTTTTTATTCTTGGGGCTCATTTTGCGAAAAGTAGAAGTTACTTTTTGTGAATTTTATCAAACATTTTGTAACGTTACTTGAAATCCAATTACTCAAATTCGAACCAAAAATTTATTAACAAAAACTTCTTTATATCCCCTTGCTAAAGTTTTTGTTTTTAAATCGTTTATTTACAAATTACGCATTTTAAAACACTTTTTATGAAAAAGAATTTTACGAAGGGAGCCTATTTTATAAAAAGGAATTTTGTGAAGGGGTCTGTTTTATTAAGTTCATTTTTGTGAAAGGGTCCATTTTAATAAATTTATTTTTGTGAATTGGCTCTAAATAGGCCCCAAATTTTGCCTGGATCGATCCCTGAAGCTGCACTGCATTTATAAAGAAATTAATTCATCATTTGGGATGGGTATTTTCTGATGTTCAAATTAATTCTTTGATGATTATTACAATGCATAACCACTCTTTTTACAATTAAATTCTTATCTTTCACTTTCTATATTTCACCATATGTTACTTCACACACACACACACACATAATATATACAATCAGTATCGGATATATGGTCACCCATGCGGTCCTGAAAATTATGACCATATAAGCGGGGTGACCTTATATGCGGTGTAAACAGGAATTTTACTTTGACAAAATATTATTGTGTTAGTTGTATTAGTAAAATAATGTACAAAAAAATATGAAAATATAATTTATAAGAGAAGAAGTATAAACTAGAATTTCTTTACACTTAAATTTTCGAATTGTTGAGCATAATATATAGTAAAGCTTTATTTTTTATTTAAAATAATCTTTTATGCAGATTTGTTTATTATCATGATTGTTAAAATTAGTTTTCTAATTGACGAACGTATTTAAAATATTCCTCTGTACCAACAGAATTGGTTAACACATTGAGTGCACGGTGACTGATACTGAAGCTGAAAAATTTGCAATGTTTTAAGTAATTTTAAAAAAAGTATAATCCTGTAATAAATAAAAGGCAAGTGAATTTGAAATTAATTTAAAGTAATTACTTAAAACAATGTATATATTTTTAGTTTTATGACATATTTTAGACCGTCAGTCATCGGTGAATGACGTGTTAAAAAGTATCTGAGGATATTTAGTGTTTTGAAAGCTTCTGCTTGCGTTCTCAGTTTAGCTTCAGACTCATTCTCTTTATCATAGCTTCCATCAGTGTTTTATTT
Organism: Maratus speciosus; assembly: GCA_963932465.1. Lineage (NCBI taxonomy): Eukaryota > Metazoa > Arthropoda > Arachnida > Araneae > Salticidae > Maratus > Maratus speciosus. The sequence continues at coordinate 87,107,644 of OZ010794.1, forward strand.
AAAACTTCCGAAATAATTTACGGTATGGAAGCTTCACCAGTAGTAGTGACCTCTTTGTCAATAACTGCACATGTCAGTTCGTCTTGTATTGTGCAGCCAGCATTCCGTAACTTTTCTGAAAGTAGGAGCACAGCATCATTTCATTGTTGTCGTCTTCGAACGATAATTCTTCACATTCTGGAAGCCAATCATGTCAAAAGCAATTTTCAATGGTTTTCTTTGATACCATATTCCAACTCTAGACTACTTAATACATGACATCTAACACAGACACGTAAAAGTTATCTTTTTGATCAATTGCAGCAAGGAAGTATTTTAGAAGCAGCTTTCGTATATTTTTCTTAAAATTTTGAATAATTCCTTGATCTAAGGGTTGTGCAACACTAGTGCAGTTTGGAAGCAATAAAACGAATTCAATCTAATTTAAATTGCGAATAATACAATGACCAATATAGTTGTCTGCGATGATGGAGAAATTCAAAGAGCCATAGAAAGTTTCTCTTATCTCCTGCGACAGGAGTAGCCATATCAATCTTCGACTATGGAAAGCTTTGACGCGGAAAATGAGTTCTTTCGTCCTCTCCCGCGTCTGCCATATTTGACTGACCGTCAGCAGTCAAATCAGCAGTCTCCGATGCAAGACTCGGTTAAATATGACGGGCGCAAGAGGGCGGTATGAACGGCATCAAGTGACGTCATTTATGACTGCTTCATCTTTTGGAATCCCCTTTGCTGCAACCCGCAAGAATAGACATTATTCGGTCAGCTGTGCCTTCTTTTCCACAGTGTGTATACACTCAGCGAAGTCAAGTGGTATGCAATACTATCACAATGTCTAATGGGTGTATGTCCTGTTTTGCTTGTATCTGATCTGTTCACCTATCAAAAGGTAGAACCTCACTAGGAAATGAAAAGTAACAGTTCAAATATGAATAAAATAGGACAAACATGCTGTACGTCTGGTATCATCTACAATAAAATCAGGACTTACACCATACGCACATATCACAATTTTTATAAAAACAATGTATCAAATTGCATGTATTATGATCCTCTCTGTAAATAAATTTTTTACAGTTGAAAATGTTTCATGTAAACTTAATAAATACTTAAAAACATATTTATGTAAATGATTTAGAAAATGTATCACCTTTAAAAATATATTTTTTAGCTTTAACCGTTTTCTCTACGCTTTCTAAATTTTACTGAGCAGAGTATTTTATGTGTAAAGAAATATAGCATTATTTATAGACTGAGTAAGTACATTTTAGCTTAAATTTACTTCAATGGTACTTTAAAATACTATTTAACTGCGAGTGCATAAAGGGTTTACTCAAAAATAGAATTATTTACTCCCACTTAAAATAATTGCATATAGAATGCAGCCGTTTCATATCTATCTACTGCATGTGCGGCTGGGGCTAACGAAAAAGACAGGCTATGGTGGCACTATCATTTTTTTTTTTTTTTTTTTTTTTTTTTTTTTTTTTTTTTTTTGAGTTCGACCAATAAAACACGAGGTTTTTAAGCGCCAGAATGACGAACCTCACAATTTTTTTCTGTGATCTATTGAAAAATTGGGATTTTTTTTTCAGTTATTAATCAACGAAATTCTCAGGTAACAAGTTAACCCCTCATGGGCCACTTTACCTAATTTACAAACAATTGCAAATGCTGTAATCAATTAGTGTTGTATGTTATTGTCAGGGTTTGCCCAAGTGGGATTACCGGGTTTTTTCGGGCGGCCCCCACTTGAAAAAATCCATTGTGGGTTTTTCAAATTTTCTCGTGCTTTCACAACTGTATCATTATTTAATCTAAGTAAAATATTGAATATAATTTTTACAAGAGTTTATTAAAAGAAATTTGATTTTTAATTGATTAAAGAATATTTTTAATTAATCAATTCTTGATTTAATTAATTAATGTTTTAGAGAATAAAAGATAAAAGCAAATTTCAGAGTTTCCCCTTGATTTAAAAAAGGGCAATGTGCTGCCGGTGAGAAAAGGGCACTTTTTTTATTCTTAAGGGCATGTTTTGGATTCTTAAGACCACTTTTTTGATTTTTAACCACTTCACTGGCTGCCCTGAGTCGGGGGTAAAAGCATTGTTTCTCCATACCTGTCGGCGGTGAAGTGGTTAAAGCCACTTTTAATATTTAAAACTTAGATACAGTAGCCTCCCGCTTAACCGGCCTAAACGGGACCGAGGGTTAGCCGGTTAAGAGAAAAACCGGTTAAAGTGAAGAAGTAAACAAGTATCTGCATAATTTAATTAATTAAACCCGTGAGATGCATTAAGTTTTTTCAATTTGAGTAGTTTTAAAAAAAGTACATATTTTCTGAAATTAATACTATTTATACTTAATTGAATTGACAGAAAAATTATCACTGACAACAAATAATGCAAAATATTTAACGCAAATTAAATTGTTGAAAATCGTATCACACACCTTTATAAGAAGTTGAAATTATTCTACATTATGTATATTTAAGTTAATCAACCATAAAAAAAATCAGTGACCTTCTTCTGTTGAAGGCAAGATGGCAAACAATTTGCAGCATAATCTCTCCATTTCTTTAGCATCACAAGTTTAACCGAGGAAGCTGTTAGCCGCTGCTTAACATAGCGTAGCGCCAACTCCAATGCTATTATCCCTTCCGTATGTGGAAATTTAGCTGTGTCAACTTCAACTGGATCATCATAATGATCGTCTTCGTATTGAACAACATCAGTTACAGTCCTGATTATATCCTCGTCAAATAATGTTTCATGATTGAAATCTTTATCAGACTCAAACAACTCTTATACATTTTATACGGTGATCTGTTCGCATCCCTCAAGCTTTTTAAATTTTTGTATAAAACAGTTTGCAAATAGATCAGACATTATAGAGTTCCGCGGGGGGGGGGGGGGGGGGGTGCACTTTTGACTATTAAAAACACAAAATCTCAAATTTTCCGGGGGGACATCTCACTGTTTCTGGCAGGGGGGAGGGATGCCCCCTCCCCGGGCCGCACCCTGAATTCGACGTGTATGCATTTAGAACCAACGTTCTCCTTTCTGAATTTTGCCTCCCTCCACTCGGGATTCCACTTCAACTCGAAAGCGTAAGCTGAGTTCCCGAGGCCGTCATCCCGAGAAAAAAGTCGTCCGGTTAAAGCGGATTTCCTGTTAAGAGAATCCGGTTAAGAGGGAGGTTACTCTTTTCAAAACAACATTGAGTCAGATTTTACTATGTAAGTAAATTTTTTAATGCAAAAAAAGGCCCTTTTTTTAATGGAGAGGCAAGAATGGTGTTTTTTTGTAAACCAAAGGGCAGGCAGGGTGCAGCACCTTCCTGAAACTGCTTGGGTGAAACTCTGCAAATTTAAATATATTTCATATATAAATTTAAATATATTATCATAATTTATAATATAACAAATTTAATTATTAATTTTTTTTTTTACAAAATGTTTCTGTATCCAAAATCACAGTTTTTTCTTAGTTTTAAAAATTACCCATTTTTATTTGTATATTAAAACTAAATTTTGAACTCCATTGGTTTTTCTTAACTTTTCTATATTTTGTTGACATTTTTATATGCTAAGTAAATAGTTTTATTAATAATTACATATCTTATACATTTATATTCAAATAACTTTTACAAATCAGTTATCAATTCCTTTTGCCTTCAATAATGATAATAAAGCTTAAAAAATGAAATTCTTACAACTACTCGGTATTGAACTCGGTAAATTGGTTTAGTATGCAGGGTACCGAGTAAGTACCGAGTACTCAGTTCAGTCCTAGAAAAAACCTTTTTCAAAGGGTTGTGGAAAAAACAAGAACAAACTGCCACAAGAAAATGTGAACAGCAGATGGTCACGAGAAAATGCGATTTTCATAAGCGCAGTGAATTTCGTCAAATGGGAGATGCACAACCAGTGGCCCGCGATGGGTTTAACTTATGACACAATTAACTTTTGCCAATTAATAACTGAAAATAATCAATTTTTGGCAATAGGTTGCAAGAAAAAAGTGCAAGGTTCGTTGTTCATGCACCAAAAAATCTCAAATTACATAAATCGAGCTCGGAAAATTTCCGAGTTTCGGGATGGGGCTCGGAAAAATTGTGAGGTTGTTGATCAGGTGCAAAAAAATCGCGAAGTTAGTTGTTCTGGTTCTAAAAAATCACGAGGTTCGTCAATCGAGTTTAGAGAAAGCACTGGTTGGTGAACATTTTGTCAATCGGCAGTTGAAAATTACAGTGAAATTTGTCAATCAGTCATTAGTAAAAAAAATTACCCTGAAATTTTGTATAATCATGTATCCTTGTCTACTGAATCGGGTAAGCTGACTGGTAGAATTTAGAGGGTAAAACTGTCCCACCTCTGAAATCATATTTTTAGTCTTATTACACCACAGATTCCCCTTCCAATCCTAGAGGGCCGAAACTAAAGAGGGGACAGAGGAAGCATGGCGTCCCGGGCACCAGTACATGGATGCAAGAAGTATATATCAGTCAAGGCTGAAAACTTTTCTGGGTATTAGAAATAACCAAATGAAAATGGGCTAGAAAATTTCTATGCCTTGCATTAGGGCTAACAATTGATCTCTTACAATAAAAGAAAGTGGTTAAAAACACTTGATAATAAAATTGCTATTTTTTAAGTATATAATGTAGAATTTTCTATCAGACAAAAATCTCTTCAGGACAAGGTCTTGCACCCAAGGCGCCAGAACCAAGGAGCGCCAAATGAAGATTTTGTGTGGCGATATTTCTCATATCTATATTTAGCGCAGTATTGTTAAAATCGTACTGTCTGAGGTATGCCAAAGCATAGAAAAATCTAAGGATAATATGGCATAAGGATACTGTATAAAGCGGAGTTGTTTTTCGATTCTTTTTGATTTCGTTTGCAAAATTTTGATGAATCAATATTTGACAAAGCAGATTACGTAGTTCATTATTAGGGATTGACCGAAGCAGCAATTTTGCCGAATACCGAAGTTTCGGTCAAAATGTATACCGAATAAATTTTCAATACATATTTTTGCATATATTAACTTTTTTTATAAACTTAATTAAAATCTTAATAATTTAATTCAGTTACATGTGTATTGTTAAGTGTAATTACTTAACAAATTTAATGACTTCTTTCCACTAACCAATTCATTAACTCATCACCTATTTTTTGTTATTTTATCACTTGTCATTACCCAAATTAACCTATAAAAACTAAACTAAACTCTGTGGCTATACAATCCAAGAAGAATCTGGGCCGACAGTGCCCATCTCTTTTTTCTTGACCCTGGCCCCCTAGGTGCTATGCAGCATGCGTCCCGGCCAGGTGGTCAACCTAACGCGAGACCCTCGGTGTTTAGTTCCCAAGCAAGCAAATTAACCTATGAAACTATTAAACTGTACAGTCTATTAATAAGGATAAGGATTGTCAGAAAAAGAAAAGTTCGTTCAAATAAAAAGAAAAATGTTGTCATTAAGCTGATTTACTGATTGTCTAAGTCTAATTATAACATATTGAATTGAATAGGAATGTTCTCAAATACAAAAGGTATATCAATTTGTACATTTAACTATTTTCTCTCAAATTATTGATACATATTTATATTTTGATTAACCTCTAACTAATGTTACCGGTCTCTCAGACCGCGGCTTTTTTCAATTTTTATAGTTTGACTTGCAATTTTCAGTTTAACTACAAACACTACCGAAATTTTGTTCCGCTTGGAACTTAAGTACTATCACCAGAGACTTTTGAATGGGTGAATTGTAATTATAAAAGTCCTGTTCAAAAAGTTTAGTACAAAAACACAATCCTATGAGTTAATCGTGCCTTTTATTCATCTTTCGACGGAGCGGTCTAACAGACCGCTTCACACTAGTTATGTGGCAATTTCTGTGACATCAGTTAAAGGTTAATATTTTAACATTGTGGTGATGAAGATAACAAATCTGAGTGATTTTAATTTAATGGTTATAAAAGCTAATAGGATAGGCATATGAGTATAATTTTACTTGTGTATTTTTTTATACACCTTAGATATACAGAGATGAACTTTTGATATACTTATTTGAAAAATATATTAAAGAAAATAATCATTAAATAAATTTAAATTAAGAAAACTAATGTAGAAATAATTAAAATTAAATGATAAGGGAAAGATACCCATCTTCCTTTTTTTTTTTATCTATCGTAGACAGTTGTTCCGATTTCACGCTTATGTAGACTATTTTAGGTTGGTTTTTTTTTAATTAAAAATAACTTTGTCTTGTTTTTTTTTTTTTTTTTTTTTTTTTTTTTTTTTTGCAGTGCAGTGCAGTGCAGCTGAACTCTGAACTCATGCACATAATATTAAAACTCACCATTTAGCCTATTCTAATTCTAAGTAAAAGAGAATTCTTCTACTTCTAAGAAAATACTTGTCCGCAATTATTCGGTTCGCAATGCCGAATCACCGAATATCAAATCGACTATTCGGTATTCGGTCAATCCCTATTCAGTATTACAGATTTTAAATTTTAAAATAAGTCGGCTATTAAAAATGAGTAAATTTTTCTTTGTAAATATACTTTGCGGAAGAAGGGGGGGGGGGGCAAAATCCATGTTTGCCCCGGGTGCTAAAAAGGTTAGTTTCGGCCCTGCACCCATCTACCCGAAATATAAATTGATGTGGCTCTCGACAACCAGACATATTTGCAAGTGGCCCTTCTCTTGAAAGGTTGTGCATAATTAATTCCGATGAAAATCCTCGTGATTGGTTAATTTTCTTAAATAATACTTTACAAACAACAAATAAATAATGTAAAAACATTATCTTTTATTTAAATAGGATTCTGTTTCTAATTATTCTGAATATCTTTATAAGTTAACTGTTAAACGTAGAAGTTGTATGAGATTTTTAAAAATATGTTTTAAAAGTTTTTTTTTTTTTTTTTTTTTTTTTAAGTATTTGGCAACATGGCCGAATATCGAATATTCGGTGCATCCCAAGTATGTTTAAAAAAAATATATTTTGCACTTCTTTAAAAAATGAAATTGCACTAATATTTCCCCGTGTTTTTATTTTTTATTCCGAGAAAACGTTTTTGGAACAAAAACGTTTATTGCAGAACATTGCAAAATATTCTGCTTGAGGAATAGTAACAAAACTAGTAAATCTGCAAATCAGTGGTCCTAAACATCAGTTCTGGAATGTTATGAAAGTTAGTACACAAAAAAATCCAACCTGCAAATACTTCTCCGCCCCCTCCCCCCCCCCCAAACACCGTCTCAGTTTGATAACTTCCTATCATATAGTATTTTAAACCTCTATCTGAAATAATTTATTGATCTCGAGACAATCTGAATAATTAAATAGTGAATCATTCGCAAAAATATAATTTCAATTATTGATATTCTAATTGTTAAATATATTATATTTGAAAATAATTTTACTAGTGTACTTTTATTAAATTCTGCTAATACAATCATAAAAACAATTCGGTAGTACTTTTCATTGGATGTTCCATTACTGTAATTTTGATGTATTTCTGGAAATGTATGTATTTGATATATTAATGGAAAATTAACTATGAGAATGGCTAAATATTGATAGATTAATATAATATAGAAAAAACTGGAATATGATAATTATAACAGTAATTAAAAAATAGTTTTGAAAAATTCAATAAACTTAAGCGATTAAAGAAAAAAGTTTTAATTTATATTTCAATGATTTCAAGATGAATCAGCTTCTTTTTGCTGCAACTAAATGTCAGAATGACATCAAGTGATCGCAGAAATTCCTTCTAAATGTACCCCGAACATTGATAGCCGATGATAATATAAAATCAACATGGCTGTCGCCGGAGTACTTGTTTAGATACGGAGACGGAGATATACCGTTTTTAGTGCGTCTACTGCCAGATATGGAAACTCTGAGAGTTCAAGGCCAATTGTTAATATCTGCGATTTTTTTTTTTTTTTTTTTTTTTTTTTTTTTTTTTTGCTGTACATAATTTTTATTGTGAAAGAACCAAGTTACTTCGTAACTAAAACATTAGGGCGTTATTTTCTGGATAACTTGCTTTCTCATTTGAAGAAATCACTCTATTCTTTATTCAGTGATTTGAGCAGAATCATAAAATGTGGATATTCATAAAGTCCTCTCATTGTTATGGATACATTTTTTCTTCCTTTTTTTAAAGTGGGTATGCGAGTATTTTGGCTACGATTTTCGAACAAATGCTACTATTTTTTTTCTTTGGAGGCTACTAAAGCTACTATTGTCAATGTCATTCGGCAGTGGCAGCCCTACAATTGAGATGCTTTTATGAAGTAGAATAAAGGTTTTTTTTTTCTAAAAAAAATTCCGATTTTTTTTTTAATAAAATAACTTCAAAGTTGGACTTTTGGTTTCCAAATTCAAAGGCTGACAATTACAAGACGTATCCATTTAGTAATCCGCTTTAAATCAAACTGCTTCGAATTAGGAAAAACGTTAAGAAAAGGGAGAACGCTACTCGATTCTTTAGCACCTGAATGCTAACATCTGTAATTTTCAAGCAAATAGAAATAGAAATGAGTTTATGAATGTGTCAAAAATAATCACATTTTTGAGTGGAGATTTTTGTTTTTTTCTGAAAACGTTATTAGTTTAATAAAACAAACAATTCTGTATGTTCTTACCTTCTATTCCATTTTCGTCCTTTTGAAGCCAGACTTTAATGAATTTAGAATCATGGCTTCGTGACATCGCTTGTTATTGAGTTTTCTATAAAAATTTCCTATTTTTTATCGCGTTTGTTTTTGCGTGGCTCATTCATTCCTGATCAGTTTAAAAAATAGTAATAACAACATTTAACTACGAGCACATTCCCACAAATGACCAGATCAGACCAAACCAAATGTGTGTAGGAGTCTAGAGAGGAGTTAGGTAGAGACGCTCCTATTATCTCACTTTGCATAAGAGGGAAACACAAGTTCAGAGGTCAAAGAAGTTCTTTATGTGACCATGTTACTCACTGCAATTAAACTACTTGGTTGACTGGATACCAGCTTTTCAGTTGGGGGAAATTCTCCTTCTACCGATCAAATTACTACTACTGACCAAATATCAATGATTGACCAGCACCGTATTAATGGTTGAGAACTAAAGGGGTTTTTTTTGGGGGGGGGGGGGGGGAAGAGAGAGTGGGTGAAATGCTACATACTAAAAAGTTTTAAATTTGATTGCATCTTTAAAAAAAAAAATAAAGCAATTGAAAAACCCTGCTAATTATCGTTTTTTGTAAAAGTCTCAATAAATCACAATCCTAAAATATGTGAATATAAATTTCACATTCATTTATCTGAAAATCCCATGTATAATACACAATCACATATCCTTTTAAAACAGCAACAAATGAAAGTTTTTAATAATTTGCACAATAAGTACAACCTTAATATCAATCGAACGTTCAGGGCTGAAACTAGCCTTTTTTGCACCAGGGGAAAACATGGATTTTGGCGACCACCCCCTCCCTTCATCTCCTCACGCGAAATAAATATTATCGACCTCAGGTACCCTATGCAAAATAAATAAATAAAATTAATAAAAAATAAAAATCATTTAATAATTAAAATTAGAGCAAGAAATATGAAAACAACGCTCCCATAGGATTAACATTAGCTTGAGCGTTAAGAGCCTACACTAGTCACGCGAAGAAACTGGAACGCTAATGCTAAACGTATGGGAGCGATCTTTTTAAATTTTCTCGCTTGCATATTAATAGTTGTAAATGACTTTTTTTGCTTAGAAAAGCTGAGTTTAAATTCTAACCGGGTTAGTGTTTACTTTTTAGATTTTGGTTGCAGATTATTTTTATAAAGTTATCTGCACTTCCAGTACCGGTTTCAAAACCTAAAAGTATGGCAAGGCTTAAGATCAATCTAAACTATCCTAAGAAAGAAAATAATTTTTAAATATTAAAATCCAAATGAGAAATTTCAAAAGAACGCTCCCATAGATTTAACATTAGCTTGCGAATTTCTTTGCATTTCATATGTGTATATATATATACATATAAATTTTTGTATGAATAGACAAACAAAATCTTCATTTGGCGCCCCATTCGCCTTTGTTCTGGCGCCTGGAGCACATGCCCCCTCTGCACCCCCGTCCCTAGTTTCGGCCCCGGGCTATATTTTTTAAAAAACATTAAAAAAGGGGATTACTATTCTATCTTGCATATATTTCAACACTTAGTTTTTACTCGTTGACAGTTGCTCGACCTTGCGCCCTTTGAGACCGGATCTGCATGTAAAAAAAAGTAATTTTAGTAAAAGGCATGGGCGACATTTTTCAGTTGTCACCTACCTAGAAATGGCAAAAGGACGAGAAATGTAGTCTGGGAAGGTAAAAGCAGGGGGCGGCTGATGGCGCCCTGGATGAGGGTTTTTTTTTTTTTTTTTTATCACGGGCAGTCGCCCAAGCTCGCCTCCTCTCTCTAAGTTGGTTTCAAAAAACAATTGCCCCAAAAGTAATGCAAAAAATAAAAGCACCAAAAGGAACAGAGCGGCATTTTACAATTTCCGCCTAGGGTGGCAAAACGCCTAGAAATGGCAGAAAGAAGAGAAAAAAGGATTTTGGGGGGGGGAAAAGGCAGGGGCGTGTTTATTAGTCATGGCGCCCTGTGAGAGATTTTTTACTGTACCACTGCAAATGCTATACTCTTTTTTTTTCTTTTAAAAGGTTTTACTAAAACATTTTACTTTGTGCAGTCCTTCCACGGCCGAAACTAGCTATATTTTCAACCGGGGAAAACATCAATTTTGGCGCCCCACTCCCTTCCGCTGCAAAGTAAATTTACCAAGAGAAATTTACGAAAGTTTCTAGTAGCTGACTTATTTTAAAATTTAAAATGTGTAACAATAAAATACGTAATATTGAAATATATAACCAACTTTGTCAAATATTTGTTCGTTAAAACCTAGGGAAAAATCGAAAGCAAGCGGAAATAATTCCGCTTTATACAGGTTTCTGTCTTAGGAGGTATAACTGTTAATATTCTTTCTGTTGGAACCATGTGGTTTTTTCATTTAAGACACGATTCCATTATAGACAGATTTCATTTTTCGAGATTTTACTGTTGTTGTAGCATTACAAATTATTACAAGTGGGGCACTTTAATGTCATAGTAATATGAGTCACATTGTTTTAGGAACTAAAAAACCAGGATTTACTGTAGGTACAAAAATGGATTCCAGTATTGCAAAATATCTTCCCATAGTATCTACATCAGTTTTGCGGAATTATCACTTTCTTCTTATTTATAGATTGATATGTCTGGATACTTTCCTGAACTTAATGCTGATTTTCAAATTTATGTCTGACTCAAAACAACAACAACAAAATTATTAAGTTTTTACTTTTTATTTTGTGAATGTCCGACCGCTTGGTTTTATTGTCCCAGTCGGTCACTTGACATCGCCTCCTCTAAGGCCAGATATGGTGATATACATGTAAAAAAGTAATTATAAGAAAAAGAATGGGGTTATTCATTTGCTGCCTTGTATATTGTACGCGAATCTTTTTGTCTATTTGACATTTTTAATGCACTGAACTAAGCTTTACTTTTTGACATTTCGGCTAGAAAATATTTTTTACACAAATTTTACATGCACATACATATAATGTATAAAACGGCAAACCAAATTTTCATCTGACGCCCCCTGCGCGAGGCGCCCAGAACACATGCCCCCCTTTCAGTTTCAAACACTGACTCCTTCTCGCGTTTGTTTTTATTGTACCGGACAAACATTTGACGTCGCCCATAGCAAGACGGAAAAAAAGAAAGCTCCAAAAAGAATAGAACAGCCTTCATAGAATCTTTTCAACAGAAAAGTCACAGTCAAACAAAATCTTCATTCGGCGCCCTTTTCGCCTTTCATTCTGACGTCCGGGGAACATGTCTCTGCACCCCCCCCCCCCCCCCCCCAGGAAATCGGTTATCGGTGAGGGACAGTTTTACACAGAGGAGAGGAGTAGAGACTGACCTATTGGACTTGGAAAATGTTAGTGATTCTCCTATTTGCAGTCTTCTATTATAGATGAATCTTTTTATATATTTGTAAATTTTAATGCATTTGGTTCAGTTTTCCTTTTGGATTTTCCTGCTGCGAGACACTTTTATGCAAATTCGATATATATATACATATACATTTTTGTATGTAAAGACAAAAAAAAAATCTTCATTTGGCACCCCCTACACTTTCTGTTCTGGCGCCCGGGGTACAGAAGGTTGGGGGGGGGGGGCCGACGCTACGCCTATGCGTGTAAATAAATTTTAATTTGAGGTAAACATTATTGTTTGCGCTGTTTATACAATTCGGAACAGTTTAAATTAGTACAATTTTCTAAAATTTGTAAAAAATATCTCTCGAAATGCTGAAAATTTGAATTTAAAATAGAAATAAAACCTCAAAAAATCAGTCAAATAAGAAAAATAAATGCAACCTGCACACCCGGAACTTATAACGTATAAAATGATCGAAAAATGATTAAATTCTCATGTATAGTTTTTGCTCCAATAAAACTTTTTTAATGGAACGATTTTGTCCAACTTTAGCATTAAATATATCTTAAAATAATTCTTCGATTTGAAAACTGTCTGCATCAGCGTGTTTATCAAACATTTCTCTATAATACCACAGATTTTCATATTTTTGTATGCAACAGTTTTTTTTTAAATATTAACGATGAAAGGCCATGCTTAAGCATTCAAATTGGATGCCGATCTACCCGGAATTTCTACGCAGATTTTCATTGGTTCATTTCCAAAATCAAAACTTTTTTTTATATATAGAAGGATTAAATAAAACTGACGCCGGAAGGAAATACTGTTAATAACTTTAATAAAAATTAGAAAATAGCGATACAATAGAAGTCCATGATAAGAAGCATGGAGAATAGCACACTAAGAAACTGTTTAAAATACTTGATATTTATATATAGAAAGGGGTTTAATGGCCATGAAAAGATAATTTAAATTTAAAAATACATTCGAACGCACTACTGAATTCAAGAGGAGGGGGATTCCCCCCCGGAAGGTTTGACATTTTATGCTTTTTAATAAGCAATTTCCACACCGAATCTCTAAAATGTCCCCCCCCCCCCCTCCAGAGCCGCAGAAATTAATCCCGGAGAAAAATATCTGAATTCAACACTGCTCGATCGGCGTGAGCAAGAAAAAGGGCAAATATTAATTAAAACGATATCTTAGAAATTCCCCTTAAAGTTGAGAAAAATTCATTTAAAAATTAAAATTTTCAATAATGCCTTAACATGGACCAAAACCAAACTATTTAAAAAATGTAAGCATTCCTCAGTAAATAAACATAACTTTTTAATTTATTAAAATTTCTGTACGAAATAAGTTGTAGTTTGTACAGAGAAAATACAAAAATATCCGAATCACATTTGAATAATTAAAATAATAAATACCTTTATATCTGGGTTCTTTACTTGAACGCTAATCCAATGGCGCTGCTTCATGGAATTCAATAAAGAAGTGTTGTAATTTTGTCTTTGTAAAATTTCCGCGCATGCGCGTTTACATCTGTTCTCCTTCCAACAAAAGGAATTTTTCGCTTACGTCTTTATTTTATGACAGTGTTGTATCAGGTTTAGAGGAAAGTTGCGTTGCAAGAAAGCGATTGATTATATTCCGTCTACCTAGTAATGTCCTTGCGGCAATATTATTACTTTAAATTTTTCGTGACAAGAAAATATCAAGAAAAAATTAATCTTGCTGCAATTGTTCATGCTATCTGAGTATAGCCTATCTTGAAGCGAGAGCTGTCACCATCATTTTTACACCATTATGTTTGAAATCGGTTCAGTACTTCCTGACATTGCATAGAAATCGCAACTTAGAACGTTTTTTACAACGGTTTTCGCGCATTTTCGCCCCTTTTAAATTTCGATTTTTTTAGGAAATATGCTTAGAGATCATTGATATTTTATATGTAACTACCATTCCAAATTTCATGAATCTAGGTCCTTCCATAACACAAAAACCGCAATTTAGAACACTGTTCGCTCCTGCAACTCCCGGGTGGCAGTGTCATAAACATAAAATAAAGCCTATGCTAGAGCAAGAGCTGTCACATCAATTTACAACCTTTACTTTTGAAATCGATTTGATACCTCCTAAAATTGCTTAGAAATCGCCATTTAGAACGTTTTTTAGAACGCTCTTCGCGCATTATCACCCCTTTTAAATTTCGAATTTTTTAAGAAGTGTTCTTAGAAATTCTTTATATCTAATAAGTAACTAATATTTCAAATTTCTTATTTCTAGGCCCTTCAGTAAGACAAAAATCGCATTTCTAGAACGTTTTTTTTCTCCTGCACCCTTTTTGGGTTAATGACACCGACATAAAATATAGCTATCTTGGAGCAAGAGTTGTCACCATTATTTTTTAAATCGGTTTGGTATTTCCTGAGATTGCGTAGAAACCTCCATTTAGAACATTTTTGAGAACGCTTTTTGCGCATTTTCACCCCTTTAAAATTTTGGATTAGGATTTGTTCTTAGATATCATTTATATCTTATAAGTAATTAATGTTCCAAATTTCATATTTCTAGGCCTTTCAGTAATACAAAAATCACATTTGTAGAAAGTTTTTTACTCCTCTACACCCCCTTTGGGGTAGTGGCATCGACTTAAGATATAGCCTATGTTCGAACGTGGACTAACACAATTATTTTGATACCATTACTTTTGAAATCGAATCGGTAGTTCCAGAGATTACCTCCTACAAACAAACAAACAAACAAACAAACTTTACTTCTTTATAATATTAGTACTATAGATTAACCATTTACAAATATATTTAGGAAAATGTTAGGCGGAGCTAAAGTTACTTCAAAAACACTTTTCTTTATATACCTATTTATAGATTTTTAACCATTCACAAATATATTTAGGATAAAAATGTAGGGAGGGGGGGGGGAGGTCATTAAGTTGCTTGAAAAAAGCAAACTTTTCTTTGTATATCGTGCGGTGGCAATATATGTGAAAACTTTCGTTACGCCGAACTAAAAAATACATTTCTTTTAACTTTCGGTATTCTATTTTCAGAGATATCGTCGAAAATGTAAGACAAAAATCTCCGTCTATTTTCGAATCGACTGAAACTAATATTATGAAAACATTAGGGGTAGTAGAAGTTTATTTAAATCTTGCACGAAAAGTATAGCGATTGCCTTAGGTCTCCAAGTTTTTCATTTTTCCGTTACACACAAATTTCGATTTGCGGACGTTCACCAAAAGAGTTGCGGAGCGCAGTACGGTTCTCATTGCCAAAAATGGTTCAAGTGTCATCCTATCAAAAGCTCATCACATCATATCAAAAGTGACATATTTAATTTTTTTTACGGTCTCGAGCTCTTATAACAGCTACTATTTTATTCAACAACATGTTTTCCATGCTTTAAGAAGTACATCAGTAAATATTCCATTATTCTACGAGCAAAATTTGCAGATACTTTGAGTTTTATGAATTGAGTTTTCTGGCATTAAAAAGTGAAATACGCCTTTTTAATTAAAAAAAAAAAAGCAAAAATTCATAAATGTTACACTATCGTGTGCCAGTCCCAAGACTTTCTTCTATTTCATGCATGTTCAAAATTCGCTGTCACAGTGCCAAGATTAATTGGCGATCTCTGCCCACCATGAGGATTCTAAAGGTATATTTTCATTGAATTGCGTAGATCTAAAAAGGAGATATTTTTCAAAAAAAATCATTGACGTTTGGCCTCCAGCTCTTAGATGTCTGCAACCAAAAATCCTAAACTCAAAGAGCCTAAAAGCGACATCTGTTAAGCAGTAAATATTATAGATGCAGATTCCCAAACTTTTCAAGGAGCCAGTGGCTCCTAACCCCCCAAAATCTAGTCGTCACTTTGGCTCCTAACCAAAATCTATTGGCCGCATTGTGAAACAAACTCATAAAACAATAGTGTTTATATGGAAAACAAACAAACAAAAAAACCCTCAGGAATTCAAAATGAAAAATAGTTTAATTAATAAATATACACGTACAACAAAATACCGACTAATTACAACAAATGCGTGTATTTAATTTAATCCTAAAATTCTTGAAACTTTGATATTAAAAAGTATTATATAAATCTTGAAAAATCAGAAGATAAAGGTGGACAAGATACAATTGATTAACAAAACATGTATAAGCGAACTAGTCATGATAATGGGAGATATTAGGAAACTTTATTTCTGATTTTGATTTTTTCATGTAAAAGTATACATATAAAAAATTTAGGAATGTGTAAGATTATTTTGCACTATAAAAATCTCGCACTTGCAGAAAACATTTACAGAGCAAGAATATACCTCGCGTTAAATATTTTTTCGTGCGAGTTTCTTTTTTCTTCAGAGTTCGGAATCCTCGTGACTCCTCCAAAAGCCCTTAAATAATCTCCATCGCACCGGAAACTTTGGACTGTCTCGTGAGCAGATCTACAGTAAAGGAGTATTTATTTAAACTCTGCATTTCAGACGAAACCTTCGAAGAAATGCTTCCTTTCGCTGGTGTCCAATGGAGAAGGCTTTACCATTAGCGCGCCCATGTGCCGAGCTTCGCAGCTGCTAAGCTTTGTAGTGGAGCGGACATGTGCAGAATTACATTCGAACATAATGTTCGGCGAGAAAGCAGTACATCACTGAGGCAGCGTTCACAACGGTAACTGAAATAGAGAAAAATCCCTGACTTTTTACCAAGGTCATACTTGATCTTGGGCAGTGAAAAGAGCAGGTGCTTTTCTATTTCTAAAAGAAAAAAAAATATATGAAAATTCCGCGACGGGGATTGGGAACACTGGAAATTGATCCCTGGCGACTAAGACACTGAAAGTTATTCGCCACAGCAAAAAAGTTAGTCGCCACGTAGCGACTGCCGACCATAAATCTGCACCTATAGTAAATACCCCAGTTTAATAAGATCAATTTATGTGATTGTGTAAGAATATGAAATTTGATTCAAATTCGCGCATTAGTTCATGAGGTAGAGCTATTGCGAAAATCGTGAAAAATGCAGCCTAGCAGCGCCAACTCTTAAGCGATTGTCACCAGAAACTAATCAGTACCAATGTATATCAAAGTCTAACTGAATATAAAGTTTTATTGATTTCTGTGCATTAGTTCTTGAGAGACAGCGCCCACAATTTTTTTTACGTACATACAGACTCACAGACAGACATTTTTTAAAACCAGTCAAATCGTATTCAGGACCTTCTAAAACGTGTCAATCGGACAAAAAAGGAAAGTTCAAATTTTTCACGAATCCAATACATTCTTGTAAAGAAAGAAGAAAATAAAAAGGGAAGCAAAATGCATGGTTTTACGTTAATTTGAAAATGTTGAGGAATGAGTTTAACTTCTTACAATTTTATAGAAAATTTGACTCCATGCGAAAATAATATTGGTCTGCTAATTCGCATTTCCTGTACTATCAGTGTAACTTACATGCTATTCTTTCCACTTTTTCAAGTTTTATTTGTTAAACAAAAACCAACTTAGTTTAAAAGTATTAAAATAAAAGGAACTACATTTTATTAAATAATTTTTCTGCGTTTATGTGAAAAAAAAAAAATCACAAAAGGCTAGAAGACTGATGCAATTACAATTTCGTGTTCGAATTCCAAAGTCTTTAATTGGATATTTCTCTTCTTTCCTCTGTAGCTCTTCTAGTATGCCTGGCGGTTGAAGTGACGCACGCGATAGATTTGGAATGCCCGAATACTGCCAGCTGTCCCTGTGGAAGGGAAGGAGCCAACGTTACGTAAGTTTTTCAAAATAGAACCTTATTATACTATTAAAATTATTTGTCGTAATTATTCAAATTAATTATCTCTAATTGTTAGTAATTACCTCTAATTGTTGATTTAAAAGCCTTTAGAAGAATCTTTACTCGTACCTCTGATAGACGAATATTTTACACAGTTATGGACAGCAGTACATGTTGATGTGAGGTGACTGAGTTTCATCATTGTCAGTCATACATAATTCAGTAAATCACAGTGACTTATGAGTGACAGTATTTAGAGGCTCCCATGAAAAGTTGTTGTGACCATTTCTTCAAGACAAAATCTACTATATATTTCCGCTTCATGAGATATGTTTCCAAAGCTGAAAAACCAAAAATTTCAGGAGTTTTTAAAGTACTAATTAAAAAAAATAGAGATAAATCCAAAATTTTTGCATGATCTGATAGAAAAAAGAGTGTACTCATACATTTATACATTTCAGATATTTTTGAAATTTTGTTTATCAGTTAAAAAAATCACAAGATTTTATAAACCTTTGAATTTCGTAAAAATGTGAAAAACGGCAATTTTCGACCCCCTCTAATCAAAAAGGTTTATTAAGGTAGAATTTTTTGATAATCCGTTTTAGATTCTTTTATTCATAGGTTTCTACTTACAAAGCAGGGGGAAAACCAAAACTAAAGCAGCGACCAAAAGTAAAATCTATACTAATAAAAGAAACTTTGTTCTGTGTGTCTGTGTGTGTGTCTGCGATGATTAGCAAAATCTACGGCGCGTACGAGGCTGAAAACGCTTGTGAAGATAGTCAAAGTCCTTCCTAATGTATCTGAGACTCAGAATTTAATTTTTTAATGATTAGCTGCGATAGTTATTAAAAACTCGTCAAGCAGCCCAATTAAAAAATATTTATTTCTTCAAAACCAGAAACTGACTACAATTAGACCCTGATGCGAGGGTAGCGCACGACTGTCCAATCAATACGCTCACATTGAAATTTCATCGGGGCTAGCGGATTATAGAAGGAAAAAGCAGACATTTTAATCGGACAGCAAAGGAAATTTTTTCTCAATTTCTTCTTTAAGAAGTGGAGTAGGGGTCTGCATAGGCCGGAATTTTCAGTCCCGGTCGCCGGCCCGACCCATTTGTATTTTCACAGTTCATGTCTCGACCCGGTACGTACAGAAATCAGTGAAAACAGGCCCGATCTGGCCCGACTCAATTTCTACAAGAAATTAGATTTTTCTTAATATACAATTAAGATTCCTTTAAAGAATACTGTATGCATATTTATGGAATAATTTTACAGTATATTGTAAAATTACGATGTGTTCGCAACACAGAAAATACACAATAGCAACATTAATGATTACTTAGATTCTCAGACGTTTCAGCAGTCAAATAAGCATTCATTAAAAAATTAATGTAGTTTAGAATAAAAGAAGAAAAAAGGAGGGTGGAAAAACATCATAACTTTTGAAGCTGTATAATAAAAAGTAGATTTATAAAAATATTTCTCCGTCATTTATTAAGGCTTTTCTCAAATTCAAAGGAGCTACTTTCTGACACATTTCTTAATTCATTTCTTTTCGGAAACGCATAAGATTGACAGGTGTTCTTATTCAGAAACTATGTAATCGAATGGCGTTATCCACTTTTTGATAAAGGCAATATATCTTTGAAAAAATACTGCCAAAGTTAATGTCTTGATCGAATTTCCGGTTGCGACCACACGGGAAAGGAGAAAACCCTACAGTCACGTGATAAGAATCTCTTATACCTCGACAAGTAATTTATTTATCAAAAATGGGAAATGCTGTTGGATTTCAAATCCCTTCAATATTCAAGCTTGTCAGTTTTGTTCGTTTACAGTTAAAAATTAGTCTGGAAATGTGTCATTTTTGCGTTGTTGAGTACTTAATTTGAGAACCACCTTAAGGTATATTTCAAAGATTACGTTAACAGAAGTTCATTATCGCTGTTAATAATTTTACAAAACATATTGCCTGCCCTACACATCTTGAGAACAATTAAGCCCAGTTCCGGCCCGGGTCGACTGTGTAGAAAAAAATGCAAGCCTGATCTTGGCCCGGCACGAGTCTGCTGAAAAAAATTAATCGCGTCAGACACCATGTAACTGAACGATGTCGATCTCTACGTTGGACATGTTACATTTCTGTACTGATGTTGTCAAACTAGCATAGGCTCGTGACGCACATTTATACTTATTCTCGAGAAAGTCATATTCATTGAAAATAGCTGATATTTTATCGTCTACGTTTAAATTTTTATATCAGGTCTGGTACGCCCACTAATTTTTTTTCGGCCTTCCATGCCCGACTGTCCCGTTCAATTTTTTCCGGGCCGGTCCGCCTCGTTTATTTTATTTATCGGCCCGCCCCGTTGAATAAATTGTCGTAATTCTGTCGGTCCGGCTCTTTTGAAAATTCGCCTTCTTCGGTCCGGGCCGGGTACGGGCCTCGTGTCAGGCCCGGACTCGTCCAGACCTCTAAGGGGGAGGGTTTATCAGAATTTGTAGTTCGTCAAGTTGCCACATTTCAAAGTATATACTACGAATTTTTAAGGGGCATTATGTATTTTTTAATATTGCTTTTATCTTTTTGAAATTAACACACCTATGCGTAATTTTAACGATAATTCCAAATATCTAATTTTCTTTGAAATTCGACTGCAATTAACGAATCTACATTAATTAACAATTTTAATTTTTCGAGTTTCTTTTATCTGGCAGCTGTTTGATAAATCATTTGAGCAGCGCGTGCGCAATAGATATAAAAATCATACATATTTAAGATTTATTTAAGAATATTATCATGGTCCCGGGTATCGCCGGGTGGGTCAGCTAATAAACTAAATAAAAAATAAAATAAATTTTGTGGAATGACTCAAATGCAAAAGAGAATCTGTACGTGGTCACAAAGGTAGTGATAAGAATCACAATATTGGTGAGAAAATTGGTTTAGTTCTTTTTATTTCACATACAGAATGTTACAAATGAATAAAACTGATGTGACTTACTTCCAGGGTTTGTATACCAGATGCCAGTGTTCATGAAGAAGTGTGTGCTAGTCTGGCTAAATGCGAACATTGCAACGAAGGCCACTGTTCGAAGTGCCCTGGAGGATTTGAGGGTCCTTTCTGTTCTAAAGGTAAGTGAGCCTGAATCTTGGAATCACCAGCAAGTCTCGTAGTCTATGTAATAAAGAAGGCTTGTTCATTTTTCTGAAAACCGTAAAAAAGCGAAGTTGGGTCTAACACAAATCATCAAGATTCTCAGTGGCTCATCTCACCTTTGTTTACATTTATACCTTGAAACGATAGTGGATTGGCCAATGTTAGGCTTCAATTTTGGGTTGCAGCGCACTCTAGTGATTGGATTCACACATTATAATGCAAATGAGCACACCTTCTTTATTACTTATGCTACTGTAATGCCAGAAAATGGCTGTAAATAGTTTTATTTTGGACTTTACTCAACTATTTTGCCAAATTCTAAGAATTTTCGTTCGAATTCGACAGCGGGAATTCCTCTTTTCCAGAAACGATCAAAATTGTGGGAATTTATGGACTTACACGCCGAAAAATTTGTCCGTGAAGACTTGATGATGGAGTAAAAACTAGAACTTGCCACTTTACAGGTTTTTACAATAGTTCAAAATATTAGATCCAGGTTCAAAACGATTACCGAAGATATATTCTTACCCAGCTAGTCTCATAATTCAATCCACAGCTCAAATAACTCACTTTTTATTTGTATCTGTTTAAAATATCTTTTTATTGAGATCCCGGCCGAGCCCCCATATCTTGTAACATTTGGTTTGATAATGACTTAATGGTTGGCTTGACTTATAACAACAAATGAATACATCTCCTCTCTTTCTAATTTTGTACAATATTTATTACTTACTCGAACAAATAATAAGATACATTGATCATATTGGCAACTTGATAGCGAATTTTGACGTATTAACATGGATGAAAGTGTTGGGATTGCCGTATCCGACTAGTTTTTTTTTAAGTTTTGCATTGGCAGCCCTTTTTTGCAGAAAAATTAATATTAATTTAAATTCGCTGTTATATATGAATGTGTGTGTATGTGTATTTCATATTTTTTGTTTGTTTATTTTCAGAAGTAAATACATCTCGCCAGAAGCGCTATGCCTCCAATTCCACGCGTACATGGCGTAAAAGACCCCGAACTTCTTCCATTATGAGTGAGTATTAGCATAATTCGACTCTCAACTGTTTACATTGTTGTGTTGCACGTGCAATAGATACACGAAAAGACTTGTTCAGTTTAAAATATACTTCCCAAAAATATATTTACAATAGCGAATTGGCTGTTAAATAAAACGAATACAGAGCGCTTAAAAATATACAGGGTGATTAAAAAAAGATGGGAAAAATTTTAAGAGGTGATAGTACACACCCAAACAAACATTTTGTATCAAAGAATGCATGGTCGAAAACTAAACGTAAAAAAGTTAGAGGGCGCCAAAAGTTATGTTCTTATACGAGGCAAAAACACACAATGAACGATTAAGTTAAGTTACGAAAACAAATTTAATGGCATTTGATTACAATAAGTGCTCAAAACATTGACCGGCAGCTGTTATGCACGCAGTACAACGGCGAAGAACAGATTGGCGAATTTTCTGAAACACACCAGGCATATCGCGAACTTCCCCTACAGCAGCCGAAAGCTTGGCGACAAGTTCTTCTGCGGATTCAATGGGAGTCTCATACACAAGAGCCTTTAGCTGTCCCCACAAAAAAATCGAGACATGAAAGATCTGGCGAGCGCGGTGGTGCCTGGTGTGTTTCAGAAAATTTGCCAATCTGTTCTTCGCCGTTGTACTGCGTGCATAACAGCTGCCGGTCAATGTTTTGAGCACTTATTGTAATCAAATGCCATTAAATTTGTTTTCGTAACTTAATCGTTCATTGTGTGTTTTTGCCTCGTATAAGAACATAACTTTTGGCGCCCTCTAACTTTTTTACGTTTAGTTTTCGACCATGCATTCTTTGATACAAAATGTTTGTTTGGGTGTGTACTATCACTTCTTAAAATTTTTCCCATCTTTTTTTAATCACCCTGTATATATAGACAGAGGACTTGAATAAAATCGCCTACGCACATGCCTAGGATCGGGGCCTGAGCATTTGTGAAGGATATGTCTGCGTGCATAGGAATTTGGGAGTTTTAATTTAAAACATAAAAATTCTTCTGTATAGACAAGACATAAGAACCAAAAATGTTTACAAAATATTTAAAATAAAATAATTTATTCAGTCGTTCCTCTAATACCATTCTGAAATAAGAATCCAAAATTCTTAAAATAAATAAATTAATAAATAAATCAGACATTTAATAAACTAAACAAGTCGGAAATTGTACGTGAAACGCGGCAAACGAGGGTGCGTGCGTACTATAACTCGTTTTATTCAGATCTTCGTTCCATAGCTGTTACACTCTTATGCAAAAAAGCATGAATACAAAATTCATTACGATTCTATGGAGTTACTTCAGGCAATATTTAAATAGTAGGACTCTATCTTAAATAGTACGTCATTCCCCTGGCAATCTAGAATCATGACCTATCACAGCATTGAATTCATGACGTAGCGTAGGATTGAATAGCCAGAGGAAAACTTTTATCAATATCTTTTTAGGTGCGTTCGTAATTATATAAATACGTAACATCTAGAGTTGTCGTTCGGTTCGTTTGTCTGTCTGTCCATCCGCATATAAGAGAGCAAAAACTACCCAACCGAATGGTCTGAATTTTTAACTATATAATTGTTGCCAAATTGTGTCGAGTCATTTCCAATTTTATGAAAATCGGATGTATAGTTTAATGACAGGCACAGTCAAAAGTTTTCCGTTGTAGGACGGTCCATGGGAAAAAAATATTATAAGTGCATTTTACTGATGTTACAGCCTTCCGAACAAAATGAAATGGATAGGCACTTAGGAAGTGCGCTAAAATATACATTGAGTACACTATGCGGTGCAAAAAATATTTATAAAACTAGTTATAGTACGAACGCATCTCATTTGCCACGTTTTAAGAGCATTTTCCAACTTGTTAAGTTTTGATTCGATTTTCATAAAATTTGAAAGAATACAATTCTTTAACGATTCTATAGATTAAATTTCAAACCATTGAGTTGTTTTGACGCTGTTCGTAGCAATCGATAAACAGCTTCTCATTTTGAGCCGATACAGCTCAAATCAATGAATCATGTTGAAAATTTCCGTAGGAAGAAACGAGATTTTTGGAATACAGATAGTTTCGGTCCGGCCGAATTTTCGGCAACATTTTTGCCGAAAACAAATATTCGGCGAAACTCGGATTTTAGGCCGAAAACGAAACCGAATTTTCGGTCGATCTGTAACTTTAAGTCTATTTCGTTTTAAAATTTGGACTTTGATTAAAGTACCAGTAAAAACTTTGAATTTGCACTCGTGTTTGTGCCTAAATCACGTTTAATAGGTAAGGGGTTGAGGAGATAAAATTTCTGGTTTTCAAGCTTACTTAAAAAGTAATACAGTGAAACCCCGATTTAACGTAACCCGTATAACGATTTCACGCATATAACATCATTGTTCATTAGTCCGAATTAATTTCCTATACTTGTAATGTTAAAAAATCCCAGATTTAACGTTATCATTTTAAAATATTTCCCGCATTTAACGTTTTTTAGCGGGAAAAACCGAATGAGATTTTCCTATAATAGACAGAAATTGTAATGGAGAAAAATAAAACTTTCTTATTATGCGTAAAATTCGGAATCTCCCCTCTCTTTGTCCTTTCTTACCCACTGAGGGTACAATATCCTCGAAATTTCTCCTCTCTTTCATCCGCACCAATACTCATTTAATCTACTTGGATTATGCTTTCTGTAGTAGAATGCAGCTAAGAGCATTCGTTAGAGAATTTTCGTTAGCTTTAGCTTTAGACGATAACACATGGCTAAAAAGGAAAGTCATTTACTTTGCTGTAGAAAACGGAAATCATCAGGAAATCAAAAGATTACGTTAGATCAGTAAAGCTGATTTTGCTATTTTAATCAGAATGGGCCCTATTCTAGTGACGTCATAGTCACGTGCGTTTGGGGAAATATACCTGACATCGTAACCATTAATTATGCAACGACTCGTTTCGCAATTCATGGCTGCATGCCGTAGAACAGTAACAGAGCATATTCTTGTGACGTGGAATCACGTGTTTTGGGGAAACATTCCTGAAATCACAGCCTCTAACCCAAAGAAAGAATAGGGTCCATTCAACATTCCACTTTGCAAACAACTTTAAGTAGATTTAATGCATCAAATTTGTAAAAGATGGGAAAACTGACTTTAAAAAAACATAAGTAAAGAAATAAAAGGCATGTCATCTAAATCAGACCTTATTTTATGCTCCGTGTTTTATTCTCCTTTCTCCAATTTAACGTTTTCCCGCATATAGCGTCATTTCTTTATAGTCCCTTGGATAACGTTAAATCGGGGTTTGACTGTAATAGATACTCCCTGTATCTAGCGCATTAAAATGTGCTTTAATCCGGCCCTGTATACACACTATGTATGGTTAATTTTGCTCTCACCTGACATGGCCATTATCATTCTACTCTTCATTACCTTTTCAGACCTTAGAAGAAAAACACAGGCAGTGGTAGATTTGATTGAGTCCTTCGGCGCACAAGACGGAAATACGGCCCTGATGATGCATTTCCCTGATGACTTAGATTTTAGTATGCTCTGTGGTAAGTATGAAAGTTTACTAATTTACAAGACTGCAGAAAATAATTCAGTTTCATCAGGGACCGATTTACAAATTTGGGGGCCCCGGGCACAGATGCTTACGGGGGCCCCCTTTGCACCGATGTTTACAGGGGAATTGCATAAAAAAGCATTAAAAAGGGTACCTACTAAGATAACCATTATTGATTTAATAATTACTTTAAAATAACCATTATTGATTTAATAATTACTTTAAAATATCCATTAAAAATTAAATATGATAATCATTAATTTACTTTTAAATAATTATTTCAAAATTATGAAATTTAAACGAGTAGTCCTTTTATAATAAATATAGTGGTGTTGATTATCTTTTCCTATACAAGTCTATATCTGAAATGATAAAGTATGTAACAACTAATAATAAATTTTCCGAAGTACCAAGCTACAATTATTTAAAATAATAGGGGGCTCTGCCACCTACGAGCTACGCTCACAAACTACAAATAATCTGACGAGAACAGCAACAGGATTAAATAAGAATTAAAAATACAATCAATTTTTAAAGTGATAAAGATAAAAGAAAGCATTCACTATAATAAATTAATTAAATATGGATGTTTCAGAAAAAATATACAATGTTATAAAAATAGTATACGAACACAATAGAATGTAGAATGAATTGTAAAATTCCATTAGATATTAAAACTAAATCAGATTTTGGACAATAATTGAAAAACCTTCAGCAGAATTTGGGGGCCTCTGAAAATCAGGGGCCCTGGACCCGTGCCCCAAATGCCCTGCAGTAAATCAGGCACTGAGTTTCATTAATGTCTATGATCAGGAAACTTTTTTGAAAGGCTAGCCATCTGGATACCTTTTTGGCAATTTTTGTGATAGGCGCACAGTATTTGACGCAAAAACCTGGCCAAAACGGCAAAAGTTAAAATTTGCTCAACAATAAATGAATTTTTTTATAGCTCTCTAAGTGGTGCATCGTTCTATGTCCATTTCAGGAACATGAGTCATATCCAGCGGCTCCTAGCCTCAGTTGAAGAGGAGGTTTCTTTGCTAGATGACGTGTTTTATTGTTACGTTTCAACGTTGTTATTATGTTTAAACGTATATTTTTTGTGGCTTCATGAATTGTTGAACTCAATAGCCTTTATTTTTAATATAATAACAAAAATAAAAAATGTGTTCTTTTTAAGCTTTTTTAGCTCAAATTTAAGATATTGATTTAAATATATAGCTTTTTAAAGATGTTTCGGCGTTTACCGGGCCCCTTTTGAAGTATGGTTTATTGATTTAAATGAAAATTTAAAAAAATGTTCTGCATAGAGTTGCCATTTTCAATTTTTAATTTATTTTAAATTGTTTTGTTAATAAACCTCAAAAACCAGCATCTCTATACTACAAGTCAACTTTAGAGACTCAATTTTGCTAAATACTAAATGCATATAATATATAAATATTTACATTCGTTGATATAAATAGTTAAAAGTTTACATATAGTATAATTAACCACATTTAATTAAACATGACTTGTAAGTAAAACAACTCTAACAAATATTTCTCTCCTTTAATAAACAGCAAAAAGTCAAATAAACTTTGTATTTTATATTTATTTTTTAAGTAAATACATACTTTTGTGTTTATATAATATTAGTTAAGTGTATTTATTATAATAGTAAGTCAACAGCAATGATTTTATCTGTAACATACATGAAAAATAATTCTGGCCAAAATTTTGCTTCAAATTCTTCTCTGTGAGGCGGTGAAAAAGTGCCTTCATCATCGAGTCAGGCGTGTGAAGATTGTCGGTAGCAGTTTTGATGCAGTCGTTCATTTCAGCTTTGAAAAAATGTAGTCGGAACGCACCTCGTTCAGATATTTCAATAACAGTTTGTTTTAATTAAAATTTTATAAGATCTGGTTAAATAAATATAAACGAAAATGTTATTATTTTTTTAATTTTTGCTTAAATGTTACATAAATGTATATAAATTGTATAAATGTATATTTGAAAACAATCTTAAGGGGGCACAGGACCTTTGAGTTTGTCGAAACAATCAGAAACATTGCCTTCTTCAAAGTACCAAAACACAAACAATATGCAATTAAGATTTTTTTCCCCCTTTCTGCCTAAAATATATATCCTTAACTACATTATACAGAAAAATAAATGTTGTATGTACAAAATTAATATTTAAATTTTAAATTTAAAAATTCATCTTACTAATGTGTGATTAAATGCTACGCTCATGATAAAACTCTAAATTATTCATAGAGAAAACAATTTTTTAACAAAATTGAATCATAACATACCTACTTCTAACTTAAAACCAATATATAAGCAAAAAGTTTTGTTTAAAATTTAATTTTAGCACAAAATAAAAAAAAGTTCAAAATTTTTTACAAGTTTTTAAAATGCAAAAAAATAAATAACCAAAATATGTGCATTTTTTTGGTTTTATCCTGTAGACCAGTGGTTCCCAACGTGGGGCGTACTCCCCACTGGGGGGCAGTATGACTTTTCAAGGGAGCAATTTCAGATTTCTTATTAACAAATTTTCTGTCCTTTTTTTCTAATGAAATTAGTGTCTTAGTCAAAAATAGAAATAATAGATGAAAAAATTTAAAAATAACTGAATAAAAATTAATTTTCGAGACGATCTCATTTAAAAGTTTGAAAATATACTGACACCAGAATAATTATGTGAATTTTCTTGAATAATTTGACACATTTTATATATTAAAAAATTATTTAATTTTTTCTGGTTTTAAAATTATTTTAGTAAATTACATCTTTTTTTTTTTTTTTACTATTTATTAAAAAAAAAAAAATTGTAATTCATAGTGTAATATGCCCCATGAGATGGCTACTGTGGAGCACAAGGTTTTCGAGACGAGTTTGGCTATCGCGTAGATGTTTGCCGTGCAGCAAACGGGGGAAACATTGAACATTTATAATGTCTTAAAAAAAACTTTGAAACTTCCTCTTTTCATTGGTATAAAGATTGTTAATTTTGGATTTGTGCTTTAATAAATACAATTTTTTGAAAAAAGGTCCATCATTTAGAATAACCCTGCATTATGAACCCAATGAAACTAATTATAAACAATATTCATAACTGTAATAATAACCGCGCTATAAAAATTCTACAAACACATTTTTTGTAGATTTAGATTGATTTATCTCTGCACTACACTGCCTTTTTAAAATGACAGTTTTATATTTGAAGGAAAAAAATATTAAAATGATTAAAAAAAGAAAAGAAAATGCGGTATTTATCTATACCTATAACAGGCTTGGTCCTGACTAATTGATTCATCGGCGCACAGACGGAACTATTGAAGCTAGAAACTTGAACTCCAGGATTCGTAACATATAATGAGAATCGACTACGAAGTGATTAAACCCTAACGGCCTCTAGCCTGATTCGCCACTAGGTTGTAATTGTATTCAGTGAATAATCTCAGGGTTGCCACGAACGACTTTTTTTATATTCTGTTAGCATCACTCTATTTTAAAAATAAATTCTGTAGTCCATTTCTCTTGCACATATTGTTAAAGTACAAGTGAAGGTGGTGCTTTAAAAAAGTAGTGACAACCTAAGAAAATTTGTGTAAGAGATGCTGGTCCCGAACGGGTTCATCTTGTCACCCCACACGTGCCATACGAATAGGGTTTCCAAATTTATTTCAAGAAAAAAAGGCGGATTTTCATTCACACTAGTAAGTTTTGGTTTATAGCGATATCGCCATTTTTTACACTCTACTAACGATGTTGAATGTTCTAGTTAATGTTTTTGGTTAGTAATTGTGTTTAAAAAGAGGTTATTAATTAATGGATTTAATAATTTTTTTTAAATGTATTTGTTTTACAATATTCTGTCACTATTGTTCAACTTACTGTGCAGTCATATATCCTATTATGAATGAAAAATTGATTTAATTGTAGGAACAAAAATAAATCAAAACAACTTAAAATTCAGCGACGATCATTAAGATTTTAGTAATCGATACCTCACACAAATAAATGATTGTATTTAGGGATATAAAAAACTAAAACTGTGGCTGAAAGTTCCATGAAGGATCAGGACCTACAGTGCCCAACTCTGTTTACTTGACCCTGGGCCTCGAGGTGCTATGCAGCATGTGCCCCGGCTAGATGGTCAGCCCAACGCGAGACCCTTGGTGTTTAGTTCCCAAGCAAGCTTGGTACTCATTTTATCGACCTCGAAGGGATGAAAGGTTGAGTGAACCTTGCCCAGCCGGGAGCAGAACTCGCGACCTGTAGCGTGCAGACAGGCGTGCTGGCTACTGGGCTTCATTTAGGGATATAGGGAAGGATAAACTTAACTTTTAATACTGTTTTGTTTTGGTAGTAATAAAATAAAATAATATTAAAACTTAAGATTGAGATATGCTAGATTAAAAATTTTATACATAGCGTGTAATAATGTCAAATTCAGGAGAAAGAGAGAATCTCTCTATTAAAAAAAAAAGTAACTACCGCTGTCACCGCCGCCGCCGGTTTTGAATTTTTTGTGACCGGAGGTCTTTCTTCGTTAATATTAAGAAAAATAATGCATACAAAAATATGAAAATCGTCAGTATTATACAGAAATGTTTGATAAACACGCTGATGTAGACAGTTTTCAAATCGAAGAATTATTTTAAGAGATATTTAATGCTAAAGTTGGACAAAATCGTTCCACTAAAAAAGTTTTATAGGAGCAAAAACTATTCATGGTGATTTAATCATTTTTAGATCATTTTATACGTTTGAAGTTCCCGGTGTGCAGATTGTATTTCTTTTTTTAATTTGGCTAATTTTTTGAGGTTTTATTTCTATTTTAAATTCAAAATTTCAGCATTTCTAGAGATATTTTTACAGATTTTAGAAAGTGATATTAATTTAAACTGTTGCCAACTGTATAAACAGCGGAAACAATAATGTTTGCTTCAAATATATATATATTTATTTATACGTGTAATAAATTAAAAATATATTTACACGTGACTATTATAAACAGAAAAAAACATTTGAAATTAGAATTAAATAATTATGTACAAAAAGCAGGAACTTATTAAAAATTACGTCATAAAAACTATAATTACACGTGAATTTTAAGAGAGAAAGGAATTTGTAAAATAATAAATTTATTAACATGCGTTAGAAGTCTTAAATAGGAGAAATTACGTCATATTTACGTCACATTACAGTTATTACATAAAATGAACACAAAATAATATTTCAAAACGGTTTAAATCTAGAAATTGCGCTAGACATTTATTTGATATTTTCAGGGGGTACTTTACAACTATTTTTGTTAGGAAATCGCAAATAATATTTCATTTCTAACACAAGTATTTTCACGTGAATATTAAAAAGAGAAAGAGTAGTTTGGTCAAAATTACGTCAGATTAAAAACGATTAATTTAAAATGTCTTATTTAAAAGAGCTTTCTTTTCGCTTTGTTAAAAAATACCTGGAGACAAAGATTCTGTTTACTTAATTCCTTTTATATTAGCTTATTTTGAAATGTTTATCTTAT
This sequence comes from Maratus speciosus, assembly GCA_963932465.1. Classification (NCBI taxonomy): domain Eukaryota; kingdom Metazoa; phylum Arthropoda; class Arachnida; order Araneae; family Salticidae; genus Maratus; species Maratus speciosus. The sequence continues at coordinate 87,138,789 of OZ010794.1, forward strand.
TTTACTTAATCAAAGACAAAAACAGCGATTGACATATGTATTTTTTGTACTACTTAGTTATACCGTCGACCAAAAATCTATCATTCGCCAAACTATAAGATTAAATGCCAATAATGGTTGATCGTAAATGTCACATTAACTTGACTTTAAGCAAGTTACACGTGTCTACGTCATCAAGTTATTTTTATTTCAACGTTTTATTTGTATTTTTATTAATGTTGCACTAACTTATTTGTTCTTTCGTTATTTAAAATAAAAATGATGTCAATTTGTATAATTTGGCGAGTGCTTTGGCGATTTATATAATTTGGCGAAATTGGTCGACGGGTTAATCAAGTAGTACCGCAGTAGGCCTTAAAATTCCCCAGTCAAAGAGAAATGAATAGAAATCCGTTTATAGGGAGATCGCCATTGTTTTTTAAATTATAATTCAATCTTCCGAAATCTTTTTAAAGCCGATCAAATTAGCGTACTTTTAGAGTCTGCGGCGTCTGAACGGGGATTGACGAGCGTAGCTCGTAGGGGGCAGAGCCCCCTAGTAAAATAAAAGTAAGTAATCTTAGTTCATTTCACACTTAAGGTGCAAAACATTTTTTAAATAGCCAGTGCTGACTTGGTGACCATTATTGGCACATTTAAGCTACATAAAAAATTGACAATAAAACAAATTCTGTATCTAAAGTTCTGTATCTACATTTTTTATCAAAAAGTTGGCGCCACATTAATTTTGGGTATTCATTTAAAATAATTGCATGTTTATTTTACATGAAATTTTACACTGTGAATATAAAACACATAATTTAGTATCAAAAAACATAACCCACAGGTAATGTATTACAGAAAAGAGATTTCAAAAATGTCCCAATAAATCTATAGTACTAACGATGGATGGTGTAGCAAGCCACTAGATCCAGATCCAAGGATCAGCGCATGTGCTCTTGATATGACAAAACTGAAGATTTTTGTAATCTTATCAGAAAGAAGTCGTTTTTACATTGGATGCGATTTCGTATAACTTTTTAAGCAAAAAGACGAATTTTTTTAAACAAATTGAAAATGAATAAAATTCTTGAAATTATTAAAAGCCAGATACGGTTAAAAGCGGAAGAAATTGTCGTAAGGGACAATTTTAAACGTACAATGTACGATATGCCTAAAAATCTCTTACAAACGTACAACTTACAAGGAAAATGTACAATCTGGCAGCCCTATGTAAGACCGATACGACAAAGTACTGATGTCACGTGGGAGGTGACATAAGACCAATAACAGTTAAAGTGTCGAAAGTTTTAGGTCATTTTGTTGGATGTAGGAGCGTGATGCATTCGTATTTTTAAAATATCTCACCAGGATAAATTAATTTTTTTAATTTTTTTTTCTCTTCTATAAGAATACATCCTTTTTTCATATATATGCTTAATTGTACTCGAAATGTTAAAATCTTACTCACTGTGCGTCAGCTTTTAACACATAAAGTTATAAATTAAGGAAATATTTTAGAAATATTTTGATAACTAAAGATCAAATCGATACTAAAAGCTTTTGGATACCACTTAATTTTAACTGTCATCTTTGGTTTGTTAAATGGCATATCTTTTCAATTGTAGAAAGCCAAATATTTCAGCAAAAAAAAGTGGTGCAGGGTCCTTATTTTTAATTTATTGTGTCAAAAAAAAAAAAAAAAAAAAAAAAAAAAACTCTTAAGGGTTTAAGAGGAGTACACTGAACAAAGAAGTCAGAAATGATAATTTACTGAGGAGATATTTTTAAAAATCAAACGCATCCCATATTAAACCCATAGGTTTAATAGGAGCGACACCGAGTTCTTTTTTGATGATAGGATCATTATTATAATTTAAAAAATAATTATTGACTGATTTTGTATCGCAGGTTCTTGCATAACTTTGGACAGCCCGAAACATGGAAGCATCACATGTCTTTCGAATTATGATCAGCAGTAAGTAAGTCAAATTATTCAGAATTCATTCGCGACTGCTGACTTGAATTTATTACGTCTTTTGGTTGTCTGTCATGACACGTTACTATTTGCCTTTTATATATTACATCTTTGGGTACATTGGGTCTTCCAACCCAATTTTGGTATAAGCCAGGGCTTAATTTGCGCCGGAGCTCAGCTCCGGTACCTCTCTGATTTTAGTAAATATTTAAATATTGGTAAATTTCACTGGAGCTCATAAATACAGGGCTCCGGAGCCCAGTGCAATAGCGATTATGAAAAACAGAAGGGTAAATTACCCTTTCCTTTCACTCTCATCTCCATGTTTCTGAATTCTTTTCTATCAAAACACTTATATGTGAATTAGTGTGTCTGTCGCACACGTAGCAGATGGAGCTGAAACGGCGTGTAAGATTTTCTGAAAAATTTTCTTATCTATGTTTTTGCTAGTTGTTCATTCATTATATATTTTTTATATGCATAGCTGCGAGCAATTCCTTTTTTGTGTTCGGGCTATTTACGAATCATAATCCTTACCTAATTTAATTTCATAATTCTGCGATTAATTAACATTAAAATTAGGCGAAGATTTCTTTTTGGAAGGAGTGGTAAACTAAAAAATAGAATAGTTGACAGTTAAGTATATGCAGGTAGATATATTAATTCTTTTATTTTGCTAAAAAATATATATATACTTTAAAATTTTGAAATAATGTATGAATTATAAATAATCTGATTGGAGTGACGGCGGTGGATGTGGGGGGGGGGGCACTACGGTTTTAGTACTGCAGAATATTACGGCAGAATATTACTTTGTTTCTTAGAAATTAAGCCCTGGTATAAGCAAACTTGAAGTTCAGCAGGGCCGTAGTTAGAGGAGTTCCAGGAGAGGCTCAGCACCCACCCTAAAAATTTTCGATCCTTCCCCCCCCCCCCCCCGGGAATGATTCTGAGGTCCCTAGAAGAAACTCTGTTTCAAAAATCCAAAGGAAACTCTGTTCAAAAATCGAACTTAGTTTTGGGGCACTTTTACTGTTTTGCAGAAATACTAAATTCTAGTATCATTTGTATATAAACTACAAATAAGTGTTTCAACACACTCGCATTCTATCTGCACATATGAAGCTGTTCAGTTGTCTGCTACTGATAGTATCACCTATAACTGGACCCAGAATTGGCGACCTTTGGCTGAAAATACCCATCTCTCGGATTCAGTAACAATTCCTGTATTAATTTTGTCCGTTTTTCTAACAAAGAAATATTTTTTATAAAGAGTTTCATTTACCATTAGGCATTCATTTCCATCATGCATTTCAAATCCTAAATGTAGTAAGCAAATGAACTATATTTAAATTATGTAATATCATTATATGATTAAATTATGTTTCAAAATCTTGTTAACATCAGTTTGAAATTGAGATAGGCTGCTTAGATTGATTAAATCTAGTATTAAATGTCATGCGTAACAAATGTTTGCTTTAAATGGAACGATGATTTAAAAAAGAAGTTTTAAAAAATGATCTAAAAATGTTAAGATGGTCGCTAAAGAACGGTTTCTAAAAATTTCGAAACTTCAAATGAAAGAGGAAATGCCTTCAAAATGTATTCTAATTATAATTTATCTGGAATTAGTTTTAGTTCTTCTCATTCATTTAAGTCTTATGTTCGCCTAAAGCAGTGTAGAAGTGAAGTTTGTTCAAGTGAAGTTTGTCTTATGTCGCCTAAGGGGACCGGGAAAGCAAAATTCAACCAAAAAATCGATTTTTATTTTTTTATATCATTAAATAGTTTGAACTTTTATCTTTCCAACGAAGCGTCACACATGTTTACATATAAAAAAACAAGTCTTGAAATTATTCATTCTTTTCTAAGAGTACTTCACAGCTTAATGGTCATTCAAATCTTTAATTGACTTTTTCTCAAAACTTGTATTTTTCATGTTTATGGACCTTTTTTTTCAATGTCTATTGAACTTAAGAACTCATTTTTTTAAATACTTATATTGTGTTACATTGTATACTTTAACACAGGGATTTAATGATTTGATGAGAAATATTTATTTTAGGCAGTGAAATCTTACCAAAAATGCTAATTTAAAAATGACTTTCAATAAATAAATAATAATTAATTTTGAGTTTCACTTAGAAAGGAAATGGTCTGTTAAAATACGCAAAACATGTTCTTCAAACTACTCTAAAAAATCTAGACCTCTGTCTTTCACCATTTCTGAGAAAAAGGTACATAAAGTTAGTGAATTTAACATGGAGGAGGTAGGGCTTTCCCGGTCCCCTTAATGAGTCATTTTTGAATTATCCGTAGCAGTATATTTTCCTCTAATAAAAATACACTCAAATACGCTTCAACAATTGTATGAGCAAATACGAGGGTTTGGCTGGTATTACAGCTATGTATTTAAAAAAATGACACTAATTACATATATTATATAAATTACTTCTGATTGTCTATAAAACAGGGGCGCCATTTGAGGGGTGGCTGGGGGGGCAATAGCCCCCCCCCCAAAGGAATTTGATATTTCAGAAAATTTATCAACCATCAAATGCAGGGATGCACCGATTAGTGATTTTGGCCGAATGCCGAATATTTGGCCTGCAGGTAAACCGAATATCGAATATTCGGCCAGCCGAATAGTAACTGTTAGGCCGAATACCGAATATTAGGCCAGCCAAATAGTATCTATTCGGCTGGCCAAATAATGTTATATCTCAGTGTTTAACGTTAAAAAGTTAAATTTAAAAAAATTTATATAATATTTAGCACAGATACTTCCATTTTGACATACAAGACAATTTTTATAAGTAAATTTTGTACTAAAAAAAGTATGTTATGAGTTATTATTTAAGAAGAGGATGGTTTAAAAAATTTTTAGATAACAAAATTTAAATTCCATGCCTTCTTCAATTAATTCAATTCTTATATTGAACAAGAAGCAACATATATTTTTCCACTTCTTTCAAAAATTAAAGGTGTACAAGCCGTAGCAGAATTTTCATTTATAACTGTATAAAAATGAAGATATTTTAGCGAAATTTGCATCACATTAATTTGCTTGTATAGAATGCGATGATATCCTTGGATGAGACTGGATTTTGGTCAGTGGTACAGTATAAGTATTGTTAGATGCATTCTTAATAAAATAATGTCTAGCTCAGTGCTGTTTAAATATGAATGGTTGCTATTTCCAGCACTTCTCGTCATGTTATCATATTTCACAGAAATTAAAGTAACTCTGTTGACAATATAGTTACAATACCTTCATTATTGTTAAAGTAACAAAAGCAATTTAAAGTTTGACTTGGGGATACACTGTATTTTTGACTGAATAAGTGAATTGCGATCCTGATTTACTGGACAAAAAAATGCCTGTTTTGATGGCTATTATTACCCCTGAAATTTTCTTCCATTTTGTTTAGAAACACCCTGTTTGTGAAAAAGCAAGGAACAGATTATTTACCAGACAATGCTCAGTAACTTGCATTTCTACATTTAATAATTCCCATGAACAAATGACATGTCATTAATGGTTAATTTTTTTAAATGACATTTTTAAAACAACAAATAAATAATATAAAATCATTCTCCTTTATTTAAAGATTCTAATTATTTTAAATATCTTTATTAATTGACAGTTAAAAGTAGAAGTTGTGTAACGTTTTAAAAAATATTTTTAAGAGGTTTTTTAAGTATTTGGTTCAGGCGAATAGTTTGATATTCGGCCAAACCGAATATTCGGTAGGAAAATATTTGGCAAACCGAATAGTTTGACCGAATTAGTATGGCCGAATACCGAATAGATACCGAATATTCGGTGCATCCCTAACAAATGTCAGACTCAAACAAACATTAGAATATTGCCCAAACTCTAAAATAACTTATCAGATTTGATTGCAAAAAACATATGCATTAAATAAATGCTTATGCATAAAAATTAATAATTATCAAAAAATTTCATAAAGCCTTACCATTCGAACTACTTCAAGGTGAGACATATATCTTTAATGAGTACTTTGGTTAATTTTAAAAATACATGTGAGAATTTTTTTTATCAGTTGCTTCTCAGCTGTGTGCAAATTGATCATGGGAAAACTTGTCAAAATCATTGACAGAATGATTTTCTTCAGAATGATTTTCTTCTAGCCAATTCTCGAATAAGCGCAAAGAAAATAATAACATTTAAATCCCATTGATGACGGTCTTGTGATGTCTGAAAACATTCTGGGTTTTTCTAATGTATTTTAAATAATTTTAAATTATATGCATGCACATGAAAGTAATTCTTGTGCATTTATTTGTTCTTTTTATATGAATATTAATTATAAATTTTACCTTTTCTGTAGAAAAATGAAGATATATACATAGTATTCATTAATGTTCAAATATGTAGTTTTTTTTATCTGAATAATATATAGAAAAACTTCTTTTTCTTTGATTTTTCTTTGAAAAATCGGATTAACATGAAACCATCTCATAATAGTGAAAACACAATCCGAAACAATTAACGCTTTACTTTACCTTTACTTGCAGAAAATCACTAACGAAAATTTCCTTATACTTATAGATCAGAAAATTTGCAAATTTCGTGACCTATTCATGACGTTCGTTGGCTGATTATCTCCTGACTGATTGAATTTCATGATTTTTTTTCGCGATCATCTAACGAAATTTGCGATTTTTTCCGCGATAGATTCACGGAATTCATGTTTTTTTCTCTGCAAGCTTTATAGGAAATGGATTTTTTTTTCGCGCGAACACTTGCCGAAATTCACAATATTTTTCCGCGACCAACTGACGAAATTCGATATTTGTTTTCAGGATTTTTTGACAAAACTCACGATTCCTTATCACTATCATTTATTGAAATTCGTGATTTTGTTTCTGCCACCGACTAATAATGTTTGTGATTTTTTTGCGCGAGAGTTAGACAAAATTTTGGATCTTTTTACGCGATCATTCGACGGATTTCTCCTCGATTTTATTGCGCGATTGTTCGACTAAATTTTCGTAATTTTTTTTACGCAATCTTTTGACGAAATTCGCGATTTTTTGCACAACCCTTTTACGAAATTCGCGATTTTCCTCGCAATCCTTTTACGAAATTCAAGATTTCTGTTTGTGCAATCGTTTGACGAAATCTGTATTTCTTTTCGCGATCTCTGATGAAATTAGCGATACTTTCCACGGTCGTTTGAAGAAATTAGCGATTTTTTAAGCGACCATTTTGGAGGCTTTTTTTTTTCAAAATTTCCAAGATTCGCGATTTTTTTCTGCGACCCATTGACGAATTAATTTTGTGGATTTTGAAAGAAAGAAAAATCGCGGACTTTCACGAAAATTAAAAAAAAATTGTGGAATAATCACATGCTTGTGAAAGAAGTTTTGGAGACAAAATCACGTAGAACATTTTTTATTGTGCGGGATTTTCTTTCTGCGTGATTTGTGCAGTTCTGCACGTTGTGCAATTTTCCACGTTCCCTGTTCCTCAAAAAAAAAAAATTTCCTTCTTCTTCGTCAGGAGACTCGTGAAATGGCACCCCTGTAAGTAAAATTTCGAAAGGGACTAGAAAAAAGCTCAATTTAAACAAGTCTCCGTCTTAGCAAGCATAATTGTATGATGTTTTTTCAACGAAATTTGATTTTTTCCCCTTCTAGAAAGAAATCTGTTATAGACAGGTTTCGTATTCACAAGTTTTACTCTAATACATCTCTTTTTAGAGCTATCCTATAGAGCGGATCGTTTAACAGTCAGTGAGGATACTTGTAAAAATGAAACCTGTCTAAAAAGAAAAAAATCATGTCCAATATATTAAAATTTTACCTTCTTAAGACGGAAACCTGTTTAAAACGAAATATTTCATTGGTTCTGAGTTTTCGTATTCGAAGTTTTTACTGTTATTGTAAGCATAAGTCAGTAAACGTTTCTCAACGGGGGGGGGGGGGTTACCCCCTGTATACCTTAGCTATATAGAATCCTTCAAAAAATGTTTGCCCCCCCCCCAAGAAAATTCTGAAATGGCGCCCCTGCTATAAAAATAGATAAATGGCTTCTTTATATTAAATAAATTGTACATTAACATATGTAGGACAATTACGCTTTAAAAATATAATAAATAAGATGTATACGTTAAAACACATAAACTTGCTCGATGGTACACATTTTTCATTCATATAACTGATCAAGACTCGGCAGGAAGCTTTCGTCTTTAGACTTTTAAACATTTCAACATCCTATTTATCCTGAAGATGACTACGAAAGCATTTCGAAAGGCCGATATTATGCTTTACAGTTAATTTTATTTATACAAGTTTATATAAAAGTTCTTGTTTATGTGTACCATTGATTAAGTTTATGTGTTTTAACGTAAAAATTGTACAGTTATTTAAATTGTTTGTGTGCATAAAATCTTGAAAAGGATGCCTGAAACTTCCTCTGCCCCTATAACAAATAATTTGCTTGTTACAATAATGTAACATTTTCGGTAATATAAAGATATTTTTTAGCAATGCCTTATGTTTTGGAATTTCTAATTTTTGATGAATATCGTGTTCTGACAGGACATGCACAGGAAAATGTTTACCTGGCTACCGCTTCAAGAACACTTCCGATGAGGAGATGGTCCTGGCATGTGACGGAAGTCAATGGACACCAATGACGTCATTTCCGGCTTGTAAGTGTAAGTACATTTTAACTGATTAGCACACTATTAAGGGGACCGGGAAAGCCCTATCTCCGCCATGTTAAATTCACCAACTTTATGTACCTTTTTCTCAGAAATGGTGAAAGTTAGAGGTCTAGATTTTTTACAGTAGTTTGAATAACATACTTTACGTATTTTAACAGACCATTTTCTTTCTAAATGAAACTCAAAATTAATTATTAATTATTTATTGAAAGGCATTTTTAAATTAGCATTTTTGGTAAGACTTCACTGCCTAAAATAAATAATTCTCAACAAATCATTAAATCCCTGTGTTAAAGTATACAATATACCATAATATAAGTATTAAATAAAAATCTGAGTTCTTAAGTTTAATAGATATTTAAAAAAAGGAACATAAACCTGCAAAATTCAAGTTTTGAGAAAAAGCCAATTAAAGATTTAAATGGCCATTAAGCTGTGAAGTACTTTTAGAAAGAATGAATAATTTCAGCACTTATTTATATATATATAAACATGTGCGACACATCGTTAGAAAGATGATAAAAGTTTAAACTATTTAACGATATAAAAAAGTCAAAAATCGATTTTTTGGTTGAATTTTGCTTTACCGACACCCCCCCCCCCCCCATAAAAAAAAAAGCAATTTAACAAATTACAACGACCATTTAGAAAATGATTTTTTCAAAGACTAAAATTTAAGACATAAAAAATAGCACGGAGTTGATCATACATTACGTACGCCATGAATTAAACATTAATAGCGTTATTACACGTAAAAATTGCAATCGACAGAAATCGCCTGCGACTCGTATGTATTATCCACCTGAAACTTGCGTATTATCCAAGCATTTCATTGGCTGTTCGGGAAAAGGCTTTTCCAGCGTCCAAGATATCTGACGGCCAATTTTAAATGAAATTTATTTCTTAAACTTCTAAACATCGCACAATATTACTTTTTATATCGTCGTATAGAGAAAAAAATGTACTTTTAAATGCAATTTGTTTGAAAGCTGTATCTCAATTTGTTTCTGAGTTATTAATTTTTCTTTTGTAGTTTTTATTACTTTTTTGTCATAGTGGCAACACTCTGTTGTCCATCTCTGTTGAAAGTAAAGGGAAATACAGATTACTGTATAGACCAATCACAAAATGAATAAAATGATGATTAAACCAATAAAAACCTTCAGATATGCTTTTGATTTCCTACGACGAGGACAATAACCATTTTTCCAAATGGTTAAAAAAAAGGGGGGGAACACAGTAAATTTATACTCGTTCTTGGTTACAGATATTCCGTCATCATTAGCTCACACTTTTTTTTGTGTGGGGGCAGGAGGGCGGGGGTGTAAAAACGTTCTGAAATTGCAATTTTTGTGATACTGAAGAGGTTAAAAACTTGAAATTTGGCAGTTACTTTAAGACACAAATTCCCGCTACGAATAATTTCTAAAGAAATTTGAAATTGAAAACAATGAAATGAGTGTACAGCTTTCTAAAAACGTTCTAAATTGCAATTTATACGCAATTATTAAGGATAGAAATTTCAAATTTAACATGGCTACTACTTATAAGACAAATGCACGCACAGAAGAGTTAAAAAAAATTCAAAATTCAAAAGGTTAAAAACATTCTAAACTTAAGATTTTTGTTATACTGAAGAAACATGGGTGTTAATTTTTAAGACATAGATGCTTGCACAAAACAGTTTCTAATAAGTTCGAAATGTAGAAATGTGGTAAATGAAGAAAAAATCTCCTAGAATTGCGATTTATTTATTTATTTATTTATTTATTTTTTTTTTTTGAACTATTGGAGTTAAAAACTTGAAATTTGGCATCGGGGTTACTTTTAGGACGTATACGCACGTAAAGAAGAGTTTAAAAAAGAAAAAAATCGAAATTTAACAGGGTACAAGGTTAAAAAACATTCTAAACTTAAGATTTTTGTGATACTGAAGGACATGGTTGTTACTTTTGACACGGCTGTTACTTTCAAAACTTAGATCAGGGGTGGCCAACCTTTTTGTCTAAAATTCACTTGACAACGTTTCCTAAGAATTATAATTTTGTCTATTTTAAATTGCAGACCTTCTGTCATTAAACAATGCATTCTTTTTCTGTACAGAAATTCTGGTACCTCTGTGGCACGCGTGCCGCAAGTTGGCCATCCCTGACTTAGATGCTTGCGCAGAACAGTTTGTGAAATACTTGAAATGCAAACACGTGTTAAATAAAGAAAGAAAAACAAAAAAATTGCGATTTTTTTGCAACTATCGGAGTTAAAATCTTGATATTCGGGATGGCGGCGGTTACTTTTAAGATATAAAATATTCACTAAGAATGGTTTCTAAAAAATATATCAAAATTTAAAAGTGCCAAATGAGCGGAAGACGTTCTAAATTACGATTTTCATGACATTTCATACATTATTCTTCAATTAATTTCACGTCCGATTCTAATTTAGCTGACCTGTTTGCAATTCTGATTACAAATCAATGACAGCTCCATCTACGTGTTATTCCAATATTAATGTTTTCATTATTGAAAGTTTCAATTAAAAACACTTAAAAATGTGCAGTTTATAATTCAAATACATTGCTGTATAAAACCCTGTTTTGATCAAAAAAGGCGAATTTTTGTCTAAAAAAGACAGTTAAAACCAATAAAAGGCCCTGGAGTGACTTTTTTTTTTTAGGCCACCTTTTGTGGAACTCCGCAGTATAGTAAATCTTTTCCTCTGCTAGCTATTATTTTTCTGTAATGATTTATTTGATGTTTTGATTTTAGGCCCAGGCAACGGCGGGCGGGTGAGCTAGTAAACGATAAATACAATATGTAAACCATTCAGTAAGAAACTTATAATGCACATAAATTTTATTATGTTTGGAATATTTTAACAATATTAAAATACATCGCAAGCGGTTTTTTCTCGTAGGCCATTATATTATGTAACACAATTCTTTTGTGGGACCCTGGAAAAGAATATAATAAATGCTTTACATCCCCTCTTCTACAGAAAGCATATTTTAGCACACTTCATAAATCCGTATCAATTTCATTATGTTTGAAATAATGTAACATCACCAAAATACACATGAAACGATTTGTTCCCATTGGCTGTCGCTGTAAATGAACTATAAATGCTACAATCTTCATTTTCAATAGGGATTATGCTGTGTAAATGTCAATAACATATTAAAATTTCAGAGGAAACCGAGTCTATTTATGCGTGTTAGAGCATGGATGGACGGACAGACAGCAGAGAGACAAGCCCTTTCCAAATGCGTTGGAAAGAGTTAACGAGTGGGAAATTGCACGTCAAACGTGGCAAATGAGGTGTGTTCGTACCATAACTACTTTTATAAATATTTTTTGCACCGCCTATTGTACTGAATGTATATTTTAGTGCACTTCATATGTGCCTACCAATATCATTCTGTTCGAAAGGCTGTCACATCATTAAAATGCATTTGAAATCATCTTTTCCCATTGGCCGTCCTGTAACGGAAAACTTTTGACTGTCCCTGTCATTAAACTATACATCCGATTTTCATAACATTTGAAACGACTCGACAAAATTATGCAAAAATTATATATTTTAAATTTCAAACGATTCGGTTGGGTAGTTTTTGTGCTGTTATATGCGGACGGACGGACAGACACACAGACGGACTGAACGACGACTATAGGAGCTGCGTATTTGTATAGTTACGAACGCACCTAGAAATGAGTTTGTAAAAGTACCAGAAATGTTTTCGGGAAAATTATTTTCTTGAGAACACCTTTCCATTTGAGAGCAGTTTCCAATGACACTCCCATTTGAGGCGACACATGATGTGTTGATCCGTATAAAAAGTAGGTGTGTAACGAATATCCGGCGAACATACTGTATCCGGCCAGTAAGCCGGATAATTGGTAGTAGCTGGATATTGTGATTATCCGACAGTACATTCGGCCTGAAATTATAAGGCCATATTATGCATTTATTTTAACTCACTGTTAAAATTTCCATATTACAAAGCTAATAGTAAAACCTTTATGTACTGAATTATTAATTCATGAAAATTTTATCTTCTAAAGTATTTTTCGTGAATTGTTTAAACTACATTAGAAGATTTAGATAATCATTTAATAAATTTTAGAAGGATTGAAAGATTTAGATGAATTCGTTAAATTTGAATTTATAGGGATTTTGTGCAATATTTATAACCCCACTCAAATCTTTTATTTTAAATATTTTTCTTGGTATTTTCTAGAATTAGGAAATGCACAAATATAATGTTCTTACAATAGAAATTAAGAAATATTTCCGAATTGAAAAATCCCCCCTCCTTCCCCCAACGCCAAGAAAGCTGAAAAGATGCAAAGGCAAAAGAAATCAACCTTTTAAAAATATTTTTGTTTTGTGTAACCCATAATGCTTTTGGAACAGGATAAAGTAATGTATCTATAACCCATACTAAACTGAATTACAACTAATTGATGTATTAAATGAATTTTATAACAAGTTATTTTAATGGTACTTATAAATACCATCAGTAGATAAAGGGTTAATATTGCAAAATACAATGAATTAATTTATTAAATTTAAAATAATTTATTTATATTTATGGCAAATTGCGTTTAAACCTATAAAAAAACAAGCATGCTAACAACTATACTATAATACTATACTACAACTATACTACAACTCATACATTATGTACCTTCATGTATGAGTAACAGGCTCAATTAAAAAGGCTGAAAATGCTCAATAACTCATCAAAGAAGATATCTTTTTACTGTGTGTTAGTAGCAATCAAGAATAAATTTTCTGTTTTCACAACACAAATTCTGTTTTTATAAGATAAAGTGATACATACAATGAAGTTCAACAAGAAAAGGGAAGGTAAAAACAATTAAATGAAATATTCTGCAATATATAGAGGAAAAGGTCCAAATACCGGCTACCACTTTTGTTTTCAATCTAGATCATACAATTTTCAAAATTATTAAAATAAAAAGTAACAGCAGGGTACCTTGACATGTTTCACACATGTTTAGAGAAAAAAAAATCAGTTTAAAAGGCGTTTTCTGTTTATAAAAAGCAAAATTCCGAAAGTCTTCAAATTTTGAGTTTTTAAAATGGTGTCTAAATACCGGCTATCTAAGTTTTTTTCCAAAAGATCACACAGATAGAGCTAATGACAATTATTAAGCAATAAGAATATTATTTTAATAAATTTTATTGATTAATAACATTTCTTATGCACAGAAAAAATACGCATTTTTTAATAAACAAGTATTTTTGTCAAAATTATAAAATTCGTTACGCCAATCTCTCACAGTCTTCTTCCCATTATGTTTCTAGTTTTGTTTTTTAACGTGTAAAAAAAAAAAAAAAAAAGCTTGCTGATTGAAATGAGAATTATTTTATCCTAAAAAATCACAAAAATAATATCGTTCTCTGCGTCGGTGCAGTCCCTATCAGCCCACATATCGCATTCTTAACATTGAACCCAGAATCCCCTCCCCCATTCTTGTCCACCGAGAAAGCACCCATGCAGAAGACACAAATTGCATCATCTTCTTCTGTTGGATATTTTCCCTTTTCACTTTTTGAACCCTCTCGCTGCGTAATTGTTTTATCAAAATAGCTTCAAAATTTGCGTATTTAACCCCTTCGCGACGAGCGTCTTTTAAGAATTTTTATTCTTTTGTCACCTGTTTTTCAAAACAAAAATTTTTGTCTAATTTAATCGGGAAAATGCACCGATTAAATAAGGCAAAAATTACTCATATAATAAAATACCAATAATGTGCGCGTGGCAATTGAGAGTTAAATATGTCTAGAAAATAACTTCATTAACAATTCAAGCCAATATACGATCAGTATATTTAAAAAAAATGAGAAACACACATGTGAAAAACTTTTGACGTACCAGATTACGTCGATTCGACACTTTTGTATTTACTATTTGTAAATGAGACAGACTTCAGTGACGTACTTTTCGTAGCTTTCTTCTCTCAATTAAAGCTACAAACCCTGCCTATCATGGCTAGGCTGCGCTGCACTCAGTTCTCAGAACACCTAGTAGCCGGTATTTGGACCTTAGCCGGCATTTGTACCTTTTCCTCTATACATGCATATTCAGTTTGAAAGTTTTTTTTTTCTTCAGGAAAATAATGTACCATTACTAAACGAATATCTTAATTTAATAATTTTGTTATGCAATTCAGTAATGTTAGTAGCAACTAGCAAGAGCAAATTTTCTGTTATCACAACATAATTTTTTTTAAAGTTGTAAAGCAAAATGTAATGAAGTGGAGTTAACAACTTGAATATACACTGTTAAAGAAAAAGGGGAAGATAAATGTATTAAATATCCTCTGTCCAAAGCATTCTTTCCAAAGTAAGTGTTCGTTTTCTCATAAAATTATTTTATCATTATTAAACTATTTAGCTGATATTATAACTAAAGATTAAAAAATAATAGCACTAAAATATAATATTAGCTCTGAAACAAATAATTATAAAAATAATTATTAATAGAAAATTTAAAAATTATATAGAAAGGAAAATAACATAGTAATAGCTAAGTAATGTAAACCCACGTATAATTTCTTAAAAGGTCAATAAAAATTAACAAGTTGTAAATTTCACGTCAAACGTGGCAAATGAGGTGCGTTCGTACTGTAACTAGTTTTATAAATATCTTTTGCACCGCATATTGTTCTGTATGTATATTTTAGTACATTTCATAAGCGCATATCCATTTCATTCTGTTCGAAAGGCTGTAACATCATTAAAATGCACTTCAAATAAATTTTTCCCATTGGCCGTCATGTAGCGGGAAATTTTTGACTGTCCCTGGTGTATTAAACTATACATCCGATTTTCATAAAATTTGAAATGACTCGACATAATTTTGCAATAATCATATATTTAAAGTTTCAGACCATTCGGATGGTAGTTTTTGCTCTGTTATATGCAGACGGGCGGACAGACATACAGACGGACAAAACGACGACTGTAGGTGCTACATATTTACATAATTACGAACGCACCTGAAAAGGACAGATCAAAGCATATTGTGGCCATATGGACCGATATCCAGCTGTAAATTATGCCGGATATCCGGTACTACGGCATCTGATATCCTTTGATAAACTTCGGCAAACTGATATCCTTTGCATCTTTAATAAAAAGTTTAATATTATCCACTGAAAATGTCAAAAATATCGTAATAAATGTCATAAAGGTCTTTCCATTTCAGCTTCAGCGCAGGAAGAAAAGAAGTCTTGCCCCGATCCGGGATTCGTAGCAAACGGTTACCGTCGCAACACGAACGGTTCCGATGCCTCGGTACGTCGCAACTTCGAGGAGGGAGAATCGGTGGTGTTTGGCTGCAAATCGGAAGATCACGACATCATGCTCACGTGCAAGCAGGACGGCACGTGGTCCGGGTCCAAACCGAGTTGTATAGAGCCTGAAACAGGTTCTTTTTTTTTTTTTTTTGGCTATTTGGTCTTGCTATTGTATTTATTGCAACCTGAATAAAACTAGTCGGTTGTGCCAATCACAGAACTTTCTTCTATCACATACATATTAATGCTTCCACTGTCACGGAGACAATGCTCATCATGATAATTCTATAAATATGAAATTCCATGCATTAGTTCTTGAGATATGACTATCACACAAATCTGTCAATCCTGCAAAATACAGCACAGCAGTGCCACCTGTTGGGTGATTTACACTAAAACATAATAAGCAACCACTTATGTCAACGTCTAAATAAATCTGCAGTTGGATGAAAATTCGTGCATTAGTTCTTGAGATAGAGCTATTGCGAAAATCGTGCAAAATCCATCATAGCAGCGTCACCTATAGGGTGATTTACACCAAAAAATAATGAACACCAATTTATATAAGGGTCTAACTGAATCTGAAGTTTGATAAAAATGCGTGCATTACCTCTTAAGATGGAGGAATCAGGGGAAATGCAGCATAGCAGCGCCACCTGTTTAATTTAAACAAAAACGTAATCAGTACCAAAATATGTCAGGGACTAACTGAATCTGAAGTTTGATGAAAATCTGTGCATTAGTTCTTGAGATAGATTTATTGTGGAAATCCTGAGTAATGTAACCTAGCCACTTGTTGCGCGATTTACACCAAAATGTAATAAACAACAACATGTGTCAACTTCTAGCTGAATTTGAAGTTTGATGAAAATCCGTGCATTAGTTCTTGAGATAGTTATTACGAAAATAGCGATTTACACCAAAAAGTAATCAGCAACAATTTATATCAGGGACTAACTGGGTCTAAAGTTTTATTAAATTAGTTCTTGAGACAGAGCGCCCACAAAATTTGTGTCACAGACATACAGACAGACATTTTTTTTTCATTCATTTAACATTACTTTGCTAATGTTTTCGCGCGATTCGTGTACCCAGTAAAAAAGGACAAATGTTTCTTAATCTACGGAAATAAAACCACGAACGAAAGTATACAGTAACCTCTTTTGTATCCAAGGTTACGAAAGAAAGTTCTTTATCATTAGAAACTTCAAAAACCAATCTATTTTCGAGATTTAACACTTTATATTCTGAATTTTGAATAAAAAAAATTGTTTTACCTGAATTTACGTTAATGTCCAGAACAACATATAATAATAATTTGATTTTTACATAATTGTTTTAATTACAACCGATTTAATAAATCGGTAGAGAGGTTTAATTTTGCAAAATATATGTACAAGAATAATTGGATTAATTAACAAAAAATACTGTTATGGCAATCTCGCAATTCTTATAAGAACAGTGTCAATAAATGTAGTATGATCGTGTCTGTAACAGAGAAATGTTTTGTCGTTGCAAGTTTTTTGTATAATAATTTTTAATAGGATAAAATCTATACACCTAAGATAAAGGGTTGAAAAAATAACCACTTTAAAAAAAATAGTTAGCTTCGATTGCTTCACTGTGCTTACTAAATAGGATTGAGCAAAATATTTTGTATGAAAAGTGCAATCTACTTTTATTAAAAGACGAATTAAATAAATTTTACATTGAATTTTCTTTAATGGTACTTAAAATTACTGTCATGATATAAAGGGTTAAAGAAACACCTCTATTCTATAAAAAAAAAAAAAAAAAAAAAAAAAAATAAGGCTGTCACCGCTGCCGTAAATAAATTTTTTGTGACCGGAGGT
Organism: Maratus speciosus; assembly: GCA_963932465.1. Classification (NCBI taxonomy): domain Eukaryota; kingdom Metazoa; phylum Arthropoda; class Arachnida; order Araneae; family Salticidae; genus Maratus; species Maratus speciosus. The sequence continues at coordinate 87,156,622 of OZ010794.1, forward strand.
TTTTCTTCGCTAATTTAAAAAAAAAAAAAATACTGCATGCAAAAATATGAAAATGGGTATTATAGAGAAACGTTTGATAAACACGTTAAAGCAGACAGTTTTTAACACGTTCACGCCGGCGCGGTGGATGACACCCGACTGTCTCAGAGCTGCCAAGTCTCCGGCTTTTAGGATACCAGTATTTTAATACAGAAAATATTGTTTTATTTAATTAGAGCAATTGGGCGATTTAAAGGGACAACATTTTCTCTAAAGTGACAGTGGTGTGCAAAAAACCAGAGACTTGACAAATCTGAGACAGTCGAATGTGACCCACCCCGCCGCCGTGAACGTGTTAAATCGAATAATTATTTTAAGAGGTATTTAATGTTAAAGTTGGTCAAAATCGTTCCTCTACAAAAGTTTCATAGCAGCAAAAGCTATACATACGAATTGAATAATTTTTTCTAAGGATATGCAGTATTAACTCGCGATGTACAGACTGCATTTTTTTTTATTATTGGACTCACTTTTTGAGGTATTTTCTCATTTTTTTATTCTAATTTTCACCATTTCAAGACATATTTTTTCATATTTTAGAATGGTTATTATTTTAAAGGGTTGGCAATTGTAAAAACAGCCCAAAGGATAATATTTATTTTCAGTTAAAAATTTATCAACACGTGACTATTAAAATCAGAAAAAAAATTAGAATTAAATGATGACGTGTAAAAATCGGGAAAATATTGAAAATGACGTCATAAAAATTGTATTGGCTAGCGAATATTAAAAGTGAAGGATAACTTTAAAGTAATAAATTCATTAATATGCGTTAAAATCAGTCAATCGGAGAAATTACGTCCTATGTAATCTGGCCCAATATTAATATCGCCAAACAATTTAAATTAAAAAATATATTGAGACGAAATATTTATTTCATATTTCGAGATGACAGTTTTAGCTATTGTTGCTCATTCTAGGACATAGCAAATAATAATAATTCATATCTAACAACAATAATATTTTCACGTGAATATTAAAAAGACGAAAAAAATAGTAAAAATTACGTCATATAAAAAACGATACCTTTAAAATGTTTTATTTAAAACAACTTTCTTAGAGCGCTGTTATAAAATACCGGGAGGCAAAGACGTTGTTTACTTAACTCATTTTACATTAGTTTATTTAAAAATTTTATTTACAAATGTTTAACTGATCTTACTGAATCAAACACGAAAGCAGCCATTAGATGCCTTAACAACAGCTGATTCGGCGTTAAAATTCACCAATCAAAGAGAAATGATTGGTAACCCGTTTACAGGGAAATTGCTACTTTTAAAATTATAATCCAATCTTTCGTATTCGTTTTAGAGCCGATCAAATTAGCGGGTTTTTAGTGTCTCCAGTGTCTGAACGAGGGTTGACGAGCGCAGCTCCTTTAATTTTTTTATTATTTCGTATAAGCTAAAAGTTCTGTGACACCTATGTAACAAAAACTGAAGAATTAAATAAAATGTTACAATAATTTTTTATTCATAAAAGGTATATCGTGAATTTACTTTTTAACTAATGAATGCAAATTTCTTGAAAGCGTAGTTTGCATGTTATGTACACGACTGTAAAAATATGTTCAAATAATTTGTTACGTGCAATCAGTGATCAAATGCAGACAAGGTATTGAGGCCCGCGTTAAAGGCGATGAACTTGGCCTTTAGAAAACGAAACAGGAAATATAAAACAGGTGACATGCTTCAAGGTCGAAGAGTGCGCAGAATTTTTATAATGACTGTTGTCTGACATTAGCGGAAGGAACTCTTCCGTGGAAATGAGGAGCTTTATTTTTATAATGAACATATTATGTCTGCATATGTATATAAAACACAAGAAACTTTATTATTACAAAAATAAGAATAAAAAATGTTAGATTTTTGAAACTATAATCATTTTTTGTTTATTATTGTTGTTATTAATTAAAGACAGATTTTTATAAATTTCTGATTTGTATTATACTCGATTGTTTATTACTTTTTTTCACTCATGTTCCATCTATTACACAAGTACGGATGTAATACTGATATTTCTTTATGTAATTTCTACATAAATAGATTTTGAATTACTTTATTTTGCTCTGAAGGTAATATTACACTTATTTTATTTATTTTATTTAGTAGAGAAAGTTTAGGGCCCTCCCAGAAAACTTGTCAAATGGCACATGAATAAAAATTTATTTTACTTATGTCGCGAAATCTTTATTTCCTTTTGAAAAAAAAAATATTTTTATTGGTTATTTTCGCATAATTTAAAATAATGCATTTTATTTGGATGGAAAATTCACTTTGGGGCCCCGAAGCGACCGTCTTGACGGGCGAAGCTCGCTAGTAAGTAAATAAAAATGCAATGTTACCAACTTTATAGGGTAAACGAAGAAAGTTTTTCTTTCAAAATATTAGCATTACGATAATTTCATTTTAATGTTTTATAAAACCTTAAAGCCTAACATGAACATATACCAAAATTAAAACGGTAGCTTCGTTCGCACTGCATTATGAATAAATAAAATGTTAAAAGGAATAATAAAAGCATGCAAAGTAGCCAATATTGGCGAGTACAAAATATGTGTTTAACAACCTCAGTGAATCTAAATATTAACTAGTTAAAATGAAAAGTTTTGAAACTGAAATGTTGACACTATGATAGGGCTAATTCCATGAAAACGTGTCATGTCTGTCACACAGCTGAAAATCGCTATGCTTGTTGGCCACCTTTATTTTCGAAAAGTTTGTTTCGCCTTATTCAATTGATGAGATGTCTCCGATAAATTAAGTCGCATTTTGCCGTTCTAAAATACTGGTAGCCAACAAGCATGTGTCATTTTGAAAATTTCTATTGGGCGGTGGGTTTTACTATAAAACAATATTGTTTATTTTTTTCCTTAAGAAAAGAACATAAAAGACAATTTGAAAAATAAAATAAATGTATAAATAAAAATATTTCCAGGGATGATACATTGGATAGATTTTATATCTGAAAATATTGATAATTTTAAATATGATTTAAATACTACTAAAACCAACCAAAATCCCACTACTTTTTATTTCAGATCCAGTTATAATGTAGTATTATGTACAACTTAAAATTAAAAAATTAGTCATAGAAACTCCGTCTCTGATTGATAAAGCTTTTTTAATAATTTCATTATTTTTTGTAAAATATTTTTGATTTCAAAGATTATACAATTTTTTTAGACACATTTAAATATTTTTTAACATTACAGCAATATTTTTTTTTCATAATCTACATACTTTATTTATCCTACTTAAATTATTTGAAAAAGATTTCTTTATTAGTTATTGAAATATGATTTTATACATAAAATGAGGCCTTTGAAAATTGAACAATCATTAATGGCAACTCGTGGAAATTTTCCAAAACTTTGATAATTTTTTTTCATATTTTCACTATTTTTATTTTATAACCATTTAAAAGATATTTTTACCTACAACTAAAAAAAGGAATAACACATTGCCTTCGGTTAATAATAAATTTTTGATTAACACATTATTTTTGACAAAATTCTTGATTTTAAAAGTTCACAAGGTAAAAGACAATCTTAGTGTTTAAACATGACAAAAAACAAGAAATAATAATATGCGTACATTATTTGTCACATATACACCATTTGAAACCTATTTAGTGATTTTATATTGAAATGACTTTTTTTTTAAATTGCAGTCTTTGAATATAGAACTGTCATTAAAAAAATTGAAAACACTTTTTCAAAATTTTGATATTTTTTTATCTTAAAAAATATTTTACTTAGGATAAAAAAAATTAAAGGTGATTACGTCTTAAAATGAGCTATAAACAAACCCAGTTTCATTGAAATTTGTGACAGTGATTAAATGGCTTAGGGGAACTGACATGGAATGACTCTGCTTGATTTGATTTGAAATGCACCTCAAAATATTTTTAATTAGAAAATACTACTAAAAACACCCAAAATCCCACTATTTTTATTTCAGAATCAGGTAAAGGACACCTTTAAGTATATATCCCACAAAAAATAAATTTAATAAAAATACCGCCTTTTGTTGATAGTGCTTTTTTTTTGTTAATGCATTATTTTCCCTAAAAAATTCGCGACTTCAAATTTTAAACATTTTTTTAGACACACTTAAAATGTTATAAGCGTAACAATATTTTTTTTTCATAAACTGCGTACCCTAAATATTATGCATAAATTATTTGAAGATGATTTGTTGAGTAGATATTGAAATGTGATTATATATATGACATGCTACATTTGAAAACCGATCAGTCAAGAATGCCGACTGACGGCAGTTTTTCAAAATTTTGACAATTTTTTTCTCAGAAACTATTTCACCAAGGAGCAAAAAAAATTACTGGTGATCATATCTTAATAGTAAGAACAAATATACGCAGTTTCATTAAAATCTGTGATGGTGGGTTACATATTGATATTTTACTGCCTGATTTGATGTGGAATGCCCCCATTGCGATTTTCAGCTGTGTGACAGACATGACAAATTTTCATGGAATCAGCCATAGTTGAAAACGGTCATAGTGTTATTTTTACTTTATTCTATATTTATAAGAAGAAAGTATTAGATTCGAGAAAATTTTTGACTTCCGGTTTTCAACGGATGCGTTTTAGGGGTTAGAGCTCCCGATAAACATGTTTGTACAAAATTTCTGTCTGTCTATGAGTCTGTCTGTATGTGACAGAACTTCTATGGGTGCTGTATCTCAAGAACTAATGCACGGAATTTAATACAGATTTATAGTAATTTAGTCCTTGTTGTAAATGAGTGCTGATTAGTTTTTCGTGTCAATCACCCAACAAGTGGCACTGCTGGGTTGCATGTTTCACGATTTCCACAATAGTCCTTTCTCAAGAACTAACGCACGAAATTTCATTTAACTTCAGTTTCAGTTAGATATTGACACAAGTTGTTGCTGATTAGGTTTTAGTGTAAATCATCCAACAAGTGGCGCTTCTAGGCGGCATTTTGCAGAATTGACATGATTTTAGCGATAGCCCTAGCTCAAAAACTAATACATGGAATTTCATATCTTTAGAATCCTCATGACGGACCCAGATTGCCATTTATTTTTCGCACTGGAATAGCGAATTTTGAAGTATGAGCATGTATGAGATAGAAGAAAGTTTTGTTATTGGCACATCCGACTAGTTTACCTTAAGTCTGTTTTCAAATCCAAACTAGCTACACTCCTAAATTCATTTCCGTTCATAAAATTCATTGAAATGACAGGTTCAGAAACTATAAAATCGAAGAAGTTTTTCTATTTTTCGATAAAGGCAGAGGATGTTTCAAAAGAATCTGTAAAAATTGGCATTTGAACTGAATTTCGGGACGGAACAGCCCGATAAAAGTCGTTACACTGTTAATAAATTGTGGAAAACTGTCCAGTATTTTGGTCGTTTTTGTAGCTAACGGTTACTTGACCGTAATTTATATCGATCTTGACCCACTAGAACGCTTCGTAATTGGGTCAAATAACGGTTCTTTACAAATGCGGTTCAATGACTAGACAATTTGCTACAAACTTTTAACAGCGCAGGAGACAACGATCGCTTATAACTCAAGATGTTACGCATTTATCAAAAAATTACAAAAACTATTAGATTCTAAAATCACTTCAAAAGTCATGCCTACAACTATCATGCTCTTTTAGATTTAAAAATGAGTTCGTAATTGTGTCAAAAGTTTTTGCGGGGGAAAAATATTTTTTTGAGAACACAACGGTGTTAAAAATCTGCAGAAAAGAATCCAACCATTCGGCCATTTTTAAAGATAACAGTTACTTGAAGCGTATTTAACTCTATTACGTATTGATTTTGTTATGAGCAAAGTCACGTTAAATTACGGTTATGTCACTGTTTCGAATAAAAAAAGAGTCAAATGACTGGTCAGTTTGCTGCAAACTTTTAACAACGCATTCAAATCACTCTTCTGGTGACCCATGTTCTGTTAATCAGTATAAAAAGACTAGCAGCCTTCGTCCGCTACACTGGTTGGTTTCTTTAAAGTAATCTTAAATATCAAACGAAATATATCTAGCAAAGATGAATGAAAGAAAACTTTTTCTTAAATTCTAATCAAATATCCATAATTGCTGTCTTATTCGTATAATCTTACATTATCCAGTACAAAGTCGTAATAGACAAAATAACTCTAAAATCACTGAAGTACTTTTTTTTAGTTGGTTTGTTATCTTGAATTTCCCGCTTCTACCTACAACGGCTGCTGAGATAGGGCGAAATGTCCTAAAATTTTCCACCGCCCCTTTAACCCTCCTATGGGGGGGGGGGGATTTCTAAAATACCTGAAATATGTGTTTAATTATTTTTTAATATATCTATTTTCAGGAATTTCACGCTCCTACCGAAAACAGCTGTTGAGATATGGCCAAATGTTCTAAAATTTTCGACTCCTTCAACCCCCTTAGGAGAGTAATTTCTAAAATCACTGAAATACGCGTTTAATTATTTTTTTTTAGTAGATTTATTTTCTAGAATTTGACGCTCCTACCTAAAACGGCTGCTCAGATATGGCCAAATGTCCTAAAATTTTCGACCCTCTCCTTAACCCCGTCGGTGGAAATGTCCAAAAATCCTTTCTTAGTCTCGCCTATCTAATAAGAAGTATTTTTTCCCTCAATTTTCACGCTTCTAGGTTCTGTAGTTTGGATTGTGCGCTGATTATGAGTCGGTCAGGACAAACAATTTTTTTTATATAAATAGATTACAAATGTCCAATGAACATTTCAAAAATATCATCTTATCTGAGGTCTTTCTGAGGTTTAAGATCTTTCCATTTCAGCTTTAGCGCAGGAGGAGAAGAGTCCTGAGGAGGAGGAGAGTTCTGAGGAGGAGAAGAAATCTTGTCCTGATCCTGGATTCATAGTGCACGGCTATCGTCGCAACAAGGATGGTTCCGATGCCTCGGTACATCGAAACTTTGAGGAGGGTGAAACGGTGGTGTACGGCTGCAAGTCGGAAGACCACGACATCATACTCACGTGCAAGAAGGACGGCACTTGGTCCGGGTCCAAACCGAGTTGCGTCACACCTGAAACAGGTTATTCTTCATATAAGCTATTTCATCCTGTTAATTGTATTTACTGTAACCAAATAAACGAGTATGCTGTTACCATCACAAGACTTTCTTCTATATCATTCTAATACAGTAGACTCCCAAAAATCCGCACATCGTGACAGATGTAAATAATGAAACCTTCAGTTCAGATGTAGGGTCAAAATTACAGAATTTTTTGTTTTTATATCAATTTCGTGTGTATTTTAATATGTAGTTCTCGTTAATATGATAGAACTCATACTTTTTTATGAAGAAAGTAATAAATTTATTTCTGAAAAAGTTGAAGATATTGCTGATATCACTTGTAATCACAATTTTTTTATCGAATATATTTGTGTATTAATCGAACTTTTCTGCTTATTAAGTCTGGCTAAACCTGAAATAAAACTTCCTTATTTTGTGGTTTTCATGTGAATGATTAGCTTACCTTTATGGCGCAAGTTTCATTGAATAATTTAGGAAAAATATATCTCATCTTTAATATGCATATTTAATTATACATTATTATTTACTTGATCTTTACTTTTAATATTATAATCATTTCTTAATTTTTTAAATTATCTAAATTTTTATTATTTTAGTTTATTACTTTACTTAATTATTTTAACATCTTACTGTATTGGAAGTATTCTTTAAAATCCCATTGCTTTATTACATTCAAATGACTGTTAAAAAGTGTAAACAAAATGTTGGGTTTAAAGGCGAGCGAACATTTTTTATGCGCATTATATCTGCGCACTGCCAGTCTTTTCCCCCGGCGCACTCAGTCTGCGTGCGAACGACAGAAGAGTGTAGACGTAAAAAAATATTCTGTGTGAAGTTATTATGAAAATTATGTGTTATTATGTGTGAGAAATTTATCTTTAAATTAATTGTTTTGTGTTTGTGCAGTGTTTTCGTTTAATAAACTGTTTGTTCTGTCAACATCCACGGACTTAGTGATAATTAATATTAGTGAAAGAACAACAAAATGGTAGCAGTCCGTGGTTGATATTCTAAATCGAAATTAGTTTTGTTAAACGAAACCATGGACAAGTTAAACGTCCCCGAATTAAACGGAACTAATTATTTTATATGGAGTCTAAAAATTAAAGCTGCTTTAAGCCTTAAAAGGTTGGATACTTTCATATCCGAAGTAAAAGCAGAAGGACTGAGTGATAAGGATTCTACCGAATGGGACCAAAAAAATAGCGATGCCGTCGCATATATAAAGCTGTCATTGTCTGATGAACAGGCGCTACAGTTTGCAGCAGAAGAAAATGCGAAATTATTATGGGAAAAAATAAGATCGACTTTTACCGGTCAAGCAGAAGATAGAAGAATAGATGCCGGCAATGAGTTAAAGAATCTAGAAATAAAATCAAATGAATCTGCAAATGACTACATAGCCAGAGCTCGAGGCATCTCAACAAAATGTCAAACACTTGGATTGGCTATAACAGAGAGAGAACTTGTATTCTACACGGTACGAGGTCTGAAAGGAAAGTTCTCGAAAGTAAGAGATATTTTAAAAACTCAACGTGAGAAAAGTATGGATGAAGTACTATAAATTCTACGGGAAGAAGAACTGACGAATACCGCTCGTTCTGAAGGGACCGCCGCTGAAGTATTCTACTCCAGGAAAAACAAAAGTCCGAGACTTTGTTACATTTGCAGACGTCCGAATCACATAGCCAAGGATTGTTTTTACAGGAATAATATTTCAAGAAATGACAGGTCCAATGGAAATCGACAACGAAGAAAAACGCACCACGATGTAAATTATTCAGTTAAGGACAGAAACAATTCGGTACTTACTATTTCATCGGAACAATGTGAACTATGTGATAATATATGGTTATTAGACAGCGGGGCCAGCTCGCATATGTGTAAAGATAAAATATGGTTCAGGAATCTAATTCCTGAAGAAAAGGATATCTATCAAGCAGGTAAAAATTCCAAAATAATTTCGAAGGGTACAGGTACGGTATCATGTGATACGGTAAGTAAAAATGATTCTATACATTTAACAATAAACAATGTTAGTTTTGTACCAGATTTGAGATATAATTTATTATCTGTTACTGCTTTAATGGATAAGGGTTGTAGAATTATTTCTGAAAATAACTGTGTGCTAATTTTTGACAAATATAATAAATTTCTAACTAAAGCATTTAAAAATGATAATCGATTAGAGATTAAACTTCAACCTGCCTATAATTCTGAGTGTAATTTTACTGATAAGAGTGCTAGTAATTATGAACTGTGGCATAACAGATTGTGTCATTTAAATTCAAAATATATGTTAAAAATGAAAGAGTATATTGATCTTAAAGATGTAAATGTGTCTGATTTTAAGTGTGATACATGTGACATAAGTAAAATAACCAGGAAAAGTCATCCGAATATTGATATTGACCAAAGTTCTGATATTATGCAGTTGTTTCATTTGGATTTATGTGGCCCGATACAGCCTGAATCACTTGGTGGGGCAAAATATTTTATGATATTAGTGGATGATTTTTCTGGAATGTATTTTACTTATTTCCTCAAAAGTAAAAATGAAGCATTTGATGTATTTTATAAATTTAAAGCTAAATATGAAAATCTTATGGGTAAAAGAATTAAAAAAGTGAGAAGTGACAATGGGCTCGAATTCGTAAATACGGAATTTGACAATTATCTTGCTAATGCAGGTATTTTTCACGAAAAAACTGTCCCATATAACAGCGAAAGCAATGGAAAGGCTGAAAGGGCGAATAGAGTTCTATTAGAAAGGGCTAGGTCTTTGTTATATGAAAGCGAACTTCCCACCAAATTCTGGGCAGAAGCTATCAATTGCAGTACACAGGTATCTAATATAACACCCCGTAAAGGAAAAGAAAAAATTCCCTTAGAAATTTGGACAGGTAAAAAGCCCAATTTAAAATATGTAAGAAAATTTGGTTGTTTAGCTTATTTTCATATTCCTAAAACAATGAGAAATAAATTCGATGTACCAGGAAGAAGTGGAATTATGTTAGGATATGCTAGAGATAGGAGGGGATATCGTATTTATGATGTAAAAAATAAGAAAGTGATTGAGGAACGTTCTGTTAAGTTCAATGAAACTGTAAAGGGAAGTAGATATTTTGGATTAAATAAATGTTCAGAGTGTTGGGATATTGAACCGCTAATAAATAAAAATTTTCCGGAAGAGAATGAAATTCATAAAAATCAAAAGAATAAATCTCTCAATTTAGAAATTTCTGACACAAGCGAAATAAAAAACGGCTGCGCAACCCCATTAACAAAACTTAATTTGTCTCCAACTAGACATGAAGGCGCGGAGAAAAGGAATCGAAACAACAAAATAAAAGACCGAAGTGAAAATATGACTGAAGTTCGAAGGTCAGAAAGATTGAAAAGTAAATATTCGTCAGCTAATTTAACTGATAATGTCCCGAGCAATTATTTAGAGGCAATAAATAGTGTGAATTCACGTGATTGGGAAATAGCTATGAAAAATGAATTGGATTCTTTAATTAAGCATAATGTTTGGGAAATCGTTGATATGCCAGAAAAAACGAAATTGATTAAAAGTAAATGGGTCTATGCTTTAAAAGAGGGCGACAGTAAGGAAATAAAATATAAAGCCAGATTAGTGGCAGCTGGATTTAATCAAATTAAAAACAAAGATTATACTGAATCGTATTCACCTGTTGTAAATATTGAGTCATTTAGATTACTAATTGCGCTTGCAGCTAAATTAAATTTGATTGTTAAGTTTTTTGATGTAAAAACAGCATATTTATACAGTGATTTGGAAGAAACTTTATATATGTCACCACCACCTGGATATGAAAAACTGATAGGGGTTAATAAAGTTTGTAAACTGAAAAAGAGTATTTATGGATTACCCCAATCGGGTAGAAATTGGTATTTAAAAATAAAAGAGGAACTTGGTAATATTGGATTAAATCAATTAGCTTCTGATAACTGTGTATTCATTAAAGTTGAAAGTGATAACATTTTTATATTATGTATGTATGTGGACGATTTAGCTATCTTTTGTAATAATCAAATAATGTATGAAAATATTGTTTCTAAAATTAAAAATGTATTCGAATTGTACGAAAATAAGAATTCTAAATTTTTAGGTATAGAAATTGAAAAACATGAAAAAGGTATAAGTTTGTCACAAGTTGAATATATTGAATCATTGTTGGTAAAACATAATTTAGAAAATTGCAAATCTGTGAAAACACCTATTGTTAAAGGTGAAGATAAAAGTTTTCCTCCAACAAATGAATTGTTTGACATAACTATGTATCAGGAAATTATTGGTGAACTTTTATATTTAGCCAATAGAACACGTCCTGATATATCATTTGTCACAACTTATTTGTCTCAATTTAATCACAAACCAGAGAAAAGGCATTACATTTTCTCTAAAAGAGTATTAAGGTATTTAAAAGGTACAAAAGACAAAAAATTATTTTACAGCAACGAATTTGGGTATTTAAATAGTAGTTCAGATGCTAGTTGGGGAAATGGAGAAAATGGAAAGTCTTTTTCAGGAGGAGTTGTATTGTTAGGAAAGTCATTAGTATCTTGGAAATGTCGTAAACAAAAAAGTGTTAGTCTTTCTACATGTGAAGCAGAATTATTTTCTATTTCAGAAATGTGTAAGGATATAATATGGACTGTAAACTTATTGTCTGAGTTAAATTGTAACCAATTTATAAAAGATGCCATAATTTTAAGCACTGATAGCCAAGCAGCAATACAGTGGATTAAATGTACAAAATCCTCAAATAAATCTAGGCACATGAATTTAAGATTTCATTTTGTCAGGGATTTATTGTCAGAAGGTATTATTTCATTGGAATATGTTCAAAGTGAACATATTATTTCTGATTTCCTTACTAAAGGTGTAAATGAGGATAAGTTGTTATATTCTATGGAAAGTATTTCACTATTATGATATGTGTAATTATTGTATGTAATTTGTGTGTAATTTTTGTATGTATATGTATATGTATTTTTTGGAATTGTTTAAAGAGAAAAAAAATGTATCTCTCGCAGGAGGGGTGTGTTGGGTTTAAAGGCGAGCGAACATTTTTTATGCGCATTATATCTGCGCACTGCCAGTCTTTTCCCCCGGCGCACTCAGTCTGCGTGCGAACGATAGAAGAGTGTAGATGTAAAAAAATATTCTGTGTGAAGTTATTATGAAAAAGTATTCTGTGTGAGAAATTTATCTTTAAATTAATTGTTTTGTGTTTGTGCAGTGTTTTCGTTTAATAAACTGTTTGTTCTGTCAACATCCACGGACTTAGTGATAATTAATATTAGTGAAAGAACAACACAAAACAATGGCCAGAAATCTACAAAATTCAAAAACCCGCACAACCTCTGTTCCCAAGTTGTGCGGATTTGAGGGAGTCTGCTGTATATTAATTCATGACAGCTTCAGCAACAGCGCCCCCGTTTGGTATTACAATTAAAAATTAAATCAACAAAAACATTTTTAATCATTAAATTCAGGTGTAAAATTTTGTGCATTTCTACGCAATAGAAGAAAATATATAGCTATAATGTTCGTCGCAAAATACATAGGGATACTATTCTATAATGGTGACCACCACCACAGCAATTTTTGGGAAAATGTGGTTGAATATGCATGAGAAATACAAGAATGGAGTTAACTAGATGGATGTGAAAATTCCTAAACTTTCTTCTATTTCATACAATTTAATATTTCAAATAAACAATTAAATTTTAAAAATCAAAAAACCCGACTGCGTAAAAAGCGAACTAATTAATTGTTTCTCATCAATATGAAACTATTTTTTGTCAATTCCTACTATTAGCTCACACTCTTGTTATATATATCTTGTTCAAATTTTCAATCGTTAATAAAATACTTATTATTCATCCAATCAAGCTCAAATAAATTTTTTTAACTTGTAGTGGATGACACTTGATGTTAATCCAGTTTTTTTCAAATATTAATTAATTAATTAAATTAAATTAATTAATTTTCAATAATCGAGAGAGCCCTCTTCTTGATCAAGGTATTTTAAGACCGAGAGAGCCCTCTTCTTGATCAAGGCATTTTAAGCGCTACTCAGGAGGAAAGAAGAATGGGAGAAAAAAAAATCCGTTATTGACATAAGTAGGAATTGACCTAAAATATTTTTTTATATTACTTGTTTATATTACTTTTTTATATTACTTATCCATTTTTTTTATTTACTTGTATTGATTACTTTTAAGTTGTGTTTAATTGTTAGCCCCTATCTAATAAACACTGTTTTGATGAGGTCTATAGATGTCTATGATAGTTAGAGTTCCAGTAAAGCTAGAGATCCTCCCTACACAACTTCCAGGTTGTATAAAATTTTAACGGAGCTTCTGACTGTAAAATAGTCAATGAAACATAGTCTTCATTTTGAAAGACCTATCCAATGATAGGCCACTCAATAGGGTGCGTAAATTTTTTTTCGTCTCTACCGCCATTTTGTATTTTACGGCCGCCATTTTGAATTTATAAAAACAAAATATAGCCTATAACCATCGGGCCATTAAGACGAATCGATAGAGACCTCATTTATTAAAATTCATCCAGCCGTCGGGATGTTTCGAGGGTATAAAGAAATCCACATGCACAGATACGCGTGAAACACATAACCCTTCTTTTCAGTCGGGTAAAAAGTAGTTACAAATGTTAATATTTCATTATTATTAGTGCAATACTGTACCTAGGAATTAATCTCGATCTTAATATTTATTAAAATCAATAGGTTTTCGTTATTCTGTTGTAGATCAGATATTTACGAATAGCCGGCTTAGAAGGATACGAAGTTCCCGTCGCTTCACGCTCCGCCAATGTACAATAGAACTACGAAAAATCGAGAAAATTATACAAAAATAGCTATTACAGCGACCCCTTCCGACCGAATATCCCCAAATTCAAGGAAGAGACTTGCTTGACACAGCCAAAATCATAAATATGATGTTTGGTTCAATTCTTTGCATAACTTCAGATACTTTTCGATGGTACAATAATGAAAATGGCACAAAAATCGGTATTACAGCACCCTCTTCCGACGGAATATCCCCAAATTCAAGGAAGACCTGCTGGCCCTAGCCAAAAACATACACAAAAAATTGGGTTCAATTCTATGCATTACTTCATGCACTTTTCGAGGGTAAAATGATGACACACGGACAGACAGACATTTTGTATAAACATGATTTTTGGGATCTCTGACCCCTAAAGCGTGTCAATCCGTCGAAAACCGGAAGTAAAAAAAATTTCGTTTACAATACCTTCCTCTATTGAAGATAGAAGAAAGTAATAATACTACGAAACAGGATCCATAAGTTACATCCATTGATTGTGAACATGATTAACCCCTTGAGGACGAGCGACCGGTATAAGTGCCACTTAAGATGCCTTCATTATTCCCGCCGGTTATTTTTATTGTAAAGTTTACCTTACTTAATCCATTTTCGCGATTCAACTAGAAAAAAAATTCTGTTTTGAAAAACCGGTGGTAAAAGATTAAAAATTAAGCAAAGTGCTCTCGTCGCGAAGGGGTTAAGCGGAGATTTGCTTCAGAAGGCCGAAAGAAAAGTGCCTTTGTTAGCGTTTTTTTTTTTTTTTTTTTTTTTTTATTTTCTGGAATAGAAATGAAGATCTTAACTCCGGGTTTTTTGCATGTTATTTATTATCATTAGAAGAACATTCCAAAACTTTTTTAATAAAAAATGGACAACGGGGCTCCAGTTGAGTGAGTTGATATCCCAACGTGCGCGCCGTGCACTTCTGATCGGGCGAGATCCGATCGATCGCCAGAGTCGTCTGCAATCCATTTTCATTCAGGATTATTGTTGGCCTGTTTTAATACAGGTCTCATACATTTTTATACTACAACTAGCTTAAGCGTCCGGCGATTCCCGGGATTTGAAGAATGTTTGTTCTGAAAAATCAATTTCAAAATTTAACATACAACATTAAATAAGCAATTAAAAAAAAAAAAACAGTCGCAGTGTTGTACACATGAACCAAATGAATACCCAATATAACAATGTCTAAATATATAACAGATGCAAAAGAATACAGCTATAAATGAACTTATTTCCATTCATCATTGGAACAATTATGCTAAAATAAGTCAATATTTCCATAATTGGGATTTTATCATGCTTGATTACGTTTTTTCACACTCATATGACGTTATACTATATTTATCACGTCCTTTATATTTCCCATATGACGTAATATTCCCTTTTATTTAAATTCGTCAAACTATTTATTTCATTTTCACTTTTCACGTGGAAATCTTTTATTTAAATTCGTCAAACTATTTATTTGATTTTCATTTTTCACGTGGAAATCTTAAAATAGAAAAGTTATGATGCAATATTCCCTTTTTTTTTTAATTCGTCAAACTATTTATGTAATTTAAATTTTTCACGTGGTAATCTTGTAACAGAAAAGTAATTGTTGTGGTAAGAATTTTATTGTGGATTTTTAATTTTTGGCAACTGTCATAACGAAAAATGTTTAAATTTGATAGGAAATGCCGTTAAATCGGTGGTTTTTTATTAATAAAAAATTAACTATAAGTTATTTAGATTCCGGATTACTTTAGTTGCATCGGCCGTGTTTTAATACACATGTACGTAACATTTCACAATGATCTCTTCCAAACTGTGGATTTGTATAGCATTACAGACAGACAAATTTTCATTTTTATATATTAGACAGCAGAGAAAAAAAAATATGCCTTGGAAGATACCCAAAATAAAAATGTGTTGATTTCATAAGACAGTGAAAAGCTATTTAACGGTGACGGCAGTTCTTTATTAAACTTCATTCAAATCAAAATAAACTTCATTTAAAAACTTTTAAAACACCATTCAATTGATTTTGATTCAAAGCAAACTTGGACAAAAATAACTAAATAAATGATTAAAATTATCTTCGATTAAAACAGGATTAAACTTCATCACGCTTCGGGTTAAACAGGTCCTCGGAAATGTTAAAAATCAGTTCTTCAAAACAACTAAAACTTTTCTTTTAAATCTTAACTAAAAACCATTCATTTAAAATTTAAACAGAGTAAAACTCAAAACATATCTTATTGTAACTTCTGAAACCAACCAAACAAAACTTAAAACATATCGAAATCATAACGATAGTAAATTTTAAATAAACGGAAAGAAGCCATCGAAAGGCATTTATACATCCGAAGAAATTAAACAGGACGATCCCACTATGAAAGAGGGTGGGTTCCGGAATGTTTGATTGCAGAACAACAAAATCCATCTATACTAGATTAATTTTAACACAATTATTCTAATTGCTAAATAAATCATATCAGATGTAAATTTCCAACTGGGCGAAAAATGTCCGGACCAGGATTCGATCCAGGGTGAATCCAAATCTTGGCTGAAACCGCCAATGCTCTACCATCTGAGCCATCCCGGACGAATCTGGTGGAACTTTTTCACCCAGCTAACCTTATTGATTATAGCATCTGGTCTGAAATGAGATGGTAGATCATTGGCGGCTTCAGCCAAGAGATCCTTGGTTCGAATCCTGGTCCGGACATTTTTCGTCCAGTTGGAAATTTACATATGATATGATTTATTTAGTAATTATAATAATTGTGTTAAAATTAATCTAGTGTAAATACGTTTCCAGCGATTTCTGGAGTTCCATTACCTGCGATTTATTCTGTTGAGCTGAACCAGATTTCAGACCATATGCTATAATCAATAAGATTAATTTGGTGAAAAAGTCCCACCAAATTCGTCCGAGATGGCTCAGATGGTAGAGCATTGGCGGCTTCAGCCCAGAGATAGATCCCTGGTTCGAATCCTGGTCGGAACATTTTTCGCGCAGTTGGACATTTACCTCTGATAAAGCCATCTATGTATCGTAAATATTTTAGTCCCTAACTCTTTTCAATTAATTTATGTTTTCAGAAACAATTAGCATTATGTCCTAGGTACTAAAGTTTTTACTTTTAAAATAAAGAATACCTTTAAACATTAAAATATATAAAGGAAAACTATCAAAGAAATATAATCTTATGTAAGGTTTTAGCCATAAGTGACAGGTAAAACCGGCTGATTAGATAACAATTATGAAAGTAGATAGGGGAGATGGGGGCACATGTGAACAGTTCGCATAAATATAGCTTTTTCTCATAATTGGATTAATTCTTATAAATAAAAACTAGTCAGTATAGTAAACAGAACTTTCTTTTACACATGGAAATTTTCTTAATCACCTGTATAGTTTTTCTTACATTTTTTAATAGTTTTATAAATTAAAAAAAGTGTTCACATGTGCCCCATCAGCGGGGTAGTTGTGAACACTCGTGGGGCACATGTGAACACAAGGAAAAAATATCCTTTGACATGCTTTTTCTCCTGTTATTAATTTGTTATCATAACCATTATTTATATTATCAGTTAAATTCACCATAAATAAAATAAAAAATATTTTTTTTCTAGTTTCTGAGTGATATGTTTAAACAAAAGATTTTAAAATGAAACTAAATATATATAAAGCTGTTCTGACACCATACCCAAGAATTATATTAGTTATCAATTTGAAAATTTTACATTTTAAAAATGTTACTGATATCCATCCCAATTCAAATTATCCTATTCATAGCTGTTGTTTGAGAGATAGAAGTAAGCCATCACTAAGTTTGAGACAAATGAAAAGAAAAAAAAGTACAAAGTTTTTTGTCATAATATTCTTTGTATTAACAATGCATAAAAAAATATTGTTTTAAACCGTTTACTAAAATAGTACATAACACTTATTGCATTTTAGGAAACGAATTTATTTAAATTATAATTGAACTCAAATGAGCTTCTTGCGCTTTGTGTACTTCCTGACAAATGTGGAAGTGGAAGTTTCAATACAATATCACTTTTTTGTATGACAGAAATGTCTACTATTTCAGGGAAATTATATGAATTGGATCTGAGATTCTTTCTCAGGAATTTAACATACATTTTATCATTATCAATCCTTTCTATTCGCACAACAGAGAAAGATTTTGATTTTTGTAAACTGTTCATATCTGCCCCAACTAGTCTGTTCACAAGTGCCCCGCATGGCTGCTGGAGTTAAATTGATAAATAATTAACATTTATCAATTTTAGGGAACAAAACAACTTTATCCAAAATTTTCAATAGTAGTCATAGTATATGTTAAAACATTAAAATTCGAATAACTAACTAAATAAATAAACTTTATCACTTACCAAAGTTGAAACCGACATTTTACATTTGACATCTACAAACAGTGTTTTGGCTATTGAAGACAAACAAATGTCAAAAAGCTTCAAAAAATTTTTACCATATGTCTACAGGTGCTGCCATCTTTGGTAATTTTTTTTTCAAATAAAAAACTTATAATAACTATTGAAAAACTGCGATGTTCACATCTGCCCCCTGTTCACATGTGCCCTCATCTCCCCTACTATTGCCTGGGGCTTCCAGCACTTTGAGGTCAAAAAGTTGAAAATCAACAAAGTGGTGGACATTTGAAAAAAAAAGGGTCTATTTCTCACCCTTCTTTCGCACTTTGGCGTGCTTCTAAAAATGTTTATTTTTACTACTAAAAGGATTCATTATACTGTGTTACAATAAATACGGCTAATCAGTGTATACAATATATTTAAAAATCTATAATTAAAAACACATACTCCTCACAATAATAAAATACAATCCTATTCTAACAGTTTTGGACAATAAAAACTTGTCCATTATCAGGGAAATATCCAAGAAAAACCAACACTAATCTACATTACACTAAAAATGGCTGAAAGGGGTACTAGCTCAAATAAATTATATTACCTTTAAGATTAAAAAAAAACTTAGGCAGATCGGTTTAATAGTTTTTATATTTTGACCCTGCCCATTTTGAAAAGTTATTTTGCGTAAAATGTATTTATTAAGTGCTCTAAAACGTTTAAGCCAGCGAACGCGTTGCACCCAAACATTAAATAACTACGAAAGGATTTGGAGTTCGGCCAGATCGTTTTACAGGGATAACCTACAGGTTATAGGAGAAATCTACAGACAGGGACAATCTGCAGACTTTACAGGGTGTTTCACTACCAGATCGTCAAACTTGCAGGAGTTGTAGGGGGCACAGAGACGACTCGGAATTACATAGTAATGCAGGGTCGGAAGTGCAAGCCTAACAGATAGGTGGGGTTGTTAGGGGCTGAATCATAGTGATAGAAATTTGACATTTAAAGATCATAAGCTTAAAATAAATCATGACTTTCCTGATAATGATGTTTCGTAATGTGTGAATGAAACATTCGTAACCTGGAATCTCCGATGTTTTGAAATACGCCGGACGTGTTTCAGGCGTTTGCGGTAGCAACGAAGATGCGCCATTTCAAAACGCCTCTACTTCCTCAAACGTGCAAAATCGTAGATGGTAAGAACAAGGCACGTAGGCAGAAAACTACGGGGAGTTTCAGTATCAGAAAAGTTATGACTTATTTTAAGTTTATGGTCTTTAAATGTCAATTTGCTATTCATATGATTCAAGCCCTAACAACCCGTCTATCTCATTAGGATTATATTTCCGACCCTGCATTGCTATGTAATTCTGAGTCGTCTCTTGCCCTCTACACCTCCTGCAGGTTTGTCGATCTGGTATTGAAACACCCTGTAGAAAAGGCTTCGTACGGGTCCTGGAATTTCCAGACCAGAAAATTCTTCGGTACCAGTATTCTCTTATATAAAATATCTCCTTAAATAAGACGAAATTTCGGGCGTTTGAACTAGATTTAATTTTTGTAATAAATAAATACTGATACCTGGAAAATAACGGGACCCGTATGAATTCTGTAGAATAGAAAAATGCAAAGAGAAAAATCTATTTTTTCACGAGAAAAAAAAAAAAAAACAAAGCCCGAAGTTTTAACTGAGACGTTTCCATTTCCTCTTTAGGACCGAAGGAGACGAAGTCTTGCCCTGATCCAGGATCCATAGCGAACGGTCACCGTCTCAACACGGACGGTTCGGATGCATCGGGACGTCGCCACTTCGAGGTGGGCCAGTCGGTGGTGTACGGCTGCACGTCGAAAGAGCACGACTTGAAAGGATCTGTTATACTAACATGCAAGCAAGACGGTACTTGGTCTAGGGCCAAGCCGAGTTGCGTCAAAACTGCAACGGGTTCGTTTTTTAACTGACTATTATATATTTTTATTATATTTGCTTTTTTTTATTGTATTTACGTTTTATAGTCTGGATCATGAAAAAAAAAATAATAGTTTTTAAATAGAAAACTGTTGTAATAATTAAGGACTTTACGTTGTGAAATCGAATACTAAACAAAATAGAGATTGATATCCAATGTATACTTTATTCATAAATTTAAACATGATGTAAGAATAAAATTACAAAAATAAAATGAAACTCTACGTTTCAGTTTATTCTTTAAAACAATCTGCAGGAATCAAACGTTCTGAAAAGGAATATAGTTATATTATAGTTATAGTTAAATTAGTGTTAGAATGTAGTTTTTTACAATGTAGCAATTAGATTGTTTCCTGCCGGTTTGTATTTTTAGAAAATTTGACTCAAGCAGATGGTTTTGAAGATTAAACCGAAACGTAGAGTTTTATTTCGTTTTTGTGATTTTATGTTTACATCATGTTTAAATGTATGAATAAAGTATACGTTGGATGGCAACCTCTATTTTGCTTAGTGTTCAAAAAACTATTTTTAATTAAAATTTCTAAGTTTTAAACATGAAGACGAAGCCAATTTCAGCTTTTCATGTTCACAACATGTATTTATTTATTCTATTTTTTTTTTTTTGTATGTTATATAACAGACAATAATATTTTGTTACCGTCATCTCTTAAAAAAAGATCTACTTAGTTTATCAAACCAATTTTCTATCCATTTTTATTTTCAGTTAGTTCTACTTTCTTCTGCACTTTCCTCTATTAATCTGCCTGTGTAAATAGTTGTAAACAAAACGTTAAACACTCGCTACTTTACAGAGAATTTTGTTTAGCATAGCATATCGAAAAATGTTACAAACACCAAAAACGGCGCAGATAAAATATTTTGCAGGCCTTGTTTTTGTATGCTGACTCTTTAAATAAAGGAACCTCAAAATTCTAGGGCTAAATTCACCTTGAGGGAATAATGAAAATTCGTATAAAGCACAAATAAAACGTACTAAAAAGTAAATAAATAAATAGAAATGCTTAATTCATCTTTAAAAGTTAAACTTAAATTTACACTATGTGCAAAACTACTTAAAAGATGACAATATTTAAAAAGATGTTAAATTTTTAATAAGAGATTAAATTTAAAAAGATAAAAAGAATTTAGAAAGAATTTAAATAAGGTATTAAAGTAATTTAACATCTTTTTAAAGATTGTCATCTTTTTAAAGATTGTCATTTTTTAAGTAGTTTTGCACATAGTGTAAATTTAAGTATTAAAAAATATATTTGTAAGAGAATCGCTTGAAATAATTTCCAATAAAGATATAATATAAAGATATTGTACAATAAGATCCAATAAAGATATTGTCATATGATATCCACGGAGCCTGGAAAGAATGGCTACATAGTAGATGAAAGCTTGTTTTGTTAAAAATTTGAATACCTTTTCCCCTCAACTTATCTTAAATACCACCCTTAAATTACAAGGGTCCTTGACGAATAAGCGCAAAGAGAAATAACAACATTTAAATAACCACTGACGACGGCCGTCTGAATTGAGCTGAAAACGTTTTGGAATTTCAATTTGATATTTAATGTATTTTTAATGCATTTTAAATAAATTTATATGCACATAAAAGCAATTTTACTACGTTTTATTTGTGCTTTATACGAATTTTAATTTATTCATTTTTCTTGTATCTATTCATATATCTTCTCTCATTTTTCTAGGTACTCTTTCCCTGCAAATTTATAGAAAAATTCCAAATCACCCTGTATATAAGAACTAAAAGATCCTCTAAAACACCATCAAAAAATTTTAAATGCGCTAGGCCTTTCGAAAGAACTTAGTGTTTTTTCGTCAGGCGCAAAGAAGCCAACTCTTTACCAACTTTCTATCTTTAATGCCAACAGTATCTCTGAATTGGACTTTCTTGAAAATTTAGCTATCTAAATCGTGAAGTTATTGCTAATGATAAATCTGATTCCACATTACTCTCTGCAGCTTGGAAAAACCGTTTCAGTTCTACCATATAATATATTTTTTGTATTATTTAATATTAGTTTGATATTTTTTTTCATGTTTTTTATTTCGCGTGTTCCCATATATTTTATACATGTATGCGTTTTTCTTTTATCATAATTTATTTTATTTTATTCTTATTTATTTATTTTTAAATTTGCTACCTATTTCCCCTTCTAGTTTGTGTTCTTCTGTTTGGGTTATGCTCTTCTGTGATTGGCTGTTGTTTCCTGTTTTCTTATTGATTGTTGATTTCTACTTTCTTTATGGCTGTTTCTTCAGCTTGTTTCCTTTTCCTTTTCTTTCATTTCAGTCTTGCTACTGCTTCCACAGTAGAAGCACGTCTTCTTTGTGCCTGACGAAGAAAAACTAAGTTCTTTTGAAAGGCCTAGCGCATTTCAAAAAATTTTATGGTATTTTAAGAGGAACTTTTAGTTCTTACTGTTTCACACCAGCTTTAACTTATATTTTTCCCTGCATATATTTACATACATTTCAGGGACATTAACCCTTTATCTACTGACGGTACTTATAAGTAGCATTAAAATAGCTTGTTATAAAATTCATTTAATACATCGATTAATTGTAATACAGTTTAGAATGAGTTATAGATGCAATATTTTATCTTGTTACAAAAGCATTATTAGTTACACAAAACAAAATTATTTTTAAAAGGATGATTTCTTTTGCCTTTGCATCTTTTCAGCTTTCTTGACGCTGTGGTGGGGTATTTTTCAATTCGGAAATATTTCTATATTTCTGTTGTAAGAACATTATATTTGTACATTTCCTAATTCTACAAAATACTAAGAAAAATATTTAAAATGAAAGATTTGAGTGGAGTTAAAAATTTTGCACAAAATCCCTATAGATTCAAATTTAATTAATCCTTCTAAATCATTCAATCCTTCTAAAATCCTTCAAAAATTTATTAAATGATTATGCAAATCTTCTAATTTAATTTAAATTATTCACGAAAAATGTTTTGTAAGATAAAATTTTCACGAATTCATAATTCAGTAAGTAGAGTATTAAACAATATGGCTCTATTAATATTTGTAGGCGTTTCTGATAAAGATTGCAATAGTTTCACTTTTGAAAGCCGTTACTTTATCGCACTGTTATTTGCTAGATGTTTTTATTTTTGTAGAATGCCAATTTTTTTTAACATACTTTTTATAGTACACTTTTTAATCGATGTCCTTTATGACGTTATTACTTCAGTATGTTCCATAAATTTAAAAGCAATTACTGGATTTCACATTATACTCTATAAAAATAAGAATAAGCAAATAAATAATTAGAACGCTAAAATTAATCTTTTAGAACTTAAAAATTAAAATGACACATAATATGCTTTATTAATTAAAAGATGATAAAAAACGTTAAAAGATGTTAAACTTAATTTCAAATTCATCATCCCACTTTCCAAATCAAGAGAGTGAATTTTGAAAACAAGGCGCTAGTAACATCAGTTTCGTATTTTGTATCTGAGGAGGACTATGTATGTAGTTGAAAGTACTAGGGACTGGATAATGTAGTTTAACTTTTTTTATCATATTTTAAGTAAAAAAGCACATTATGTGTCACTTTGATTTTTAAGTTTTTAAAGGTAAATTTTAGCATTCTAATTATTTATTTGCTTATTCTTATTTTTATAGAGTATAATGTGAAATCCAGTAATTACTTCTAAATTTATGAAGCATGCTGAAATAACCATAAAAATAAAATAATAACAATAAAAATATTCTCTGACGATGGCCGCGGAAATTGCGGGCCAAAAGTACTAAGAAGCTTTTAAATAAAATATATATTTTTAACTTGTAACCTCTATATTATTATATTTGTCGCCTTTTAAGTAAAACGATGAGCTTTTGAAAGTTCATGTTGTGTATTTTGTGATCAGTTTTGTATTTTGTCCCTGAGGATGATTATGTATATAGTTGAAAGTGCTAGGAATTGGATAATGTAGTTCAGCTTTTAACGATTTTTATCAGCTTTTAAATAATAAAGGACATTATATATCTTAATATTTGGAATTTTTTTTTTTTATTCAGAGAGAAACATTCGCCTTGAATACAATATTTCAAATGAAAATCAAATTTCAAATTATTTTTGCTTAAAAGGCGCACAGACCAACTTAGTGAAAAATATTCCATGCCGGGAATCGAACCCGGGTCATCAGTATAGCGCACTGACGTTCTACCGCTAAACCACATGGAACGATACCCAGCCTGGAACTTCTCACTATTACAAGTTGGCAAGGCTACAAACGCAGCACAAGATGGAATATTTTCCGTGAGCCACCAACACGGGTCAAACACAGACACTTAATTAAATCCAGCATCGATGAATCTATATTAATATTTGGAATTTTTTTTTTTTTTTTTTTTCCAGAGAGAAACATTTGCCTTGAATACAATATTTCAAGAACACAATTGAACACAATTTCAAGAATTCATTGAATACAATATACAATTGATTTTCATTTGAAATATTGTATTCAAGGCGAATGTTTCTCTCTGGAAAAAAAAAAAAAAAAAAAAAAAAAATTCCAAATATTAATATAGATTCATCGATGCTGGATTTAATTAAGTGTCTGTGTTTGCCCCGTGTTGGTGGCTCACGGAAAATATTCCATCTTGTGCTGCGTTTGTAGCCTTGCCAACTTGTAATAGTGAGAAGTTCCAGGCTGGGTATCGTTCCATGTGGTTTAGCGGTAGAACGTCAGTGCGCTATACTGATGACCCGGGTTCGATTCCCGGCATGGAATATTTTTCACTAAGTTGGTCTGTGCGCCTTTTAAGCAAAAATAATTTGAAATTTGATTTTCATTTGAGACATTATATATCATTTTATTTTTAAAAGTAATGATTTTTTTCTTCACAAAATGGACTTTCAAAATGAAAGAATTATTTAACTTTTGGATTTCACTAATATTTTATGATATTTTGATGAATATCCTTAAGTGTATCCCTATTGCTACATCTGTTTCATATGTTTTTAATTAACGACTCGTTTGCCTGCGTGCCTCAGATGTTACTCCACGCGTCTACTGCACTTACCCAGGATATATCTCTAACGGACGGGTGTTCCACGTGACCACTCTCAGTCAGAGGCGCAGCCCTCGGACGAGAGCTACCCGGAAGGGAGCAAGCTTGAGTACTCCTGCGATTACGGTTATTCTTTAGAAGGGGATGCTACCCTGACGTG
Organism: Maratus speciosus; assembly: GCA_963932465.1. Lineage (NCBI taxonomy): Eukaryota > Metazoa > Arthropoda > Arachnida > Araneae > Salticidae > Maratus > Maratus speciosus. Next base: position 87,182,185 of record OZ010794.1, read on the forward strand.
TCGGAACAATGCAAGATGGTCAGCTCCACCCCCAAAATGTAATCCTGGTAAGTTGTTTTCCATATTCGTTTTTTTTTTAACTTCCGACACAAAAAAAGACAAAAGTAAAGAAAAAAATGAATATAATATTAAAAGTTATGTACAAACATGGTTACTTCTGTTACATAATTGCCGTGCAGATGGAGGTATTTGTCACGTCGGTGGACGAGCTTTCCGATCCCCTTTTCGAAGAGCGTTGCTATCAGTGATGTGGGATGAGCCTGAACGGTGGCTCGAAGCTCTTTTTAACCGCTGACCAGTCCCCTACATACCGGGATATAGCACAGTTTTTCGTGTTTGAGTGCCTGGAAACAAGGCGAAATCGCCGCATGGCGGCGGTCTGCTGGACAAGCGCATATGCCTTCTTAATGGCAGCACTGTTTTACTTTGTTTCGGTTCTATGTTGGCGAGTTACTTACAGTGGATTTGCTTGTTTAAGGCTCCTGTCCCTGCCCGCGAAGACACTCACGAGCTAATGCTAATCCTATGGGGAGGGATTTTTCTAATATCTCGTTTGCATTTCGACATTTTTAAATATTTTTTTTTTTGCATTGGATAGCCGAGGACCGTCTCTACATCGCATCTTTTTAACTTTTTCGATTTTGGTCGCAGATATTTATTATAAAGTTACTTTCACTTTCAAAACCGGTTCTGAAAATGAAAGTGTCGTTCTAAAAAATATCTGCAACCAAAATCGAAAAAGTAAAAAAAGTGCGATGTAGAGACGGATCTCCGCTATCCAATGCAAAAAAAAAAAAAAAAATATTTAAAAATGTCGAAATGCAAAAGAGATATTAGAAAAATTCCTCCCCATAGGATTAGCAGTAGCTCGTGAGTGTCTTCGCGGGCAGGGACAGGAGCCTTAATTTCACGCAGGATTCGCGCAAACCGGGTGGAGAACTCAGGCACGTTCTGTGTGCATGATAAGCCCCATTGTGGACGGCCGGAGAACGCAGACAGTGCAGAGCATAGAAAACGTGCCAATGAACTGATTCGTGACAACCGGCGCATTAAGCACAGAATCCTTCTGCTGTCAAGAATCCGATTACCGCACTCTGTTTTAACCACACTTCTATATAGTCCGACATTCTCCGTTTCGCTATTTACACGTCAGTGGTCACACCTGCAAATAAAAACGTAATGGGATGAATGACATTTCAAAGTTACTTGCCAATGTAAAATATTTTATTTTGTTCTGTTAATAAAGTAATTACAGAGGTGGAGGCTAAACTTATTGAACAACCCTCGTATGTGAGGTATATTTTCCATGATTCTATGCATAAAAATATTTGTATGTATATAGTGGCTGCGGTGGCAAATCATTCGTCTGTTTTTAATTACAGATAAAGTCAATGATGTGTATTGCTCGAACCCCGGACACATCTCCAACGGTCAATTTTCGTATCGCCCCGCCATCAGGAGCGGCAGGCGATCCCCGCCCCAGCCGACCGAAGGTGATGACACTGAATTTCCTGTGGGGGCTCACTTGCAGTACTCATGCGATAGCGGATATACGCTGGTGGGAAGTACCGACTTAGTGTGCCTGGAATCCGGTTCATGGTCTGCAGAAACACCTGTTTGCACGACAGGTACTCGTTCGTTTTAAAAGTATTTCCTTGTTATAACGGACTTGGTACTTTTTAACCCTTTATGCTCCGACTGTACTTTAAAGTACCATTAAAATAACTTGTTATAAAAGTAATATAATACATCGATTAGCAGTAATACAGTTTAGAGTGAGTTATACTTTACTTTACCTTGTTCCAAAAGCATTATGGGTTGCACAAAATAAACATATTTGTAAAAGAATGATTTCTTTTGCCTTTGTATCTTTTCAGCTTTCTGGACGTTGAAAGATTGGGGGGGGGTGGGAGTTTCAGTTTGGAAATATTTCTATATTTCTATTGTAAGATATTGTAAGTATATTTGTATATTTCCTAATTTTACAAAATACCAAAACAAAAATTTGAATGAGAGATTTGAGTGGAGTTATAAATAGTGCGCAAAATCCCTATAAATAGAAATTTTATTAATTTTAATTGTTAAAATCCTTCTAAAATTTATTAAATGATCATGTATATCTCCTAATGTAGTTTCAAAAATTTACTAAAAATGCTTTAGAAGATGAAATTTTCATGAATTCATAATTTGGGACGTAAAGGGTTAAAGATCTTGGCGTCATTCGGGTTTAAGAAAGTTGGATGATTACCCAATGATTTAAAGAGCTATGAAAACAAAACTGATGAATTACAGGTGAGTTAAGGCGCAATCCTAATTTTAAACTCGCAATAATAAAAAGGAAATCTTTGTATTTTTTAAATATGATTTTTTTTCCGAAATCGTTTTTTAGGGTTCCGTACTTAAAAAGTGAAAACGGAACCATTATAAGATCACTCCTGTGTCTGCCTGTCTGTCTGTCACAGCCATTTTACTCGTAAACTATGGAACGTGGAAAGTTCAAACTGGGCGAAGTAATGAAGACTATTGGCCCACATATTTGCAGATTATTAAACATTCACAAATATATTTAGGGAAATGTAGAGGAGCTATATGGGTTACTTGAAAAATAAAATCTTTTCTTTGTTATCATGTGGGGTATTGTGTTAAAGATTTCGCATTGCTGAACTCAAAATTACATTTCTTTCAATTTTAGGTATTATATTTTCAGAGATATTGTCGAAATTGTATTGTAAAAATAGTTCTCTCCTATCTATTTCCGAATCTAATGAAACTAAAATTATGAAAAAATTAGAAGTAGTAGAATTTAATTTAAACCTTGCAGGAAAATTATAGAGATTACCCTAGGTTACATAGTTTTGGATAAAAGCACACGTTTCCGTTACATGCAAATTTCGACTTGCGGGTATTCAGCAAAGGTGTTGAGGAGTGCTGGAGTACCTATTATCGCAGAAATATAAATGCATTGTTGATAATAATTTTCGATAAAAATCGTCGGTAACTAGCCGAGATATTAACCCTTAAAGACACGGACGTTTTGGACATATATAATGACAGGGGGGGCATACTCAATGCACCATCGGCTTTTAAAGCTTAGATAACAACTTTTAATGATATATTTGTGTAATACAATGCTCCGTAGCAGTATAAAAGCAATAAACGCCAAATTGTTAAAAACAAACTAATTTATTCAAAATTAATCACATAAATACTATAGGATTCGCGACTAGTTTGCATTGAGTGAATCTCTCGATACGCCTCCCGTGTCTTTAAAAGTTTTCTGAAGAATGCGGTACGGACCAAGATGGCGTTGAAACTTCTCAACCTCCTTTCGAAGCGCGCTTAGCACAACGCCAAGTTTAAACTTTGAACAAGCGTTTTGGTTTAGCTACACTGTTAAAATAAAAGATTATTACTACGCTGTATTTAGTTTTATGAAATGTCAAATAAAGTTGTAAAATGAACTACTTCAATGGTCAATATCTAATTAAGTTCATAAAAAAATTAGATTAGGATAAGATTAAAAAAAGGCTTATACAGAACTGCAATATTTGACATTATTTAGACTTCATATCTCTTTCAACTTTTATGGTATATCCATTCATACTTTTCTAGTGTATACAGCTATACCCAACCCTACGTTGTATAGTTTTTTACAAAATTTTATTATTTTTTTAGCAACGATTTTTTAAATAATACAGTTAATAATTCATATATTTATTGTACGGAACTCTCTAAGTGCGAGTAATACTCGCAGTTGACCTTTTATTTATTTTACTAATAAATTATTACTTTTTTTCATCTATACCGGCAGAAATTATGTTCTATTAGGTTGTGTAAAGAATAATACCATTTAACTTCTCAATCCATTTTTTAGGTGATTGAAGAAAATGTTAACACGTACTCCAAGTTCAGAAATAATCTGTCGGACTGTGGATTAGCTTTAACGAATGATTTCAATTTCTCATAGTTAATCACAGAATCTAGCACACGGGTTCTTTCACCTTTAAGACCCTCATTTCCATCACGAAATTTTTGGGGCCGACGTTCGACTGTGCATTTACTAGCCATCCCAGGCCACAATGCGTAGTGGATAGCGTGAACTGAACAGTTACCGTTGCGTTTCGTGCCATTTTCAATTCGTACAGAAAGTCGTCCGAATTTTTTATTCACTATAGCCTTTTTAACAAGCTTTAATTAGGCCTAAACGAAAACTGGAAACTAGAAAACAGGAATTCTGCTTTTTCAGAATTTATTGTCGCCCCCGATGAAAAAAATAATCTATACATAAATATAGATAGCGCAAAACATATTTCAGTTTTAAGACTTAAAATACACGCTTTCATTTTATATAAAATGACGTCATTTGCATCTACTGAAGAATTCCACATGGACGATCCAGTCTATTAGAAAAGTATGCATAGGACGTCAGTATCTCCGAATAAACTCGACAAAAAAATCGGCTACATAATGAATCATACGCCTTCACTTGTTTGTAACATTAATATAGATGCTTAAAATTAAATATTGTTTATAGTAGTTCTACGTTTTATAAGAAACCCTTCATTCATATTTTTTCAAAATAACACGTATTTTAATTAATTTTTTTTTTCAGTTTTTACGAGAAAATAGCAACAAAAAGATACATTAATCTACTTTTTTCCAACTTTTTCCCCTTTATTTTCTACAGAAATGGAACATTTCAGTGGCCACCATGACAGAAATGGCCTTAAAAACTACAAAAAAAAAACTTCTCTTAAAAATAAATTGAGAGGCAGTTTTCAAACAAATTGCAGTTAAAAGTACTTTTTATCCCTATACGAAGGTGTAAAAATTTAAAATGTGTGATGCTTATCAATATTAAACCGTACAATGATACATCTGCTTCGTTTTACGGCTGACTTATCTAACGTAACGTTCCTTTTAGGGACGACATTTTAATTGCTGCCTGAAAGAAATAGCATTACGGGGGCTAATAAAGCTATAATTATAAATAAGGAGACAAAGTTCCACCCTCTAAAATAATATGCAAAAACATAATATAACATTAAGAATTTCTTTAAATACTCAGGATGAAAAAGACAGAAACAAAAACCGAGATTTTTTAAAAATAATATTATAGAAGAGTAAGTTTCTGATAAAATCATGTTCCATTTCCTGCTATTTTTATACAACGACTGCATGTTGAAAAGGAGAGTCATTTTTTTGACAATGTAAGATACTTATTCCCTGATAAAAGAAAACCACGGATGGATAAATTTTAATAGTTGTAATACCAAAATGTTTCACTTCACAACCCGAGTGCCATGGGCTAGTTATATATCTGATTTTTGGAGATAGCCCAAATATGTCCAAAATGCTTAGGGATATTCTATTAAAATTTATATTTTTAATGTATAACTAAGAAGAAGCAGGAACGCGATCGGATTCCACATAATTCAGTAAAACCTAGGGCGAAGCCTAGTCGAAACTACGGAAAGCCCCAGCAGATGGAAGAACCCACGTGGGCCGCTACAACAAGAATCACCCGTATGTGCAGACCACGACGACAGCCGACATCGACTATACTGCAAAACAGAGACTGCCTTCAGCGAGGATTATCAGCAGGCGACCCGAATTTTCGTTAAACGTAAGGGAAAACCCTGAAAAAACTCTGTGAGGTCATCGCCTCCGAAGCACATCGAGATGACAGCTTCAAACTACACGTGTAGTGATCAACAAGACACAGCACATCTCGTCTCTAGCGGTACTCTATTACCAGTCACCTTCTACACTCAAATGGCCAGATCAAGAAGACACTGAAGCGTGGTCACTCCCCTCGTTGGCCACATAGCGTGTGACTGCGTTCAAATGTGAAACATACAAGAAAATCTTATGTGGTCCCCACATACGACGCATGTTGAAACGAAAGTCTGGGACTACTCATGTAGTACTCAAAAAGACACAGCAGTGCCCCGTCCCTCAGAAATTCTGCTTTCAATGACCTTCCACACCTATGTCGCCCATTTGTGACATAGAAGTATGGGTGCCATCCTCACTGACTACATAACGAGTGGCTGCTTTGGAGAAAGGTATTGGAATGGCCCTAATGCCTTTCGCTAGACTTTGACCAGAATCCATCTCCAGGTACGGAAGCACCTGTCTCTGACGTCCCGGCTTCTCGAAACATACCCTAGAATAGCGCCCAAGAAAAACGCCGCTTCTTCTCTCCCTCCACCCGACGGCTAAACTAAGCTTCCGTCATCTTTTCCATTAAAGAAGCCGAGTGAGATCCACCTGGAAAATGGTGTACAGACCCCCCGACTTTGATGATGTTCCCCAAACCCAAGGAGGGACCGACTGGGGAACATCAGGGAACAGGGAGGTGGAACAGGGAAAATCCAAACAACTGGTTACTGGGATCGATCTTTTGAGCCCCCCGCGTGTATTCAGTTAATTACAGGGACAGTTTGGAGTATAGGATACGTTATTACCGCTCACTTCAGGACCCTGCTTCCGGTCACCTTCCACAGTAAAATAGCCAGCTCGAGAACATGGCGTGTCATTTTTTGCCAGTTAAGGGGCGGAGTAAGGATCACCAGGAGGGGCTGCCCCTATATTGAAGGTATGGAAATTTAACAATCATGCATCAACCGAATGTTAATCAAAAATAATAAAAAAATTAAAGAAAAAAATATGAATCGCGAAGGCCCTTACATGAAATCCTAAAGCTCCAATTATAGAAATAATTTCATAAATCATAACAAGGGGATCTTTGTGTTTTTCTTTTAATATGCCCCCACCCCTCGCAATCTTTTTCTATTTTGCTAATAACTTGTTGCTTATTTTCAGCTATACCGACAGATTCCATGTATTGTGAGAACTTGGGACCCATACAGAACGGAAGAATGCGGTACAAACCTCCTGCTAACACCCGAAGGAGGAAATCCGGATCGAGCCTGGACTACGAGCTGGATGATTATCCGGTAGGGAGCGTGTTGATATACAGCTGCGACGGGGGTTACAGGCTTTTTGGCCGTCGTTCTCTCATCTGCCAGTCGACAGGGCGTTGGTCCTCACGGCAACCCGTATGTGAACCAGGTACAGGTCAAAGCGAATAGCTTCACAGTTTGTTTTAAGATATATTGACTTGATATATTTTGGGAATGATGAAGCTTTAACTGTAACCGCTTCCATTAAACTTGATTACACAGTTGCGAAAAGGCATTAAAAGTTCAAGATAAGCAGTTACAGACAATTTATTAATTTTATAATATCTTACACTATTTCAACGTACAATAAAATTGAATAGCATTTGAATGGGGCTCAAGCCGCAAAGTGAACAGGGGGTGAAATTGGTAATGCCATCTAGGGGCAATTTCTGGAACTTTTTCTATTTGCTTGAATAAAACTTGCGTCCATGAGATGTCATTTTGACTCATGCGCAAATTAATTGAATTTTTACTGAATTTTAAGATGTGTCATTGCTTCTTAGCACACACTGCATCTCTCATGGCTGTAATATAAGTAATGGAACTAATATTGGTTCGCAACTTGGAAATGTCAAATGAATCCGCTTTCTTTTTGACACGTTCTAACATAGTGGAAATGTTATTATGAATTTGGCTTGTCAGTCCACCGTCTGTCTGTTAGTGCTCTAACTCGCACAAATAAACTCGGGTTTCCATGCAATTGAGGTTTTCTATGGCGTGAAAATGAAATGTGTAGCCTTAATAATTCGTTTACAGGGGCATTCAAAAGAATTCCGTTACGTTATGGTCTATAAGGAAAATTATTTGCAATGTGTTTTAATGACGTTATACTAATTCAACCCTATTGAAATTGATATATATCATGAGGTACACTACAAGATGCTTGTTATAAAGTAGGGTGTATATAGCATTCATTGTTCATTGACAGGGCTACACAAAAGTATTCGGTTTCAGTCTTTGTCTACTCAAAGTGCGTTTCCAGCTGTGGTACGCGTTTTTAAATGCAACTACAATGTTTTGCATAATACTTGTGCATAAATTCTATAAACCGTATGCAAGGATACGCAAAACATTTCGAATGCATTTTTGTTTTTTGTAGGGGGATTTTTATTTTTGAGTAAATTCTATACTTTTTCTAATGGACCTAAATTTTAGCATGCTATGTAGGATATACAGCTGAACTTCCCTTTAACGAGGCCTCTATTTAACGAAATTTTCTACTTAACGAAATTTTCTGCTAAACCTTGACTTTGAACACCATTAACATGCAAATTAATGTCCATATTACGAAAAATATATTCTATATAACGAAGTTTATCCACTTTCATGCGTGTACAAGATTCAAATGGAAAGGTTGCTGTTGCGATGGATGTGAGAATTTATTTCAGCGGATTGTATGAAAATGGAATTTTTTATTTATTTAATCATTTCCATTCAGGAGAAATGCTAAAAACCTTCGAAATAATAAGAAGGCGATCCCAGTTTCGCGAGAATATTACAGATGAATTGTTGGGCTACTTAGAAAAATGCAGAAATTTTTATAAACAATGTATTTTTTATAAGAAACCTGTACAAAGTAATACTACAGACTTTTTTAAAGTTAAGGAATTGAAATACTGAGAAAAAAGTGAAAAGTTACGCTACGATCCAGTTTTTGTTTACCTCTCTTTATTATGGGTTTTTTTGAAATTATTCTAATTAAATTTTTCTCATATGTCTACATTGTACAAGAAAAGTTACTCCCCGAATTAAAATACATTTTTCCAATATTTCCATTTTATGCATGTGTATTTTATTATACAAATTTCACGAATATCAGTTGATTTCTGTTTAATGAATTTTCTTCATAACGAAGTGTTTAAATGTAACGATGAGACTTCGTTAAATGGAAGTTTCAGTATATATAAATCTATAGGATGTAGGCAGCACTGTACAAGAAAATTTAGATATTATTGAGGGTATTTGCTGAAATTTGGTTTTCAAATGGGTCGTATGCGTTTTCAAGGCTAACAAGTGGGTTCCTCGGGCGGTTTTCCCCCATCTCCTTGTTACCCTCTTTCGCCTTATTAAACGGTGAAGTTTTGTCACAGTAGTCCGAATGCGTTGGAAAGTGTTTCATAATCTATGCATTGATTTTTCTTTCTTGTTTCAGATTGTGGCCTCTCCTTCATGCAGACGACCGGGAGGATGGGTAACGGCGTGAATACGGCCTCTGGCGATTGGCCATGGGTCGTATCCATCTCTCTGGACGATCACGAAAGCTCTCCGTTCATCTGCGGAGGGGCTGTCCTCAACCCGCACACGGTAGTGACGGCCGCCCACTGCCTGGAGGGAAAGGTTCCGCTGCTCCTGCGCTTCGGCAAACACCACTTCAATGTCCAAGACGACGACGCGCAAGTGCTCACGAGAAGAGTTGAGTAGTGTTAAAATTGTTAGACATAAATGTAATGAATTACAAATAAAATAAAATAAAGTGCCCAGTTAAACTGATGGCATTGAGCTCACAGGCTATTCACGATAATTGTATATTATACTCTTACCTTCAAAGAATAATGCCCCTCGAAAAATAAATTAAGGTGTATGTTGCTCCCTCATTCCCCCCCTTTATACTTTTTATACTTAACCAATGAACCTCCAAATCTAATCAGGGCTAGCGCCTTACCTGAATAAATCGGTATACTAAATTGATACAAATCGGATAATTCTGCATGAAAAACCCATTTAGCTAAATTAAGGGAGATATTAACTCCCCCATTTCCCCTTTATACTTAACCAATGAACCTTCAAATCTAATCAGGGAAGCGACTTATCAGAATGAACCTATATACCAAATTAGAAGCAAATCGGATATTCTATCAAGAATTATCGCATTACGTACATACATACATACAGAACCTGCGCGCACGTTAGCTCTCAGGCTTTGATAGCCTGAGAGCTGAAAAAGTAATAAGTATAAAAGCAGTACCATAACTAGGCAGGTACAACCGCACAAAGCCAACGTGGGCGGGAGGGCTCAAAATGATGTTCACAAGAAATTATAGGGAACTTCTCCATTATGCCATCGACCACATTCCATAAAAAGAAAAACTATCGCCAAACTGCAGGATTTAGCGACAAAAATGCATAATTACGACGCCACATGCGTTATTCGTGTTTATTACGTCATCAAATGATCTTTAGTTCGGCGTTTATCTGTATTTTGTAATGATGTTTTACTGATTAATTATTTGTTTGGTTAATTAAATTAACAATTGTGTCTTTAAACGGCGATGCCGTAATATTAAAAGAATAAAGCATTGAAAAAATGTTGGAATATATAATAACGTACAGTAGATCAGTTTCAATGGGCGTCGCAAACATTCAGCGGCCGAGAAGGATAATTAAGAAAAATATATTTTTTTTCCGTACATGGAGAGTGAGCGATATAGGTGCAACGAAAAACAAGCTAAAACATTATTCTTGAATGTTATATATCAAGAAAATACCATATAATTGGATTTAAAGCTACATAAATCAATGGCATAACATAAAAGTAAACGAAATATAGCACTCTACAAGGACAAAATTTTAGAATTATGTAAATCTAGAAGTTAAAGATAAAATTCTATTTGATGATAATAAATTTACAAAATACCTGCATTTGATTTTTTAATTTTCAGTCTCATAAAGTTATAAGTTTACGTTTTCAGCTGAATCGTTTAAGGTTTTGTTTTTATACTTTTTTTTTTTTTTTTTTTTTTTTTTTTTTTTTTTTTTTTAAGTTAATTGTGAACGATACAAGTACAATAAAAAATGAACTAAATAAATCGTCCTTAATAAATCAAATAAATACAATATTGTTTGTACATTTAAAAAAACGTGCCAAATATAAGTTGTAATAAGAAAATTTGTCTGCTTCTGCCTCGTAGAAGAGGGAATATGTATACAAAACATAGAGAGTAAACATATTTCAATCGTCATAGTTAAATTTCGGAGGCTTGTTAGTTCATCCCCTTATCACTAGTGATGCTAGTACTGTTGCCATTATAAATTTTGTCGTAACTCTCCTGTCTTGTACGTTTATCTATGAATAATAATATCTAGAAGACGGAAATTGATGAAGAGAAATTCTCAACATTCCTGTTTCATCTTAATAAACTTGTGAATTTTTGTTGCAGTAGTCTGGAAGTGTTGGAAAGTGTATCCATACCTGACGCATTATATTTCGTTCTTGTTTTTAACTATTTTTGCTTTTATACACTTATGTGCATTGTTATTCTCTGTTGTTAGTTTTATAGAAATAAACATTAATGAAATCTGTCCTTTTCAGAGTTCCGAAATCATCCTTCACCCCGACTATTCTAACACGACATTCGACTCGGATATCGGCCTCGTTGTTTTCCGACACAGAATCCGGTACTCGACCCGAGTGCAGCCTATTTGCTTGCCTACCCAAGAATCAACATTTCGAAACATCGTTCCCGGACAAATAGGCTTCGTAAGTATTCTCTTGAATTCGAAAATACTATTAGTATAGCTACAGCGTCTAGAATACATAGTGTGGAAATATGCTATCCAAACAATGCTAAAAATTTGTATCCCTTAAATGTGCGACGATACTACTCAAATGGACTTTATTCCAAATCTGGGTTCGAGGCTGAAAAAAGTCACGTGATACCGGTAATTTACTCAAAGAACTTCTAACTGATATGTAGGGAGACTATTACTGCTTTCCGCATCAACTGTTTCACTGGCTGGCGAGGGTTTTTCATTACGTCTACGGAGCCTTCCCTTCTTTACGCTAGAAGTTTTTACCTTAACCACGTGATCATAACGTAGATGGAATATCCTCCATACAAAGAGTCGATCGCAGCGACATCTGCGGGATTTTTGTATTACATTGTATAGACTAGCAATATCTTGCAGTTTCAGAAAAGATCCTGCAGATGTCGCTGCGATCTGCATATTGCAGCAACATCATTGCACATTTAAGGGATACAATATTTTAGCGCTTTTTTAAGTATTACAGGGATACCCGATTTCCACACTGTGTATTCTAGTCGCTATAGCACAGCGCCTAGAAGATAGTTCTTTCTTTTTTTTCTGGAAAGTGGACGTCGTCAATTTTATAAATTTGTAATAAATGGATCTAATATTCATTATCAGGGCCGAAACTAGCTTTTTTGTGCTCGGGGAAAACATGTATTTTGCCCCCCCCCCCCCCAACACACACACACACACCACCGCCATCCTGACGCACAATAAAACTTTTCGACTTCATGTATCCTATACAAAAACAAACAAACAAAGAAAATCCTTAAAAAATAATTTAATAATAATTAAAATGTGAGGTAGAAATATGTAAACAATGGCCCCATAGAATTAACATTAGCTTGAGCGTTGAGAGCTAATAGTAGTTACGCGAAAAACTAGGACGCTAATGTTAACAGGGCTGCGGAGTCGGAGTCGTCCATTTATTAACCTACATTAATTTTCCGATTTTGGTTGCAGATATTTTTTTTTTGTAAAGTTATTTTCACTGTCAATACAAGTTTCAAAATCTCAAAGTATAGAAACTCTAAAGATCAACCTAAGCTATCCTAAGAAAGAAAAAAAAAACAATAATTTTAAAATATTTAAGAGCAGGCGAAAAATTTGAAAAGAAATCTCCCATATGTTTATTGCGAGTTTCTTTGTATTTCATATATATATATATATATATATATATATATTTGTATGAAACAACAAACAAATTCTTAAATTCACGCCCCCCCCCCCTTCGATTTCGTGCTCGCGCCCGGGCACATACACCCCTAGTTTCGGCCCTGTTCATTAATATATATCCTAATGGATGTAATGGATTTTCTAAGTTTCCAAACATATAGAAAATAAGTAACTAAAAAAAGGAAAAGAATATAGAAAATAAAGTTATCTAGAGGATTTTTTTTCTAATTCTGAAAAATGGACAACCTTTTAAAGTTTTACAAATTTGTGATAAATGGATTCATGTTGTTAATAATCATGAAGTTAGCAGAATATCTTTTTTTTGTTTTTATTCTGGAAAATGGACATAGTCAATTTTTATAAATTTGTAATAAATGGATCTAATATTCATTATCAGGACCGAAACTAGCTCTTTTTTTGCGCCCGGGGCAAACATGTATTTCTGCGCCACACTCCCCATCCTGACGCACAATAAAAGTTATCGACTTCAGGTACCCTATGCAAAATAATAATAATAATAATAAATAAATAAAAAATAAAACCTTTAAAAAAATAATAAATAAAATGCAAGCTAAAAATATGTAAACAATAATCCCATAGATTATCAGCATCCACTGATTCGTCATAGGGTAATTGCATATTTTCATTAGAATCATATTCATCTTCTGATTTATCAGATTCGTCTGTATCCTCGTAAAAATTATTGCTAACGCTTCTTCTTGAGTTAGACTTTTTCCTCTGCGATACATTTTATGTACTGTATACAAATAACTGAATAAAATTCAGATAACTAAGTTAAATTTAAAAAATAATATCATTGTAAAATACAAATTTCAATAACGTTTAGCAAATATATCATGTATCACCAATAGAAAGAAAATGTAGAAAGTGTTTTTTCCTTCTCAAATTCCCCATCCGTTCACTGCAATAGTCCCCGCATCAATCACTCCCCTCGCACTTACTCAGGGACAATAGCTGGATATTTCCGAGGGGGGTGGAAACGGAATACCTGTTTCTCAGGCGTTCGGGCGGTTTCGCCGTAGTTTGATTGTTCGGCCGTTTGGGGCGGCTTCGTAGCGGAAGGGTTAAGGGCTTTGGATCATGGAGTCACGACGATAGAGGATTCCGGACTCTGAAGAAAAAAGAACAAAAAGGAAAAGAAACTCGCACGAAAAAATACTTAACGCGAGGTATATTCTCGCTTTGTAAATGTTTTCTGCAAGTGCGAAATTTTTATAGTGCAAAATAATCTTACACATTCCTAAATTTTTTATATGTATACTTTTATATGGCAAAATCAAAATAAGAAATAATGTTTTCCTAATATTTCCCATTATCATGACTGCTTAGCTTATACATGTTTTGTTATACAATTGTATCTTGTCCAACTTTATCTTCCGATTTTTACAGATTTATATTACACTTTTTTAATATCAAAGTTTTAAGAATTTTAGGATTAAAATAAATATACGCATTTGTTGTAATTAATGCGTGTTTTATTGTACATGTGTATTTGTTAATTAAACTATTTTTCATTTTGAATTGCTGAGTTTTTTTGTTAATTTTTTTCCATATAAACACTATTGTTTTATGAGTTTGTTTCACAATGTGGCCACTAGATTTTGGTTAGGAGCCAAAGTGGCGACTAGATTTTTGGGATTTAGGAGCCACTGGCTCCTTAAAATTTTCGGGAATCTGCACCTATACCTATTGGGTGATTGACACGAAAACCTAATCAGCAACAACTTCCGTCAACGTCTAACTGAATCTGAAGTTAGATGAAAATCCGTGCATTATTTCTTGAGGTAGAGCTATTGCGGAAATCGTGCGAAATGCAGCCTACCAGCGTCATCAGTTGGGAGATATACTCCAATAAAAAGAAAAGTACCCAGTTAAACTGATGGCATTGAGCTCACAGGCTATTCACAGTAATTGTATATTATACTCTTATTTCAAAGAATAATGCCCACAAAAAATAAATGAAAGGGGATTAGTCCCCGTTCCCCCCACTTTAAACTTAACCAATGAACCTCCAAATCTAATCAGGGAAGCACCTTAATATAATAAACCGGTATACCAAATTTCAAGCAATTCAGATAATTCTGCATGAAAAAACATTTCACTAAATTAAGGGGGGAGCCTAACCCCCTTTCCCCCCTTTATACTTAATTATTGAACCATTAAATCCAATTAGGAAAGCTCCTTATCAGAATGAACATAGAAAAAAAAATTAAAGCAAATTAGATAATTATGCATGAAAATCCATTTATCTAAATTAAGGGGACGGGTCTTGCCCCCCTTTCCCCTTTTTATACTTAACCAATGAACCTCCAAATCTAATAAACGAAGCACCATATCGGAATAAACCGCAATATCAAATTTGAAGCAAATCGATTAATTCTGCATGAAAAACCCATTTATCTAAATTAAGGGGGGTCTAGCCCCAGCCCCCCCCCCTTTAAACTTAACGAATAAACCTTCAAAATTAATCTAGGCAGCTCCTTAACATAATAAACCGGTATGCCAAATATGGACGAAATTGAATAACTCTGCATGAAAAACCCATTTATCTAAATTAAGGGGGGGGGGTGTCTAACCCCCTTGCCCTCCTTTATACTTAAGTAATAAACCTCCAAATCTAATCAAGGCAGCTTCTTGACATAATAGACCTGTATACCAAATTTGGAGCAAATCGAATAATTCTGCATGAAAAACCCATTTATCTAAATTAAGGAGGGTCACACTAATTGTATATTATGCTCTTATTTCAAAGAATAATGCCCCTCGAAAAATAAATGAAGGGATTAGTCCCCCTTTCCCCTCTTTATACTTAACTATTGAACCTTGAAATATAATCAGGGAAGCTCCTTAACATTATAAACCGATATACCAAATTTGGAGCAAATTGAATAATTCTACATGAAAAACCCATTTATCTAAAATAAGGGAGGGGGAAATAGCCCCATCCCCCCCCCTTTATACTTAACCAATGAACCCCAAAAACTAATCAGATAAGAACCTTATCAGAATGAGTCTAGAAAAAAAATTTGAAGCAAATCGGATGTTTTTATCAAGAGTTATCGCGTTACGTACATACATACATACGTACGTACGTACATACTTACATACAGAACCGGCGGGCACATTAGCTCTCAGGCTTTGATAGCCTGTGAGCTAATAAAAACTAATCAGCACCAGTTTATATCAAGGCCTAATTGAATCTAAAGTTTTTTGAAAATCCATGCATTAGTTCTGGAGATAGAGCAGTCACAAAAATTTTGTCACATACAGACTCACAGACAGACATTTTCTAAAAACCATCAAATCGTGTTCAGGACCTTCTAAAACGCATCAATCCATCGAAAACCGGAAGTCGAAATTTTTCACGAATCCAATACTTTCTTCTTGTAAAGATAGAATGAAGTAATGAATGGGTCATTTCATGCCAACTAGGTCACGGCCGAGTGCAAAGTAATGTTACATTATGATATGATTAAAATTTAATGAATTAAATTACATTATTATATGATATAAATTAATGTCATAAAGTTGTCCCTTTGGATTTGAAAACAGCCTTAAACGTGTTCCTTAAGTGTCATATTTAAAGTTTCTAATCCCTTTAGTATTACAAAAATCGTAAGATTGGAATGTTTTTCTCTTACACCTTTTTTAATTTCGCATTGAAAAGAAAAAAAACTATTCCGTGCGAACATTTACGTCAAATTTTGAGTTTCGATCTCTAACAATTTTATAGAAATCGTAACAAGTTCGGAAGTGAAGGACTTCGCAAAAGTTCTGGCACCCGGCCTCACTTTCGATAAGCAGCGCTCTAAATCTTGCGTACAGTCTAAAAAACAAATACAAAACTTAAAATGTATGAAAATTTCTAAATTGCGATTTCTATGCAATTGCTGAAGATAGAAACGTGAAATTTGGCGTGGCAGATACGTATAATATATAAATGATCTATAAGGAGAGTTACTAAAAATTTCAAAATTTAAAAGGGTGAAATGAGCGAAAAGCGTTCTAAAAATTTTATAAATTGCGACTTTATAAATCTCAGGAAATACAAAACCGATTTCAAAAGTAATGGTGATGGTCTCTACTCCAACACATGATATATTTTTTGTTGGTTCTATCACCAAAAGGTGGTGTGTAGGAGCAAAAACATTCTAAAATTGCAATTTTTGGATATTGAATGTGCTAGAAACTTGAAAATTTTCATGCCAGTTACTTATAATATGTAAATGTAGATGCTAAGAATTTTTCTCTAAAAAATTCCAAATTTAAAGAGGTGAAATGAACGAAAAACGTTCGAAAATTTTTCTAAATTTCGATTTTTCTTGGAATTATTAAAGATCGAAACTTAAAATTTAGCATGATAGATACTTATAAGACGTAAATGCTCTCTAAGAACAATTTATAAAAGATTTAAAATTTAAAGGGTAAAATGAGAGAAAAACCTTTTAAAAAATTTCTAAATTACGATTTCTATGGAATCTCAGTAAATACCAAACCGATTTCAAAATTTATGTTGGTAAATTCACGGTTATAATCTCTGTTCCAAAATAGGCTATATTTTATGCCTGTGCCACTACCACCAGAGGGGTAGTAAGTCGATACATTAGAAGCTTGGAATAGGGCATGGTGGTTACTTTTAACATGTAAATGCGTTCTAGGAACGGTTTCTAAAAAATTCAAAACCTCAAATGAAAACTTAAATGAGCGTAGAAGCTTCAAAATACATTCTAATTTATCATTTAATCAGAATTAGTTTTAGTTCTTATTAATTTAAATCTCCTTTTCGACAAATGCAAAAACATAATGAAGTTTAGTCAAACTGTAGCTTAATTATTAATTTTCTCATTATTCCTAAGAGTGTGATTTTTTTCTAATAGGCACCCAAATATCACTTGACATATTTCAAGTACGCGAGCAAAGCCTATTTGCTAGTGTATAATAATTGAAACGATTCAATACGTCCAAGGAATATTAAATCTGAATTTTTAATTACGTAAATTTTTATTCACGTAATATTTCACGAATTTTTATTTACGTGAATTTTTGTTGCTAAGAAGGCGTAAAACCAGCAGAGTGAAAAAGTGTGTAGATGTCGTCCAGGTGGCTCTGTTGGTAGGGTTTTGATGCGCTGAACCGAAGACCGTGGTTCGAAGACTGGCCTGGATACTTTTTCACTCTGCTGATCTTACACCTTGTTAGCAATGTGAATAAAAATTGACGTAATTAAAAATTCACATTTACTATCACAACCTTTATTTCTGTATTTACTATTTCATCGGTCTTTAGGTCGGCGGTTGGGGTGAGACAGAGATGGAAGTTCCACCGGAGAAGATGATGCTGGCGAGCTTGCCGGTGGTGTCCAATCAGGTGTGCATGCAGGCCTACAGACAAGAAAAGCTGGTCATCACCGGAAACATGTTCTGCGCAGGATACGAGGATGTGCGGCAGAGTATGTGCACCGGAGACAGTGGTTCGCCATTCGTCTTTTACGGCAAAAGGACGGAGCGTTACACGCTGGAAGGGCTGGTCAGTTTCGGAGTGAAAGGACAATGCGGCGTGGCGGGAAAATACGCCGTATTCACCAAAGTTTTTAGATTTGTACAATGGATTAGAGATAATTGGAAATAAAAAAAAAATACTTCTTGGTATCAAAATTCTTTAAAATTTTTATCGTTTACATAAATGCAGTAAAATCCCTCAAATCCGAACAGCTTGGGACCAGAGGTTGTGCAGATTTTAGAATTGTACGGATTTCTGGTCATTGTTTTGTTTACATTTTTTAAACAGTCAATTGAATGTAATAAAGCAATCGGGATTAATTGCTTACAATATAGAATAATATTATAATAATTAAGTAAAATAATAAAAATTAAGATAATTTAAAAAATTATTAAATTATTAAAAGTAAAAGTCAAGTAAATAATTGATAATGCATAATTAAATATACATAATAAAAATGAGGTACATTTTTTTAAAATTATTCAATGAAACTTGCCTTATAAAGGTAAACTACTTTTTCACATCAAAATCATAAAATAAGAAAGTTTTATTTCAGGTTTAGCCCGACTTTAAAGAGAAAAGCTGATTAATAAATAAATATAATTGGTAAAAAGATTGCTATCACCAGTGATATCGGTAATATCTTGAATTTTTTTAAATAAATTTATACTTCCTTCATCAAAGAGCATGAGTTCAGTCATATGAACGACACTTACATATTAAAATACATACGGAATGATATAACAATAAAAAGAGTCTGTTTTTTCCCTACATTTGAACTGAAAGTTTCATTGTTTACATTTGCGATGATGTGTGGATTTTAAGACATTGTGGATATGAGGGAGTCTACTGTATTATGCTTTTGCAGTCGTGTAAAATTTCGTCAACATATATTGATATATTGATATCTATTTGTGAAAAAATAAATATATATCCTTTCTTCTTGTTTTTTTCTTCCTTTTCCGCGTCGCGTTTTCTTAACATGAAAAAAAAAAAAAAAAAAAAAAAAAAAAAAGATTTCTTATCATCCGATCTGTTTGAAATTTTAATCGCTAAATCGATTTTTATTTATAAAATATAAGTGTATCCACTTTGTTTAAAATTTTGTGAGAAATTATTCATATTTTGTATTTAGTATTTTCATCGAAAATTTCTGAGATTTTATTTTTTTTTTAATTAGTACTTCTACTCATTAAAGCGTTGCAAAATTTTTGTAGGTGATGTAAAACTGATCTGCCAAGATGCTCTAAAAGGATTGTGTCGAAATACCACATTTAGTTACTTTTACCCTGGAAAAAGATCGTTTCCGGGAGGCGCGAATTGACTTCGAAACAGTTAAAATTCGTATTTTTCAAAACCAATGGCACCGCCAAAGAAAAGAAGATTTTATTATTAAATAGGTATTTTGGAGCATAGGCACCTCCGAAATTGATCCCTAGGAAAGCTATGCTGATCGTAAATTGGACCTTGTATTTTAATGCAGCTGGACCTTCACCTGGAATGTCTTTCTACATTGCTGAAAACAATGGAACGCTATTGAGCTGTTGTACAAGCGCTGTTGTGTAAGCGTATCTTATGCATTGGACAAGCAAAGGTTATTAAAAAGCAACTCTCTTAGTTGATCATTTATAGTAGATCTTGGCAGGGAAATGAGGCATTTATGACAAAAGGAATTAAAATATTCGTTAGTCACCACACTACTAAAATAGGGAACATTACAATGATTGCACAGATTTCCCATTGAATTTAAATAATATTTTGATTATTCCTATACGTTTCTTAGTTTTTGGACCCCGGACCTTGATGATATATGTTGTTCTAGAAGTTTCAATACAACTGCACTCTATGTTATATTTCTCAAAATACGTCTTCACTTGGCAGGTCTACTACAATTTTTCATCTTTGGATTCCAGCAGGTGAAATAAGTTAAAAATGTAATAAATTATTTGCAAAAAAGCACAGTGTCTACCCCTTAACTGCCACGGACGTATATATATGCCTTCATAGAATACCTGCATATATTACGGAAATGTGGAACTTGGATTACAGCAGGACAATTTTCACAAGCAGAGCCGTGTTTTGCACACTTATAACATGTGCATTTTATTATTGTTATTTCAGAAAACTAATTGCCGCCTTATTTAATTCTAGAATTGTTATTAAATAAGGCACTGGCGATTGCCTCAGATTTCGTCGGCAGCTAAGGAGTTAAAAGAAAAATGAAGCATAAAAAAGTGGATTTTTAAATCAGAATTGTTTGAAATAATTATAAGGATGCCATTTTCTTTGCCTTTTCATTTTATAGACCAGTTGCAATCATGAAACCACTAAATCGGAAATAAACTTAAGAAGGAGTGCATGGGGGAGAATTTTTGAAAATCGCTTAAAATATAGAAGAAAAAATTATTTTAATTCATTTAAATGTTTCTGTTGAATACAGCAAAACTTTTGATTCATGTTTAAACACAACCATACCTGATTTTACATAAATGCTCAAAAGCTGTATTGAAATCTAAAAACGCGGCTTACTCAAATAACCTATAGAACTGATTGAAGTTTTGTAGCAGATCATTATACAGACAATCCTGTGTATATCTTCAGAAGCTACTTCACTCACACGAAAATACCCTCTCGATAATGTTAATCCTATTGGACAATTATATATATGTATATATATCGTTTGTACTTTAATATTTTTTCATGATTTTTTTTTCTCGTGGGATAGATGAGGTAGATCTCTAGAAAGGTCGTTTTTCAGTTTTTAGATTTTGTTTACAGATTTTTTTAAGAGGATATTTTCACTTTCGGAACCGGTTTCGAAAGTGAACGTATAAAGAAAATTGCAAACAAAATCTAAAAAAGGAAGGGTGTCCTTTCTAGAGCCTCCTCAGCTTTCCTCAGCTATCCCATGAGAAAAAAAGTCACTTAAAAATATCGAAATACAAACCAGATATTTTTTCAAACTTTCTTCCAAGGGATTAACGTGAGCGAGTGGTTGTTTTCGCCTGAGTGTAGTACTTTCTTCATATGTTTATAACGTTACTTTATGTACAGAGTCATATTCTTGTGGTCCTAACTACTGAGATAGCAATTTAATGTAACGCCGTTTATTGCATCACTCCGTGTATTCCGACAGAATGTAACCCATAAGGTCGACTAAAAAATAAAAGCAATTAATGATTATGAATGTATTGTTTTTTTCTCAAATGACTAAATTATTTTTTTCTTATAAAGAGATATCATTAAACAAAACGAGAGTGATATCTTATACAATAGGGGTCTACGACATGTAGCCCATGAGCTGCCAAACTGCCACTATTTTAGATAAGGAAAATTTGCCTTACATTATTGACCGGAAGACGGTTGCACAAACCAATCACTTCATCGAGTTGGCGACTGAAATTACCGGATGAAGCAGAACCATAGATCTGGCAGAACTCGATTCCCATATTAAAGTGCAAAAGGTCTGACAAGTCCTATCTTAGTGTAAACTACCTGCAGACCTGATTTTAGTGGTCGATCGGTGTTTTTTTGCATCAAAAGGTATGGAAACATGAAAGACTAGCAGCAGGAAAACACAATGTTAAACATACAAAGTCAAACAAAGTCAAACACTCAAATCCGGTTTGCAGGTGATTTCCACCCTGATAGAACTTGGCAGACCCGTTAGACTTTAATATCCGAATCGACCTCTATCTAATCCAGGAAATTCAGAGCTCAACTCGATGAGGTGATGGTTGTGCAGTCGCCTCCTGGTCTATTGTGGAACTCAGAGGTTAAGAAAATTTCACTTTGAGAGTTATCCAAAACCACAGTTAGCAATGCATCACAATCGGTAAGTAATTTTCATCCTCACTTCTGAATGAACCACGATTTCAAAAAGCGTTCTACTGTTCTGAAACCTCATAAATCAATCTATTTTCGAGATTTAAGAACCTACACTAGTGTCGCGCAGAATCTCATGGGATAAATCTTTACAGAATTCTCGCTTGTCTTTTAATTTTTCATTTTCTTTTCATAAGAAACCTGATGTCAATACCTGTTGTTGTGCATTTTCACTTTTTCGATTTTAGTTTAGTTTTTTTTATTGGAGAATAGTTTCACAACCGAAGCCAATCGCTTCCAAAAATGAAAGTGTCCGCATATAAAACTAGTCGGATGCACCAATTCCAAAACTTTCTTTTATCTCATACATGTTAATACTTCAAAATTCGCTAACACAGAGAAAAATTAAATGGCAATCTATGGCTTACATGAAGATTCTATGAAATTCCGTGCATTAGTTCTTGAGATAGGACAATCGCTTAAATCGTGTAAATCCAGTAAAATGCCGCATAGCAGTGCCATCTATTGGGTAATTTTCCCCATAACCTAATCAGAAACATCTTATGTCAACGTCTAACTGAAACTGAAGTTTGGTGAAAATCCGTGTATTAGTTTTAAAGAAAATTAAGAAAATCTTAAAAAATACAACATCGCAGCGCCACCTGTTGAGCGATTTACACCAAAACATAACTATCAGCAATATTAATCAAAGCATACTTGAATCTGAAGTTTGTTGAAATTTCGTGCATTAGTAATTAAAAGAGAGCTATTGAGGAAATTGTGAAAAATGCAGCACAGCAGCAGCACCTATTATACGATTACACCAACACGTAATCAGCATCGATTCATATCAAGGACTAACTGAATCTGGAGTTTGATGAAAGTCTGTACATTAGTTCTTGAGATAGAGCTATTGCGAAAATCGTTTAAATCCGGCAAAATGCAGCGTAGTAGTGCCATCTGTTCGATTTACACCAAAACTTAAACAGCAACAATTCGTATCAAGGACTAACTGAATCTGAAGTGTGATGAAAATCTGTTCATTAGTTCTTTAGATAGAGCTATTGGGGAAATCGTGAAAAATGAAGCATGACAGCGCCACCTGTTGTGCGATTTACAGCAAAAACACAAAACGCGAAAAACGCGATTTACAGCGATTTACAGCGCCCATTTATGCCAGGGACTACATGAATATAAATTTTTATTAAATTCTGCGCATTAGTTCTTGAGATAGAGCGCCCACAAAATTTGTGTCCCATACATACGTACATACATACAGACAGAGTCACAGACTCACAGTCGGACATTTTGTAAAAACATGTTTTTCGGGATCTCTGACCCCTAAAACGTGTCAATCCGTCGAAAACCGGAAGTCGAAAATTTTCTTGAATCCAGTACTTTCTTCTTGTAAAGATAGAAGAAAATAAAAATTGAAACTAAAATCGGAAAAGTGAAAACGCACAACAATATGTATCGACCGCAGGTATCCTATGCAAAAAAGAAAAAT
The DNA here is from genome assembly GCA_963932465.1 of Maratus speciosus. Lineage (NCBI taxonomy): Eukaryota > Metazoa > Arthropoda > Arachnida > Araneae > Salticidae > Maratus > Maratus speciosus. Next base: position 87,205,708 of record OZ010794.1, read on the forward strand.
AATAATAAATAAAGTAAAAGACAAGTGAGATCTCTGTAAGGGCTGAAAAACGCCATAGGCCCAACACTCGAGTTTCTCATCATTTTTCGTAGTATACGCTCTTAAAGGAGCATTTTTAAAAACAAAGTTTCTTTTACTTTGACTGAATTTCGAAAACGTTTCCCAGTCGTAATTTAGACTGTACTCATCCGTTTTTAGGAGCGTTCGTAATTATATAAATATTTAGCACCTATAGTCGTCGTTCAGTCCGTCTGTCTGCATATAACAGGGAACAAACTACCCAACCGAATGTGTGAAATTTTAAATATATAATTGTTGCAAAATTTTGTCGAGTCATTTCAATTTTTATGAAAATCGTATGTATAATTACTGACAGGGACAGTCAAAAGTTTTCCGCTACATTATGGCCAATTGAAAAAAAATTATTTCAAGTGCATTTTAATGATGTTACAGCCTTTCGAACAGAATGAAATTGATATACTCTGATGAAATGCACTAAAATGTACAGCGCATTCAGTACAATATGCGATGCAAAAAATATTTCTGAAACTAATTATAGTACGAACGCACCTCATTTGCCACATTTGACGCGCAATTTCCAACTTGTTCAGTCTGGAATATAATTTTTTCGGATGTTGTTTCTTCTCAAGTCAACACTTTCCTGTTCAACAAACCTGTTTTGCAGACAAACACTAAAAACTTACAGCATTAACATTAACATTGATATTATTCTGTTAATCTTGTATGTATCCATACGGTTACGCGGATGAGAATGTTTCACTGAGAATAGATAACATCCTCAAAACCAATTATTCCTGTTGAAGATACCCGAAAAAGTCTCTGAAACATTTCCGAAAATCAGTGACATCAAAAGAGACTTTGTGTTTTATAAATGCTTCTTTAATTTTCGAAAATAGATCGGTTTCTGAAAATAAAGATTTCTCTTTGGAATCGTGAGTAGCTTGGAAGAGGTTATTGTATGTTTTAAATCGTGATTATATAGGTGTCCGAAAAGTACCTGACGCATTTTAAAATTATGTATAAAATGAAGTAATTGTCGTACAGGAGTGCGGTTTGAACAAAAATTCTTCTCACGATGAAAAGATTTTTTTTTCAAATGAAAATAATTAGTTCAAAACTTTGATCATAGATGGCGCCACTTGCCGGTATGTTTGGTTTCAAACATGCGTTTTTTTTCTGATTTTCAGATTAGTTTTGACGCTGTGACACAGAAGTGACGACTCCCAGCGACAAAGCTAATTGCGTAAGTTGGTACTTCGAAACCATATCGAAACTAATCTGAAAAAAACCCCGTATGTTTTAAACCAAACATATGGAGAAATGGCGCCATCTATGATCTAAGTTTGGAAATAATTTTTCTATTCGCTTGAAGAAAACTTTCCTTAGTGAGAAGCATTATAGTTCAAACCGCACTCCTGTACGACAATTACTTGTTTTTATATTGGAATTTAAAATGTGTCAGGGACATTTGGGGCACTCTGTATTATACTTTGGTAGATGAAGAAAAACATTTGCATAAAAAAAACAGTGTGCACAGAATTTTCCAACCAACTCATTCAAATATATCTTTATCGCCAGAAATTGAATTTATTTTTCTGCTTTATAGTCCAGGCAATATGGGATTTTACCTGGCAAAATTAATGGTAGTTCTGGAAATTGGCTTACTTTATGCTGTTTGGGTCGCTGAATCCGAATTTGTAACTTCCCACCAAAATTTCCCCCGGCAACCCCCCAAAATTTTGGTAAAATGCCTCTCAGAAAGGTTTTTATTTAAAAAAATCAATTTTTGTATTGTTTTAGGAAAAAAGTATCTAGAAATTCTAAAAGTAGACAAAATTTGCAACAAATTAGATATATGAGATTATGACGTAGGATGAAGGGGGAGGGGGATCTGCCTCGGAACCTGCGCCGCGGTGCTGCGTGAACTAATTTGCGCAATTCCACTTAACCACTCACATCTTTTACATTCACCCTCCCATCTCCCATCCGAACTTTCCCAATAACGTTTACTTTAAGTTTTTTAGGTCGCTGAATCCGAATTTTCAACTTCATCCCAAAATCCCCCCCCCACCCGCAACCCCCCCCCCCAAAAAAAATAGTTATTTTTAAATTAAATTTTTTATTGTTTTAGGGGGAAAGTATGTAGAAATTCAGAAAGTAGACAAAATTTGCATCAAACAGGATATATGACATGACTTTGGATAAACGGGGAGAGGGGAGGGGGCTGCCTCGAAACATTCCCCGCGCGCTGTTCTCAAAAAACAAATTTTTTCAAAAAATCAATTTTTTGGAGGTTTGCCGGGAGAAATTTTTTCGTGGGAAGATACAAATTCGGATTCAGCGACCCAAAAAACATAAAGTGAGTCGAAATCCAGAACTAGCATTAATTTTACCAGGTAAAATACCCTATTGCCTCGACTTGCATAACTTTGTGCACATAGCGCCGCTGTGTATGTTCCGAGGCAGCTCTCTCCCTCCCAGTTTATCCTACGTCGTAATGTCATATATCCTATTTGTTGCAAATTTTGTCTACTTTCTGAATTTCTACATATTTTTCATCTAAAACAATAAAATATTTAATTTAAAAACAACTATTTTGGGTGGTTACGAGGGGGGGGGGGGGGATTTTGGGGAAAAGTTAAAAATTCGGATTCAACGACCCAAAAGACTTAAAGTAAACCTTATAGGGAAAGTTCGGAGGGGAGATGGGAGGGCAAATGTAAACGATTTGAGTGGTTAAGTGGAATTACGCAACTTAGTCCACGCAACACCGCGGCGCATGTTCCGAGGCAGATCCCCCCTCCCCCTTCATCCTACGTCATAATGTCATATATCTAATTTGTTGCAAATTTTGTCTACTTTCTGAATTTCTAGATACTTTTTCCCTAAAACATAAAAAAATTGATTTTTTTAATAAAAACCTTTTTTGGGGGCCTTTTACCAAAATTTGGGCGGGTTGTCGGGGGAAATTTTGGTGGGACGTTAAAAATTCGGATTCAGCTACCCAAAAAACATATAGTAAGCCTTTTTCCAGAACTACCATGAAAATTTTGCTAGGTAGAGCCCCTATACCGTCTTTATTGCCTGAACTATTATGAAACATCTTGAATGACAGTCGGTCGTGAACACATGAAACGTCACTTGAATCCCGTAATAACAACCCACTGTCATTCAAGATGTTTCATAAAGCAAAAAAAGAAATTCAATATGCATGATGCCTAAAAATGGATTTAAATTTAAATTTAAAGTTTGGATTTTTTGTTTTTATTTAAGGAAGAGATATTGATATTCTAAAGTAAAATGAATAGAAAAGTAAAATTATTCCTAATATAGATATATCGAATGAGAAGATAAAAATTATTTAGTAGATATGTATTAAGAAACATTTTGATATTTTTTTGAAAATTTTCTGACAAACTGTTTCAAATATATTACTTCAAAGAGCAAGTGAAATTCCTGTTTTATGTATGAGACAGCTTCAGTGACAGTTGGTAGTTGTCACCTGAACCATCATATGAATTATGTGATAATTCAAGATGTTTCACAATCAAAAAAGAGAATTTCAATGTGTATGATGTCTAAAAATGGATTTAAATTTTCAATTTTGGATTTTTTAAAATTTATTTATATTATTTATGTAAGAGATACTGAATTTCTAGGTAAGAAAAGTAAAATTTTTCCTATTCTCTATTTCACCTCAACTTGGCAGCACTGTGAAAGGTAGAAACAGTAACATTGCGCCTTGAAAAGTAGTTCTCCGTTATTTTTTAATCTTAAATGGTGAAAATGCATACAAATTTATATGATTATGTTTATTAATTACGAATTTCGGTATTTTGAAGGATATATTTAATGTAATTCCTCTGTTAAAAGTATTTAATTTAAAAGTATTTTGTATTTAAAGCGAACGTATAAAGTAAAAATCTTGGCGTAAAAAACTCTCCTTTGGCGAGGAACCAATCTTCAAGGCTAAATACCTGGCGCGCTTTAGTGCTCTGCTACTCCTCGCATTCTTATTGTTCTTATGAATAGTTTTAATAATACTTGCTGCTTGCTTTCGCTTTTACTTTTCTTTTTAACGTGTTCATATTTTTTTTACTGTTAATTATTGTTATTATTTATTCGTTTATTAATTGAGTATTTCTAAAATTTGTTACATTGTTAATAGCCCAGTGGTAGGGGAGCAAAAAAAGGCCAAATTCGGAAATAATTAGGGGAAAGTTGGAAATTGTGTTAATCCCTTCAGTTTATGTCTAGAATGAATGTGCTACGTTTTCCCCCTCGTACTAGGGGAGCGTTGGGAATTATACATTGATTTATAGTCAAAAAACACGTTTTTTAAAAAACCATAACACTATCTCGAAATTACTAACTTTTTCAAAAACATTGTCAATACAAATGTTGTAGAGCTTAAAATTCTGAATAAAATGAGTACCTACACTTAATACTTTTGTTGAATATTAAGGTCATAATTCTACTTTAAAGTTTTAGCACCGTGGTCAGAGGGTTGAACTCAGAATTAATTAGGGGAAAACTGGAAATCGTTTTAATCCCTTCAGATTAGGTCTAAAATGAATATTCTATGTTTTCCTCTTCGTACTAAATGAGCGTTAGGAAATGGGTACACATTTAGATTCGAAAAACACGTTTTTCTTTAATATTTTTAACAATATTTGAAATTGCGACCTTAATTTTGAATAAAAATATTAATGTGAGTATTCATTTTATTCAGAATTTTAAGTTCTACAACATCTGTATTGGCAATTTTTTGATATAGTTAGCTGTTTTGAGATATTGTTAAGGTAATCTGGTCTCTCCTATCTTGAAGCTCTTGATTAGTGATTAAGGCAAATTTTTGAAATGGTATTGCGACCTTAATTTTGAACAAAAATATTAATGTGGGTGCTCATTTTATTCAGAATTTTATATTCTACAACATTTGCACTTACAATGTTTTTGATGGACTTAGCTGGTTTGAGATATTCTTTGGTAACTTGGTCTCTCAGGACTTCAAGCTCTTGATTAGCGATTAAGGCATAATTTTGAAATTTGAATTGCGACCTTAATTTTGAACAAAAATACTAATGTCAGTGCTAATTTTATTCAGAATTTTAAGCTATACAACATTTGTATTGACAATGTTTTTGATAGAATTAACTATTTTGAGATATTGCTAAAAATATTAAGGAAAAACATGTTTTTCGAATGTAAATACGTACATATTTCCTAACGCTCACTTGGTACGAGGGGGAAAATATAGAATATTCATTTTAGACCTAATCTGAAGGGATTAAAACGATTTTTAGTTTTTCCCTAATTAATTCTGAGTTCAATCCTCTGACCACGGTGCTAAAACTTTAAAGTAGAATTGTGACCTTAATATTCAACAAAAGTATTAAGTGTAGGTACTCATTTTATTCAGAATTTTAAGCTCTACAACATTTGTATTGACAATGTTTTTGAAAAAGTTAGTAATTTCGAGATAGTGCTATGGTTTTTTTAAAAAAACGTGTTTTTTGACTATAAATCTATGTATAATTCCCAACGCTCACCTAGTACGAGGGGGAAAACGTAGCATATTCATTCTAGACCTAAACTGAAGGGGTTAAAACAATTTCCAGCTTTCACCTAATTATTTCCAAATTCAACTCCCTAACCACTGGTCTATAAATATTTATTTGAATCATACTTATTTGAATTATAACATGTCTGATAAAGCATTATCTCCATCCACGCTTTACACACATTCAAGGCGAGAAAAGTCAATCAAAAGTGCAGCTCGCAGAAATATATTAAATGTTTATTCCAGACTTCGTCAAGAAAATCCCCAATATTCAATAAATGAAATCGTAGAGGAAGTTTCCCAACTTACAGGTGTTTCGAAAAGAACAATTTTTCGTTTGACAAAAGAGAAAAGGGCATCTAGCCCTTTAAGTACACCCGGAAAGAAACGACCTGGTACAGTGGGTAAACGCAGAAGACTGGGAAAATAGGACGAATTCACGTTATCTTGCATTCGACGAAAAATCCATAGTTTTTTCCGCAGAAATGATATACCAATTTTGGATAAAGCTGTACAAGTTGTAAACGATGATAAAGAAACTTTTTTGAAAAATATTAGCCGGACTACATTGTACAGAATATTAAAAGATTTGGGATTCTCTTTTGAAAAACGAAAAAGAGAGGCAGCTCTTCTAGAAAGGCAAGATATTATTTTGTGGCGCAGAAACTATTTGAGAAAAATTACAGAGTAAAAGAAAAAAAAAATGCGCTATTTATTATCTTGATGAAACGTGGGTAAATGAAGGCATACTGAGAGTCGAGTATGGCGAGATTCAACAATTAACAGCAGCTATGAAGCCTCCTCTTCGAATTTAACAGTAGGTTTGACGGCACCAACAGGCAAAGGAAAGAGGCTCATCATTACTCACATTGGAAGCGAGGAAGGTTTCGTTCGTGATGGAGCAGATATTTTTGTCGGAAAAAAAAAAGCGGTGATTATCATGAAGAAATGGATGGCAATCATTTTGAAAAAATGGTTTGAAAATATCCTCCTAAAATTCAAACCAGACAGTATAATTGTGATGGACAATGCTCCCTACCATTCTGGGAAAGTGGAAAAAATTCCCACAAAATCTTGGACAAAAAGTTCGATTCAAGAATGGTTATCGCAGAAGAATATTAACTGGAGCGAAGATATGCTAAAAATCGAGCTTTTGCAAGAAGTGTCCGAAGTGAAACATTTTTACGATAAATATAGGGCGGAAGAAATTGCTGAGAAATATGGACATAAAATTTTACGACTGCCTCCTTATCATTGTGAGCTAAACCCAATTGAGATGATTTGGAGCCAAATTAAAAGATATGTCGCATGCGAAAATAAAACCTTTAAACTTAATGATGTGAAGGATCTTGTAATTCAAGGAATAGAAAGAGTATCAGTTGAAAACTGGAGGAACTGCATTAGAGATGTAACAGATAATGAGAAAGAGATGTGGGAAATTGATGGACTAGTAGATGAAGTATGTGAAAAACAGAAAATTATTTATCTAAATAGTGACTCTAGTGACAGTGATTCAGGACTAATAAGCTCTGAGGATACATGAGAACATACGGATATTAAGTTTATTTATAAGTATTCCTCTTATTTTTACAAATTGTCGTAAAAAAACTATTCATTTTGATAATTTAAATTATTTTATGCTTTAAACTTTTTGAATTTATTATTTATAAGTATAACTATTAGGATGCCAACGATTTTAATCAGATGATTTAATACAGTTATTAAATCGTGATTTTAATCAACGATTTTTTTTTTAATCATTGATTAAAATCATAAATTTTCTAAATGTTTAAACGAAATACAAATGTATTAAAATCTAAGATGAACATAATTTAGAAAGTTTCTTTGAGCATTTTGCTTTATGAATAAATAATTTTAAAAAAACTTAACATTTTCGTAAGCTCCTTATTTTATATTATCCTTGGTCTTGTAAAAAAATAAGCACGGTAAGTTTATAAAAAGCAATTTTTATCTGGCATAAAAAGCCTTTAATTTAACAGGGATGTTTAAATCCAATATAATTTGCAATGTCATAATTTCCTAGTAATCAAATTAGTCGTTCTATTATATAAAACAAGCATAGAAAATATGATAAATTCCTGTAAGTAAAGGAATAAATAGCAGGTATTTTATTATCATTATTGTCATTATGATTATGATTATTATTATTATCATTCTACTTTTGCAATAATCAATTTATAGCAAATTGGAGCTAAAGAAGAGTGAAAGAATGACATCGGCTGATTAAAGAATTATTACTTTTTTCCTTAAATCGTTACTAAACACATATTGGAACTGGCATACTGCCATTTTTTTCTTTCAGTATTAAATACTAAATTATTAATTATCGTTTTAGTAATTAAAGCATAAATCTGTATATTATGCTCCTAATTAGAGAATCAGTTGTTTAATAACTATTAAGAGGCTACTTCACTCATGAAAACACCCGCTTGCTATATGGAAGACATCTTTAAAAATATCTCATTCGCATTTCAATATTTTTAAATCATTTATTATTCGTTTGATAGCCGAGGTCGTTTTCCACAAAGACCCTTTTTCACTTTTTCAATTTTGTTTTGAGGCTTTTTTTACTAGGATAATTTCACTTTCGAAACCGGTTCTGAAAACCAAAGCCATCCCCCCCCCCCCCAAAAAAAAAAAACCTGCAAACAAAATCGAAAAGGTAAAAAAGGTTCTTTGTAGAGATCGACCTCAGCTATCCAACGCAAAAGAAAAAAAATAATTTAAAAATACTGAAATGCAAACGAGATATTAAAAAAAAAAATTCTTCCATAGGCCTCCCCCATTAGCAAGCGAGTGTTTTTGCGTGTGTGAAGTAGTCCCTTAATTTTCAACAGTGTTAACAATTTAATTGTCTGAGCGAAGCGAAGGCTAATACTCAGCGAAATATAACTGTCCGGACACATTACAGCTACGATGGATATTAACGCCATGGCCTACTAAAAAAAAAGCTTAATAAAAACCTTTCGTCAAGCATAACTCAAAAAATATTTGTCGGATTTCGTTTCTGATTGCACCAGAAGGTACCTATGAGGGCCACCTGCTGAATGCACCTACTATGAAAAATAAGTTCCAGACCGTTTAAAAATTATATTAAAAAAACTGATAAAAAAGCACAATTTATCTGCATACGTCACAGAAATTTGGTGTGCGTCACTTTCACCGGTGGATGTTTTCGTAGAGCAAATAAAAAAAAATACGCACGCAGTAATATTGATCAGTTTCAAACACGTGATCACAAATCTTGCAACAACCCGTGGCAACCAGTTTTGGTGGGCAAACAAATAATAATACAGTACTCCGTACCACGGTGACCGTTTTTGGCCTGTTGTATAAAATTTGGCCTGTTGTATGACATACAATAGACTAAATCCGGCTAAAAACTCAGGCTAAAAGATAGTTGTCAGTCTATCGACTGGAAACTAACAGATATTTTTAATACTCGTATAACGAAATTTAGAAACGATTGTGGATGATTAAAACAAAAGACATGAGTGTTTATTGCTCCGGGAAGTTATCTTTCTCTGGATGTCTGTCTGTCTATCCTACAGCATGCAATCTTCCTGTAAAGGATGATATTATTATGCAGTAAAACCTCCATAACGGACACACCCGATCGGTGGACACCTCTATTTAGCGGGCATTTTTTCGATTACCAACCTTTAAATAACTTTACATTTTTTACTCTCAGTAGCGGACACTTCCAAATAGAGGACAAATTCTGCCCTCCCGAGGTGTTCACTATTCAGAGGTTTTACTGGTAAAACCTCCATAACGTACACACCCGATTAGCGAATACCTCTATTTAGAGGACATTTTTTCGATTACCAACACTTAAATAACTGTACATGTTTTGCTCTCAGTAGCGGACACCTCCAAATAGAGGACAAATTCTGCATTCTCGAGATGTCCACTATTCAGAGGTTTTACTGTATATATTATTGATAGTTATTTTACAGGGCAGCACAAAAGAATAAGAATATATGAAACGAATATAAACTAAATTCGGGATTGGTAGATCGCTGATGGTAATGTAATTTTAGGATGTTGTTACAGTCATCCGCGGCATGTTTTTAGAGTTTCGTTCATATAACGAATTCCTACCTGTCTCACTCCTTTGTCTGTGTGTCTGTCTGTCCGTCTGTCACAGAGCCCGTTCACGGAAACTATATATGTCGGAGACTTGAAAATTTGCATACTTATAGCTGAACACCACACATCAAACGGCAAATAATAAAATTTTGAAAAAGTCTAATATTTAACCCTCTGGGCTCTAACTTATATATTTTAAGCAATTTTTCTAACTCAGCCCCTAATTAAGTTGGAGACATGAAATTTTGCATACTTATAGCTGAACACCTCACATCAAACGACAAAGAATAAAATTTTGAAAAAGTCTAATATTTAACCCTCTGGGCTCTAACTTGTGTATTTTAAGCAATTTTTCTAACCCAGCCCCTAATTAAGTTGGAGACATGAAATTTTGCATACTTATAGCTGAACACCTCACATCAAACGACAAATAATAAAATTTTGAAAAAAGTCTAATATTTGACCCTCTGGGCTCTAACTTATGTATTTTAAGCAATTTTTCTAACTCAGCCCCTAATTAAGTTGGAGACATGAAATTTTGCATACTTATAGCTGAACACCTCACATAAAGCAACAAATAATAAAATTTTGAAAAGGGTCTAATATTTTACCCTCAGGTCTCTAACTTATGTATTTTAAGCAATTTTTCTAACTCAGCCCCTAATTAAGTTGGAGACATGAAATTTTGCATACTTATAGCTGAACTCCTCACATCAAACGACAAATAATAAAATTTTGAAAAAGTCTAATATTTAACCTCTAATATTTTGTCTCGCGCAATTTTTAAATTTAAACTGTTTTGCAATATTATTTTTTGTTCATTTTGCATAATAAGTGTAATGTGACGTAATTTCTTCTATTTAAGACTTCTAACGGATGTTAATGAATTTATTTTACAATATCCTTTCTTTTTTAAAATTCACATGTAAATATAGTTTTTATGGCGTAATTTCCTTTAAGTGCTCTTAATTCTTGCTTTTCATGCCTAATTATTTAATTCTAATTTGAAGGGGTTTTTCTGTTTATAAGAGTAACGTGTAAATATTTTTTTTTATTTGAAGCAAACATTATTGTTTGCGCTGTTTATACAGTTGGCAACAGTTTAAATTAATACAATTTTCTAAAATATGTAAAAAATATCTGTCGAAATGCTGAATATTTGAATTTAACATAGAAATAAAATCTCAAAAAATGAGTCAAATTAAAAAAATTAATGGAATCTGTACACCGGGATCTTCTATTGAATAAAATGATCTAAAAATGATTAAATTCACATGTATAGTTTTTGTGTGTTTTATTCCCATATATAGTTATAAAACTTTTTAATGGAACGATTTTGTCCAACTTTAGCATTAAATATATCTTAAAATATTTCTTCGATTTAAAAACTGTATGCATCAGCGTGTTGATCAAACATTTCCCTATAATACCACCGATTTTCATATTTTTGTATGCAATAGTTTTCTTAATATTAACGAAGAAAGACCTCCGGTCACAAAAAAATCAAAACCGGCGGCGGCGGTTGCGGCGGTGACAGCGTTAGTTACTTTTTTTAGAATAGAGAGATATATAAAAATAAAAACTTGTCTATCTATCTGTTTGTAATTCTATAAAAATCCACAATTTGGAAGCCAAAATTGTGAAAAGTTACGTACATGTGTATTAAAACATGGCCGGGTCAACTAAAGTAATCCGGAATCGAAATAATTTATAGTTGATTTTTAATTAATAAAAAACCACCAATTTAACAGCAATTTCTTATCAAATTTAAACATTTTTCGTTACAGCAGTTGCCAACAATTAAAATACACAATAAAATTATTACTACAACAATTAATTTTCTACTGCAAGATTTCCACGTGAAAAATGAAAATGAAATAAATAGTTTGCCGAATTTAAAAAAAGGTGAATATTACATCATAACTTTTCTATTGCAAGATATTCACGTGAAAAATGAAAATTAAATAAATAGTTTGACGAATTTAAGTGAAAGTGAATATAACTTCATAACTTTTCTATTTCAAGGTTTCCGCGTGAAAGAGGAAAATATTACGTCATATTGGAAATATAAAGGACGTGGTGGATATAGTATAACGTCATATAAGTGTGAAAAATGTATTGAAGCATGATAAAAACCCGATTAGGGAAATATTGGCGTATTTTAACATTATTGCTCCAATGATAAATTGAAATAAGTTCATTTATAGCTGTATTCTTTTGCGTCTGTTATATGCATTTATACATTTTTATATAGCGTTTTCATATGATTAATTCATACAACATTTCGACTGCTTTTTTTAATGTTTGTTTTGTGTTGTATGTTAAATTTTGAAATTGATTTTTCAGAACAAACATCCTTCAAATTCTGGGCAACGCCTGGCACTTTAGTTTGTAACAGATAAATGGCTTTTGTATCTGTACATCTAATGCTAATATTATAAAGTGTTATAATATTATAAAGTGTATAATATTATTAAGGCTTGTACGTTTGTGAGGCGTTATCTCTGAAACTACATAGCCAACTTAAAAAAATGTTGGTGGCCATCTCTGCTCCGAAAAAAAGACTGTATTTTATGTCAGTGCAAGAACCTACATCGCTACAGGAGCAAAAAAGCTCTAAACTTGCGATTTCTGCCATATTGATTGGGTTAGAAACTTTAAATTTGGTGTGGTAGTTACTTTTAAGATGTAAATACTCGTAATGAACGCTCTCTAAAAGGTTCAATTTGACTGATAAACGTAAAATAACACGTCATATTGGAAATATAAAGGACGTGGTGAATATAGTATAACGTCATATGGGTGTGAAAAAACTTATTGAAGCATGATAAAAACCCGATTATGGAAATATTGGCGTATTTTAACATTATTGCTCTAATGATATATTGAAATAAGTACATTTATAGCTGTATTCTTTTGCGTCTGTTATATACATTTATACATTTTTATATTGTGTTTTCATTTGATTCATGTGTACAACACTTTGACTGCTTTTTTTTTAATGTTCGTTTTATGTTGTGTGTTAAATTTTGAAATTGATTTTTCAGAACAAACATTCTTCAAATTCTGGCCAACGCGGGGCACTTTAGTTTGTAACAGATATATGGCTTCTGTCTATGCTAATATTATAAAGCGTTATGATATTATAAAGTGTATAATATTATTAAGGTTCGTGCGTTTGTGAGGTGTTATCTCTGAAACTACATAGCCAACTTAAAAAAATGTTGGTGGCCATCTCTGCTCCGAAAAAAAGACTACATTTTATGTCAGTGCAACAACCTATATCGCTGCAGGAGCAAAAAAGTTCTAAAATTGCGATTGCTGTGATATTTATTGGGTTAGAAACTTTAAATTCGGTGTGGTGGTTACTTTTAAGATGTAAATACTCGTTACGAATGCTCTCTAAAAGGTTCAAAAATTCAATTCGACAAATAAACGTAAAAATTTCTAAAAAGGTTCTAAACTATGATTTATTTGGAATACTGAAATTTTTGGGATACTGTTGGAGTTAGAAACTAGAACTTTCGCATGGTAGTAATTTATAAGATGTAAATGCTCGTTGTAGAACGAATTCTAAAAAATCAAAAGACTAAACAAAGCGGAAAAAGATCTAAAGATGATCTAAGTAACGAAGTACATGGAATTGTTAGGAATATAAACATGAAAATTGACATGGCTGTATTTATCATGACGTAAATTCTCGCAATAGAACAATTTCTAAAAATGTCGCTATATAAAACAGTGCAGAAACAAAAATCTTTCGAAAATTTTCTATTTCTGTGTTACTGCTGAACCCAAAATCTTGAAATTTTGCTTCGGGTTAGTTTTAAAATATACAATTGTCTCTATGAATAGTTATTAAAAAAATTTAAAATTTAAAAAGATGAAATTAACGGAAAGCGATCTCAATTAATTTGGAATTATTAAGTATAGCAACTTTAAATATTTCATAATGCTGCATTTCCTCCGCAAAACATGCAATTTAAATGCAACAAAACTGATAGATACCCACCTAGCATTAAATAAATTGTGTAAATATTGAATAAAGACCTGTATGAAACAGTGAGTAGGTTGCCCGAAAGTAGCCCGATTTCGTGAATGCTGTTACACTTGGCAAATTTACAAACTTAGTTGGTCAATTTGTGTAAAACTTTAATAAAGCTATATATAATACATTTTCTATTTCTGACAGACTTTGCAAAAATTACAAATCTAATTGGGAATATTATTAAACTTTTTACTAAAAAGAACTATACTACATTTTCTAATTGTGGTAACTCGGCAACGTTATAAAACTAGTTGGCAAATACAGAAATTTGACTTGGTAATTTAAGGTCCTCTCCCCCATTAATAAAAAGTCTTCCCGATGGCCCTGGAGGTATTCTGTTTTAAACTTGGAGATTAAATATAGAAAATTTTGCCCTTCGCGATTTTAAATTTCTTAGACAATTTTCAATGCGATTTTTTTTCCTTCCGATGTGATTTTTTGACATTAGTGCATGGAATTCGATTTCAAATTTTTAGCTTAAAACAGTAAATTTTGAAATTTTTTCAATAAAGTTTTTCCACAATTCGTGCACTTTTTTTAAAAATTTTTAGCATTTTGCGGGCCAAGCAACGTCGGGCGGATCAGCTAATAAAATATAAATTAGTGCTGAAATCAATCTAAAAAATGTAAAAATAAGAAAAGAATATTAATGCCATTCGTGATTTTAATAAATGATAATATAATTAATTTCATAGGAACTTCAAAACGTACAGATTTTTGCACACGCATTATACTTTCCCGCCAAAATGGCGCTTTTCCTTGGTTACTAGTGATCCTTTGTTCTTCGAGCAAACCCTGGTTTCTACGGCAACGGCTGCAATTCGGCATTTGCAGGATAATCAACACTGCCAACTATCTCGAACGAGAGTATAAAAATTATTTCGTAGGTATGTAGTATAAAGAAACATTTCGCCATTTTTTTAACAGTGTGCATTGAATTTTCAGACAAATTATTTCAAATGTATCACTTTCGAGAGCAATTAAACTAGGTGTTTAGTTTATGGAACATCTTGAATGACAATTGTAGTTATCACATGAAACATCATATGAATCAAGTGATTATGATATCTAAAAATGGATTTAAAATTTCAATTTTGGATTTTCTTTTAATGGAAGAAAGACTGAACTTCTAAGTAAGAAATGTAAAATTATACATAATCTGGATTGAGATATTTCAAAATTTTACACATGTGAGGATAAAAATTATTTCGTATTTATAGTTGGATACCGCTTATTTTAACCTGATAAAATGAAATAAAAACACCCAATTGATAAAGGAAAAAACCTTTATTTTAACCAATGAATGACGTTATTACAACAAACGTATTAGCACAAGAAGGCACAAGTTTTTTTTTTTTTTTTTATCGTAGTGTTGTTTTGTTTTTGGTCTTTTTTTTTCATTTTTCTTTTTTATATCTTTTTATTTATTTTTTTTTTTTTCGTCGATTTCATCGAGCCAAGTAATTATGGATATGTGGCGAAGTGAAAGACAATATTTTATTATTTGATCGTCTTTATTTTCAAACGAGAATCGAGAAGTCAGCAAACAACTCTCCTCTGTTCTTATTCTACGTTTGACATTTTGGACACGCTAAGTTGAAAATGTAGCCGGCGCCATGAATATTTAATGTTTAATAAAGTTTTAATAAAAAAAAATATTATTGTTTAGTGTATTCTTCTGCTTCAAAACTGACCCGGATGGATGCAACCAGTTTTGAAGCAGAAGGATACGCTGAACTTATTAAAAAAGTATAATATTTCTTCAATTAAAACTTTAAACTATTTACAAAATAATAAGAATAGAACATTAAATAATGTAGCCGACTACATTTTCAACTTAGCATGTCCACAGTCTCAAGCGTAGAATAACATCGGAAGAGAGTTGTTTGCTGCCTTCTCAATTCTCGTCTGCAGGTACAGGCGATCAAATAATAAAAGTTTCGAAGACAGTTTGCTCGAGGAGCCTGGGACCCTTGTCCCACATCCCCGAGACACATAAAATGATGGAGATTAAATGGCAGAGAAAATTCATAGCAGGTAACATTGGGAAGGGAGGGCATACTAGTAAAAAGTCTAACAGAATTACTAAGGAAAAGAGCTCATGAAAAGAAATGTCTAAAATTAAGTTTAAGTATATCATTATAACAGCTAGATATATATATATATTTTTTTTTAATAAAATTTTAAAAATGTTTATAAGATTTTTTCATATATTTTATAATTTTTTTGAGGGTTTTTTATAATTTTTTTATAAATAAAGAAGTAAAATATAAGTTGAAGTAAGGGATATTAGTAATGAAAGAGAAAGAGAAATGACTAAAAGGAAGTTTAAGTATAGCATTACAACAACTAGATATATCTATGTAATTTATAAAATCTTAAAATTTTTTATAAGAATTTTTTAATATATTTTATAAATTTTTTGAGGGTTTTTTATATATATTTTTTTATAAATAAAGAAGTAAAATATAAGTGAAAAAAAAATTGTCTTTCACTTTGCCACTTTTTTTTCCGGTGACTGGAAGTCATCTGTCCGGTGAAAGAGTCAACTGTCAGAAGCAGGAAAATGGGAGTTCTACCTCAATAGGGTACAATTTTTAATAACTTTATAGCACAGCTATAGATTAAGTGAATATGTATCGGTGGTGAGTGCAAAGCCACCACCCCACACCCCTCCCTCCCAGTTTGTCCCTATTTTTTTTAATTGAAAGAGAAATTCCCATGAAACCAGATACCAATCTGGATCATTTAACATTTCAACCCCCATCTCCCCAGTTTGCCCCTCTTTTCTTTAATTAAAAGAGAAATACTTATGAAACCAGATTCCAAACTGGATTCATTTAATATTCTCTTCGCGAATTAATATTAGTAAAAGTTGGTGTGATATAATAAGATTGAAAAAAGCTTCTAAAATCACCATAAAAGTATAGACATGCGTTAGGCCTTTGGAAAGAACTTAGTTTTTTCTCATCAGGTGCAAAGAAGATGTGCTTCTACTTTAAAAGTAGGAGAAAGATTGAGAGGGAAAAGGTAAGGGAAAGGGATAAGTTGAGGAAAAACAAATAGGAAAGTAGGAAGCATCAGCCAATCACATAAGAGCATTATCCAATTAGAAGAGCGCTGAGTAGAAAAAGAATTGTGAAGTAAATTGAGTAAAAACAAAATCAAATAATTAAAGCAAAACTTCAGACAGAAGAACACAGAATAGTAGGTCTTCTGATTGGGTAATGTTCTTATGTGATTGGCTGATGCTCGCTACTTTCCTATTGGCTGTTTCTTCAACTTGTCCCTTTCCCTTTACCCTTTTCTCTCAATCTTGCTCCTACTTTTATCGTAGAAGCACATCTTTACGCCAGATGAAAGAAGACTAAGTTCTTTCGAAAGGACTAGCACATGTCTATATTTTTACGGTGTTTTTAGACGTTCTTTTGGATTTTATTCTTTTTTCAACTCCCATTTTTCTACTAAACTGTCGGCTCTCTAAAGAGTGAGGCCTTTAGCCTCCAGTTGTGGGCAGCTGTCTGACGGGTCTCCTTATTTCTATGTTATCAATCCTCTTCTTTCTGAGAACAGCGATCTGAGCATTGGATGTTTCGCAATTATGATGTCCGAATCGAATCACTTCTGTTCTCGAAGAGTAGCGTTTACCTCGATCTGAAAGATATAAACATTCAAACAAGGAGTTCCAGAGATCATCGTCGAATGGGCAAGCAATAAGCAGAACGAAAGCGGACTCTTTCAATCCTGACCAGAGATCCTGAAAGAAATGAAATGATGCATAAATATTAAAGGAATAAGTACAAATGTAAAAATAAAAATACATGCTTTCATTAAAATTTATATAAATGTACAAATATGGATTAATTGATTTAAATGGAATTTTCGTCAAAAGAGCCAGGTATCGTGAAGTTGGTTTCCTATAAGGCAACGTATTGTTGTTGCCCAATTGGGTGATATTTCACCAAGTTGGCCAAAATGGGGCGCTATTGTAGTAACTCTGCCACAAGTACTTTCAAGAAATAGCCATTTTTGAAGCTGATACTGATTTCTCCTTAGGAAATCAGGCTATAATTGAGTCACCATTAAACAGTGTTAACCTTAGTCGTATTAGTTTGATCTTAAGTCGTGTTTTTGCTATGTTTTTCGAAAAGGAGGGCGCTTGAGGGCAGCCCCCACTACTTAAGAGTCGAATTTTGAAAAATTTCGAAATACGTGTTTGCGCATTTTAGTTATACTGTAGTAATGTCAAGTTTCAAGATTTTATTTCCATTGGTTTATGAGATAGGGTGATTTTTTTAATCCCCCCCCCCCTTTGGGATCGAATTTTTAAAAAATCAATGTCGGCTTCTTGTATCGCCTTCAGGAATACGTATATTTTCTAAATTTCAAAGCTCTTTGTCAACAAGAAGTGGATGAAAAATGAGTCACAAGATTTGATTGCCACACACAAACAAACAGAATTATAGGTTAAAAGTAAAAATAACAAGTGTTAAAAGTAAAAGTAGTTTTTAAAAAAATACTCTTTTGTAAGCATTCAGTGTCAGTCTTGAAAATACCGCCTCATTTCTTGGCTGCAGTTCATACTTTTTCGCAAAAACTTCTGTTATAATACCGAACTCCAGGATGAAAAAAGTATTGATTTTTTTTACTCTGGGCTGATTATTGAATTTTGATTATTAAATAAACTGTTTTCTTTATATTAAAAAAAAAAGTTGTAAAAGAGTTTTTTATTTTACTTTATTTTTTGATGCGTTTGTAATTTTTTTTTCTAACTAAAATAGCCAGTTTAATTCTTTAACCAAAACAGTTGATTAACAACTAGAAAACAGGAGTTCTTTTATTCAGAATTTAGTGTCGCCCCCCGATGAAAAAAAAATATATATTTGTAATATATCGCGTCCCAGACCTCTAAGGGATCCTAACCAGTTTGCTTTCCGGCAGAGGACCGTACAGCCGGCTTTAATGTGTAAGGTCATCTTGGGGTGACATATCTTGTGGGATAAATAATTTGGACTCGGGAACCTCTTGGTGGATCAAACTAATTTATTTCGTGCTTCATCTTACAGTTACAGTCCGATTCGCAAATCCGATCGGGAATCCCGAAAGCCAGTTACGTTGATATGCAGGAGTTACATGGCCATGTGTTTAGCATGCTTCTCAAATATGCAAAATCTGCGCGTTTTTCGCGCGCGTTCTACCTAATATCTTGGGGCTTGTCATATTTTCCAGCAGAGGGTACGGTTGTAAACTTGGGAGGAACATTTTTTTAATTGGTTGATTGTCCTGGCTCAGATGCCAGTACTGGGTTTGGTCCGCCCGGGAATGAGCTAACCGCAAACGGCTACAAAATTTGCAACTCAGCTATTTTAATCTTAAAGATCGTCCGAAAATGATATCTAAAAGTAATAAGACGTATTGCTGGGAAACAAAGTTACAAGGGGTAAAACTGTTTTAGAAGGAGATTTAAAGTTAGAAGAAAAAAACTTCGGATTTTAATGAAAAATTTTTTAATTTAATTTGAATTTTGAATTTTAAAAGTGTGTTTTTATCTTTTCATATACCCCCCCCCCCCCTCCAATAAGAGGTCTACCAGATTAGCCAGCAAATCTTAGGAGACTTATCCATGAAAATGGTGAATACAAAATCAGATAAGAAAAAATTTAATTGGGCAACGTTACGGATTAAGTTTAATGTTAAAGTTAAATATTAAGTAAATGTAATGTTAAAGTTAAGTTTGCTAAGACGTGAACTTTTGCGGGCTGGAAAACATATTTAAAATTTAAATTTTAAGGCGTTAATTTTAAGGAAGAAATTTAAGATTTTATGTTTTTATTCTAAAATATCTAAATTTGGGATATGGCTCTCGGGACAACCTGGCCGCGAAATTCTAAAATGGAGGGCCGAAATCACAGTCAGGTGGAATCCAAGCACCTAATTGGTCGTAGAGAGAGATAAGGGTGAGGATCACCAACTTGTTTCCCCATTTGAATTTTGAAAGGAGTGAGGGGAAAAGTAATTTTGAAGCGATTGTTACCTTATTTGCACTTATGCATTATTAAACTTATTATTTTGTTCGCCTTTATTTATAATAAACAATCAAAATTAGCTCAATTAAGATATTTTTATAACATTTATAACATATACAACGAGAGTGAATAATTTAGATAATAAGTTGTAACAAATTTTAAATAATATGACATGACAAATATTCTTTAATAAAAATTTAGTTTTCATTGAAAAATACTTATAATATCATTTAAAAATTGTCTATAAATTCCGTATGGTAAAAATCTCAATAAATTTTCTCCTGTACACCCCCCCCCCCCCCTCTTATAAAAAGTCAACAACTGCCAAAAAAAGACCTTTTTTCTAGACTTTAAATTAACAAAATTATATAAAAAAAATTACACAAATAATTTTTAAAATACAGAATTTAATGTTTTAGCATTAAATGAAAAAAAAAAACCCTTAAAAATAAATCCAAAAACTTTTTTTTTAAGTCGCTCCATAAAATAAATATGAAGGTAGAAAAGTTTTTCTGTTTTTAACCCTTTATGCCCGACGGTACATTAAAGTGCCAGTAAAATAACTTGTTATAAAACTAATTTAATACATCGATTAGTAGTTATACTGTTTAGAATGAATTATAGATATTTTACTTTATCTTGTTCCAAAAAACAGTATTGGTTGCACACAAAAAAAAAAAAAAAAAAAAAAAAAATGTATTTTGCCTTTGCATCTTTTTCAGCTTTCTTGACGTTGACAGATTGGGGGGGGGGGGGGAGGCGAAAGTTTCTGTTCAGAAATATTCCTATTGTAAGAAATTATATTGTATATTTTGTAACTCTACAAAATACTAAAAATAAATAAATAAATAAATAAAAATAAAATAAAGATTTTAAATAAAAGATTTGAGGGGAGTTACAAATATTGCACAAAATCCCTATAAATTCAATTTAATTAATTAATTTTGGCAAAATCCTTCTAAAATTTATTAAATGATTATGTAAATCTTCTAATGTAGTTTCAAAAATTCACAAAATACGCTTTAGAAGATGAAATTTTCGTAAATTCATAATTTGGGACATAAAAGGTAAACATTCTTTTATAGACATTCAATGTTTATCTTAAAAATCAAGCCTAGTTTCATGACTGCTATTCAAGTCCGCTACAATGTGTTAATTCATCGCGGACCCCGATTATGAAAATTTCCTTCGTTTAACTTACGATTAGAAAAGCATGAACTTGTGCATTTATTTTCAAAATCATAATTTTCTCTCTCTTTTTTTTTTTTTTTTTTTTTTTTTTTTTTTTTTTAACATATACAAAAGGAAGAAAAAAAGCATAGTTTAAACAAAACCTTTTAAGATTTCTAAATTTTTTTAAACATAAATTAATTAATTAATTAATTAATTAATTAATGAAAAAAGTGCATTAAAAATATATATTACGTTCTTTATATTTTATTTTTTACATTTTAATATTTAAAATATTTCATTGTCGCAGTTTCACAGCTAATTGGCATATTTTAGCGTGCATGATTTGACGAATAATTAATTTCATTCTTCTTGTAACTCTTATACAATTATAGCCATAAACAATATTTAGCAATTTATCACCTGGACCCTCCTTAGGGAAACATATTATTAATTTATAATTAAATTATCAAAATATTAAAATGTTATATTGTCATCGAAAACACACCTGCTTTCATAATTTTTTTAACCTTAGCTTACCAGGAAGTGAGTGAAAAATCGATTTAAAAATTCCAGATTTAAATACATGAACCAGGAAACAAAATAACTTATTGAACATACTATTACAAAATTGTTCATGTAATATTTTTTGTTCTGTTTATTCTTAATGTTTAAAAACTGACGTTATCTTTTAAAATTATTTTCCCATTAGGGAAAAAAATTTGGAAGTTTTTAGTATTCTAAGTTAGTTATTACTTTTACTATAGAAAAGTGCGAATATTTGTTTTATTTTTTATTTTAAAAGTAACATAAAAGGAAAAAAATGCAAGTTTCATTTTTAATTTTCATTAACTAAAAAAGTACTTGCCACATTATTTAAAAATTTTTACATCTTAAAATCGAAGTCTTTCATTCACATTTTATAAAATGTCATCAAAATATCATGAATTAATTTCGATGGCTTATTTTAAATGAAACAGAAAAAATTCGCTTTAAAATTGCCGACGTGATTTTTTCTCGGAAAAGGGAGTATTCAACGTTTCCCCTAGCGCTAGAGATTGCTCTCTGAAAAGGACGCGACTCAATGACCAATGAAGTGCTTGGATTTCACCTGACTGTGATTTTGGCCCTCCATTTTAGAATTTCGCAACCTGGCCGCACTTTACATATAATACTTAAAAAATATAATGCCTAAAATATAAAAATACCATAAACATAAAGAAAAGTTGAAAAACATAAACTGAGTTATATAGTTTAAGTATTGACCATAATTTTCTCGCTTGGAAGTCCTCTGGTCAGTAAATTTGTGCTTTTTTAATTAAAGTCTTTGAGCGCAAAATTTCCCATTTTTATATAAAATTAAACTCTGTAAAAATATAAATTTATGCATAATAATATTGGAAATCGCAAATAAACATAGGAAAACTTAAAAAAAAATTTCCATAATTATAGAGAAAACAATATAGGAGTACCTTTCATGTATTTTAAGAGATAAGTCATGTATTGAGTGTCTTGTGGCATGAATTGTTATGTTTTCCACAATATTTGAAATGATATTATTAAAAATATAAAATGACATTGATACATGATGACTGGGGAAAATATGCGTTTTATGCTCAAAATATTCAAATAGTATTCAAACGAAAAATAATGTACATCAAAACATAAAAATATTCAACTTAGAGAAATACTTAAAAATATCAACTTATAAAAAATTTTAAAATTTCTTCACCTTTTATTTCAAAATGTGAAAATATTAAAAATATGTTGAAATATAAAATTGTTAAAATTAAAAAAGATGCAAATATTAAATAAGGTAATAAAAATATTGAAATAAGTATGAAAATAAAGAAAAAAAATAATATCTTGAAGTCTATTTACATGGAAGACTACTTGCAAGGTAAGTAGTAGTTATCCTAAACCGTTGAAGGTTTTAGCATATCCTAAACCATTGAAAGTTTTAGCAAAAAATTAAAAAAAAAAAAAAAATGAGCGCGATGCTTATCTTTTGTGTGAAGATGCAAATGCAATCCAATGCAATGCAATGTAAACAAATGTGTTTACTATTTTTCAGACTGAGGTATTCATTTTTCTCACTGGCATTAATAAATCCAACTCACAATTTAATAAACTACATCTCACTGTTAGCTCATAAAAATTTCCTACTCTATGCAAGTAAAAAAAAACAAAAAACAAAGAACATTTTTCCTTAAAAATTAAGGCTAGAACGCTTTGAGTCTTCGTTACTAGTTTTTGTGCAAGTAGTAAAAATCTTTTAATTTTCAAGGGTTTCACTATTGGCAAAGCGAAAAAAATTAATAAATAAAACAGAAACAATAAATAAATAAGACAAACAAAAAATAAAATAATAGACCGTGGTTCAAACAAATAGGATTATGACACTGCTTTTGAAGCGCATGTAACACGTTGACAATTTTTTGACTGGTACAGTCGTGGGAAAAAAAAGTAAACACCCCTTACTAACTCTGGTAAAAATTATCGTAGAAGAAAGTTACTGGTACCACATGATTGGTAATAAAGTCTACTTTTAAATTATGTATATAAAATTGGCTTAGGGGGCCATCTACATATTAAAACGAACCATAACTTTGTTTTTTTTTCTTCAATAGCAGTGCGCAATTTTGACAGCATAAATGAACTCTACACACTTCAATTAGCCTAAAAACAATTTTTTTTATGCAATTCGTACGATAAGTTTCCGAGAAATTAATTATTGTAAACCGAACGTATTTTAGGGGCTGTATCCAAATTGAAGTTCGGTACTCGATTGTAGACCGAGAGAGCCCCCTTCTTGATCAAGGTATCTTAAGTGCCACTCAAACAGTCATTGAAGACTGTAGAGTACAGGATAGTTGATAGCATAAGAAATTTCAAAATATCTAGTCACTTCTATCATAGACGGCCCCTTAAACCGTCATTTTGCCGTTTTTTAAAGCATAACTTGAAAACTGCTTGGAAGAAAAATGCAATATTTTGGATTTCCATAAAGCAGGACTTAATAAATCTAAATTCATAAAAAAAAAAAAAAAAATTGTAAGTTGCAATTCATTATTTTTTCGAATATTAATTTCATAATTCATATAATAAAATTATAAAAATTGCAAATTCAACGTATTTATGTTTGGGTATTTTAGTATTATTTCTACACAAAAGATTAGCACATTAGGAGTGTATTTGAAAACTTACCATTCAAATGACATGAAATTCGGTGTCTATGCATAGTTTAAACCGAAGATTTGAAATATCTTGTTAAATTTGGGTATTACCATTGAAAAAAAGGAAGTTTGCTTTCGTTTTAATATGTATATGTCCCCTTAAGCAAATTTTATATACATCATTTAAAAGTAGACTTTATTTCCAATCATTCGGTACCAGTAACTTTCTACTACGATAATTTGTTGAGGAGTTAGTAGTGGGTGTTTACTTTTTTTTTTTCCACGACTGCACCTTATATTGTATTCTTGTTGATTGCCCGAACACTTATTTTATCAGTAGTTGCCACATTTGCACCTTATATTGTATTCTTGTTGATTGCCCGAACACTTATTTTATCAGTAGTTGCCACATTTGCTAAGATTGCACAAGTCACTGAATCCTCTTTGTCTGCAGAGGGGTGTTTTCGATTGGAGTTACTTTTTTTTTTTTTTTCTTAAGACTTAATGATTTTGAACCATGGCCATCTTTTAAAATTGTATGTGTGGCTTTAGACACTTGTGGATTTACCACGGCCATGACTAAACCAATGGCTGAATTATTGCAAAAATTTTAGCATGGTGGGGGCGTTACCTTCATCTGTTTCCTAAAATTGATAGGGGTTAAACTACCTGTTCATATTATTTTCTTTTTTTATGAAATGGTAAGGACGTGATTTTCCATTTTGTCTCTTTAAAAGTGGTTGGTGTTGCCAACTTACTGGGGCCCTTTAATATGTGATGAACTTTATTATTTTTAAAGAAATACTGAATAAAATACTAAAAATTAAAACTCAAATAATAAAATATAACATAATGTAAAATATAATATTCATCTATACACAAAAATCTAAAACGAGTAAGGATTTGCATAAAATTCTATATATAAAAAGAAATACTTGAAAAAGTGATTGTGCTTTTCCCATTATGCACAAAAAAAACTCTTTTCTACACAAAAATGATTAAAATATGGATTAAAATAACACACAAACTGACATAAATTACTATTTACAAGCATGTAGACATTTCAATGTGCTCATTTGAATTTATAAGAGAGAATTAATGAAATAGGACACTAAATATTCGCAAATATTCAACTGCGCATGCATTATTTGTTGGCTTTTAGTTTAAAAACATGTACCTAGTTCAACCCAATTTATTCAGACTACCAAAAACATTAAAATCAAGTGAATTTACTTTTTGGCGATCGTACGTATGCTTCACCTGATGAATAAGAAAACAAAACTGCTGTTACCTTAGTTTATCGCGATTTAACACGCATGTAGCATATCAACATCAATATTTTCTATAATTTTAATAATAAACCTTAAATCCCACAAGAAATAAAAATCAAGCTAATAAAAATTTTAAAATAATAAATATGAGTTTGTTTAAAATCTTTAAAATCCTTTTATACATTAGCGATATTTTAAATAAACTACTTTCAAACTTCATGAACAATGTCAAAATTTTAAATTTACACAAAAATAACAGTATTTTTTGTTGTCTTTTTCATTTATTAATTCTCATTCTCACGAAGAACCTTTCCTACACCCTCCCCTCCAAATAAACGTACTTTTAAACAGAAAAAACGTCAATCTCAAAGAAAAATAAATAAAAAGAAACATAATGTGAATTAGATTTTACAAAAAATTTTACAAATAAAGAAAGAGAAACTAATTACAATCCCCCCCCCCCCCCACACACACACACACATAAATTCGATTGATAAAGAAGAATAACTAAATCATTAGTTCTTCAAATACCCGTCCTAAAAAAAAAACAAATCCGTTTGCGTACCGTGAGCAGACGGTGACTCATCTGCTTTTTGAAGAATGAAACAGTTCTTCGCGACCTTGGCCTGACCCAGTTTTTGACTCGGTTTATAAGAGAAAATCCAAATGAACAACTCCGCGTTAGAATCATCTGCATAAAAGTGAAACCTGTTTTACTAGAGTAGCGGATGGGGACAGCTTAATGCAACAATGTTAAAGAAGCGCCTGCATTATAGAAGAAGGGAGAGGGAAATCTTGTGGGGATTTTTCTAAACCTGGTTTGAAGCAAAGGAAAAAAAATAAGCTTTTGCATTACTGCTGGCGCCACCTATCCAAAATATTTGAAAATAATATTAAAAAAGAAATTTTTAGATAATAATCTTTCCAACATTGTAGTAAGAAGTATATAAATAAGTAAACAAATATCTACAGCTTTTACTGTTAAAATTTAAAAGCAGTTCATCTTTTATGTCATAATAATGTTATTTAATATTTAATTCATTACATTTAAATGAATTGACAGGGATATGTATGCAAATTAGTTACCAAGGGATGTAATAAAATTATTATTTCTTATCTTAAGCTAAATCTTTTAACTTCGCTGCCAGTCAAGGCTTTAGAAAACAATAAATATGATTTAACTAATATATACATCTATAATTAAAATATACATAATTTTAAACTTGTTCCTTAAGTATAATTATCTATATGTAACGTATTATTATATACAGTACATCACTCTGGCTTTATATATATATATATATATATATAAATAAGATTTAAAAGTTATAACAATTTGTTTTCTCTATAATCTTAATTTAAAATGTTTCTTTGTTTTATAATAAAAAAATAAATAAATCCCAATTGAGAGGGCAGTTTTTTTTAAAAATTATTATTACATTGAACTAAACATATTTTAATTTTATGATTATTTCAGTTCCTATTTTATAGAAAAAGTATAATGAGAGCATCTCATAATATTTTTAACATTAGAATATTAAGAATTATAATGCATTCTTTTCAAGTATTAACATCTTAATTTATAATAACAGTAATAGTAATAAAAGTAGGAGAAAAATAGAATATAAAGGCACAATAAAATATAAAACACATGGATAAGTACCAAATACAAATGAACATCAACACCAACGAAACAACGTGCCGAAGCCGGCTAGGGATTTTTTGATTTTTTCCCCATAGCTTTACGCAGTGGAAGTTTTAACATTGTTGCATTAAGCTGTCCCTATCCGCTACTTTTTACTAGAGAGTCGAAAGGAGTTTAGAACTGCAGTGAGTCGAAAGAAGTTTGTGCAGTTTCTCGGTTTATTAGAGAAAATCCAAATGAACAACTCCGCGTTAGAATCATCTGCATAAAAGTGAAACCTGTTTTACTAGAGAGTCGAAAGGAGTTTAGAACTGCAGTGAGCCGAAAGAAGTTTAAAATTGCAGTCTGTGCAGTTTCTCCTTTATCTAATAAGAGTAGCAGACGAATCCTTTTAACGGTAGAAAAACTGAATATTTTTTCCTTTTTATCCGATGAAATACGAAGTTTTTTAACACACGCGTTTAGCTCAAGATAAGAGTGGACAATTCGCAAAGGTATACACGATTTTTGCTTTTTTGAAAAGTTTATGCGATATTAAGAAATCCATTTGACTGGGATGTTGTGGTCTTTCTGAAAACTTCGGGGATAAGAAGCGCATAACTGTCCGAATCGCAATAAGTCGAGAGATATTTTTTTTAGTCACCCGGTATGCTATTTCTTTCTCCCAGCAATTAAAGTGTGGTCTCCAAAAAAAAAAAAACGTTCCATTGTATACGCTAGCCGTAAAATAAATCAGATGTATCATTGTACTGTTAAATATTCTACTGCAATTTTTTAATCTTCTAAGCATCGCACATTTTCAATTTTTATACCGCCGTATTGGAAAAAAAAAGGTATTTTTAAATGCAATTTGTTTGAAAATGCATCTCAATTTATTTTTGAGATATTAAATTTTTTTTGGAAGTTTTTAGCACATTTTGTTTTTCATTGGCAAATCAAGTACTCTATTTGTGTAGAAAGTAAAGGAAAAATAGTTGGAAAATAGTAATTATATCTTTTCGTTGCCATTTTCCAATAACAACTGAAAAAAAAAAATTCCAATTAAAATACGTTTTATTTTGAAAAAAATATAAATGAATGATTTCTAATAAAACGTGGAGCTATTATAAACTATATTTAATTTTAAGTATCTATATTAACATTACAAACAAATGAAGGGATAGGAATCATGAGATAGTCGATTTTTTTGTCGAGTTTCTTGAATGATGACATCTCTTTCTTAGATTTGTGTATTATTTAGCGATAGTGACGTCCTATGCATATTTTACTGCAGATGTTGTTCAAGACTAGATCGTAAATGAGGAATTCTTCCTCCGGATTCGAATGACGTCATTTTATATAAAACGAAAGCGTGTTTTTTAAGTGTTAAAACTGAAATATGTTTTGTACTATCTATATTTATATACATATGTGTATGTTCATCGGAGGCGACACTAAATTCTGAAAAAGCAGAATTCCCGTTTTCTAGGGTTTTTTTTTTTTTTTTTTTTTTTTTTTTTTTCTGTTATCACCGTTTCATATATTTTTTGGAGAGCAGAGGGATCACGGCAATGCAGGTAACCATCCCACCAGACTTTCTGTAATAAATCGAGTCCCGGACATGTATGGAATCACGACCAGTTTGCTTTCCGGAAGGTGACCGTACAGCCGGCTTTAATTTGTAAGGACATCTTGGGGTGACATATCTTGTGGGATAAATAATTTGGGCTCGAGAACCTCTTGGTGGAACGAACTCATTTATTTCGTGCTCTATCTTACAGTCCAATTCGCGAGTCCGATCGGGAGTCCCGCGAGCCAGTTACGTTGATTTACAGGAGTTCTAAACACATGGCAACGTGTTTAGCACGCTTCGCAAACACGCAAAATCTTCGCTTTTTGGCGCACGTTCTAGCTAATATCTTGGGGCTTGTCACATTTTCCAGCAGAGGGCACTGTTGCAAACTTGGGAGGAACATTTATTTAATTGGTTGATTAGTTTTTGAATGATTGTCCGGACTCAACTACCAGAACTGTGTTTGGTCAGCCTGGGAATGAGCTAACCACAAACGGCTACAAAATTTGCAACTCAGCTATTTTAATTTTAAAGATCGCCTGAAAATGATATCTAAAAATAATAAGATGTATTGCTGGGAAACAAAGTTACAAGGGGTAAACATATTTTAGAATGAGATTTAAAGTTAAAAGAAAGAGACTTCGAATTTTAATTTAAATTTTTGAAATTTAATTTTAATTTTAAATTTTAAAAGGGTATTTTTATCCTTTCATATACATATAAATATAGATAGTACAAAACATATTCTAGTTTTAAGACTTAAAATACACGCTTTATATTTTATATAAAATGACGTCATTTGCATCCGCTGAAGAATTCCACACTGACGATCCAGTCTAAAACAACATCTACAGAAAAGCACGCATTGGATGTCACTGTCATATACACAAACCCAGCAATCGATATCGTCATTCAAAAAAATCGACAAAAAAAATTGGATATCTAACGATTGCTAAGCCTTCATTTGTTTATCAGAAATCATTCATTTATAATTTTTTTCAAAATTCCGGAAAATGTTATTAGACACGGCAAAAAGTAAAATAATAATTTTTTAAAAATATAATTGCATTCTTTCAGCTTTTTAATAGGAATTCAGTAAATGCTGAGAAAAAAAGACTCATATATTCTTTAAAATACATTTTTATAGCAAACGATATTTTTCGCATAGAACGTATTTAAATTACAATTTTATAGCAAACGATATTTTTCGCATAGCACGTATTTAAATTACATTTTTTTTTCATTTTTTTTTTAGTTTTTATGACAAAATCGCAATAAAAACGTATAGTATTCTTCTATTTTCCCTTTACTTTCTACAGAAATGGAACTTCAGTGGCCAACCTTACAGAAAAAGATTTAAAAACTACAAAAATATTAATACCTCAAAGATAAATTGAGATGCAGATTTCAAACAAATTGCATTTAAAAGTACTTTTATTCCTATACGACGGTGTAAAAATTTAAAATGTGTTTTGTTTAGAAGTTTAAAAAGTTGCTGTAGATATTATCAGTATTGAATCGTACAGTGATACATGGGCTTCGTCTTACAACGGCTGGCTTATGTAACAGAGCGTTATTTTTTAGAGACGACACTTTAATTGTTGCCCAAAAAAGCATATCGGGGGCTAAAAATGTATAATTTTTGCTCTATTTCTTTTTTAATATGGTGCAAGAGGAAAGAAAAGCAATTAAACGTTATTTAAACAATCTTTTTAGGAATTCTAAATTAAATTCTGAATGTATCCCCGTCAATTAATTAACAACAACAATTATTATTAACAACAATAATTAAATAACAACAATTAATGGATAAAACGTATTTAAATACACACACACACACACACACACATATACATATATATATATATATTCCATGCTTTTCTTTTTTATTTCTAATTTATTTACTACTTTTGAGTGTTTAAAATATTTCATAATCGCCTTTTCACAGCGAGTTGGCTTATTTTGGGGAGTGTTATTCAGCCCATTTTCGTTTCAACTCTCATAGAATTCTACTTGTGACAGAGTATAACGGGTGATTTATCTCGAACGATTTATATATATTATATACATAACAAGTGGTTTATACATATGCAGGGTAACGGAAAAATGCCTTAAAATAAAAGTATTAATTTATAATTGAGTTCTAAAAATATTAAAATGTTGTAGCTTCCCCGAAAAAACACCGTGGTATAAAATTTGTATAGTTCTAGACCAGCCATATTCAACCTGCCCGCATGTGACCCGAGGCACAAATCATTAATCCATATTTATAAAATTAATTGAGATGTGCATTACAGGTATTTAAAATCTTCACTGTTGTTTTTTATATATTTTTGGGGAGAAAACGAAATCTGTCCTGTTCTTTCTAATTAATTTAAAATTATGTAAAAACTTCTTAAATGCTGTTTTCTTAGCCAAAAGTTCTCCTTACATGTAATCCCACTTGTGATACAAACTCTACTCCAAATTAATGAAACCAACGCTATATTTTTCTACAACTAAAAAAATAATAAAAAAAAAGTTTTTGCATTGTGCAAAAGGCTGAGTTATTAGAGAAAATCTTCTGATTTTTCCCCTTTAGAACTTGTAATTTCTACTAGTTATATTGTTTCGTTTTATGCTTATTATATAGTTAATACTTCTTTTTAGCGTAGAACGTTTATCGTGGAAATAATTGGCACCAAAAATGTTTTAAACCACCAATTCTAAACAACAACTTCGGGACTTAATTTTATAACATTAGCAATAGCTACCATGAAGTTTATTGTTTGAAAATAGTGGTGTTGAAAGTTTTTGGTAATATTTCTAGCGTGGTTAATGTTCAACCGCACTAATAATAAGAACTTGTTTACATTGGTTTATTATTCTACTTAATTTACTATTTTAACATGTTAAGCGCCACGTCAGTCACCGGTGACTGATAGTGAACTTCCCGTTTAAAACGCGTCATTTACCGATGACTGACGTCTAAAATATGATATAAATCTTAAAAATTTTATATTGTTTTAAATAATTACTGAACATTTATTTAAAATTTACTTACCTTTTATTTATTAATGGGTTATAGTTTCTTAAAAATTACTTAAAATATTGCAAATTTTTCAGCGCTTCAGTGTTAGTCACCGTGGTACTTAACGTGTTAATTACCTGTGTGTTAATTAAGTGTGCTCAGTCCCTTATTATCGCATGGGCGAATCGGGACTTTGCTGAAAGGGCCCCCAAATCCATATATTAATTTATAAAATATTTACTTTTTTTCCCAATTCCAACTCTGGAAAATTTCAAATACAAATTTCATCTTTAAAAGATTCTACTAAATTTTCTGAAAAGCAAATTTCATTTTGAACTCACAGAACTCAATGCTTTTCTCAAAGCTAATATCACCACTATTAAATAAGAAATAATATTTTGATTTTAATAGATTGTATTAGCAATGAACTTCAATCATATCTAAGCTTTAGTGGTTGAAAATAATCTGTTCTAAATGTCATGAGATGAATTTTCTTCCGTATTCAAAGTTTTTTCTTTTAACTTACTGTTAAATATGAAAAACCAACCCAAAATTGCCATCTTTTTAGATTTATTGAAAAAAAAAACACTTTCTACTTGTGAAATAGAATGTATTTCACTTAATACCTAACGCTCTCAGCGCCGTCTATTGTTTGAAATTCGAGCTAAAATCAAGAATCACAGTAAAAAAACTCCTGACATCGTACATAACCCTGCTGCAAGTATTTTTTAAATATCTGTCACCGTTTGCAAGTTATTGAATTTTAAAATCAGTCATTCCTTTTTGGGACACCCGGTAGAATTGTATAATTCCCTGTATAATTCAAAATAACCTACATTAGAAAAAATAAAACTTTTAGATCCCGAGAAAAAAAGTTTTTTTTTTTTAAAGAAATTCGAAATATCGATTTTTTTTAAATTAAAAAATAGTCCTAAATTCTAAACTTCTTATTTGAGAAATATAATAATAGGTTACATCATGTTTCTGCACGCTTAATGCATCCAGCAAATATTTCGTAAAATTCTAGACAACCATTTTTCAGAATTCGTGCGCTCAAGGATCAAAATCGCCGTTTTGATAAAACTGACATTAAAGATGAAATCACCCCTTGATGCTATAGGAAAAGCTCAAAGTGTTTTAGACATAACTTCGCTTCTAATGTACCCCACCAGTGGCCGAGAGGTTCTGCTCTCGAAGCTGGTAGACGAGAGGTGCTGGGTTCAAACCCAATCGCGCCCGTCGGCCTAATTGTTCGGAGTTTTCGCGATTTTCTTCGAACCTTGGATTTCCAAGCGTAAATAAGGGTTAGGCCCTCTTAAAAAGACCCCCACGGAGGGCACACCCCCTCTTAGGGCCTATATACCTCGTGTTGATAATTGGCCGTCATAAACACAACCAACCAACCTCTTCTAATGCGAATTTTCGAATTAGGTTTGTTTTTAAAAGTTTTTAAAGAATCATATTTAATTACAAGATATTAAAAAAAACGATTTTTGGACACGTTAAAGCTACTTTACCTCTTAAGTCAAAATTATTTGATTAACCATTAAAAGAAAAAAAAAATACATATTTTTGTAAAATCAAAAAATTGAAAAAATCATAATATTAAATTATTTAACAAAAAATGATAACAAAAAATCTGATCCCCGTAAATAATTGAAAGTAAATCATTTTAAACACACTATCTAATTTCATACAATCCATACATACATTTTCAAGATATGGATAAGCGAGCAATAATTTACGGAGTGAAAAAAAGAAAAAAAAAAAGGAGTTATTTTAATTTCAATAATGCACTAAAACAAATTCTGTAAAAGTCTAGACTAATTGTAGTATATTAACAAGAAAGCAAATCATGCGTTAAGCATAGATTATGAAACACTTTATAACACTTACTCAATGCTTAAAAAAAACTTCGTTATTTAGGGAAATAAGGTAAATAAGATAACTAAGTAAACATTTTAGAAAACGCATAAAATATTTTAAAAATTGATTTCAGCAGTTCCCGTCCGTAGCCAATAGTACCTTTATTACACGCCACTATTTAGCTAAAATTTAATTCAAACTAAAACACTCTTAAAACTACTGACATCACATTTTCATGTATTATCATCCATAGACGGTTATGTATCCAATTCTTTACGCGACCCTGTATATCATTTTATCTATAGTTTACAAATATTTCTTAGTGAACTAAAAGCAGTTCAGCGTAAAAATGCATAACTCATTTAAAACCCACCTTTAAGCAATTTACGCTCAATACATTTAATTATTAGTCAGTAACTCTTACGAATTCTTTTGTGTAGCCCTGTATACGAACTATAGCATTTACACACACCGTACAGTATGCATAAATAAAGTGAAACATAAAAGCGCATATCATAATTAAAAATGCATTTCCAGCAATCAACGCTTATGTACAGTACTTCGGACACAATATAGTATCTGAAATATTTTGTGTGTCTCTGTAAATGCTATACACTTCTTATTATGCATGAAATAACTTATAGTAAACCTCAGCAACGTACATCAATTTCATTATACATAAAATAGTTTAACATAATTGAAATATGCCGCAAACAACCCTCCCCCATATCATGATGTAACGGAATTCTTTTGTGTGGCCCTGTAAATGAATAATAAGTATTCTTTGCACCGCATATTCTTCAGAATGCTTATTTTAGTGCACTTCATAAATGCACATCAATTATTTTATGCTTGAAAGTGTGTAACATCATTAAAAATCATTTGAAATGATTTTTTTTCCCATTGGCCGTCATGTAATGAAATATTTTTGACTATCCCTGTAAATGAACTAAACATACTACAAACTTAATTTGAAATAGGGATCGTGCTATGGTGAACCTTAATAACATCCAAAAATTTCAGGATAATCCAAGTCTATTTACGAGAGTTAGAGCGCGGACAGACGGACAGAAAAACCGAAATCACTTTTCAACTTTGTTGGAAATTTAAAAAAAAATTTTAGGTGTCATATCACCATCCGTAAGATATCTTAACGTTGAATTGACATAAGAACCTAATTTTTGCTTTAACATGATCAGGAAACTTTACTCTATAGAATGAATTAAGGATATAAATATCACTCAAAGGAAACCTTGTCAAAAAAAACTCTCAAATTTGAAAATTTTAAAAATCCTAAAAAATACAATTTTTTTTCATTAAAAATACTCAAAATATTAAACTGTCTAAAATATATTAATTCATTCTATAGATAATGATGTTATATGCATGCAAAAAAAAATTTAAGCCATTCAATCGACTAGTTTTTTTAAACCTTACGGATAGTCAAAAATCAAGTTTTGAAAAAACGCGATTTAAAGTTGAAATTATAAAAAAAAAAATAATAATAAAAAAGAACTAACACATTTACATACCTAAAGTTCCCCTGCTTTATATGAAATTCCTTCTTCTTGAAGAATCTGTTCATTTTTATTTTTGTCGTGCAACTTTTTCCTCCTTCTGAACTCCAATGTTCGCAGATCGGCCCGCATTAAATAGATGCGGCATTGAAAGTGATTGTTACATAAATGCTTATAACTGCATTAAAAATGCAAATACTTTTATGCGGTTTTTTGCACTGTGTTCAGAATTAATTCAATAACCAAAATAGATCATAAAAAATATATTTTTTGAAAAGTTTTCAATCCCGGAGCCCCCTTAATGAAAAATGTCACAATAAACAATTCAGAAAATGCACAACGCGGTTGAACACCAAATGACTGCAATGCAACGGCCGCGCCTATAATCCGAAAAGTATCCAAATTTTTTGTGCGGTCCTGTAGAGGATCTATAGATTAGTATGTCTACTAACGTAGTATAGTAAAAGTGAGTTCAATAAAACGCGTAACACACTTGAAAATTTCTATTCACCTATTTCCCTCTATAAAAGGAAGATCTTTTGTGTAGCCCTGTATATAGTATCTTTAGAATTTATACACGTCCTGTAATACTAAAAAAACTAGTTCAATTTTAAAAAGTGTACCACCACTGAAAATATCATTTCCAACCAATAACCTTCATGGGCAGTACAATAATCCCCCAACATTTGCAGATTTAACATTCGCGAGTTTTGATTATTCGCGAAATAAAAAATGACTAAGATTTCAACATTCGCGAATTCTTAACTTGGTTATTCGCGAATGTTCTTTCATAAAAGAATATTTTTTTACAAAGTAAACTCGCGTTGTTTTACAATTCCATAAGCTATTTTTTACTAGACAGCTGCATTGTACTGTATATAGCCTAAGTTCCGAGAATTTCAGCCATTGTATTGAGGCAAAATACAGATCAGTAATTCCGAATAATCAGTAATTCAAATTTGAGAGGTTTTTAGCTCACAGGCTATCAAAGCCTGAGAGCTAATATGCCCGCCCGTTCTGTATGTATGTATGTACGTACGTAACGCGATAACTCTTGATAGAAACATCCGATTTGTTTCAAATTTTTTTTCTAGGTTCATTGTGATAAGGCGCTTCCCTAATTAGTTTTGGGAGTTCATTGGTTAAGGATAAAGGGGGAAAAGGGGAGTTAGTCCACCCCCCTTAATTCAGATAAATGGATTTTTCATGCAGAATGATTCGATTTGCTCCGAATTTGGTATACCGGTTTATTATGTTAAGGAATTTCCCTGATTAGTTTTGGGGGTTCATTGGTTAAGGATAAAGGGGGGTTAGTCCACCCCTCTTAATTCAGATAAATGGGTTTTTCATGCAGAATTATTCGATGTGCTCCGAATTTGGTATAACGGTTTATTATGTTAAGGAGCTTCCCTGATTAATTTTGGGGGTTCATTGGTTAAGGATAAGGGGGGGAAGGGGGTTAGTTTGACACCTCTTAATTCAGATAAATGAGTTTTTCATGCAGAATTATTCGATTTGCTCCGAATTTGGTATACCGGTTTATTATGTTAAGGAACTTCCCTGATTCGTTTTGGAAGTTCATTGGTTAAGGATAAAGGGGGAAAGGGTGCTAGTCCACCCCCCTTAATTTAGGTAAACGGGTTTTTCATGCAGAATTATTCGATTTGCTCCAAATTTGGTATATCGGTTTATTATGTTAAGGAGCTTCCCTGATTCGTTTTGGGGATTCATTGGTTAAGGATAAAGGGGGGCTAGTCCACCCTCTTAATTTAGATAAATGGGTTTTTTGCAGGATTATTCGATTTGCTTCAAATTTGGTATACCGGTTTATTATGTTAAGGAACTTCTCTGATTAGATTTGGAGGTTCACTGGTTAAGTATAAAGGGGGAAACGAGGGCTAATTCCCCTTCACTTATTTTTTTGAGGGGCATTATACTTTAAGAGTATAATATACAATTAGTGTGAATAGCCTGTGAGATCAATGCCATCAGTTTAGCTGGACACTTTTCTTTTTTATTTAATAAGGTTTCCTTTGAGTGATAGTTATATCCTTAATTCATTCTATAGAGTAAAGTTTCCTGATTATTGTAAAGCAAAAATTAGGTTCTTATGTCAATTTAACGTGAAGATATCTTACGGAGGATGATATGACACCTAAAATCTTTTGCGAAAATTGTGTTATATAAATTTTGCTATATTTTTTGTTTTATTACATTGAAGTACTTCATTTTATAATTTTATAAGACAACAAACATACCTTAAAAATATCAGAAACTTTAAATTAGTTGCATTGAATACTTCTGTTTTTATATGAATTCGAAGCGACAGCTCTGTTTACAAGTTTTTCGTTATCGATCAAGCCCTGAGCCCCCTTAAGGATTAATAAATATATTTTTACGTTTCAATTGCTTTTACACCATTTTAAAAAATCATAAAACCTAATCCTTTGATGCATGGGAAAATAGTCTCAACATTCGCGGAGGTTTCCGAGAACGCAACTCTCGCGAATGTTAAGGGGGTCCGGGACACATTTTAAAATAATTTTTATTTATTGAGTTAAAATTATGAATTTTTTGTGATGGTTAACCATATCATTTGTAAACAAAATCACATGATAAAACTTCTCATTTTTTTTTAAATTTAACATTTAAAATTTATTAAAAGAGTGGGGTATATTAAAATCGTTATAACTCGAAATATTATTTATGGAATTTCAATTTTTTATCATTTAAATAAACAGAAATATATAAGCTTTAATTTAGATTCAGCATTTAAAAAAATATTCATTAAAAAGAAAATTAAAAAAATTTAAGGTGAAAATTAAAGAAAAAATGATGTAACATTTAAAAATATATATATTTTTTCAAAAGTAAATATTTTTTCAAATTTTCTGAATCAAAATTAAAGTAAACTAAT
The DNA here is from genome assembly GCA_963932465.1 of Maratus speciosus. NCBI lineage: Eukaryota > Metazoa > Arthropoda > Arachnida > Araneae > Salticidae > Maratus > Maratus speciosus. The sequence goes on from OZ010794.1 coordinate 87,243,603, forward strand.
TGAAAAAGACATGTTCCAAGTTTGAACCATATATCTTTAACGGTTCTTGAATTATAACAATTTAAATACGAGAAATGTTGAAAAAGCCCATCATGAAGAAAAACGCGTTTTCACAAGAAGATCAATGCTTGAAAGCTAGATTTTGAAAACAAACCAAAACGAAAAAATTAATATGTTCTGTTCTAATAAGGATATAAACATGATTTAAGCGTCGTTTTAAACAGAAAAAAAAAGCAGAGAATTTTTTATTACAATAAAATATTTTTAGAAAATTTGAAGATTTTTGTGTCCCGGACCCCCTTAAGGGATTACTGTACTGCAGCCAAATACTTTTGCGTCTCCCTGTCAATGAACGATCCATTCTATGGACGCCAGGCGCTATTGTAATACACAAATTTCAATACGTTTAAAATAATGCAATATCGTTAAAATACACCGCAAACAAATTTCCCCATAGATTGTAATGTAACAAAATTCTTTTGAGTGTCCCTGTGTAACTGAGCCGTAAACGCTACACAATTCATTTTTGAATACCGAAAATGCCATGGTAAACCGAAATAATGTCAATCTGACTCTATTTACATGAGTTAGAGTACGGACAGACAGACAAACCGAATTTATAAACAATTTTCAATTATGTTGGAATCTTTTAAAAACGATATTGAGTTAAATAAAAGGGCGCAGGTGTCATATAAGCACCGGGGTACCTAATGGGTGAAAAATGGCGTCATTTTGCCTGACATGGTATCCCGGTTATTGTTGTTTATTTACTTTATTTTCGTTTCCAAAATTATATAAATTGTTTTGTTCTATATAGTTATTGCATAAAATGTCTTTTATTTATTGTCATTTCCTTTTTAAAATAATAGAAAATAATTTTAAAATATATATACAATTGGTATTCGAAAACAAGGTTTTCGCCAAATTGACATTGAAACAAATCGCGCCAGACCCGGCGCGTATAGAACACCTGTACCAATAAAAGAGTGTAAAAAAGCTTACCCTCATGAGTTTTAACTCCCTTGGCCGACTCAGACTGTTGATGAATTTGCTGATGATAACAACGTCATACCGGCGCAATCTGCGGGGTAGAGTACCAGGTAAGAATTCTATTTCTCTCACTTTATAGATAGAAAAGTCAGAAACGTATCCGAAGTCACCTTCCCTCAGGAGTCTCTCAGTCTCTTCCACGACACCGCTCCACAGCGAAGTGTCGTCAGTAACCGAAATATCCATTTTCCTGTTGTAAAACATCTGTCCATTGTCCATTCTCCATTGATCCAGCTGGCTCATGACGCTCAAAAATCCAATCACGTCGTTCAACGGACCACCCCCTACACTCAACACTTTCAAAAATCTTCTATCTATAAAAAGGGGCCGAAGTGGCTCACAATTCACCACAGCCTCCAGAACTCTGCATCCAGCCAGCCCAGCGCCGTGTGCACCGTACCGGTATAGGTATCCACAGATTTTGGTCCAATTATTTAAACATCCTTTTTTAAATCGGTGTTTACCCTTAAATAAATCAAGAATAGTCGATACATCTGCATCTGTGATCTCCATATTCATTTGTAATCTGTTTAAAACTTGGTCGTAAAGGCGATGAAAATGTTTTTGCTCGTTACTTCTATGTGCTAAAACGTTCCTTATCATAACATGACGTCTACAGCCGCTTACTTGTATATATACCCTTCGATTGTTACGTCATCTTCTTTTCTGGTTCTACTGCTTGTTATTAATATTTCAAACACGTCTACTTACTTTGTTGGAGAAGGCGATTATCAAGGACGTTGAATAAAGTGAAAACAACTGATATAGATAACGTCATTGAGTTTTATTATTCAGAGTGCATTTCACTGGCCCCTCTTACACCGGACCTGGCAATTTCGCATACGCCAAACATTTGTACTTCGCTTGTACCAGTAAGTGACAGATTTTCGTTTGTACTGTCTCCGGTACCGAGTTAAATCGTTAATAAAATACTTATTATTCATCCTATCAAGTTGAAATAATTTTTTTTTAACTTGTACTGGATGACAATTGATGTTAATACAGATTTTTCAAATTTTAATTAACCTGAGGGGCTACGCCCCCCTGCTCGATACGCTCACCAACCCCCCCCCCCCCCCCTCCGCATAATCCCTTCGCGATTCCATTCGGGATCGCGAAGAAATCCCTATTTTTTAGCTAACACCAGCGTTTCGCGTTTCCATTCTGGATCGCTTCTCGATCCCTTATTTTCTATGCATATATTTTTTTAGATTCCACTTGGTAAAAACGCGCTCCTCCCCAACTCCTGATAATTGTATTTCCTTATCTCCAAGCACATAATCATTAGAGCTTATAGAGCTTCATAATTACAAGACTTATTAAATGTAAAATCATTAAAAAAGGTAAAATTTATAATTTATTTGAATAATTAAAAATTTATAATTAAATTAAATTATAAATTAATAGACAATTTAAAATTTAAAAATATTGTAAATTTAAAAAATATGTTACATTTATAAAGTGACAAATTTATGAAAGTTATTTGGAATTTTTTTTCCTTATCTTTGTAATGAAATCTCTAATTTATAGTTACAGTAAATAATTTTATCATATAAATCTCCTCTCGTCTGAAATTTTCACTTCGCCACCTTTTCTCCGCCAACATAGATGTGTAAAATTATATATATAGTGTTACGAATATTGTAAATAGTTAGTGTTTGTGCTTAAAAATAAGGTAAATAGTTCAATTAAGCTCTATTCATAAGCTAATATTAGTTTTTTTGCACTGAAATATCTGAATTTGCTGACTTTCTGCAAGCAAGTAAACCCTATTGTATTTCAATGGGAGTCTATGGAAATTTGGCGAAATACTGGAAATAGCGCCAAATTGACATCACTTTTGGCGACTAATTTTGGTCGCCAAATTTGACGATATATCGCCACGTTGGCGACAAACTTGGCGGTTTTGGCGACAGAGCCGGGTGCCCCCCCCCCCCCCTTGGTAACACCCTTATAACGTCAGAAAGCTGTGACAAATCAGATGCGTTTCGCGGTATCTACGCAGATTTTCATTGGTGCATTTCCAAAGCATTACTTTTTTTTTATATATAGAAGGATAGAAGAAAGTTTTGGGATTGGCACATGCAACTAGTTTTTTATTTAACTTGGATTTTACTTTATTTTCGGGAGAAGCTCGAGCCCTAATTTTGTAAGTTAATAATGAAAATAAAATAAAAATCCAATTAAAAAAAGAATAATAATGATAATAACGTGCTTAATATGAAAGAGTGTGTAAAAAATTGAATGATGATGTTTCATAGACCGTGCCATTTTATAACTTTTAGATTTATTTGTTTTAAAAATGACTGGAGTAGAGTCGAAGCACGTAAACAGTCGAAGAAAGATATTTTGACTGTTTTTAAAGTTTTAATTTACCCCTTTTAGCAATCAAAAGCGGTATATTAGTTTACGAGATGTTAATTTGCTATATATTTATATTTTATTTCTCGCCTTGCTACTGCGTGATTTGACGATTAAATTTTGCTTTACTTAGACCTTTGATGTCTCTGAACACCAGCATGAACATTCAAAAGAATGCCAGAACTGGCTGGTATTTTCAACATGCCTATGTTAACCAAAGTTAGGTTACAGTGCGATAACAGCAACATAGTCACTATACTTGTTTTTTCGCTTATATGTATAAAAGGAAATGGGAGAGGCAACAGGGATTTTCTGTCTCGCAGGCCCGGGCGATACCGGGCTTTTTTAGCATATTCATGTAGTCATGGTCCGGAGTGGTGCATTTACTCCCGTTGAAGTCTGATAAAATGTGCGTGTTGAAATAAATACACAGTCTTTTCTGGGGATCTGATTTATTTGTTTTAGTTAGATCCCTTTAAGAAACCAGGTCCCTTTGGCAGGAGAACGGATATTCTTTTAATTCTTTACGGACATCGGGAAGTCATCTATCGCAAAAGCACCTTCAAAACCAGTGTTGGGTATGAGCGCGTTCATTGAACGAAAACTCATGAACTTAGTTCACTTTCTGTGAACGTTGAGTTGAACTTGATTCACTTTTTGATAAACGAACGTGAGCTGAACGAAAGCTCAAAAAATCTGTGAGTTTGAACAAAATTTACAACTCAAACTCAATTTTTTTTCATAATTTATTTAAAAATTTTCCGGCCATTAAGAACACGTTTTTCATATTCATATTCCATTTAGTGGCCTACACGGACTCGGGACGGGTCGAGTCTGATCATCAGTTTTTCTGGGTCGTACCCGGGTCTTGCTTTCTCTTGAGGCTCGGGCCGGGCCGAACCGTGCTTATTTCTGGGCCTGTGCTTTATTCTTGCTAGAAGTCTGCTCCGACCGAAATTTTCTGGCATGGTCACAACCCTGCTTGTATGAAAATCATTGACCCGTCCCTATCTGATTCGTGCAAAAATCTGCTTAAGGAACAACCTCCTTGGGTCAACAATTTTCGCCGAAAAAATATTTTTTTTTAAATTACCCTTATTCTACTATTAAAATTCCCTTTAAAGAGTAATACATATACATTTCTAGAGGGGGGGGGGGGTATACAGTACTGTAAAACCTGTTATAAGAATCTGCGTATGACGAAACCCTGTTTTAAACGGAAAATTTTCTTAATCGGTCCAAAATGGTTATAATAATCCGTTTGAAAACAAATAGTATTTTGCAAGAAACTAAAGACCTGCTAAAATAGGAACTAAACTATAACGATTTTTTTCTCTCCTATGTGATTCCGTCTTAGAAGGTTTTTCGATATAGAAATTTTCCGATTTTTAAGTCTCCAAGCCGTGTAAATGGATTAATGGTATTAATAATAATTGAGTATTTACATACAAATAGAGATCTATTAGAGATCCTGTACTGGTGTAGTGTACGGTAGAGGTCTGCACGTGCCGAAATTTCAAGGCCCGCGACCGGCCCGATCCACAGAAGAAAAATTCGGCCCGGCCCGTACAAAAAATATTGGCCCGGCCCAGTATAAAAGTTAAAACTTCGGCCCGAGCCCAGCCCGGAACAAAGTTAAGATCTCGGCCCGAGCCCGGCCCGAAGGAATTTCCACAAATCATTGATTTTTACGTCGATTTGGTTAAAAATTTGTCTCGTACTAGGAGTTAAAAATGCGTTATAGACAAGTTCACTTCTTATAGCAGATATAAATGTATTATATATTATATTCTTACATATTAGTACATTCATTTTGCATGGATTAACATATTTTTTCAGATTAAGACAGGATTCAGTCATAGGCAGGTTCTTTTTCACACGTTTTACATGTATTTTAATGTAGCTACATTTTAATAAGCCTAGAAATGTACTATTCTTTATAAAGAATAAATTTAAGGTTTAATTGTAGAATAATGGCGATTTAAAAATGTAAACTCTTTTTGCAAAATTTTTTTGGTCCAGGCCAAGTTTTACTTACTTTTGAATGGTCCAGGCCACGTCGAGACAATGATTTTCATACGGGCTGGGTCAAAGCTGGGACTGAAAATTTAGACTCGTGAAGACTATAAAGAATGATACCAGTCCCGGTTCGGTACGGAAAAAATAAGTTAGGCTCTGCCCGGTCATTCAGGAAAAAAGGCCCAAGCCCGGTCCGCGCAGATCACTGCTCTATGGCACTTTTATTTAAAATGAACAATATAAACTAAAAAAGAGACTGTAATAATTTTAATTTTTTTTTTTTGTCAGAACTCCTCGCACAAGACAAAATTTTAAATATATGGACGAAAAGTAAATATCTGTACAGAACAATTAGTATTATACAGATTGCTGATGCATATTTTATGCGTCATTTATAAAAACTTAAGAAATTCCAAATTCTTCCCAGAAAGTTTGAATAGTTATTTTTAATTATTATAAGTATAAATATTTCGTCAATAAAATAAAGGAAAATTAGTATTAAAATTTTATGGTGCGAACTTGAAATTTCTAAGTAAAAAATCCGCCAATATAGCAACACTGTTTGTGACCTGTATAGTGGTTAAAAAGGAGCTGACTTGACCTTTAGAGGTGACTTCTGTTTCGAATTCGGATCGGTTTTGGATTGGGTTTTGACGCTTGCTGGTCAGGTGACCCGATTTTTTAAAAAGAATGTCGAAAATAAAAAAGGTTAAAAATCTATATGTCATAAGAACTCCATAGCGGACACACAAGGAAAGCGGTTACTTCTATTTAGAAAACACTTTTGAATTTTTAAGACAATTATATAGTATTTGTATTGTACGGTTTTACTGATGAATACTGGACATCTTACAATCTATACACACGTAATATGTGTACGTGTCACGTGTGCATAAACTATCACAAACACTATATATGTGTTTTGAGAGTGTCAATAACAAATTATAGATAATATTTTTCATGTTACAAGAGAAGAAGAAATGGTTCTTAACAGTACCATAAAAAAAAGAATAATCTATGATTACATTTCTTACATGCATTTTACTTCTCAAGTAGTAAATTGAATAATGGAAATTGAACTCATTCCTATTAAAATACGCATGTATTTTTTTCTAGAACATAATTCTTCTCAAACTTTGTGAAAATACCAATAACCCTACAAGCAAAAAATCTTAATCTGGCCTTTAAGGATTATTCTAGGGTGAAACTAACAGAACCTACAGAAAGAAAATCAGAGTGATCCCCCCCCCCCACCCCACTTAAAAAAAAAGGTATATCATGATCCGATGTAGGACTCTATTCAACGATCCCGAGGTGTCGGCTATTCAGAGGTTTTACTATATTTGAATATTAAGCAATATAGATATGTTTATTTTTTAATATAAAAGATAAAATTGGTTTTAAAGATATGACTATTTTTAGTATGGAAAAAAAAAAAAAACATCCATTCACTTGCTTTACGAAGTAAATGGGTCACTTAAAAAATTTAAACTAGCGTGATTTCATTTAATAACTTAGAAATGAATTTTATTTGACTCATTAGTTTAAAATTTAATATAATCTACATGATTTTAATCAGGAAAAACATACTTTTGTTTAAGAAAACCAGTGCAGCCACGCATACACTATAATATTTCGTTTTGGTAATGACTGTACAATAACCCCAAGTGTTTACTTGGGACGTTTTGAATAGTAGATGCAATAGAAATCTAAGTGCTCTTTTCAGAAATTGAGAAATCGAGTAGCATTTTTCATTTTTCGATCAATTTGGTGGATCTTTCAGAAAACGTTTTCAAACTTGGCGTTTGGAACCGAATTTCCTGACGTGATAGCCCTACAAGCTTCGTCATAAAACAGCAATCCCTTATTATAACCCAAAATGTAATATATTTATCGAAAATGAAAAATTTTATTCCATTCCAAAATTGTTCTTAAGTCATGGCTGTTGATTTCATGCTTTAAACGTTTAAAAATGCGCCTGTAAGTGTGTCAAAGATAATACTATTTTTATTTATTGGAGAACAGTCTTAAAATGACTCTTTTTAGTGGTTTATTTTATTTCTCTCACTATAAGTCAATATGTGTGTTTAAAGAATGACGTGGTGAGATTTTTTTTCCTTTTTAATGGACATAATGCAAATATATATATTAACACAGAAACATTTACTATAAATTTAAATTATACTACATTGAATTTATCACGTTTGTCTTCTATCGAAAAAGATTAATATTTTAAAATATGTAAAGTATTTAAAATTCTTAGTACAACTATTATTTTTTATACACTTGACTGCTTCTGTCTCAAACATACTTGACAAATTTTACAAAGAAGAATAACCATGCAATTTAAAATTATAAAGCACTGATTCAATGATACTAATATTGAAAGAGCCAGAAAAGTATCGAAATTCAGATCCGCATTAGAGCTTTTTCTTTCGAGAATATAATTTAGTCAACAAAAACATCAATAAAAGTATAGGTCAAAAGATTTTACTACAGGGCAAGAACAATGACAATATAAAGGCACAGACTTCTTGACTCCAACTTTTATTACTCAGTTGTCAACAAGCTAATAAAACTGTTCCTATTTCAACCCCCTTTATCAGCCGAAGCTTTGTTGAGTTTGGGTGGTCATCTGTAGGATTCAATCAGTCTCAATTTCAAGGCAGGGTGAAAATCGTAATCATTTTCCAAATCAAAAGGGGCAGAAATACTAGGATTTTACGGGAATTCGTGGGTGGTAATGCTTTTTGGAAAGTCGTTTTTGAGAAAGTTGAATGTTTACTAGGTAGAAACATTCAAAATTACTGTGTGGGAGGAGGGGGTCAGCTATTCTATTGCAGTAATAGTTATCGTAACTGAATAAGGATCACAGTACCAGACAAATCAAAGGCCGATTGCCCAGCTATTTTCTATTCTTACATTTTATCAACCCTTATGAATACCCAACCCCCCCATTTCGAAATTATTTAATTTTCAAATTTGCTTAATAATATTAAAAACAAACAAACATATATGAAGCTTTTTTATGGTTTTGAGTACTTAATTTAATTTAAATATGATTAAATTAAACTATTTATAGCATTTTTTAAATGTTATTTCAGAACTTGATTAATGCAATCTAAGTGTCATTTTAAACCAAATTTTACAGTGTTTTTATCCAACTTCGGAGGCATAAATGTAGGAGACAGTAGCAACTGCCAGAAATCATCTCTAAAATTGTTGCTAGCTAGTGCAGTAGTTCTCGCTTGTTAGAATAACGGATCGTCGAACCAGTCTTTTAAATAAATTAAATCATAGTCAGGTATAAAAAATAAAACTTCGGTTCTACCTGCACAAAACATTAATTGGCGAAGCCTAGGCCCGACAAAGATCGACCTGGCTGAACATAGATTTTTACACCTATAAGGTTAAAATTGTCTTGTACGAGAACTAAAAATACATATTTTACCTTTTTATATCATGGTTATATTCTTCATTTTAAAAAAAAAGTGTTCTGAGATGTGGTATTTATTTTTTTTAATGCATCTGATTATATGTAAATATCACAGTTACCATTAATATCGTTAATACACATTCTATGGCTTGGAGATTTAAAATTTTTTTAAATTCTATACAATAAAATCTTCTAAGACTTGCATAGGAAATAAGAAAAATCCATCATGGGCTAGTTCCCCTTTGAGCAAGTTCATCGTTTTTAGGGTTCCGTACTTAAAAAGTAAAAACGGAACCATTATAAGATCACTCTTGTGTCGGTCTGTCTATCACAGCCATTTTACTCGTAAATTATGGCACGTGGAAAGTTCAAATTGGGGGAAGTAATAAAGGCTATTGACCCACATATTTACAGATTATTAAACATTTACAAATATTTTTAGGAAAACTGTATAGTGGCTAATTAAGTTACTTTAAAAAAAATCTTTTCTTTGTATATTGTGTGGGTATTGTAATGTATTATTAAACATTTACAAATATATTTAGGAAAAATGTATAGTGGCTAATTAAGTTACTTTAAAAAAATCTTTTCTTTGTATATTGTGTGAGTTATTTGTATAATCGTGTGAAAGCTTTCGTAACGCTGAACTCAGAAATTTATTTCTTTTAATTTTAGGCATTATATTTTCAGAGATATCGTTGAAAATGTAGTGCAAAAATATGTCTCGCCCATCTATTTCCGAATCCACTGAAACTAAAATTATGAAAAAATTAGAGGTACTAGAAGTTAATTTAAACCTTGCAGGAAAATTATGGCGATTACCCTAGGTCACATAGTTTTTGAGAAAAGCGCATTTTCCCGTTTCACACAAATTTTGATTTGCGGGGCATTCAGTAAAAATATTGGGGAGCGCTGGATGTATCTATCGTAGCAGAAATATAAAAGCATTGTTGATAATGATTTTTGAAAAAAAAATCGTATGTAATTAGCTGAGATATTAACCCTTAAAGACATAGACGATTTGTACATACATAATGACAGGGGCGGCGTACTCTATGTACCATCAGCTTTTAAAGCCTAGATAACAACTTTTAATGATACATTTATGCAATACAATGTCCAGTAGCAGCATAAAAGCAATAAATGCCAAATTGCTAAAAACAGACTAATGTAATTAGAATCAATCACATAAATGCTTTGGGATTCGCGACTAGTTTGCATTGAGTAGATCTCTCAATACACCTTCTATGTCTTTAAAAGTTAATTAAAAACCCCTATTTGGAAAAACGCGGCACAGACCAAGGCGGCGTTGCTACTTTGCGACCTCCTTTCGAAGCGTGCTTAGCAAAATGCCAAGTTTAAACTTTGAACAAGGGTACTGTTTCAGCTACGCTGTAAAAAAAAAAAAAAAAAAAAAAAAAAAAAAACTATTATTACGATGCTGAATATAGTTTTATGAAATACCAAATGAAGTTTAAATATGTGCTACTTTTATTGTCAGCGCTGAATTAAGTTCATCATAAACAGGTTAGAATAAGATTTAAATAAGAGTTATACAAAATAGCAATATTTGATATTATTTAGGCTTCATATCTCTTTGAACTTTTACGGTGTACTCCTTCATACTTTTCTAGTATATATACAGCTATACAAAACCCTATGTTTTATGGATTTTTACAAAGTCTTATTTTTCTTTTAGTAACGATTTTTTAATAACACGGTTAATAATTCATACATTTATTGTACGGAACCCTCTGAGCGCGAGTAATACTCGCACATGACTGTTTATTTGTAAATGTACTACATTCTTTTCACAATTACTGTTATCCTCATTTTAAATATATCAACATTTTGTTTTGTTAAACACGGGATTCGTCATAGGCAGATTCTTTTTCTCAGGTTTTACCGTACTTTAATTTTATTGCCTAGAAGTACATCTACCCATCTTAAAAAAAGAAAAAAAGAAAAGAAAAAAAATCAATTTTAATTGTGGAATAATAGCAATTTAAAAATACGTGCATTTTTTGAAAACAAAATTGCCAAATTTTACTGTTATTTTTACTGGACAGGTCAGAGACGTGCCTTTCTAAAGATTTCCATATGAGGCGGGACTGAAAATTTCTGCCTGTTCAGATCTCAAGTAGAATGCAGTCCAGCCTCGACGTGGTCCGGAAAATCAATCCAGTCCCGGCCCATCTGGGTCCGATTCTCTAGAAAAAAGTAATCCCAAACCATACTCGGGCCGAGTGTCAGGAAGGAAAATTGGGCCATGCCTATGAAGACCCTTACATCGAATAACCAAAAGATTAGTTCACAAATTTTGTAAATTTGGACGATAAAGTTTTAATATATTAAAAAAAAAAAAACGAGTTTTTAGTGAACTTCGTTCACTTTTATAGATGAGTTTGATTTGAACGAGTTCGTTTGAAAAATTTCGAACTTGAACGTGAACTTGATTCATTTTTGAGAAATTGAACTTGAGTTTGAATTAGTTCAATTTTTTTGTGAGCGTGCCCAACACTGTTCAAAACGCATGCTGGCGTTGATATTATGGCATTATTTACGTATTAAAATCTCCGCTCCTGGAGGCGAACAGTGCTATTTAAATGAGGTACTTGGCATTATTTCTGCCAGGGGTCCTTGCAACAAAATTGGGCGTATTTTTTAATCTTATTGGCCGATCGCCCAATGATTGATTGCCCAGGTCTAATGGCATTGGCTACGTCGGCTCCGGAGATGCCGATAGAATTTAAATTTGCGCTACCGTCATCAAAAATATTCTTATTAAGTGTCCATTACAACTGAGTGTATATTAAAATTATCTTTCAAAGTTATAAAGTGCTAAGTGGGAAAACCAACTTATCAGGAGCAAATGACGATTTAATCATTCAAGACACAATTACTAAAACATTTTAAAAGTTTGAATTTTAATTTCTAAATCTAAATTTCTATTTTTAAATAGGGGATTTCAAATTTTAAAAGGGGCGAAAGAGGATTTAAAAATTTTAATTTTAAAAAGGGGCTTAGCTTTATCGTTTCATGTATTTACCAAATGCCCTTTTTCTTTTCATATTGTTTTAACCTCCAACGGCCAAACCGTTCTCGATACGCAAAACAGAAGGTATTTTCTTAAACTTCGTACTTTTACGCGTCAAACGTCGTAAAGAGTTAAAAAATATATAGTTATTAACATTGTGAAGGTTTTTTTTTTTTTTCAAAAAGCGTCATTTTCGCGGCACCATTCACGGCACATACTTTTCCTGAAGACTTGTGTCGGGCCGGGTCTAGTGACTACTCTTTACGGGCCAAGCCGGGTCGGGCATAACTTATTCTTTCTGTATAGAGCCGGGACTGGTTTCATTCCTAGTGTTCACGGCCCAAAATTTTCAGCCCTGGTTTTCACGGCTAGGGGCTTGACCCAACCATCAGCCACAAGCAGGTTCCCAGGGTGGGCGATTAGATTAGATTAGCCCGTAAAAAAATCATCGTCTCGATGTGGCCTGCTCCGTTCAAAGATCAATAAAATTAGACATAGTCCAAAAATTTTTGCAAAAAATGTATGCATTTTTGAATCGCCATTATTATACAGTTAAACGTTAAAATTTATTCTTTTTAAAGAATAGTATCTTTCTACGCTTATTAACATATAATAAAACGTGTGAAAAAGAACCTGCCTATGACGAATTCTTGTTTTAAATGGAAAAACGGGTTGATCCATGAAAAATTAATAAACTAATATGTAAGAAAAGAATATACAATACATTTACACTTGCTAAGAAGTGAGCTTGTCTATAACGCAATTTTTTTTTCTTTTCTATGCAATTCTGTCTTAGAAGATTTTACTGGACAGAATTTTTTAGATTTTTAACACTTCAATACATGGAATATGGATTAACAATATTAATGATAACTGAAGCATTTGTAAGAAATAGAGATTCATTAAAAAAATAAATATCGCAGCCTGCGGCACTTCTATAAATGTCAAGATTATAAACATGAAAAAAAAGTTAAAATAACTATTTTTTGTTTAGAACTCCTCGTACGGGACAAATTTTTAACCAAATCAGCATAAAAATCAATGTTTTGTAGAAAATCCCTAGAGCCGAGATTTTAACTTGTTTCCAGGCCGGGCCGGTCTCGGGCCGAACTTTTATCTGTTATAGCGGGCCGGGCCCGAGCCTGGAAATTTCGGCCCGTGCAGACCTCTAACTCTCATCTTGACACGAAAATAAAAAATAATAATAAATGCTTCTCATTTCCTTCTACAGAACTCTAAACTAAAAGTTCATAATCTTTGATCTGGTAACAGCCGATAAAACATGGAACTTCTTTTTCCTTAGTTTTCATATGGCTTTGAACTTGACCTACTTTTCTAGTCAGTTTTTCTCTCTTCTTCCTCGTTTCTCTCTCTTTTTCCTTGTTGAGAATGTCTTAAAGAGTTTTAATCTTTTGCTGGTTGGGAGAGAAAAAAAAGTTCTTTTCAGGACAAAATATTTTTCCTTGATAACCAATCCAGCAGCAAGAAAAAGGTTGTTTCAACGTTTCTTTCCTTTTTTAACACTTTCCAACAAAGGTGAAAAGTGTTTATGCATATGGTTTGTCTTTCCGTCTGGCCGTTTGGCCGTCTGCCGTCTGTCCTTCTGTCCACGCTCCAACTCCCGTAAATATACTCGGATTTTTATGCAATTGATACATGTTATTTAGGGTCACCAAAGCATGTTTGATATTGTATATGAAATATGTGGGATTAATAGTTCATTTACAGGAGCACTCAAAAGTAATGTAAAGTAAAGTAAACCATAATGTAATTACTATTACATTATGGTATAGGGGGAGAAATCGCTTGTAGGCTATTTTAATCACATGACGCTATTTCAAATGTATTGAAATTGATATAAATCACTGAATTTCGCTACGATCATATTAGAACAGGGCATTCATAGCATTTTTTATTCATTTACAGGGACACACAAAAGAAATCCGTTACAATACTGTCTTTGAGTAATAATTGCTGGAGTGTATGGTTTAAAATTTGGTATGCGCTTTGAAATCTAATTAATTTTTTGCATGTTACTCAGTATATATAAATCCTATACCCCCTAAACAGGTCTGCGCAAAAGTATTCACGTACCATTCTCCTTATTAGAGGAAATTGCTGAAGGGAAATTTTCATTTGAAGGATATGTATTTCTTAAGTGAACTAAATTTTGGTATGCATGTAATTAGTAGAAACAAATCTATATACAGTAGTAGCCCGATTTATGTCCTCTCGACTTACGTCACCCCGCATTTACGTCGTCTTATCCGGAAAAAAAATTCCTTAATTAAGACGGACTTTGGAGTTTTTTTGAAGAGTTTTCGTTCTATGAAGGAAAACTTTCCCGCGACAGTCACATGATTGTGACAAACAAATAAGTAAAGTCTCTAGAAAAACCTTAGAAACCTCACTCTGCAGTTACAAAGAGCATCTAATAGAAAAAAAAAAGTAATTTTTGTGAGATTTTATTACAATCTCAAAGACTCGAACGGGGTAGCTAGAAGATCAATAAATTGTAAGTTAACAACTGCCTATCTAAATGTACCTCGATTTACGTCGTTTTCGACTTACGTCGCTAGTCTTGGTACGAATTGCTGACGTAAGTCGAGGTATTACTGTATCCTATACAGGGCTGCTGAAAGAAATCGGATAATTTAGCGATTCTAGATGGAAACAGCTTAAATTGGGTTTTGAAATGTGTTATGCGTTTCCGTATGATTGAATTAGGGTGATATTTTAATTTTTTTAACTGTGCAATTTTTTTATATTATTCTGAATGTGTTGAAAAGTGTTTAAAAATCTATGCTTGACGCATGATTTTTTCTTTCTTTCTTGTTTTTTTTTTTTTTTTTTTTTTTTTTGTACGAACGTGGCACGATGGAGAGTTTTCAGACACTTCTCTTCTCTGGGATTAAATGCGTGGGCTTTTTCCTGGTGTTGACTTTCACTGCTGTCTTCTGAAAGGAAATGCGAGAGGCAACGGGGATTCTCTGTCTCGCGGGCCCGGGCAACGCCGGGGCTTTTTTAGCATATACATGTAGTCATGGTCCGGAATAGTGCATTCAGCCCCGTGAAGTCTGACAAAATTTGCGTGCCGAAATAAATTCCTTAAGTCTTTTCTGGGGACCTGTTTTATTTGTCTTAGTTACATCCCTTTGAGAAATCAGGCCCTTTGGCAGGAGAACGGAGATCCTTTTAACTCTTTACGGACATCAGAAAGTCATCTATCGCAAAAGCGCTCTCAAAGCGCAGACTGGCGTAGATATAATGACATTATTTACATATTAAAATCTCCGCTGCTGGAGGCGAGCAGTGCTATTTCAATGAGGTACTTGGCATTATTTCTGTCAGAGGTCCTTGCAACAAAATTGGGCGTATTTTTAATCTTATTGGCCGATCGCTCAATGATTGATTGCCCAGGCCTAAATGCGTTGGCCACGTTGGTTCCCGGGATGCCGATAGAATTTAAAATTGCGCTACCGTCATCAAAAATATTCTTATTGAGTGTCTCAGAATGATCTTTCAAAGTTATACAGTGTTATGTGGGAAAACCAACTTATCAGGGGCAAATGAAGTTTTAATCATTCAAGACATAATTACTAAAGTATTTAAAAGGTTTGAATTTTAATTTCAAAATCTAAATTTCTATTTTTTATAAAAGGGATCTAAAATTTTTAATTTTAAAAAGGCGCTTAGCTTTATCCTTTCATGTATTTACCAAATACCATTTTTCTTTTCATATTGTTTTAACCTCCAATCACCAAACCGTTCTCGATACGTAAAACAGAAGGTATTTTCTTAAACTTCGTACTTTTACGCCTCCAACGTCATAATGAGATAAAAAATATATCGTTGTTAACGTTATGAAGGTTTTTGTTTTTTCAAAAAGCGTTATTTTCGCGGTAAAAATCCCTCTGCCCCTTACGTCAACGACCTTCCACGGCGCAATTTGAGAGGTATCGATAAAAAGAAAATATGATCTTAAAGGTGAGATGTTTTTCTAATCGTCAGTGTAATCTGTTTGTAAAAATACGAATATTAACCCTTTCAAAAAAATTATGACCGCAGGTCACTTTGTGCCTCACGGATACGATCATTTTTCTACGCTAAAAGTAACTAAACAGCTGTATTTTGACACAATCTTTTTTAGAGCATCTCGGCAGACTACATTTATAATTACGTCAAAAATTTCGAAACGTTAGGAGTACTAGAAGTGTTTATTAAAAAAATAAAATTAGAGAAAAATTTTAATTAAAAGTTAAAAATTAAGGTTTTTGGCGTGGTTTCGATTGGCTTAGGCTTACGTTTTCGCAACAAAATATGAGTATTTTTTCACGAAATTTTATAGAGTACTGGATTACAGTTATATTTATAACCGATTAAAATTTCCGTCGGTTCGGTCTTCAGAACTTTTTTTTTTAGATAAAGTTAACTATGATCAAATTGAGACGACCACTGTACTCAAAATAAGCCAACTGACAGAGAAATGCAACAACGAAATATTTTAAATACTAATAAGTAGAAAACGTAGATAAGAAAAACAGTGAGCAATAATTTAAAAAAAATCTTAACATTAATTAAATTAAGACTATACGTTGAAAAAATAATTTATAAATCCTAAACAGATGGTTAAATACCCTTTTCTTTGTTGTTGCCATACCTTAAAAAAGAAAGAGAGCAAAATTATTTTTTAATAAATTCGTCAGCTCATGCTTTCTATCAAAGCGGTGGATTTTCAGTCTTCAGGACCCACGCCAAAATAACGTATTGGGATAGACATGTGTTTTTTAAGATAAACATTAAATGCTTATAAAATAGAGATTTTTATGACTTAGGTTTGTCTGCCTGCCTACCGTCTATCTTTCCGTACTCTAACTCACGTAAATAGACTCGAATTAACATGGAGTTGATATGCGTTATTAAGGTTTTACCAGGGCATGTTGGGTATAGGAAATGAAGTGTGTTGCATTTATAGTTTATTTACAAGGACACTCAAAAGAATTCTGTTACATGACTGTCCATGGGAGAAAATCATTTCACGTTGTTTTTAAATGATGTTACACTGCTTCAAACACCATTAAATGGATATATATCACTGAGGTGGACTACAAAAGGCTTACAATAGAATGCCTAATACTGGGTGTACATAAAATCTATAGATTTCTATCTAGTGTAACATAAAATATCTCCAGTCCATACCCGTTCGTTGATGGAATTGGTGAAGAGAAATTCTCAACTGTGCTATGCATTTCCTAGCTTCACTCAATTTTAGCATACTATATAGTATAAAGTAAAATCTCGTTATAACGATTTTCTGGGAAGCATTGATTTAATTTGCTATACTGAAAAATTAATTAAAGTGAATATTTTGATAATAAAATAGGATAATAGGATTTCTTTAACAATCCAAATAATATTTGTTGACCTGGAAATTCGTTAAAGTGGCATTCGTTGTAACGAGATCCTACTGTGTATACAAATCTATACATTATACAAGGGCAGTCCAAAAGTTCCCGAAATTTTGTTGTAACTCTTTATTACCTCAACGCAGGTACACATTTATTTAATCACCTTCAAAAAGGCTCCATCAGAACACACATACTTGCTCCACCGCTCCTGCTATTGCCGGTGTGGGGGAACCTCAGACGAGGACGACGTTGTCTCTGTCAGAGGCATGATGACAAAGAGTTTAGTAAAATGAAAATTGAAGGTTTTATTTTCGTAAAACAACAAAATCTCTTGGCTAAATAAAATGTCAACACAAAATACGTAAGAACGTAATCTGATAAAATGAAGTTTTAGTGAAGTAGTAGAATCTAATAAAAGTTCTTGACAGAATAATAATCAGAGTTTAGATTAGATATTTAAAGGGTCACTGTAAAACACGATGGCTCCTCAAAAAAAATAATGTTCTTTAGAAGCGCTTGACTAGCAGTCACCTGTTCGATCAACTTCTCCGTTGACGAACCCAGCTATAATGCAGCTTCCCAGCCTAGTTGCCGTTGAGAGAACAATTGGGTCTCTTCCTCGGACTCGACTCTCCGAGAATATGCTCCGTAAAAAGCCTAGAGAGAAGGTTTCTCTCCCCCAGGTTAAAGAACCTCTTCCGAGTTTTAGACTTAACTAACTAACTCTTCTGCTAACTATCTGATCTCCTCAGAGATCTCGTATATATCCTTAATTAGAGGTCTGCACGGGCCGGAATTTCCAGGCCCGGGCCCGGCCCGAGCGAAAGCTATCTTGGCCCGGCCCGTTTGCATTTTTACAATTCTCGGCCCGGCCCGGCCCGTACAAAAATCACTGAAAACAGGCCCGGCCCGGCCCGGCCCGGCCCGACGCAATTTCTACAAAAAAAAATCTGTTTTTTTCTCAACATACAATTAAGATTCTTTTAATGAATACTACATACATATTTATGGGAACATTTTCAAGTATATTTTAGATTACTATGATGTTCGCAAAACAGAAAACACACAATAGTAAACATTAACGATTACATACAATGTTTTAGTCATCGTGTCTACAGACATTTAAAAATTCAAATAACGATTCATTAAAAGATTAATGTAGTTCAGAATAAAAGATTAAAAATAAGATAACTTTTGAAGCTGTATAATAAAAATTAGATTTGTGAAAATATTTTTCTCATTTTAAAGCTTTTCTCAAATCCAAATGAGCTGTATTTCGACACATTTATGAATTCATTTCTTTTCGGAAACGCGTAAGATTGGCAGGTATTTTTATTCAGAAGCTATGTAAATGTCGTTTTTTTTCCATAGTTAAAAGCAATATATCTTTCTGAAAATACTGCCAAAGTTAGCGTTTTGAATCGAATTTCCGGAAGCGATAGCACAGAAAAGGAGAAGAACATACAGTCGCGTGACAAGAATCTCTGTTATCTCTGTAAGTAATTTATCAAATATGGAAAAAGCTATTCGTTTCCAAATGCCTTCAACAGTCGGGCCTGTCAATTTTATGCCTTGATAGTTAAAAATGTGTTTGAAAGTTTCGCAGTGAACCACCTTAAGGTATATTTCCAAAGATACTCTTAAGAGAAGTTTATTATCACTACTAATACTACAAAACATAATGACTGTCCTACACATCCTGAGATCGATTAAGACCAGTTCCGTCCCGGCACGAGTCTGCTGAAAAAAATTAAACTCGGAATCTGACATCTTGTAACTGTACGATGCCGATCTCTTCGACGGACATTTTACATTTCTGTATTGATGTTGTTAAACTCGCATCGGCTCGTGACGCACGTTTATACGTCTCGTGAAAATCATATTCATTGAAAATGGCTCGTATTTTATCTGCTTCGCTGGAATTCTTATATCGGGCCGATAGGCCCGATTAATTTTTTTATCGGCCCGGCCCGTTGAAAAAATTGTCCTAATTCTGCCGGCCAGTTTGAAAGTTTGCCTTCATTCCACGGGCCCGGCCCGCGTACGGACCTCGGGCCAAGCCCGGGCCCGTGCAGACCTCTATCCTTAATTTCTCTCTGCCGAAGCTCTCTGCTTCAAAGTTCACCTGCCAAATTCATTTTGACAGTTGCCCTTCTAATGACTAGGCTAGGCTCTACCCACATTTTGCACACGAAACTCCCCTGTCAAAGTATGCGGTAGTCAAGGAGCACTTACTCGCATATATCGGTGTATCAAAGTAAAACCCAGGTGGCCGTTCTTTTATCCACGCTGTTTCAAAGTGTCACTTTCGTATGATCGATCGTGCTGGAGTTATTTATTTTTATGTTACCGGCAAACGCTGGAACTTAGACCGATTTCCGAGTTTCTCTTACGAATGCGTGGGAGCTCCATAAGCCGTGATTCTGTATCATTTATGAGGGTTTTTATATGGGGAAAACTGTGAAAAGGCTAAGTTTCCACACTGGAAACGAAAGTCCTGTTTTGGTTTCTTCCCAAGCTCAGACGTCGCGTTGTTTTTGACGTCTTCTACGATGTCAAAATGGTTATCTTTGCGGCCCATTTTGATAAACCATTCGTAAACAGCTGTTTTCTTTGAAGAACTGTCACCGCAAATTGTTTGTCAGGCTAATAAAGTCTCTGAAGCAGATTTCCCCAATCTGCGCATCAACTTGATGTTCGTCCTTTGCTCGAACTTCAACATCGCGCCAACTGATTACCACACATGCCTACCTTCAGCTACACTGCGGTCAGACTTCCTGTCATGAATTTCGGTAATAAAATAATATTGTGATAGTAAACAAATAAATTAATTGTATTGTGGCATTAAAGCATTACAACGAAATTCGGTGAACTTTTTTACCGCCACTTGGTCTTCATAAAATAATTCGGATATTTTTCCGACTATGGATGACAACAACAGAAAAAAAAGTTAGAAAATAAATAAACAGGATACTAAATTCATCTTTAAAAAGTTAAAATTACACTAGGTGCAAAATACTTAAAAGATGACAAAAAATATTTAAAAATATGTTAAACTACTTTAATTCCTCTTAGTACTTTCAGCTATAAACACAGCCTTCGTCAGAGATTACAAAAATACTGTTATTAACGTCTTATTTTTCAAATTTCACGTAGAAATATTAAATAAATTTGAAAAACAAGACGTTAATAACAGTATTTTTGTAATCTCTGACGAAGGCTGTGTTTATAGCTGAAAGTACTAAGAAGAATTAAAAGTAATTTAGCATATTTTTAAATATTTTTGTCATCTTTTAAGTATTTTGCACATAGTGTAATTTTAAGAAATAAAGTTTTAAAATGTGTTATGCGTTTTTCAGGTTTTTTATTGAGCCATCATGTTTCATCTTAACAAACTGGGAAGTTTTATTGTAGTTTTCTATTTTAAGTTTTACATACTTATGACTTGCTCTTTTCTGTTGTGAGTTTTATAGAAATAAACTTGGCCATGCTTCATTAAATCTTCCCTTTTCAGAAATCCGAAATCATACTTCATCTCGACTATTCTAATATGACATTCGACTCGGATATCGGCCTCGTTATCTTCCGACACAGAATCCGGTACTCAACCCGAGTGTAGCCGATTTGCTTGCCCACCCGAGAATCAACAGTTCGAAACATCGTTCCCGGACAAACAGGCTTTGTAAGTATTCCGCTATTCATCTCTTGAATTCCAAAATAATATTACTTTACAAGAAGAAACTAGTCAGATGTGACAATCCCAAAACTTTCTTCTATCTCATACATGTTAATACTTCAAAATTCACTATCATACTGCCAAAATTAAATGACAATCTACGCCCATTATGAGGATGATGAATTGGATGCATTTAACAAGGAGATACAAGTATCGCATTGTTTCAAACGTATCATTGAATTTCGGTACCCACCCTCTTAAATGTTCGCAAACAAAATTTCAAACTCGACGAGTATAAAATCAACACCTGTTGTTCAATAGGCACCAAGTCTAATAAGGATCTATTGAAGTGAAAATGTAACATAATATTAAGTTTGATTCAATTGCGTGCATTAGTTTTTGCGAAAATGGTGAAAAATTTCAGCATATCAGCGCCGCCTGTTGTGCGGTTGAAACCAAAACCTAATCAGTACCAGCTTACGTCAACATCTAACCGAATCTGAAATTGAATGAAAATGCGTGTATTAGTTCTTGAGATAGATCTATTGCGGAAATCGTAGAAAATTCAGCATAGCAGCGCCGACTGTTGGGTGATATACACCAAAACCTAATAAGCAACAACTTAAGTTAAATTGTAACTGAATCTGATGAAAATCCGTGCGTTAGTTCTTGAGAGAGAGTGTCCACAAAATTTTCCTCACATACAGACAGACATTTTCTAAAATCCATCAAATCGTGTTCCGGGCCTTTTAAAACATATCTATCCGTCTAAAACCAGAAGTCGACATTTTTCACGAATCCAAATACTTTCTTCTTGTAAAGATAAAAAAAAAAAAAAGTAAAAATATAGAGAGGGAAAAGTCCTCCTTTTTGTCCCACTAAGATTGAAACGCAGTTTAATTTTTACTTTTTTCTATATACAAGAAGAATTGGAAAATATTAGATTCGCGAAAAATTTTGGATTTATAAGCTTTAGTCCCAACGGGTGATATATGCCTCACCGGAGTGGGGGGGGGGGGGGGTTGACTCTATAAGGGGGCAATTCCAAATTTGTTAATACACTATGACGCAAAAGAAGTACAATGAAGAAATTCTTACATACTTTGAAAAATATTTATTCAATTTTCAAATCACTGCTTGAAATTAATGTGCTGTACATATAAACAATATTTATAACAAAGAAAAGTGGAATTGTGCATATTGCAATAAATTAAATGGTAACAAAAATAAACTGCTGTCTCAAAAGTTTAGACACAAATTAAATAAAATCGAAATAAACAATTTTTAAAACCTGGTTGCGCATCCATGCTTATGTATTACGTCATATACACGAGATTGCATGGAAGAAACTAAATCTTGCATAGTTTGTGGATCGATATCGTACCATGCATTCTCAATACATGTCTTAAGTTCCTTTTCAGAAGAGTATTGTCTAGCGTTGCTATAAACTTTGCGACACATGATGCTCCAAAGGTTTTCTATAGGATTAAGATCTGGGCTACATGCTGGCCAGTCGAGAACTCTTATATTATGGGAATTAAACCAAGATTTTGAATGTTTTGCAGTGTGAATTGAAGCATTGTCTTGCTGAAATTCCCACTGAGGACCCCCTAGAAGCTCAGCAAATGGCAATAGGTTTTCTTCTAATGTCTGTGTATAATGCTGTGAAGTTTGACGACCACTGGTGAAGGTCAGAGATACTTGTCCATTATAGCAAAAGGCTGCCCAAACCATCACCGAGCTCCCTCCTTGTCTGCGACTAAAAAAACGTCGAGGTTCCTTCCGCAAGTCATGCCAATACGATAAACAACCATCTGGACCATCCAGATTCCACTTTTTTTCATCGCTAAATATGACTGACTGCCATTTCTCTCCATATGATATATGCTTTCGAGCCCACATAAGTCTTTGTAACTTATGATGTGGTTTCAGAGCTGGTTTCTTCTGCATTTTGCTATAAACGATTGTTCCTTTTTCCAAAATTCGTCTACGAATCGTATCCTTTGATACAGAGAGTCCCGATGAGCTTTGAACTCCACGTACGCTCATTTGTTGAGTACTCGCTAGTCTTTGTATCAGGCGATCCTCTCGTACATTTGTCACACGTGGCCTCCCAGACCGACATTTTGCTTTATATTCGGAACCACTCGATAAAACTCGATAAATAGATTTTTTTGACCTATTAATAATAGCAGAAATTTCAGAAACGCTCTTCCCTTCACCTTTCAACTGCCAAATCCTTGAAACCTCATTCACTTGAATTTCTTTAGCTCTAGGCATGTCGACTATGAAGCGCAATCGTTTGCAGAACTTAAGTACTCCAAATTTGTGACATCATCAATTCTAAATTTGCATATGGCAGCGAATATTCAAAGAAATTTAGAATAGTGTCTAAACTTTTGCGACAAGCACATTTGAATTTTTATGAAAAAAATTAGTATTATAGCAAATAAAACGACTGTCTTTTGTACATAGCATTTTAAATCAGTTTTTGAATATATTTACAGGTTTTTGTAATTCTGACGTCATAATTCTACATTTTAAAGCTGAATGACGTCATTGTCTAAACTTTTGCGTCATAGTGTACAAGCAAAATTTACAAAATGAGGTTTTTTATTGAATTTTAAAAATGTTCCCAATCAAAACTTTAAAATTGAATCGGCACCAGAATAATTATACGAAATTTAAAAAAATAATTCCCTTTCGGAACCTGTTTCGCAAGTGAAAGTATCCTCATAAACAAAATTGCAAACAAAATCGAAGAAGGAAGAATGGCCTTTCTAGAGATCGACCTCAGCTATTCTATGATAGAAAAAAGGCCATTTAAAAATATCTATATACAAACCAGATATTTTTAACCCCACCAATGGCTGAGAGGTTCTGCTCTCGAAACTGGTAGACGAGAAGTGCTGGGTTCGATCCCAATGGCGCTCGTCGGCCTAATCGTTCGGAGTTTTCGGGGTTTTCTTTGAGCCATGGATTTCCATGTGTAAATACGGGTTAGGTTCCCTTAGAAAGACCCCCACGAAGGGCACTCCCCTTCTCGGCCCTATATCCCTAGTGTAGATAATCGGCCATCAAAAAATCAACCAACCAACCAGATATTTTTAAAAACTTTCTTCCAAAGTATTAACGTGAACGATTGGATGTTTTCACGTGAGTGAAGCACCTTCTTCATATGTTTATAACGTTGTTTATATGTTTATAACTCCATGTACAGAGTCCGATTCTTGGGATCATAACTACTGAAATAGCAATTTAATGTAACTCCGCTTACAGCATCACTCCGTGTATTCCGACAGAATGTACTAGTCCCATAAGGTTAACTAAAAAAGAAAAGCAATTAAAGATTATGAAAGTATTGATTTTTTCCTCAAATGACAAAATTATTTTCTTTTTTAGCAACTGATATCATTAAACAAAACTCGAGTGATCTAATATATAAAAATGAAAATTTGTCTGTCTGTCTGTAATTCTGTGTAAATCCACAATTTGAAAGCCAGAACGGTGAAATGTTACGTACATGTGTATTAAAACACGGCAACGAAACGAGGCAACTAAAGTAATCCGGAATCGAAGTAATTTATAGTTAATTTTTAATTGATAAAAAAACTACCCATTTAGCAGCAATTTCCTACCCAATTTAAACATTTTTCGTTATAATTCATTATAAATATGGGTGTTGCCAAAAATTAAAAATTCACAATAAAATTCTTAACACAACAATTACTTTTCTATTGTAAGATTTCCATGTGAAAAATGAAAATAAAATACATAGTTTGACGAATTTTTGTAAAAAAAAGTGAATATTATTTCATAACTTTTCTCTTTATTTGTTCTTTCGTTATTTAAAATAAAAATTTAGCTTTTAACTTCGAAATCTACCTGCACCTGTAGGCCGAGCTGGCGGGTTTTTTTTTTTCGGATGCTGTTTCTTCTCAAGTCAATATTTTCCTGTTCAACAAACCTGTCTTGCAGACAAGCACTAAAAATTGACAGCATTAACATTAACATTAAAATTATTCTGTTAATCTTGTAAATATCCATTCGGTGGCGCAGATGAAAATGTTTCACTGAGAATAGATAACATCCTCCAAACCGATTATTCCTGTTGAAGATACCCGAAAAAGTCTCTGAAACATTTCCGAAAATAGTGCCATCAAAAGAGACTTTGTGCTTTATTTAAGTATTGCGCGGCAGCGCAATACTTATTTATTTCCAGTGTCACTTCTCAATGTAAATTTAACACAGAAAAGCCTATGAAGATCATAACTTTTTGACTTTTTCGTCCCACCTTTTTGTCCCTGATGCCACAATTTTTTTTATTCTTTGTAATTCTAATGATATTGTAAATTCAAAGTACGAAAATATTTGCTTAACGTTAGGGTCAAAACGGATGATAAAATGCCTTTGCATATGGGTGAATGCAATGCATGGGTGAATGCAGAGAGTAACATAGCCTAAGCTTTATTTATATTATTCAAATATTTTTCTTAATAATTCCAAATTTCGCTTTTTTCATAGAGAATCAATGGACATTTTTACTATAAAATTTAACATTTTTTTCTATTGTTGCAAAAAATTCAAAAGCCGTAATAATAATTTATCTACAGTAATTAATTTTCAGTTGAAATATTTCCACGTGAAAAATGAAAAAATAATTTTTTTACGAATTAAAAAGAAGATGAATATGGCGTTATACAGGAAATAAAACTGATATTTTCAAACATCTGTTAGTAATACAAGAAGCAATAGTAAGAATAAATACAGAAAGCAGGTGACTATGACGTCAAAAAATTGCAATATATTTCACCTATACTGAATTTTAAGCATCAATACACTATATGGCCAAAGGTGACCGGTCACTTGCGATTTTTTACGTTTTGCTAAATATTTAGAAAAATACATGAGGAATTAACCTGAAATTGCAGGTGTGTAAACAGTATTGCATAGGTCATATATTTCCGCGAAGATTTTTTTCCCGAAACCCCATAGGGGACCGTCAAAAAATTGAAAAAGAACGAATATCTTTTAAATAACCCTGTAAAAACTAACCGAGCAAAAGCGTTTAAACTCGAGATTAATAATAAGTGGCTTATTGTAATATACTGTGTTCATTTTTATGAGGATATCATGTATACTCGTAGAGAAATTAAGGTTTTTATAAAAACAGTCCCAAATTTAGCCATGTTTTTTGCTTATAATTTGCAGTGTTCTTAATAAAAAAAAAGTTCTTTTCAGAAAATATGACGAACAACATTGTACACAATACCCCGCAATCAGAATGAAAAAATAATAAAAATTGGATGAAAAATGAGCAGGTTTACTAAAAAATGTTTCACTGCGCATGCGCAAATGCAAAAATATAATGTGCATAGTGTTATTTAAGTGTATTGAGCAACTTTTGTAAAAGTCTCAAAAACATAGTTTGAAGAGTCTGATAGTAATCGTTTATAGAATAAGCTCAAAATCCGTTGTTCCCAAAATGAAGCAAAAACATAAGGGGTGGTATCCATATATCCATTGATTAGTGCCAATTTAGCATACACAATATTGCACGTAATAAGCTTATTCTATAAACGATTATTATCAGACTTTTCAAACTATTTTTTTTGAGACTTTTACAAAAGTTTCTCTATACATTTAGCTAACACATTATGCACATTATATTTTGATGGCATATGCGCATGCGCAGTGAAACATTTTTTAGTAAACCTGCCCATTTTTCATCCAATTTTTATTATTATTTCATTCTGATTGCGGGGTATTGTGTACAATGTTGTTCGTCATATTTTCTGAAAAGAACTTTTTTTTTTATTAAGAACTCTGCAAATTATAAGCAAAAAACATGGCAAAATTTCGGACTGTTTTTATAAAAACCTTAATTTCTCTACGAGTATACATGCTATCTTCATAAAAATGAACACGGTATATTACAATAAGCCACTTATTAATACTGTCGAGTTTAAACGCTTTTGCTCCATTAGTTTTTACAGGGTTATCCAAAAGATATTAGTTCTTTTTCAATTTTTTGACGGTCCCCTATGGGGTTTCGGGAAAAAATCTTCGCGGAAATACATGACCTATACTATACTGTTTACACATCTGCAATTTCAGGTTAATTCCTCATGTATTTTTTTTTATATTTAACAAAACGTCAAAAATCGCAAGTGACCGGTCACTTTTGGCCATATAGTGTATCAATTACATACAGATGTGCCCATTTGATTAAAAAAGTGTTAACTTTGTGATTTATTTATGTTTTCCTTTCATTTATTTGTTGATGAAGTTTTAATTTCGTTAAGGAATACTAGCCGGAAAGAAATACTGAACTATTTATATTGTTTTAAGATTGTGTAAAAATTGAAATCGTCGGATGCTTGGAAGTTAAGAAATTTGCTAATCACCGAAATTTATTTTACAGGTTTCATCATGAATGTAACGTCATCATTACACACGAGCATGTAATATATATACAGTATGTCCACGTATAACCTGACCGACCTTTATTTTCGCAACCGTTGGTGCTAGATGTATACTTCCAATCACAAAGATGGTTTAAATAAGGTAAAGAATTATTTTTAAAGCGATTTGGGTTAAGAAAAACTTTTATTTAAAAATTACGAAATTTAAATTTTTATACGGTCCCCCTGTCCTATAAGTGATATTTACTAAACATTTACTGTGACACTAACAAGTAAGACAAAAAAAAACTCATTCTGCTAACATTAAAATTGACCGAGTTATGAAACTTTGAAATGCATGACTTATACCACTTTTTTGCATATCAAAACAGATGATTTCGACCATGCTTTCAGGGGTCGTGTATAAAGTACTTAAACTTATTTCAAGGTATCTGCGCTTTGAAAGAAATCGTACAAATATTACGATTAACTTTTATCAGTAACGTTTCAGATTAGTTAAAATAATTGTATTTTAACATATGTTTTATTTTGTAAGGATTTGAGGCTATGATTTCTTTTAACTAAAATTATGTTATTTTCATAAGGTTTTATTTAACTTGCAATGATCGTCTTTCCAGTTTAAAATTTGTACTCGGACTTTAACTTACTTTCAAATGTGCGATCGAAGTTAAATTTTACATACTGACTTAAATCCGATGACAATGCAATATTATTAGATTTTCGACTCTTACCATCTTATACATACTTATATTAGAGGATAACACAAAAAAATTCGGATAGATTACCGTCAAGAAATTTAAGAAAGAGTTTTAGATTAGCCCTTAACCGGAAACATTAAAATCCCGTGCACAAACGGAAACGTGCCGTCTGTGAGACTGCTAAATGAAAAAAATTGCTATAAAATTTTAAAAGGAAAATAACTCTTAATAATTTACCAAATAGTGAACTTAAAGACTTAATATTTACTAGTAATGCATTAACAGGACCAATTTTTTAATATGACAGCATAAAAATAGGTTTTGAATGTCGGAGACAGAAAATATTTTGAAATTACATATTATTGTTCAAAATATAAAATTTTGTCATGATAATTAAATAAATGCTAATATTTTTATATATTTCGCTACGATATAAATTAGAAAAAAAATATTACGCAGTAAAATTTAAAAAAAAAAATTTACTAGTAAATATTGCAGCATGTTCTAAATATCTGCATTTTTTATGCATTTTTGACAATGTTAAGTCACTTTTGTGTTCAGAATTTATATATTCATCATCTGAAATACTTTCAAACTTAGTACTTCATCAAACAAACTCAAAGCAGTTTCTTCAGTCTTTTTTAAAACTGTAGCGTACCCGCTTTGACGGCTCCTCCATATCAATACCCCAGAGCAAAAAATTACATAAACGGAAACATGAAGTCTCACAGGCTGCGTTGAAAATAAAATAATTTTTCTTTCAATAACTAAAAATGCGCAGGCGTTGCAAATGGGGGGGGGGGGGGGGGAGGCAGAGGACCAGTAACGTAAGGATTAGATTGTGTGATAAGATTGGGGGCGAACTCATTTT
Organism: Maratus speciosus; assembly: GCA_963932465.1. Lineage (NCBI taxonomy): Eukaryota > Metazoa > Arthropoda > Arachnida > Araneae > Salticidae > Maratus > Maratus speciosus. Next base: position 87,272,584 of record OZ010794.1, read on the forward strand.
TATGTAAAGGGTAGATATGTAGACGCAACCATCTCACAGACGGCACGTTTCCGGTTAAGGGTTAGATAGCATAAACCTGCGATGGTTCTGTTTTTTAATTTTTATAATTACATTTTATGTATTTTTTAACGCTGAATCAAAAAATTACCTTCACTTGTAACCATCATGTCAAAATTTTTCGCAAATCGTAAATTTCAAGGTTAACAAACAGCGAAAAATCTGATACTATAAAATAGATGCAAGACTTTTTTATTCAGTTTAATTTTATTTAATTCAATAATTTATTAGATTTTTTGGCTTATACTGGGTTTCTTACAGCTAAACAGCTCGGGGTTCCGATGATGTTGGGAGCGGAGGGGGGTGGGGGGGGGATCAATTTTAACTTTTAGCTTTTTAACTTTGAAATTTGAGAAAATTCCTGACGCGATGGTTTAAAATGAAGGTCATTTTCTGATTCAGTGCTAAAAAATACATAAGAATCAATTTTCAAAAGCTAATAAACATGCCACAACCCAATATTTGAAAGACAGTGTAATCTAACAGCATTTTAAAATATGTATCATTTTGTTAAGAATTGAGGCTGTTGTTTTTCATCCTTTTATTTAACAAAAAATCTGTTATTTTTATCCTCTTATAATGTTCAGTACAAATTGTACATTTCGCAGTAATATGTCAGAATGATTAAAGATTTCAAATTTATATTGCAATGCTAATTTTACTCTCAATCATTTCTTTAATATATCTGACGAAATTATATTATATTTCTACTAAATTTGTGAATGACCCCTAATATGCAGCAAAAAATATACTCCAACTTTAAACAGCTATTACTCGGTCAATTTTAATCGTAGAATAAAGAGACTTTTTTTGCCTTACTTGCCAGTGTAACAGGGAAATTTTGCTAAATATAACTTATAGGACCGGGGGACCGTATAAAAATTTAGATTCTTTAATTCTTCACTAAATTGTTTTTTCGCCTCAACTTTATTTATTTTAACCCTGCACCTAACTTGTACCATTTTTGTAATTGGAAGTATGCATCTAGGACCAACGGTTGCGAAAATAAAGGTCGGTCAGGTTATATGTGGACACACTGCATATTGTTCATATGCAATTTCTTTTTGTGGTATTAAGAGATAAAAAATAATTATTTGCAAATTTAAAAAAGTCCGAAACTTTTACGTTAAGTAAACTTAACGAAGTAACGTTAAGTAAGCTTAACGTTATTATCGGATTTTTTATCTAAAATTATTCCACAATTTTTTTTTTCTTTTTGCACGAAAACGACTGATGTTGATGCTAAATAAATACCCCAAGTTAAATTTAGGTAACAATTTCATCTTGCATTTACATCGTCCCCTGGCAGGAAATAGGGTAGCAAAATTTAAGTTTTTTTTTCTGTTTAACTGCTATACTGTTGTTATAATATTAGCAATCAGAATTTAAGGATATTTTTGCATTCATAGCGTACCAGAGTGGAAAATGGGGTAATTAAAATTAAGAAAAATTGTTTTTTTATGTTTTCATTAAAGATTTTTTATGCTCAGACTAGAAGTTTTTGCCCAAACTTTGCACTACTGCTCTGATGAAACATTTTGGATTAAATATTGGTAAATACACCACAAATTGCTATGCGATACCTTGTAGATCAAACCTGATGATGATACATCCAGTTAATTTTTAAGTGAGTTTGTCTGAATGCAGTGGTTATTTAAAAAAAACTTAACATAGTAAACAAAAACATAATCTGCCGAACAAATTTAAAGAAAACAAATTTATTTCCTACACTATTTAAGCCCGAGAAGGGACCGATATTAAGATATTTCATTCAGTTAGTTTTACATTTTATGTTAAAGTTTTGTAACAAATTAGGTAAACCAAGTGAACATTAAAAAATAAAAATAAAATTCAAACAATATGATACTTAAACACCCTGAAGATTCCGTTCAACCAAATCGAAATAAATCTCAGATTTTTTTTTTTTCGAAGGTTTGTATTTTTGTTTAATAAACTAGGGGGCTCGGCCCCCTACGAGCTACGCTCGCCAACCCCCGTCCAGACACCGCAGACTCTAAATGCACGCTAATTTGATCGGCTTTAAAAAGATTTCGAAAGATTGAATTATAATTAAAAAAACAGTGGCGATCTCCCTATAAACGAATTTCTATTCATTTCTTTTTGATTGCGGAATTTTAACGTTAAATCCGCTGCGGTACTACTTGATTATCCTGTCGACGGAATTTCGCCAAATTATATAAATCGCCAAACCACTCGCCAAATTATACAAATTGATATAATTTTTATTTTAAATAACGAAAGAACAAATAAATTCGTACAACATTAATAAAAACACAAATAAAACGTCGAAATAAAAATAACCTGATGACGTATACACGTGTAACAACATTTCAAAATAAGCTAATATAAAAGGAATTAAGTAAGAGTCTTTGTCTCCTGGTATTTTTTAACAAAGCGAAAAGAAAGTTCTTTTAAATGAGATATTTTAAATTAATTCTCAAAATATCAAATAAATGTCTAACGCAATTTCTAAATTTAAACTTTTTTGCAATATTATTTTGTGTTCATTTTATGTAATAACTATAATGTGACGTAAATATGACGTAATTTCTCCTAAGACTTCTAACGCATGTTAATGAATTTATTATTTTACAATATCCTTTCTCTTTTAAAATTCGCGTGTATACTTTTTATGACGTAATTTTTAATAATTTCTTGCTTTTTATACGTAATTATTTAATTCTAATTTGAAAGTTTTTTTCCTGTTTATAATAGTCACGTGTAAATAAATTTTTTATTTGAAGCCAACATTATTGCTTGCGTTTTTTATACAGTTGGCAACAGTTTAAATTAGTACAATTTTCTGAAATCTGTAAAAAATATCTCTAGAAATGCTGAAAATTTGAATTTAAAATAGAAATAAAACCTGAAAAAATGAGTCAAAATAAAAAAATTAATGCAATCTGCACTCCGACAAATTCTAACGCATAAAATGAGCTAAAAATGATTACACTGCCATGTATAGTTTTTGCTGCTATAAAACTTTTTTAGTGGAACGATTTTGTCCAACTTTAGCATTAAATAACTCTTAAAATAATTCTTCGATTTGAAAACTGTCTGCATCAGCGTGTTTATCAAACATTTCTGTATAAAACCACCGATTTTCATATTTTTGTATGCATTATTTTTGTTAATATTAACGTAGAAAGTCCTCCGGTCACAAAAAAATCAAAACCGGCGGCGGCGGCGGTGACAGCGGTAGTTACTTTTTTTTAGAATAGAGAGATGCTTCTTTAATTTTCTAAAATAGATAGGTTTGATAAAGATCTCTCTTTGGAATCGTGGTTAACTTGGAAGAGGTTATTGTATGTTTTAAATCGTCGTTATACAGGGTGTCCCAAAAGTACCTGACGCATTTTAAAATTTAATATAAAATCAAGTAACTGTCGTACAAGAGTGCGGTTTGAACTAAAATTCTTCTGCCGATGAAAAGTTTTTTTTTTCAAGCGAATGAAAATAATTAATTCCAAACTTCGATCATAGATGGCGCCATTTGTCCGTATGTTTGGTTTCATACATGCGTTTTTTTTCTGATTTTCAGATTAGTTTTGACGACAGTGACATAAAATTATTTGACATAAACATTATTAGTGACACAAAAATGACGATTCCCAGCGAAAAAGCCAATTGCGTAGGTTGGCACTTCGAAACTAATCTGAAAAAAAAAAAAAAAAAAAAAAAAACCGCATGTTTGAAATAAAACATATCGACAAGTGGCGCCATCTATGATCGAAGTTTGGAACTAATTTTTCTATTTGCTTGAAGAAAACTTTCCATCGTGAGAAGCATTTTAGTCCAAACCGCACTCCTGTACAACAATTACTTGATTTTATATTGAATTTTAAAATATGTCAAGGAATTTGGGGACACCCTGTATTATATTTCAGTAGACAAAAAAAAAAACTCAGTGAGCAGAGAATTTTCCAACAAACATATCATTATCGAGAGCAATTGAATTTACTTTTCTGATTTATGAAACATCTTGAATGACTGTCGGTAGTGATCACATGAAACATCACACGAATCACGTGATAACGGCCTACTGTCATTCAAGATGTTTCACAAACCAAAAAAGGAAATTCAGTATGCCTAAAAATTGATTTAAATTTAAACTTTAGATTTTTTATGGAGGAGATATTGAATTTCTTCGAGTGAGAGGATAAAAATTATTTCGTAGATGTAGGAAATATTTTGTCATTTTTTTAAACAGTGGGCAGAGAATTTTCAGACAACCTATTTCAAATATATCTCTTTCGAGAGCAATTAAATTACCTGTTTGTTTATGGGACATCTTGACTGACAGTTGGTAGTTATCACATGAAACATGTGATGATTTAAGATGTTTCACAAGCAAAAAAGGAAATTCAATATGTATGATGTCTAAAAATGGATTTAAATTTTCAATTTTGACTTTTTTTTTTTTTTTTCCTAATGTGAGAGATGTTGAATTTCTAGGTCAGTAAAAAAAAAAAAAAAAAAAATACTCATAATCTGAATTGAGATATCTCGAGCTTTTACGCATATGACGATAAAAATTATTTCGTATTTATAGAACTGAAAATAATGTTTGTTTTAAATAAAGCACAGCTTGTATGGATTTCTAGTGATGAAAGCTGGAAGCTACCTGTTTTAGGTAAACCAAGATAAAATGAATGATAAAACCAAGATAAAATGAATGATAAAATGAATTAAATACACTAAATTTCAAAAGGAAAAATCCTTTATTTTTACAACATGGTCAGAACTTTTTAGCACTAGAAGGATTTTTTTTCCCTTTTTATCTTTGTGTTCTTTTGTTTGTTCACATATTTTTATTTATATGTATTATTTATTTGTTTATATTTATATACATGTTTAAATGCATTTTTATTTTACCTTTTTATTTTTTATCTTTATATATATTTATATGTGTTATTATTATTATGTGTTATTTATATTTATTCATATCTTATCTTTTATCTTTTATTTATCTTTATATACATGTATTACATATTTACATGTATTATTTATCACATTTATAATATGTATTATAGACATTTATATGTATTATTTATTGCATTTATATTATGCGTTATATATATTTATACGTGTTATTTATATATCAACATTTATATTATTATATCATTAACTTTTTATCTTATTACATTTTTATTTTTTATCATTATATATATTTGTATGTATTATATATATATACATATATATATATGTAATTTGTATTATTCATATTTATATATACACGTATCCTTAAAATGAAATCAAATGTGTGAAACTCAAAAGAAAGGATAATATAAAATTTAAACTATTAAAGTGAAACCTGAAATATAAAAGTGTTTTGGAAAGATAATTCAAAATATGAACTCGGAAAATAAGAAATACAAAAATAAGAAGGTATGAATAGCTTATTGATTAATCAGAGTTACTACTTGAGCATAATTCATAGTAAAGATATGTTATTTCTTTGAATATTGTGGGCATTAAGGCCTAAAAAAAATAATAATTTGCTCCTTATAATATATCAAGAAATCCAAATAAAAATAAAAATAAAAATTCTCAGAAAAAAAGATTATCGATGTTTACTATATAAAAACCTTTCAAAAATAACTAACAAAATTCACCGGATCAGAAAATTTGTATAAGATTAAGAAAAATTGAAAAATGTCTACCATATCATGCCTAGCTTCAAGTAATGCTTGACGCTCTAGCATTGGCATAAAGAGAAGATAATAATCAAAATTTAAGAGAATGTCTGGTACTGCTATCTAGCGTTAAATAAAAAAAAGAATAAGTTAGAACAGCAATAATCATTTAAAAAGAAAAGCAAGAAATTTAAAAATAAAATAACAGACGATGGAGTTATTATTCTAAATCTAGATATAAATATATATAGATAATATGGTTATAAACAATAGGAAATATAAGATAGTACGAAGTTAATATATATTTTTTGATTCTGAAAGATAAATGTGAGTAATGTCTTTAAAAAATTTGAATAAATAAAGGATATTAAAATAATTGAAAATGTAAATAGAAAATATAAAAGTAAAGATGAGTATGTATGTGATATAATCATATTAAAAAGTAATAATTTAAAGCGGTAAAAATGTAGCCATGTATGTGTCTATCCATAATGTAAATTGTAGGTGCAGGTAATCATTTTATTATTATTATTATTATTTAATTTTTTTTTTTTATTTCTTTAGTGACTTTAACACTTTATAATCACATTTCGATTTTGTGAACAAGTTTGGGGAAATTTTATTTATTTATTTATTTTTAGCAGTCAACGTCTAACCATCCAAACTATTGTTTTCAATTTTTTAATTTAAAAAAAAAAAATATTAAAATCCCAAACTAGTAAGAATGGGTGAAAAGTTAAGGTTTTATCTATGAAGAAATAAAAGAAATGTGATAATTATATGACAAAGCAGTTTGTTCCAATTTTAATAAATGTGGCTTTATAAAAAGAGGGACATAAACGTTTAATACGATTACTGTGATTTAGAAGAATATTTTCTTAATTGAAATATGTAGACAGGAATTAAAGTTAATAATACATATATATATATACATGACTAAATCTTTTATCGTTTTTCATTTATATTTTTCTATTTACAATTTTTATCTTTATATTTTTTTTTCTATTTAAAATTTTTATCTTAATATATATTTTTATGTATTGTTTATATTATTTGCATTATGTATTATTCATATGTACAATGTTGATATGTTTTTTATCACAGCTTTTTACTTATTTCTTTTCGTTTCTTTTCATTTAGTGTGTGTGTGTGTGGGGGGGGGGGGGGGGGGGTTCACTCATCTATTTTTTTTTCTGTCGGCGTCATCGAACCAAGCAATGAAATACTTCGCGCGATGGCAAAACCTGATTACCCTCGGGGAAAACTTCCACCAGTAAATTTTACAAGAAATTTTCGCCTGGTTCATCCAAAATGACTGTCGTGAATAAGGGGAAAATTTATATTCCTTTTTATTGGGGAAGTGTTTGGCCCCGTTGGTAATAAGGACCGTTTGTTTTTGTTTTGTTTTTTTCGGTAAAGTAGTCAACTGTCGCTCCTCTAAACATGTCGCTGTGAGACCTCTAACCGCCTTGTGCCAGTAACTTCCGGCCAGACATCCTTATTTCCACGTCCCGAGGGCTTTTCTTTCTGAGAACAGCGATCCGAGCTTTGGATGTCACGTGATCGTTGCATCCAAATCTTTTGACGTTTGTGCCAGAAGAGTAGTGGTGATCTACGTGCGAAAGATATAAACATTCAAAAGAGTCATTCCAGAGTGACTCTCGAAATGGGGAATCGATGAGCAAAATGAAAGCGGACTCCTTCAATCCTGTAGAGAGCCGCTGAAAGGTAAAAAAATTATGTATAAATATTTAAAGAATAGAAAGAACAACAAGTAACAAAAGGAAATCAAGAACGAAAAATCATGCGTCCAGCATAGATTATGAAACGATTTCCAACACCTTCAGAATAGTGTAACAAAACTTCATAGTTTATTAAGATGAAAGAGGATATCTGCATAAACGATTTGAAAATGCATATAACGCAGTTAAAACACAATTTCTGCTATTACCCTCCATAGTCGGAAAAATAACCGATATTTTTGTGCAGCCCTGTGTGTGATGTATAGATTTATATGTATACTACATAGTAGGCTAAAAGTGAGCTCCGTTAACCCTTTAAGAGCGGACCCGCACAATTGTGCAGGTTAGGCATTAACTAAAATTCTACTTTCCTGGGTTATCTATTCCATAAATGCCGGAATCGAGTGAGTGGTTGTGCTAGTTAACAGAAACTATATTATATGAATTTTGTCAACAGATAATGAATTATCAGTTACAAATTTCAGTTATATCATTGTTTAAAAAAAAAAACTCAAAAAGCAGTCCGGTCTTAAACGATTAAACGCATAGCACAGTTGAAAATTTCTACTCAGCCATTTCCGTCCATGAATGGATGTTGTTGAGAACTTTTGTGCGACCCTGTATGGGATCTATAGAATTTATGCACACAAAGTAATCTTTAAAAAATAATTAATTTTAAAAATGCATACCACAGCTGAAAACTCACTTTCAGCAATGGTATGTCCATAGGCTTCCATAGTACAATGATTGCTCATTTTCTTCAATAGCCAAATTCTTTTGTGTGCCCCATGTCAATGAAAGATAAGCTCTGTGTCAACGCTATTCCATAGTAAGAACCTTGTAGTACACCTGAGTGATGTATATCAATTTCAATATGTTTAAAACACTGAATATCATTAAAATACACAATTCATACATGGGTCAATGAACCGAAAATGCCCATATATAATTTTAATTAATTTTTCAATTAATTTTCAGCAGTGAAATTACGCTCGAAATTATTGCATATATAATACGTGACTTATCATATTGCTAACGAAGCGTAGAACTAACAGTGTGAAAAATGGCCAACCTCGTAGCTTAAATGGTAGAGCATTTGGAGCGCTATTCCAAGGGTTCCGGGTTCGATTTCCGGCTTGGACATTTTTCACATCGTTGGTCCTACGCTTTGTTAGCAATGTTATAAGTCAAGTATTATATATTGAATAATTTCGAGCGTAATTTCACTGCTGAAAATTAATTGAAAAATTAAATAAAATTATATATGTGTTCACCGATGCTGGGTTTGTTTGTGTCTCGTGTTTCGCCACAGGATTGTGTGCTCATGAAGACTGTTCCATCTTGTGCTGCAGTTGCAGCCTTACCAACATATGTGGGAAATGCTAAGCTGGGCATCGTCCTCGTAGCTTAAATGGTAGAGCACTTGGAGCGCTATTCCAAGGGTTCCGGGTTCAATTCCCGGCTTGGGCATCTTTCACATTGTTGGTTCTACGCTTCGTTAGCAATGTGATAAGTCACACATTATATATTCAAAAATGCCAAACTCTTCATTTTCAATACTGAACATGCCATAGTGAACCCCAATAACCTGTATCAATTTCATGGCAATCGGACTCAATGGACACGAGTAACAGCACGGACAGACAGACGGACAGACAACCCAATTCATAAACACTTTTCAACTATGTTGGGAAGCGTTAAAAGTAATTCAATTTAAATACGCGTTCCACTACTGAAAACGCACTTCCAGCAGTTATTGCTCATAGGTTTCTATAGTTGTTCAATTATTGTTCAATTTTTTTTAGCCAAATTCCTTTCTGTAGCTCTGTAAATGAACGATAAATTCTATGCATTCCCTATTTTTTACTAAACGTTTGCGTTTCCATCCAAGCAAGTTTTATTGTGCCATACTTATGCTGGTGGGCATTGGAGTCATTACCAGGGCCCGCAGTCTTTTTGTACTGCCCTGTTTTAGCACACGTATGCCTAAAGCACACCTAAATTTCAATATGTTTAAAATAAAGTTTAAAATTGCTAAAAGATGATTTTAAATTGAAAGATGCATTTTGCACTTAAACTATATTTAGTATACTAAAAGATGATTCCAGTATAATAAAATCATATAAGGTCATTGTGCCAAAGTGAGACGCGATTCCCTATAGTTTTGTCACATTTAGGGTATAGTTGGCATTTTATTAAATAAATACATATTTTATTAATTAGAAAATTATTGAATACGATGCTTTTAGTTCAAAACTAACTTGGTTTATAGAAATGGAATCAATATCTGTAATATAATCCCACAATATACGATTGTCGCATTTTGGTCATTTTTGTATTCATGGTAGTTAAAGCCTAAATGGGACGTCCAAAGCCCTAAATGTGATAATGCGTTTTATACATACCGATTCATTTAAAAATATTCATTAATCTTTAACTGCTGTGACAGAAATTGTCGCATAGCTATTGTAAACCGTCTCCGAGGCCGCTTCATTAACTCATAGGATACTGTTTCTGTACTAAACACTTTATGTACAGGACTATTATAATTTAAAATAACTTATTCAGGAGTCACAAACATTAGTACTAGGGCTCCAAATAAAATACAATCTCACAAATATTTATAATTAAACTGAAAATTTCAAGTTAATCCGTGACATTTTCAAAAGGAAGTGGTATGTGAGACCGCTAACGGCATTTAAGGGTTAAATATTTGTTGTGAAAAACATCATTTAAAATTCGCGAATGAATTAACCCGTAAACTCCACAATAGTACGATTTGGGATTGCGTATACTTTTGTTGACAATATAAAGACAGGGTTCGTACGAGTGCTTGAATTTCCAGACTGAGAAATTCTTCGGTACTAGTATTTTCTTATGGAAAATCTCTCCTGAAATAAGGCGAAATTTCGTCCGTTTAAACTAGATTTATTTTTCTATAAAAAAAATTCTGATATCGGGCCTTGAAAATAACAGTACCCGTACGAATCCTATAGTGATAATGAAATATAACACACGGTTCCTACACAAAATTTAATAAGGTATCGAAACGGGATATTGATTTTTATCAAAAATCTTATTTCTTAATGAAAATACAAAATAATTAATGTATGTTTTAAATAATGCCGACATTTTAAATTTTGATAGGTGAGAATTCGCATTAGTGTGGCGTTCACGGATTAAAAGAATATTTACAAGATATTTATAACATTCTTAACATTTTATAGTAACTCGAGTTATAAAATGACACATGTTAAAAATATTAGACAGATGAAATGATGCAACTTTTTGATAATTCTGTTAAACAGGCCTGATTAAGCCAAAGAGAAGCCCAAGGCCTGATATTGTGTTGCCTCCATCCCCCTCCTTTTTCTTACTCTTTCACAAAAAATTGAACTATTTCTATACCTCAGAATACATATATGGAAACATAAATACTTATTTAGATAAACACAGTTTTCTTTTTTTTATCTTATTCTAATCTAAAAGTAGAAAATGCTTATTACAATGAGTAAAAGTTGAAAACAGATTTAAAATATCAGATTTAAGATAAGTGTAAAAAAAAAAAAAAAAAAAAAAAAAAAAAAAAAAAAAAAAAATTGGAGATTTCCAAACCAGAGTATAACTCAGCTGCATCATGCTTTAATCAGTTTCGCCATTTAAGCTACCGAGCGTTTTAATGTTTGTAAAAATAAAATCGTATTAACATACTAATTTAAGTGTTTTCAATTTGTACAAGATTTTTCAGAATTTCCATGATATAAAAGTATTGCGAATCACATATCATGTATCTATATTCTCTGTCTCGTATATACACCGCTATTCTTACGCCATTTTTTTTATTAATAATGTTAGACAAACTTCTATAATGTTAGACACGTATTACACATAGTTAATTACCCGGTTAAAGAAAAACGCTGTTGGAGGATCATGCTTAATTTACTAGTTGAACACAGCTTTTTTAAACACAATTTCTGCTCCTCCTCAGACACAATGTATCCTATAGGATACACATCTTTACAATTTTTTTAACCTATATAAATACTGTAAAAAAGAGAGATAAATTGGTGTAAATAGAACCTAACAGATAGCAGAACTAAACAAATAAGGAATTTTTTCTTATAGCGCTTTTTTAGCAAGATACGTGTTATATCAAAATGGCTTGCAGCACAAATGTACGAAATGTACAAAAACGAAAATGTAAATAATTTTTCTGTGCATTAAGATACCATTTGTAGAGTCCGTCAGTAATAAAAAGTTATTAAATGTATAATTATTTCACGTTTTTCATTGTTGTTGCAATGCAAAAAGAATACAAAATAAATCAAAAATCCTAATAAATTGTCAAAAAATGTACTTATTGAGTCACCATGTATCATCAAATTTTATGTACAAAAAATAAATTTAAATTTTTTTCGCTTTTCAATCTTTCTTAGTTACACTTTTTAATCTTTCATAGTTATCTTTCCAGGACAAATAATAGTACATCTGCTAGACCTAATTTCAATGATAATAACATCAAAAACTATATGTGAAATATTCAATAAATTATCTAGGCTGTTACTTGAGATATTATGAAAATTCGGTACTTTTCGGTTAGCCGGGCGCCAGTGTTATATATACATATATATGTATATATAAATGTATGTATATATACATATATATTTACATATATATATGTGTGTATGTATACAATATTTGTATATCTATATATATGTATATTTACATATATGTATGTATATAAATATGTATATATAACACTGGCGCCCGGCTAATCGAAAAGTACCAAAAATTCTTCAAATTTCGTTTGATAATTTGCTAATAGTAATACAAAAAAATCTTACCTTGACTAATTCAAATTTGTCTGGCCATTCGAGATGGTTAATGAGCTTACAGATGATAATAACGTCATATTCGCAAAGTTCGGACAAGTCTGTTGGTATACACATTTTAGAGAATGATATTGATTTAACTTTTTTAATGTTATTAGAAACGTCTCCGAATTCACCTTCTCTCAGGAGTTTCTCAGTCTTCTGCACGAAATCGCCCCACTGAGGAATACAGTCAATAACACAAATGTTCAATTGACACTTGAAATCAAAACGGCTCATGGCACTTATAAAACCGATAACATCGTTTAACGGACCACCCCCTAGACTCACCACTTCCAGATCTTCTCTTTCTAAAATAAGCTTTAGCAGTTCTGCGCAATTCTCCATAGCTTCAAGTATTCTGCACCGAGCCAGTCCAGCACCATGTGGGCCCCACCGGTATATGTATCCGCAGATTATTCTCCAATCAGTGAAATGCACTTGTGATAATCCGCATCCTCTCCTCCATGAATCAAGGATAGCCGTTATACCTTTATTCACACTCTGCACCGCATGAGGTTTGCCTTCAAGGAAGCTATCCAAAACTTGGTCGTACAGCCGACGGAAATGCTGCTCCTCTGAAATTTGTGATTGTTCCTCCGTGTCCTGTGCTAAATCGTTCTCCATCCTAAAAGAACGTTTATAGTCGTTTTCTTGTATACATAGTCTTCATTTTTTACGTAATGCGACGTCAGCACTTTTTTCCTTTTTTTCTTACTTGCTGATTTCAAAGACCAAGGACCTCTGCATGAGAATGATGGTGTTGAGTTGGGCGATTATCTGTGGCATCGATAAGACGTAGCCACGCTACAGAAACTTGTTCTCCTAGAGATGGCTTTTCCTTTTCTTTTTTCTTTCAAAGGGAAAGAAAAGGCCATCTCTAGGAAAACGAGTGACTTCCCTTTGTAACTATGCTAAAAATATATCCTGTAGGGAACATAAACAAATAACATTCGATTGAATAAGATGTTTTGGTAACTGTTGTAGTATTTAAAACTTTTTATCCTTACATTAAAATACATTTTGTAAATTTTAATTAGCGTTCAACAGAAACCGAATTTCGGTTATCCTTCTAGTTTCGACCGAAAACGAAAGTGTCTTAAAAATAAATTTGAAGTATTTAATACATATATATATATGTATGTGTGTGTATAATTATTAATTAATTATATATATATAGAAACACATTTCTAACAGACACACATACGTATATAGGTGTGTATGCAGTGGTGGGATTCAGCCGGTTCGCACCGGTTCGGTAGAACCGGTCGTTCATTTATATTGAGTTCGGCGAGCCGGTTGTTAAAAGAAACTTGCATTTACATTAATTTACTTTCTTTCAAAGTTTATCAGCACAACAGCGTTTTCTAAACATAAAACTGTGACATTTTCTGATTTGCTTTATTTAATAAAATAATGTTTAATTCGCAAAATATATTTTTCTTCATCAGCCCAGTAAGGAGCAAATTTAACATTTAAAAAAAGAAATTTTGAGGATTTGAAGAATTTTGGGATCCAAATTGGCAGCCTAGGCTAACTCTAGTTATATTGCATTTATTCAACACTACTTTAACTACTTTCTTAATTTGTATACTTAAATTGTAACTTAATTTGTATTGAGTTCGGCGAACCGGTTGTTAAATGAAACTTGTATTTACATTAATTTTCTTTCTTTAAATGTTTATCTGCACAATAGCGTTTTCAAAACATAAAACTCCGGCATGCTCTGATTTCTTTCGTTTAACACGTTAACGCCGGCGCGGTGGGTCACACTCGAGTGCCTCAGAGCTACCTAGTCTCCGGCTTTTTGGATACCAGTATTTTAATACAGAAAATGTTGTTTTATTTAATTAGAACAATTGTGCGATTTAAAGGAACAACATTTTCTCTAAAATAACAGTGGTGTGCAAAAAGCCGGAGACTTGACAACGCTGAGACAGTCAAGTGTGACACACCGCGTCGGCGTGAACGTGTTAATAAAATAATGTTTCATTTGCAAAATATATTTTTCTCCATCAGTTCTGTAAGGAGCAAATTTAACTTTTAAAAAATGAGGATATGAAGAATTGAGGGATCCAAATCGGTAGCCTAGGTTAACTCTAGTTATATAGCACTTATTCAACACTACTTTAACTACTTTCTTGATTTGTAACTTAATTTGTATTGAGTTCGGCGAACCGGTTGTTAAATGAAACTTAAATTTACATTAATTATTTTCTTTAAATGTTTATCTGCACAACAGCGTTTTCTAAAGGTAGAACTATGATATGTTTTGATTTGGTTCCTTTAATAAAATAATGTTTCATTTGCAAAAAAAAAAAAAAAAAAAAAATCTTCATCAGTCCTGAAAGAAGCATTTAAACATTTAAAATTTAACTTTTAAAAAATGAAATTTTGAAGTTCTGAAGAATTTTGGGATCCAAACCGGCAGCCTAAGCTAACTCTAGTTATATAGAGCTTATTCAACACTACAATAACTTCTTACATTCGAATAAAAGGTACATTGTTTTGGCTGCTTCTTTTGAAAATATATGGAATGTTCCCTTTTATCACTGATCAATAGCTAAATTTTTAGATTTAGTGGTATAGTTCAAACTGCATTTTTAAAAAAATATTATTCTCCATATCTTAGAAGTCATTTACATCAAAGTAGTTATTTTCGTAAATGAAACAAATTTTAAGTTTTTATAAGATACCTTTCTTATAAGTTACATTTAGAAAAATATTTTCCATGATCTAACAAATATCATAACTCGAAAAGTCGTGCAAAAATTTGTACACTGCCTAAAAATTTAAATTTTGCAACTTTTTTCTAAAGTAAAAACGATTTTTCTGAAGATGAACATTTGAATATTCCGAATTTCCAACAGTTGAAATATTTTTGAAATGAGACGTGATTTAAATTTAACAATTTTGGAATTAGCTCTTGGTCAGCGATAAGAAGTGATGCCCTACATATTTTAAAGCTGATATTTCCTTGATGTTTGCATGTTTTAACTGAAATTGTTTGTCTTTCAAAAACACTGCGGACAAGAAGTATAAGCGTCATAAAGAATGAAAACTTGTGATAAAATTTATTAAAATGTTTGAGAGGCTTCGGAAGAAAAAAGCCCATACAAAAGAAAAACGGTGAGGTTTTTATTACTTCAGAAAATTGAAAAAATATCAAATTTGCAAAAGATCATAAATGTTTTAATAAGCTCGTTGACATGTTTTTTAACAACGTACCAAATTAAAAAAATTATATACTACTGAATTCTGAATATTTAAAACCAAGTTGTAGTCAATTTGAATGTAGTAATGAACTATATTTTTTCCTTGTCAGATTGCTGGAATATCGGAGAAGTTATTCTTCTATGGAAAACAACTGAAGAGCTATGTTGTTTATATTTAATGGCACTTACATTAATATTAACAATTATCGAGGATTTTTTTTTACATATTTAAAAAAATTTTCTAAAACTATAGAGTTTTTGAAAGTATTCAAAAGTCTGAAAATATTGCCAGAACAATTACTGCAAGTTCAGCAGAAATGTAAAGGGGTTTTCAAAGATAAACATCATATGGTCAGAGAAGAGAAGTAAGCTATTTCTCATGTATCAAACATAATGACGATTAGTCTAATTGGCATACCTCTTAAAGAATGGGTTCCTACTTTTATAGTGAAGGTATGTAAAGAAAGAAGCACACATCAGATAATGTTTGGGTAAAGACAAAGAAAATTGAAAGTTAGGAGGTTTATCAAAAAGCTATATGTAAATAACTCAAATAATAGAAGCTACTTAACATACTAAAATTCTTTTCTGTACTATAATATAGTTTTTTCTACATATTTTATTGTTTTATTTATTAACTATCTGAAATAATACACTACCTTTTAGCATATCTTTTTAATACTTTTCAACATCATGCATATAAAGTTATTTTCAATACAGGATATCTCAAATAATTCTAATTTATTTTTTCTGGTTTCAATCTGAAAATGCATAGTATGGTGATGCATTTCATCGGCAATTGTTATCCATGAGCATTTATTGTATGAAAGGTTTTGAAAAGATGTTGCATGTTTTTAAACTGAGCTAAATTTTATCACTGATACAAAATTTCAAGAATAAATCTTCTCCACGTGCGCATTATTGTTATTACAAAAATAATTTTAGAGTCATTTGGTATTAACTATAGAAGACGACATTGACGAATATCTGGGTGAAATTTGTGGCTTTGGTATCAAAACATAGCATAAAACACGAATTAAAAAAAAATCCAGAAACCAGTCATTTACCACTCACAATAACCTATTTGTTGGGATTAACTTTGAAGAAGTTACAAGCATTTATCACCAAAACAAGGATGTAAATAGGAATGCTTGATATTCAGTGAGGTGGTATTCTCGTGAGATTAGAGACTTAGCAATATCTCGAGCTCTTCCTACAGTTAGTGTTTTTAGTATCTAACTGTTTGCAACTTTAGATCATGAACATGAGTTAATTCTTAAACTTAAATTTCTGCTATTTTTGTGCTATCCTTTTTGTATTATGCTGTTTTGATGCATTTTCTGATAGAAATCTTGATCAGGGTTTCACGACTGTCGAATGCGTTTTAAATAAACTATGTCCTTTTACAAGAAAACATGTGTCAGAAATTTTTATTCCAATATACTACAAGGTCAAATAATTTTATCAATTTTATTATAATATTGGAAAATGCTTCATAATCTATGTGTGATGCTAAATTTTTCATTGATTTTTGTACGTCAAAAATCATTCGTGCAGCGAACCGGTTGTTAAATTATTTGAATCCCACCACTGTGTGTATGTATACGTGCATAAGCTTCAAATAAAAACAAAACCTTAAAACAAACCATTAATAATAATAATACCGTTTTTATATTTTGTTACTTTATAAAAACCAATAATCATAGGCATTTAACAATAATTAATCAACAATGTAATTAAAATAACCAGTCAAGTGCGAATATTACTCGCGTGCAGATTGTTACGCACAATAAATATGTGAATTAGTAACTGGACGTTGCATTACACAAATACATCGTTAAAAGTTGTTATCTAGGCTTTAAAAGCCGATGGCCCATACAGTACGACGCCCGTGTCTTTATGTATGTCCAAACCGTCCGTGTCTTTAAAGGTTAATATCTCGGCTAATGACCGACTATTTTTTTTCGATAATCTTTATCAATAACCCTTTTAAACTTCTGCGACGATTGGTACCTCCGGAACTCCTCAACTACTGTGTTGAAGTCCCGCAAATCGAAATGTGTGTGTAACGGAAAAAATGCGATTTTCTCCAAAACTAGGTGGCCTAGGGTAATCGCTCTAGTTTCCCTGCAATGTTTAAATTCAGAGGCGGATTAACCATTACTCGGGCCCCTAGGCTTGATTTATTTTGCGGGCCCCCTCCTCTTCTTCAAAGCAATATTGACCGGATGATTCAAAATACATGTCTGCTCAATTATCTCATACAGTTCCTGGGTCTTATAGGTTATATTTAGAAGAAAAAAATTGTCTAAGAGGAACAAAACAAAAAAATAAAAATAAATATTCTTTTCCAACCAAAACTTACCAAATTATGAATTTTATGTAATTTCAGTGTTTACTAGCACTAGAAACTGAAAGAAGTATTATTTAGTACAGGAAAACGGCAAACATTGAAATTTCATAAAATTCAAAATATTATAATTTGGTAAGTTTTAGTTGTAAAAGAATGCGATTTTTTTTAAATGCTCTTTTTAGATGAAGGACAATATTCTTTTAGGACACAGGGGCCGTACTTGTCTTGAAATTCTTAAAATTCCCGAAAAATGTAAAAACTTCTTAAACTTTCCTTTAATATGGTAACCTGTCCTGAAATTTCGCGAGTTTGTACTACAGCAATAACAATCATGATTTTTCCACGAATATATATATATATATTCCCGCTCAATCCCACGAATGATTTATTTTTGCAAAATTCTACAAAATCAGTATCTTGGAATTAATCAGTGCACATGAGAGGGAAAAAAATGAGCCAGAAAATAGTGAAATATTTTGTCATCTGATGATAAAAAACTGATACATTTCGTCAAGTGGTTACAGAAAAAAAGGAATTTGTCGGCCGAACAGGAAGGAAAATCATCGCGAATTTCGTTAAAAGGTTGTTCAGCGATTTCCGCGGAGTCGAAAAAAACATCGCGACACAGAATTTCGTCAAACGATCCATGAGTAAAATCGCCAATCCCGGCAATCATTCGAGCAAAAATCGTGACTTTCGTCAAACAACTGCAGAAAAACTCGCGAATTTCGTCAAAAGATCTCCTAAAAAAAGGCGCGAATTTTATCAATCGGTCACGGGAAAATATTGCGAATTTCGTCAAACAATTGCAGAAATTAATCGCGGAATAAAATCGCGAATTACGTCGAACGATTGCGGAAAAAACATCGCGATTTCGTCAAAAGGTCGGGTAAAAAATCGCAAATTTCGCCAAACAAGTGCAGAAATTAATCATGAATTTCGTGAAACGATTGTTAAAGAAAATCACGAATTTTCTTAAACGATCGCGGGAAAAAAATCGCGAATTTCAGCAAACGATCGCGGAGACAAATCACGAATTTCAGAAAACAATTGCGAAAAAAAACGCAAATTTCGGCAAACGATCGTAAAAAAAATTCGAATTTCAGCAATCGATCGCGGAATGCAATCACGAATTTTGGCAAACGATCGAAGAAAAAACACGAATTTCGGAAAACGATCGAAGAAAAAAGCACGAATTTCGGAAAACGATCGAAGAAAAAAACGCGAATTTAGGCAAACGATTGCGGGAAAGAAAAGCTAATTTCGGCAATAGATCGCGGAAAAAATCGCGAATTTTGGCAATCGATCGCGAAAAAAATCGCGAATTTCGGCACAAGATCGCGGGAAAAAATCGCGAATTTCAACAAACGATCACGGAGAAAAATCGCGAATTTCGGCAAACGATCGAAGAATAAAAACGCGAATTTCAGCAAACGATCGAATAATAAAAACGCGAATTTCGACAAACGATCGTGAAAAAAATCCACAATTTCAGAAAACGATCGCAGAAAAAATGCGCGAATTTCGGAAAACGATCGCGGAGAAAAATCGCGAATTTCGGCAAATGATCGCGGAGAAAAATCGCGGATTTCGGCAAACGATCGCGGAAAAGAAACGCGAATTTCAGTACACAACCGCAGAAAAAATCGTGAATTTCAGAAAAAAATCGTGAATTTCGGCAAACAATCGCGGAATAAAAATCGCGAATTTCGGCAAAGATCGAGGAGAAAAATCGCGAATTTTGGCAAACGATCGCGGAAAAAATCACTAATTCCGCAAACAATCGCAGAAAAATTCGCGAATTTCGGCAAAAGATCGCGGAAAAAATCAGGAATTTCTGCAAACGGTCGCGGGAAAAAAAGTAGTTTGCTAGTTAAATGTGTCCTGAAAGCATCTTGAAATATCGAAAAAAGTATGTCCTGAAATATCCCCTAGGACTAGTACCACCCCTGCAGGGACCATATAAAATATAAAATTTCGTATTTTAACATGTATACTGGCCCATTTAAAACAAATGCCATACCTAAAGTCTGTATTTATAATTGTTGCAGTTGGGAGCATGTTTCTATTGTCAGCGGTCTAACTTCTTGATATTTTATGCATTAATTATAGCAGCACTCCGGCAGTTTTAACACACATGATTTTTTTCGAATACAATCAAATCATATTTAAGATATCCCAAAACATGTAAATTTCGGCCTAGATTTAAAGGTGGGAGGAGTTGGGGTGAAGTCGGGTGACTAAAATGTAAGGAGTTACTATTAGACAAATGCTCGATTAAAATTTAAAATCTTCTTTAAAAGATATCATTTGTAGAGATGCTGTCAAAATCTTGCCTAACCCGCCGTGGCTACTAGTCTCCTCTGTGTAAATCTTTCCCAAACTCAAAGTAGAAAATTTTCAAGAATTCTATACTTTCTTTTTATGAATAAAGAAGAAATTAAAAGTGGAGTAGCGTTTGGACAACAATTAATATTTAATAATTTTCAAGATTCAATAAATGAGTGAAACAAAGAATACTACACATCATTTCTCTTTTGCATTAAATGTTAGCTCAATGTGAAAAAAAAAAAAAACTCCAAAAAAATCTGAGCACAGGGGTCCCTTTTCTTCTGGGCCCCTAGGCTTCAGCCTACTCAGCCTAATGGGTAATCCGCCTCTGTTTAAATAAACTTCTAGTTCTCTAATTCTTTCATAATTTTAGTTTCAGCAGATTCGAAAATAGAGGGGAGGGGGGATATTTTTCAATACATTTTCGATGATATCTCTGAAAATAGAATACCTAAAATTGAAAGAAATGTATTCTTGAGTTCGGCGTTGCGAAAGCTTTCACACGTATTGCCCCCGCACGATACACAAAGAAAAGTTTTTTTTTAAGTAAATTAATGACCCCCCCCCCCCCCCCTCTACATTTTTCCTACATATATTTGTGAATGGTTAATAATCTATAAATACAGTAGCACCCCGCTAATCAAAAATTCCGGTAAATCCGAACCGGTTTTATTTTCGACTTGATTTATTTGGACTTTTGTTTCGTTCTGAATTTGAATTATGCCGGATTACGAAATTTTCCGGATTACAGATTGAACGTCGGGGAAAACGTGTAGAAGTTAGAATTAAACAAAAAATGGCAGTAAAGCATGTCTTTTATTCTTTAAACAGCTTGAGTAGAATAAAAAAAAAAAAACAGCTCAATAATGTAAAAGTACAACATATGTACACGAACATAAAATGAAAACGTGCACTGTAGGTCTACTAGTAGAAGCCATCTTAAAAAAATCTCCAATATCACATTGTTTGCCAGTCACTATAAATTCTTTTCTAAAATGCAAAAAGTATTTAATTCAGATGGGTTGTTATGTAATTCCTCATTCTGAAGTTCCGTTGGATTATTATAAACATCAGGAGTGATTAAACAAGGAATACTATTTTTTCCGAAAGTCGTGCTGGATTATCCAGCATGCCGGACCTTAGGATGCCAGATTGGAGGATGTTTAATGTACTACTGAGAACTTATAGCTTACATATTTTTTAGCTCGAATCTTACTTTCTATCTCTTTTATTTTCTATTTTCATTGGAATTTCGGGTAATCCGAATATTCTGTAATACGAACAGGAATCGGTCCCAATTAGTTCGGATTAGCGGGGTTCTACTTAGGTGGGTCAATATTACTTCAGCCAATTTTACTTTCCACGTTCCATTAGTTTACGAGAAAAACGGCTGTGACATACGGACAGACAGACATAGGAGTGATCTTATAAAGGTTCTGTTTTTATTTTTTAATTACGAAACTCTAAAAATGAAGAACAAGTTGAAAAAATGAATATTTAATTTTTAAGTATGCACAGATTTTCAGATTTTTTAATGTTTTGTACTTAAATTAATTGAAATAAACTGCTTAAAAGTTTTTTTTCTCTCTCTGACTTCTGAATAAAATAATTGTAACCCGTAAGATGCAATAACACTGTCTTCATTTTATGGAAAATTGTATCTACTTTGCTTCCATAACTCAAAAGGCAAACATAGTTTTCACTGGTTAAGGAAGGACCAAACACAGAAACTTACTTTTATGTTCAAATTTTTCAATGATAAAGAAAAATAAATGAAGATTTTGTTGATACGTATAGTTTGTTTTTTGATAGTTTATTGACATAGTTTTTTTTTTTTTTTTTTTTTTTTTTTTTAGTACGTTTAGTATCTATAGTTTGTTTTTGGATGAGTGCAAAGACAAATTGTTTAACTTTTCTGAAAATTGTTTTTCTTTTCAATTAATTAATTTTCAGTTTGTTGCAAGTGAAAATGAAGATGAAATAGACAGTTCAAAATATTGTTGTATTAAATTTTCATGCTCAGTGCAATATGTTTTAGTTTCTAACTTATATATTAAAGCACAAAAATAATCACAAGTAGGCTGACTTGTTTAAAAATATGGGATATATATAAAAAATATATTGGATATATATAAAAAAAATATTGGATATATATCAAAATATCCGATATCTTTGATAGTTTCGAAAATGTCATGATATTGACGAGCCTTGTATAAATTGTGGAGCGTTTTCATTGGGTGAGAATCGATTGAAATAGGGTTAAGTAAAAATGGTCGAGTGATTGGACAGTTTTCTGCTTATTTTTAACAGTATAGTCTTTGAAAAACAGCTCTTAAGGAGGCTGGTCACTCAGCTTCGGAATTCTCCTCCGTAGTGTTAAGTCAATGAACTTTGGATGCATTTGTATATTTAAAATATCTTCTCGGGAAATTCATAATTTTAACATCTTTTTTCTGTGTATTCTTCTTAAAGGATATCTCTTTTTTTTTTCTTAGTTCTCATAATATTGGGTCGTTCGGAAAGCCGTGTCTGTTTGGGAAAATCAATTCGTACCGGGAAATTCTGCCCGGTAATTATTAGGCATTAGATATCGGAATCAGTCTAGTAATTAAATGATAAGAGTTTTCCGATACGAATTGATTTTCCCAAACGGACACGTCTTCCCGAATGACCCAATATTTCTAAAATCTATGCTGAATTTAATATTTTATGTGTTAAAAGCGGGCGAACTTTGAGTAAGATTTTAACACTTCCTATAAAGTTAAGTCTGTACTTTAGAAATATTTTGAGAACTACAAAAAAAAGAGACATCTTTTAGGAAGTGCACACAAAAAATAGGTTAAAAATATTAATTTCCCGAGGAGATATTTTAAATAGACGAATGCATCCAATGCCCATAGATTTTATATAAGTGAGGGGAAATCGGAACCTGAGTGACCAGCTTCCTTAACCCTCCGTCTACCAGACGGGTCCATTGGACCCGACAGGTACATACAAAATATTCATTCAAACCAGAAATTTCTTTAAAATAAACTAAGTATATAAACCAGACAAAAATAAGGTAAATAAATAAGTTAAATAGTTTTAAATAAAAATTCTGGTGTAGAACGTTTTATTAAAACTTGAATAAAATTCCCGGTAGATCTAGGGTTAAAGACACTATTTCGTTCAATAATTTTGAGATATGAATAAAGAAGCCATGTTTATATTAAAATTAAATCCCTCTTGTTATGAAACGTATCATTCAAGAGAAAACGATAACACCCAGAGATCTAATTTTTTTTTCTTTCTTGTTTTATCACGAGCTTTTGAAAGAGCACTTCTTTTATCACAAGATAACTTCCTGGCTAAAGATTTAGATACAAAGAATCAAGATATGTTTCATATGAATCCTTTCATGTTTAGTAATAACATGAGCAGAATGAAACTTTGCACTTAGATTAAAAACTAAAAGTAAAAGTAAAACCCAATGTTTTCTATTCGTGTGAAAAATCATTTGAAATGTCTAAGCCAGCGTTTTTCCTTTTTAACCCTATCGCATGAACGCCTAATTAACTTTTTGTAGCATTATTGGGCTTATAATTTTAATCTTACTTAAAACAGAAGAGAAACGTGCCTCTTAAATTTATTTATCACCATCAAAAAATTGTTCCATTACAGAAATAAATAAATAAAAACAGAAAGTGAAAAAAAAATAATTCATTAGAATTTGTAACAAAAGTATTATAAATAACTTTTTGGATTTTTTTTAGTTTTATTTTCATTGTGCCTTTACATTTAGTCATATATTACACTCTTCTTAAACTTAACTCGTCGAAAAAAATACATAAATCGCGAAATTTAAGCTAGCAGATCTGCAAATGAGAGATGTCAACTGCACAAGTCACACTTTTATTTTGATCCCAATTTACATACCTGAGAATACCTGGGGAACCGAACCACGTTCCTTAGTTCAAACTGTATTTCACTGAAGACAAAATTGTGTTATTTATTTCTATATAAATGCCATTTCTAGTTTCTAAAACTTATAATAACAACTTCTGAAAATTCGTTTTTATTTTTACTTAACTCAGTCTGTTTTTTGCATGTAAAGAGGGAATTCTGTAATCGATTTTGTAATTCGATCGCACTTTTCCCTACGAGCTACGTTCGCTATCCCGATCTACACACCGCAGGCAACCCTTTATGCACGGAATTATGAATTCATGAAAATTTTATCTTCTAGAGCCTTTTTCGTGAATTGTTTAAACTACATTAGAAGATTTCCATAATCATTTAATAAATTTTAGAAGGATTTTAGAAGGATTCATTAAATTTGAATTTATAGGGATTTTGCGCCATATTTATAACCCCACTCAAATCTTTTATTTTAAATCTTTTTCTTAGTATTTTGTAGAATTAGGGGATCTACAAATAGAATGTTCTTACAATAAATATTTCCGAAATGAAAAATTCTACCCCCCCCCCCCCCCCCCCCAACGCCCAGGTAGCTGAAAAAAGATGCAAAGGCAAAAGAAATCTTCCTTTTAAAAATAGTTTTGTTTTGTGTAACCCATAATGCTTTTGGAACAAGATAAAGTAATATATCTATCACTCATTCTAAACTGCATTACAACTAATCGATGTATTAAATGGATTTTATGACAAGTTATTTTAATGGTACTTATAAGTACCGGCAGTAGATAAAGGGTTAAAATCACGCTCATTTGTTCTGTTTTAAAAAGATTACCTGATTATGTAAGATGGAATGATGTTCTCACTGTATTCTTTACTTTCTTCAGTAATCGAATTGCCATTCATTACCCTTTGATTGGGGATTTTTTAGTCCCAAGGGTGCATTTACCGTTATCGAGCCAGCAACCGTTCTGTTTTTGTAAATTAGTAAGGTCTATCACGCATTTAAACACGGCGTGGCTTTTTAAAATTTTAATCAGCTCTTTTTTAATCCTGCAGTGTAATAACTTTTCTCAGTTTTTTTTTTTTTTTTTTTTTGTGTGTGTGATTTTTTTTTTTTTTTTTTTTTTTTTTTTGGTGGGGCAGCTAGTATTTCTAATAAATTCGATAATTAATACAAAATTAATCTGAAATTGAATGAATATTCGTCATATTATCCAGATTTAGTACATACATTTCTGTCCTTTCAGTAGCAGAATAAAAAAAATAAGTTAATTCTTGAAGGATGTAATGTTTTCCAGGCGAGCGATTTTCCAATGTTTTCCTAGACAGCTGTTTTTTTATAGTCTCAAACCCAAAGGAAGGATAGGGTCCAGGGACGCGCCAGTGTGCAAAACTTCAGATTGCGCCTTATACCCTCCCTGAAAAACTAATCAGTGAGCACCAATGAAATAGTACAAAATATATTAATTATAACAGATATTTAAAAAAGTGAGAAAGAGAAATTGTAAAACGAATATGTAAAAGAAAAATACATAAAAATACATAAAAAAAAAGATTACAAAATAATCCATCCCTTTGAGAAAATAAAATAATTTACGTCGTGTATAAAAGAAAATCTTCAACCATATTTCAGATTTCATAAAAAGACATTAAGATGATTTACAGCTAAATGAAGAGTTAAAATATTCCACTGATAAAAAGAGAAGAAAAAAATTCTCATGCTGTAGTAAAATTAAAAATCAGTAGCTTTATAATTAATATTCACTACGTTATTGACTATCAGCTTTATAGTCCAGGCAATAGAGACCGTATAGGGACTCTACCTAGCAAAATTAATGGTAATACTGGAAATCGGCTTTCTAGATGTTTTTTGAGTCGCTGAATCCGAATTTGTAACTTCCCACCAAAATTTCACCCGGCAACCCCCCAAATTTTGGTAAAAAGACCCCCAAAAAGGGTTTTTATTAAAAAATTTCATTTTTTTATTGTTTTAGGGGAAAAGTAGCTAGAAATTCAGAAAGTAGACAAAATTTGCAACAAATCAGATATATGACATTATGACTTAGGATGAAGGGGAAGGGGGGGATCTGCCTCGGAACATGCGCCGCAGTGCTGCGTGGACTAAGTTGCGCAATTCCACTTAACCACTCACACATTTACATTAGCCCTCCCCTCTTCCCTCCGAACTTTCTCTATAAGGTTTACTTTAAGTTTTTTGGGGTCGCTGAATCCGAATTTTTAACTTACCCCCAAAATTTCCGCCCTCACCCCCCCCCCCAAATAGTTGTTTTTAACTTGAATTTCTTATTGATTTAGGGGAAAAGTATTACGAAATTCAGAAACTAGACAAAATTTGCAACAAATAGGATATATGACATTATAACGTAGGATAAATGGGAAGAGAGGGGGCTGCCTCGGAACATTCCCCGCGCGCTTTTCTCAAAAAATCAATTTTTTAGGTGGGTTGCCGGGTGAAATTTTGGTGGGAAGTTAGAAATTCGTATTCAGCAACCCAAAAAGCATAAAGTGAGTCGAAATCCAGAACTAGTATTAATTTTGCCAGATAAAATACCCTATTGCCTGGACTTCATAATTTAGTTCACGTAGCGGCGCAGTGCATGTTCAGCCCTCTCACTCCCCGTTCATCCTAATTCATAATGTCGTATATCCTATTTGTTGCAAATTTTGTCTAGTTTCTGAATTTCGTAATGCTTTTCCCATAAATCAATAAGAAATTTAAGTTAAAAACAACTATTTGTGGGGGGGGGGGGGTTCGGGGGAGAAATTTTGGGGGGGAAAGTGAAAAATTTGGATTCAGCGACCCAAAAATCTTAAAGTAAACCTTATAGAGAATGTTCGGAGGGGAGATGGGAGGGCGAATGTAAAGGTGTGAGTGGTTAAGTGGAATTGCGCAACTTAGTTTACGCATCACCGCGCATGTTCCGAGGCAGAACTCCCCTTCCCCTTCATCCTAAGTCATAATGTCATATAGCTAATTTATTGGAAATTTTATCTACTTTCTGAATTTCTAGATACTTTTCCCCTAAAACAATAAAAAAATGGAATGTTTTAATAAAAACCTTTTTTTGGGGGGGGGGGGGTTACCAAAATTTGGGGAGGTGGCCGGGGGAAATTTTGGTGGGAAGTTACAAATTCGGATTCAGCGACCCAAAAAACATCTAGAAAGCCGATTTCCAGTACTATCATTAATTTTGCTAGGTAAAATTCCCTATTGCCTGGACTATTAGACTACTATTTGAACTTCGCACATAAAATGCACGAAAACTTGAATCTAAAAGTCCTATTTTAACTTTCTTCTATCTTCAATAGAAGAAAGTATTGTAATAGAAATTTTTTTCGACTTCCGGTATTCGACGGATTGACACACTTTAGGGATCAGAGATCCCAAAAAAACACGTTTATTTAAAATGTCTGTCTGTCCATCAGTGCGTCCGTGTGTCGCCATTGTACCATCGAAAAGTGTATGAAGTTATGCATAGAATTCAACCAAATTTTTTGTGTATGTTTTGGCTATAGCTAGTAGGTCCTCCGTGAATTTGAAAAAATCCCGCCGAAAGGAGAGGCTGTAACAGAGATGTCTGTGTCATTTTCATTATTGTACTATCGAAAAGAGTATGAAGTTATAAGTAGAATTGAACCAAATTTTTTGTGTATGCTTTTGGCTATGGCCAGCAGGTCTTCCCTGAATTTGGAAAAAAAAAATTACCGGAATGGGCGCTGTAATAGCGACTTTTGTGCCATTTCCATTACTGTACCATCGAAAAGTGCATGAAGTTATGAATAGAATTGAACCAATTTTTTTCTGTGTGTTTTTGGCTATGACCAGCAGATCCTCTTTGAATTTGGAAATATTCCGCCGGAAAGAAGCGCTGTGATAGCGAATTTTCTATAATTCTTTTTGGTTTTTCGTACTTCTGTTGTCCATTAGTGGCTTGTGCAACGACGGGAACTCGCGTTCTGCTAAGCTGGCTATTCGTAAACAGCTGATGTAGAACAAAATAACGAAAAGCTATTGATTTTAACAAATATCATGATTGAGATTAACTCGTTTTAACTCTGATTCATTGACTGAAGCAGAAATTTAAGATGAAAGTCAAAGTTGATATGGTATTGAACTAATAAAAATGAAATATTGACATTTGTAACAACATTTTGAAATATTAAGATGTAAGATATAGGAGAAAGTTTTAGGATTGGCACATCCAACTAGTTTAAGTATATTTTTTGCCTCGCGTATTAGATCCAACCTTGTATCCCCAACCTCTTGTATTATATTTATGCCTAAATTATAAGCTAATATATGCTTCTTTTTTTTTTTAACCATTTGGAAAAATGGTTATTGTTCTCTGTCAGGGTAGGAAATCAAAAACATATATGAAGCTTTTTATTGGTTGAATCCGCATTTTATTCGCTTTCTGATGGGTCTATACAGTAATCTGCATTTCCCTTTACTTTCAACAGAGATGGATACCTTCTGTTGCCACTATGGCAAAAAAGTAATAAAAACTACAAAAAAAATTAATAACTCATAAACAAATTGAGATACAGCTTTCAAACAAATTGCATTTAGAAGTACATTTTTTTTCTCTATACGACGGTGTAAAAAGTAATAGTGTGGGATGTTTAGAAGTTTAAGAATGAAATTTCATTTAAAATGGGTCGTCAGATTTTTTGGAAATCTGACGATGGAAAAGCCTTTTCCCGAACAGCCAATGAAATGCTTGGATAATACATAAGTTTCAGGTGGATAATACGTACGAGTCGCAGGCGATTTCTGTCGCTTGCAATTTGTACGTGTAATAACACTATTAATGTTTAATTCATGGCGTACGTAATGTAGGATCAATTCCGTGCGATTTT
The DNA here is from genome assembly GCA_963932465.1 of Maratus speciosus. Taxonomy (NCBI): domain Eukaryota; kingdom Metazoa; phylum Arthropoda; class Arachnida; order Araneae; family Salticidae; genus Maratus; species Maratus speciosus. The sequence continues at coordinate 87,301,588 of OZ010794.1, forward strand.
TTATGTATTAAATTTTAGTCTTTGAAAAAATCATTTTCCAAACGGTCGTTGTAATTTGTTAAATTGCTTTTTTTTTTTTTTTTTTTTTTTGTTTGTTTTTTTGTTTTTGATAAAACAGTTAAAATTAGTGTATCTGAAATATTATTCTCTGTGGAATAAAAAAAATTAAATAAGATGCTAAGGCTGTTATAATGCTCAAGTTTTTTGTAATGTTTAAAGTAAAATTTTTACGTTCTGAATTGATATTGATTAATTTATCACATTCATTAAAAAAATATAATAACATTTAAGTGACTATAAGTAGTTTATTTGAGGTAAATCTATAAAACATAATTAAAATCTCAATAATAATTCGTTTTAAAAGTATTAAAATTTTTAATTATAAAATTTAAAAAATATATTTTTAAATATTATTTCCTCGCTTGAAATGCTCGGCGCCTTTCTTATTCTGTCACACTGCAGAATAGATTATCGCGCCCTTGATTGGGTATATTCTACCCTGCTTTTGACCCTGCATTGAAATGAACCGTTGTTTTGCTCGTACACTGTAAAAAAAAAAAAAAAAAAAAAAAAAAAAAAAAAAAAAACTGTAAAGTTATTTAAGTTTTTCTAGGAAACTGGGGGGTACACGACATTTCGGTCCCGACACTTCGGTCCCGCCGTTTCGGTCCCGAGACATTTCGGTCCCTGGCCATTTCGGTCCGGAGACATTTCGGTCCCTGGCCATTTCGGTCCCGAGACATTTCGGTCCCTGGCCATTTCGGTCCCGAGACATTTCGGTCCCTGGCCATTTCGGTCCCGAGACATTTCGGTCCCTGGCCATTTCGGTCCCGAGACATTTCGGTCCCTGGCCATTTCGGTCCCGAGACATTTCGGTCCCTGGCCATTTCGGTCCGGAGACATTTCGGTCCCTGGCCATTTCGGTCCCGAGACATTTCGGTACCTGGCCATTTCGGTCCCGAGACATTTCGGTCCCTGGCCATTTCGGTCCCGAGACATTTCGGTCCCTGGCCATTTCGGTCCCCAGCCATTTCGGTCCCTGGCCATTTCGGTCCTTAGCCATTTCGGTCCCTTGTCATTTCGGTGCCCACCACCTTATAACTCGTATTCTAATTGTCGTGGACCGCCAAACGCTATAATTTAAACATTATTTGGGACCTTTTTAATTTTTTTAACACCCCCCACACCCCAAATTAAAAAAAAAAGCTGAATATTATAACAGTCCGATAAATTTAAACTTTTATAACTCGTGATAATGAAATCACAGCGAGCTGAAAATTTGTTTGATTGAACAATGTGATATAATTTTACAGGGGACATTGTCTTTTTATTATTATTATTATTTAACAAAATGGATTTTTTAAGCTTTATTATTTGTTATTAATATTAGGTATTTTATATATACTATAAACTGCCATAGATGATTTTTTGGTTGTTTTCATACGTTTTTTAGAACCTTTAAGTTATCGTCATTAATTAAATAATTAAAAAATTGTTCTTATTTTTTCTCCTTCTTACAATTAGACTAATAATAAATGTCTTCAATAATTCAATTGGACACTTATAAGCTATTGCAGGTAAATATTTCCCCAAATCATTCTTCTACATCCTTTCCTTTAATAATTCAGAAATGAGATATATTTATTGAAGGAAAAATATTTAATTTTTCTTATTACTTTTATAATACAAAGTTATAATTTTGTTTTCATAAGTTACTTTACCATTATAAACATTGGGAAAACAATAGTGATTTGGTAATTAGGTGTGCCAGGAAAAATATTTTGTTGTCAGAAAACTCCACCCACCGCTTCATTTTTTTTTAAATAATTATTGGTTGCATTTTTAACATTCTTCTCACCCATTGCAGACGATTTTTGTGAACTAATTTTATTGAAACTGGGCCTATTTCTTTGTAATAAGATGATTATTTTTTATTTTATGTAATAGTGTAAGTATTATTTTAATTAATTTTGTTTTCAATTTTTAACAGACAAAACTAAGGTTTTTAGGTGCGTTCGTAATTATATAAATACGTAGCACCTATAGTCGTCGTTCAGTCCGTCCGTCTGCCCGTCTGTCTGTCCGCATATAACAGAGCAAAAACAACCCAACCGAATGGTCTGAAATTTTAAATATATGATTGTTGCATAATTTTGTCGAGCCATTTCAAATTTTATGGATATCGGATGCATAGTTTAATTACAGGGACTGTCAAAAGTTTTCTTTACATTGCGGCCAATGGGAAAAATTATTGCAAGTGCATTTTAATGATGTTACAGCCTTCCGAATGGTCTGAAATTTTAAATATATAATTGTTGCAAAATTTTGTCGAGCCATTTCAAATTTTATGAAAATCGGATGTATAATTTAATTACAGGGACAGTTAAAAACTTTCCGTTACATTACGGCCAATGGGAAAAAATTATTGCAAGTGCATTTTAATGATGTTACAGCCTTCCGAGTGGTCTGAAATTTTAAATATATAATTGTTACAAAATTTTGTCGAGCCATTTGAAATTTTATGAAAATCGGTGTATAGTTTAATTACAGAGACAGTCAAAAGTTTTGCGTTACATTACGGGGAATGGGAAAAAATTATTGCAAGTGCATTTTAATGATGTCACAGGCTATGCACTCATGAAGTGCAAAAAAAAATATATATACATTCAGTACAATATGGGGTGCAAAAAATAATTATAAAACTAGTTATAGTACGAACGCACCTCATTTGCCACGTTTGACGAGCAATTTCCAACTTGTTTGCATTTGTCGTTTATTTATTGATTTTTAATATTACCCTTTTCCCCCCACTTTCCCAGAAAAAAAATTAATAATTTTTTATTTTAGTTTTATTATTAATTATATTAATAGTTTTAAATTTCGGTGACTTTAAATATAAAATAAATAAACATGTAAAAGATAAATTTCAGTTTATAACTGCTATATGATAAATTGAATATAAAATGTATTATGTATTGAATTTATTTTAAAGTAAAAAAATGTAATGTATATTAATAATGTTATTAATTTAATAAATTAAGGATACATTAAATAAAAAAATATATTTAATAAAAAATATATTTAATAAAATATTAATTTAATTTTTATACTAAAATTCCTAACTTTTTTGAGAATTAATTAATAGCAATTATTAGTAGCAATTATTAATAGCACTTAAAGTTTTTATTCAAAAGTTTTAATTTATAATTTCAAAATAATAATATAGGAATTTTTTGAAAAATCAGCCTAAAACATAAAGTCTAAGTAATATTTAATTAATTAATTAAACATAATAATAATAATAATAATAATAATAATAATAATAATAATAATAATAATAATAATGCAACATTGTACAAATACGTAAAAATACCTCTTAACAGTGTTAGGTGATATTATGCAGATTTTAATTTTTTAAGTACAGTTATAATTTACAATTCGCAAAAAGTAAGAAATTATTAATTAATTATAATTAAAGAGCAAAAATAATATTATAAGCTAACTAATAAATGAATAAATAACATGTTTATCTCCAGAACCCTTATTACTTTTATACATCCTAATGAAGTTAATAACGTTATAATAACCGAAAATTAAAAAAAATATATATTTGCATTTACCCTATAAAAACTATTATATAGTTCATGTAATAGTTTTTAAGCAAGCAATTGATAAATTAGTTATCTAAACAACTAATAATTAAAATAATTTTGAATTGATAAATACGTTTAATAAAAACAATTTAATTTTTGAATTTTTTTTTTTACTTAACAATATAACTATGAGTGTTTTTAACTTGCCGTGCAAGTTAAATTCATGCTGTATCAAATTTATTGCAAACTAACGGCAAACAAGTAATAAAAAATGCTGCAAACTTACTGCAAAGTAGTAATCTTTCCATATCACACTATAAGTTTAACCCCTTCGAAGGGGTCAATAGACCTGATCAGGTCTATTGATGCGAAAGCGCCGTCAGAAGCCGCATGCATAAGTTTTATCACCATAAACAAGTTTAAGTAATATTTATACTTTTCATTTCGAGCATTTTTTTGGTATTTAATAAATATAGCGTTTAGAAAAAACGGTGCCTACCGAATAAAATTTCTGCAATTTCTGCGTATGTGTTGATTCTCATTGTTGTTGAGTCTCTCAACAGAGAGATTTTTTGCTTTCGTCACTTTCGTGAATTAAAGACAGTCTTGCCATCAGTTTCACAACAAACTACTCATGCAAGTGGGTGATGGTATATCTTGCGGGAGATTTGTTGCGAATTTCTCAATTCAAATTTGTCACGGCAAGATAATATCAGAAAAAATCAAACTTTCTGCTAATGTTCATGCTATCTGGGTTACCTTAAAAATTTCCATGGGGAGCGCGGCGGATCGCATGAACGGCTCATGCGATTGACACTTATGTGAAATCATTATTCAATATCTATTACAGCACAAATTCTTAATTCAATGGCAAGAAATTAAACATGAAAATTGCTGTTTTACACTTAACCACTTGGCCCTAACTTTATTGTAGGCAAATGTTATGTAATATGAAACTTGATTTAACCCATTCGCTGCCAAAACTAAGAATTTTAAAATTTTTTGTTGAAGGTCGTTTGCCAGCACAAATTCAGAAAGATAAATTTCGTTTTACTAATACAACGAAATTTCTGCCAATAAATGAGGCTTTTTTTTTTAATTCTAAAATAGTGGTGACAAAGTAATCAATAAATTAAAGCCACGAGTATACTCGTGAATGACAGCGAATGGGTTAATTAAATTTAACTCTTCAGTATGAGCTCAGCTTTTTACATCATAAGTGAATCTTTTTCACTGGTAAATATTAATGTAACTTGAATGTATTATTAGTTGCAGTTATAGAGATTGGCCTTATATTTTTTATCCATGCTTTTTTTTTAAATTAAGAAATTAAATAAGGATATACCTAAATTCTTAAAGTTACTCGAAATACTTTTATCATATATACACAGTCAAGACAAGATTCCAAGCACTGGTAAAAAGCTCCATTTTAGACAGGCTTCCATGTAAAGAAGTGTAATTAATTATACTTCTAAGATACACTACCTCAATAAGATCTATTGTTCGTTTCGCAGGGATTCTGAAACTCTTCCGTTTGAGACAGGATTCCGTTATAGAAAGATTCCGCTTTCACAGGTTTCACTATGCTTCACTAAAGAAGGGTGAAAATCCCCTTTTCAGACAGGTTTTCAGCAAATTTAATTGTATCGCAATTCATATTAAGGCCATGTAACGCTTACGTTAAAGACAGGATTCCGTTATAGACAATTACTATTTTGACAAGTTTTATTCTATTCATATGATATAAATAAGTATATTTATATAAATACACAAAACTTTTAAAAATGGAACCTGCCTATAACGGAGTTCTGTCTTAAACATAAATGTTCCATAGTGCTACGGAAAAGAATACTATACAAATACACCAAATAACACGGAAACCTGTGTAAAACGGAATTTTTCACCAATATTTACAATTTCATCTTGACAGGTTTTAATATATATATAACATGAAGGGAAAATTCTGGACCCTTCCCCCCGAAACGAAATCCTGGCTACGCCACTGCATGTCGTCCTGGTTTTTTTAAGCCATTAAAGATGAAAAATGCGGTGTGGCCACAAAAAAGCGCCGGCTGACTAGAACAAAGAGAGCGCGAGTAGAATAATTCTTCTATCTTGATCTTTATTTAGCATAATCAAATGGGGGAAGCCAGGATATCTACACTTGACATATATATATACATGTATAATATTCTTTTGAATGAATAACATATAGATATCAAGAAAAGCCAAATATGTTTTCTAAATTTCCAAATTTCTTCATTGTGATATATTTATAAAATTTCTTAATTTAAAATGAAATTTTACGTAAAAGTGATTCACTATACATTACTATTTTGAGATTTTATGTTATTTTTTTGTATTTTCATTTTACTTTTTATTTGTCATATTAAAACATGTAGGCTGCTTTAATTCTAAGTATATAAGTCAAATAAATAACAAAGAAATATTTGAAATACAGAATTAATTTTAAATACGAAAAGAATATTTTATGACAATAGATATTTTAAAATCTTGATTTATGTTTATTGTGCTCGTAGTTTTTGAATGTAATAAGCATATAAAAGTCTTAAATATATTAAAAAGGATTTGTAATTGTGCAAACCACTTCACCGTCGACAGGTATGGGGAAAAAGTGCTTTTATCTCCGAGTTATTTCGGGGCAAACGGTGAAGTGGTTCAAAATTAAAAATATTTTTAAACTTGTCATTCGATTCCGGTAGAAATAGCGGTAATATTATTGTTACATGTAAAAAGATTAATGCAAACTTTTAAATAGTTTTTCAAAAAATAGTAAATTAAAATAATTATTAAAATAAAATAGAAAGTTCTAGTCTGTTCCGGTGCAGAATTTAAAAAATAATGTGTCTTTATCACAATCCCATGTTAAGAATCCCCTTTTTAAAGAATATGTAAAATGCAATACATTTAAGATTGATGCACCGTTAAATAATAGGATAAAATAAAGATTTGTAAAAATATTTGCAGATTTTTTCATTATTAATCACATAGTGTGCAAATTATATACAATTGAATATGTGCATTTTGGCATGGGCATTTGCATATGAAAATTAAAGCTCGACTTATAAATATTTTTAAATTGTCAGGACTTTATATTTATGATAGACTAAAATATGAGGAGCTTCTATAAAGAATCCACAGAACTCTCTCTTCCCCCACTCCTGAAAACGATTACTTCTACCATATAAAATTTGCATGGGGTGCTACAATTTGATTGCGAGTTATAAGTGTTTGCGGTTTTCGGGCCCTTATATTCGGTTATACTAAAATTTCAAGGGTTCAGTTAAAAAATCTTATAATGTACCTCCTTTTTTAAAGATTACGTTTACCGTACAAAATATGAGTGTGATTACGATAATTACAGAGAGAGTTATAAATGTTTTAATTTATCAGGACCTTACACTTAAGATACACTAAAATATATAAAAAGTTAACAGAGCCCCCCCCCCCTGCCTTATAAAACCATTATGATCATAGGAAATTTGTGTGGGCTGCGACAATTTTGATCTGTGTTATAAGTGTTTGCGTTTTCGAGTCCTTATATTCGAGTTATACTAAAATTTAGGGAGTTCAGTTAAAAAATTTGATAATGTCCCTCCTTTTATAAAGATTACGTTTACCATACAAAATATGAGTGTTTTGCGATAATTATAGATCGAGTTATAAATGTCTTAATTTATCAGACCCTTATACTTATGATACACTAAAATATAGAAAATGTCAATCCCCCCCCCCTTGTTTTTTAAAATGATTACCATACGAAATTTGTGTGTGTTTACTAAAATTTTAAGGCCTTTATTTAAAAAACTCTACAATGTCCCCTATAAAATTGTCACCTATTTCAAGTGCACAAAATTTCAGCGTGCTGGAGAAGGGACCGAAATATCTCGGGACCGAAATGTCTTGGGACTGAATTGTCTTGGGACCGAAATGTCTTGGGACCGAAATGTCTCGGGACCGAAATGTCTTGGGACCGAATTCTCTCGGGACCGAAATGTCTTGGGACCAAAATGTCTCGGGACCGAAATGTCTTGGGACCGAATTGTCTCGGGACCGAATTGTCTCGGGACCGAAATGTCTCGGGACCGAAATGTCTCGGGACCGAATTGTCTCGGGACCGAAATGTCTCGGGACCGAATTGTCTTGGGACCGAATTGTCTCGGGACCGAAATGTCTCGGGACCGAAACGGCGGGACCGAAATGGCGGGACCGAAACGTCCTGCTTCCGAAACGGGGATTCCTAGAACTTTTTATGTCACGGCAACAACAAAAATTCATATAACAGACACACTTTTGTGCCGAAAATAAAAAAATCTGTAAGGTTACTAAGAATTTTTTAGGAAACTGGGATGCCTGGAACTTTTCATGTAACTGCAACCTGGATTACAGATAAAATTTTAGTAAGATTGCTGTAATTTTAGCTGATTCATTTCTAAAGTTACAGATTTCTGTAGCTTTACAAAAACTAGCTTTGTAGATTTTCAGCTTTTTTTGTACAGTTACAGATGAAAGTTTAGTAAGCATGTAACTTTACATCTGTAGAACTACAGATTTTTTTTTACAGTGTATGAGCCGGGATTCTGCTTCCATAGCTCGTAAAAAGTATGAAAATCTTAAGGGTCTCCGGACTCTTCAAATTAGAAAAAATGAAAAAAAAAAATACATTTAATATCTTAAAATGTTTTTGATTTAAAAACAAAATTTTTATTGCTATGAAAGATATATGCATTTTCTTCCATTTCATGTATTTAAAAAATTGTAAGATGCAGAATTATTATTTACAGGGAACTACAAATTTTCAAACATTTGTAGAGAAGAAAATTGGTATAACAGCTTACGCGCAGGATTACAAAATAAATTTTGCAACTAGAATGACATTTTTGTGCCTAATTATGCTACAGATTGTAATAATTACCCTGAACCTAAATAAATTTGTATTTAAAGCATTTTCCTATTTTTAATACAAAGTTGTATTTAGCTAATACAAAATTTTGAAAATTTCAACAGTATAATCACTTATTTATTTATTTATTTTTTAAACAATAAAAATGAAATTTTAGGTTCAGTTTATACAGACTAACATGAAACATGAGTTTTAAAAATTTCATGAAAAAATATTCTGAAGTGTTTGAGATATCCTGTGCGGTATGCCCAAAAACGTCATTTGAAAAAAAAATAACTTCAAAGTTTCGGAAACGTCGCTTCAGCAATTGAGAGGATATCATTCTAAAAAACATAACTTCTGTTCTAATGGGAATTTCAAGGTAACAATTCTATAAAAATGGTCAGAAAAGATAGCAGTTTAAAATGTAAAAAAAAAAATTTAATTTCGAAAATTTTGAAGCTTTAAGAGTCTTGAGAACCCTTAAAGGATGAACCGTTCTTATCGGGAAAATGACTCCTTCTAAACGTGTCCTGATGACAGCAGTGTTCTTATTAAGGGAAGTTGGAAACAGAGCCAAAACTAGCATTTTTTGTTCCCGGGCAAATAAGGATTTTGGCGCCCCTCAGCAATTTAGAACAATAATTTTACTAAGTATCTAATAGCAAGGGCGGATCTGGAGAGTCATCAAGGAGGGGGGGGGGGGGGAGGGTCGATTTTAGAAATTTGGAAACTCTAATCTGATGTGCGGGTTAGGACTAATTTTTCACTGCGGGTCGTGTTACTTCTACTTTTTGCTGTGGATCGGGTTTGGGTCTGGTGAACCCATTTTTTGCTGCTGGTTGGATTATCTTATACTTTTTTTTGCTGTGCGTCGCGTTTGGGTTTGGTTGACTTCTACTTTTTGCTGTGGGTCGGGTTAAATTCTACTTTTTTGCTGCGGGTCGGATTAACTTATACTTTTTTGCTGCGGGTCGGGTTTGGGCCCGGTTGAACTACTTTTCTGCTGCAGGTCGGGTTGACTTCTACCTTTTTAGCTGCGCCTAGCGCGTTGGGTTTGGGACAGATTGACATACATTATTTCGAGTTTGGGTCAATTTCGGATTGGGTTTTCACTTTTGCGAGAAGTACCCGATTTTTGAAAAGAAAGTCTTCATATTTTTGAAGATAAAAACTATATACTTTAAAAGCTCCATAACGGACACGTCCAAATAATTATTTAGGAATACCTTTTAACCTTCAGAATTGTGTAAAAAAATACTAATTTGTTATAAGACTGCTTGTCTCTTTATATCTAAGATCAGTTGTAATTCAGTAACGAATGCTTTGAAACTTATTGAAAAACATACTGGGTGTCCTAAAATGTAATGACTGATTTTAAAATTCAGTAACTTTCAAATGGTGACAGCTATTTAAAGAAAATCTTGCAGGAGGGTTATGTAAGATGTCAGGAGATTTTTTACTGCGATTCTCGATTTTACTTTATAATAGCAGCAATAGATGGCGCTGTAAACAATGGTCGTTAAGCCTACCTCCTCCGGGAACCGATTTAGGGCCAATCGCTTCCAGCGCAATCAATCGTTGCTATTTTAAAGTAAAATAAAGAATCGCAGTAAAAAAACTGATCAGGGGTAATTCTGAGTAAAAAAAAAATATTTGAAATTCAAAGAAAATTTTATGAAAGGTTTCAACAGATGAGGGGATTTCCACCTGGCACTAATTATTTTTGTTGCAGGACGGGTTAGCTGATTTCGATTTGGATGGATTTCAGGTTAAGTGTAGATTCTTGCAAGCTGGGTTTGGGTTAACCTGTTTTTTTTTTTTTTTTAAGTTCGTTCAATATATTATTTCAGGTTAAAAACTATACTTATAATAATAAACATAGATGTATGCATGTGTACAGTTTTCTAAAGAGACCACTGTATTTTTTCCACGACTCTTTGATGAAATTCGCACTTTTTTCACCCTTTGACGAAATTTCCATTTCTTCCGCAACCCTTTGACGAAATTAGTGTAATTTTGCAGCCCTTTGATAAAATACGCGTTTTTTTCCCGTGACCCTTCCACAAAATTTGCGTTTTTTCAGCGATCCTTATGCAAAATTCACGTTTTTAAAGCCATTCTTTGACTAAATTCGCTTTTTTCCCATGATTCTAGGAAGAAATCCGCGTTTTCTCAACGACCCTTTGACGAATTTCGCGTTTTTTCGCGGATAGTTGACAACATTCGCGTTTTCTCCGCGATCCTTTGACGAAATTTGAGTTTTTTTTCCCGCTGCCCTTTGACGAAATTCGCGCTTTCCGCAATCATTTGAAGGATTTCGGGTTTTTTCCGATTTCCTCTGGCAAATTTCGCCCTTTTTTTTTCGCGTCTCTTTGACCAAATTTGCGTTTTTTTTTCGTGGCCCTTTGGCGAAATTGAAGTTATTTTCTCCAAACGATTGACGAAATAGATTTTTTGTGAAGACCATGTTTCAAAATTCGCGATTATTTTTATGTCCGAATTTTCGGATTGGGGAATTTTTTTTTAATTTTCGGAACCGAATGCCTTAACCTTCTCGCTGGGTATTTTCCTTAATGAAAATAGGTTAAAAAATTGCGCATTTATTTTATTACACATTTCAAGTCTGCATGCATTTTAGATTTAAAATATGTCAAAAACCTTAAGAGTTTGTTTTTTTAATTGAATTAGATCATAAAAAAAAAAAAAAAAGATTTGCTGAGGAAATTGCGGGTTGCGCAAATTTTGCTACTGTCACGTTGGTCGTGGAAATCGCGGGATGCGCAGCAAGAGGGTTAAATTTTCGGAAAATTCGAAACAGAATTACCCCTGTTCCAGTTATCTTACATAACCCTCATGCAAGTATCTTTTAATAGCTGTCACCATTTGCAATTTATTGAATTTTAAAATGTCAGTTAGAGAATGTCAGTGACTTTGATATGTCAGTTTGAGGTTTACCCGGCATGGAATTTCCAGGCCCAATCCCAGGTCAAACACACAAAAAAAAAAAAAATTATTGGCCCGGCCCGGTATAAAAGCTAAAAAAATCGACTCCAGCCATGCCTGCATTTTGCAATTAAAATTATTCATAAAACACACATACTTATGCTCATATTTTATTTTCAGATTATGTTCGAAATTCATGAATGCAGAAAAACAATAATATTAATGACTATTTAGGCAATTATGTACGTAAACACTACGTAAAAATATGGCTTAGAATATTATATTCAAAGGAAAATCCCATAAGATAATCAGTTTAGAATGAAAGAAACGGGTGATAAAAATCATAATGTTAAAGCTCTACAAAGAAAAAAAGTCGGAAATTGCTCGTCAAACGTGGCAAATGAGGTGCGTTCGTACTATAACTAGTTTTATAATTATTTTTTGGATCCCATATTGTACTGAATGTATATATTTTTTAACTTCATAAGTGCATAGTCTATAACATCATTAAAATGCACTTGCGATAATTTTTTTCCCAATCCCCGTAATGTAACGGAAAACTTTCGACTGTCCCTGTAATTAAACTATACATCCGATTTTCCTAAAATTTGAAATGGCTAGACAAAATTTTGCAACAATTATATATTTAAATTTTCAGACCATTCGGAAGGCTGTAACATCATTAAAGCGCACTTGCAATATTTTTTCCCCATTGGCCGTAATGTAACGGAAAACTTTTGACTGTCCCTGTAATTAAACTATACATCCGATTTTCCTAAAATTTCAAATGGCTCGACAAAATTTTGAGACAATTATATATTTAAAATTTCAGACCATTCGGAAGGCTGTAACATCATTAAAATGCATTTGCAATAATTTTTCCCATTGACCGTAATGTAAAGAAAAACTTTTGACTGTCCCTGTAATTAAACTATGCATCCGATTTTCATAAAATTTGAAATGGCTCGACAAAATTTTGCAACAATCATACATTTAAAATTTCAGACCATTCTGTTGGGTAGTTTTTGCTCTGTTATATGCGGACAGACAGACAGACGGACGGACGGACGGACGGACGGACTGAACGACGACTATAGGTGCTACGTATTTATATAATTACGAACGCACATAAAAAGTAGATTTAAAAAACTGCTTCTCTGTAATTTGTCAAATCAAATGGCATTTCTAAAGATTTCGCTATGTACAACATAAATATAATTTTTACGATTAACAAATGAGTAAAATGTCAGATCAACTTGGGCGAGGGGGGAAGAATTTAGGGAGTACACGGGTCGCGGTCGGGCCAATAAAGTTTAGCATACGCTTGACATGGACCAAACCGTTAGCTTTTATTCGGAGCCGAGCCTCGACCTGGAAATTTGACACCCAGGACAAGTGCAGACCTCTAGGAGAAATCTAGTCCAGGCCAGGCTCGACCTGGAAGAAAAAGAAGTCTGACCCGACCTCAATCTGCAGAAAAATTTAAGATCAGGGCACGGTCCGACTCTAAAAGAGCGAAGACCTGACCCAATTGGGTTGGGTCAGGTCTTCGAACACGGCGCAACTCGGGTCGGGTCGCGCCGTGCTCGAGCTCCCCCGCCCCAAGTCATTTCCCGTGAGGATGCATAATGTTGCTTTACAAACCCTTTATTAGCCCAAGGGGGGCGATTGCCCCTTCGCCCCCCTCCCCCCTTAGATCCACCATTGAGACTAATAGCCGATTTATTTTAAATTTTAAAATATGTAATACTGAACTCATAATCAACTTTGTAAAATATTGATTCATTAAAACCTTGAAAATGGAGTCGAAAGGAACCGAAAAGTATTCCTTTTTATACAGGTTTCCATCGTAGCAGGTATAATTGTTAATATTCTTTTTGTTGAAAAAAAGTATAATTTTTTCATGTAAGACTGGATTCCGTTATAGACAGGTTTCATTTTCACAGATTTTACGACAGTTGTAGTATTACAATTAAGACGCTTAAAGTCACAGTGATATGAATTAAGAGACTACATTAGTCACGCGAAGACATTCGCAAGCTAATGTTAAACCTATTGGAACATTATTTTTAAAATTTTTCGCTTGAATTCTGATAGTTTTAAATGTTTTTTTCCCATTATGTTGAATTCTAACCGGGTTAGTGTTTACTTTTTTTATTTTTGTTGCAGATTTTTTTTTAAAGTAACTTTTACTTTCAATTAGTTTTTCGTTTTGATTTTCCAGCTGCGAGACATTTTTATCCAAATTTCATGTATATATGCATTTTTGTATCAAACGACAGACGAAATCTTCATTTGGCGCCCCCTTCGCCTTTTTTACTGGCGCCTAGGGCACATGCCCCCTCTGCTACCCCCCTAGCTTCTGCCCCTGTTTGGAAGGCACTATATCTACCATGTTAAATTAATGTACCTTTTCTCAGAAAGTGCCAAAGAATTGAAATTTTTTATATACATAATATAAATAACTTCTAATAAAGCGTAGTCAAATTTATAAACAGATATTCTTTGATTATTTTTATTTAAATCTAGAATAAAATCCACTTTTAAATAACTAAAACTGTCATTTTTCCAAAGAAAAACATTTTAATAAATATTTTGTACATATCACTCACCCGCAAGAAAAGTAACACATCTCGCAAAAATTCATTTTGCGTTTTATTCAGGGCTGTGGAGTCGGAGTTAGGCTGATTTTTGAACGAAAGAGTCGGAGTCGGAGTCGTCCATTTTACATGCAGGGCTGCGGAGCCGGAGTCGGAGCAGGCCCATTTTTGAGAGAAAGAGTCGGAGTTGGAGTCGTCCATTTTCCCACCGACACCGCAGCCCTGGTTTTATTCCAGTAATAGGTTTGTCATTAGATGAGTCTTGCTACACAAACAGTTTCATAAACGTAGTTAGATGGAAAATCAATTTTCTACGCTATTTGCCCATTTGTGGTCACAGAAGAGGGGTGGGTTGTGTGGGGAGGTAAAATGACCCAACCCTCCAAACCTCCTCCTACGTCTTCACTCTTTTAGGATTTACGCTTTTATGCAGGTTTTTATTCCTGCATGCAGAGCTAAGTGCTGTTATTTCATGTTACAGCAAAATCATGCAAATTTTCTTTTGCCTCTCCTGTGAAATTTACTTTTGTCGAGATATGTTACTTTCCTTGCGGGTATATATGTTAGTAACAAAAGGGATAATCATAACATCGCGTAACATCAGGGATATCAAGGGCGGATACAGCTCACCATTTAGAGGGGCGTCATGGATTTCCTTTTTTTGGGTGAGAGAGTATCACATATCTTTATGAGAATTTTTTATATTGAAGGCTATTCTCAAATCCAAATTAACTATTTTTCTGATACTTTCGCGAAGCTATTTTCATTCGCAAATACAAAAAAATTGCATTAATATTCATACAAATATAAAATTTACCGATTTTATTCGATAGAGTTTCCCATTTTCTTATAAAGGCAAAGGTTCATTCAGAAAATGTTGTCAAAGTTTGCATTTTTAGCCAAGTTTTACGAGTTGACAGCCACAGAAATGTCGTCACAAGGGAACAATTGGCTGTCACTTCCGGAAATTCAGTTTAAAAAGTCAAATTTTACAGAATTTTTTGTAAAATTCTTTGCTTTTATCGAAAAATGGAAAACACTATTTAATCACATACAGCGTCCTACTGGCCCACTAGGCAGCGAAGCATCATATAGTTATTGGCAGCTATATGATCCTATTAGTGTCATGAAAATTGCAGGTGTAGCCTCTTCTTTCTGCTCAAAGTATTAAATAGTTTTTTTTTTTTTTTTTCAATCGAACTTATACCTTTGGAATGGATCATTTTCTTCTGATGAACTGATGGCTTTCATTATTATGAAACAGTAATTTATTAAAAAAATTCAGTCAAATATCGTAAAAATTTAGAAAGATATCGGCGTTAGAGTGAGCTGATTTTTAGTTGCTCGCTAAAACTAGCTCAATAATAAGGGATTGTCCACAAATTTCAATTTTAATTTTAAATTTGTTTCAGTTTTCATTTTTTTATTGATGCTTTAGATCTTCTTAGATAACCACCAGAATGAGCCTATACCATGATAAAAAAAAGTATCAAAATCGAAGCATTTTTTCCAAATCAACTCGTTAATAGTTACTAAATACTAACTTTTTTCTAAAAGTCAGTTAATAAAAAATGACAATTTGTGGAAAATCCCTTATTCAACTACTTTTAGAGAACAACTAAAAATTAGCTCATTCAAACGCCGATATCTTTCTGATTTTTTACGATATTTGACTGGAATTGTTTAAAGAGTTGTTTTATAGAGTTCACAATTAAATTATGTAAAAGATTCTTGTTATCGTTTGCGCATACGCAGATAAAAAAAATTCCTACAACTGCCCATATTTCCTAAAATATATAATATATTTATATTGCAATTGCAGTGTATTGTTTCTACTATATTTTGTTAATTTTTCTAAAACCGGCGTTAAATTTGCTTGAAAACCCTGCATGTTATAAAAGAAAATCATGCAAGAATTTTTTTTTAATCGCTATTTCTCTATTAATATACGTTGTATTCTTACACAAATGAATACACATATTGTACATTGTCTGCCTATTTATATTCTGTAGCGATAGATCATTTCGTGCATTTTATTTTACAGGGTGATCCCAAGTATTATTTTTTTTCTTTGATTTTTTATTGGCCTCTTGATTGCCCTCCTTATCAAATAGACGTTGATAAATATGAGGTCAAACCTCTTCTTTTTAATCCTGAAATTCTAGAAAAATCTGACAAGTATATTTAGTCCAGGAAATAGAGACCGTATAGGGGCTCTACCTAGCAAAATTCATGGTAGTTCTGGAAAAAGGCTTACTATATGTTTTTGGGTCGCTGAATCCGAATATTTAACTTCCCACCAAAATTTCTCCCGGCAACCCCCCCCCCCCCCCAAAAAAAAAAATGTAAAATGCCCCCCAAAAAGGTTTTTATTAAAAATATCAATTTCTTTATTGTTTTAGGTAAAAAGTATCTAGAAATTCAGAAAGTAGACAAAAATTGCAACAAACTAGATACATGACATTATGACTTAGGATGAAGGGGAAGTGGGGGATCTGCCTCGGAACATGCGCGCGGTGCTGCGTGAACTAAGTTGTGCAATTCCAATTCACCACTCACACGTTTACATTCGCCCTCCCATCTCCCCTCCGAACTTTCTCTATAAGGTTTACTTTAAGTTTTTCGGGTCGCTGAATTCGAATTTTTAACTTCCCCCCAAAATTTTCCCCCCAGATTCCCCCCTCCCCAAATAGTTGTTTTTAACTTAAATTTCTAATTATTTTAGGGGAAAAGCATTACGAAATTCAGAAACTAGACAAAATTTGCAATAAATAAGATATATGACATTATGGCGTAGGATGAACGGGGAGGGGGAGGGCTGCCTCTGAACATGCACTGCGGCGCTACGTGTACTAAATTATGAAGTCCAGGCAATAGGGGATTTTATCTGGTAAAATTAATACTAGTTCTGGATTTCGACTCACTTTATGTTTTATGGGTCGCTGAATTTGAATTTGTAACTTCCCACCAAAATTTCACCCGGCAACCCCCCAAAAATTGATTTTTTGAAAAAATTTGATTTTTGAGAAAAACGCGCGGGGAATGTTCCAAGGCAGCCCCCTCTCTCCCCTTTTATCCTACGTCATAATGTCATATATCCTATTTGTTGCAAATTTTGTCTAGTTTCTGAATTTCGTAATTCTTTTCCCCTAAAATAATAAGAAATTTAAGTTAATAACAACTATTTTGGGGGGGGGGGGGATTTTGGGGGTAAGTTAAAAATTCGGATTCAGCGACTCAAAAATCTTAAAGTAAACCTTATAAGGAAAGTTCAGAGGGGAGATGGGAGGGCGAGTGTAAACTTGTGAGTGGTTAAGTGGAATTGCACAACTTAGTCCACGCAGCACCGCGCGCATGTTCCGAGGCAGATCCCCCTTCCCCTTCATCCTAAGTCATAATGTCATATAGCTAATTTGTTGCAATTTTTTTCTACTTTCTGAGTTTCTAGATACTTTTCCCCTAAAACAATAAAAAAAATGATTTTTTTAATAAAAACCTTTGGGGTGGGGGGGCTTTTTATCAAAATTTGGGGGGAGTTGCCTGGGGAAATTTTGGTGGGAAGTTACAAATTCGGATTCAGCGACCCAAAAAACATAAAGCAAGCCGATTTCCAGAACTACCATTAATTTTGCTAGGTAAAATTCCCTATTGCCTGAACTAATTTCTAAATATTCGACAATAGGTCTAACATTGTCCGGTCATTAATGGCCATATAGTGTATGTGCAACGCTTTTCGACTAGTACGCTTTATTTTATTAGGGTTATTGAATTTTAATAACAAAATTTCTTTGCAGTTCATATTTATCTTTTATTTTGAGGCCATTTATTGAACAAACATTGTATTTTTAAAAGAATGCAGTAGGGTGTTTAATAATTTTACATAAGAATCACACACAAACGCATAAATAAAAGATGTCAGTTACCATGTTTTACTGTTAAGGTCTTCAAATAATAAATAAATTGTAATAAAAGGGGAGAAAAGAATGCATTCCTTATCTTTTGGGAAAAATGAAGCCTTTAATTTAAAAAAATCATTTCGTGCATTTTATTTTACAGGGTGATCCCAAGTATTATTTTTTTTTCTTTGATTTTTTGTTGGCCCCTCACTGCCCTTTTTATCAAATCGACGTTGATAAATATGTGGTCAAACCTGATGTTCTTTTTAATCCTGAAAATCCAGAAGAATTTTACAAGTATATTTCTAAATATTCGACAAAATGTCTAAAATTGAAAGTGTTCGGTCATTAATGGCCATATAGTGTATATTTTAATTGAAAGCTGTAATAATTTTTTGTATATTTAATATATATTTTTTTAATTTTTCACTAACAATACCAACAATTATATTTATATGTTAGCAATAATGTATTCAAATAAAAATGTTTAATTTATTAAAAGCGACACTTTCGTACTGACTTCGTGCCAGGAATTAATAGCCGAAGAAATCAGCAAAGATCGCTAGTCTTTTTTAACACTTTCTAACAAAGTTGAAAAGTGTTTATGACTTCGGTTTGTCTGTCCGTCTGTCCGCGGTCTAACTCCCGTAAATATACTCGGATCGTTCTGAAATTTTTGGATGTTAGTGACATCTACCATAGCACGACCCCTATTTCAAATAAAGTTTATTGCACGTTTAGTTCATTTACAGGGACAGTCAAAAGTTTTCCGTTACATTACGGCCTATGGGAAAAATCGTTTAAAATGATTTTTAATGATGTTACATGCTTTCAAAGATAATAAAATTGATATGCATTTATCAAGTGCACTAAAATATGCATTCTGATGCTGCGCAAAGAATAGTTATTATTCATTTACAGGACCACACAGAAGGATTCCGTTATTTAATGATATAGAGTTGGAGGGAATTTTTTCCGGCGTATTTCAATTATGTTAAATTATTTCATATATAATGAAATTGATATACGTCGCTGAGGTTTACTATAAGTTATTTCATGTATAATACGAAGTGCACAGCATTATTTACAGGGACACACAAAAGATTTCAAATACTATATTGTATTCGAAGTGCTGTACATTAGCGATGATTGCTGGAAATGCATTTTTAATTATGGTATGTGCTTTTATGTTTCACTATATTTATGCATTGTATATGGTGTGTATAAATGCTGTAATTGATATACAGGGCTACACAAAAGAATTCGTAATAGTTAGTGGGTATGATTGCAAATTGCCTAAAGGTGGTTTTTAAATGAGTTATGCATTTTTACGCTGGACTGCATTTAGAAATGTTTGTAGAACATACATAAAATGATATACAGGGTCACGCAAAGAATTGGATACAAATCCGTCTATAAATGATAATTTCTGGAGATGTGCTTCCAGTAGTTTTAAGAGTGCTTTACTTTGAATTAAACTTTAGCTAAATAGTGGCGTGTAATAAAGGTACTAGGTTAACTACAGGGTTGTACAAAAGTATACAAGTATGTTTCCATCTATTAGTATAAATTGCTGAAAAAGAAATTTCAACCTGTTATATGTTTTCTTGCTAAACTAAATTTCTCCATTATATAGTATCTTTATCAACCTACGGATCAAATACAGGTCTGATCAAAAGAATTGGAATACATATTTTCTGTGGAAGGTAACTGCTGAAATCAGTTTTTCAAATGCTTTATGCGTTTTCTAAAATGTTTACTTACTTCTCTTATATACCTTATTTCCCTAAATAACGAAGTTTTGTTAAAGCATTCAGGCAGTGGTGGAAAGTGTTTCATAATCTATGCTTAACGCATGATTATTCTTACTTGTTATTCTGACCATTTCAGTGGTTTAAGTAGGATCGTTTATATGTCTTAAATTTGGGTTTTATTTATGCATTTTTTACTTTTTTCTTCCTTTATAAGAAGAAAGTATTGGATTCTCAAAAATTTTCGAATTCCATTTTTCGACGGATTTACACTTTTTAGAGTTCAAAGATCCAGAAAAACATGTTTTTACAAAATGTCTGTCTGTGAATCTGTCTGTCTGTCTGTCTGTGTGTGACACAAATTTTGTGGGTGCTCTATCGCAAGAACTAATGAACGGAATTTATTAAAACTTTAGATTCATTTAGTCCCTGATAGAAATTGGTGCTGATTACTTTTTGGTGTAAATCGCAATTGCAGGTGGTGCTACTACGCCCCATTATTCATGATTTCCACAATAGCTATATCTCAAAAACTACTGCACGGATTTTCAGAAAACTTCAGATTCAGTTAGTCCTTCATATAATTTGCTGCTGATAAATTTTTGGTTTAAATAGCCCTATAAGTGGCGCTATTAGGCTGCATTATTCATGATTATCACAATAGCTCTATCTCAAGAACTAATGAACGAATTTACATGAAACTTCAGATTCAGTTAGTCCCTAATATAGATTAGTGTTGTTTAATTTTTGGTGTAAATCGACAGGTGGTGCTACTATGCTCCAACAGGTGGCTCTACTATGCTTCATTTTTGACGATTTCCGCAATAGTTGTACCTCAAGAATTAATGCATGAATTTTCATAAAACTTTAGATTCAGTTAGTCCCTGAGATAAATCGATCCTGATAAGTTTTTGGTATCAATTGCCCAAGGGGCTGTTTTACTTAGAGATACTTTTTAATATGCATAGATGTTTATTTTGTAAAACCCTTTAGATTTTCAACCATAAGACTAAATATTTTCGAGTTTCAATCTAAATATTTTCAATCTAAATAGATCATCTAAATAGTTTCGAGTATCAAAGTATGGCAGTTGCCCGTTGCTGGCGGGAAACTTTTGTTTATATTTTGGAAGATTCGTTTCAAGAATGTAATGTTCAATAAATTTGTATATAGTGCACTATTTAAAATACAAAAATATTTATAAATAATTAAAATATTCCCTTTTTATCCATATTTTCTTTTTTTTTTTAGACTACTCAATTTAAGGGCACAGAAGTCAAACATTTCAAATTTTCAATTTTCCGCATAAAAAAATTACGCAGGCTCTGATAACTCCAAATATATTGCAAATTACATAATTTAGCAATATATAAACTGCTAAAGCGGAGAGCCTTTGACTTCATAAATAAAGCCTATGTGTGTAAAGCTTTTTTTTTTTTTACATATTTAGATTCACTTAGTCTTTCGGTAAAAACACAAAAAAAATCCTAGAAATTTCGTCATATCATTTTAAAAATTTGTGTTTCTTGCCATTTTTTTAGCATAATTTCATGCTTACGCCAGATAGCGTACACACCACTCAACTCAATGTATTTCAATTTTCTTTGTACATTAGACTACTATGAGACTTACCTGTGCACTGAACGAGGAGTTTAATTATAGCTTAAAAAAATACTGAAATATTTAAAAAATGTCAAAAATTAAATATTTTGTATTGAAAAGTATTTTTTTTTTAATATTTGAGTACCTACAAATTAATTGCACCATCACATAGAAAACAGAGTGAGTAATATGGAAGGCATTCTGACAAAATTTCACTGAAATAGGTTTAAAAAATATTTTATGTAATGAAGTTTATCGAACATGAAAATAACGAAAAAATTGATTTTCCAGAACTCTTATTTAAAGATTTCTTTTATATCTTTGAAATACATACAAAATTAATCTAGAAGTGTCGATTAACATTTATGAGTGTTTTTAAGGTCAGGCAGAAACATTGTTCATTGTTCATATTTCTCCGGACCTTCCTGGCAATCTCTATATAATAAAACTCAGTGTAACGAATCCGGTGCGAACTCATCCTCAAGAAAAGCAATTATCGCGTTCATGTTAGGCACAAATATTCAAGAGACCGTAAGTTTGCCAATTGTTCAACGTATGGAAATATACACATAATGTGCTCTGTATCGCATCTTATTCTTCGTCATTTTCAAATTAAAAATAACGGATAACCCACTATTATAAATAACGGACAACAAGAGTGCAAGATATAAACAAAAGAAGACTGTTGCCATTTAGAACCACAAATTTAAAATCTAGAAACAAATGAACGACTCTTACAGTGTTTCATTAAAAGAAAACTACAGGTTGACGTGTGATTCTGTTATTAAAATATTTGTAAAAGCATAAATCCTTTAAATACTTGTATTTTGAAATGCTTTTTTCACTTTTTCATATCAACTCACTATTTTGTGAAAAATTGAATTAATTAACCGGAGGTGCAAGCTGTATTCGGTACACTAGCGTACTCGGCCTGATCCGGCTTTTACAGAAAATACCGTCTATTTTTAAACTTTGCTTTGGAGCCATCTTTTGGCAGTCAACATAAATGGAAGAACTTTCAATTGAAATTAGAGTTTCTTATAAGAAAAAAAAAATGCAGACGTAATGATGTAATTAGAAATCAGTTTTTAAAAGCTTCATTTATATAATTTTAAAATTTCATTCAATATAAATAAAATAAATATTATTATTATTATTATTATTATTATTGTTATTATTATTATGACTTTGATCGAATTTTAATTTAGTTTTATTCAGCTTAACATTTATCTGCTTACTTTTTTAAATTTTGTTTGCATTATACATGTTTTTTTTTGTTGTTGTTTTTTTTTTTTTTTTTTTTTCTCAGGTGTAACTGAAATATAAGATGTTAAGGTATAAGATATAAGATGTGAAATATTAGATGTTATAAGACGTCATTCGCATTCACTTAAGAATTCCACATTTATAATTTACTCTTAAACATCTACAGTAAAGCATGCATAGGACGTCACTATCGCTAAATAATACACAAATGCAGCAAAAAGAAGCCGTCATTAAAGAAACTCGACAAAAAAAGGCTCTCTAATGATTCATAGGCCTTCATTAGTTTGTAACATTAATATAGACACTTAAAATTAAATATAGTTTATATAGCTCCATGTTTTAACAGAAATCATTCGTTTATATTTTTTTCAAAATAGCACATATTTTAATGACATTTTCTTTCGGTTGTTATGAGAAAATGACAACAAAAATATACAATTACTATTTTAGAATTATTTTTCCTTTACGTTCTACAGAAATGGAGTACGTTGTTGCCAATATTAAGCAAATGACTCTAAAATCTACAAAAATATTTATATTTCAAAAATAAATGTAAATACAGTTTTCAAACAAATTGCATTTAAAAGTATTTTTTCCCCAATACGACGGTATAAAAATTGAAAATGTGCGATGTTTAAAAATTAAAAAAATTGCTATAGAGTATTTAATCATACAATGATACATCTGCTTTATTTTACGGCTGGCTTATACAATGTAACGTTATTTTTTGGAGACGACACAAAATAAGCTGGGAGAAAGAAATAGCATACTGGAGGCTAATAATAACTTTTGATTTTATTTATACCAAATGAAATTTTAAAGTTATATAGCTGAATATATAGCTGAAGCTTTCAAAAATTTATCCTCATTAAATCAATGCGTCCTGCGTATTTTCTAAAAATAAATAAATAAATAAAATTCTACAAATTTTAACAAAAAGTTCCTTTGTTTATATTAATTGGTGATGAATGACGCTAAGTCCATACTTAGAAATGAATTGTAAAGCTCCATAGATGTGTTAAACCAACGCCCCCTAGATATTTGAGAAAGCCTTGACACGCGTCATGAAAACGTCACACGAAGCAGGCAAAACAAAGAAAAAAGATCATTCATTGGCTTGTGGTCATTCACGAGCCAATGAATGATCTTTTTTCTTTGTGTGACGTTTTCATGACGCGTGTCAAGGCTTTTTCAAATATCTAGGGGGCGTTGGTTAAACCCGCTGTCTCGATCCCACAGAGTCCTAATGCAATATCTCTATCTCTTATGAGCCTTGATCCATCCCTAAAGAAAAGCGGTGGGACATTCATTATTCAGATTCATTCATTTTTATAAAAAAAATATTTAAAAAAAACCTTGAATACATTGAATAATAATACATTGACAAAGCATTGAATACTTAATTTTAAAGTTTTGTAAAATCTTCAAAAATTGTGTTTCGCTTTGCTAATTATTGTTATTGTTGCAATAAATACTGCTGTTTGTTTTGTCCAATTGTTAAAGCAGATCAACATTCCGTCATTTTTGACGGGGTTATACACTAGAGGTCTGCACGGGCCGAAATTTCCAGACTCGGGCCCGGCCCGAGTCATAGAAAAAAATTTTCGGCTCGGCCTGGCCCGTAGAAAAAAATATATTGGCCCGGCCCAGCCCGGTAGAAAATGGCCCGTCCCGTAGAAATAAAATTATTGGGCCGGCCCGGTATAACAGCTAAAAGTTCGGCCCGAGTAAATTGCTACAAAACTTCGATTTTTACGTCGATTTGGTTAAAAATTTGACTCTTACAAGCAGTTCTGACCCAAAATATTTATCTTAACTTTTTTTCATGTTTCTAAACTTTATTTTTATATAAGTGCCGCAGGCTGCGATTATTTTTTTTTTTTTATTTCTATTCATTAAAAAAAATTCTATGTAAATGTTTCAGTTATCGTTAATATTGTTAATCCATATTCCATACATTGAATTGTTAAAGATCTGAAAAATGCTATACAGTAAAATCTTCTAAGACTTAATTACACAGGAAAAAAAAAAAAAAAATGCGTTTTAGACAAGTTCCCTTCTTAGCAAATGTAAATGTATTATATATTCTTTAATTTTGCATCAATGAACACGTTTTTCAGTTTAAAACAGGATTCTGTCCTAGGCAGGTTCCTTTTCACACGTTTTACTATATTTTAATTAGCGTAAAAATTTACTATTCTTTAAAAAGAATAAATTTTCATGTTTAATTTTAGAATAATGGCGATTCAAAAATGTATGCATATTTAGTAAAAATTAAAAAAAAGGCCAGGCTTAATTTTACTGACCTTTGAACGGACAGGTCACGCCGAGACAATGATTTTCATACGGGCTAGCTCAAAACTAGGACCAGGGCCCGACTTATACAGGGGCATACGGGGCAGCTGCCCCGGTTCAATAAAGAAAAAAAACAATAAAGAAAATACAATACTTACAATAAAGAAGAAAAAAAAAAGACTATTACATACAATACATGAAATAGAATTATCCATTTTCTTATACGAAATACTTTCTGATCCAATTTAATATATAATAACTGATAAAATTTTAGATAAGCTACCGCAACGATATCAAGACTAGAGCAAAAGCACGTGGTTTTAAACCAGGGTTCGCAAAGCTGGGCCCAGTTCGAAAAAAACCCGGTGGGTTTTTTCAGAATGGGCCCACTTGAAAAAACCCGCTGAAAAACCCATGATGTGGGTTTTTTCAATTTTCAGAAATATTTAAAATTTTAAACATATACATTTAATGAATTTAAGTCATTTCAGTTAATTTTGAAAAAAAAAATGTATAAAAGCCATTAGATAAACACCCGAGGTAAAATAAAAATGTATTTTAGCACATTGAAACACTTTACTAACATAGAACCTAGTAGGCAGCATACATAGTACATAATTATAAAGGCATATCATCTTTATATAAAAAAATCAAATGAATTATATTCATGAAAATAAAATATATGTATTTTTACTTTCTTCTATTTTTACAAGAAGAAAGTATTTAATTTGTGAAAAATTTCGACTTCCAGTTTACGATGGACTTATACATTTTAAAAATCTCCTGACGACGATTTGATGTTTCTTAGAAAACATCTGTCTGTATGTGACAAAAATTTTGTGGGTGCTCTATCTCAAGAACTAATGCATAGAATTTCACAAAACTTTAGATTCAGTTAGACCTTGATGTAAACTGATGCTGATTAGTTTTTGGTGTATATTGCCCAAAAGGTGGTGCTGCTGTGCTGCATTTATCTCAATTTTTGCAATAGCTTTATTTCAAGGACCAATGCACGGATTTTCATCAAACTTCAGATTCAGTTACAAGGTAAGTTGTTGCTTATCAAGTTTTGGTGTATATCGCTCAACAGGTAGCACTGTTTTGTTGCATTTTTTTAATGATTTTAGCAATAACTCTTTTCTCAAGAACTAATGTCCGGAATTGAATAAAAATTTAGATTCAGTTAGACCTTGATATAAACTGGTGCTGATTAGTTTTTGGTGAATATAACCCAACAGTGGCTGTGTTGTGCTGTATTTTGTATGATTTCCGCAATATCGCAAGAATTAATGCATGGATTTTCATCAAACTTCAGATTCAGTTAGTATAGCATAGATTGAAGACCGGGTTCTAAATGCTAAAAAAAACTCCAACTGCAAATTTACTGGACTTACTCTTTATTTAAAAGCATCGTTAGATGGTTCAGTTAAAGAACAATGGGAGAGAGAGACCCCCATAAATACATGGGACGCCGAAGCGCCTTTTCTTTTTTAGACAACTTTACATCTCGAAAGCTGAAACAGAAGTGAAGTTTTTGCAAAAAGTCAAGAAATCTTGGCGTTGCACAGAATCGCCAATTTATAACTTTTGGTGACTGCGCGAAAGTGTACAAAGGCTTTTGGCGATAAACATTACCGCAAAAATGTGGTGACACAATCGGACGGGGGAGGCCGAGATTGCAAGCAAGCGCTTCTAATACGATGAGAAATGCGTCAGAAAAGCGAAACTTGTTTATACAACAGATTTTACAAAGTAGACCGCCGCCTGAGAAAAATGCTGGAAATCACAGGCATCTGGCTTTTAGCTCGACCACAAAACACGATAAATACATGCTTCCCATAAGATCTGTTCATTTTTACTTTTTTATTGTTAATACATATTCAACGTTCACGTATTAGTAGAGATAAAAATTTCTTATCAATGTGGCGCGCAAAAACCCGATGCAATTAAATGCAGACCTTGATACTAGCAGATGTGCCATTTAATTCTTATTTATTTCTTTGCACTGGGAGCGGTAGCTGACAGATAAGGAAAAGGGAAAAAGAAATGAATCTTTGCGGCTGGAAATAAAGATGTTTTTAGAAAGAAGAAAGAAAGCCTTTTAATAAAAGCTGGATAGTTTTGAGAAATGAATTTAATTACATATTTCAGCATAAGAAAGAGGGGGGGGGGGATAATGTGATGTAACAGTAAGAAAGATATGTTTTAAATTAATTTTGAATAAAAATGAAAGCTATAGTCACATAACTCAAGTTATGTGACAGCGTTTCTGTTACATAGGTATCATTTTTATTCAAAATTAATTTAAAACATAACTTTCTTACTTTTAGATCATATTAGCCTCCCCCCCCCCTCTTTCCTATAATGAAATAGGTGATTAAATTCATTTCTCAAAAACATCCAGATTTTATTAATGTGGTTTCTTTCTTTTTCTAAAAACATCTTTATTTCACACCGCTCAAAGATTCATTTCTTTTTTTCTTTTTTTTCCTTATCTGTCTGTTCCACTGCAGCTGCTAGTAACAATATCTCTTCATTTAATTTCATGCAGAGAAAAGCTTCCTTATCACTGCTAAGATGGAACCGTTGAAAATCTTTTAACAACGAATGTGAAAGGAATGTATTTTATGCGAGTCCCTGCATCTTTCCCTTTCCTCGGTCTGCAGTATGTAATTTTAAGTAACACTTGTTTAAGCGAATGCCAGTCTGTAATATAAACACCTCCCAGATGTTTCTCCAGTCTCTCACATCGAATGAGATGCGGTTTTTAAATTCACGTTGCATGGAGGTTAAATCTTTTTGTCAGTTGGTTTTACCAGATGCCTTTCTTGGCATTTCTCGATTGTATGTTGCGGGCATTTTAACGTAATCATTTCGCTTAGATAATGATTCCCAGGATTTGTGGACTGGCAACCATTTTCCATGACGCGTTTCATTGTTCTCATCGGGGTTGCTGGATTTTTGGGATAATCATTTGGCTCGCGAATAAAACCTTTGTCCACAGTTCGTTCAGGGTGCCAATGTTTGAATTTGGCGAAGTGTAGCGATTAGTGTGATATGATTCTTGTGAAATCAGTCTCTCAACTTTTGATCTCCAAAGAAAAAGGATGTAAGACCTTCTGAGTTATGTGACAGCGTTTCTGTCCCATAGGTATCATTTTTATTCAAAATTAATTTAAAACATAACTTTCTTACTTTTAGATCATATTAGCCTCCCCCCCCCTCTTTTCTATAATGAAATAGGTGATTAAATTCATTTCTCAAAAACATCCAGATTTTATTAATGTGGTTTCTTTCTTTTTCTAAAAACATCTTTATTTCATGCCGCTCAAAGATTCATTTCTTTTTTTCTTTTTTTCTTTTTTTCCCTTATCTGTCTGTTCCACTGCAGCTGCTAGTAACAATATCTCTTCATTTAATTTCATGCAGAGAAAAGCTTCCTTATCACTGCTAAGATGGAACCGTTGAAAATCTTTTAACAACGAATGTGAAAGGAATGTATTTTATGCGAGTCCCTGCATCTTTCCCTTTCCTCGGTCTGCAGTATGTAATTTTAAGTAACACTTGTTTAAGCGAATGCCAGTCTGTAATATAAACACCTCCCAAATGTTTCTGCAGTCTCTCACATCGAAATGAGATGCGGTTTTTAAATTCACGTTGCATGGAGGTTAAATCTTTTTGTCAGTTGGTTTTACCAGATGCCTTTCTTGGCATTTCTCGATTGTATGTTGCGGGCATTTTAACGTAATCATTTCGCTTAGATAATGATTCCCAGGATTTGTGGACTGGCAACCATTTTCCCTGACGCGTTTCATTGTTCTCATCGGGGTTGCTGGATTTTTTGGATAATCATTTGGCTCGCGAATAAAACCTTTGTCCACAGTTCGTTCAGGGTGCCAATGTTTGAATTTGGCGAAGTGTAGCGACGAGTGTGATATGATTCTTGTGAAATCAGTCTCTCAACTTTTGATCTCCAAAGAAAAAGGATGTAAGACCTTCACGGTCTGTGGGTCACGCCCAGACGTACCTTGTAAAATATTTACTCTCTCTCTCACTCTTAATTAATTATGAGAAAGATCTCTTTTGTAACTTTAAATTTAAAATGTTGAATAAATTTTCATAGTTCCTGTAATATGGTTGGAGTTTTTGCATTTAAGCGAACCATCCCACTGAACACTATTACAGTTAGACGTTGATGTAAGCTGTTACTAATTAGGTTTAGGTGTAAATTGCACCTAATAGCAGGTACCCAGGTAGCACAGCAATATTGGCCCGATACTGCCCAATATCGGCCAATCTTGGTGTGCATCGGCAAAGACCGGTCATGTTTACCGACATTGGTCAATATTGATCGATGTTGTCCGATGTTGGATTTGTAACATTAAAACTTCTGGAATCATGAATATTTTAATTTTTTATTCACAAATTGCACTTTTTGTGGGAAGGTAGAAAACAGGAAACAATTACAATAACATTTTAAGTTCTGTAAATCCATGTAGAAAAACTCACATTGGCCGATACCGGGCAACATCGGTCGACATCGACACAAGCAATGATCACAAGGATGTGCCAGCCAACCAACCAATCAGATACAAGACAATTACCCAACATGGCCGCCGTCTTTCTGGAATGCTGTTGCAGATTTGTTGTCCTATTTTATAGAAAAAAAAACGAGAATATTTATATGTTGATGGTAGTATGGAAAAATGAGGTGTGTCATTCTTGAAATCCGAAAGTTACATCTTTATGTGAAACGGGTAAGTGCTCTTTATATTTCATATAATGTTTGTTTATTGAATACATATAATCAGACTCATTTCATATATTCAAACTTATTTTTGAAATATTGTTTTTTGTTCACATTGGTATTATTACTTGATTAGTTATCCATATTCTTGTGTAGTGTGTATTTTCTGTTCATATCATATTTATACTTGTCTCGGAATGTATATTATGCTTAAAGATTTTCGTCACTAATGATTGTAAACAAATGCATATGAATTTTTGCTAGTGGTTGAGTCAGTATATTATTTAACCGTGTAAGTAACACCAAAACACTTTTTCGTTGTTTATATATTAATTAAATTGTCCGTTTACTTTATTCTTGAAGTAATTATTTATATTAAAACGTGATTTTTTTTTTTTATTATTGTACGTAACTGAAACGATTTACTTACTTAAATGGCACAAGTACAATTAAAGTTGTGAGCAATTTATATAACCTTGAGGTCCTTTTTATGAGAATTTGGAATAAACATTTCAGATATCCTAATTTAAAAATGCGAGAATTTTTTTTTTCTTCCCTTATAAGGGGGAGGGGAGGGGAGACTATAGAATTTTTTTTTTTTTTTTTTTTTTTTTTTTTTTTGTCATATTTGCTACTTTGAACATAATTTTCAAAATATAAAAATCGTTAAAAGACTCAAAATCAGTCATCAAACAATTACAATCAAAGGTTATTTATTCTTTTTATATTCACTTTGTTATTTATTTATTTATTGGTTTATTTTTTACTCCATCCAAAAATAAAAATTTGATACATTGTTAAAGCTGATTCCTCTTATTTAAGTTTAATCATTTGAGATTTTTTTTAAAGATTTCTACTGATAAATTATCTGGTGGGGATGGGGGGGGGGGGTGTAAGATTTCAAGATTCTGTATAATGCTTCTTCCTACCACCAATACAGTTAAAAATCTTTAAACTCCTTATTTTGTTTAATTTGCATAATGTGTTCTTAATTAAGTCATATACAGAAATTTAATCATTTGGGAAGAGTTCCCTATCTTGTGACACTTGGCGCGACTGGCAAAAAAGTAAGCAATGTTGTCAAAAGGGCACAGATGTCATATTCGTCCCATATTGGCGCGATTTTTTTCTGTCGCCAATATCATATAGGCAACAGGTACTTAACCTATTATTTGTAATATTATATTTATATTATTTGTAATATTTTATTTTTAAATTTACCCAATCATCTTACCAAGCGCCAAAAGATTGCAACAACAACATCCTAAGCATTTATCGCCCAAGTTAACTTTCCAAGTTTTCTGGCACATCACACATGCTATGGAATTCTTGTCATGAATTTTATAATGGCTATGTTAAAGCACTATTATTTATCTGATGTCTATTAAGAAACCATTAATAAATGCAAATTTCCCAAAAATTTAAGGGTACTTTTCGGTTAGGCGGGCACCTGTGTTAAATATACGTATAGGGTAGATGTGCCAGTAATGGACACCTTTCCAGTAATGGACACCCCTTGATGTTTTTGGTTCATAAAAAAATAACTAATAAATATTTAGCTTTAATTATTTTTTTTATATTACCCCTTTACATGTTTTATAAAACTGGGTTATTGTTTACACTTTTAATCAAACCAATCAAGAAGCAGAAAATAATGTTTCAAAGTTTCACTGTTTTTCTGTGAAAATCTTAATGAAGAGGCTAAGAGTTGGCTTCGTTTAATTAATTTATATATTATTTATTTTCTTGCAAAATTTGAATGTTTTTGTTTGAGTAGCAATAGGAAACTTAGAATATTATATACTAACGGCCATTTACTAAATTTCATTTATTTTTAAGGTTTTAAGAGGGGATGTCCATTACTGGGATGGTTAATTAGTCATTTTCCAGTAATGGACACCCCATGTAGACATTGCTAAAAATGCAATTTAAGTAATGTTTATAGTACATAAAATATTTTGACTTAACTACAAACCTAAATAATCAAATTTAATTTTTAAATTATACTTACCAAAATGTAATAACACCAAAACTTTTATAAATAGCTGCTTTTAAGTTATTTTATGTGATTAATAAAATTTCAATTTTTTATTTATTTATTTATTTATTTTTTTTTTCATGTAGTACATATATATACCTCACATATTTTATAATCTGGTAATCAAACCAGCCAGGAAGCAGAAAAATACAGTTTAAGAGAACAGTCAGAGAGGGGCTCATAGGGTTTAATCCCTCTCTGTTTAAATAAAAACAATTAAGTTACAGAAGCTATTAAAAATCCATTTTCTGTCTTAAATGTTTCCTTGTTAAAAAAAAAAAAAAAAAAAAAAAAAAAAAAAAAAAAATGCAATATTATTAATGAAAGTTATAGGTAATATTCATGAAACTAGTAAATCTGCAGATCAGTGGCCTCAAACATCAGTTCTACAGTTTTATTTTGGAATTATTTTATTTAGTATTTAAAATATTCAACTCACAATATCATTTCTTTCATATTTGTAATATTAATTATTATAAGTGATATATCAAGTAATCTCTGGAAGATTATTAAAAATAGTGGCACAAAACTAAACATTAATATTCCAAAACTTTATTATTATATACCTTTTAAATCCACCACTGTTTCAATAATTTGATAGCTGTAATTGTCTGATATTTAGTATTTTAAATTATCTATCTAAAATAATTAAAACATCGATCTTCTGATAATTACAATAATTGATGCAAACAGTAAATGATTATCACAAATATTTTATTAATTACTGGTATCCTAATTGTTAAATTTATTTAAAATAACTATTTTGTTTTGTTTCATTAGTATGTATTCATTAAATTCTGGTTCTAAATACAGTCATAAAAACAATTATATTTATTACTTTTTATGGGGTGTCCATTACTGGAACAGAGGGTGTCCACTACTGGGCCAGAGGGTGTCCATTACTGGGCTTTTGGGTGTTTTGATATATTTCTGTTAATTAAAATTAAATTTCTATTCATATGGGGAAATGAGGCTATAAGAATGTTTAAATATTGTTGATAGATTAATATAATATTGAAAAAACTGGAATATAATAATTATAACTATTAATAAAAAAATAATTTTTAAAGAAATTCCTTAAGGGTGTCCATTACTGGCACATCTACCCTATATACATATATTTATGTGTGTATGTATATAATATATGTATAGATATATATTTACATATATGCATGTATATAAATATGTATATATAACACTGGCACCTGGCTAACCGAAAAGTACCAATTTAAGTTTTATGAATAAGCAGTTTCTACCTGTTAAATTCTTCTTGGGCAAGATTTCAAGATTCTGTATAATGCTAAACCTTGCATTTTAAAAATCATCTATTTTTTCAACCTCCAATTTTAGTGATTAAGTAATATTTACAAAGAGAAAAAATTTGTCGACTGGTATTGAAGAATTAAAAGTGTATAAGATGCTTTTTGTGTAAAAATAAAGTTTGTTAATACAGTAGACTCCCTCAAATTGAATAATTGAAGGAAAATGATCTCATTTTTTTGTGCATATTCAAATATGCATTATTAATTATTTACTTGAACTTTGCTTTTAATATTTTAATCAGTTTTTAAATTATCTTACTTTTTATCCTTTTAGTTCATTACTTTACTTAATTATTTTAATATTTTACAATATCACAATCATTCATTATAATTCTGATTGCATTAAAATTACTGTGTAAAAAATGTAAACAAAGCAATGGCCAGAAATCCACACAACATCTGGTCCCAAGCTGTGCGGATTTGAAGGAGTCTACTGTATTGTATTGAAACATGTCAGTTTTTTAATCAATCATACATATATTTCCTGGCTTGTGTGGGCCCATAGGGACAGAGGGGCTTCTGCCTCTGTGCTGTGTGCTGGAGATGCCCTCAAAAATGGTGTAAGATTGAGTTTAACACACACAGCATGGGTCTCTATATTGCAGTCAATGTTGTATTTTTACACTCTTTTATTTAACTTGTTTTTTATATGTAAAGAAAGAATTTTGTAACTGATTTTTCACTCTTTTCTTGATATTCTAGAATGATTAAAATTATGCTTGTGTATTTCCAATGACAATATGCCATTTTAATATTTTTAGAACTTCATTATAAATTGATTTTAAGGCATTTTTGTTCTACCTAGCCGCAGGTGATAAATCTCCAAATAATCTTTGTTATTACAACTATGTATGAATTACAAAAACAATGCAGTTAATATGCACCAAGCCATTTACGTCAAAATATGTTTAGTGGCTGTGAAACTGCAACAATGAAATATTTGGAACAATAAAGAAATATATATATGAATAGAAAATAACTTTTTATTTTTTAAGTTTCCTAATTTTTATTGATTATTTTTAATTATTAATGATAATTTATTTTATTTTATTTTAATATTTCTTTTAAAAAAAATCATTGTTTATAATTTATTACCGTATATACTCTCATTAGCCAACCCCAAAATTTGAGAGATATAACATGTCCATCCATTTGAATAACAATATTTAATAATAGATATAACAGTAGTAATCTTGGTCTTAATTTAATTTTAATCAAGGAAGATTAATATGAATTCTGCAATCAAATAGGGCTGGAAAAAAAAAGTTTTTTTTATAAAAAGCCCAACCCGTGTGGGTTTTTCGGGTTTTATTGAGGTTTTTTTTGGTTTCTTTCGGTTTTTGTAGTTTTTTGCTGCACGTTTCTTTGAACAATGCCAACTATGTTTAATTACTTACTTGTTATGATTCTATTATATATGTAAGATAAAATTTGAATTAAATTTAGATTTTCAGACATCTTTGCATAAAAATTAAAAATGATTTGAAAGAACTGCAAGACCCAACCCTCATCAAATTAATATAATCCAAAGAACTTGCATTTTTAATTTTTTATGACTACATAGGAAAAATGACTATAGTGTATAGGTTATAATTCATTTTTTTAATAGTACATAGAAAATGTGTTCATAATGTATTATGTATTTTTGCAGTTGTGGCTGTATTTAATATTTCAATTTTACTTATGATTTGTATAGAATTACAGACGGACAAATTTTCATTTTTACATATTAGATAATGAATGATAAAAAATAGTCATTTTTCCTTTTGGATAATTTTAATTTGCTGAGGTTTGGGTTTTGCGGTTCTTTCAAATCATTTTTATCTTTTTATACAAAGATGTCTGAAAACCTAAATTTAATTAAATTTTTAACTTACATGTATAACAGAATCATAACAAATAAGTAGTAATTGAAAATAAATGATACTGAGCAGCAAAAAACTCGTATAAACCGATAAAACCCACTTTTATGTGGGTTTTTTGGGGGGTTTTATTATGTGGGGGTTTTTTAAAAAGCCCACTCAGGTTTTTTTAGGCGGGTAGGTGGGCAGACAGCCCTGATGAAAACTATTCCAAAATACTGATAATAAAATTGAATTATTTTCATTCCTTTAAAATTTTGGTGTTTAATTACACGTGAGTACATATAGTAATTAATTTATGATTATATGTTATAAAAAATAGTTTAGAAATCCTGTATAACAGTTTAAATAATATTTTCCCCTGTTACTATATTTTAAAAGATAAGTAGAACAAATATTATATATATTTTAAATAAATTCACATATTCATGCTATTTATCAAGTAATACATCAAAGCAGTGATTTTTCAATAGTTGGGGTCTTTGTAAAATTAATTCATTGTAACAGATTTTTTTTTTTTTAAGACATAAATTGTAGTCGTGAAATTAGGTGTGATTCTAAAGATAAACATTGAATGCTTATAAAAGTGTACTTTTTTAGAAACTATTTTTACTTTTATTATTTTCATAAAGAATTTTAGTTTTGAAAATTCACTTTAATTTGAAAATGCCTTTTTGAATATTATGTTCAAATTTTGTAAGAGGGAAAAAAAACTGAAGTGAAATTTTAAAATTGTAAGTTTTCAGTTTGTAAGTTAAGTAGTTGGTTTGCAATTTTGTTTTCTGATTTATAAAACTATTAAACAATAAAGTTGCGAGTACTGTGTGATTTTAGCACTAACTATTAGATACAGTAGACTTCTTCAAATCCGCACATCATCGAATGTGTAAACAATAGAACTTTCAGTTCAGATGTAGGGACAAAATTACAGACTTTTTTTATTTTTATATAATTCCATGTGTATTTTAATATGTAACTCTTGTTAATGTGACTGAACTCTTCCTTGTTCATGAAGGAAATAGTATAAATTTATTTCTGAAAAATTCTAGATATTGCTGATATCACTGGTAATTGCAATCTTCTTACCAAATATATTTATGTATTAATCAAGCGTTTTTGGTTATTAAGTCTGGCTAAACCTGAAATAAAACTCTTTTATTTTATGATTTTGATATGCATTAGTAGGGTACCTTTGTGAGGCAAGTTTGGTTGAATAATTCAAGAAAAATGTATTATAATCTTTATTATGTATATTTAATTATGCATTATTATTTACTTGACGTTTACTTTTAATAATATAATTATTTTTTAAATTATCTTAATTTATATTATTTCAATTTATTATTTTACTTAATTATTTTAATATTTTACTATAAGTAAGCATTCATTATAATTTCGATTGCATTATTACATTCAAATTACTGCTTAAAAAATATAAACAAAGAAAGCAATGACCAAAAATCCGCTCAAATTCTGGTCCCAAGCTGTGCAGATTTGAGGGAGTCTATTGTATTAATATAATAAAGTAAAAATATTTCATTTTCAAGCTGAAATTTTGGTGAATAAATTCAAATCTCCCATTTAAAATTTGTTTGTGAAAAAAAAAAAAAAAAAAAAAAAAAAAAAGCTATAGCAAATTATAAATTGTTATAGCAAAAATGTACTTGGTCTCATTGTGATTTTGTTCATTGTACTTTTCTAGCTAGTGTGGAAATGAAGTTTGAAGGAACAGAAACCACTGCTATCTCTAGCTGCATTGGAAAGATGCTTGCAGAATTTGACGACAGGGATAGAAACACTTTTCAAATGAGAAGAAGATGACTAACAAGAAATAGATGATTTGTCGAAAAAAATTTTGTTAAATAATAAATATGATTAATAATAGTTTGTAAATAAAAAAACATTTAATTCTTTTTTGTGATTAATAAATTTTATTTGTTATACATGGTAAGTTTTTATTTAAATTCTAAGAATTGACTTCTAATTTTTGTATTATCATTTTTAAAACTAGTATCCAATGTTTAAGATATTTCAATAAAATGCAATTTATAAAATAAATTTACAAACTTTTAAAATCACCTTGTAAATTTTATCTTAGAGAAAAACAGTTGATAAAAATTGACTCGTATAAAATCTATCTAAAATTAGAATTTTTAACGAAATATAAATTATGATGATATTTAAATGCTAAGTTTTTAGATTTCTAATTATTTCAAATGCATTACTTATGTGCAATTGAGAGAGTCTATCAATTTGAATTTCTAAAATGTATTTTATATCTTCACCCCCCCCCCCCTTCCCTGACTCAAAAGAGAAAACATATAAAGAAAATTAGCTATTTTGTCCTTTGTATAATTTCTGATATTTTCAAAGTATTTTTTATCTATTAATTTCTTGAGGGCTGGGGAAATGACCTGAAATATATTTTTAAAAATTTCTACCTTCTATCAGTCACAATTTCTTTCTGCTTACACAAACTTAGGTAGGTATTGTAAATTCTGAAATGGAATTTAGATAGCCTTAATGTCATTTTAGTCTACTTTTTGTAGGGATGTATAATTTTTAGAAAGATTCAAGTGTTGGGGAAAAAAAAAAAAAAAAAAAAAAAAAAAAAAAAAAAAAAAACATTTTTCTGTAAAAATTGATTTTTCTTTTCTTTTTACAAATAAGAGCTTTTTTGTTGCTAAATTTTCTTTGAAAATATAAAATAATATAAATTTTTTGAATATACGTATGTACATTAAAAATAGAAAGATTTTATTTTTACTTCATATGAATACATTACAAATAGAAATAATAAACTTACTATTAAAAATTTTAGTTCCAGAATAGATTTTCTCGCTTAGTTTGACATTGTTTGTAACATATATATATATTTTTTTAAATGGTCATTTCAGTTGCACTTTCAATTTTACACTGCCATTAAAACTTATAATATAAATATTTGCCTCAGTATTTGCTGGCAATTGTGTTTATTTAATAAAAAAATCCCATCGAAGTGTTTATCCCCCAGTAGTATAGTCAGACTCTCATTCAGAATTAAGGGAGTATAAAGATAAAATATAAATTAATGTTTTACTAATTTTTAATGTAGGAGTAACTAAAATAAAGTTGGTTAAATAAATAAAAAAAACAACAGGTGGATTACTTTTTTCAACCAAATTTTGCTTGCATTTTTCGGTTAGCCGGGCACCAGTGTTATATTTACATACATATATATGTACACACGCACACACATATATGGACAGATATGTGTATGTAAATATAACACTGGCGCCCGGCTAACCAAAAAGTACCAATTTTTTTTTTTCAGGTGTGGTGGAGAGGGGGTAACATTTCATTTATACAGTAGAAGATCTTTATAATCCTATATAATGCACAGCTTTTGAGATGTAAGCAATGAATTTTGTACTTAAGAAGCACCTGTAATCCGTATTGCAAAAATATTGTACCTTTTAGAGGATTAAATTTCAGACATTATTTCATCTTTATCTCCTTAATTCAGATTTTTTTTAAATGAAAATATTGCTGTTATTAAATGTAAAAATTTTGGGATTAAGCAATGTGTTGATTTTGGCCCAGCATGTTTTGATAATTTTTATAGGCGATTTAACAATATGTGAAATAATCAATATTATGCAAAAATTTTTTAACCTGCACAACTTTTGGTCCTAAGGAATGCAATGTAAATATCTACTACAATTGTTTTGTATATTGCCATATTTACAAGGTAAGTTTTAATGTTGTGTGAAATGACCTATATAATGCAAAATGTTGCATATTTTGGTTTGTATTATAAAGATCTTCTACTGCATATAAATACTATGTTAACGTTTATTGTAAAGACATAAAAAAAAAATCATTTCAGCTACGTTATTTTTATTATTTATTTTTTTATAATGGTTGAGTGTTTATTGATTATGTGAAAATAAAATATGGAAATTTTCAACCTCACTATAACCACAAATTGGTATTACGGACATAATTTTACACATGAATTTTTAATGAGGAAAGTAGCATTTACTTATGAGTTTTTCAAAAAGTTAATGTTTCAATGTAGAACATTGAACATTGGTAAGAAAAAAAAAGAGAAACCACCAGAATGTAGAGTGAACATAAGAGAGAGAGTATTCATCTTCCAACACTATAGAATCGGTAAGTCTCTGATTCAGGATGATGGCCATACAGATAAAATATAAATTTTCTTCTGAGTTAATTGAGTTGGAATAATAAATAAAAGTTAAGTTCAGTGGTGTAGTCGTAAAAAAACAGTGGGTATACGTTCTAAGCAGAGGGTATACGCTCAAGGCAGAGAGTATACCCTCGTGCATATATACTATAGCTTTCTTGAGAAACAGAGGGTATACGGTGTTCTTTTAAAAAATCTAGAGGGTATACGACGTATACCCTCCACTACATCCCTGGTTAAGTTTGAAAAAACAACAAAGGTAGAATTTTGCATATGTAACTTAAGAAGACACAGTACCTTTTAAACTATTTTTTAGTTTTCAAAAGTATTGTAATATCTGTGGTGGCATTATGTTTAATACTATAATGGATATATATATATATATATATATGTATATTTTTAATCTTACAAAAATGCCTATTTAATTAAAATTAAAATTTTTTGAATAATTTTTAACTTTTTAAAAATCTCTACTATTTTTTTAAATATGAATATTTTTTGCTTCAGAAATTTTTGTAATTTCAATGATGAGTTTGTTGAATTTCCTTGATTTTTTATTATACAAAAGAGAAAATGATTTATATTAAATGTAATATCCCATACATCTAAAAATCCATGGCACAGTTTTATGTAGTATAATCTAAGGAATGTGGGGAAAAAAATTTGAAACGAAAAATATTGATATTTAAAAATTCAGTTGGGATTTAATTTTTTTTTTAATTTAAATTTTAGTTAAATAGAAATAAGCAAGATTTTTCTTTTTTTTTTTTATATGAAATTTAATTTGCTTTATAGTATTAAATATATTGTCACTACAGATATTACGGTATTATTCAAAATTGAAAAAGTATAAAGGGTACTGTGTACCCTTAACATAGTTTTTGACTAACTTTTACTAGTTTTTTTTTTCCTTCCAAAGTTTATACATCAATACAGTTAACCAAATTTGAACATCTATATTTATGGTAAAGGCAGAAAAGAATAAATCATTTCAGTTAAATATTTTTTTTTATTTTAATATGTTGAATATTTTTATTGATTATATGGAAAAAAAATATCAAAATTGCTTATATGGTAATAAAAGTTATTTTATTCAAATAATACAATATAACACTTTTCAACTTTACCATTTCCATAAATTGGTATTATAGATATAATTTTGCATATGACACTTATAATGAGAGAAGTATAATTATTAATTTTACACAATATTTTTACGTACAATACTGAACATGAAATGAAAAAATTAAAAAAACATCAGAATGTATAAAATATTTGAATAAATTATTTTATTAATGGTATTTGAATTTTCGTAAAAAGCTACCTTTTATTAAAAGAAAAAAAAAATTCCCCAAAATTTTTGGGTTATTTCAGAGCAATCACTTTCAACATAATCATGAAAAATTTCGCTTTTAAATATTTTTTACATTATCATGGCAGTGAACTTAGCTATGATTTTCCATATAAACAATATATAAATATATATTTCTATCATAGCAAAAAAAAAATAATAATAATAATATATTTGAAATAGTTAAAAAATATATATTTATATGCATTGTT
Organism: Maratus speciosus; assembly: GCA_963932465.1. NCBI lineage: Eukaryota > Metazoa > Arthropoda > Arachnida > Araneae > Salticidae > Maratus > Maratus speciosus. Next base: position 87,342,161 of record OZ010794.1, read on the forward strand.
TTCGAACCTGGATTCATCAATATAAAATGGCAAACTTTTTTTCACTAATATAAAGAGATATTTATTACCAATACTATGTCAAGACAGGTAATCAATATCTCTCTATATTGAAAAAAAAAAGCTTTGCTATTTTATAGTGTCGAATCCAGTTTTAACCAATATCGGCCGGTCCGGCGTTCCCCGATATTGGCCGGTCCGGCGTCCGCCGATATCGGCCGGTATTGGGTCCCGATATCGGCCGGTCCGGCGTTCGCCGATATCGGCCGGTATTGGGTCCCGATATCGGTCGGTATTGGGTGCCAATATAGGCCAATATTGGAAAAAAAGTTTGCCATGCAATATCGGCCAATATCGGTATACCGATATTGGCCGATATTGCGAAATCGCTGTTCCCGATATCGGCCGATATTGCTGTGCTACCTGGGTAGTGTTGGTATGCTGAATTCTTTACGATTTTTGCAAAATCTATATCTCAAAAACTAGTGCACGTAATTTACTTAATATTCTGTTTCATTTTCATGCAAATAGATCCTTATTAGACTAGGATGTAAACTGAACAACAGGTGTTGATTTTATACTGCTTGGGTTGAAAATTTTGGTTGTGGACATCTAAGAGGGTGGGTTTCAAAATTCAATGATTTTTTTGAAACAATGTGATACTTACATCTCCTTGTTAAATGCATCGAATTCAACGAACCTATATTTTACAATCCTTGTGATGGGCATAGATGTGGCACTGTGATAACGAATTTTGAATTATTAACATGTATGAGATAGAGGAAAGTTTTGGGATTGGCACATCCAACTAGTTTATCCCCTTTTTTTTTTCTTCCTACTTATATATTTTAAATATTACTATTCTATTCATTATTTGATTTTAAAGCAAATTAACAATTTTATATCTTCTATTATATTTAAAACTAATTTGTGAGAAACACTGACACTTAATTGATTTAAATTCATATAATTTATACAATTTATAACTTGTAAAACAGCATTACAATTATATTGCATTTAAGGGAAGAATGTATTGTTTTATGTATAGTATATATAATATATAAATAATGCAGTATACAAGAACGTAATATCGCACAGATTGTACTTTTGAAAAAACCCGATTTTCCCCGGGGAAAATTGGGTTTTTCATGAAAAAACCCATGTTGGTTGGGTTTTTTAAAAAAAACCCGGGTTTTTGCGAACCCTGTTTTAAACGCAAACAACAATGTCTCCCTCCAAGGTTGCTGTGTTAAAAATTCGTCTAAAGTTAGCCATTCGAAATTCAAAACGAAACTCGGAAAGAGGAAGCGGGAAGACAGCCCAAAGAACGTAGAGGAAAAGAAGAGAAGGCTTTGGAAACCGTAACTAACCGAAACAGTGCAAACAGCTCTGCTGGGAAACACACTCAAAGGGGAGATCCAATCACAGGCATTCTTCATTGCATCTACCAATTCGCCAAATTTTCTTGTAGTAAACCTAAGATAACACCTTCGCGCCAACGCCCCGCGAGAATTCAAAACGGCATTTCTTGGTCAGTTTGACTTGTGACCTTACAGCGATTGGGACAGATTTTTTAATATGATCTTTTCATGTTCTGTTGTTATGATATATTTTCTGTATTGCAAATCTACTAAAAAACAACTTTTCAAAAGTAAAAAATAAGCCAAGCAAAAAAAAAAAGAAAAGAAAAGAAAAAAGGTGAAAGTTGTGGCTAAAAAATAGTGTGATATCAAATTTCCAAGCTTATATTGCGGTACTTATTTAACATTTTTTGATAAAAATTTATCATATGTAAGTCGAGTACCTAAGTATACGTTGATAGAAAGCCTTTTCTCCTTTACTAAATACATCATAACGTGTTTCTGAAAATTAATTTTTTTTAAATTATGCATGATGGGCTTGGCGGCCATCTTTCCATATTTTACACAAATTTCTAAGCACACAAGTTCATTGTTAAGATTGGAAGTTCGAAATTGTTACTAAAGCAAACATTTTATTCTTTTAATTTATGGAAATGAGTGCCTAAAAATTTGTGTCTAAAAATAAAGCTGAAGTAACTTCAGGTTTCATCTTATGATTCTCTTTTTTCGGAGGGGGATTAATTAATTAGTTAAAGCAGTAAAAATCAATTTGTTTTTTCAAAATAAAAAAATTTCTTAATTTATCTGTCTGTAGCTAAAACTATAAGTTCGAAATTCTTAATAATGCAAATATGTTACGAGCTTGAGTGCTTAGAAATTTGTGTAAAATATGGAAAGATGGCCGCCAAGCCCATTATGCATAATTTAAAAAAAATTAATTTTCAGAAACACGTTATGATGTATTTAGTAAAGGAGAAAAGGCTTTCTATCAACGCATACTTAGGTACTCGACTTACATATGATAAATTTTTATCAAAAAATGTTAAATATGTACCGCAATATAAGCTTGGAAATTTGATATCACACTATTTTTTAGCCACAACTTTCACCTTTTTTCTTTTCTTTTCTTTTTTTTTTTTGCTTGGCTTATTTTTTACTTTTGAAAAGTTGTTTTTTAGTAGATATCAGTTCTTTTTTTAAAACAAATGATGCATAACTGAAATAATTCTACTAGCTCAAATTAAAATTAGTCCTTGTATAGCCTTTATAAGCAGGGAGCAAACACAATATTATACATTTTGTTTACCTATCATTCATTTTTTATAGTGATTAATAATTTAAAAGTAAGGAAAGTCAATTTCTTCTTTCAAAGTATCAGTCTTTCTCAATTTATATCTCCTTAAAATTTTCTACGAAAGATGAAAATTTAGTAAAAAACAGAGTCGAAATAAAATATATATTTACAGTTAGTCTGTCAGTTAATTTTTTTTTCTAACTTTTTTTGCTGACGGTTTTGCAAAATAAATTTACCTTTACAAATACCTACGGTTAATCCGAGAATGAAAACCCGCAGGCATCTAAAGAATCGAAGATCTGTAAATCTAGCAATTCTAGACATAATAAAGGAACATTTTTGATAAAAAATATCTAAAAATTTAAAGATATAAACTGTACATATAACTTCATCTTCATTTAGATCGTGTTATAGAGAAGAAAGAATAAATATGTAATTTTACTCAAGCCTGTTTATACATACCTATTTGCATAAATGTGAGGATATTAATTTACTATAAAATTTCCCCTAAATTGATTATCCTTAATACTCTATTATTAAAGCCGCATATACATTAGAATTAAATATTTTTCGGTTAAAAATTGCCTGAAATCTATAGTCTTATAGTTCGTTAAATTTGTTTTTTTTATGCCCAGACTCTTTTTCTGAAATCTGCAAAAGATCACAGACATATTGAAGCTATCCAAATTCTTAAATCTTTCTATCGTATTTCCTTTTTTGAGGGGGGTGTAAGGAAGAGCCTTAAGAACTTCGTTTTGTTCTCAGAATTCTGAATTATTCATTCAAAAGATTTACCTACATAAGTCTTGTTGCAGAATTTTCATTAGTTAAGAGTTGCATCAAGTTATACATCATGTGATTCTATTAAATTAATTTTGTGAAATACTAAATGGGAGCCATTGATATTTCCAGACCATTTGCCTACATTTTAAACTTGAGTCATTTACTACTATTCATTAATTTTCTATACGAATTAAAGAAGTCGTTGTTTCCATGCCAACTGCACCTTTCACTATTGCTTGCTTGTTTGTTTGTTTGATTTATTGAACACATACATCATATCACATGCGGATCACGGCGGGAATCGAATCTGCTTCCACCTACGCTCTCAAGCGATTAGCGGCATTGTGTCTTATCCACTCAGCCACAGTGGGCCACTATTGCTTTCTCTAATGCCCAGATACTCAAATTTAACCAACTGCACTTAGAATCATGGTCATAACACAGAACATTTATATGTTAGAGCAGTGTTGCCAGTGGGCTACTTTTTTTTAATTCAGATTTCTTGATTGCCAGCACTTACTATAAACGGTAAAATTCCCATTGTTTTCGCCTTAATTAATATGTCATTAAATAAGGCACATTTTACAATTTCAAAAAAGTGGTGCCATTCAAGTATCTGAGTTTTAAAAAAAAGTAGTCCATCTGGCAACACTGTGTTAGAGTGGTGACATATGCACAAGTCGTGTACTCATATTCAATTTTTTGTCCAAAGTACGGTAACTCAGTTTTCAGTAATAGACGAGGAAGATTTCAATTAAACTAACCAGAAAAGTTAACAAACATTGGCTTCCTGACTTGATTTTATTTAAAATTGTTTTAACCAACCAAAGTTAATGTCCGTGATCCAGATAAATTTTTCTCTGTTAGTAAAATTACATTGACCAATTAGTAGCCTTTGTCCTTGCAGGCTTTTCGGTGTTTACTGCAAACATCAAAAAGTTCGGAAAAATGCAGACGTCTGATTGATCAATCCCATCCCGCTAATAGCTAAATATCTATTTTGATCCCGGCCTATTCAATTCCCTTTAAATATTGGAGAAAGCCTTGACACGTGTCAGAAAAACGTCACACAAAGCAGGCAAAACAAAGAAGAAAAATCATTCATTGGCTCGTTCATATTCACGAGCCGATGAATGATTTTGTTTCTTTGCTTTGCCTGCTTTGTGTGATGTTTTCGTAACGCGAGTCAAGACTTTCTCAGATATTTAGGATGCTTTGGCGTATTTCACCACCATGAAGTTATGAAAGGAGAGGAACAGACATGTCAATCTTCCCGTGTGAAAAACTAGTTACCAAAAAAAAAAACGAGTTATTTCCCTCTCTTCTGCCCTTTTCTCTCTTGATTTTGACCGATAGCAGCCCATTTAGCAGTCTCCAGTACAAGATGCCGCTATATACGGTGGACGCAGGAGGGAGGGTGTTAGCGCGACCAATGACATAATAGGCCAGTTCATGATGTTTAAAAGTCACATGCAGTTGGATCGAGGCTAACGAAAAAGACAGGCTACCGCGGTGGGTCCGATTCTTCTTCTTTTTTTCAAACCGCTGGAGTCACGTGATGCTCTTTTCACGCACCTTCTTTGGTGCATTCGAGCATCACGTGACTCCAGCGGTCTGTAAAAAAAGAAGAATCGGACCCACCGCCGTAGCCTGTCTTTTTCGTTAGTCTCAGAGTTGGATCATCTTTACACGATGATTAGTACAAAGCTGCGAGTCGATTTTTTTTGTGTCCATTGCCGTGTACAGATAATCAACTCCGTGTGACGTTATGAACTGGCCTTATATGTTGTTGGCCACAGTTTAGGAACAGCTACAAATGAATTCATCTATATCTACTCCGAGGTAAACGAAAAAGACAGGCTACCGCGGTGCTACAGCGCCTAGAATATATAGTGTGGAAATCGGCTATCCCAGTAATACATTAAAAAGTGCTAATATATTGGATCTCTTAAATTTCAAATGATGCTAAAATCCAATGAGTCGATCACAGCGATATCTGCAGGATATTTCCTAAAACTTCATGACGATTTGGTAACAGCATCTAGAATACCTAGCGTGGAAATATTTTATTAAACAACGCTAAAAATTTGTAGCCCGTAAATGATCGACGATACTGCTAAAATTCCAAGTGTCGATCGCAGCGAAATCTGCGGGATTTTCGTATTACATTGTATAGACTAGCAATATCTTTCAGTTATAGAAATTATCCTGCAGATGTCGCTGCGATTTGTATATTTCAGCAGCATCGTTGCACATTTAAGGATACAATATTTTACCACTTTTTTAAGTATTACAGGGATAGCCAATTTCCCCACTATATATTCTAGGCACTATAATTTGGTCTAGACGCTGTAGCGTTTTTTTTTTACATTTTATTAACATACATCTGACCTGTGTGCTTGGCGTCAAGCCCGCTGTAATATTACGATGTTTACATTGAAAGTTTGTCACAGATGTTGCTGCGATCAGCTCCCTGGATTTCAGCGCCAGTGCACATTTAAGGGATACAACATTTTAGCGCTGCTTGGATAGCAAAATTCCACAGTATGTATTCTAGACGCTATAGCGGTGCATTACACGTGTCTCTTTCTTCTTTAAAAAATATCCTGCAGATGTTGCTGTAAATGGCTGTTTGGAATTCAACATCGTTGTACATTTAAGGGATTCACTATTTCCGCGCTTTTTTAAGTATTGCTGGGATACTCGATTTCTACAACATATAATCTAGGCCTATAACGGAGCTATAGTACAGCGCCTAGAAGATACAGTGTGGAAAACGGCTATTCCTATAATGCTTTAAAAAATGCTAAAAACTTGTATCCCATAAATCTCCAACAATGCTCAGCGGCAATATGCTGATACGAGTGCCATCTCGTAACTCTTTTCAATATAAACACTGAGTTTTCAAAAATTATAGAATATTAAATATCGGAAACTATAAATATAAGATATTTTGGTCTGTTATAAGTTAATTTAGTTAAGGAATGACGTGAAATAGGTAAAAGAGTCACTTTTAGAATGACTATCCTTTTTAAATCACTACGATGGCGCTACTATCGACATCTTGTTATTCAGCATCGTTGTACATTTATGGGATTCAATTTTTCAGCACTATTTTGTAGCCGCTTTCCACACTGTATCTTCTAGGCGCTGTATATATAGTGTGGAAATTGGCTATCCAATACTTTAAAAAGTGCTAAAATATTGTATCCCTTAACTGTGCAATGATGCTGCTGAAATATACAGATCACATCTGCAGGATATTTTCTCAAACTGCAAGATATTGCTAGTCTATACAATGTAATAATAAATGCCGCAGATGTCGCTGTGATCGATACTTGGGATTTTAGCAGTATCGTCGCACATTTAAGGGATACAAATTTTTAGCGTTGTTTGGATAGCATATTTCCACACAAGGTATTCTAGACGCTGTAGCCATACTTTCGGCAAAAACTTGAAATGAGCATGCTTCCTGTGCATATATCACCACTCTTATGTATGAAGGCTCTCTGTTATGGTGTTGATTCTGAGCGCTCTTTGTTAAATTTCTATATTTGTGTTTTAGAGAAAGCAATACAGAAAAGTACTGTTACTATGGAAACAACAACTTCTTTAATATTGAAAGGTATAGCAAAGGAGTTCAGAATCAGTGCCTTAAATAGTTTCGAATATGTATTGTTGTTATGACAATTAATACCCTACCTGGATGTGGAAATGCAAAATTGTGTTCAACATAATGGAGGATATTCCATCTACATTTTGATCACGTGGTCAAGGTAAAAACTTCTATCGTAAAGAAGGGAAGGCTCCGTAGACGTGTAATGTAAATCCCCGCTAGCCAATGAAACGGTTCATGAGGCAAAGTAGTAGTATCTTCCCTTCTTATCAGATAGAAGTTCCTTGGATAAATTACCGGTATCACGTGACTTTTGCAGCCTCGAACCCATATTTGGAATATCCTCCATTGTGCGCAATCTAGATAGAATTTTGACTGTCAGAGAAACAAGATTCATCAATCAGAAGCCTGCATTTTTGTGAACTTTTCGCTGTTTGCAGAAATGCAGGCTATTGATATGCGATTCTCGTTTCGCTAACAGCGAAAAATCTATCTGGATCCTAACCTACATTTCTACAAACATTGCACTTCATCCACGGCACTAAAAAAACGACTCAAAACTTTCATGACATAGGCCGGGATCCACAAACAGCAAATATTCTCAAACATGCAGGCTTCTGATTGGTCAAACTCATTTCGCTAACAGCGAAAAATCTATCTGAATCTCAGCCATAGTTATCTTCGATGAAATCAATGCAAAAGGATAATATAAAAGAAAAGTATAAGATTTCTAAAATATTTTGGCGGGTTTATCGCTATTTGGCATAATTTGTAAACTTTAGAACTAATTAACAGTTTTTCGCTAATTATGAATAGAAAATTAATGTTTTTAAAGCTGAATTTTATAAAAGCACGTAGATTGAATAAATATCTATCCAAAAGTTCAATCCTTACTTTTTTCTATCCATTATTTAAGTCTCTACCTCGATTTAAACATAAGTTGTGACGAAGAAAATAAATCTGTCATTTTCAGTATCTCGACGTTATTTTAAAAAATCTATATCTCTGTTTATATTTAATTTATGAGGATGCATTTGATCTCAAATTGAAGATCTTCTTTATTAGGTCCTTCTAGTGTTGGTTTTATTTTTCTGCGATGATTGCTTCTTTTGATATGGGAAATTTTACGCTGACATATTTCGTTCATTTAACATGGAGAAGTTGTCATCAGTATAATAAGCAGTTACGGTGTCTTGCCTTATTCTTGGCGTTTGTTTGTTTGGCGGGGTTAGCATTTTTTTTCAGCTTGGCTTGGCAGAACGACCGTCCTGCTTGATAGATAGCCGATGAATACGTACAATGGAAACATCTTCAGTGATACAGCACTCTGTAAAATAATAAATTTTACGTATCGAAAGTTCCACTTTCACTCGAAATCTAACATAACAACAGATTCATCTAACGTATTCTACGATCTTTGACCTTCAAGGGGTTTCTCCCTCGGAGAGAAGCTCCATTCACGAAAGGGGGGGGGGGGGGAGGGGAGCGCACTGCTTTCGCGCGGACAGGAGACAGCAGTGAGCACAGCGTTACTCCTCATTTTGATAATTATCGCTACTGGCGATCACGCAAAAGCGCACCAAGTAAACCCCGAGTTATCTTTCGCCCCTTTATGCGGCTTCTACCGCTTAGCTTTTTGCACTGTTTCGCTGAGGATCGGGGATTTACATTGCGTCTATGAAAGTTTCCCTTCTTCACGCTTCATTTTCTTTGGACAGCCTTCGTAGGGAGGCATTGCAATTTTGATTCACCAGTTCGGTTCGGGACTCGCGACTCAGGCCGGACTGTGCAGATCTCTATCATACACTATAGTTGGGGCACGTTTAACTTGTCAATGGGTACTATGCTACGCCAGCCTTTTTACTAACTTTGGCGTTGTAGGATCGCCGGATTTGTCTGTTTATCGTTGTTTGGGGGGAATAAATTTGAGCGAATTCATGTTAACAATTCTTTTGTTTTTTCAAGTTCGACGCAGATTGTTCCGTATTCCTAAAAGAATTTCGATTCCATTGTTTTAGCCTAATGTACTAAATTTTGTCATCTGTGATTTCTGAATTTTTAGCGATTCTTATGCGATTCTTTTTTGTTTTTGTTTTTCGCGGCGATTTTCTACATTATTAAAAATACATCCAATTGTTAACTTTTAGTCCAATACAATAAATTTTATCCTTTTTTTCAATGAAGTTTATTTGGAATTCGGGTACAGCAATTTTTGTCGGGTTTTTTGGGGGGGTTTGCGCGACGATTTCTCAACATTCGCAAATTGAATCTAGGGGTCGATCCAGGCAAAATTTGGGGCCAATTTAGGGCCCTTTCACAAAAATCTATTTAATAAAATGGGCCCCTTCACAAAAATAAATTTAATAAAATGGGCCCCTTCACAAAAATAAATTTAATAAACTGAGCTTCTTCACAAAAATGAATTTAATAAAATGGGCCTCTTCCCAAAAATGAACTTAATAAAATAGGCCTCTTCACAAAAATGAATTTAATAAAACAGGCCCCTTCACAAAATTCCTTTTAATAAAATAGGCCAGGCCCCTTTCGTAATAATCTTTTTCATAAAAACTATTTTAAAATATGTAATTTGTAAATAAAACCAGGTCACGAAAAGCAAAAACTTTTTAGCAAGGGGATTTAAAGAAGTTTTGTTAATAAATTCTTGGTTCGAATTTGAGTAACTGGATTTCAAATTTCATTACAAAATGGTATTTTCCACAAAAATATTATAAAATTCACAAAAATAACCTTTACTTTTCACAAAATGGGCCCCAAGAATAAAAACCTGCATCGACCCCTGGAATCCTATTTTTTTCCAATATGGAAATTTTTTTATTCTGCAATTTTTGAAGTTTTAGTCATTTATAATGCTATTTTCAGCGTTTTTTCTCGAAGATATAAAATTAACGATGATTTAATGTACAAAAATATTCAGAAAGAACTAATTTATAAGAGAAAAATTGTGTTTTAGTTAAGACACCCTCCCACCCAACCAGAAAAAAAAAAAAAAAAAAAAAAAAAAGGACAGGAAATTTTATTTTTTAAGTGCGCGAACAAAAATCATATCATATAAAATTAGCTACCAAGAAGCTATATCATATTAAATTAAACAGTTTTTTTTTAATACATTCAATATAGAATTTATTGTAAATCACATGAAACGTGTATAAAATAAAAATTGTTTTCCCCCTTATTTTTATAATAAAAGTAAATGGTCTTCGCTGATTTGTTTGTAATAGAAATCTTCTTCGAGAAATCATAAAAGAAAACAGGAATTAATATTTTTAGCTTTCCTTTTCTAAATCAATTATTATTTAGTCCCAGATTTGAAAGCTTTCATTACAATAATAACAATAAATAAATCTACCGGTGTAATAAACTCATAGTAATGAATGCTAAAATTCAAAAACTGTGAAGCCGAATAAAAATGTTATTGATATATATGTTAACATTTTAAATAAAGATAAAATTCTTATTATTTAGCATTCAATTTTTATGTTTAAAACAAAAGAAAAATTTGAAAATAATCTAATTATATCCTTACAAATTTTATTCCAATTTCATATTCAATATAAATTTTATCCTAAAAATTATTATAATATCACTTTTTTCAAACTTATCTATTAAAATAGAAGGAAACACACATACACACTCTCTCACAATGTTAGTACAACACTTTACTCACAATTTTTTTTCTCACAATGTTTACAAACAAATGCACATTTTTAGTAGCATTGAAGAAATTGTTTTAAACTAATCCAATATATTTAGATATTTTGCAATTTCGTTTCCAGTTAATTGATTTATGTCAAGTTAAATTATAATTTAACTTATCGAATCAAATTAACTTACATTTATGTATAAAAATATAGTATGCATTATGGTGAATATAGTATACTGGTGAATTTTTTCTTGTTTTTGTGTCTAAAATACTGTTAAAATATTGAATTTATATCATTGTTTAAAAGACAAATTAATTTAACTTCTGATCAATTCTTTCTAAGTAAAATAAGAATAGTTTAAACTTCTGTATGCGGAGGGATGAAAATTATATCGTGAATGTACTTAAGAAAAGCCGCATTAAAAAAAAAAAAGAGGTTCGTTTTAATTCACACAAAAGGAAAATTCTTGTTATTTTACATATTCTTTCCATATGCTTCATATTTATTTGAGGTGAAATTGTCTAATCCACCAAAATTTTCTATCCAACGCGATTGTCCAGTAAATTAGATAAATAAATAAAAATCCATTCTTAGACAACAATTGCTTGTAATTAATTTACCAGAAACTAAGAAAAACTGTTCGATTTCAGATTCCTTCAAATATCATGCCTGCAAGTATCCTGTTTTTATTAAAAAAGAGCCTTAAAATATAAAGTTTCCGGTTCTTGAGCGGGGAAAAATATTTTTTTTGAGAACAGCCTTACAATAAAGAGCTTCTTTTATTCGTTTTAATTTGCAAAAGAAAATTTTCTTTGTTATTTTAAATGTTTCATCCATATGTTGGGTATGTACTTGGGGTGAAATTTTCCGAAAAATTCGAATCCACCGAAAATTTTTCTCTATGTGTAATAGCTTAAAAAAAGAAACTTTTGACTGGACATCAAAAATCTACAATCTCTGATAATAAGAAGAGGCAATATCTATTGACCATCACCCCGCACAGCTCTGTTGGGGGTCTAAGGTTGCTAGTTATTTGCGAGCACCGCGCCAAGTACTCGCCAAAAACCTTCCTTGCGAATAAATACATTTCCTTGATTATTATTAGATATTTATCATAAAAATGAATATATGCTAAGCTCAATCGATTTCGATTAATGAGTCAATCATTTTTCCTGTGAAAATGAAGAAAAAAAAAGAGATTTAATATGCCATTTCTTTCATATTCAGTACAGAACTATTTATTGTCGCGGACTTACACTCCTCTCTAGTATAATCACCATTGACAACTTAGATCTTCCTTAGGTATAGTTGAAAAATATAACGAGGAGAACTTACTGCCATACAGGCGCTCACTCGTTACTAAAATTAGTCATTGGACTTTACGCAGCGACAATGTCCCCTTTTATTTATATTCTAAAATATATTTTTTAATTTTACTGGTATGAGTTGAATAATTTTATAGTTTTATATTTCAAAGTACGAAAGATAGATTAAAAAAATTCTTTGAATGTTGGAACGAGACAACTCTAGACCATCCTTCCTGTACATAGGCGTGACTAGAGGGAATAGCTATAAATACCATTCCTTTCTAAAAGATGCGTGATTAATTTAATTCCAAAATTCTGCCACTAAGTAAGTCATAAATTAATTAACGTTAATTATAATTAACCAACGTTAACTAATTAGCATTATCAGTAATCCTCGTCCTTCCCTCATTAGGCTATGCCACTAATCCCATCTCCAAACTGACTGTGATCCGTAGAAAAAACTTCGACACTAAAAAGTAAATGGAAAAAAAAATATTGTTTCTGTGTTTACTGAATTTTGTATCGCCTTATATTCTTTTATCTAAACATTTAAGGTACGGAAAAAATCTCGTTGAATGCCGAATTTATATATTCGCTCCTAAAAATAAAGTTTAGTTGTAATTCCTATTTATTTACATTTAAATATATTATACTAAAGTTATAACAATAATAAATACGTGAAATTTTCCGCATTGTTAACTAAGCGTAAACCAACAGAGTGAAAAATGTCCAGTGGCACCAACTTATATGGGCCCAAGGGGCGCGATTCCACCCAATAATTTGATCTCCCCACCCACCCATTTTCAATTGATTCATTTCGTTATTTATTTATTTCATCGCTTGGTTTTATTGACATTCTGAAAATAATTTTGTTTGATAAATAGTCATCAATCAGCATATAGGAGGATCCTTCAGCGGATTTATACTTAAGAGGCTACTTCAGTCAAATGGAAAGACGCATTCGCTAATGCTAATCCTATGGAAGAAATTTATAAAGATATCTCGGCCGCATTTTAATATTTTTAAATGATTTCTTCTGCATTGTATGGCTGAGATCGATCTGTACAAAGGCCGTTGTTTACTTTTTCGATTTTGTTTACAGGTATTTCTTATGAGGACACTTTCATTTTCGGAACCGGTTTCGAAAGTGAAAGCATCCTCATAAAAAATATCTATAATCAAAATCGAAAAAGTAAAAAACGGCCTGCATACAGATCAATCTCAGCTATACAATGCAAAAGAAATTATTTAAAAATATTGAAATGCGACCGAGATATCTTTATAAATTTCTTCCATAGGATTAGCATTAGCGAATGCGTCTTTCCATTTGACTGAAGTAGCCTCTTAAGTTCCTCTCAGAAAAAAATTTCCTGCATATTTTGCCATCGGTTTTATTGTCTTGAATTGCTAAAGTGCTTGGGTGATTAAAACGTGTGTTTTTCTTGACTTTTAGATTTTTTCAGTTTCAATAGTTAGCAAGTTTTATGTTAATATATAATAAATATTAACGTATTTATAAGGTAGAACTTATGAGAATATAATTTAATGGGGTCCGGGACACATTTAAAAATAATTTTTATTTATTGAGTTAAAATTATGAATTTTTTTGTGATGGTTAACCATATCATTTGTAAACAAAATCACATGATAAAACTTCTCATAATTTTTTTTAATTTAAAATTTAAAATTTATTAAAAAAGGTGGGGTAATTTAAAATCGTTATAACTCGGAATATTATTTGCAGAATTTCAATTTTTTATCATTTAAATAAACAGAAATATATAAGTTTTAATTTAGATTCAGCATTTAAAAAAATATTAATTTAAAAATATTTAAAGTAAAATTTAAAGAAAAAATAATGTAATTAAAAAAAATATATCATATTTTCAAAAGTAAATATTTTTTTTCAAATTTGCTGAATCAAAATGAAAGTAAACTAATTGAAAAAGACATGTTCCAAGTTTGAATCATGTATCTTTAACGGTTCTTGAGTTATAACAATTTAAATACGTGAAATGGGGAAAAAACCCATCATGAAGAAAAACGCATTTTCACAAGAAGTCGTTTTTATGGCAACATTGCTTGGAAGCTAGATTTTGAAAACAAATCAAAACGAAAAAATTAATATGTTCTGTTCTAATAAGGATATAAACATGATTTAAGTGTCATTTTAAGCAGAAAAAAGAGGAAAATCTTTTACTGCAATAAAATATTTTTAGAAAATTTGAAGATTTTTGTGTCCCGGACCGCCTTAATTTAAAATCATTTATTAAATTATAATAATTTTATTTTTAATAATTTTAAACGATGACTTACGCCCTAGAAACCTAAATTTAATTACGTGAATTGTTATTTACATTGATAAGAAGGCGTAAAAGTAAAACCAACAGAGAAAAAAAGTACCTTGGCAGTTTCCAGTCTATTGTGACCAGACATCGTGTGAGCCACAGCACAAGATGGGATAACGTCATAAAGCACAACTAGTACCACAGTGGCTTGCAGTTGCAGCCTAACCACCAAATTTATAAAGTAAAAGGTGGCAACCTAGGTGTGTCGTTCAGATAGCAGAGCATTGGGGGGGGGGGGGGGTGCTGAACTAAACACCCACGTTCGAACCCTCTCCTGTATATTTTTTTCACTCTGTTGGTTTTTCGCCTTGTTAGCAATGTGAATAAAAATTCATGTAATTAAATTTATAATAATTTTATATTTTGCTGTGTTGATTTACTAAAAAAATTTTGAGCCTACCCAATATGTTTCAAAACTTGGCGCTACTGAAAATGTCTACGTTGGGAATCGAAGTCGGATCCTGGGAATAGTGCTTCGATGCTCTATCATTAAGCTACGAGGACGATACCCAGCTTGGTATCTCTCATTCTTAAGGGGTCTCAAGACTCTTAAAATTGGAAAAAATTAAAATAAAAAGACCATTATCAACATTTAATATCTTAAAATGTATATGATTTTTTAACACAATTTTTACTGGAGATGAAAGACATAAGCATGTTCTTTCATATCATGTATTTAAAAAATAGCAAGATGCAGAATTAGCATTTATAGGGGCTAGGGGGCTCCAAAGTATCAGACATTTCACGAGCAGAAAATTGGTACAATCGTTTACGCACAGGATTATAAAATAAGTTTTGAAACTAGAATGAGAATTCTTTTGCCTGCTTACACTTCAGACTATGATAATTACACTGAACCTAAATAAATTTGTATCGAAAGGATTTTTATATTTTTAATACAAAGTTGTATTTAGTTAATGCAAAATTTTGAAAATTTTAACAGTATAATCACCTAAAAAAAATCTTTTTTTGAACAATAAAAGGAAAATTTAGGTTCAGTTTATATAGACCAATATGAAACCTATGTTTTGAAAATTTCATGTAAAAATATTCAGAAGTTTTTGAGATATCCTACGCGTTATGCCCCAAAATGTCATTTGGAGAAAAATGACTTCAAAGTTTCTAAACGCCGCTTCCGCCATTGAGCGGGTATAATTCTAAAAGCCATAACTTCTGTTCTAATAGAAATTTCAAGGAAACAATTATATCACAATGTTCAGAAAAGATAGGAGTTTAACATCTTAAAAAAAAAAAAAAAAAAAAAAATTAAAATTTCGAAATTTCGAAATTTTTGAAGTTTTAAGAGTCTTCGGACACCTTAAATGTCGGTAAGGCAGCAACCGCTCAACCAGATGGAACAGTTTACATGAGCACACAACTCGGTATCGCTCTCATAGTTTAATGGTGCTGTTCCAGGGATCCGGTTTCGATTCCCGGCTTGGACATTTTTCACTCTTTTGGTTTATGCTTAGATAGCAATGTGAAAAATTTCACGTATTTATTATTCAGTAATTTCGGGCATAATTTCACTGCTGAAAATTAAGGAACAGATGTATTATAATCCCGCATCCGCCATCTTGGATTTTTTTCTTGGCGTGAATTAAAAATTGTTTTCTAATTAATAGCTATAATTATTATATTCCAGTTTTTTCAATATTATATTAAACTATCAACAATATTTAAACATTGGCGACAGTTACTACTTGGCGAAAAAGGAGTTTTCATACAAGAAAAAAATTCAAGATGGCAGATGCGGGATTATAATACATCTAAGCCAAAATTAATTGAAGATTTAATTAAAATTATATTTAAAGTTATAACATGCTAAAAGTGAAAAGACTATAATTACAATTTAATAAACAGTTCTACATGTTTCTCACGCACAATCGGCGACATTTTCAAAATCAATATTTGGGGCGATTCTCAAAAGGTGGGCACAGGACACAAGTCATAACTTTAAGCCTTTCAAACATAACTTTAATTATCGTTGACTTTATTTATTTATTTTTTTTTTTTTTTTTTTTACACTGAGTTTTTACTTCTATTCAGAGACAGAAAATGACATAATTTATTGTAAAAGCTTTGTATAAATATCTTAGAATTTTATTATTTTATGCTAAAGAGGCCAATTTCGGACATTCATAACATTAACTGCTTTAATGTACCACCAAGAAAAAGAGTTTTAACTTTTTTCCAGGTAGTTCTAATGGTAAACAACGAAGGCATAAAGGAAACGGATGATTTTTTGATAATTTCGTTAAGAGATGGCAGGCTGATTTATTGCTTTTTGGAGATAGAAGGACTTCTCTATAAAGAATTTTTCTGTATTTTGTTATGTCCGAAAGTAACGTACGTAACAAAGTATTTGATTTTATTATTATTATTATTACTGGATAACAAAAAGTTAATTATGCATATATATATGTATACAGACACATTTACTATATTCTTAGTCTTAAGAATTTTTTAAATACTAAGAGCAACGTCCAAAATCTGTAACGTACGTGCGAAAGAGTGTCCAAAATTTGTAACGTACGTAACTGCTAATTAAATGCTTTAATCATTAATTTTCCAGAATAGTTGTGTAGAATAGTTGTGTGTGTCCAGAATAGTCCTGTTTGTGTATAATTTTGTAGACATACTATTAAAAATATTTATATATTATATTTATAGACAAAATATTATACTATTAAAAAAAAATTGGCCTTAAATTTGAAAATTTTAAGAACAATGGAACAATAAAGCTGGTTTATGGATTCCCTAGTTGCTTGGCAACTTTACATCCAGGCTAAGAGTAAATCGTGTTACAATGCAATGGGAGCCATGGAAAAAAGAGCGTTTAAACGCGGCTAGTAGCCACGAAAAATAGAGAGTAAAAGCTAAAAAGATAGACAATTTTCAAAAGAAAAAATTGTTAGTATAACTAGTAGGAAAATAAAATGTTCCATATGATCCACATATATGTCCAGGACAGGCGAAAAAGCTACCAAAGGAAGCCCCATAAAAAAAGACTCAGTTCAGAGACCATACATTTAATATATCTAGATAAGTAAAAAAGTTATTACATATAGTTAACGTTTAATGATCCCACCTTTTAACTATTTCCGCAACAATTTAAAAAATAAACTTTATAAACAAAAATCACAGTTATAATAAAATCAGGCACTTTAATAAACAGGGTCATCTGTGAACGTAAGTTATTTTATCCTATTGCTTTTAATTTGTAAAGAAGCTCGTTCCAAATTTTAGGTAACTCGATGCTGAATCACATATAGATTACTATTGATTCTCGGATAATGGATGGGAAATAAAATCTTGGTGGATATATACGCGCAGTGGGAATATGTGCAATTGAATATATTTTCTTGACATTTCCTACGCTAACCAATTTTCGTACATCATCCATAAACGAAGGTAATAGGAGGGAGCAGATAAAATGGACAAATCCACGGCCTTTATTTGTATTTTCGATGAAATGGCCGGGGCAAAAGCATTTTAAAAAGTTAGACATTTCGATTTCTCAATAACGACACAATGAAACAGCTATAAAAATAAAAAGCTGGCCAGTTTGAATTTTTTTAATACCGAAATTTACAATTCAAATGAAATGAAGATATTTGCGTATTATCCGTTACAGGACAGATTAGATGCGCCACCAAGGGCGCTGAAAATACTAATTACAGCCACCCTTATTTTGTTTTTCTTCCTACATTGTAACTCTGTAGTAAATATTGCATAGTTTTGTATTAATGGCAGTGTCAGTATTTACGGACGTATAACTACATAGTTTGATGTAGCACAGATATAGCATATTTTATTAATTGATATTGCTTGTGCACAGTATACTTATATTATTTTCATTCTGGCGGAACAACTCGTCGGAGATAAAACTACCATCGTTGATACAATTTATCAATAAAGCCAATTTGAATTAACGGCATCGATAATCCTTGTCCCCTTTAAATTCGATGTTATGTATTTCATAAATATGTATTATGTGTTGTTATACAATGTATGATGTTGCGTATTTAATAAAATTTATTCCTTTTAAGGGAACAAGGAAGCTTGAAAATCATTATTTATTTTATTTTTTTAATTGCACCGTAAATACTATTCAAGGGCACACTATATGATTTATACAGGGTCGGCGAACCTATGGCACGCGTGCCAGAGTTGGCACGTAAGACAATTTCTCTGGCACTCGAAAAAATAAATTTTATAATTATTATACATATAACATTTAATTTCTATTATAATAAATAAAATTTTGTTTCATACGGACAGACTATCACAAATAAAGCAATTATTTTTGCATGAAAAGAATTTTCTTTCCTTGTGATGTTATGCAGCATTTGCGACATTTATTTTGCCTTTCTATGTGATTTTATAAAGTTGTATTTTCCAAATTATTTTTTTAGACAGTCTCTTCAGTAAGATAGCAAATGGATCCAATTTATAATAACTATCAAAATATAAATCGGGTATAAAGTATTCTCCATCGAACATACAACAGCAAAACTCTCATCAATAATATTTTAATAAAATGTTTAATGCAACTTGTATAATTATAACTAGATGTTGCATAAATAATAAGGTCAAAAATCTCTAAAATAAAATTTCGTATTTTCATTTCCTTATTACAGTGAAAAATATTTCATAAATGAATCATATTTACGAATTAAAATTCCGTTTATTTAATGGCTTATTCCAATATACAGAGTAATAGCATCTGATTTTTTAACTAGTGTTTTGTATAAATATCGTACTTTGCAAAATTATTTTATGTCAAAGTGTGGCACGCTACATTGTTGACAGATGTTGTTGGTGAATTTTTGGCACGCGCACGTAAAAAGGTTCGCCGATCCTGATTTATGACATATCAGACAAGAAATAAAAAAAAAAAATTTTTTTGAAGAAAAATAAGGAATTTTGCTGAATATTTTATGCGTTATCAAAAACTTTCAAAATGCCCGAACTTCATACCGTATCCATTAAAATTCCTTTTTTTTTTTTTTTTTTTTTTTTTCTTACTGGTTTATGTATACAAATAAAACTGTACATCAAATTTTATATATTTGAATATAAAAGTCAGAAAAAAATATTTTCTAAACTTTATGAAATTTCCAGCATTTTTGCATCCTATTTGTACACTTAAATATATTTAAATTTTCCAATCATTTAGTTAAAAAAAAAAAAAAAAAACTATGCACAGTTAAATTTGTATATGTAAAAAGTAGTGGGGGATTTTAATTGAAAAGGGATGAGGTTGGGACATATCGAAAGTTCTTGATAACGCTTAAAAAATTCAGGAAAATTCCTTATTTTTATCCCAATTTTTTTTTTTTTTAATTTCTTGTGCGATAAATATATGCCATAATATATATAGTGTAGCCCTTGAAAAGTATTTAAGGTGCAATTAAAAAAAAAAAAAAAAAGAGTTTGAAGGTCCCTTGTCCCCTTAACGATGTTATGTATTTCATAATTGCACATGAAATTACAGCTTTGAATAAACAATTAAATTTAAAAAATCAAAAAACCCGACTGCGTAAAAAGCGAACTAATTGATTATTTCTCATCAATGTGAAACTATTTTTTTTTTCAATTCCTACTATTAGCTCACACTCTCGCTATATATATCTTATTCAAATTTTCAATTGTTAATAAAATACTTATTATTCATCCAATCAAGCTCAAATAAATTCTTTTAAACTTGTAGTGCGTGACACTTGATGTTAATCCAGTTTTTTCAAATATTAATATATTAATTAAATTAAATTAAATAATTTTCAATAATCGAGAGAGCCATCTTCTTGATCAAGGTACTTTAAGACCGAGAGAGCACTCTTCTTGTTCAAGGCATTTTAAGTGCCACTCAAGAGGAAAGAAGAATGGGAGAAAAAAAAGTTATTTTATTGACCTAAGTAGGAATTGACTTAAAATATTTTTTTTTACATTACTTGTTTATTACTTACCTATTTTTTTTATTTACTTGTATTAGTGACTTTTAAGTTGTATTTAATAAACACTGTTTTGATGAGGTCTATAGATGTCTATGATGGTTAAAGTTGCAGTAAAGCTAGCTATCCTACATACACAACTTCCATGTTGTATAATATTTTAACGGAGCATATGACTGTAAAATAGTCAATGAAACATCGTCTTCATTTCGAAAGACCTATCCAATGATATGCCACTAAATAGGGTGCGTACATTTTTTTTCGTCTTTACCGCCATTTTGTATTTTACGGCCGCCATTTTGAATTTATAAAAACAAAACCTAGCCTATAACCATCGGGCCGTTAAGACGAATTGATAGAGACCTCATTCATTAAAATCCATCTAGCCGTTGGGATGTTTCGTGGTTATAAAGAAATCCACATACACAGATACGCGTGAAACACATAACCCTTCTTTTCAGTCGGGTAAAAAGTTAGTTAAAAAAAATTTACTTTAGTTAAAAAAAAAAAACTATGCACAGTTGCATTTGTATATGTAAAAAATAGTGGGGATTTTAATTGAAATGGAATGAGGTTGGGACATATCGAAAGTTCTTGATAACGCTTTAAATTCAGGAAAATTCCTTATTTTTATCAAAAAATTTTTTTTGTCGTAGGCAATAGGCAAACATAAACACAATGGGCGACTGACAGCCATTTTTGACAACCTATTTTCCTGGCAAGGTTAATATGTAAATACATATGTGGTTGCCCCCCGGGTGATCCGAAACCGACCCCTTGACAAGTCTTTCCTTGATGCTAGCCTCACTGGAATCTTAGCCTGTGCCATTACACAGTATCTATTTCATCTAAATGCACCCTATTATATCTATTTGAACTTTAAATAGCATGACATGGCCCATAACCATGTTATAATTAGAGCAGAGTTATAAATACGCAGGTTTTAAGGTCATTTGGTGTGGCGTCAAGTATAAATCACATCCATGAAACAGTTCATTTGAAAATAGCAGTTCATTTACTAAATTCAGCTTGAATTTTAAAACTTAAATAATAAAGATATATACATGTACCTTCAGCTTTTGCTGGGAACTTTGTTATATTGACATATTATAACAGTAGCAAGGAGTAAGTTTAAACTCCAGCTCCATCGTCCTTATATTACGTCACCTCACACCACTACACTCCATGATTTTGTTTCACACAAGATATACCTACTCAGTACATCCATGGAGGAAAGAGATAGATGGAGTTGCAGTATGCCGTTAAAAAGGTTTGCAATATGAAACCATTTATCGCTCAAATTTAAACGTCCAAGAAAGCCCCATAGCCGACGTTACTATGGCCCGGAAGCGAAATCGAAATTAGAAGGTCACGTGACCCAGATAGATGAAGAAGTCGATGGTCGAAGAATTGCTTGCGTTGAAAATTAGCTCGGCGCCGGATGCGATATTTATTACAATACAAATACTTTCATAAACATAATTAAACTTCCACGGTGGGGGGGAAGGGGGCAGCCACTTCTTTCCGACGAAAACTTCTTAATTATATTTTCTGTTAATGTTTAACAGTTTTAAATCACTCAGAAATAATAAGTTTTAATTTTTCTTTTTAAATCGCCAGAGGAAAAAAAAAAAGTTTATTATTATTTTTTTTTAATTTAGGGAGAGGCAATTTACTCCCCCCCCCCAAAGGTTCCATTTGGGAGAAGTTACAGTTGGGGGGGGGGGGGGGCAGTTTCTCCTCTAAGGAATCTGGTATTTCAAAAAACACAAATCAGCCACAACGGAAAGAAAAGAAAAAACTTTTCAGAACTTGGTTGCACAAAAGCTAAAATGTCTATCCAGGGTTGTTTTATTTAAATCAATTGTATTAAATCAAATAGATTTTTCAGTGGAGAGTTACTTCTCCTAAAGAATTCAGAAGTTTGTTTTATGTTTTGTTGCTTAGACCTGCTAATTACAGCTCCCATATGTTTATTGACAGAGGTATTGATTCAATAATATGATCAATATTTGGAGTATTTTTAACAAAATAAATATTTGTACTATTTACCTAACATAGAATTGCTGTTTCTTCTAACATGAAGAAGGTATCATTGAAATCATGGAAGAAGTGTTTTCACTGTCTTAGATATGAAATTGATAAAATATGGCATGGAAATTTAATTTGTTGATACTTGTACTGTATAGTGTATTTTTCTTTTTATGTCCCCCCCGCCCTTTCGTGTCTGAATTTACTATTTGCTATCCACTAATATATTTTCATTCCTTATGCCGCTGTAACTTGGGTAATCATATTTATACATTTATTTACAGGTAATTTACATATTATTATCTACATTTTAAGATTTACAAAATTTCCACTTATAGATATAAAATTCCTTAATTTTAAAAGCAAACCCTCCTACCAAAAAAAATGGTTTGTGATACAGTAGTTTCGTTACTATATTTTTATTTACCAGAATGAAATCTAATAAGAATCAACTATTATTTTTACAGAGGATTTTGTTGCCGACCAGTGTTATCAGTATGATTTCCCATCCACAATTAGCATGTTTCTTCGCAAACTAGGCTCTTTGCAAAAGTCGAATTTCTCAATCAGCCTATGACATATATAATAAATATTATTTTGAAATATATCTTTCAGAAAATAGTAATACACCTTATACATTTTGAAATTACAATATGTTTTGAATATTTGAACAATAGCAAATTTTGAGTATTCATAAAACATTATTTAAATGATCTGAATTATTTAAATAATTTAATTATCTAAAATCCTCTTAATTTCAATTTTATATCATAATACTCAATATAAAAAAAATGTTTAAACAGCCTTAGATAGGGTTGGACATTTTGTCTCATTTGCAGCATCCACTCTTGTCCCTACAAACTTTGGAAATGAAATGAGGGGGTGGTGGCAAGGAAGAAAAATAAGAATACTTTCTCGCAGTGAAAATCCATAAATATTTTTTTTTTCTTATAAATATATAAACAACTTGTAACTATCAATTATGTCGTGAAAAGTAATTCATTATGAAAATACATTTCATTTCAAAACATGAAAAGCAATAAAGAATTACTTAAATATTTTTTAACATGAAAATTAACAGATAAAAACAAACAAGTCATTTTTTTTATTTAAAATTATTAAAAAGAGTTCTGACTATTTTTAGCTATAGTTGTTTGAAGAAGAGGGTTAATAAAATGTGGACTCTTGAATCTTGATAATGATTGTAAAAATAAACTAAATATGTGCTAAACTGGGAGCTATTAATCTATGAATTGAAACAGTTTATAGAAAAAAATTAATTTCTTTTACATGAAAATATTAACTGAAAGTTGGTATTTCAGCTAATATGTTTTTAAGTATATATTTAGAAGTAAAATATTAAAACTTTGTCAATATTTAAATGAATTTTCCATGCTTTATACGTTTACTTTGATTTTAAAAATATTTATAAAATTCAATAAATCTTCTTCCAATTAAAAATAACAAACGTGAAATCAGGGATGGGTTTTTGACGACGAAAACTGGTTTTTGACATGACAGTGGTAAAAACCGTGTTTTTACCGGTTTATTCCGTCAAAAACCTATCATTTGCGATTTTCCTCCAATTTATAGTGTAAGTGTAGCATACAATACATTTCTAGATTAATTTTTCCTTGTTGTTCTTGTTATTATTATTTACAATTACTTTATTAAATTTATTTAAAAGAAGAGCATTTCCTAAATGGGAAAAATTTAAAAATACAAGAGTAAAAGGAAAGAACAATATTTGTCATAATCTCCACTAATATATAGATTCTACTAACGTACTAACTGCAATGAAAATTAATATTATATGATAATAAAAGGTTATTATAATTATTAAATAACATTCTACATACATTTTTAATAAAATACATTAAAATTATTTTAGAGATGCAAAAATGCTGTTATATGGTATGACAATAGATGTCAAGCATGGACTGTGGCCATTGAATAAATTTGAATAGTCTTAGATATAATATTTGCAAATGCATATCTTAATGTATTTCAATACGCATTTATGCATATACGTATTTTATGTAATGTCTTAATGTATTTCATAAATGCAATTATTGTGATTTTCATTTTCACTTCAATAAGCAGAATCTTAAAATTTTAAATTAATAATTTTTTTATACAAACATGTAGGACCTGATTTTAGGTGAAAGCTCTTAGATTTAAAATTTAACACATAACAAAACAATATTTAAGAAAAATCAGAATATAATGTCCTGTTCCTGTATACATTTTATTAAAATAATTTAGGCATTATTTAAAATGAATTGAAAGAAATAACACAGTGCATATTTTTATTACATACATATGACTGTATGAGTAAAAATCTTTTACCGTTAAAATTATTCTTAAATTATTATTAAATTTAGAGAGTCTTAAATGTTTTATTTTTTAATGCAGTTAACTTTTTAATTAATAGATCTACATTTCTGCTTTTAAGTAATATTTAATTATTTATTTATTTTACGGAAATCATTAAATTACTTAACAAAATAACAAATAATAAATTACTAAACAAAAATATATAGTTAAAAATTGAGTTTTCACATGGTTTAAGGTTTAATATGGATTTGCAATTTTAATCTCTACAAGATTTAACTTTGAAGAACAAGTCTTATTCCTTTCTCAACTATTAAAATATATTTTATTTCATTTATTAATTTATATAAATCAAGTTTTGCTATATAGAAATAAAAATAATCAATAAACAATTTTGATTTAACACTTTAAGAAATCTTACTTCTGGGGAAATTTCTGAGAAAGCTATTTAGTTTTAAAGAGCAATAAATTCTGCCGAAATTATACACATTTTTTAATCTTACACTTATGGGTTATAGAATTTCTTTAAAAAATCTAATTTTTACAGAATATGCCAAATAGCTTAAGATTATTATAGAGATATGCTAACAGAGATGTATATGTATTATTCTAATGCAATTCTTTTTTGTTTTTCTTGGATAGGTAAATATACTTCAGTCTTTTCGATATTGAATATTTCATGTAAAACAACTTAATACTAAAGACAGAATGAAAAAAGATAATGTAAAAACAAACAACTACTAAAAAATGGGTTTTTGACAGTTTTCGACCTTTTTGACAAAGAGGTTTTTGACATGACGGTAAAAACCATGGTAAAATCCGGTAAAAACCGTCATGCGTCAAAAACTTGCCAACCCTGCGTGAAATATCATATGGAAAAATATTGAACATATTTCAATATATTTTTATATGCACATAAAAAAAATGGATTAGAATTGTGTTATCAATAAATATTGAAATATTTAATTATTAACCGGTAATGTTTAAGTGGAAAATATTTAAAAAATTTCATTTAGATATTGTGTTATTGAGTAAAACTTGCCAAAGAAGCAATTCTTTTTCTAAAGCATACCTAGATTTAAAAAAAAAAAGTAGGATACCTAATAATAACAATACATAACTTAACCCTTTCAGGGGCAAGGTATTTGTATTCATAAAATGTTGAAATAGTTGAATGACACCAGTATTTACAAGAAAATTTATTTGTAAACAAGAATATTTTCGTATACTTCATAAAAGTGAAATTTTCGTTGGCTTATGGTATTCACAACATGTGCTTTGTTTCTTTATTAAACATTGAAAATATTTAACTCATATGAATCACTTCATTTTAATTTAGTTGCTACAAATTTTAGAATTCTTATTGCATTTGTAATAAAAATAGGGGAAGATAGAGATACTTGAGCCACTTTTTTAAATTTTTTATACTTAGAACAAAATAAAATATTGTAGTTGAAAATTTGATAATTTTTCTTCAATTGAAAACCATTTTCAGTTAATTTTGAACTATTTTTCTTTGTTTAATAAATTTTTACGTTTTCTTTTACATTGTGGCTCAAGTATCCCCATGAGGGGGATACGTGAGCCATGGTGAAAGGATACTTGAGCCAATACTAAAAAATACCTATAAAAATAATATTTTTCTTTTTATTATTTTACAAATGTTTTAAATAGTGATAAATCAAGATGCACTAAGTCCTTCGAAACCAGTTGTGAAAACAAAACGAGTAACACGATCATTTTTTGTAGTCATAATTGGTGGTCGAAGGATCATTTCAACTTGGGTTTCATTGATGATAGCAACATCCTCAGTTGGTGGTTAAGTTTTTAAAAAAGTTACAGTAATAGTGGTTACAATTTCAGTATACAATATTTAATCTTAAAATATTACATTAACAAAATAAATATTTTAATATTTTGGACCTAACTAGTTAAAATATTAGAGATTATGACCAGTAAAATCAGTTTTAAAAAGTGATTTTAATATTAGTCAAAAAGTTAAATTGAAAACCATGCCTACATTTATCTAGACAGACTATTTTGTTAATCAAAATGAAAAAAAAAAGGATATTTTCATTAACAAAATATGCATTTTTAAACGTATGTTTTCAAATTAATTCCTTAATGAAAAAAAAAATAAATAAAAAGAGTTCTTCCTCATTTTACCCAGAAAAAAAAAATAAAAAATTAAAATTAAAATCTATCTGTGAACATGAAAAAGACATTTTTTTGTTTCCCCCATATCTCTAATTTCCTAGTAGGGATGGTTGAGAGCATGGCTCATGTATCCTCAATCTCAATATCACCATTACTACCATTTTTGTTTATCAGACTTTTACTAAGTAATGAATGCATCTATTTGAATTATTTTAGATTCAAAATACAACTGAAATTATACTTATTAAATCTATCTATATTGTTGCAGCGTAAAACAAAACTTTGATTACAAAAAAAATAAAAAAAAACTCACCTAAATATTTACACTTCAGATAGGGAAAAAGCAGCTATTAATCACTATATACTTTCAAAATGGTTCCAAGATATGTGATTTTTTTTTTAATGTGCAGAACTATAAGAATATTATGTTGCTAATTTTAGAAAGAAAAATTAACCTACAGTAGAGAAAATAGGGGTGGCTCAAGTATCCCCACTCTCCCCTACACTAAATAAAAATAAAGAATCTTTTAATAGAACTGTTATCCAAAAGTGCATAGGTAAAATAACTTTCAAACCCCAAATGAACTTAATATTAACAAACTGTAATTGAAACCAGATCATCAGCCAGCGTGGTGTGGACATTGTGTTGGTAAACAAGTACGACTTTGACAAGTTTGAAATATATTCTTGTGGGAACATCCAGTATAAAGGAACTAGCAAGGTACACTCACAGACAGAAAATTAAATAAAGATCCTGCCTCGCAAGTGCACCCAGCTGTCATAAAAATCCAAAATGATCCTTCTTGACTCAATCCCTTGACTGCAGAAAGACGACATCTTCAATAACTGCATTACATATTAAGTTAATATTTGAAATTCATTTGGGATTTGGAAAGTTATTTTAATTGTACATTTTTGGATAATAACAGTATTAAAATGTTCTGTTTTTCAATAAATATTTTCATTTATACCAGTATCTGAAAAGTGTTATATACAAGAAATTATAAAAGTAATCAGTGCAATCTATAATTGCTAAATTAAAATGAAGTTAATCAAATGTGTACTACAATTAAATAACCAGTACTGAGTACTATCATTTTCATTGTTTTAAACAAATGTACATACATTAAACTGAATAATTTTGCTGTTTGAAAATAAATACTTTTGTTTATATAAAAATTGAGCGCTACTCTCACAGAAAGACCACTTCACAACCTAGAGCTGGAAAGAGAGAGTATTTTCAAAAAATGAGATACTTGAAAAAGAGTACTTAAATTTTTAAAGAGGGGGGGGGGGGGGAGGGTAAGATATTAATCTTTGATTCACTGTTATTATATCTTAGAAAATGAGTACTATTCTCCATAATATATAAAGAAGGGTTACACTTACTGATTATACACTGAGAACAATACTAAACTTTTTTTTTTAACACCTTTTTCTAGATACCACAGTACTGTATTAATGAAATATATATATACATCACACTTCAATTATAAGTGCTTATAAAAGCACATTTTAAACATACATATAAAATAAAAAGAGAAATATAATTATATATGAACTCACATTACTTCCTCCGATAATGTAATAACAGTTAGGCTTAAACTGATGAGCTCTTTTTGGCAGTAAAATAACCAATTACTGCGCTAAAAATTTCTCCGTACACGATGTAATCCATGATCAACGGTTTAAGAGCACATATCAATAGCATTTAAAATAAATATTTTCAAATTTTATCACATCTAACTAAACACTGATGTACAAACAGAGACAGCCAGCTACAGCACACAGCATAGCGAGATAGTAGCAACTACAGTCGGATTGCGCGCGTTCAACCGTCTATCTGGATCACGTGACTTTTTCGCTTCCAAGCCATTGTAAAGTCAGCTTTGAGAAAGCCCAAACAACGCAAGCACGTGAGAGGGTTGGTTGGTTGATTTTTTGACGGCCAATTATCTGCACGAGGGATATAGGCCCAGGGGGGAGTGCCCTTCGTGGGGGTCTTTCTAAGGGAACCTAACCCGTATTTACGCATGGAAATCCATGGCTCGAAGAAAACCACGAAAACTCCGAACGATTAGGCCGACGGGCGCGATTGGGTTCGAACCCAGCACCTACCGTCTACCAGCTTCGAGAGCAGAACCTCTCAGCCACTGGTGGGGCCACGTGAGAGGGATTTTGTATTAATAAGACGAATTCAAAGAGGTGAATTACAGCTGAAGTATATTTTAGGAAAAACCTTTTTAAAGGGTCTTTGTTGTGTTGTTATTTATTAAAATAAATGTTTGTTTTTAAAATAATTGGAATTGGAAAATTAACAATAATAAAATGTCAAAATAAGATTAAATAAAATATTGAAAACATTTGATAAGAACTTAAAATTGTATTATTGAAAGTTTTCTTTCTTTAACCCTTTCCAAATAGATGAAAAATGTTTGTCTTCGGTTTATATGGCCGTCTGGCCGAGCTCTAACTCTTGTAAATATACTGGGATCACCCTGCATTTTTTATATGTTATTGACGTTTACTATAGCATGATCGCTATTGAAAAAAAAAATGTGTGGCACTTATAGTTCATTTGCATGGGCGGTAAAAAGTATTCTGTTACATTACGGTCAATGGGAAAAGTCGTTTCAAGTGCATTTTAATGATGCTAGACAATTTAAAACATAAAGAAATTGATATTCATTTATAAAGTGCAGTAAAACATGCATTTTGTAGAATATGGGGTTTGCAAAGTATTTATTATTCATTTACAGGGCCACACGATGGAATTCTGTTACATAATGATATGGGGGGGGGGCTGTATACAGCGATATTATGTTACTGAAATATAATGGAATAGACATAAATTACTCAGCTTTACTACAATGTACTTACTGTGAAATATGATGTGCATAGTATTTATCGTTCATTTACAAGGACACACAAAAGATTCGGATACAGTACTATATCTAAAGTACTTGTCAGTATGTGACGCAAATTTTGTGAGCGCTCTATCACAAGAACTAATGCACGGAATTTAATAAAAATTTATATACATGTAGCCCCTAATATAAATTTGTGCTGATTAGTTTTTGGTGTAAATCGCCCAACAGGTGGCGCTGCTATGCTGCATTTTTCGCGATTTCAGCAATAGCTGTATCTCAAGAACTAATACACGGATTTTCATCAAACTTCAGGTTCAGTTAGTCCTTAATATGAGTTGGTGCTTATTACGTTTTGGTGTAAATCGCCCAACAGGTAGCGCTGCCATGCTGCATTTTGTAGGTTTTACACGATTTCCTCATAGCTCTATTTCAAGAACTGATGCACGGATTTTCATCAAACTTCAGATTCAGTTAGTCCTTGATATGACTTGGTGCTGATTGCGTGTTGGTGTAAATCGCCCATCAGGTGGCGTTGCTGTACTGCATTTTTCACGATTTCCGCAATAGTTCTATCAAGAACTAATGCACGAATTTTCATCTAACTTCAGAGTTAGTTATATGTTAACACAAGTTGTTGCTGATAGATTTTGGTATTAATCGCCCAATAGGTGGCGCTGCTACGCTAGAATTTTCATGATTTTCGCAATAGCTCTACCTCAGAAACTAATGCACGGATTCTCCCCAAACTTCAGATTCAGTTTGACGTTGACATATGTTGCTATTTGGTGGTTTTGGTGCATCATAGGTTTTGGTGTAAAGCACCAAATAGGTGGTGCTGCTAGGCTGCAGTTTGCTGGATTTACACGATTTCAGTGATAGCCATATCTCAAGAACTAATGCACGGAATTTCATATCTTTAGAATCCTCATGATGGGTATAGATTGCCATTTAATTTTGGCAGTGTGATAGTGAATTTTGAAGTATTAACATGTATGAGATAGAAGAATGTTTTGGGATGGTATAGATGGAAGTTTTTTTTTTTCTTTTGGTTAAAAGAAAAAGTTATCCTTGAGAAATGCATAACAATTTTGTGAAAAATAAAACTTTGTATCGAAAGGTCAAGTCCAATTACTCAAGCCCCACCAGTGGCCGAGAGGTTCTGCTCTCGAAGCTGGTAGACGGGCGATGTGCTGGGTTCGAACCCAATCGTACCCGTCGGCCTAATCGTTCGGAGTTTTCTTCGAACCTTGGATTTCCAAGCGTTAATACGGGTTAGGTTCCCTTAGAAAGACCCCCACGAAGGGCACCCCCCCCCCCCTTGGGCCTATATCCCACGTGTTGATAATTGGCCGTCATAAACACAAACCAAACAAAACCAATTACTCAAATGCGAGCCAAGCATTTATTGATAATAATTTCATTCTTACAGCTAAAATTTTCCTCTCAGGGAACTTATTTTTTTGCAAATAATAATATGTTTCAAAACTCAAGTTATTCAAACTGATAATGGAGTTTCTTTGATGGAATGAAATTTTGTGATTCGGTTCAAATAGGCCCCCATTTTTGACTGTATCAATCGCTACTAATTTAGATAAACGTCTTTATTTGTTTTTAACAGCATATTAATAATTGCATGTAAACAGATAAAATATAATGATGAAAACATTCTTTTAAAATTATGTATGAAAACTTAAATTACAAATATTAATCGAAAATCTAGATTTTCATGTGCAAACGATTTTCGGACAATAATGAAAGAATGTTACCCTTTCAAGTAAAATCTTAAAAGAGGCTTCTGATATTTATATTTAAAATACATATGATAAAATAATCAAATAATTCTGTGAAGTGATATATTTGTATCTTTGATACATTCTGATCTAGTACTACATCCTGTAACAGCGCATAAGTCATCTTTTATCGAAATTTTAATCATATCTTGAATAACAATTTCTGACGGTAAAAAATGAAAGCAAAGAAATACAGGTTTAAACCGGTTTGAACTGGTAGGCGTGTCAAAGCACGTAGTTTTGTTTGGGCTTTCTGTAGCGGATTTTAGGGTTCCTTTTTTGGCGTCACCCCCAACCATCTTACTGCACCTCCATCTATCTCATTCCTCCATGCAGTACATCAAACTATCAAACTGGAATAAAAATATGCATACAGTTACAGTTAGAAGAGAGTGCCTTTACGACCGAAATGAAAAAATAAAAACCGGTTCGGAACGATATAACTTCCGAACAAACCACACGACAAATTTTGGGTGACAAGACTTTGTCCAGATTTCCAACACCCTTGAAGGGCGATGACACATCACATAATTTTAATCCCTAATTGCCACATTGGCACCGGAATTTTATAATGAAAATTTCACCTTTATTAAATACGCGTAAACATGCTTTTACTTGTTTATAAATAAATTCTCTTGTAAATACTGGTGTCAGTAAATTATTTCAACATTTTATGAACACAAGTACAGTCGTGTTAAAAAAAAGTAAACACCCCCTACTAACTCCTCAACAAATTATCGTAGATGAAAGTTACTGGTACCGGACGATTGGAAATAAAGTCTACTTTTAAATGATGTATATAAAATTTGATTAGGGGGCCATCTATATATTGAAATACATCCAAACTTCTTTTTTTTTAATACCCAAATTTAACCCTCCGTCTACCAGACGGGTCCATTGGACCCGACAGGTACATACAAAATATTCATTCAAACCAGAAATTTCTTTAAAATAAACTAAGTATATAAACCAGACAAAAATAAGGTAAATAAATAAGTTAAATAGTTTTAAATAAAAATTCTGGTGTAGAACGTTTTATTAAAACTTGAATAAAATTCCCGGTAGATCTAGGGTTAACGAGATATTTCAAATCTTCGGTTCAAACTATGCCTAGAAACCAAATTTCAAGTTATTTCAATGATAAGTTTTTGAATTATAGACATTCAAAATTTAGTGCTTCTAATGTTAAATTACATTTCCATATTTTTATTTATATCTTCTGAAATTATGCTTCTGATGTACTAATTTTTTGTGTAGCAATAATATTAATATACCCAAGCATAAATACGTTGAATTTGCAATTTTTATAATTTTATAATATGAATTATGAAATTAATATTCGAAAAAATTATTAATTGCAACCCACAATATTTTTGATGGATTTAGATTTATTAAGTCCTGCTTTATGGAAATCCAAAATTTCACATTTTTCTTCCAAGTAGTTTTCAAATTATGCTTAAAAAACGGCAAAATGATGATTTGAGGGGCCGTCTATGATAGAAGTGACTAGATATTTTGAAATTTCTTATGCTGTCCTGTAATCTAGCAGACTTCAATGGCTGATTGAGTGTCGCTTAAGGTGCCTTGATCAAGAAGGGGGCTGGATCTCTCGGTTAACAAACGAGTACCGAACTTCAATTTGGATGCAGCCCTTAAAATACGCTCGTTTTAAAATAATTAATTTTTCGGAAACACATCGTACGAATTGCATAAAAATTTGATTTTAGGCTAATTGAAGGGTGTAGAGTTCCTTTATGCTGTCAGAATTGGGTACTGCTATAGAAAAAAGCAAAGTTATGGTTCGTTTTAATATGTAGATGGCCCCCTAAGCAAATTGTATATACATCATTTAAAAGTAGACTTTATTTCCAATCGTTTGGTACCAGTAAGTTTCTTCTACGATAATTTGTTGAGGAGTTGGTAGGGAGTGTTTACTTTTTTTTTTCCACGACTGTACCTTGCCTCTGAAAGGGTTAAGTAGTTAAGTTGTCCCCATCCGCTGCTCTATTTGACTAGCGTCTCTTTCGTGCGCTATTCCCTACCTGAGCGATGGATAGCGGTTAAGTCCATTCTAAATGCAGGTGGGAAGGTTGGGAGAGCTCAGAAATTTGCTCCGCAAACCACGTGATGTTTGCGTCATCATTGTTTATGTTCAGATTTATTTACTACTCTGATTTCGGCGTTAAGAGTGATATATGCAGCTTCTTAAAATCTTGTATATCGTCATTAACGACTATTTTATTATTAAAAACATCATAGATATAGGAAGGTATATTCCTTATTCCAAGAAAAACATAACTTATAAGAGTTTAGAAAATGCACATTTAAATATTCATTCTCATCAAATAAAATCAGTTTTCCATCTTTTTAAATTTATATGCTCTTGTATTTTATTTTTGCAATTTTTCTGATCATAAAGATAATGTATGAAAAGGAAGATTTACTGTTTTGTTTACATACTTGTTTGTTGGAAAGAAAGGGGTATATGTTAGTATCTTTCATGCCTATAATAAATTTTAAAATTTCAAGGTATATATAATTATATTTAGATGATGATAAAAGGTATGATTGGTAAAATATTACTGTTAACTTGTATGCCGATCTAATTAATTTCATTAAAATCCTAATTATGTAAATATATGCTTAATAATAAGCATTTCTTAAAGTGATAAAGGCTGTTGTTTTTAAAAAGTACTTTTAAAGAAAAAATCAAATAAATATTAGTTATTTGTGATTATAATATTCCAATAATATTTATTTCAATTTATAGAGTATAACGTGGTTTTTTGTGAATAATACAAATAGCTATTTTATTTCTCTGTTAAGGTGATGATTTTAAAACTAATGTTAATAAAATTATTGAATTAAATTAATTAATTTATTTATAGGGTTTTAAAAAAGTTGTAAATGCGAAATTTGGATAACATTTTAAAATATATTTTAAAAAACAAAAGGTTTTTTTAAGTCCATATTTAAGAGCATATTGTAGTTTTTTTTTTTTTTTTTTTTTTTTTTTTTTGTTTTTTTCTAACACACTCTTAAACAGTTATCAAAATTAACTTAAATAACTGATAGCTTTTTTTTTCATTAAAAATATTTATTTTTGCAAATTATTAAAAACTTGTGAATGGTTATGAGAAATGTTTTGGGTATGAATTGTACTTTTTTTATATATATATAAAAAAAAAAAAAAAAAAAAATCATTTATATATTTAAGTAAGATTTACCTAAAGGTATTGGAAAGTAATTGCTAGCTCAAATTATTAGAATGTAACTGTCAATATTATTGTTTTATTTTTTCTCCTTTATTAAGCATAAATTTAAAATCTTATTATGAAAAATAAGATTCTAGAGAATATTTAAACTTTTCTTATTTTTTAACAAGATGCAAGAAAAATGCATAAAAAAAAAACAAACTTCCCTGAATTCTTAAAAAATAACTAAATACCATTTTTCAATGACTAGCCTTAAAATTTTCAGTATATACACACACTCATATATTTAAATATAATTCAACATTTATTCGGTATTCAAACATATTATACCCCCCCCCCCTCCCACACACACACACACACGCACACACCTCTATCTTTCATACCTTATAAATTGAATCATTAACTTAATTCAATTAGTATAGTATAAGAAATTTAATTCTCCAACAAAATATGGTTCCACACTGTCATGTTTTTGATTTCATGTCGATACAAGGCAGAATTAGAAATCCGTCTTTATCTTGATTTAAACCAGGTCTTAGCTGAAAATTTGCACTCTTTTTCTAAATGTTTTCATCATTTGAGCACTACTATATGGCAGAATAGACTT
Organism: Maratus speciosus; assembly: GCA_963932465.1. NCBI lineage: Eukaryota > Metazoa > Arthropoda > Arachnida > Araneae > Salticidae > Maratus > Maratus speciosus. Next base: position 87,377,490 of record OZ010794.1, read on the forward strand.
TAAAATCCGAAGGATCAAGAATTAAAATTAAAAATTCAGTTCTTAAGTCTCGAATTTATTATTTTTAGTATCTTAAGTTCAGATTAATAAAAGATTTTAAAAATAAAATTGAAATTTTAAAATAAAATTGAAAAGTAAAGTTTAAAAGAGGGAGAGGGGGGAGGGAGGCGGAGGGGATATATTTTAATGCCAAATATTAAATTTATATGCTTTAACATTGAAGTTATATTTAAGTATATGTCTGTATATGTACTGCAATTTACATGCATAAATACTTTTCTATCCTGAAAACCTAAAAAAACTTTATACTTTATTTTGATTTAGGTCAAGCATCTGTTAGTATTAGCAAGTTTTATTTATTTGATATTTATTTCTTTTATTGTTTTTACTTTAAAAAAATTATTTTAGATTTACTAGTTTATGATACCATACAATAAATTGAAAAAATATGGCTGTTCATAGAAAAATCATAATTAATTATTATTATTATTTAAGAATTCAAAGAAAAGGTTTTTTTTAATTCATTATTTTTGCATCTTGTTAAGAAACAAGAAAGGTTTAATTTGAAGAATGCCTTAGAATCTTATTTTTCATAATAATATTTTGAATTTATACATAATAAAAGAGAAAGGGAGAGAAAAAAAAAATATTAAAAATTACTTTCTAATAATTTTAGCTATCAATTATTTTCCAATATCTTCATCTAACTCTTACTTAAAGCTTGTACTATACTTATTGAATTAAATTAATGAATTAATTTATAGGATTCTTTAAATGTTGCAAAATTTGGATTTCAATTTTTAAATATACTTTTAAAAAATTATTACTATTTTTTTTAAGTCCAAGTGTAAGAGTATGATTTTTTTTTCCCCATGTAAGGAACTCTTAAATAGCTATTTATCAAAAATAACTTAAATTTAATTGTTCCTTTTTCTGTTGTTGTTGTTGATGTTGTTTTTACATTAGAAACAATTTTTCTGCACTAAATTATTAAAAACTTATGAATGGCTATGAGAATTCTTTTGTATAAATTTGTCTTTTTTATTTATAAAAATTTATTATTTATTTAAGTAAGATTTAGCTAAAGGTATCGGAAAGCAATTGATAGCTAAAATTAATAAAAAGTAATTGTTAATATTTTTTTGTCTCCCTTTCTCTTTTATTTAGTATAAATTCAAAATATTATTATGAAAAATAAGATCCTAGGGGGTTCTTCAAATTAAATTTCTCTTGTTTCTTAACAAGATGAAAAAATTATGAATAAAAAAATGTTCTTCTTTAAATTCTTAAATAATAATAATAATTAAATAAGATTTTTCTATGATTAGCCATAAATTTTTTAGTTTACTGCATGACATCATAAACTAGTAAATCTGAAGAAAAAAAAATTAAGTAAAAAAAAATAAAAGAAATAAATAACAAATAAATAAAACATGCTATTATTAACAGATGCTAGTCCTAAGTCAAGATACACACATATATTTTAATATAACTTCAATGTTAAAGCATTTAAATTAAATATTTGGTATTAAAATATACCCCCCCCCCCCCAAAAAAAAAAAACACTCTTTTTATTTATTTATTTATTATTATTATTTTTTTGTCACAGAAAGAACATATTATAATTTTTATTGTTATTATTATTTTAAGAATACAATGAAGAATATTTTTTTTTTCGTTGTTAAGAAGAAAAAAGAAATACAAAATTAATTAAAAACCTTTCTACATGTTATTTTTAGAAGATTAGGCAGTAGATGGCGCTCGTTTCTAGAGTGGGAGGAGCCTTCAGTTTGTTTATACCTAAACGTTGTGCGATTTAGCGCTGACACAGAATTCCTGTCTACCCTTCCAACCTGCATTTAGAATGGACTTAACCGCTATCCATCGCTGTCGTAGGGAATAGCGCACGAAAGAGACGCTAGTCAACATTCTTCGCAGCTTACTTATAATTTTAATGATTTCCATAATCGAATAGGGTTGAAGGAAGAACGCAGTAGTTTTCCCCTTTTCTACACAGCTGAAAGGGACGTTATAAGACTAGCGTCTCGGTGTAGCTCCGCTCCCTATGGTGATTTTTCTCCTACCTCTTGGCTGAGGAATTGGCGCTAGTTATTTTTGAGGTTGATGTATTTCAGACGAAGCACGAGCGCTCGCTCGCGCTGTCGTTGGAAAGTGTTTTTTTTTTTTGAGCGAAGATGGCGGATAATACAGCGATAATTTCATGCTCACAAATTTTCACTCAATTGGTTCTACTACAATTCTACTCTCATTATTTATTTATCAATTAGTTGATTGTGTTAAAAATAATTAAAATGTTATAATTTAATCTTCCGTAACTGGGTAATCTTTTTTAAAACAGGGCAAATTAGCATGTTTTTAGATAAACAGCAAAAGCAATTGTATGTGGCATGATCTTTGTAGGTTGGAAGATAGGATTTTAATTTCTTGTGCATTATTAAACACTAGAAAAATTCTCGCCTAAAATTTTCTCAAAATATTATGTGAACCGTGGTACCTACAAATAAAAATTCAATAAAATCGCATATTTCTTCTATTAGGGTACAGTAAACACTTCTCAAAAATGATACCATTTTCAGGCATGAAAGTGCTCCTCCTAAAGGTGGAATTCCACCTATTTAAAAATAATTTTGGCCATTTTCTGGATTGATGCAAAAATGCAAAGAAAATATTGGAAGCATATAAGGTGGGGGAGGGGGTGGAATCTGGAAAATTTAATAATCAGACATTTTGTCTAACTAAACTCCTTGGAGGTTTTTTTTTTTTCTTTTTTTTTTTCTGAATTGCTGTGCAAAAGATCTATCAAATTAAAGGGAAGCTTATGTATTATAATCATATGAAAGTCGTGTAAATAAATTTGATTAAAGTATCTCTCCAGAGTGAAAGTTTTTTAGACTTTAAAAGAAAAAGGAAGTTTCATAATGTTCTTTTTGGAATAGAATATTTTCTTCTATTTATGCAACACTTTTGATTTAAAAGTTTAAATTTGTTTTTAATGCTTTCTAAGCTATGAAAAGAAAATAACAATCATATGTACAATTATATTTCATTTTATCCCATAAGTAACTGTTAAAATGTGTCTAAATGTTAAAAGTTTGGCATCATCATATTGACCGAAAAGATTTTCCTCCTTTTCCTATTTCCCACTTTCATGCCTGCATTTTAGGCTCTTGGATATCAACCCCCCCCCCCCCTCCTCACTCCCAAAAATGCAATTTTATTCTTTAGATTGACATTGATACCTGAATTTTACAGGCAGGTACATTTTGAATAGTAATCCTGTTTAAGTGTTACTTTATTGAAAACTTTAAGAGAAGATAATCTAAAGACCATCACGCCCCCCTCCTTGATTTAAAAAAAAAAAAGGTACTTTTCGGTTAGCCGGGCGCCAGTGTTATGTAAACATATTTATATACATACATATATGTAAATATACATATGTATACATATACACATATTGTATCTATACATATAATATATATGTATATATACATACATTTATATATACATATATATGTATATATAACACTGGCGCCCGGCTAACCGAAAAGTACCAAAAAAAAAAAAAAAAAAAAAAACACTTTTTGGTGATGTGACTTCGAATAGTCAAAGGTATTTTAAATTTTGTATGCAGGTAAATCCTTAATAGTATACATGCTAACAAAATTTGAAGGGTCATAAACAAAAGTGTTACTTTTTTGTCAGAGGAGGGGGAAAACATTCTTTGGACCCCACTCATTAAAATTGCAATTGGAGTATTTGAGCATCCCTATTAAGGCTACATGTTCATTCAAAATTTCTAGTGTCTAAGACTGCTTTAATTCTGAAACAAAGGTATATATATTTTTTTAGAATTTTTTAAATTTAAGTATGATTCTATTCAGAATGTGCCTGCCTACAAAATGCAAGTATTTATGACAATTAGATGACAAGATACATTATCAAAAATGTTATTTTTCCGTGAGGGGGGGAGGGAGGCGAAATCTTTGGAATCCACAAGTTGAAATTTCTGAAATCGGAATATATAATAAACATCATCACTATTCAGGTTCTATCTGTGTGCAAAATTTCTAGTAAATTGTTTTCGATATAACATTTATGCTTCACGAAACTAGCAACACTTCGCCAAACTAGCAATACTTCGCCAAACTAGCAATACTTCGCCAAATCTAGCTTCGATTGGACTTAGTTGAATCCAGTCACTACGATCTCCATAGGGAGCGGAGCTACACCGAGACGCTAGTCGTTATAAGATATTCAAAGAAAACGAAATAATGCAACGACAAAAATCGTATAATTGGCTAGTGGTTGGTTTCCCTACGGTGAACTGTGTTTCGCTCACCGGCCGCTGTTGGCGCTGGCGCTGGGTTGCGCTAGTATTGGTTTGTATTATTTATAATATGGATTCTAAGTCTTTTCTGGTATGAAAAATCGAATTTTCTGAAAAATTTATGAAGGAGGTCGACATCACATGCGCATGGAAAACTCTTAAAAAAGAAAGAAAAAACTAATACATGTGTCTTGCATTAAATATAAACAAAACTAAACACTAAATATAAATGAAAAATATAAACAGCGAAAACTTATTGGCGGAGCTACACAATTCCTCTTGGAAAGCTTGGAAAGACTCCGCCCTAAACCGCCTTACAACTTAGGAACGTTGGGATAAAGAGTGGAAACGTTCGAAAAGTATTTTTTTTTTTATGTGCACGAGAAAGAAGAAAATTAGCAGCGTAATCTTCACGTTCCGGATACACTGTTGGATCAGTGACTCTTCATTTTTTTTATTACTTTTACTTTGGTTTTTAATGCAAGACACGTGTATTAGCTTTTTTTTTTTCATGTTTTTCATGTGCATGTGATATTGATTTCCTTCATAAATCTTTCAGAAATTCGATCTTTTACACCAGAAAAGACTTAGAATACATGCTAAAAATAATACAAATCAATTTTGAGGTGTCTAACGCTCGTATTCACGAATAACTTCGACCCGGAGTTATGCTGAAAACCCGGGTTGAAAACTCAAATGGCATTCACCGTCAACCCCACTGAACCGGTTCGAGGTTAAAATTTAACGCCGGGTTCAGTAACCCAACCTTGGTCTACTGCAAGTTCAACCCAGGATTTTTCAACCGAGCATGCGTATTTAACGAAAAACAAGCGGTGAGAGTGAGAGGACCGCCATTTTACAATGGCGGCAGACGTGTTGATAGAAGAAGGTGCTGTGTAAAACATAGAAGTTCTACTATTAAATAAAACGGAATAACTATATCCAAAGGTATGTAATCTCATATATATGTAATTATCTTCAATATTTTTATCTGATTTGTTTATATTTATGTATATAGCCTCTATATATTGAATACATGTTTAATTGTTTGTTTACACAAGTACGCGTGGTCGCGAAAAATTTATTTGCCTTAAAAATAGCCAATATTACTTAAACAGCCGAATAATTTGTTTTAAAGTAACAACTGTCGCGTTTAAGATCATTTATTTTTTGCAATTTTGATGTTAAAAAATTCACAAATGTATTTTAACAGGACCGAAATAAACGCCATACTTGCATAAGTTCTAATTAAAATGTGAGACACAGGCTAATTTGCATTTTTGTTTAAGTAAAGAAATACACAGATTATCTTAGAATATCCATAGATTCTCTGTAGATTTTTGATCAGTACTTATAGAATGTTTTAAAATTAAATTTTGGGTCTATTGTGTAAAAGATATATTATTGTTTATGTACAAACTGAGATAAATATAAATCAGATCTATAAATTAGATATTTTAACTTAAAATTTAAACAATTTGAGTTTTATTACTTTTTTTTTTTTTTTTACGACTGTTTGTAAGCTTCTACGTATGTTTCCCAATTTTTGTGGAATTTGAAATATTTATTTTTATTGCATTTATTTTTCAACTGTATTTTAATTTCAAAACTATACATAATATAAAATATTGCATTAGTACTATTTTATACGAAAATAATAATAGTAATAATAAATCCTAAAATGAATAACTTTTCAATGTTACCTCCTGAAATTGTGACTTTTTTTAGAGATCACTTATAATTTTTGCTTCTTAATTGACGGCTAAATTAAAATAAATTACTAAAAAGTTGAAAAAAAAATTCCCTTTTTAAAATAACCCCACACAAAAATATTTTTTATCAGGCCTTGTAGTAATAATGACTATTTTTAAGGTAAATGAATTCTTCGTGATCATGAGTATTTATGAAAGCAAACAATTCAACATGTAATGAAGGAGATATAATGTATATATATAAATAAACCAGTCAAAAAATATATAGATAATATATATATATGTGTATGTATGAGATTACATATATTCTTCTATTTTTGGTAATATGTACTTTAAACTTTCTTTTTATTTCTATATCTTACACAGCATCTTGAGAAACGTTTAATTTATTTAAATTAAAGAATGACACCAAAAAAGAGAAAAAAAATAGAGGGAATGGGTAGGGTGGTACAAATGGGAACTTGTTTTTCTCCACTGATTCTACAACAGACAGCTATTTTATTTATTAGCTAATGTAAAATTATATGAAATTATTAATAATTAATTTGAGTTGTTTTGTTAGATTACAAACTATCATTACTCTGCCTATTTAGTCTAGAAATCTATCATTAATCAGTCATCAAAAAAAAAAAAAAAAAAAAAAAAAAAAAGGAATCCCACTTTTAATTTCTATTCTAAATGAGATTCTTATTACATCTAATGAAGTGATATCTAAATGAATTAAAAATATGAAATTAAGAAGCTGGAAAAAATATAGAAAATAAAATAACATTTTCTAAATAAATACATTTTTTCAAATGCAACACTGCAACCAAAAACAAGTGTCTTCGTGCATGTAATAATATTTCGTAATTATTAGGCTAATTTATCAAAAAATAGTCAAAGATAATCGAGTGAATAGCTTTGATCTTGTAAATGTGATAATAGAAAAATTCTCATACATATGGCTGGAGGGGTAGGGGTGGGGATAGGTCATAAAAGCTGGTCGATAAAAATTCAACTTTCTGTAATATTTCACATTTATTTGTCCAGATAGTATTCAGAATACATTTATCATGATTTAGGAAAGTCCTTATTCGATTATATGTGTTGAATGGAAATTCATACACTATACACTAGTAGTCTTAAAAGTTTAAAATATTTGTGTTCTTTTATAATAATTTCTTATAAAATATCTCCACTGCACACAGTTTAAACTTAAAGGAAGTATAGAGTTTTATTTAGCGACTAGTTTAATGAAAAAATGTTTATCAATCGCTCGGAAGTGATAACTATATGCGCCTATGGAGCGCCTCTGCGGCTTGGTACCTGGTGCCAGGGCACCGCTAGGATCACCTGTTCCGCTTTTTCTGCAGTTCTGTTAATATTATTTCACTCATTTTTCCTGTCAACCTGGAATATTAATTACTATCTAATTTAATTAGAATTAAACATATCTGGGATACCATCTATACTAATAAAAGAAATAGTATATATAAAGTACAACAGACTACTTTCATAATTTTTTTCCTTTTTTCTTCATTTTAATATTTTCATTATCAGAAATTGTTTAATTGCTAACTAGAGCTATTAATAATAGAAATCATCTTAATTGCTGTTGAAATAAAATTTTAGTTTTTATTCAAATCAAGTTTCATTAGTTTTGGCCCAAATCAAGTTCATTTTTTAGCAACTATGCGAAAATTTATTTTGAAAAAGAACCTTTTAACATTTATTTTAGCAGTTGACACGTTTCATATCATTAACCTAACTCATTAATAAATTAAAAAAAAAAACAATTGTTTAAAAAATATTAAAACTCAAGAAAAATTAAGTTGATTCATTTTTAATGATTACAGGTTTTTATTTTGTCCATACATTTTGTGGAAAAAAAAAAAAAAAAAAAACCACTACATTGAATCTTTCTTTCTTTTTTTTTTTTTTTAAATTGGCGTTTTTCTTCCAAAACATACACAAACGAAGTCTCGATGCGAAACCGAACAAGGCATGTGATTTTTTTAACCAATAAACACATTTCGTTCAACCTAGGTCGAGAAACCCCGAGTTGGGTAACTTTTCATCCGAAGTAAACGGTGAATACGAGTTTTCAACTCCCGGTTGAAAATACCAACCTGGGGTTACTGAACCCGCGGTTTAACCCTCGGTCGAAGTTATTCATGAATACGAGCGTAAGATGAGACTGATGCTTTTCATTCTAGATGTCGTTTCTTCCTTGAGATGACTTTCAATTAAATATTATGGTACCATTCAGGCATATTTACTCAGGAAAAATAAACGAGCGTCTGAGGAGAGAACGACTTCTAACAGTAGAACTTGCAAAAAATTGTCCCAACGATACTTCCTTATGTTAAATGTTTTTGTGAAATAATTATTAATCTTATGAAAAGTTTCAGTTTTTTTAGCCAAATTCTTCTATAGAATTTAGAAATAAATTAAATTTCATAATATTTATAGCAATTTAATACTTTGAAATCTAGTAATTCAAATATATGCTTAGTATGAATTAAATTCACTTAAAAATTCTTTATGTATACAGGATAACAAAAGGGAAAAAATAGAGATATATTTACATTTTATTGGATTTTTAAGAACTATACCATTTAAATTTTACAATACTTTCTTCACATAAATCAGCCATATCATCTCAGGTAAATTTTTAGTAAGCATATGTATAATTGCAAAAAAATTATAATTAGTAAAAAGTTTGATTTATATAACTTTTTACTAAGTATAAATTTTTGTATTTATATCAATGTACTAAAAATATACTCAATAAATAAAAAAAAAATTAAGATGGTATGGCTGAATTAGTTTAAAAAAATGGTAAAAATTTTAAATGTATAGATCTTAAAAACCCAACAAAATATTAAAATATCTACAGTTTTTTCCCTTTTGTTAACCTGTATAAATAAAATTATTAAATGAATTCAATTCTATGAAGCAAATATTTCGATTATTAGATTTTAAAGTATTAAATTGCTAAAAAAATTAATCAATGAAATCTCATTTATTTCTAAATTCTGTAGATGAATTTGTTTAAAAAAACTGAAAAATTTCAAAAGATTAATAATTATTTCACAAAAACATTTAACATAAAGAAATATTGTTATAAAATATTCTTGTTAAATTATCAGGTTTTTGTTAAAATATCTAAAAAAAAAACCAAACAAAACAACTATTTTATTTTTGTAAAAGTTTTAGCTTTGATGTATCAGTAATTAGAAAGCTTTTCTTTAATATGTTTCAGAAAGCAATATTATAGAAGCTCCCCCCCCCCCCCCCTCTTAAAAAAAACTACTCTTTTTTTCTTTTTTTCCCTTTAGACACAGAACAACAATTATCAATTTTTGTTATAAACTTTTTTAACAATTTTTTCTTCAAACAGCCACAATAAAGGGTTAACTTCAACTAAAATTCAATATTTTAAAAACTAAGACCTCAAACTTTTAATGAAGCTAAATAGATCTGACTAATTAGCAGAAATTTAAACATTTATCTAGTTTTAGTGTGTAATTTTAATAAATTTACATCTCAGTAGACATAATAAAAAATTTATTTTTAACGCATTCTAATTAATGGAAATGAAAACATTATCAACACAGAACTGAAAAGACACAATTCAAAATCATTGTAATATTAACTTTTCTCTGGCTTTAACACACTTACAAACATTCTAAAGAGAATTATCTGAACCAAACATGGGAATTTGTCATGTCACTGCTTCATTACACACCATACGAATGATGACATTAAGGGGTGGCCCAATGGACACACACCAGAGAATTGGCAAGTTTATGCTTATAATGCTTACGTAGTATTTACAGTAATGTTGAATTATATCTTTTCAATCCCATGTTAATAACATTTCTAACTATAAGAGACCCCCACCCTTCAGAAAAGTGTACCTAAATTCAACACTCAACTATACAGCACCATTTCAATAAAAGAACTTCAATATTTAATGTAATACATTTAAGAAAGCTTTTATTATTATAGAAAAAAATTGCTATCACTATGCTTTAAACTCTCTTTCTCTCTCAAATCAAGAAAATGCATCATATACAGTAGAACCCCGGTTATCCGAAAATCAGCTTAACCGAAAGACCTTAAAATTCCTCAAAGTCCTTTTTAAATGTGAAAATTTGATTATCAACACTACTCTGACCAATGTCAAATGACACCTTTTAACATATTTTGATTTATGATTACTATTTTATTTGTAAGTTTTAGATCAAAACAATTCCGAATCATTTTTAGTACATTGAAGAGTTGTTTTAATACTTATTATCTTTAAACATTAAAAGGAAAATAAGTAACAATCAAAACTTTGAAAGGTGTTATTGGAGACTGGTAGAAATAGTGTTAAAAAAGCATGTTCTTTATGAAAATAATAAACAGAGTCAACTTACTTATTTTGTCCAATGCGTAATTTTGAGCACTTTATTAGATAGACACGTACGACACTTCATTTTTTTTTTTTTTTTTACAAAATATGTTGTGATTTTCTTTTGTTTTTCAACTTTGCATCGTTTCAATGCTGCTTTATCACGCCACCTTTTAAATAACAACGCATCTGATGCTGTTGTATCTTCTTGTACTTCAACATATCGATCACAACTTTTCATCAAACAAGTTTTCGCCATAAGCCTCTCCGGGTTATTCGAAAATTCTTATGGAACCCCGGTTATCCGAAAATTGCTATGGAACCCCGGTTAACCGAAAATGTTTTTCGGATAACCAGGGTTTTACTGCATTACTAGGAAAAAGAGAATGAAGTCTGGAATTCTCATACCCAGTATAGAATTTTCATATTTTGTCTTTTTAAGCGGATCATATTTGAAGGTAATATCCAGTTTTGATGTTCATAGTTGACAGATGTCAGAAATATGCATTAGCCTAATTGCCCATTTTTTTTTGTTTATTCTGTAGATATTAATTGCAATTTATTTTTTTGCACTCTGATAGTAAATACATTTTGGTTAGTCTCAAAATTTAAAAAAATCAGAATCTTAACATTGATTTTTAAGTGTTTATATGCAATAAATAATGCAGAGCTCAGCATCAAATATTTAAGTCAAAATATTGAAATATTATGAAATTACGTTTTACTTTCTTTTTTTCCAAATAGGATTCCATTACAGATAGAATTAGTATCTTAACACGTAATGGATGAATCCCGTAAATTTACATTTTTATCATTCTGACTTCCTAGAACGGGCCGCATACAACCACAATGCGTCAGAAAATGCTCGGAAAACAAGAAAGACAGAGACAAAACAACCTGTCTGTTAAGTGTTAACATTAAATATGTATGCAATTTTGATGTTCTCATAACTTGAGTATTATTGGGCTGGAAAATATTACGTTAGTTTTGTGAAGCTTTATTTTTCACTCTCTTTACTACTAAGTTTACTAGTTAAATCAAGAAAATTTCCAATGAATATATTTTTTAAATGAAGAATTCTTTAAGGGTGCATTCAAATCCAAACTGCTTATTATCTGATTCATTTTTAAATTTTTTTTTGTTCTGAAACGCATCAAATTGGCAGATTCTCTTATTCAGAAACTATATAATGTGCCGTGCTTGTCGATTTTTTGATAAAGGCAGAATATATTTTAAAAAATGCTGTCAAAGTGGGCGTTTTGAACCGAATTTCCCGAAGCAAGAGAGCTGGGAATGAAAACAAAAATGGTCATGCTGAGAAAATAATTGTTTGCAAATCAATTGAGCAAAAAATGATAACACACGGCCTCTTATACATCTCTTCAAAAATCATATCAGCAATTTTCATATTTTTACTTTTAAAAAATGAGCCTGAAAATGTGTTGTTGAGGGTGGAAAAATATTTTTTTTTAGTATACCCTGAAAGATTGATTTTTTTATGTTTATTATGTACAGCATAATGGTCAAAATACAAGTCATATTAGAATCTCTTTGTAATTAATAACTAAACAGTTAGAAGTGTATTATTATTTCATTTATTTTAATTGTTGATAAGTTAAAGTAAATTGTTTGATGGGTTTTGCTTATGCATAATAAAGTAATTATTTTACCAGCATGCACAAAACCTGTTTCAGTAATTCAAGTCAGGAGTTTTCTATAATCAGCGTGAACATAAAATTGGCAATTTCGATATAATACTCATTTGAATCTTAAGAAAATACTTCACTCAAGCAAAAACATACTAAAGTTAATCTTAAAATTTTAAAGATATCTTGTTTAGATTTCAGTATTTTTTTATTGGATAGCTGAAGTCAATCTCTACAAAGGCTTTCTTTCTTTCTTTTTTTTTTTTCTATTTTCCCTTTCAGAACTGGATTTGAAATTGAAAATATCATCATAAAAGGTAATCCTGCAAACAAAAAAGTAAAAACGACCTTTACAGAGATTGACTTCTGTTATCCGATGAAAAAAAAAAAAAAAAAAAAAAAAAAAAAAAAAAAAAAAAAATTAAAAATACTGACATTTAAAAAAAATTCTCCCATGTAATAAATATTAGTGAGCAGCTATTTTCACCCGAGTGAAGTAGCCCATTAACGTAAAATAGTACTGCTCCCCCTGCACTCCATTTATCATATGGCAATATCAGCAATATTTTCTTCAGTTTTAAAATCTTGCAGATTCCAAAATTTACAAGTAATCAGTATTTATTTTACTAGTCTGTTTCAACAGGGTGTCTAGTCCAGCTCAACTACAATTTACTGACTTTTCCATGTAAAAGAAAAAATAAAAAGACAGGTAATGAGAGTTTGTGATGTTACATACAAAAAAAAAAGTTTGAAGCAAAATTTTCACACCTGTTTATGAAGCAAAAAAAAAAAAAAAAAAAAAGCAACTTTAAGAAGTTGGCAATGGCTCCTCTATTATCACAATAGCCAGATTTTTTTTTTTTTTTTTTTTCCCATTGATTGGACTATTTCTTTGAAACATTTTAAATTGATTCATCATGAAAGTGCGATTTTTTTGTTATATTTATTTGTATAATACCTTATCAGTTATTATAAATATGTTGATATATATGATGTTATATATGATGATAAATATGTTGATATATATATATGAAAATAGTTGTTTGCAGAAAAAGTCATTATTTATGAAATCCGTAGTCACTAATTTCTGACTTATTCCTAAAGTAATTTTTATTTGTTTAATAATAAATCACAATTTCGATTTCATGACACTTCATCTTTCAGAAAATAGTCTAAAATTTAAATATAATAATTTTCGACACATGACAGAGACAAAGCAAACTAAATTATAATTAAAGATTATCATAATTATGACAGTAATAATTTATTTTATTTACAATATTTTTCGACATAAATTACTGTTCATTACTTATAATATAATAAGACACATAAATTATAATAAGAATTGAATTAGAGAATTCTGGTTTTGAGTACATGATAATTCACCGTCTAAACCAAAATTTTCTGAAAAACTATCACAGCCAGATAGGAGAACATAACTGTAGTCCCACAGCTCGTGAATTTCACCACTATACAGCAGACACTGCTGTTGAAAAATTGGGCCTGAAGTTTTAACCTGAAAATAAGCAAAATAGACAAAAAATAAATAAGTAATTTTAGAAGATACATATGAAAATTTCATATTTGCAAATTCAAACACTTAACAGTTCTTTAAACAAATTTATTTTTTAAAAAAAATTATATTTACAGTTTTAGAAAACCCAAAATATCCTTGTTCTGCAGTCATTTAACGAAATTGAATTTTTTCGACGAATTGATGAGATACTTGTCGAAACTCATAATATTTTTCTGTGCCAGACTGACAAAATAATATTTTTCTGTGACAGACTGACAAAATACATCACTAATTTTCACAATCTTTTGAAGAAATTCACGATATTTTCCCACAATTGTTTATCAAAACTCAGGATTTTTTTCACAGAGCCGACTGACAAAATTCGCAATTCTTCTCAGCTACCGATGGACACATTTCGCAATAAACCAATTCACGAATTTTGGAAGGATTTAGAATTTTTCCGTACAGTTGAGGATTGAATTCTGAGGATATTCCCAATGATCAATCGATGATTTTTGTGGATTTTCCCTGTGATCGATCAACAAATTTAATTTTTTTCCCATAAACAGTTGGCGAATTTCCAAATTTTTTGTGCAACTTACTTGCAAAACTAGCAAGGTCTTCTTGTTTTTCAATGCAATTGGTAGACAAATAAAGCAATTTTTCCCTCGTAGCCAACAGGCAAATTTTTCGTTTTTTTCACACAACCAATTGACAAATTTTGCAAGACTTTTTCATGATTAACACGTTGAGCGCTACGTCAGCTACCGGTGGCTGACAGCAAACTTTCCGTTTAAAATGCATCATTCACCGATGGCTGACATCTAAAATATGATACAAAACTAAAAAAATATACATTGTTTTAAATAATTACTGAACAAATATTTAAAATTTACCTACATTTTATTTATTACAGGATTATACTTTCTTAAAAATTACTTTAAACATTGTAAATTTTCAGCGCTTCAGTGTCACTCAACGTGTTAAATGTTGGAATACATTTATTTCCTATGATTAATGGACTTATTTTTTGTGAGTTTTTCAGGGTTGATATACATGTCTTCAAATAAAAATCAAGGACTTTTAAGGACTTTCAAGGACCAAAACCAAAAAAGTATAAGGACCTACAAATTAAACTAAATAATTATAACAAGCATTTTTTAATAAAGGATTTTATTTTTGTAAATACAAGTTTTAAACATTCGAATGGCCAGGAAAAGGGGAATTTCAGCGTGTAGCAGTAGAAATTTAGAAAATTTTAAAATAACAAATACAGCAGAAGTAGTCAGATGTGCCAATCTCAAAACTTTCTTCTATTTCATACATGTTAATACTTCAAAATTCGCTATCAGAGTGCCAAAATTAAATGACAATCTATGCCCATCATGAGAATTCTAAAGATATGAAATTACGTGCATTAGTTCTTGAGATATGGCTATTGCTAAAATCGAGTAAATCCTGCAAAATGCAGCACCACCTGTTGGGTGATTTACACCTAACCAGCAACAACTTATGCCAACATCTAACTGAATCTGAAGTTTGATGAAAATCCGTGCAAAACTTTTTCAGACAGAGCTATTGCGAAAATCTTGAAAAATCCAGCATAGCAGCACCACCTGTTAGGCAATTTACACCAAAATATAATCAGCACCAATATTTATCAAGGTATACCAGAATCTGAAGTTTGATGAAAATTCATGCATTAGTTCTTGAGGTAGATAGCAGAAATCTTTAAAAAAAAAATGCAAGTATACTCTTTAAGTGGGAGGTTGGGGGGGGGGGGGGGAGTAAAGGGAAAATCCCAATTTCGGGTGGGAAGAGAAATCTTCATGATCGATTACTTATTGTGACAATAAAATGACAAATAGAGCAGATTTTTTTTTATTAAACAGTTTTAAAGAGTTTTAAACTTTGAGTACTGTGTGTGTGCGTGTGGGGGGGAAGGGGCAAAAACAATTTTAAATCAAAAATTCAAAGAAAAGGGCTGCACTTATATAACATTATCAACTTTTTGGAAATTTTGGATTCCCTCCTCCCTTACGATATCATACGTTATCCTCTCCCAAACTCCCCCCCCCCCCCCCGGCATTGATATCGTTATCAATGTCTAATTATCTTTGGAGAGATATACAAAAATGGTTGCATTTATTTTTCGCATACTTTATTGATTAACAATGAAGAGAAGTCAATAAAATATCATTTTATATATGAAATAACTTTATATCAAATTAAATAACACTTAAAAGAAATAGTTACTATTTAAAATAATTTAATAAATGCTTTTTTTTTACATAATGCGTTCAACAGTAATAATGTCTTCTTGCACTGCTTGACCCCACAGGGGGGGGGAGGGGGAACAGAACTACTTATCAACAAAGCAGACAGACAAAATTCTTTCTCTTTTATTTACTTGTAAACACAAAGTATCATTTCAAACATACTTCGCATATGGTTTCTCGAACAGCGGATTATATATTAGTGTTGACTCGAGATAAAAAGGGCCGCCGGGCGGGAATTTTTCAAAAAGGGAACAATTTTCTGAAAAAAGGACCTATTTTTTTCAAAAAGGGCACATTTGTACCTTGTTCACTAAAAATATTTTGAACCGGCTTGTTTAGAGTCCCTAGAATTTGCGATATTTTCCCGGGATCAATTGACTTGTCACGGGAATGTTGAAAAGGGCAGCTGGGCACATCAGAAGGGTTTAAAAGAGCCACCGGGTGCAAAAAAAAAAATAAATAAATAAAAAGGGTCGCCGGGAGCTGCGTCCTGCTAAAGCGACTTAGAGTCAACACTATATATGCATACACACATAACAGAAGAATAGGAATGCCAAACGTTGGGGTATTACATATTTTGGAATTAAATAATTTTATAATCATTTAAAGATTTTAATAATAACTTTGTATTCCCATATAAATAGATAACAGACTAAAAAAAAATAACATGAAATTTTGATATAAAGGCCAAGTTACAAATTAAAAAAGAAAATTTTGTTTGCGTGAAAAATGATATCAATATCAAAAGACAAATCCCCCTCCCCCTATCGATATCTTACGATATCGTGTGCCAGGACCCCCCCTCCCCCTAAAATGATAATGTTATATATGCACAGCCCAAATGCAGAAGAGTTCCATCCCTGATTAAGAAATAATACAAGAGTGAAAGTAAGCATTTTTAAGAACTTTTTGCAGATTTTGCATGAAAATAAGTACTTTTAAGCACCAAAAATTCTATTTGAAAAAGGTAAGCACTTCGAAGGACTTTCAAGGACCATACAAACCCTGTTTTTCTTCTCCAAAACTAGGAAAAGAAATGAATAGAAAGGGCATGCCAAAAACGGCAGCAAGAGACTCTAGGTGAATAAAATAATTTAAAAAGATCGGACACATAAATTAGTAATCCTTTGCTCGAAGAGCAAAGGATTACTAATAAACAAGGAAAAGTGCCATTTTGGCGGGAAAATCTGTATTTTGAACTTCCTGTGAAATTAATTTTATTATAATAATTATTTATTAAAATAACGAATGGCATTATTATTCTTTTCTTATTTTTAAATTTTTTAGATTGATTTCAGCACTATTTTATATTATATTAGCTGACCTACCCGACATTGTCCGGCTCACAAAATGCGAAAAATATCTAAAAATTGCATTAAAAAAATCAAGAAAATTTTAAAAATCACTGTTCGAATTCCGAATGAATTTTACTGAAAACAGGACAGCATTATCTATATTGGGTTATAAGATTAAAACCAAATTATCCGGAAATCTATTTAAACAGACAATTTGTCATTTATATGAAACCACTGGCATAAATTTGGAAAAGGCTAGGTCTCATGCCCGTCTCATCTTTAACCCCTTAATTCTCGCTCCCGTCATATTCTCGGGCTGTGTCTTTTACTCAAATTGCTTGATTCCCACCAGTTTTATAAAATAGTGAAATTAGCTACATTTTAGTGTCGTTTTTCCTCCCATTAAATAAGGTAAATATTTCTTTTTCATAAAATTGGTGCCAATAAGCAATTTGAATTTTTCAACCGTAATTTAATTCGAGCGTTAAGGGGTTATTGTACATATAATTATACATATTAAGGTGTAATAAAGTCACGTTTTTTTTAAAATCAAAATAATTTGATTTTTTAAAAATTTAAATCAATTCTTTATGTCCCCCCCCCCTCCCTGTGCTTTAAAAACCAGAATTGCTACCAAGAAATTTATGTTTCCAAAACAATCACATCTCTAATTGCTAATACAGTCTATGCTTTTAAGCTTTAAATAATAAGATTATAATTATTAGTTAGAAATTACAAAAATTATATAAACTGCAAAACAGTAATTTCATTAGTTAGTAGCATATAATAACATTATGTACATAAATTTTTTATAAATATGGAAAACTATGTTAAATACTACAGATATTTAAATTTATTAAAATAATTAAAAACTGCATTTAATATTAAATTGCTAACACTGCTGATAAATAAAGGACTACTTTACTCACACAAAAACACCTGCTTGCTAATGTTAATCCTATGAAATAATTTTTTCTTTTAGTATCTCATTTGCATTTCAGTATTTTTAATTTTTTTTCTTCTTTTGTATTGGCTAGCTGACGTCTATCTCTACAAAGAACCTTTTTACTGTTTCGATTTTGTTTGCAGGGTTATTTATTTATTTATTTATTTTTTCAGGGGTGGGGGTGGGTTACAGAACCGGTTTTGAAAGTGGAATTATCCTAGTAAAAAAAGCCTTTTAAAAAAATCGAAAAAGGTAAAAAAAATTATCTTTGCGGAGATCGACCTTAGCTATCAAATGCGGAAGAAAAAAAAAATTAAATATTGAAATGGGAATGAGATATTTTAAAAATTTTCTTCCAGAGGATTAAGATTAGCAGGCAGTGAGAGAAGTAGCCCCTTAAATAATTATTAAACAATTTACTCTCTAAATAGGAACATAATATAAGTTTTATGCTTAAATTTCTAAAACGATAATTAATAATTTAATTAAATCTCATTGCTGACAGAAAAAAATGGCAGGATGCTAGTTCCAATACGATACAAGAAAAAAAATAATACTTTTTTAATCATTTCATTTTTCTTTAGCTCCAATTTGCTATAAATTTATTATTTCAAAAGTAGAAGAATAAAAAAAAATTAAAAAAAAACACTGGCTATTTATTTTTTTTATTTACAGCAGCGGTGCACAACCTTTTTGAGGGAAGGGCCACTTATAAAAATGTTTGGGTTGTCGAGGAACACATCAGTAACACAGAGAGGATTCTATATCAGGAGGTTGGTGGGGAGTGGGGGGTAATAAATCTTTATTCTTGAGGAATAATGGATTTTTGTATATAAAAAATAAACAAATAGAAATAAGTAATTGCATGCAGGGCTTCTTCACATCTGTATTCATATCCATCTGTAACCATTCAACACTTTATGAAGACTCACTGTTCTTTCTTGATAAATGGAAAAATTTGACAAAATTCACATTTTTTTTTCCACGAGCGATTGAAGAATTTCGCGATATTTTTGTGATCAATTGACAAAAGTTTCCATCAGCTGTCAAAAATCGTGATTTTTTTTTTCTACCGCAACAGAGTGACAAAATTCGTCATTTTTTCTGGCGATAAATTGACGAAACTCGCTATTTTTCCGCAGCCGATCACCGAAATTTGAGATTCTTCCACGCCTGATTGGCAAATTTCGCGATTTTTTTTGCCCCAATGAACGAAATTCGGGATTCTTAACTGACTGACGAAATTTGAAATTTTTTCACGCGAAAAATTGACGAAATTCACGCTTTTTTTCCTTGCGATAAACTGACGAAACTTGCAATTTTTCCACGGCCGATCAACGAAATTTGGAATTTTCCGCACCTCATCGACAAAATTTGCGATTTTTCTGTGCCCAGTTAGTGAAATTTGAGAGTTTTCTGCACCAAATCGGCAAACTTGGATTTTCTCGCACTCGATTAACGAAATTCGAGATTTTTGCACCCCGATCAACGAAATTCAAGATTTTTGCGCTCCCGATCAACAAAATTCGCGATTCTTAACCGACTATGATGAAATTTGTAATTTTTCCCGCGAAAACTGAATTGCGATTTTTCCGCAGCCGATCAACGAAATTTGAGATTTTTTCCACACATGATTGAGAAAATTCGTGATTTTTCTGAACCCGATCAACGAAATTCGTGATTCTTAACTGACTGACGAAATTTGTAATTTTTCTCCGCGAAAAATTGACGAAATTCGCGATTTTTTCTCCTGATAAAATGACGAAACTTTTTATTTTTCGGAATCCGATCAACGGAATTTGGAATTTTTGAACACCTCGTCAAAATTTGTGATTTTTCCACACTCGATCAACGAAATTCGCAATTTTTCTGCACCCGGTCTGTGAATTTCGCAATTCTTATATGGCTCTGACGAAATTTGTAATTTTTCCCGCGGCAATTGGACGAAATTTGCGATAAACTGACGAAACTCGCGATTGTTCCGCATCCGATAAGCGAAATTTGCAATGTTTTCCAGCGAGAAATTGAAGAAATTACCTATTTTTTTCAGCAACGTATAGACAAAAATTGCAATTTTTCCTAGTTATAAATTTTCGAAATTCGTGGGCCACAGGTTGTGCATCCCTAATTTACAGGACTTTATAATTTTCTATCTAAAACGTGGATGAAGATAATGCTTTATCAGCCATTTTATAATTCAAATAAGATTTATTCAAATAATGTAAGATAACAAATTTTACGTTACTACTTAGTTATCCCGTCGACCAATTTCGCCAAATTATATAAATCGCCAAACCAGTCGCCAAATAATACAAATTGACCTAATTTTTACTTTAAATAACGAAAGAACAAATAAATTAGTATAACATTAATAAAAATACAAATAAAACGTCGAAATAAAAATCACTTGATGACTTAAACACGTGTAACTTGCTTAAAGCCAGGTGAATGTGACACTTATGACCAACCATTATAATCTTATTTAATATAATGCATTCAATCTTATACTTTGGCGATAGATTTTTGGCCGACGGGATAACCAAGTAGTACCAATTTTACAAATACTCAATAAATAAATAATAACAATAATTAACAGTAAAAGAAAAAAAATGAACAGGTCAAAAATTATAGTAAAGCGAAAGCAAGCATAAAGTATTAACTATTCATAAAAAGCACGCCAGATATTTAGCCTAGAAGATTGATTCCCCACCAAAGGAGAGTTTTTCATGCTAAAATTTCTACTTTATACGATCGCTTTAAATACATTTCTTTTAAATTAAATACTTTTAAAAGAGGAATTACTTTAAATATATGCTTCAAAATACTGAATTTATAAACATAACCATATACATTTCTATGCTTTTTCACAATTTAAGATTAAAAAATAATGGAGAACTATTTTTCAAGGCAGAATGTTACTGTTTCTACCTTTCACAATGCTGCCAAGTTGTAGTGAAATAGAGTATATAGGGAACAGATGCCGTATCTTCCCTCGCCGTTATTGTTTTGAAATGTTTGGCGATTTTTTGTGGGCGTGTTGACTGTGGTTATGGATATGGCAACCTCGATATGTTGAATCCCGTGTGACGTGTTGTTGTGACGTGTCGTTCTGGCAACCGAGAAGTTCATGTTAGAATATTGTGAATGTATTTTGATATCATGTTGTATAGTTCTGCCTTTTTATTTTTATGTGAAATTTATTGAATGTATTTGATTGACTATGTTTTCTGTAGTCCGTTTAAACGTTGTTGCTGAAATAATTAGGAAATATGAGGAAATTTTGACAAGAAAAGAATTGTTTATAGTTTGTGAATACGTATTGATAAGCCTATTTTGAAAAATGTCGGCGATGATATTTCGAGCTGGATCTTTCAAGAACGCAGATGTCTTTTAAGGTATGTTGATAATTTTATGTATATTTTACTGCTTTTGAGTTTTTTACATTTTGAGATTGCTAGAAAGCGAGAACTGCTGAATTTTGAGAATGCCACACCTTGAGAAGTGCTGAATGCAGTGATGTTTTTTTTTTCGGAAAATGTGCGCGAAGCGCACATTCAACGATTACTGGTTGCCATTTTAGCGAATTTTGCTTATTATTTACATTTTATTTTCGTTAAGCCAAACATGTGTATAAACCGGTGCTTGGCGACATTTACTACTTGGCGGAAAAAGAGTTTTCACGGCAAGAAAATTCCAAGATGGCGGCCGGGGGGAACTTATGACATCTGTTCCGTATATAGAATCAACATTATGTTCACGTTACCTAAGTTATTTATGAATACAAATATCAAATTAAAACGTAAAAAGTAAATAAATAGTAATTATGCAAAAAATAATTAAAAATTTTGTTTAAAACTTACATTCATCAAATTTAGCATTTCAGCTGAACACGCTTATCAGTAAGTTGTGGTACTAATTGTCTAAATATCTTGTGATCCTCAATTGCTGTTATACAACATCACGAGCACAGTCAAGCCTGTTACTGGCACCTAAGGAAAGCAAGGAAACAGAAAATACTTAAAACTTGAATTAAAATATAACTTGTCGGCATAAAATTTATAGAAATTTACAAACTGAGTAAAGGATATTTTCATGTACATAAGGCTCATTTTAAGCAACAACAAATGTTGACAAATTGCTAAAGGGATGGGCATTTAAGATTATACATTATTTGATGTGGGCTTTGCATTATGAAAAATTAACTACTTTTTTACACTTGGTAGAAAGCACAAGCAAGTGGATTTATCAAAAAATATATAATTTTTGTTCTATTTTGTATAAGACAGGGCAATCAGGGAGGGTGGGGGGAGAAACATTATTTAAATCTCTTTTTAGGATTTCTAAGTTGATTTCTCAACAAATAATCATCGAAAATTAATATGAAACTATTGAAACAGGGTTCATACTCTATTTGAATAACAAAATTCCCTGACTTTTCCAGGCCATATTTCCTACAATTCCCTGACCAAAATTCACAACAATTTTAGAAATACGAATTACAATTCAAGATCGTAATGATTAAACGTACATCTGAAAATTAAAATAACGTATAAAATTTAAACTAAAAATCTATATCATTTGACATTTAAAATATATACAGGGTGTCCGGTCTCAACGGTGTCCAATGCCTAATTCCTAAACCGTTAGTCATAAACATATAGTTCCAATTACAAAAATGTTTAAAATCAGGTAAACAAATATTTTAAAAGCGATTTGGGTCAATAAAAACATTTCTTAAAAAATTACGAAATTTAAATTTTTATACGGTCCCCCGGTCCTATAAGTTATATTTAGTAAAATTTTCCTTTTACACTAACAAGTAATAGACAAAAAGTCCCGTTATTCTACCATTAAAATTGACCGAATAATAGCTGTTTAAAGTTCGAGCATATTTTTTGCTGCAAATTGGGGGTCATTCCCAAATTTAGTCGAAATATAATTTCGTCAGATGTATTAAAAAATGGTCGATAGTAAAATTAACATTGCAATATAATTTGAAATCTTTAATTATTCTGATATATTAATTCAAAATATACAATTTGTAATAAACATTTAAGAAGAAAGAAAAAACAGAATTTTTGTTAAGTAAAATGATGCTAAATTAACAGCCTCAATTCTTTACAAAATGATACGTATTTTAAAATATTATTAGATTAAACTAGCCTGCAAAAATTGGGTTATGTCATGTTTTTTAGCTTTTGATAATTGATTCTTTTGTATTCTGTACCGCTGAATCTAAAATTGACCTTCATTTTTAACCATCACATCAGGATTTTTCGCAAATTTCAAAGGTAAAAAGTTCAAAGTTAAAATTGAGTCTCCTCCCTCATCTCATTGAACCACTCAGCTATTTAGCTGTAAGAATACCAGTATAAGCTAAAAAAATGAATAACTTATTGAATTAAATAAAAAAAGTTTTACATCTGTTATATAGTATCAGATTTTCGCTATATTTTAACTTTGAAATTTACGATTTGCAAAAAAATTGTAACGTGATGGTTAAAAATTGAGGTCATTTTCAGATTCAGTGCTAAAAAGTACCTAAAAATCAATTATCATAAGTTAAAAAACACAATCATCTCCTCTACTTTATAGTATCCGATTTTTCTTATTCTTTAACTTTTACAATTTATGATTTGCGAAATATCCTAACATGATGGTTAAAAATTAATGTGATTTTCGGATTCAGTGCTAACAAATACATAAAAGTTAAAAAAAAAACAACAATCGCAGTCTTGTATTATCTAATCTAAAACTTTTTCTTAAACTTTTTGGCGGTAATCTATTCGAAATTCTTTGTATTATCCTGTAAAATAAGTATAAATGGTAACCACCGAAAATCATAATAATATTAGATTGTCATTGGATTTACGCCAGTATGTAAAATGTAATCTCGATTGGATATTTAAATGTCAGTTAAAGTTGGAGTACAAATTTTGAACTGGAAAAGCATACATACTACGATCGTTGAAGTAACATAAAAACTTATAAAAATAACATAATTTTTGTTAAAAGAAAGCATAAAAGAAACAGTCTCAAATGCTGACAAAATAAACCATATGTTATTTTAGCCGATCTGAAACTTAATAAATGTTAACTTAATCGTAATACTTGTACGATTTTTTTCAAAGCGCAGATACACATGAAATAAGATCTTCGAATACTTTAAGCACTTGATATGTGACCCCTCAAAGCCAAGCCGAACTCATTTGTTTTCAGAGCAGAAAAGTGGCATAAGTTTTTAAAGTTTTATAACTCGCTCAATTTTAGTGTTATATGAATGGGACTTTTTTTGTCTTACTTGTCAGTGTAATAGGAAAATTTTACTAAATATAACTTATAGGACCGGGGGACCGTATAAAAAATTAAATTTCGTAATTTTTAAAGAAATGTTTGTATTGACCCAAATCGCTTTTAAAATATTACTTTATCTGATTTAAAACATTTTTGTAATTGGAACTATATATCTATGACTAACGGTTTAGGAATTAGCCATTGGACACCGTTGAGACCGGACACCCTGTATATAATAAAAAACAAGCAAAACTAAAATACAGCTCAAATGGATTCAAAGTACCTTTTTATTTACATTAACTGAATTTACACATATTAAACATTTAACTTTTTTTAGACTTCTACTATCATGTCATTTGTAATAAATACTGATTTAGCCAAATCAGCGGTAGAATTGATTAAAAAAAAAGGTCACTGATCCCAAGGACCAGTAAACATCAGAGTTTACTGGTCCGCAGACATCGTCACTGACCCGCTACATAAAATTATATTAAGTACCTTTAACTCTTTGAGTGACACCCCCCTCTCTCTCCCCCTCCTATAAACCAAACTTCCTTTCAGTTACACAACATTTTCGGCATAGTAAAATGTAAAACTATAATTAGCTAAAAATTAAATAGTACATAAACAAAAACAGAAATTATTAATTATGTATTTCATTTCCGATTATTTATTTCAACTGACTAAGTTTTTATGCAAATTTTATGCTTATTGTAATGTTTGGTTGCGGTTTTCTCAGGGATGGGAAAATTTAAGTTTACCTGTCAGAGAGGGAAAAAAGTTACTGGTTCTTCTGACCACTAAATTTTTTTAATTAGTGGTCCGATTGAATTTTTAGTGGTCTCGGACCAGCGGACCACCAAGGATTTCGAACGCTGCAAATTGCAATTAATTAAATAATCAGGTAAATGCTAACACAATAAAAAATTAACAATAAATAATACATTGAATACAGTTTATTTTTCAAATTTTAAAACAGAAAATTGAATACGAATTAAATTGCACATTTTATTATTTATATTTTAAACATTTTTATAGCTTGATATATCTTTTGTGATATATCCAATAATTTTTTTATTTGTAATGTTGAATAATTAAATAAAACTCTTCTATTTTCTCTGCCCTATTTGTACTTTTATAGTACTAACAGTAAAAAAATAATGAATCATCAAATCAATCACCTTTTCTCCGCTAAAAAACTGCCACCTTCAGATGTTTTTATTACTTATTTCTAACAATAAATAAATAATGATTGAAATCCTCTACTCCCTTTGAACTTTCAATTTTTCCTTATGAACCTCCTCCTCCACCCCCTCACGGAACACAAAGTGCAAAATTTTTAAATCGTGATTTAAAAAAAACTTCCTTTTCTTTACTTTTTAACAACATTAAATGAATTCAACCATCTAAATTATCACCCCATACCCTCCCAAAATGAATAAATAAATAAAGTAGACTTTCTAAACATGGGTTTGAAGGAAAAATTGTTTCCCTATTTTTCAAAGATTAAGCTTTTCAAACTGTTACAAAATACGTGGAATTATCTGTTACAAAATAAATATTGGATTCAAAGAACCGCTTTGTTGTATACAAGCTAAGATAGATCTCGATCAAGAAATTTTTGTTGTGAGGAGTTTTTGTGTTAAGTTCTCTGGTAAAAAAAATCATTTATTTTGCATTTTAATCAAATTAAATGCACAAAAATACAAAAAACTTAGTTACACTGTCTGTGCTAATTAAACTCAAATACATACAGTTAATTAAATATTGTTTACTCTTTAATTCTTGTGGCAATGACATTAAGAAATGATAATAAACGAAAATAATCTCATAAATATTTTACAGACTTTTCATTATTAAAAGGCTTTACTTTAGTTTTGGTTCTAAATACAATCGTGAAAATTATAGGAACAATAATAAAATGTCATCAAAAAAATGAACAATTATATAAAAAAATTAAGTCAACAGATGAAAAAGAAATTACATAACTAAGAAGAATAAGTAAAACTATTTACATTACACATTTGAAACAATGATTTTAGGCCTAGCCTAATATAAAGAGCTATATTTAAAAATAAAGCAGTAAGTTTAAAATTAAATACCTGATTACATCTTTGGAACATCATGCTATGACAGCAAATTTTTGACTTCAATACAAGTTAATTTAATCATATAGCTCAATTTAAAATAATTAAATATCAGAAATCAGAACATCACGCTACTCTTCCATTACAGCCTCTCTCAATCTCAACAGCAAAGCCAAATATGTAAACAAAACAACGAGCAGTTTAACCTCACCGTCCGCCAGAGGGCGCTACTTTCAATTCGCTAAATTTCTCCCATTGAACTGACAAAGCTTGTACATTCAAGGGCTTTGATCTCAACAGCAAAGCCAAATATGTGAACAAAACAACGAGCAGTTTATCCTCACCGTCCGCCAGAGGGCGCTACTTTCAATTCGCTAAATTTCTCCCATTGAACTGACAAGGCTTGTACATTCAAGGGCTTTGATCTCAACAGCAAAGCCAAATATGTGAACAAAACAACGAGCAGTTTATCCTCACCGTCCGCCAGAGGGCGCTACTTTCAATTCGCTAAATTTCTCCCATTGAACTGACAAGGCTTGTACATTCAAGGGCTTTGGTGGTCAGTGATGTGTGCTTGTTGCGTATTCATGTGTGATAGTCGACTAGCGTCTCAGTCGTGCGCTATTCCCTACCTGAGCGATGGATAGCGGATAAGTCCAGTCTATTCTAAATTAGTGTTGGGTAGGACACGGGAATTTTTGGACGTTTGAATGAGGTACCTCCAACAAACTTTTGTCATGACAATAGTAGCGGATGGGGACAGCTTAATGCAGCAATGTTAAAAAAGCGGGTGCATAGAGGTCTGCACGGGCCCGGGCTTGGCCCGAGGCCCGCCGGGCCGGGCCGACAGACAAAATAAACGGGCCGAGCCAGGCCGGCAAAAAAATTAATCGGGCCTGTCGGCCCGATATAAGAATTTAAGCGAAGCAGATAAAATACGAGCCATTTTCAATGAATATGATTTTCTCGAGAAGTATAAATGTGCGTCACGAGCCGATGCGAGTTTAACAACATCATTACAGAAATGTAACATGTCCATCGTAGAGATCGACATCGAACAAGATGTCTGATTCCGAGTTTAATTTTTTTTTCAGCAGACTCGTGCCGGGACGGAACTGGTCTTAATCGATCTCAGGATGTGTAGAATAGTCATTGTGTTTTGTAGTATTAATAGTAATAATGAACTTCTCTTAACAGTATCTTTGGAAATACCTTAAGGTGGTTCTCATATTCACTGCTCAACAATGCGAAGCTTTCAGACACATTTTCTGACAAAATTTTTAACTATAAAGGCATAAAATTGACAGGCCTGCCTATTGAAGGCATTTGGAAACGAATAGCTTTTTCTATATTTGATATATTACTTACAGAGATAACCGAGATTCCTGTCACGTGACTGTACGTTTTTCTCCTTTCCTGTGCTATCGCTTCCGGAAATTCGATTCAAAACGCTAACTTTGACAGTATTTTCAGAAAGATGTATTGCTTTTATCTATGAAAAAAAACGATATTTACATAGCTTTTGAATAAGAATACCTGCCAATCTTATGCGTTTCCGAAA
Source organism: Maratus speciosus (assembly GCA_963932465.1). Classification (NCBI taxonomy): domain Eukaryota; kingdom Metazoa; phylum Arthropoda; class Arachnida; order Araneae; family Salticidae; genus Maratus; species Maratus speciosus. The sequence goes on from OZ010794.1 coordinate 87,405,558, forward strand.
AGAAAAGAATTCATAAATGTGTCGAAATGTAGCTCCTTTGGATTTGAGAAAAGCCTTAAAAATGAGAGAATATTTTCACAAATCTACTTTTTATTATACAGCTTTAAAAATTATCATGTTTTAATCCTTTATTCTGAACTACATTAATCTTTTAATGAATCCTTATTTCCATTTTGAAATGTCTGTAGACACGATGACTAAAACACTGTAAGTAATCGTTAATGTTTACTATTGTGCGCTCTCTGTTTTGCGAACATTATAGTAATGTAAGACATACTGTAAAATGTTCCCATAAATATGTATGTAGTATTCATTAAAAGAATCTTAATTGTATGTTGAGAAAAAACGATTTTTTTTTTTTGTAGGAATTGTGCCGGGCCGGGCCTGTTTTCACTGATTTTTGTACGGGCCGGGCCCGGGCCTGGAAATTCCGGCCCGTGCAGACCTCTACGGGTGCATAACAGAAGAAGGGAGAAGGAAATCTCGTAGGGATTTCTTCAAAGCACAGGGAAAATACTAATACTCTTTTGCATTTTTAGCGCCACCTATCAAAAATATTTGAAAATAATATTAAAAACAAAATCTTTAGAACATAATTTTTCCAGCATTGTAGTAAGAAATGTTTAAATAAGTAAACAAATATCTACAACTTTTACTTTTAAAATTTAAAGCAGTTCATCTTTTATGTCATAATAATGTTATTTAGTAATTGACTCATTTCATATAAATAAATTGATAGGGATGTGTATGTGGCGTTCTAACAGCTTTAAGAAAATTAGTTTCCAAGGGATACAATAAAATTATTATTTCTTATATTAAGCTAAATCTTTTGACTTCACTGTCAGTCAAGGCTTTAGAAAACAGTAAATATGATTTAATTAACATACACTTCTATAATTAAAATATACATAATTTAATACTTGTTCCCTAAGTATAATTGTGTATATGAAACTATTATTATATATAATACGTCAATGTGGCTTAAATTTTTTTCTTACTTTTGAAAGATTTAAAAGCTATTAGTATTTGTTTTCTCTTTGTTCCTAATTTAACATGTTTCTTTGTTTAAAAAAAAAAAAAAATCTCCAATTGAGAGTGCATAGTTCAATTTTTTTTTAAAATAATTATTACGTTGAACTAAACATATTTTAATTTTACGATTCTTTCGGTTCCTATTTTATAGCAAATGTATAATGAGAGCATCTCATAAACTTTCAAACATTAGAATATTAATCCTTATAATGCATTCTCTTCAAGTATTAACATCTTAAATTATAATAAAAATATGAGAAAAATAAAATATAAACGCACAATAAAATATAAAACACATGGATAATTAAAGTACCAAGTACAAACGAACACCAACACAATCAAAACAACGGGCCAAAGCCGGCTAGGGTTTTTTGGATTCCCCCCCCCCCCCGCCCCCCCCCCCCCCCCCCCAATATCGTTATGCAGTCGAAGTTTTAACATTGTTGCATTAAGCTGTCCCTATCTGCTACTCATGACAATGTCATGCTTCAAAGGTGTGAGGTGGGTAGGGTTTATACGCAAGAGCTGGAACTGAGTTAGGTTGGATGTAATTCCTCCCTCTTCCTCGGTGTATGGCTGTATGCTGCTCAATAATCCGACAACCTAACTGAGGTTAGGGGTGGTGTGGAACTTTAGTTATTGTCAGGAAAGTAAATTGAAAAAAATATAGTTCTTGGAAGAAAAAAAGGGAATTACTGAAAAGTGATGGGGAATGGATGCAGTAGAACGCTGTTTATGTGATTATTTGATGTTCTTTTACAGAAATAGTATTCTATAGACATAAACTATTGTACTTCTAAGGAATAAAATTGACTTTTGAAAATATAATTAGATTGGAAAAAATGTAAAACTGAATGCCCATCTTGAATTAAAGTTCTGTATATATAGAGAAAGAAACAATTCTTTGGAAATTCATAGGGAGGAATTTTAGTAATTTTTCAGAAAATTACTTACTACATATTATAAAACATATTTTTGGTTGATATGATTCATCTAAGAAATTATTTTCACAAAATACTTAGTACTGTTATATTTGATAAAAAAATTTGTCTATCAAAAAAGAAAACTCATTATTTTCACCCCCCCCCCCCCCAAACTTAACTGACCACCGTGCTTTCACATGGCGCTATGATCAGCTTATTTATTTCTCAACAAAGTTATAAACCAGACATTTTAAACAAAAATAAATAAATAAGTAAAAAATAAAAAAGCAAAATAATTTTAAAATATAGGAGCATTTTTAGGTAGCTTTTTTTACAAAAAGCTACCTATTGCAGCCGTTCGGAGGAAAGCGATTTCAAAAAATTTTGGTATATTTTCATCGATCATGACCCCCAGACCCCGAAACCACCCTCTGTTCAAAATTGATATATATATATATATATATATATATATATCAATATATATATATATATATATATATATATATCAATATATATATATATATATATATATATATATATATATATATATATATCTGACCTATGTCACACTGTAACTCTCGTATTTATGAACCGATTTGGATGTAATTCGCTGTGTACATAGTACATACCAATGTCTCAACCGAGTTCGTTGGCCAGCTTCATCCGCCATTTTGTTTCAAAATGGCGGCCATTTAAAAATTTTAAGAAAATTTAAAATTTAAAATGTGGTACCAAAAAATTGAAAATGGAAAAATATTTTTTTCTTATGTATTTGACCTTTATACAAAGACTCCGTAGCAGTTTTTGTTTCGTCTATATCTTAAAAAATGGCTGAGGTATAGCATTTTGAATTTCTAGCGAAGCTGACATTTTGAAACGTCCTGAATTTTGTCACGCGATAAAAGGCGTATTTATGAACCGATTTGGATGTAACTTGGTTTATACATAGTACAGACCAATGTCTCGACCGAGTTCGTTGGCCAGCTTCATCCGCCATTTTGTTTAAAAATGGCGGCCATTTAAAATTTTAAGAAAAATTTAAATTTGAAATGTGGTACCAAAAAATTGAAAAATGAAAAAATATTTTTTTCTTATGTGTTTGACCTCGATAAAAAGATTCGGGAGTAGTTTTTGTTTCGTCTATATCTTAAAAAATGGCTGAGTTATAGCATTTTGAATTTCTAGCGTGGTGACATTTTGAAACGCCCTGATATTTGTCACGCGATAACAGGCGTATTTATGAACCGATTTGAATGTAACTTGGTCTGTACATAGTACATACCAATGTTTCGACCGAGTTTGTTGGCCAGCTTCATTCGCCATCTTGTTTCAAAAGGTTTGCCATTTAAAAAAAAAATGTAATTTAAAATTTAAAATGAGGTATTAAAAAATTGGAAAATGAAAATTTTTTTTTATGTGTTTGGCCTTGATACAAAGATTCTGGAGCAGTTTTTGTTTCTGAAAATTTGTTCTTTTGTTTATATCTTAAAAAGTGGTTGAATTATAGCACTTTGAATTTCTATCATGGCTAACACTTTGAAACGATCTTGTATTTGTCTCGCGATACCACACGTATTCGCCTATTTCGATGGAAGAAGGCATGTGGATAGTATACATCAATATCTCGACCAAGTTCGCTGGCCAGCTTCATCAGCCATCATGTTTCAAAATGGCGGCCATTAAATTAAATAAAATATATATTTAAAGTGAGGTGCAAAAAAATTAGAAATTGAAAAAGGTTTCTTTCTTAAGTATTTGACCTTGATATAAGGATTCAGGAGCATTTTTTGTTTGTCTTTGTCTTAAAAAATGGCTCAGATATAGCAGTTTCAATTTCTAACGTGGGTGACATTTTGAAAAATCTGATTTTTTGCATGCGACAGCACTCGTATGTATCAACCGATTCCGATGTGAGTGAGCATGTGCACAACAACTACTAAGGTCTCGACCAAGTTCACTGGTTAGCCTCATCCACCATGTTGTCTTAAAATGGCAGGCACTTTAAGAAATCGCCGAATTTGGCAGCGAAATATAAGTTACTTTAAATAAAAGCAGCTTGGATAAAGCTGACTAATTTTGCGAAATTCTCATTCATAATGATTTAGTATTGATAAAAATTAGTATTGAATCTCCTACATTCGGTTTCCACTTACTTGAGCGTCGTGTGTTTGAATAATATAAGTTGGCTTTTTTAAAATAAGGAATATGAAAGCTACCTCTTCCTCCCGGCACTGGCCGGAAGGACTTTTAAAATTAGCTGCCTGCTGTGACGCAGAGTGTATGCAGAAATTTTTAGTTATTCATTTTTACTGCAAATTAAGAAATGCAGGAGAATTTTTTCAAAATTTTAAAGCTTTATATGCTAGGCAGGCGCAGTATGTGTGTGCGAGGTGTAAAGTGAGGGGGTAGAGTAATTTAACTTATGTAAAGCATGTTAGCGGTATTTCTGTTTGCGGTAATCAGCCGTAACAAAAACCCCTAATACTTTACGCATTTCCTCTTACATATTTTTCGGATGTGGGCGGAGAAAATGGATAAAAGTGCCGTCTTGAGACAACAATCGCTTAAATGCTAGATGTAATTCATTTATCAAAAAAAAGAAAAACTGTTTGATTTCAAATCACTTTAATAATAATGCTTGCAAGTACCATGCTTTAAATTTCAAAATTCAACGGATAGTTTCGCGTTGTTGACAGGGGGGAAATATTCTTTTGAGAACCAAAATGTAATAACATTTATATTCCAATAAAATCTTTTGCATTCAAAATTTTGAAAAAATACGATATTTGATTTCAATTCCAGCATTACACCTCTAAACTTAAGCTGTGTGACCTGTCTCGAACTCATGCTTAAATTTATCAATTTATAAAAATCCATACATAATCACGAATAAATATTATATTCATGACTGAAGTAGCACAGTTGCACACTTCAATTGTACTATTCCAGCCATGAAGGAAAAAAAATCCTTCTCTTCATAATGAATAAATATTAGTTATATTTTTTTAGCTTTGAGCCCCCCACCCCTTTTATACATGATATGACTCCAAACCCATGTTGTGCCCGTCGGCATAATCATTCAGAGTTTTCCTCGAATCTAGCTTAGTTAGCGTAAACAGGGCCTGATTAATGCACGGGCCTCCGGGGCCTCAGCCCTGGGCCCACAAATTATGTGGCTGATTCCTTTTTTCTTAATTAAATACTTTTCAAATAATATTGTTCTATAAAATATGAATTATTTTTATGCAGTTATGAATACAATTTTTATGATTTTGGATAAGGCGAGTTTTGAAAAAGACGTCCTCATATATCATCATATGCTTGTGAATTATACAAATGCTTATTTGAGAAAGTGGACGGTAATTCATTTTCTTAATTATTCTTGTAAGTTTTTTTTTTTTTTTTTTTTTTTTGTAAACTTGAAACTTTTACCTAAACAACTTTGTCAATTCATCAAATAAACCTACTTTTTTTCTGAAAGTGTCGCCGGGAATGTGGAGGTAGAAGGGGGCAACTTTTTAACTTGTCCTGGGCCCAACTTCAGCTTGACCGGGCTCTGAGCGTAAATATGGGTTAATATATCTTGGACATCCCCCCCCCCCTCCCATTACATGGAGGGTATTCGTTTGCCTGTATCCCTTGTGTAGATAATCGGCCATAGCAAAAACATCACTAATACTATAACTATCGACTGCTATCTTAAGGCGGCAGATTTTTACTTTTCTTCGCTATCACGTCCGGAAATGCAGTTGAAAATGCTAACTTTTGCAATATTTTCTAAAAACCCTTCTGCCTTTATTGAAAAATGGAACATATTGTCCGATTATACAGTTTCTGCATAAAAGAACTTCAAAATTTAAATGCATTTGCGAACAAAGCAAATTCAAACATGCGTTAAAAAGTTGTAGTTTGGATTTAAAAGCAGTCTTAAAATTTCTTTAATATAAAATAGATGTTATGTATGTAATTATAAATTACTTTTCATGAATGAATTTAAATATATATATATATATATGCTGTTCTGTAATTACTTATGAAAAACGAAATGAATGCTTTTATGTTGCACATAAAATACAACTTAATATTATAAAACTTATTAAATAACATTATAAAACATATATGTCCGCGAAAAAATGCAGAAAAAGAAAATTTTGCATGCAGAATGTTGAATAAATTCACAGTAAGAGTATTTATGAGAGCTAAAAAAAATGTAGAATAACTTGAAATTTTAAAATTACATTACAATCTGAATTTGTATTTTTACTTAACATCTGAAATGTTCCGACATCGCAATAACACTCACTCATTCAGTGACTCAATGTCAGCCCTCAACGACAGATTGACAAGTACTAAATCAATATTTATTAAAAGCAGTAGAGAAAAACAGCTTTTTTCCTTTACGATCACCACACTTCTTTACAGGAAATGTCACATTATTTCATTATCCCGTCAATCTTCCCTTTCAGTCTATCCCATAGACTTCTAAGCTCCCCCTCCTCTTAGCTTAAGCTTCTTCAAACGTAGACCGCAACTCACTCCGATTCCGATAACTCCACACAATCATGACAGTCATACATATTCCATCATTCATTCTGAAACGGCTCTCACCGCCTGAAACTGAGCAAACATGACAAAATTTTTGAGGTGCCTCCAATCTGAAATTTGAGGTAGTGGGACAAATTGTCACGATGTATGGGACAAATGAGGTGCCTCTTGTATGAGTATTTCTCTTTTATTTAGTATAAATTCAAAATATTATTATGAAAAATAACATCCTAGGGGGTTCTTCCAATTAAATTTCTCTTGTTTCTTAACAAGATGCAAAAATTATGAATTTATAAAAGTTCTTCTTTAAATTCTTAAATAATAATAATAATTAAATAAGATTTTTCTATGATTAGCCATAAATTTTTCAATTTTCTGCATGACATCATAAACTAGTAAATCTGAAAAAACAATTCTTTAAAGTAAAAAAATAAAAGAAATAAATAACAAATAAATAAAACATGCTATTATTAACAGATGCTAGTCCTAAGTCAAGATACACAGATATATTTTAATATAACTTCAATGTTAAAGCATTTAAATTAAATATTTGATATTAAAATATATCCCCCCCAACCTCTCTTTTTATTTATTATTATTATTATTATTTTATTTTATTTTTTATTTTTTTATTTTTTGTCACAGAAAGAACATATTATAATTTTTATTGTTATTATTATTTTAAGAATACAGTGAAGAATATTTTTTATTCGTTGTTAAGAAGAAAAAAAATACAAAATTAATTAAAAACCCTTCTAGATGTTACTTATAGAAGATTAGCCAGTAGATGGAGCTCGTTTCTAGAGTGGAAGGAGCCTTCAGTTTGTTTATATTTATACCTAAGCGTTGTGCGATTTAGCGCTGACCGCAGAATTCCTGTTTACCCTTCCCACCTGCATTTAGAATGGACTTAACCGCTATCCATCGCTGTCGTAGGGAATAGCGCACGAAAGAGACGCTAGTGTGATAGTCGTTTCTTCTTTGAGATAACTTTCAATTAAATATTAGCGTACGATTTAGGCAGGTTTACTCAGCGAAAAAAAAAAAATCAGAGGCATATTTTTTGTATAATACGTTAACTTTTTCTTATGCTGTACATCTGCAACGCAAGCAAAAATCACTGTTTCTTTTTAAGGGTGACAGTCTGTAGTATTTTGTCCTATACTTCTTATGCTATCTTCTTAAATCAGAACTGCTCATTTTCTATGGAACCGATTTGTTTATAATTTTTTTTTTTGGTGATTGACATAACTTATTTCTTTCAGATGGCATAATTTTGTAAAAGAAAAGTACGGCCTCTTTTTTTAAATTAAATTTTAAAATTTCTTACGCTGGTTTCAGAAAAAATTACCAGATGGCACTACGGGTTCTAAAGCTTTTTTTAAAGACCGACAAAGCAACTATTTTTTTAGTTTTATATACAGTCGAACCTCGTTATCCGGACACTTTAATGACCAGAAAAAAGTGTCGTCATTAGTGGAGTGCCCGGTAACCGGAGTTGGAGAAAAATATGTTTATAAAAAGATGTATTTTTAATTAATTTAAGACAATTTAAATTCATAACACTTCTTACAGTTTTAAGCAATAAAACATTATTATTAAACAAAATAAACACAAAAACAAAATTGTAAGGAATAAAAATCAGATTTTTGATCACTTGTTTTTTTTTTTTTTTTTTTTTTTTTTTTTTTTTTTTTTTTTTTTACTGTTACATGAAATATTGATGAATTAAGGTTTGCTTATTCCTAGATGTGCTTCCTACAATTCTTTTTTCAGTATTATACAGTGAATTGTAATGAATATTCGTCGTTTCAGAAATGGATGTTAGATAATTTTTGATCGTTTCAATGCAATGCCATAATTCGGTTTTAGCCAAATAAAAAACGCCACATAACCACATAAAAGCGCCGCTTGATCACAACAAAAAGTTCGCGATTAGACTGATACGTCTATCTGGAGCTTAAGTGGGTCATTCATAGTGCATGGGTTTATTTATTCAGATAAAGCATTGACGTTAAATTTTCATTTATCTTAATGGGTATTTTAGACACTTTTGTAAAAAGCTTGGCTAAGACATTTCTTACCGCTTAATTTCCGTGCTAATAAGATGGATTATGAACCACAGACAATTTTTCTAAACAGTCGGGATGACTGGAGTTGTAAATTATTCAACGACGTAAAATCCGGAGTTTATTTACATTAAAATCATATACAGAAAATCGGGACTTTGAAAAACTAACGTGATAAGCGGAGTGACCTGAAAACAGGATGTCGGTATAACGAGGTCCGACTGTATTTTCTTGTAAATTGGTATCATTACCTCTCTCATAAATTTAATAAGGGACATCTCTTAGATGATATTATATAAAACATCCCTCAACAAGACTTCTTGTTTTCTCGAAATAAGATTTTATTCGTGAAATTTCACTGCAGAATTACAGAGTCCTCAAATTGTTAGCAACCCTAAGATTTCCCCCTTGCCGAGTGAGGAAAGTGCTATCTTTCTGTACTTTTCGTTACAAGAAAGACTGGCACAGTAGGGTATTGTCGGAATTGTATTAATTACTTTGTGGTAGGACCTGACATTGACCTTTGAAAGGGGTGGGGAGTAAGGGTCACCATTTGTGGACATTTTTCTCTTATTTCTATAAAAGGAAATTTGTCCTTGCACGAACGTTTTAGGAATGGGGTTTTAGTGAATGATCCTTTTTCCTGAATAGAGGTTTACCGTGTACTGATTTGTTTAAAAAATAAGCTCAGTATTTGCAGTATGTACTCATCGTTCGGATAAAACACAAAATGTTTTATTCTAATACATATAACAAAAATGGTTGGTTGTATGCAAATGAACAGATAATAACGTTAATACTAAAAATTTCCGAATAATTTTCGGTTCAGTGATTACATCAGAAGTTTGGTATCATAAATTTTTTGGTTCCGTTTCTGTTTAAAAAATTGTCTTATTTAAAAAGAACGTTTCCAATACCTTCGCTTGCGCATAGAATTATTATTATTTATTATTATTTTTTTTGAACTAGCTCATCTTGCTTACAAAAATACATAGGCATGCGAGATTTTATAAGAAAGATGCGACGAAACGTGCTTTCAAGGAAATTTGTTATTGGAATTTTTAAAATTTAAACCAGTTCTAAAAAAATTCCCCGCTCAATAACGTGAAAATTTGTGACTCATTTTTAAACATAAAATCATGATAGTTGCATGGACGATTATTGAAGTGATGTATAATCGGACATTTTTTTCATTTTCCAATAAATGATTTATATCTTGAGTTATGAGTGATTGTTGTCTCAGGGCGGCAGTTTCTTTTCTTTCCTGCGCTGTCGCGTTCCGGAAATTTGTTCAAAATAACATTTTTGACAGACTTTTCTGAAAAATATTTTGCCTTTAACGAAAACGAAAAAAAATGTATAAATATAAAACAGCTTCTTCAAAATTCCCTGCCAATTTGTTAGGTTTGTGAAGAAAAATGAATTTGTGTCAAAAGGTAGTCAATTTGAATTTGAGTCTTAATTTTTTATGCGATTATTATAATATTTATTTATTTATTTATTTTTGTGTTACAGAGCGGTTTTTGCATATTACTAAAAGTATTCTGATTTCATTCTTTTAACCCAATATAGTAAATTTTATTCTCTTTTGAATAAAGTTCATTCGGAATTCGTAGGGCAATTTTTTTTCAATTCCATGGCGACATATAACGAGATTTGTAAAATGAATCAAATTTCAATCTATTATGTCAATATGGTAAATTTTGTCCCGTGCGATATTTGAATTTTTCGCGTTTTACGGTGTTTTTTTTTTAATTTGTTTATTTATTATTATTTAATTTATTATTATTATTATTATTATTACAATGATAGAAGGAATCCAATTTCAGTCTTTTAACCCAATATAGTAAATTTTTTTGTTATTTTTGAATTTTAAATACCTATGCAATTTTTCATTCTTAAATAATTGTAAAATAAATTATAATTTATAAATTATATTTGAAACTGATGATTTGTAATACTCTATAATGGCAATGTATATATATATATATCTAAAAAATGCAAGAAAAATAACTTAAATTTACAGAGCAGTTGTTTAAAGTTATGAAATTACTAAGAAAAAACAAGAAACATTAAAATATTACCACATAAACATTTATTTTTCATTAACATATACTGGACAATTCACCATAAAATATAATAAATAAAGACACACAACCTTGCTTAATGGTGCGCAAAACACAAACATTAATAAGCTAAAAGTTATATTCTACGTTTCGAGCTGTTTCTACAGTCGTCTTCCGGAAAAATATGATAGTTACATGGCTAAAAGTTCAGAGAGGAAAGCTTCCTGTGCGAGAGACAATTTGTCGGACATTGACTAAAGATATGAAAACAAAAATGTAGTGGTGCCATCCAGTGAAAATAAATACTTATTAATGAAATGAGTCCAAATAAATCAAAAGTTTGACTGAAGAAAACAAGAGTGTCGCCATCTACGCATGAGGGCCAGAACCACATTCAACAAAGTTTTCATTCAAGTTTTTGGCAACATGATTCAAGTTTAAATTGAAATATTGCAAATAGATACAGAATTATGATATTATGCCAGATTTTTGGAATATTATAGGATAAATTATTGTTACAAGGTTTATTCTCACGTGCAATGATTTCAGCTGATTCTCTAATTTTACTCTCAAAAGGGTTATTGCACGGAACTATAATTTTTGCTTCATCAAACTTAATATAGTAGACTTCATTAGCTAAGTAGAACCTAGAAAGAGTCGGTTTATGTTGTTTAACCATTTCCGGCAGACTATGCCCGGTTCGGGATCCCTAATTTTAATTCTAAACTTACGAACGGCATCAAGAATATTTTAGTAAAATTTTGCTTTTACAATGAACGTTTAAAGTAACATGTTTTTAATTTCTAAAAAAGTCGTTTTTAAATTCCGGTGTGAGTCAAGCATTTCATCATTTTAGAACAAAAATTGCCTGTGCCGGAAAGGGTTAATGGGTACTTTCGGTTAGCCGGGCGCCAGTGTTATATATACATATATATGTATATACATGTATTTATATATACATACAGACGTGTGAAAATTATTAGAATAATTGTGAAATTTACAATAAAAACTTGTTATATTAAAGAAATATATAAAAAATATTGATACATTTAATATTTAGTGTGCATCCTCTTGTTTTTTATTAAAGAAATGATAACATACTTGTCTTGGCATACTTTGTATGAGTTTTTGGCAATTAATTTGTATTTCGTTGTCATGATGCCAAATTTGGATGAGTGTTTCTATCAGACTAGTCTTGTTTGTGATGTTGTATTTCTTTATTTTTTTCTTTACAATGGCCCAAAGGTTCTCTATGATATTCATATCTGGGCTGTTTCCAGGCCATGGAAATGTTTTCTCTAATGAAATTAAAGAAATGAAACATAACAAACAAGAATGGTCTGATAGAAAAACTCATCCAAATTTGGTATAATGACAACGAAATACAAATTAATTGCCAAAAACTCATACAAAATATGCCAAGACGTATCGAATCTTTAATAAAAAACAAGAGGATGTACACTAAATATTAAATGTGTCAATATTTTAAAATGTATTATTTCTTTAATATAACAAGATTTTAATGTAAATTTCGCAATTATTCTAATAATTTTCACACGTCTGTATATATATACATATATATATATATGAGTGTATATATACAATATATGTAATATGTATATATATGTATATTTACATATATGTATGTATATAAATATGTATACATATCACTGGCGCCCGGCTAACCGAAAAGTACCGTTTAATGTTCCTGCGATACTCCATAATCCTTACTGAAAACTTACGTTTTGTCAGCTAATGTAGACTTTTTTAACGTTATTAGATAAAAGATAGGGATTTCATATATACCAGATTTTTGATCCATTGGGATCCTGCCAATTTTATCACTGACGATATCAATGAGGTAAGGAGGTGGGCTAGCGACCGACCAACTTTACATTATATTTCTGTATGATCTTTTTTAGCTTTTTCAAATATAGTGGGAATGTAGTGAAATTTTTTGTAGACCACAAATTGATTATTATCCTGTCGTTGGTTCGAAGGCGGAGGAGTGTTGTACTTCTGAATTATCTTATCTATATATTTTGCTGGAAAACCATGATCAAATGCTATTTTTTGTATAAACTCGATTTAAATAAAATAAAGATATAAATAAATTAACTGTATAAAATTCACGCAAAGGTTCACACAGCCCGCTTTAATTACTTTCCACCCCTTTTCCTCCCCAAAGGTCAAAACGGGGCTGTGGAACGGAAAAGGGTAGTTTACGGGACATTCGCGTGTGTTACTTGGCGATGAGAGGAAGAGATTTCGCCAAGCACTGAATTGCAGAAATAGGACAGTTTTTTTTAAACACCGGCCTGATATAAAAATTTAAATGAATCCGATAACATATGAACTTTTTTCAATGGATACGACTATCACGAGTATATGGATGTTCTCAAATCCAAAGGCGCAACTTTATGCACAAGTTTTAATGCATTTTTGTTCTGAAATGCATGAAATGGTCAGGTGCTGCTTTTCAGAAACTATATAATCGAAAGGTGTTTTCCTGTTTTTGGTAAACGTAAAAGACCTTTCAGATAATACCATCAAGATGGGCGTTTTGAACCGAATTTCCTAAAGAAAAAAAAAACAGCCAGAGAAAGGAAAAAAACCGTTTATCATTTGACCAAAATTGTTTAGAATTCGATAATTAATTTATTTATCAAAGAACGGAAAACTCATTTCTATTCCAAATCACTTCCATAGTCAACCCTGCCAATTTTGTACTTCTACGTTTAAAAATGAGTTAGTACATATGTCAGAAAATGTCACGCTTGTGCCCATTTTATACATTTCTGAACAAGAAATTAGTTCAGAAATGTGTCAGACAGTAGCTCCTTTGGATTTGAGAACAACCTTAATAACTTACAAATTACATAAAATTGGCAAGTCTGATTATTGAAACGGTTGGAAACGAATATTATTTTCCATTTTTTGATAAATAAATTACTTATTGAGTTATAAGCGATTCTTGTCACGTGACGACAGGTTTTTCTCCTTTCCCGTGCTATCACTCAGTGAAATTTGATTCAAAACGCCAACTTCGACAGTATTTTTTGATAGATCTTTTGCTTTATAAAAAAAAATGACAACACCATTCAATTACAAAGTTTCTGAATAAGAACACTTGCCCATTTTATACATTTCTGAACAAGAATTAATTTAGAAATGTATCAGAAAGTAGCTCCTTTGGATTTTAGAACAAACAGCCTTAATAAATTACAAAGGAATATTTTCAAAAATCTACTTTTATTATACAGCTTCAAAAGTTATTATTTTTAATCTTCTTTTTTCTTTTATTCTAAACTACATTATTATTATTATTATTATTATTATTATTATTATTATTTTAGGAATCTTTATTTGAATGCTGAAAAGTCTTTAGTTTCTAAGTAATAATTAAGGTTGCTATTGTGTAATTTGTCTAGAAGAGACATAATCTATAATATACTGAAAAATTTTCCCATAAATATGTACGCTGTAATCTTGACCCGACCGGGCTATATATATATATATTTTTTTTCATGGGCCGGGCAGATCCGTTTTTACTGAATTTTGTTCGGACTGGGTCCTGAACTGTGAAAATATCTGCCTGGGCCGAACTTTTAATTTTACACAGACCGGGTCAAGATAATTTTCGTTCGGGCCGAGTTGAGCTGAGCTGAGCCTGGTCCTGAAAATTCGGCCCGTGCAGACTTCCAGCTCTAAGTCGAATTTTCTCTCTGGTGATTGTAAGCGTGACAACGTCAAAATATGTTGCAACACAAAATGTTATTAAATTAAAACAATGAAGTTTGTGTATACAATATAATTAATATAACTTTCATTATAAAGTTTTTATTTCATTAAAACTGCACAAACAATAATAAATAAATAGTACAATATGTAATTATTTGTCACTGTATATGACTGAAATTTTAAGTGAACGTTTTGAATTACCTTTTATATAATATTTTTTATAAATATGAAAGAAATATATAAAAAAAAAGAAAAGAAAAACGCAATTAATTTTATTTTTATGCAATGTAGTGTATTGTTTACCATACATTGTATATATCAGTGAAGTCAGCTTTCATTATTTAAATCTAAATAATGTAACTAAATTTAAATATTGATACTTAAAGTGGTAATCTATTATTTTAAATTACTATTCTAATTAGATTATTAATCTACATTGCTTATATAACTTAATATTTTCAAATTAAATTAATTTTAAAGTATATAAAAATTACTCTTGTACTCTGTGATATTAGAACTTTTTTCTACCTCTTCCCCCCTTCCTTTTTGCTTGTTTTATTTATGTTTATTATTTTTGATTTAATAATCTGAAATTAAATTAATTTTAAAGCAAATAAAAGTTACCCTTTTTGAAAGATAAAATAAAAAATTCAAATGAAGGGGAATGTCTTATATGATAAAGTACGAATCAAAGCAATTTTGTTCAAACAAGTATTATTTTAATTTCTGAATATTTTTTATGAACAAAAGTTTTCATGATTTAGCCAAGAATTATTTTTATCATTTCATTTAGGAAATATAAGTATTATTACATATACCTAGAATAAGACCTAGAATAAGACCTTATCAAATTGTGAAAGGCCCATTACATACAGTAAACCTGCCTTTTCATGGCAAGCATATCTTAAAAATTAGTTTTAATCATACATTTTGTCAGATTTTTTATTTAATTCCTTGACACCACAATAAAATTATTTTGATAAATAATTTACAATTTTTTTAAAACTGGAATATTTTATTTCAGTAATAGTTATTACTTTTTAATCTGATGAAATAAATAACTAGTCGGATGTACCAATCCCAAAACTTTCTTCTATCTCATACATGTTAATACTTCAAAATTCGCTATCACACTGCCAAAATTAAATGGCAATCTATGCATCTCATGAGGATTCTAACGATATGAAATTCCGTGCATTAGTTCTTGAGATATGACTATCGCTGAAATCGTCTAAATTCAGCAAAATGCTGCCTAGCAGCGCCACCTATTGGGTGATTTATACCAAATCCTAATCAGCAACAATTTATGTCAACGTCTGACTGAATCTGAAGTTTGGAGAAAATCCGTACATTAGTTTTTGAGATAGAGCAATAGCGAAAATCGTGAAAATTTCTGCATAGCAGCGCCACCTATTGGGTGATTAACACCAAAACCTAATTAACAACAACTTGTGTCAACATAAAACTAAATCTGAAGTTAGATGAAAATTGGTCCATTAGTTCTATTGATAGAGCTATTGAGGCAATCGTGGAAAAGGCAGCAGAGAAGCGCCACCTGTTGGGAGATTTACACCAACACCTAATCAGTAGCAAGTCATATCAAGGACTAACTTAATCTGAAGTTTGATCAAAATCCGTGTGTTAGTTCTTAAGATAGAGCTATTGGGGAAATCGTGTAAATCCTGCAAAATTCATCATAACAGCGCCACCTGTTGGGCGATTTACACCAAAACGTAATCATCATCAATTCATATCAAGGACTAACTAAATCTGAAGTTTGATCAAAATCCGTGCATTAGTTCTTGAGATAGAGCTATTGCGAAAATCGTGAAAAATGCAGCATTGCAGCGCCACTTGTTGAGCGATTTACACCAAAAACTAATCAGCATCAATTTGTATTAGGCACTAACTGAATATCAATTTTTATTAAATTCCGTGCATTAGTTCTTGAGATAGAGCGCCCACAAAATTTGTGTCACATACACACAGACAGACAGACAGACAGACAGACGGACTCACAGAGTCACAGACAGACATTTTGTAAAAACATGTTTTTTGGAATCTCTGACCCCTAAAACGTGTAAATCCGTCGAAAACCGGAATTCGAAAATTTTCATGAATCCAATACTTTCTTCTTGTAAAGATAGAAGAAAGTAAAAATTATGTTCTGTTTTTCTAAAATCTAAACTAGTATGTTGTGGCCATCACAAAACTTTCTTCTATCTCATACTTGTCAATACTTCAAAATTCATTATCACAGTGCATCTATGCTCATCATGAGGATTCTAAAAAGATGAAATTCCGTGCATTAGTTCTTGAGATATTACTGTCCATGAAATCGTGTAAATCCATCAAAATGCAGCATAGCAGCGCCACGTATAGGGTGATTTATACCAGACCCTAATTATCATCCACATGTGTCAATGTCTAACTGAATATGAAGTTCGGGGAAAATCCGTGCATTAGTTCCTAAGATAGAGCTATTGCGCAAATCATGACAAATGCAGCATAACAGCGCCACCTGTTGAGCGATTTACACAACCACATAATCAGTATCAACATTTATCAAGGTGTACTTGAATCTGAAGTTTGATGAAAATTCCTGCATTAGTTCTTGAGATAGAGCTATTGAGGAAATAGTGCAAAATGCAGCATAGCAGCGCCACCTATTGGGCGATATTCACCAACACGTAGTCAGCATCATTTCATATCAAAGAGTAACTGAATCTGAAGTTTGATGAAAATATGTCCATTAGATCTTGAGATACAGCGATTGAAGAAATCGTGAAAAATGCTGTATAGCAGCGCCACCTGTTGAGCGATTTACACCAAAATGTACAAAATGTCAATTCATATCAAGGATTAACTGATTCTGAAGTTTAGTGAAAATTGTTGCATTAGTTCTTCAGATACCGCTATAATGGAAATTCTGAAAAGTGCAGCATAGCAGCGCCACCTGTTGAGCGATTTGCACCAAAACACAAACCGAACTAATTCATATCAAAGTATACATGAATCTGAAGTTTGTTGAAAATCCAAGCATTAGTTGTTGAGATAGAGCTATTGCGGAAATTGTAAAAAATGCAGTATAGCAGCGCCACCTGTTGAGCGATTTACACCAAACTGTACAAAACTTCAATTCATGTCAAGGATTAACTGAATCTGAAGTTTGATGAAAATCCGTGCATTAATTCTTGAGATAGAGCCACTGCGGGAATTGTAAAAAATGCAGCATAGCAGCGCCACCTGTTGAGCGATTTGCACCAACATGTATTCAGCATCAAGTCTTATCAAGGACTAACTGAATCTGAAGTTTCATGAAAATCCGTGCTTTAGTTCTTGAGATAGAGCCATTGCGGAATTCATAAAAATGCAGCATAGCAGCGCCACCTGTTGAGCGATTTGTACCAACACTTATTCAGCATCAAGTCATATCAAGGACTAACAGAATCTGGAGTTTTATGAAAATCCGTGCATTAGTTCTTGAGATAGAGCCATTTCGGAAATCATACAAAATGCAGCATAGCAGCGCCATCTGTTGAGCGATTTGCACCAAAAACTAATCAGCATCAATTTGTATTAGGGACTAACTGAATATCAATTTTTATTAAATTCCGTGCATTAGTTCTTGAGATAGAGCGCCCACAAAATTTGTGTCACATACACACAGACAGACAGACAGACAGACAGACAGACTCACAGAGTCACAGACAGACATTTTGTAAAAACATGTTTTTCGGGTTCTCTGACCTCTAAAACGTGTAAATCCGTCGAAAACCGGAATTCGAAAATTTTCATGAATCCAATACTTTCTTCTTGTAAAGATAGAAGAAAGTAAAAAGGGGAGTCCTTATAAAATATATTCCTATACGTCTGATAAAAAGAATATGTTTATATAAACAGATATATTAAACAATCAATAATACGGAACAGACATAATACAGTGTACGTAAATTTACTGCAGCCTTCCCCCTCCCCAGACACACAATTTTTTTTTATTAATCAATATTTTTGTAATGGCATATAAGACATGCCAAAGTTTAAAAAAATGTGCATTTTCTTTATATCCAAATTTCTACTAAATAACCATCCCTAATATGTCAAATATAAATAAAAAAAATACAAACAATCATCTCCACAAGCCGCACTCCCAGATTAAAACCTGCATTGCTGCAATGTACCTTTTCAACTATTTCATTATAGATCACAGTACTTTATTTGTTTCCTTGATGTAAAGTATATTTTAAAAATATTTCAAAACAAAAATGCTCAATAATAAATTCAGGAGATGGCTTTGGTGTGTGCATGTGCGTGTTTGGGGGGGGGGGGGGAATCTTTCTGGAAGTTTTGCTTGAGTTTAATGCTTATTAATGTAGTTTAAGTGCAAATCCTCCCTGCAACCACAGGAGCTTTAAAAATTCCTCCTGGAGAAAAATGCCTGATTTTAACCCTAGAAATATTAAAGAAATATTAAAGTTTCTAAATTACTTAAATCACTTAGTTTTTACTTATTCTCGTACTAAATGTGGCAAAAAGGGTATACATATAACATATTAAATGAGTTAAAAGAAATATTTTTAAAAAAAAATGCTAAAAAATTATTAAAATTTACTTAACGCATTTAGTTTTTACTTATTCTCTTACTAAATGTGGAATAAAGGGGATTCATATAGCGTATTATAAAACATATTAAATGAGTTAAAAGAAAATTTTTAAAACGAAATTGCTAAAAAAGTTATTAAAATGTACAAATTATTTGACATATTCAAATTTTATGTATAATTCTCTTAGAATTATGTACAAAAAGTCTATATAACTACATGTTACAAAAACCAGACGTTTAAATTTTTTTCTCAAAAACAAAACTAATAAAAAGTTATGTTTTCTAAATAATTTAAGCATCTTTTTTTATTCTCTTGACAATTTTAAACACACACACACACACACACACACACACACACACACATATATATATATATATATATATATACATACATACATATTATAAATTTGAGATGTATCAAATTTTCAAAACAGAAAACTGTAAAATTCATTTTAATAAAATCATAATCAAAATACTTGTATTTTACTTGTTGCACACAATTCTATATCATGTAACCCAAGTACATCTAAACAATAATATTTTTTTAATTGCAGATTATCTTAAATAAATCTTTTTTGGAACTTGCCCAGTATATTAATAAACATGAAATATTTATTAATAGAGAGAAGGTACAATTTTAAAAATAAATATTTATTTTGTACGCGATTTTTTTTCTAATTCGTTTTCTGGCGGAACCAATCCTATATGTTGATTATTTTCTATATAATAAATAATATTCAGTTAGTCAAACGAGGGATAAACTGCTTAATACAGTAAGCCTACTCGTGCGCCGTAGCTTAGGGGGCATTTAAAGCTGGGGAGAATTCTATTGTATATGTGACCCGTGCCCAGCGTACCCCAGCCAAAATTCACCCTTGAAATTGAAGAAAACGCTTCACTTCCATTTTTAGATGTTCAGATTAATAGATGGAGTTCTAGATTAAACTTTTCAGTTTATAGAAAACCTATTAAAGAAAACATTTATCCCTTTTTCAGCAAACAGGTTGAAGCAAACAGTTTTTAAATCGAAAACTTATTTTAAGAGATATTTAATGTTAAACTTGGTCAAAATCGTTCCATTAAAAAAATTTTATAGCAGCAAAAACTATACATAGGAACTTAATCATTTGTTTCTAAGAAAATATATTAGAAACTCGCTGTGTGCAGACTGCATTTATTTTTTTTATTTTTTACGGGTTTATTTCAATTTTAGATTCAAATTTTCAGCATTTCCAGAGATATGTTTTACATATTTTAGAAAAGGTTATTATTTTAAATTGTTGTCAATCGTAAAAAACGTGCAAAGAATATTTCCTTTCAATTAAATATTTATTTATACGGGACTATTGTAAACAGAAAAAATACTTTTCAAATTAGAATTAAATGATTACGTGTCAAAAACAGGAAAATATTGAAAATTTCGTCATAAAAATTGTTTTTACACGTGAATATTAAAAAAGAAAGAAAACTATAAAATAATGAATTATTTAATATGTGTTAAAAGCAGTAAATGCAGGAAATTACGTCCCATTTCAAATGGCCAAATAATAACATTGCCAAACAGTTTAAATTAAAAAATGTATTTATAAGTACACGAGAGATTTATTTCATAATTCAAAGCGTTACATTTAAAATATCATTTGTTAAAAAATACCGGGAAGCAAAAACTCTGTTGATTTAGTTCATTTTATATTAGTTGATTTTCAAATGTTTAATTAATCTTATTTAATCAAACACGAAAACAGAAATTAACAACAGCTGATTCTTCTTTAAAATCACCCAGTAAAAGGGAAATGAATATAAACCCGTTTACAGGAAGATCGTCACTAGTTTTTAGGTAGATTTCGTATGAAATACTACCTATTGGGATCGTTCCTATGTTGGAATTTCTGAAAAATTTTTGCAGATCTACACCGATCATGACCCCTAGAACCCCAAACCACCCTCAGTAAAAAACTTTATCTATCTATCTATCTATCTATCTGTCTATCTATCTATATTACTTTCTTCTGGATACGATAATTTTCGTAATTCTGCACCAATCTCTTCCAAACTGATACATAAAATCAAAGGGCATAAAATCTCGCTCAAGTTCGTTAATGGGCAAAATCGGACCAAGGGGATGGAAATAGGGAGGGGTTTTGTGAAAACAGAAACCCCCCCATAACTTCTTAATTTTTGTAGATATCAAATCAGTTTAAAGTTTTTATTACTTCTAAAAATAGGGCCAAAATTTTATGTATCACAGATTTTTGATAAAGTTAAAAATGGGCTCAAGGGGCGCAAAAAATAGGGTTTTTGGGAGAAAAAAATTCATAACTTCGTCAGTTCTCAAGATATCAATTCAAATTAATTTTATTATAAATCTCCTTAATATTATCTACAACTTTTATATTCACAAGTTTTTGATAGGACTAATTCGTACAGCAAAAAAAAAATTAAAAACGAAAACAAAAAGGGGGGGTTGAAGAAGTAAGAAATCCATAACTCTGTCAATTCAAAAGATATAAAATCCCCATGAATTTATCATATATCTTCTTAATATTGTCTACAACATCTATATAGACAAGTTTTGGATCGGACCAATTCTTACAGCAAAAACAAATTAAAAATACATAGCGGTTGAAGAAAAAAAATCATCGAAGTAAGGGTGTATTCAAATCCAAACTGCGTATTTTCTGACTCATTTTACAATTCATTTTTGCTCTTAAAGGCTTCCAATTGGTACGTTTTCTTACTCAGAATCTATATAATGTACCGTAATGGTCTATTTTTTTGATAGAGGCAGAATATATTTTTAAAAAATGCTGTGAAAGTGGGCATTTTGAACCGAATTTCCCGAAGCGGATTGTGTTGGAAAAATCATTGCATTAAGAATGCACTCAAATCCAAACTGCTTATTTTCTGATTCATTTTTAAATTCACTTTTGTTCTCAAACGCATTTAATTGGTAGATTCGCTTATTCAGAAACTATATAATGTACCGCAATGATCGATTTTTTGATAGAGGCACAATATATTTCAATAAATTATGTCAAATTGGGCATTTTGAACGGAATTTCCCGAAGCAATTGTGTTATCACTTTCTTCTGGACACGATAACTTCCGCAATTCTGCACAAATCTCTTCCAAACTGATACATAAAATCAAGGGGCATAAAAACTCGGTCAAGTTCGTTAATGGGCAAAAGCGGACAAAGGGGATGGAAATAGGGAGGGGTTTTGTGAAAACCGAAAAAAACCCATAACTTCTTAATTTTTGTACATATCAAATCAGTTTAAAGTTTTTATTACTTCTAAAAACAGCACCAAAAATTTATGCATCACAGATTTTTGATAAAATTTAAAATAGGCTCAAGGGGCACAAAAAATTGGGTTTTTGGGAGAAAAAAATTCCTTACTTCGTCAATTCTCAAGATATCAAATCCAATAATTTTATTATGCATCTCCTTAATATTATCTACAACTTATATAGTCACAAGTTTTTGATAGGACCAATTCGTAATGCAAAAAAAGAAAATTAAAAACGAAAACAAAAAAGGGGGGTTGAAGAAGAAAAATTTTCATAACTCCGTCAATTCACAAGATATAAAATCTCCAAGAATTTATCATATATCTTCTTAATATTGTCTTCAACATTTATATAGACAAGTTTTTGATAGCGCCAATTCTTACAGCAAAAACAAATTAAAAATACATAGCGGTTGAAGAAAAAAAATCGTCTTATTAAGATCATCTTATTCTTATTCTCTTATAATCATCTTATTCAAATCCAAACTGTCTATTTTCTTACTCATTTTTAAATTCATTTTAGCTCTCAAACGCATCCAATTGCTAGATTCTCTTATTCAGAAACTATATAATGTACAGTAATGATAGATTTTTTGATAGAGGCAGAATATATTTCAAAAAATGATGTCAAAGTGAGCATTTTGAACAGAATTTCCCGAAGCGATTGTGTTAGAAACAAAAAATATTGCCCTATTGAGAAAATAATTGTTTATTAATCAAGTTTTAATTAATTGAAAGAAAAATAAAAACACAGGTCGCTTATAAATCTTTTCAAAAATCACGTCAGCATGTTTCATATTTTTTTTTATTAAAAATAAATCTGAAAATGTGCCAGAAAATTTCGAGTTGTTGAGTATGGAAAAATATTTTTTTTTAATATCGCCTTAACATGATTCTGATAAAACCAGCTATTTTATAAAAAGGAAACAAAAACTCGTCAAAAGCGGACAGATAAAACTGTTAAAGTGGATTTATATCTAATAATGATTTAGTTTTTGTTGGTGAAATTAGTATACTTAACTTCGAAATCTACCTCTGCCTGTAGGCCGGGCCGGAAGGGATTTTTTTAAAATTATAATTCAATCTTCCGTAATCTTTTTAAAGTCGAACAAATGAACGGATTTTTACAGTCTGAACGGGGGTTGGCGGGCGTAGCTCGTAGGGGGCAGAGCCCCCTAACAATCTAATTTATAGTCTCTTTGAAGTGTAGTAAGTAATAATAATAATAATAGTATACAAAAATAAATTCTGATTTTTTGAATAATATAACTAAAAAATTATATGTTCTAGACATATCAACAAGGTAAACGCTCAATCTTGTTTGCAAGACCTAATAAGAAGATTCATAAAATCTCTTTGGATTTATACTTGGGTTTCTGGCTGATGATAAATATTAAAATCTCGGAACTGTATTTATTTACTTATTTATTTATTTTATTTTTACTTATTAGTTGATGAGATTCTGGGTTCCTTCGACATAAATCTCAGCAAAAATTTTAAAAGTAGAATAAAAATACTTTTTCCCACTAAAAGCTCAATTTTGAAAAATTACCCTAGATTTAGAAAATTTTCCCTATACTTGAAAACGCAACGTTCTCATATGGATTTTACTCTTTCCTCTAGATCACAAAACAAAATTTTCCTGGTTTTACCTAGATTCTGAACTTACCTGACTTTCTGCATTTTGATTAGCTGACACTGACCCATATGGGAAATCAATAAAGGCTTTTTTTCTAAATTATTATTAACAAATAACAGAATAATGTTAAACCCACAGATATTTCTTTAAAAAAATTTCAAGGAAAGTTTTATGAATTTTAAATATCAATATTTAAAAAATAAGTTAGTCTCTGATAATGTGAAAACTTAATTATCACGTACATTTATATTCTGTAATGTTAGTAACTTTTTACCTAAAAAAAAAACTATTAAATATTGTGAAAAGTTTTTTATGCCACTCAAAATAACTCGAGATACTGAATACATAAGAGATTATAGACATCTTAAAATTTTTTCAATTTCTTCTTTCTAAAACATATCTTCCAATCTCCATTTATAGGTGCGTTCGTAATTAAATAAAGACGTGGCATCTATAGTCGTCGTTCAGTCCGTCTGTCCACATATAACAGAGCAAAAACTACTCAACCTAATGATCAGAAATTTTAAATATGTAATTGTTGCAAGATTTTGTCGAGTCATTTCCAATTTTATGAAAATCGCATGTATAGTTTAATGACAGGGACAGTCAAAAGTTTTCCGTTACAGGACGGCCCATGGGAAAAAAAATGATTTCAAGTGCATTTTAATGATGTTACAGAATTCGAAAAGAATGAAAGTGATATGCACTTATGAAGTGCACTAAAATATACATTCAGTACACTATGCGGCGCAAAAAATATTTATAAAACTAGTTATAATACGAACGCACCTCATTTGTCACGTTTGACATGCAATTTCCAACTTTTTTCCTTAAATTCCGTTTCATTATGATTTATAAAATATATATAATTTTAGATTGTTAGAAATAAACTAGTGCATATATTAAAACTCAAATTATTTTTAAGTAATATGGTTAAATATATGTTTCATGTCAAAATCTTGATATTTCCTGTATTACGAAAAGATATATCAGCTGGGCTATAAAATGCGCCTATACTTATCACAAAGTATAGCAATCTAGGCGATGAGTCATAAATATTATTAAAACTTTACTCTTAGTTAAAATAATTAAAAACTAGTCGGATGTGGCAATTCCAACACTTTCTTCTGTCTCATACATGTTAATACTTCCTGAAAAATCAAGCATAGCAGCGCCGCCGGTTAGGTGATTTATACCAAAATCTAATCACCAACAATCTGTGCATTAGTTTTTGAGATTACGGAAATCGTTAAAATTTCTGCATAGGAGCGCCACCTGTTAGGCAATTTACATCAAAAACTAATTAGAACCAATTTATACCAGGGACTAACTGAGTCTGAAGCTTGATAAAAATTCATGCATTAATTCTTCAGATACAGCTATTGCAGAAATCGTGAAAAATGCAGCTTAGCAGCGTCACCTGTCGGGCGATTTACACCAAAAATTAAACAACACTAATTTATACCAGGGACTTATCTGAAGTTTGATGAAAATTCGTGCATTAGTTCTTGAGATAGAGCTATTGCAATAATCATAAATAATGCAACACAACAGCGCCACCTATTGGTAGGTTTTCACCAAAAAGTAATCAGCACCAAAGACTAACTGAATCTGAATTTTAAGAAAATCCGTGCATTAGTTCTTGAGATATAGCTTTCGCAAAAAATCGTGACAAATGCAGCATACCAGCACAACCTGTTGGGCGATTTACACCAAAAATTAATTAGCACCACTTTATATCAAGGTCTAATATAATCTTAAGTTTTGTGAAATTCCGTGCATTAGTTCTTGAGATAGAACGCCCACAAAGTTTTTGTCACATACAGACAGACTCACAGACAGAATGAGAGACAGGAGTTTTCTAAAAACCATCTAATTGCATTCAGGACCTTCTAAAACGTATAAATCTATCGAAAACCGGAAGTCGAAAATTTTCACGAATCCAATACTTGTAAAGATAGAAGAAAATAAGAAGTTGGAAATTGCATGTTAAACGTGGCTAATGAGGTCCGTTCGTATTAAAACTAGTTTTATAAATATTTTTTGCACCGCATAGTGTACTGAATGCATACTTTAGTGCACTTCATAAGTGCCTATCCATTTTATTCTGTTCAAAAGGCTGTTACGTCATTAAAATGCACTTGAAATCATTTTTTCCCATTGGCCGTCCTGTAACAAGAAACTTTTGACTGTCCCTGTCATTAAACTCTACATCCGATTTTCATAAAATTTGAATTGACTCGACAAAATCTTGCAACAATTACATATTTAAAATTTCTGATCATTAGGTTGAGTAGTTTTTGCTCTGTAATTTGCGGACGGACGGACAGACAGACAGACAAACGGACAGTTCGAACGACGACTGTAGGTGCTACGTATGTATATAATTACGAACGCACCTAAAAAGAGTTCTTGAACATTTTTAACTCATTTATTCAGTAAAACCTGCTTTTCACAGACTGAAGATTTTTACAATTTTTAAATGTTGCATGTGTCTTTTATTTTATCCAATTTTATTGAAATTTTTGACAGATTTGCCCTATACAGGGTGTTGCCGAATTCAACTGATACATTCAGATGGATGATAGTAGGCACCAAGAGGATGAAAAATTACCATAGAACACGGGGTCGCAAACCACCTAATTAATAAACAAGTAAGAAAAATCATGCGCACGGCATAGATTATGAAACACTTTCCAACACTCCCTGAAAGCTTTAACAAAACTTCGTTACTAAGGGAAATAAGATAAACTAAGTAAACATTTAAAAATCTGATTTAAAAATCTGATAGTTACCGCCTATAGCCACATATGTATTCCAATTCTTTTAAACAGCCCTGTATTTGATCTGTGCGTTGATATATATGCTATATAATGGGAAAATTTAGTTTAACAAGAAAGCGTATAACAGGTTGAAATTTCTCTTTCAGCAATTTATAAAATAAATTGAAAAAAATACTTGAATACTTTTGTACAGCCCTGTAGTTTACCTAGTACCTCTATTACACGCCACTATTTAGCTAAAATTTAATTCAAACTAAAACACTCTTAAAACTACTGAAATCACATTTCCAGACATTATCATCCACAGACGATATGTATCCAATTCTTTGCGTGATCCTGTATATCATTTTATCTATATTATACGAACATTTTTTAATAAACTGATTGCAGTTCAGCGTAAAAATGCATAACTCATTTAACCCGGGAGAACGCGCGCATACCCAGGGTATGAATGGTTTTTACTTTGTCACCAATAAATACAAATAATAATCGTCACCTTATTTAGTCGGAGACAATTTTGCGATAAAAGAAGTTGAAGATTACTTTTAAAAAGATAGTGATGACAATTGTAAAAACCGTACGCACTCCGCTTCTATCAGGTCCGGCGCACGTCCTCCCGGGTTAAACACCGTCTTTAAGCAATTTGTGCCCATACCCAGTAATCCATACGAATTATTTTGTCTAGCCCTGTATACGAATTACAGCATTTATACATACCATATAGTATGCATAAATATAGTGAAACATAAAAGCGCATATCATAATTAAAAATGCATTTCCCAGCAATCACCGCAAATGTGCAGTACTTCTGATAGAATATACTATCTGAAATCTTTTGTGTGTCTCTGTAAATGCTATGCACTTTGTAATATAGATGAAATAACTTATAGTAAACCTCAGCGACGTATATCAATTTCATTATATGTGAAATAGTTTAACATAATTGAAATAAGCCGCAAACAATTCCCCCTCCCTCCCTATATCATTATGTAACGGAATTCTTTTGTGTGGCCCTGTAAAAGAATAATAACTATTTTTTGCACAGCATATTATACAGAATGCATGTTTTAGTGCACTTCATAAATGCATATCCATTTTGTTATGTTTGGATGCGTGTAACATCATTAAAAATCATTTGAAACGATTTCTTCCCATAGGCCTAATGTAACGGTAAACTTTTGACTGTCCCTGTAAATGAACTAAACATGCTACAAACTTCATTTGAAATAGAGAACGTGCTATGGTAAACGTCAATAACATCCAAAAATTTCAGGGCAATCCGAGTATATTTACGGGAGTTAGAGCGCGGACAGAGGGACAGACGGATAGACGGACTGACGGACAGACGAACAGCAGCCAGACGGACATAGGCCAGACGGACATAGGCCAGATGAACAGACAAACCGAAATCATAAACACTTTTCAACTTTGTTGGAAAGTGTTAAAAAAAGACAGGATGCTCTATATAAATAAAACAACGTTCAAAGCGCCAAAACACTTTATTTTTTCTCGCAGACTACTTTCAGCAGCCATAGCGTACCGCCATCAGTGCAAAATATGATTGCTCGGAAAAGAAAATTGCTGAAATATATGTGGGAGAAGCGGATTCAATCATAAAGTTTATTAGCCAATAAAATTACAGGACACAGCCAATGAAAGAGAAGTGGATTCAAAAAATAAAGTTTATTAGCCAATAAAATAGGAAATTTTGGGAAACGGGCCATTCACGGGAGGGGATTCAAAGATCAAGTTTATCGCCTCATTTAACAGTTTGGGGAAGGAGATTTGCTTGAACTCGAGGAATGAGGATGCTGTAATTTAAATGAAGTAGTATCGATAATGGAAGGATTGTAACCTCTGTCAATAGCAAGTTTAATTTAAGAACAAGAGGTTTTTATATAATTTTTCCAGCAATCGTACAAAGGAGGAATATATTATATAAAAACCTTTTATTCTTTCATTTCCCACGAAAAATTCCCTTTTTAACGCTTTCCAACATAGTTGAAAAGTGTTTATGAGTTCGGTTTGTCTCTCCGTCTGTCCGCGCTCTAACTTACGTAAATAGACTCGTATTTTCATGCAATTTATATAGGTTAATGATATTTACCATGGCACGTTCGGTATTGAATATGAAGTGTATAGCATTAATTCTTCATTTACACGGACTCTAATAAGAATTCTATTACATTAGGGTCGAAAAATCGTTTGCAGCGTATATTAATGGCATTACGCTATTTCAAATATATTGAAACTGATATAAATCCCTGAATTTTACTACAAGACGATTGTGATAGAATAGGGCATTCATAGCATGTGTTGTTCATTGACAAAAACACACAAAAGAAATCGGTTACAGAGTAATAATTGCTGGAAGTGAGTTTTCAAATTCGGTATGCGCTTTTAAATTTAACTTATTTTTTTGAATGTTACTCGTTTTGCATATATTCTATACGTAGTATACGGGGCTTCCCAAAAGAATTCACGTACCATTCTTCTTATTTGCGGAAATGGCTGAAGGCGAACTTTAAACTGTGATATTTACTTCCAAATTTTGCGTGTGTGTAGTTAATAGATACAAATATATATATATATTGTGTACAAGGTGGCTCAAAGAATTCGAAACATTTTCCGACTGTAGATGGGAATGGCTGAAATTGTGTTTTGGAATGTGTGATGTGTTTCCAAATGATTCAAGCAGATATCCTATTTCAATTTATTAAACGGAGAAGTTTTGTTACCTTATTCTGAATGTGGGAAGTGTTTTATAATTTATGTTTGGCGGATGATTTTATATTTTTTGTTGATTATATTATTTGTTATTTAAAAAGTTTTTTTCTAGAACGAAACTTAGTGTGCGTATAGTCATGTATTACGAAAACTACTTCTATTTTATTCCACAAGACATTATACTAATTTTTTTTTTCATGTCATAACTTGAATTGTAATCTCTAATAATTCAGTAGATAATAATAATTGACACCAATAACAGTTACAAGTTTTTGAACAATATAATATAAAAAGTAATATATTCTAAGTATATAAACAAGCTGAAAGCTCCAATCTTGTATGCAATAACTCAAGACCAAAACAGAAGATTAATAAAGACTCTTTGGATCTCTACTTCGTTTTCTGGCTGTTGATAATTATTGAAATCTAGAAACTGTAATTTTAGTTGATGAGATTCTGAGTTCCTTCAACATGCTTCCTCTTCAAAAATTTTAAAAGTAGAATAAAATTACTTTTACCGTAAATTTTTGGAAGGTAAAGTATTGCCATTCTTCTAAAAATTCACTAGATATAAAGAAATCTTCTCCCCAAACCTATTTTTTACCCGACTGACAAGAAAAGTTATGTGTTTCATGCGTATCTGGGTATATGGATTTCTTTATACCCTCGAAACATCCCAACAACTGGATGGATTTTAATGAATGAGGTCTCTATCGATTTGTCTCAACTGTCCGATAGTTATAGGCTAGGTTTTGTTTTTATAAATTCAAAATGGCGGCCATAAAATACAAAATGGCGGTAGAGACGAAAAAATTTTTTTACGCACCCTATTGAGTGGCCTATCATTGGATAGGTGTTTCAAAATGAAGACGATGTTTCATTGACTATTTTACTGTCAGAAGCTCCGTTTAAATATTACACAACCTGGAAGTTGTGTAGGTAGGATCTCTAGCTTTACTGCAACTGTAACCTTCATAGACATCTATAGGCTTATCAAAACAGCGCTTATAGATAAGAACTAAAATTAAACACAACTTAAAAGTCATCAATACAAGTAAATAAAAAAAATAGGTAAGTAATATAAAAAATAGTTTCACATTCATGAGAAATAATTAGTTCGCTTTTTACGCAGCAGGGTTTTTAATTTTTTTAATTTAACTTTTTAAACTATTCTGAATATGTTGGAAAGTATTTCATAATCTATGGTTCACGTATGATTTTTCTTTCTCGTTTAACACATATTGGGATGCAAGTTGGATGCGAGGGTTCGAATGTTTGAAATGTGAACAACCGGTTGTTACGCTCATCGGAAAGCGATGAAAGACCTTTTCCTGTTGTCCTCTTCAGAAAATCATGAAATGCGGAAAAGGGAAAACGATTGGAACACAGTGTCTTCCGCGTTCATCTGCTAGCTTCGATGAAAGAGCCGGTAAGCTGAAAATTATGTTTAACCCTTTATTTACGGAATTATTTGTCAAGAAATTGCTTCATCTCAATAATTATCTTCTTTATCTGAAGATATACTGGAATTTTTAAATAATGATAATATGAAATTTAGATATGTTTTTTCATTAAAACTGATTATATTTAATATAACTTTTTTATAACTTTATTATAACCTTTTCTGTAAAATATTTACAAAAATAATCAGATTAATTAACCAAAAATACTTTTATGAAAATATCACAATTCTTATAAATGCAATGTATTTAAAGGTATTATGATCCTCTCTGTAAAGGAAAAGGCTTTTGCAGTTAAAAATGTTTCATATAATTTTTTTTTTTTTTTTTAAGAAAGCTATACGCAAGAAAATGATTAAGAAAATGAACACTTTTGAAAAAAAAAAAATTAGTTTCGACTGTTCCTTTACTCTATCTAAATTTGATCGAGCGGAGTATATTGTGTGGAAAGAAAAATAAACTTTTAAATTTTATCTATTAAATTTTCTTCAATGGTACTTAAAAGTAACGTCAGTGCATAAAGGGTTAAATAAAAGTATAAAAGTAATATATTGTAATATATTCTAAATACTCTTATTTTTCACTTAACCTTTTTTGTTTTTTTTATGCATGGAATTTTGGAATCGATCCACTTCCAAATAGGCTAGAATTGTAAAAATTAAGTTCAGAGGTGTATTTCTTATGACAATACAGCATTTTAATACTTTTGAGAATTCAATTATTAATTAAACCATAAATAAAGTATTAATTATCAAGTTATAATAAATTATTAATTAAACGATAATTTTAATTAATAATTCATTACTAATTAAAACCATATTATTAACTGGTAACTATGATAGATCTTTTGCATTTAATATATTTTTTAGAATGCGCACTCAATACTAAAAACCATATATGAAGTATAGAAATGATGCTGTCCAATAAAGTTTTGAAATTTATTTAAAAAGATCGTTTTGTATGGGCCTCCCGCCATGAGTTAGGCGAAAAAATCGCCGAAGATCACTCTTTACAGTCAGCGTTTTTGATTCTGATAATTTCAGTGGTTTAAGCGTCTAGTTTATTTACATGTCTTACATTTGTAGTAATTTGTTTTAAATTTGTTTTACGTATGATATTTATTTACTTATTTACTCATTTAATTTCGTTATGGAACACAAGCTGGAAACAAATGCTGAGCTATTTATATTAACTGAAATGAAAATGGATGCATTTTTTCCTCGTCATCGTCTGCACGCGTTAGAGATAGATTTTTAAAAAAAAGACTATGCTTGAAAATTATTTTAAAAACAATAGAAATTGGGTAAATGACGCTACATTTTTCAAACAAATTGCGATAGAGTTTTCAAAAATTTTTCATTTCAAAGTACAATATTTTTCTTCTTCGACGTTGTCAAATTTGAAAACGTGCGGTATTTAGAATTTTAAAAATATTGCAGTAAAAGTTAAATTGAATCGTCTACTACTCTGTGACCAGACTGTCACAAGAGTAACAAAATCTTGATTTAATATAGGGGAGATGGGGGCACAAGTGAACAGGGGGCAGATGTGAACATCACAGTTTTTTAATAGTTATTATAAGTTTTTTTATTTGAAAAAAAATACCAAAGATGGCAGCACCTGTAGACATATGGTAAAAATTTTTTGAAGCTTTTCAACTTCTTGTTTGCCTTCAGTAGCCAAAACACTGTTTGTAGATGTCAAATGTAAAATGTTGGTTTCAACTTTGGTAAGTAATAAAGTTTATTTATTTAGTTAGTTATTCGAATTTTAATGTTTTAACATATAATATGACTACTAATGAATATTTTGGATAAAGTTGTTTTGTTCCCTAAAATTGAAAAATGTTAATTATTTATCAATTTAACTCTAGCAGCTATGCGGGGCACTTGTGAACAGACTAGTTGGAACAGATATGAACAGTTCACAAAAATCAAAAACTTTCTCTGTTGGGCGAATAGAAAGAATTGATAATGATAAATGTATGTTAAATTTCTGAGAAAGAATCTCAGATCCAATTCATATAATTTCCCTGAAATAGTAGACATTTCTGTCACACAAAAAGTGATATTGTATTGAAACTTCCACTTCCACATTTGTCAGGAAGTACACAAAGAGCATGAAGCTCATTTGAGTTCAATTATAATTTAAATAAATTCAATGTTTCCTAAAATGCAATAAGTGTTATGTACTATTTTAGTAAACAGTTTAAAACAATATTTTTTATGTATTGTTAATACAAAGAGTATTATGACAAACAATTTTGTATATTTTTTTCTTTTCATTTGTCTCAAACTTGCAGTGATGGCTTACTTCCATCTCTCAAACAACAGCTATGAATAGGATAATTTGAATTGGGATGGATAGCAGTAACATTTTTAAAATGAAAAATGTTCAAATTGATAACTAATATAATTCTTGGGTATGGTGTCAGAACAGCTTTATATATATTTAGTTTCATTTTAAACCTTTTGTTTAAACATAGCACTCAGAAACTAGAATTTTTTTTTTTTTATGGTTGAATTTAACTGATAATATAAGTAATGGTTATGATAACAAATTAATAACGGGAGAAAAAGCATGTCAAAGGATATTTTTACCTTCTGTTACATGTGCCCCACGAGTGTTCACAACTACCCCGCTGATGGGGCACATGTGAACAATTTTTTGAATTTATAAAACAATTAAAAAATGTAAGAAAAACTATACAGGTGATTTTAAAAAAATTACCATGTGTAAAAGAAAGTTCTGTTTACTATACTGACTAGTTTTTATTTATAAGAATTAATCCAATTATAAGAAAAAGCTATATTTATGCGAACTGTTCACATGTGCCCCCATCTCCCCTATAGACAAGTAAAATACATCTTGTTACAGACTAGATAAATATTACGTCAGTGGAACACAATGGTATTTAACTGACTATGTCGATTTTTATCTTAAGTGTATTTTGTAATACATTAATTGGAATTATTTATAAAAAAAATTCTCTAACGGTCACAAGGGTAACGAATGAACGTTCCCATATGATTGCCCATTGAGATTTACTATGGCATGTTCTATAATGAAATTGGTTAATTATGGGGGTCGGGTTCTGTCTCATACATGCTAATACTTCAAATTTCGCTATCACAGAACCAAAATTAGATGTCAATCTAGGTCAATCTAGGTCAATCATGAGGATTCTAAAGATATGAAATTCCGTGCATTAGTTCTTGAGTTACGGCTATCGCTAAAACTGTGTCTATCATGCAAAATGCAGACTAGCACCGCCACCAGTTGTGGGATTTATACCAAAACCTAATCAACAGCATCTTATATCAACATCTAGCTGAATCTGAAGTTTGATGAAAATCTGTGATTTACTTTTTGAGACACAGCTATTCCGAAAATCGTGAAAAATCCAGCATAGCAGCAACACCTGTTGTATGATTTATACGAAAACCTAATCAACAACATATTATGTCAACATCTAACTGAATCTGAAATTAGACGAAAATCCGTGCATCTTTACTTTGCGGAAATCGTAAAAAATGCAACTTGAATCTGAAGTTTTGTAATCTTCCGTGCATTAGTTCTTGAGATAGAGCGCCCAAAAAATTTTTGTCACATACATGCAGACATATGCAGACATTTTTTAAAAACCTCCAAACCATGTTCAAGACCTTCTGAAACGTACCAATCCGTTGAAAACCGGAATGCGAAATTTTTGACGAAACCAATATTTACTTCTTATAAACAGGAACCGAATTATAAATTTGGGAGCCCCTTGCACCGATGCTTACGGGGGGATTGCATAAAAAAATATTTTGAAAAAGGTATTTATTAGCCTGAAAAAAATTAAGTACTCAAAAAGGAGTAACTCGATGTACTCATATCGAATTGAGTATTTTTGGATAAAAAATGAACCTATGTTTTCTCAATTTTGAAACATCACATGTTATCAAATCCAAACAAAACAATAATTTTGTATCCTGTAATGGTTTATTTCATTTATGTAGGCATAAATAATGTTTATTAGGGAAAATATTAAATTATGTACAGCATTTTAAAATAGTTTAAAAGTGCTTGGAAATAATGCTCTTGTCATAAAAATATTCGAATTGGGTATCTTGTTAATAATTTTGCTATTTTTTCTTAATAAATAATCAATTAAACGCTTCTTGATAACGGGAAATATATGTCAGTACATTTTTACTTTAATTTTTATGTTTAGGGGGCAGTACATAACGATTCATATTTGAACACAACCATGGAATCAAAAATGAGTACACGTGTTTCTCAATTTTGAGTACATTTGAATCAGAGCTATTTTGAGCATGTGACGTATTTAAAATTGAGTACTTTTTAGTGAATTTTGAGCACCCATTTTTTTCAGTGTAAGGTAACCACTATTGGCATTAATAATTACTTTAAAATATTTGTTAAAAAATAAAATTTGATAATCATTAATTTACTAATTATTAAATAATTATTTCACAATTATGAAATTTAAATGAGTAAACGTTGTATAATAAATTGTGTGGTGATAATAATCTTTTCCTATGTAAATTTATATATCTGGAATGATAAAGTATGCAACAACTAATAATAAACTCTCTGTAATACTAAGCTAAAATTATTTTAAACATTTGGGGGCTCTTCCTCCTACGCGGTACGCTTACCAATCCCCAAATTATCTGACGGAATAGGAACAGGATTAAAGAGGATTTAGAAATATGATATATTTTTAAAGTGATAAAGATAAAAGAAAATATCCACTATAATAAAGTAATTAAAAACGGATGTTTTAGACAAAATACAATACGAACACAATAGAATATAGAACGAAATTTAAAATTCCATTAGATGGAAAACTACATCAGATTTTAGACAATAATTGAAACAATTTCGGCAGCATTTGGGGGCCCCTGAAATTCAGGGCCCTGTTATGGCAAGTGCAGCATTTTCATTTATATTTCTTTTTTTGCCGCAATTTTTAAAATCTGCATATTCTTTCAGTAAGTTCTCTTTGTTTTTAAAAATATTGTTTATTTGATTCTTGCTGCAAGTAAACTGTGAAGACAATTTCTTGCAGATGTTCCTTTATCATGACAATTAAGAACTTTCATTTTGTCATTCAAATCCAAATATACTGTTTGGCTTGAATTAGGTGCCATAATTTAAAATTTACATAAGCCTGTGTATAAAATTTCTAGTGTAAAAATTGTGCTTCAATATGCATTCACAGTTTTAGTAAATGTGGAATCAATTGTTCTAGATAACCTGTTATCCTTTGTGTGCCCACAACAAAGGGTCAAGTTTTCCCTCCAATTTAACCCCTATAGATTGAAAGGTTAAACAAAGTATGAGGAATACCTGTTTATCTCATTTATGGAAAAGTTTGTGGTCCTTCATTGTTTTACTAAATCCTCCCCATCTACTCACGCCTTCTTCGTTGCAAGTGCAGTTGTTTGCTGAACTCTTATCTTTTGGTTCAGGAATTCAATACACCTGTTAAAGATTTAAAGCACCTGTGAAAAAATGGTCTTTATGAGGGGTACATGCGGCCCCTAATAGGAGTAAATTGAACATTATGTATGTGGGAAAATTTTGGATCTTAAAAATATTGGCCTAAATAGATGTGCCCCTTTGAATACGGGTGGCCTTTAAAAGAAGTTTCACTCTTGCTATGTACTGCGTACATTACTGCGGTTTAGTATATTACATGTTCTATGGGGAAACATCGTTTGCACCGTATTTCATAGATTTTACGGTACTTAAAATATATTGGAATTGATATGAATCACTAATATCAAAAACCATACTATTATAGCTAAAAGCGCATTTTCAGCAAGCATGACTCGTACGCTATTTTATTTAACTGAACTAACTCGTATTTTGTATGTAAACATGGCATTTTGGAACCGATTACTATCTCACTTCCTGTTAGGCTAGAGTTCGAAAAAATATAAACAATCGAGGGTGCCCGATGATAAAGCAATACTTTAATAGTTTTAGAGCTTAGTTATAAATGAATAACTTTCTTTAAGGTATCTTTCCGCTAACCCGCCAAAGGTGATAAATCACACGATATTCTGCAGGGTTACAATTGTATACGAGTTACAACAACAGCGGGTTGAATGATGCGCCAAAATAGGCCAACTGGCTGTGAAACAGCACCGATGAAACATTTTAAATGCAATAAAAAAATATAAAATTAAATAAATAAAAAATAAGGAGATAATAAAAACACTTTTATTCATTAAAAATTTAATATTAATTAAATTTACGATCTTTTTTTGAGAAAACAATTTACAAATGCCAAATAGTTCTGTAAATGATGCTTTTTTCCAATGTTGACACATCTTAAAAAAAAGAACAAAATTATACATTTAAATAAAATCACACTTTCTGCTAATTGTAATAAAGAGCGGCAAATTTTCCATAATCGGGCTCGATGCCCACATCAAATGTATGTATTGTAATGGATGTTATTTGGAAAAATCATTCCCTGTCCTGAAATGTTGAAGATAACCATTGATTATTTATAAAAGAGTGTATGTTTAAAAAAACGTTTTTAATGTTTTTTAGGTGCGTTCGTAATTATATAAATACGTAGAACCTATAGTCGTCCTTCGGTCCGTCCGTCTGTCTGTCCACATATGACAGAGCAAAAACTACTCAATCGAATGGTCTGAAATTTTAAATATATAATTGTTGCAAAATTTTGTCAAGTCATTTCAAATTTTATGAAAATCGGATGTATAGTTTAATGACAAGGACAGTCGAAAGTTTCCCATTACATTACCGCTAATGAGAAAAAATTATTTCAAGTGCATTTTAATGATGTTTCAACCTTTCGAACAGAATAAAATGGATAGGCACTTATGAAGTGCACTAAAATATACATTCAGCACACTATGTGGTGCAAAATATGTTTATAAAACTAGTTATAGTACGAACGCACCTCATTTGCCACGTTTGACCTGCAATTTCCAACTTGTTTATTATTATTTTCCGATTTATTTTTATTTTTAAACTTATTAGTTCTTGTTCAATAATCTATGCCTCATGAATGATTTTTTACTCTTATTTCAGATACTCACAGCCATGTTAAAAAAAATCGCTGTCACTGCCTGTTTTGTAATTTTTGCATGTTCCATTGGCATCGCGAGCGAATCCAATGCACTCACATCAACAGAATCCACATCTCAGACGGAAAATTCGTCGGACTTTACCACCCACGTTACGGATCGAAGTTTTCCAGATTCAAGTTCTGTAAGCACTAACAGCGTCTCGAATTACGAGACGATCAGTGCCACGAACAGTTCCGAATCGACCACGATTGTCTCTGAAATCAGCAGCCACTTCTTAGAAATTGGAACAGAGATCAATGGAACTTCAGGTAGGCTGAATTTATTACTGCCCAATCAATAGTTTATACAAATAATTTTGATACTGATTAAGTAAAATAATGCTATAAAAAGTAATAAACTATCCTTATTAAGATTGACGATCTTTTCGCCGCACCAACGGCGACATTTTCAAAATCATTTATGATAGAAAATATTTTTACCTAATTTAAAAAAACAATAAACATAATAAACAATGTCACGAGACATGATGCATAATGAAAAACATTGCAAACATAAAATTAAATTAAGATTAAATTAGCTATTTGTGAGCGTGAATTAATTTTCATATAATTTAACAAAACAACAACATGGCAAACAATGTCACGAGACAACATGCATAATGTAAAACATTGCAAAACATAAAATAAAAGTAAAATTATCTTGGCTATTTGCGAGTGTGGATTAATTTTGACTATTGTTATTAAAATTATATAGCATCTCTTTCCAAATTTTAGGTAAATCAAGGTACACTGAATCATTGCAAATATTCTTGTTGCGTAAAAATATATTGATTCTCGTATTATGGAGGGTAAATAAAATCTTGATGTATAAATTAACTTGTTGTTTTTAAAATCGATCTGTAACGTTTCTTCGCTGCATAATCTGGCCAAAGCTGTGGTTCTTCTGTTGTACTTGATGTCTGCTATGTGTTCTTTGATTCTGGTTTTAAGTTTTCTACTTGTCATACCTATATCATTGGTGCGACGAAACGATCGTCAATCTTAATAAAAATAGTTTATCACTTTTTATAGCATTATTTTACTTAATCTGTTTATAAGTGATTTTTATACATGTTTTTATAATTTTGATATTTCTTTGTTGTATCAGGCCTTGGGAATGAGTCGCCAAGCGACCAAGATGTATTGCCAAATTTCAGACATATTTTACATTATAATGTACAAGGTGGCCATAATTAAACTGACAGTACACAGAGTGCTCTGTTAGCGCGATCTAACTGACAAGGAAGGCCTCCATACGGGCACATTCAGAAAAATCTGAAAAAGTTACAGAGTGTTCTTCTCATGTGGATATATATGTTTATAATTTTTTTTTTTTGGCGGAACCTCGATAGAACGTTCGTAAAAAAATTATGAAAATTTCGTGGATTTGGCGATTCATCTTCGGTTGGCGATGAAATGAAATTTCGAAAAATACTTTTTAATGTCGAATACTCTTTAAGATAAAAATGTTTCGTATTGAACTGTTTAAATAAATTTAATGTAAATAACTTCAGTTTTGCCAGTTTTAGTTTCATTTAACTACAGTTTTATCATATATATATATTTATGATGAAAGTTAAATATCAAATTTTATGAATTAAAACAAAAATTAAATAAATTAACATTGTTTCAATATCTCAAAATTAAGTCCAGTTGAGCGCTGTAGATTCAATTTTGTTGCTATGGAAACGATGAATTGTTTGATATTGAAATTGAAATGAATAACCGCTAAATGAATCTTGCATTTATTTTGGAATACGCTTAAATATATGAAAGTATTTTTTGTATATGAAATTGTTTTTAAAGTAATAAAATTAAATAAAAAGCAACATAAGTATGTAATACGAAAAAATATATTTATTAAACTCTCTCATTGTTTATGTTTAAATTCATTAAATACTTTTTACACGCATTCTAAAAATCAATTAACAAACAATTTTCTGGTGCATTAAAATCGTTTGCTTTTGGCGAGAAAAAGTACTGCTCACCAAACCGCGTGGCGCTTTTGTCTTTTCGCGCCAAATACTCGAAAGTATTTTATTTTTTTACACACATTTTACTGTAATTCCGCCGCTAAATTTGACTGATCCTTTATTACATACATAAGTAGTTTAATTGGTATTTTTTTCAAAATATTCTGAGTATGCTCAGTAAGGCGACTTTCCTTGTGAGTTGGGTTGGGTTGATTTTAGACGGCCGATTATCTACTCTAGGGATATAGGCCCGATGGGGGAGTGCCCTCCGTGGGGGTCTTTCTAAGGGAACCTAACCCGTATTTACGCATGGAAATCCACGGTTCGAAGAAAACCACGAAAACTCCGAATGGTTAGGCCGACGGGCGCGATTGGATTCGAACCCAGCACCTCGAGTCTACCAGCTTCGAGAGCAGAACCTCTCGGCCACTGGTGGGGCATGTTCTAACTCAGAGAATGATGCCAAATTTTATGGGAAGATTAAACAAGACGGAGGACGAAGAATTCCGCGAAAAAAATTAGCTCCAAAAGTCACCTCTAGGAGAATATATCGCGCTGTGTAATAGAAAAGAGAGTTTTAAAAAATTCAGAATCAATACAGGCTGTATTCATTATTGTAAAATCAACAGTTTATACAAATAATTTTTAACGAATTTGGATCATTCCCTTATAAGCGCACACTTTCTGATTCTTTTTCTTTTAAATTAAGGATAAAAAAGTGTTTATATTACTCTGGACTTCGTGACTTAGCATCAAGTACTTTTGCAGATCGTGAGATATCTTTAAAGCAAAACGTGTTCGTGAGTAACTCTGGAAACACCTGACACAACAATTTCGCTTTTACTGAAATTTATTTAACTCCTAGACAACACACAATTTAAATTTATACAACGAGACTCGTACCCGGTAGGATTTCGGCCTCGGCCTGGCATTCAAAATGAAAACAAACTTTCAACCAGGCCGGGCAAGCAGAATAAGAACAATTTTTTTAACGGGCCGGGCCGACAAAAAATTAAACGGGCTAGCTCGGCTGATGGCCCGCAAAATTTGAGCGAAGATTTAAAAAGAAAAAAATTAAACGAAGCCGATAAAATTGCAACTATTTTCAATGGCGGAAAGATTAAGTACAAATGTGCTGCACAGTTTGAGAACATCAGTATAGAAATATAATATGCTCAACGTAGAGATCGGCACCGGACAGTTACATCGTATCTGAGCCCGGGATTAATTGTTTCAGCACACTCGAACCGGTAGGGGGGGGGGGGGGACAGGCTCACATTTTTTAGGGTTCCGTGCTTAAAAAGTAAAAACGGAACCATTATAAGATCACTCCTGTGTCTGTCTGTCACATCCATTTTACTCCTAAACTATGCAACGTGGGAAAGTTCAAATTAGGGGAAGTAATAAAGACTATTGACCCACATATTTACAGACTATTAAACATTTACGAATATTTCTAGGAAAATTGTAGAGCGGCTAAATTAGGTTACTTGAAAAAAAAATCTTTTCTTTGCATATCATTTGGGGTATCAAGTGAAAGCTTTCGGAACGTTGAACACAAAAATACATTTCTTTTAATTTTAGGTATTATATTTTCAGAGATATCGCCCAAAATGTAGTGCAAAAATATTCCTAGTTTTCCTCATCTATTTCAGAATCTACTGAAACTAAAATTATGAAAAAATTAGATGTAGTAGACGTTAACTGAAACGTTGTAGGAAAATTATAGCGATTACCCTAGTACACATAGTTTTTGAGGAAAGCACATTTTTCCGTTGCACACAAATTTCGATTTACGGGCATTCAGCAAAGGTGTTGAGGAGCGTTGGATGTACAGTCGTGGAGAAAAAAAAGTAAACACCCGCTACTAAATCCTCAACAAATTATCGTAGACGAAAGTTATCAGTACCGAACGATTGGAAATAAAGTCTACATTTAAATGACATATAATAAAATTTGCTTACGGGGCCATCTACATATTAAAACGAATCCAAATTTCATTTTCTTCAATAGCAATACCCAATTTTAACAAGATATTTCAAATCTTTGTTTCAAACTATGCCTAGACACCCAATTTCAAGTCATTTGGATGATAATTTCTTGAATTATAAACATTCAAAATTTAGTGCTTCTAATGTTAATTTACATTTTCATATTTTTATTTATAACTTCTGAAATTATGATCCTAATATCCTAATTTTTTGTGTAGCAATAATACTAATATACCAAACATAAATACGTTGAATTGCAATTTTTATAATTTTCTGATATGAATTATGAATTATGAAATTAATATTAAAAAAATTATGAATTGCAGCCTACAATTTTTTTGATGGATTCAGATTTATTAAGTCCTGCTTTATGGAAATCCAAAATTTCGCATTTTTTCTTCCAAGTAGTTTTCAAATTATGCTTAGAAAACGGCAAAATGATGGTTTAAGGGGCCGTCTATGATAGAAGTGACTAAATATTTTGAAATTTCTTATGCCATTCTGTAATCTAACAGGCTTAATTGACTGCATAAGGTGCCTTGATCAAGAACGGAGCTCTCTC
Organism: Maratus speciosus; assembly: GCA_963932465.1. NCBI lineage: Eukaryota > Metazoa > Arthropoda > Arachnida > Araneae > Salticidae > Maratus > Maratus speciosus. The sequence continues at coordinate 87,448,079 of OZ010794.1, forward strand.
GGTTAACAATCGAGTACCAAACTTCAATTTGGATACAGCCTTTAAAATTCGATCGTTTTAAAATAATTAATTTCCCAGAAACTTGTGGTACGAATTACATAAAAATTTGTTTTTAGACTAATTGAAGGGTGTAGAATTCATTTATGCTGGCAGAATTGTGTACTGATATTGAAAAAAACAAAGTTATCGTTCGTTTTTATATGTAGATGGCCCCCTAAGCCAATTTTATATACATCATTTAAAAGTAGGCTTTATTTCCAATCGTTCGGTACCAGTAACTTTCTTCTACGACAATTTGTTGAGGAGTTAGTGTAGGGAGTGTTTACTTTTCTTTTTTCCACGACTGTACCTATCGTAGCAGAAGTATAAAATCATTGTTGATAAGGATTTTTGAAAAATATTTCGGTACATAGCCGAGATATTAACCCTTAAAGACGCGGACGGTTTGGACATACATAATTACAGGGGTGGTGTACTCTATGTACCATCGGCTTTTAAAGCCTAGATAACAACCTTTAATGATACATTTGTTCAATACAATGTCCAGTAGCAGTTTTAAAGCAATAAACGTCAAATTGTTAAAAACAGTCTAATTTAATTAGAATTAATCACATAAATACAATGAAATTCGCAACAAGTTTGCATTGAGTAGATCTCTCAATGCGCCTCCCGTATCTTTAAAAGTTAATTAAAAACCTATCTGGAAAAACGCGGCACGGACCGAGGTGACGTTGCTACTTTGTGACTTTCTTTCGAAGCGCGCTTAGCAAAATGCCAAGTTTAAACTGTGAACAAATGTTTTGTTTTAGCTACTCTGTAGAAAGAAAAGATTATTACGTCGCTGAATAAAGTTTTATGAAAAGCCAAATCAAGTTTAAATATGTACCACTTTTATTGTCATTGCCGGATTAAGTTCATCATAAACAGATTAGGATAAGATTTAAATACGAATTATACATAATAGAAATATTTGATATTATTTAGGCTTCATATCTCTTTGAACTTTTACGGCATACCCATTCATACTTTTCTAGTATATATACAGTTATATCAAAGCCTACGTTATCTAGTTTTTCTCTTTCTTTTAGTAACGATTTTTTTAATAATACAGTTAATAAATCATACATTTATTGCGCGGAACCCTCTGAGCGTGAGTAATACTCGCACTTGACCGTTTATTTTCTACATAGTCGGGCCGGCCGCTACTGAACTCAGTTGTTCCCAGGACGTGTCAGCAGGCAATAGGTTTTGTAAAAATAGTGATAGCGATCATGAATTTCTGTTGGCGGAATAATTGGAAATACACCTTAATAAATTTTAGAGAAATATTTTCAAAAACCTAGTTTTTATTATGCAGCTTCAAAATTTTTTGACTCTCTTTTGTTCTTTTATTCTAAACTACATTAACTTTTTTAACGAATCTTTATTTAAATGAAATAGTTAAGAATCTAAGTAATCATTGATGTTTTTAATAGGTCGCGTTGTATTTTTTTTCTTTCTTGTTGCCCTATCTTCAAAAAGAAACAGAGTAAATATTATATCTTTTTTATAAATTCACTTGATTGCGCTTTCTACGAAGTCGTATTTTTCATAATCAAATTCACGCCAAATTAATGTACTTAACGTATATGTTTGGAGAAAAACATGAATTGCAGCTAAAAAAAATAAGAACCAATTTTCAAGAAAACGGGTTATAAAAGAGTGATTAAAAAAACGAGTTTTACTTTTATACTTATTTGTAATTTGTTAATAAAATGTTAAAATTTCTGTTACTTTTTGTTAATTGTTTGCAGATAATTACAACGACTCCGTCTGTTCAATTTGCCAAAACTGCACGGACGACTACATCGACCACGTGATAGCGGACGTCACAGCTCACCTGCCTCCCTTCCTGGAGCTACCCAATCGCCAGGGAAGGTTCCAACTGTACCACGGTAAGCTCTTAGGACTGAACACGCTGAAGCGTTCCGAGGCGGCCAACGTCACGTGCCGAAGCGAAGACGATTACACAGTTATGGTGCCCCTTCAGATCGAGAACGCCAAGGCCTTCTACAAGTGGCAGGTGGGTATCTGCTTTTTGTGTCCAGAACTTTGCCCTTTTTTATTCTTTTTGTTAAATTCTGATAAATGAGTTGGCAGAAATAGTGTGATTTACAGATAATGTGCATTTTTGTCAACGAGATGGCTATTTTGCTCGTCTACTAGGATTTCCAGGTTGTACGTTTCCCCGCAATTTGTATTGTTTTTTTGTGTGTGTGCGTGTCTTACTTCACGTTGCACGTTTAAACGTTTCCAGTACGATGATTTCTTCAGTTTTTTATTATCATATCATTTATCTTATATAATTGCTTACATATTATTACTTCACTGAGATGATGACATGCACTAAGACTGACATTTTTAACTCTTTCCAACAAAGTTGAAAGTGTTTATGAATTCAGTTTGTCTGTCCGCCTGTCTGTTCACACTCTAACTCACGTAGATATAAGAACTACCGTAATTTCCCGCGTGTAAGCCGCGGCTTAGTTAAATGTTTTTAAGACCGGAAATTCTATTTAAAAAAGGAAGTCAAATAAATGCTAAGCAGAAGTAAGTCACATTTTACTTAAAGCAAATTCTGGCAGGAAATCGAGTTATCTGAGCTGCGGTTTATTCGCGGGAAACTACGATAAAACATCATCAAAGAATTTTAAATGCGCTAGGCCTTTTGAAAGATCTTAGTCTTTCTTCGTCAGGTGCAAGGAAGACGTGCTTCTACTATGAAAATATCAGCAAGACACTTAGTAGAAGCACGTCTCTCTTGAACCTTACGAAGAAAGACTAAGATCTTTCGAAAGTCCTAGCGCATTTAAAATTTTTTGATTGGTGTTTTAAAAAGATCTTTTAGTTATTTTTGTTTCACACCAATTTCAACTTATAGGGTAACTCCGGGAGAGTCGCTGCATCCGGGATAGATGCCGCACCCCTTGTAATTCTTGTAATTATTGATAGATGATTGTCAAACGCGCAGCATAGGTGCGCATTGAGATTATCTTAACCAGTGTATAGCGTGAATCCCATTTCGAAGTTTACTTGTAGAAGTATAATCCCTATTTTGACGTAAGTACATGATTTCACTGTGCAAACTTTTAAACACGTTATACTTAAATGGTTTTCATACACTAATTACTAAATACATGCATGATTTCGAAGTCAAAACTAAGTGTAGCGTTTATATAGAGTACTGTGTGTATGGTTACGCCATTCCCCTTAGCGATGGCAGGTAACTGTGATGACCGACATCTGCACCATGCAAAATAAGATACATGCGGCACTGCAATTCCGGTATACATGCCGCAGTTTCTTTTGTACGGGATGATTAAGTGTTATTAACTTTTCCTTTCTTTTTGCACTGACTAACCATGTTAGGCATGTTATCAAGTTTACTAAAACCAAAGGAGAACTAGTCGTTGGGGGCCACCGTAATACACCCATCATGGATATAGATAATAGATGAAAATAAAACATGTGATATTTGCTAAGCATTGCACCATGTTACTTTTATTCATAATTTAATTTATTTGGACTCCCTTAAATATAATTAATATAATCCCTTAAGCTAATATTACTTATTGTTGCATTAAAATATCTCAATTTGTTGATTTTCTGTAAGCAAATAAACACTATTAGTTTACAATGGAAGTCTATGGGAATTTGGCGAAATATTAGAGATACCGCCAATTTGACGTCACTTTTGGCAACTGATTTTGGTCGCCAAATTTGGCGATATACTGCCAAGTTGGTGACAAACTTGGCTGTATTTGGCGACAGAACAGGTTCTCCCCCTATGGTAAACCCCCTTATAGGTATGGAGAGGCATTAAATACTTGACATTTAAGATAAGACATTATTGGCATTTAATCTTATAGTTTGGCGATAGTTTTTTGGTCGGCGTGATAATCGAGTAGTACCGAATTGCGTAAAAGAAACATCCTTATAACTCGAAAAATTATAATCCTATTAACTAACAGTTTACTGCTTCGAATTAAGCGTCTCATTTCCAATTAAAATATATCTTTGAATTGAAATTTGAATGAAATACAGGGTCATGAAAAATCGAAGAGTGTGAAAAATAGAATTACAAATATCTCGACAACTAATTATCCGATCGAGTTCATTCATGATGCAAAATTTATGTTTTTTATTGTCTTTTGTATTCACTACTTCAAATAAACAATTTCGAAAATTTTTGTATACCTTTTATCAAAACGAATATTTCGAGAGTCCGAAAAAATAGTTCCAGATAATCGAGGTTACTGATATTCAATAGGCTTCTTCCCATTATTACTCCCTAAGCACACACCGAATTTCAAGTCTCTATCTCAATTTGTTCGGGAGATAGAGCGTTTACAGACACACACACACCCAGACGGACGGCAATTTTTTTTTCTAAAAATATGTTTTTCGGAATCTCCAGTGTCTGAAACGTGTAAATCCGTCAAAAAAAAATTTCGATTTTTAAAACGATTACAAGACTTACCCTATACTACGTATGATGGGTAAGTAAAAAGGGAAAAATAAAAAGTAAGAAGGGCAAGAAAGATGCAAGTCAAGATGATAATAATGAAAAATTGGATTACGCATACCGCAGACATTCTTTGCAAGGTATGTCTAGAAAATTATTCCAAAAAAATGAAGTATAATTGGCTTCGTTGCATCATGTGTCAAATGTAGTTACATAAAGACTGTACTTTTTCGACACTTTTTGTGTAGATTGTAGTCGAAAAAACAGGTCTGTTAACAAATATATTATGCAAACACAATTTTACTGTTTTCCTTTTCCCTCTCTAATACACTGATGTTATGTTGTTGCTGAAATAACAATTAAAATTTAATGTAAAAAATAAGTCGATAATTTTAATTGTGAAAGTAGGCAAACAGTTATTAATTTGAATCTACTGATACGTTTCATTGTACTTGTTTAGTTTCATTTTGTCATTACATCGTTAATTATAGTCCGGATATGAATATTTTTATGTATAATTTCATTCTGTTCTTATTACAAACGCGGCATAACTACCGCACAAGTGCGGCGTCTCAGCCTGAATGTACGGGTGACGCGCCGCAGTGTTATGTTTTAGAAAAAAAATTGTTAAAAAATATTAATTATTTGTTTTGAATTTTTTTGTCGCAGTACCCGCGTTATATATTTAACATTAAGTAGCACAACATAATTTTTTTATTATATGTCAACCATGGGATTTTATACACAAATTAAAAAAAAATATGCGGCATAAATCGCGGAATTACTCTATTCTTTTATGTAAATATACCCAGATTTTCATGCAATTGGTATAGGTTGATGATGTTTACCATGGCATTTTCGTTATTTAATAGGAAGTGTGTAGATTTAGTAGTTTATTGACAGGGACGCCCAAAAGTGTTTTTTTACATTATGGTCAATTGGGAAAAATCGTTTGCAGAGAATTTTAAGACATTATGCTATTTCAAATGTATTGAAATTGATATAAATCACTGAATTTGGGGGAATATCGTTTGCAGATAATTTTAACGACGTTATGCTATTTCAAATGTATTGAAATTGATATACACTGGTTTCCAAAAATTAAGGAAAAATCACAAAAAGAGTGATAACTCGTTCAAAAAGAAACTTATCCGTATAAAATTTGCATATGTTGTTAACTAAAAGATGCTGAATAAAATTATAAAAAGGAAATTACTGGCGCTGCAATCGGATTGCGTCATCTGTGAGGAGCATAAAAATGCATGCTAGAGTGTACGGCTGCAGGTGTCGCTGTAATTATGAGATAAGAAAACTGAGATAGGCAATTCATTACTATGACCTCGAGGTATCATCTGTAATGTGTATGTAGCGTATGTAAGTAAATGTGCTTTTGGTGATTTAAACGTTACTTTTTTATCTACTTATATTGTACTACACCAAGTAATTTCTTATTTTAATATTGCTGTTACCAAGTAATTTCTTATTTTAATATTGCTGTTACCAAGTAAAATCTGAGTATTTAAACAAAGACATAAATAGCTTCAAACACTCATGCAATATAATTTTTTCCCAGGTGGAGATGCCCCTGCGTACTTTCTACGGCGATCTGAACGTGACCATGGCCCACACTGAAGCTCGAGTGTTCTACTCCCACCATCCGAAGACGGGATCTCTCGTAGAGAATTTGGAAATAACGGCTCTAGACCAGGTCGAGACGGAGTTTTCTGGAGCTGGGATCTTAAACAGTGTCTTCACCGGAGTCACGCGTACCCTGATCAGCCTGTTTCGAGGCTATTTTGCGAGAACTCTCGAGAATACCCTCGTCCACGTGATCAACAAAGAACTTCAAGATGCGAAGAAATATGATAAACATTACGAAACAAACGACTGAGTCAACAACAAGGAAGGTTTATTGGACCATAGATAAACATACAAAATAGGACACTTTAATAGAGCGTAATGGTTATGCAATTACGATCGCAGCGCCTTTAGTGACAACGAGAAAGAAACTCCTCACTCTTGGATTATTTTTATTATTGAGCGTCTACTTTAATGTGAGCTTTCTTTTTTAAGTTTTCATCTGAATCTTACGCGGGTTTGTTTTTGCGTACATGAAAGGCGAACGATATAAGTGCAACGAAGAACAAGCTAAAAAATTCGTTATATATCCAGTAAATACGATAGAAAGATATAATTAGATTTAAAGCTACATAAAGTAATGGTATAACATAAAAATATACGAAATATTGCACTCTACAAGATCCAGAAAATTTCATAAATGTGCCTACTAGGAAAATTTTCTTTAACGATGTTTTATTATTTTATAAAGTTTAATGCATTAAAGCAACAGAATTACAATAATCTTTTCAGACTATTTCTGCGCATTACTATTTTAACGCATTTCTGCCAAGCTCTATCTTGGTGGAAAACACTTCAAAATTCGATTTTAGCGGTTGACTTGTAGGTTTACCATTGTGTTTTCCCACACCCAAAGGTGTGAAAACGTGGAGGGCTGGGAGCAGGAAATTCCAAAGGCAAACCTGCAAGCCAATCGGATTTTCAGGTGTTCTCTCACCAATATAGGACTTGGGAGACCGATTGCATTTTAATATGCGAATTGCGTTTTAACTAATTCTGCAATTTCAGCAGTGAACTCGATGAGGTGATTGTCTGTGCTGCGGACTCCCGGGTCTATTTTAAAATTTATGTATTTTCTCTTTATCATAGAAATAATAAAAATATTGCTTTTAATTTAAATAACGTAAATCTGCCTGACGTATTTTGAAATTTTTAGGCATATTAAAAAAGTTCTAAAAAGAACTGTTGTTTCAATCTTTCCTGAAATCTTTCAAAAGTACACTTACAAACGGGTCAAAGGTAAATTGTAACAAGAAAATTTGTCTGCCTCGACTACTCTTTCCTTCACAGAGGAAAGAATAGATATACAAAACATAGAGAGTAAATAAATTTCATCGACATCAGAGCTTGGGGTTTCAGGAGCTTGTTAGTTCTTCCCGTGGAGGAAAGAGATAGATGGAGATGAAATGTAGTGGCTATGCGTGATGCCGAAATTAGACCACTGGAACAGGTCAAAATTAAGTTCAAATACTTGCGGTTCCACAGAGTCTGTGTTCGGTTCGGTCGAATGAGGACATTTAAAGTTAAGCGATAAACGCCTTCATATTGCAAACCGTTTTTAAGGTATACTGCATCTCTAGCTATCTCTTTCCTCCGTGACTTCTTCTCCTTCAATAGTGACGCTAGTATTGTTGTAATTACATATTTTGCCGTAAGTGTCCGATTTTGTATGTTTATCTACGTATAGGAAATAGTGCTTCAAAGCTTTCAAAACACCTGGTTTAATGTCAGAAAATAATCTTTCCACCCCAGGAAATATAATATTTATGTACAAAATTTCTAATTTATGTAAAACTTACAATCTTTTAACAAAACACTTGATTTTATTGTAAAAACTGTCAACAAGGACGCCAGTAAAAAAGTGATTTACATAAAGAAAATCTGCATATCGCTTATTTTACTGAGAAATCTGTTAAAATAACAAAAAATTCTTAAAAAATATAGATTTTATTTCGACGAAAATCTGTAAAGTATTTATTTTAGGGTCTAAATCTGTTACAGTAATGGAAAATTAGTAATTAATACAGATTATTTTCGCAAAATAATCTTTTTTTCACTGGCGTCCTGGATGATAGTCTTTTTCTGTAAAATCAGTGGGTTTCTTTAATGTATATTCATAAGCATATCATTTAATCATATATATTAAAACGCAAAAGCAATTCTGTAAGATCAGTAAGAGCGAAATTGACACATTTGCGCATGCGTAAAGTCTTTTTCGAATCTCTTCAATTTAGAGGAATAGTGAGCGAGTTCCTGCTAGCGCAGCGGTCAAAGGTAGCAGTTTAAAGTTCTGAATTTTTGTAGAGGAGGTGGGTTCGAGCCCAAATATTTTTGGCGTTAATTCTCTTCAATAATGACATGTTTTATTAACAGGAGAAGATATATGATTTTTATTTTGTTATTATTATTATTATTTGAATTCTTTATAATTAAATAAAATTTAATGCACAGCAATATTTAAAAAATAATAATATTTTCTTATTTAAAATATTTTGCTGTAATTATCAATTAAATAAATTGAACTGATCTGCAATTTTTGTTATATTTTCTGACTATTATCAAGAATATAGAAAAGTTTGTCATTTTTTTCCGTAAAAAAAAAAACAGAAGGCGGTAAGAAAGAAAAATATTCATATAAAAACTATAAAAAAATTGCCTTGATATCCATAGTTTAATATTTTAAAAAATGTATAAAATGTAAAACAAAATTCAAGTAATAAAAAAATATATTTTATATAAATCGTTAGCTTCACCAAGTTTCAAATTAAGCATTTAGAGAATGAAATAGATAAAAATAAAATTCGTGACGGCTTTTATTGGTCGTGTCTCGTGTAGTTAAAAAAAAATATTTTTTTATTTTTAAAAAAATGAGACGATAGTAAGTAAAAATAAATGCTCTACCCAATATTTTTAGTTAAACTTCTAATAAAAAGAAAGCATAAACATAATCCGTTGTAAATTATAAACTTAAATTTTTTTCATTTCATAGAATAGGTTAGACTGGCAACGTCCTCTCTGGCCTTAAATCAATAGGAATCACTTATAGAATATAGCACTTTGTTACGATTACAGTAATTAATTTAAAAGCAACTCATTAAAAAATCAAAAATTTTATAATGAAAAATCCAAGTTATTTACCGTCGAATCTTGACGGGTACTACCTAATTACTTTCTTATGCCCTGTGCAGAAAATTAATAGCATAATGCAATACAAAAAAAAATCAAGCAGTCGGAAATTTATGAGATTTTTCAGAAAGTTTAAAATTTATTTATTTTTTAAACGTTCATTAAAAATTAATTATAATACATTTTAAATTAAACATCTGCGTTGTCTGTGTTATAGAATAAGACATTTCCCTCTTAATAGTTTTTAACGAAATAAATTCGAAGTTGTGGCTCAATCTATTTTCCACCCACCAGTATCCATTTTTCACTAGCGGCAATTGTTTCAAATAGGCTAACACATTCACAACATTTAAGAAGGAAATAGCGGCTTGTATCAGACATGCGCTTAACGCACGTTAAGTACTGACTTTCTGGCTAACAGTTTTTTTTCCCTGTAAAGTCAACAGACTTATTTACTTTCCACATTTCTAGTATAAATTTCCGCAAATTCTTCAAAGATGTGTCTGTTTTTATTCAAATACACTTTCTTTAAGTCAAACAGAAAGACAGTCACTTTACTTCAGAAAACAATGCATCTCCGCGTAAATATTTATTTCTCTTTTTTTTCTCGGAGTATGATCCAATAGAAGTTTAATTATTTCATCCTGCAAATCTCTCTAATGACTAAGAGAAACTCTTCATTATGTCAACTACGGAGAATTTACATAAGAAATAAATGCACTGCCCATATAAACTTTTATACCGACATTTCTCGTAGATCCACATGATAATTTATCATCATTTATTTCCACTTATCCACAGTTAGGAAGTTCTTGAAGGATGTGTCTATCATTATTCGGTGACACAAATTATTCGGTGACCTCAAATCAAACAGAGAAGCATTCACTCTACTTCAGCTATAAATGCAACACCGCATAAATATTTAATTTTCTTCTTCTTTTAGTGTATGCTGCACATTAGATGCGCCTTTTCTTCTATTTAACGGAGAGGCATTTACTTTCCTCCAGAAATAAACGCACCTCCGCATTAATCTTTCATTTTCGCCTAATTTGGAGTCAGTCTGTATGTTATTTTCACATTTTTCTATAATTTTTCCATTATGCTTTCGATATTACATTTTTTCCATTTTACGGAGTGGCATTTACTTTCCCCCAGAAACAAATGCATTTCCGCGGAGATATTTTATTTTTGTTAACTTTGGAATCAACCTGAAAGTAATTTTCCCATTTTTTCTGCAAATTTTCTATTATTTTTTAGATGTTCTTTTCTTCCATTCAGAGGAGAGGCGTTTACTTTCCTCCAGAAATAAATGCATCTCCGCATAGATCTTTTATTTCCGTCTACTTTGGGATCAACCTGGATGTGATTTTTCTATGTCACTTCAGTAGTTTCTACATTATTATTCTGAAAATAAGGTTCTTCCATTCAACGAAGTGGAATTTACTTAATTCCAGCAATAAACGCATCTCCACATAAATCTTTTATTTCTGTAAGCTTTGGGATAAACCTGCATGTGATATTCCTGTGTCACTTCTGTAGTTTCTCCATTATTATTCTTAAAATACAGTTCTTCGATTCAACGGAGAGGCATTTACTTTCCTCTAGAAATAAGTGCATCTCCGCATAAAAATATTATTTCTGTTATCTTTGTGATCAATCGCAAGTAATTTTCCCATTTTCTGTAATGTTTCCATTATACTTTAGATTTTCCTTTTTTCCATTCAACGAAGAGGCATTTACTTTCCTCAAGAAATAAATGCATCTCCGCATAAATCTTACATTTTCACCTACTTTGGGATAAGTCTGCACATTATTTTCCCATTTTTCCGTAAATGTTTATTCTTTCGATTTTCCTTTTTTTCCATTCAACGGAGAGGAATTTTTTTCCCTCCAGAAATAAATGCATCTCCACACAAATATTTTATTTCTGTTAACTTTGGGATCAACTTGAAAGTAATTTTCCTATTTTTTCTGATATTTTTTCCAATATTCTTTAGATGTTCCTTTTCTTCCATTCAACGGAGAGGCATTTACTTTCCTCCAGAAATAAATGCATCTCCGTATAAATATTTTATTTCTGTTAACTATGAGATCAATCTGCAAGTAATTTTCCTATTTTTTCTGCAATTTTTCCATTATTCTTTAGATGTTCCTTTACTTCCATTCTACGGAGAGGCATTTACTATCCGCCAGAAATAGATGCATCCCCGCTTATATCTTTTATTTCCGTCTAATTTGGGATCAATCTGGATTTGATTTTCCTATGTCACTTCTCCCATTTCTCCGTTATTATTCTGAAAATACAGTTCTTCCATTCAACGGAGAGGCATTTACTTTCCTCCTGAGATAAATGCATCTCCACACAAATAATTTATTTTTATTAACTTTCGGATCAATTTGAAAGTAATTTTCCTATTTTTCTGATATTTTTTTCCAATATTCTTTAGATGCTCCCTTTCCTCCATTCAACGGAGTGGCATTTTCTTTACTCCAGAAATAAATGCATCTCCACAACAATATTATATTTCTGTAAACTTCGGGATCAATCTGCAAGTGATTTTACAATTTTTTTTTACAATTTTTTCCATTATTCTTTAGATGTTCTTTTCTTCAATTCAACGGAAAGTCATTTACTTTCCTCCAGAAATAAATGCATCTCCGCATAAGACTTCTATTTCCGACTTCTTTGGAATCGATCTGGATTTGATTTTCCTATGTCACTTCTGTAGTTTCTCCATTATTATTCTGAAAATCCAGTTCTTCTATTCAATGGAGAGGCATTTATTTTCTTCCAGAAATAAATGCATCTCCACATAATAGTAGGAGAGCTATTGAACATTTTTGAGTAGGTATTTGAGGCACCCTGAAAATTTGTGCAACACTTCTTTTGCAATGCCTGAATACAAAATCGAATGTCTGGCTGAAGGATCGTGGCCCAAAAACTGTGCCTGACACGAGTCAAGTGCCATTTGGCACTTGACACGTGTCTGGCACAGTTTTTGGGCCGACTAAAGTGTCTGTCGTTTTTAAAATATTTTTTTCTAAGTATAAATATTATTCTGTCTCAATCTCAGCGTGCCTCAAATACCTTTTTTGGGGGGTAGTCAAAAAATGGCACTTGACACGTGTCTGGCACAGTTTTTGGGCCACGATCCTTCAGCCAGACATTCGATTTTGTATTCAGCCATTACAAAAGAAGTGTTGCACAAATTTTCAGGGTGCCTCAGATACCTTCCCAAGAATGTTTAACAGCTCTTGGACTATAAATATTTTATTTCTGTAAACTTTGGGATCAATCTGAAAGTAATTTTCCTATTTTGTCTGATATTTTCTCCACTATTCTTTAGATGTTCCTTTTCTTCAATTCAACGGAGGGGCATTTACTTTCTTCCAGAAATAAATGCATCTCCGCATATATATTTTATTTCTGTTAACATTGGGATCAATCTGAAAGTAAGTTTCCTATTTTTTCTGCAATTTTTCCATTATTCTTTAGATCTTCCTTTTCTTCCATTCAACGGAGAGGAGTTTACTTTCTTCCAGAAATAAATACATCTCCGCGTAAATCTTTCATTTTCGCCTACTTTGGGGTAAGACTGCATGTTATTTTCCATTTCTCTAAATTTTTCCATTATTCTTTAGATGTTCATTTCTTCCATTAAACGGAGAGGCATTTACTTTCCTCCAGAAATAAATGCAACTTCGCATAAATCTTTTATTTCCGTCTACCTTGGGATGAATGTGGATGTGATTATTCTATGTCACTTCTGTTGATTCTCCATCATTATTTTTAAAATACAGTTCTTCCATTCAACGGAGAGGAATTTACTTTTTCTGTGAAATAAATGCATCTCAGTATCTTTCATTTTTGCCTACTTTGGGATCAGTCTGCATTTGATTTTTCCATTTTTTCTGTAATTTTTCCATTATTTCTTATCTATTCCAGTTCATAGATTCAACAGAGAGGAATTTACTTCCCTCCTGAAATAAATGCATCTCCGTATAAATATTTTATAACTGTTAACTTTGGGATCAATCGCAAGTAATTTTCACATTTTTCTGTAATGTTTCCATTATACTTTAGATGTTCCTTTTCTTACATTCAATGAAGATGCATTTACTTTCCTCCAGAAATAAATGCATCTCCGCATAAATCTTATAATTTCGCCTACTTTGGAATCGGTCTGCATGTTATTTTTCCATTTTCTGTAATTTTTCAATTAATCTTTCGATATTCCTTTTTTTCCATTCAACGGAGAGGCATTTTCTTTCCTCCAGAAATAAATGCATCTCCACATCAATATTATATTTCTCTAAACTGCGGGATCAATCAGCAAGTAATTTTCCTATCTTTTTTTTACAAATTTTGCCATTATTCTTTAGATGTTCTTTTCTTCAATTCAACGGAGAATCATTTACTTTCCTCCAAAAATAAATGCATCTCCGCATAAGTCTTTTATTTCCGTCTTCTTTGGGATCGATCCTGATGTGATTTTCCTATGTCACTTCTGTAGTTTCTCCATTATTTTTCTAAAAATCCAGTTCTTCCATTCAACGGAGAGGTATTTACTTTCCTCCAGAAATAAATACATCTCCGCATAAATATTTTTTTTCTGTTAACTTTGTGATCAATCGCATGTAATTTTCAAATTTTTCAGTAATGTTTCCATTATAATTTAGATGTTCCTATTCTTCCATTCAACGTAGAGGCATTTAATTTCCTCCAGAAATAAATGCATCTCCGCATAAATCTTTCATTTTCGCCTAATTTGGAATCAGCTTGCAAGTAATTTTCCATTTTTTTCTGTAATTTTTCCATTATACATTCGATATTCCTTTTCTTCCACTTTACAGGGAGACATTTACTTTCCTCCTGAAATAAAGGCATCTCCACATCAATATTATATTTCTCTAAACTTCGGGATCAATCAGCAAGTAATTTTCCTATTTTTTCTGCAATTTTTTCATTATTCTTTAGATATTCTTTTCCTTCCATTCAACGGAGAGGCATTTACTATCCTCCGGAAATAGATGCATCTCCGCTTATACCTTTTATTTCCGTCTAATTTGGGATCAATCTGGATTTGATTTTCCTATGTCACTTCTCTCATTTCTCCATTGTTATTCTGAAAATACAGTTCTTCCATTAAACGGAGAGGCATTTACTTTCCTCCAGAAAGAATTGCATCTCCAAACAAATATTTTATTTCTGTTAACTTTGGGATCAATTTGAAAGTAATTTTACTATTTTTTCTGATATTTTTCCACTATTCTTTAGATGTTCCTTTTCTTCAATTCAACGGAGGGGCATTTACTTTCTTCCAGAAATAAATGCATCTCCGCATATATATTTTATTTCTGTTAACATTGGGATCAATCTTAAAGTAAGTTTCTTATTTTTTCTGCAATTTTTCATTATTCTTTAGATGTTCCTTTTCTTCCATTCAACGGAGAGGCGTTTACTTTCTTCCAGAAATAAATACATCTCCGCGTAAATCTTTCATTTTCGCCTACTTTGGGGTAAGTCTGCATGTTATTTTCCATTTCTCTAAAATTTTTCCATTATTCTTTAGACGTTCATTTCTTCCATTAAACGGAGAGGCATTTACTTTCCTCCAGAAATAAATGCAACTCCGCATAAATCTTTTATTTCCGTCTACCTTGGGATGAATGTGGATGTGATTATCCTATGTCACTTCTGTTGATTCTCCATCATTATTTTTAAAATACAGTTCTTCCATTCAACGGAGAGGAATTTACCTTTTCTCTGAAATAAATGCATCTCAGTATCTTTCATTTTTGCCTAATTTGGGATCAGTCTGCAAGTAATTTTCCTATTTTTCTGTAATTTTTCCATTATCCTTTCGATATTCCATTTCTTCCATTTTACGGAGAGGCATTTACTTTCTTTCTGAAATAAATGGATCTCCACACCAATATTATATTTCTCTAAACTTTGGGATCAATCAGCAAGTAATTTTCCTATTTTTTTTTTTACAAAATTTTCCATTATTCTTTAGATGTTCTTTTCTTCAATTCAAGGGAGAGTCATTTACTTTCCTCCAGAAATAAATCCATCTCCGCATAAGTCTTTTATTTCCGTCTTCTTTGGGATCGATCTGGATGTGATTTTCCTAGGTCACTTCTGTAGTTTCTCCATTATTATTCTAAAAATCCAGTTCTTCCATTCAACAGAGAGGCATTTTTTTTCCTCCAGAAATAAATGCATCTCCGCAAAAATCTTTCATTTTCGCCTACTTTGGTATCAGTCTGCATGTTAATTTTCCATATTTCTGTAAATTTTTCAATTATTCTTTCGATATATCTTTTTTCCATCCAACGGAGAGGCATTTATTTTCCTCCAGAACTAAATGCATCTCCACATAAATATTTTATTTCTGTAAACTTTGCGAACAATCTGAAAGTAATTTTCCTATTTTGTCTGATATTTTTTCAATTATTCTTTAGATGCTCCTTTTCTTCAATTCAACGAAGGAGCATTTACTTTCCTCCAGAAATAAATGCATCTCCGCATAAATATTTTATTTCTGTTAACATTGTGATCAATCGCAATTAATTTTCCCATTTTTCTGTAATGTTTCCATTATACTTTAGACGTTCCTTTTCTTTCATTGAACGGAGCGGTATTTACTTTCCTCCAGAAATAAATGCATCTCCGCATAAATCTTTCATTTTCGCCTACCTTGGGATCAGTCTGCATGTAATTTTCCATTTCTCTGTAATTTTTCCATTATTCTTTAGATGTTCCTTTTCTTCCATTCACCGGTGAGGCATTTACTTTAATCCAGAAATAAATGCATCTTCGCATAAATCTTTTATTTCCGTCTTCCTTGGCATGAATCTGGATGTGATTTTCCTATGTCACTTCTGTAGATTCTTCATAATTATTTTTAAAATACAATTGTACCACTCAACGGAGAGGAACTTACTAATTTTCTGAAATAAATGCATTTCAGCATTTTACCTTTTTGCTGCTTTGGCATCAGTCTGCATTTGATTTTTCCATTTTTTCTGTACTTTTTCCATTATTTCTTATATATTCCATTTCTTAGATTCAACAGAGAGGAATTTACTTCCCTCCAGAAATAAATGCATCTCTGTATAAAAATTTTATTTTCGCCTACTTTGGGATCGGTCTTCATGTTATTTTTCCATTTTTCTGTAATTTTTCAATTATTCTTGCGATATTCCTTTTTCTCCTTTCAACGGAGAGGCATTTACTTTCCCCCGGAAATAAATGCATCTCCGCAGAAGTCTTTTATTTCCGTCTTCTTTGGGATGGATCTGGATATGATTTTCCTATGTCACTTCTGTAGTTTCTCCATTATTATTCTGAAAATCCAGTTCTTCCATTCAACGGAGAGGCATTTACTTTCCTCCAGAAATAAATGCATCTCCGGCATAAATCTTTTATTTCTGTTATCTTTGGGATCAACCTGCATGTGATATTCCTATGTCACTTCTGTAGTTTCTCCATTATTATTCTGAAAATCTAGTTCTTCCATTCAACGGAGAGGCATTTACTTTCCTCCAGAAATAAATGCATCTCCGGCATAAATCTTTTATTTCTGTTATCTTTGGGATCAACCTGCATGTGATATTCCTATGTCACTTCTGTAGTTTTTCCATTATTATTCTGAAAATCCAGTTCTTCCATTCAACGGAGAGGCATTTACTTTCCTCCAGAAATAAATGCATCTCCGGCATAAATCTTTTATTTCTGTTATCTTTGGGATCAACCTGCATGTGATATTCCTATGTCACTTCTGTAGTTTCTCCATTATTATTCTGAAAATCTAGTTCTTCCATTCAACGGAGAGGCATTTACTTTCCTCCAGAAATAAATGCATCTCCGGCATAAATCTTTTATTTCTGTTATCTTTGGGATCAACCTGCATGTGATATTCCTATGTCACTTCTGTAGTTTCTGCATTATTATTCTGAAAATCTAGTTCTTCCATTCAACGGAGAGGCATTTACTTTCCTCCAGAAATAAATGCATCTCCGGCATAAATCTTTTATTTCTGTTATCTTTGGGATCAACCTGCATGTGATATTCCTATGTCACTTCTGTAGTTTCTCCATTATTATTCTGAAAATCTAGTTCTTCCATTCAACGGAGAGGCATTTACTTTCCTCCAGAAATAAATGCCTCTCCGCATACATCTTTCATTTTCGCCTACTTTGGGATCAGTCTGCATGTTATTTTTCCATATTTCTGTAAATTTTTTAATTATTCTTTCGATATTCCTTTTTTTCCATCCAACGGAGAGGCATATATTTTCCTCCAGAAATAAATGCATCTCCGGCATAAATTTTTTATTTCTGTTATCTTTGGGATCAACCTGCATGTGATATTCCTATGTCACTTCTGTAGTTTCTCCATTATTATTCTGAAAATCTAGTTCTTCCATTCAACGGAGAGGCATTTACTTTCCTCCAGACATAAATGCATCTCCGCATACATCTTTCATTTTCGCCTACTTTGGGATCAGTCTGCATGTTATTTTTCCATATTTCTGTAAATTTTTCAATTATTCTTTCGATATTCCTTTTTTTTCCATCCAACGGAGAGGCATTTACTTTCCTCCAGAAATAAATGCATCTCCGGCATAAATCTTTTATTTCTGTTATCTTTGGGATCAACCTGCATGTGATATTCCTATGTCACTTCTGTAGTTTCTCCATTATTATTCTGAAAATCTAGTTCTTCCATTCAACGGAGAGGCATTTACTTTCCTCCAGAAATAAATGCCTCTCCGCATACATCTTTCATTTTCGCCTACTTTGGGATCAGTCTGCATGTTATTTTTCCATATTTCTGTAAATTTTTTAATTATTCTTTCGATATTCCTTTTTTTCCATCCAACGGAGAGGCATATATTTTCCTCCAGAATTAAATGCATCTCCACATAAATATTTTATTTCTGTAAACTTTGCGATCAATCTGAAAGTAATTTTCCTATTTTGTCTGATACTTTTTCAATTATTCTTTAGATATTCCTTTTCTTCAATTCAACCAAGGAGCATTTTCTTTCCTCCAGAAATAAATGCATCTCCGCATAAATATTTTATTTCTGTTAACATTGTGATCAATCGCAATTAATTTTCCCATTTTTCTGTAATGTTTCCATTTTACTTTAGACATTACTTTTCTTTCATTGAACGGAGCGGTATTTACTTTCCTCCAGAAATAAATGCATCTCCGCATAAATCATCCACACATATATTTTATTTCTGTTAACTTTGGGATCAATCTGAAAGTAATTTTCCTATTTTTTTCATTTATTTTTCCATTAGTCTTTAAATATTTTTTTTTCTTCCATTCAACGGAGAGGCATTTACTTTCCTCCAGATATAAATGCATCTCCGCATAAATCTTTTATTTCCGTCTACTTTGGGATCGATCTGGTGGTTTCCTATGTCACTTCTGTAGTTTCTCCAACATTATTTTTAAAATACAGTTCTTCCATTCATCGGAGATGCATTTACTTTTTTTCTGAAATAATTTCATCTCAGCATCTTTCATTTTTGCTTACTTTGCGATCAGTCTGCATTTGATTTTTCCATTTTTTTCTGTAATTTTTCTATTATTTCTTAGATATTCCATTTCATAGATTCAACGGAGAGGCATTTACTTTCCTCCAGAAATAGATGCATCTCTGGCATAAATCTTTTATTTCTGTTAACTTTTTGATCAATCGCAAGTAATTTTCCCATTTTTCAGTAATGTTTCCTTTATATTTTAAATGTTCCTATTCTTCCATTCAACGGAGAAGTATTTACTTTCCTCCTGAAATAAATGCATCTCCGCATAAATCTTTCATTTTCGCCTACTTTGGGATCAATCTGAAAGTAATTTTCCTATGTCTGTGATATTTTTTCCATTATCCTTTAGATGTTACTTTTCTTCAATTCAACGGAGGGGCATTTACTATCCTACAGAAATAGATGCATCTCCGCTTAAATCTTTTATTTCCGTCTAATTTGGAATCAATCTGCATTTGATTTTCCTATGTCACTTCTCTAATTTCTCCATTATTATTCTGAAAATACAGTTCTTCTATTCAACGGAGAGGCATTTACTATCCTCCAGAAATAAATGCAACTCCGTAAGAATATTTTACTTCTGTCGTCTTTAGAATCCATCTCCGTGAGATTTTCTTGTATTTCTTTCCCACTTATCGATTATCATTTGAAAAATTCTATTCTTTATTTCAACGGAGAATCACTTACTTTCTTCCAGAAATAAATGCATCTCCGCATAAATAATTCCCTTCCGTCTTCTTTGAGATCACTCTACATGAATTTTCCTATTTTTCTTCTGCGATTTCTCCATTTTATATAGAAAACCCTGCTCTTAATTTCAACGGAGAGGCATTTACTTTCTCGCAGAAATAAATGCATCTCCGCATAAAAATTTTACTTCCGCCTTATTTAGGATCAATCTGCATGAAATTTACTAATTTTCTTCAGCAACTTCGCCTTTTTATGTAGAATATCCTACGTTGCAAATTGTACATTTCTGCCGTCTTTAGAGTCCAAGTGCGTAAGATTTTCTTTTATTTCTTATCGCATTTAGCATTATCATATAAAATATTCTCTTCTCCGATTCAACGGAGAGGCATTTACTTTTTCCCAGAAATAAATGCATCTCTCCGTAGGAATATTTTTCCTCTGTCGTCTTTAGAATCCATCTCCGGGAGATTTTCTTGTATTTCTTTCCCAAATATCATTGTCATTTGAAAAATTCTGTTCTTCAATTCAACGGAGAGGCATTTACTTTCTCCCTGAAATAAATGCTTCCCCGCATAAATTTTACCTTTCTGTCGTCTTTATAGTCCACCTGCATCAGATTTTTTTGTATTTCTTATCTCATTTAGCATTAACATTAAATAATTCTGTTCTCCCATCGCGGAGAACATGTTCGGAGAGGCATTTACTTTCTCCCAGAAATAAATGCATCTCCGTAGGAAAAAAGTTTTCTGTCGTCTTTAGAATCCATCTCCGGGAGCTTTTCTTGTATTTCTTTCCCGTTTATCCATTATCATTTAAAAAATTTTATTCTTTATTTCATCGGAGATGCTTTCTTCCAGAAATAAATGCACCTCCGCATAAATAATTCCCTTCCGTCTTCTTTGGGATCGCTCTGCATGAAATTTCCTATTTTTCTTCTGCGACTTCTCCATTTTTATATAGAAAACCCTGCTTTTCAATTCAACGAAGAGGAATTTACGTTCTCCCAGAAATAAAAATCATCTCCGTATGAATATTTAATTTCTGTAGTCTTTAAAATCCATCTGTGTGAGATTTGCTCTTACTTCTTATCCAATTTATTCATTATTTTATAAAAAATTCTGTTTCATTTCAACGGAGAGGCATTTATTTCCTTCCAGAAATAAATGCATCTTCGCATAAATATTTTATATCTGTCGTTATAAGAATCCACCTGCGTGAGTTTTTCTTGTGTTTCTTATCCCATTTATCCTTTATCATTTGAAAATTTCTGTTCTTCAATTCCACGGAGACCCATTTACTTTCTCCCAGAAATAAATGCATCTCCGCATAAATTTTACTTTTCTGCCGACTTTAGAGTCCAACTGCCTAAGATTTTCTTTTATTTCTTATCAAATTTATCCATTATAATTTGAAAAGTTATATTCTTCATTTCAACGGAGTTGCATTTACTTTCTCCCAGAAATAAATGCATCCCCAATTAAACATTTTTCTTCCGCCTTCTTTAGGATCAATGTGCATGATATTTCCTAATTGTCTTCTGTAACTTCGCGTTTTTATGTAGAATATCCCACTTTTCAATTCAACGGAGAGGCATTTACTTTCTCCCAGAAATAAATGCATCTCCGTAAGAATATTTTACTGATGTCGTCTTTAGAATCCATCTCCGTGAGATTTCTTGTATTTCTTTCCCATTTATCCATTGTCATTTGAAAAATTCTGTTCTTCAATTCCACGGAAAAGCATTTACTTTATCCCAGAAATAAATGCATCTCCGCATAAATTTTATATTTCTGTCGCCTTAAGAATCCATCTGCGTGAGATTTCCTTATATTTCTTATCCAATTTATCCATTATCATTTGAAAAATTCTATTCTTCATTTCCACTGAGAGGCATTTAATTTTTCCCAGAAATAAATGCATCTCAGCATAAACTTTTTACTTCCGTCTTCTTTAGGATCAATGTGCATGATATTTATAATTTTTCTTCTGCAACGTCGCCATTTTTTTGTAAAAAATCCTGCATTTCAATGCAACGGAGAGGCATTTACTTTCTCTCAGAAATAAATACATCTCATTATGAATATTTTATTTCTGTCGTCTTTAGAATCCATC
The DNA here is from genome assembly GCA_963932465.1 of Maratus speciosus. Classification (NCBI taxonomy): domain Eukaryota; kingdom Metazoa; phylum Arthropoda; class Arachnida; order Araneae; family Salticidae; genus Maratus; species Maratus speciosus. Next base: position 87,469,719 of record OZ010794.1, read on the forward strand.
TGTGTGAGATTTTCTCTTATTTCTTATCCAATTTATTCATTATTTTATGAAAAATGCTCTGCTTCATTTAATCGAAAAGTCATTTATTTTCTTCCAGAAATAAATGCACCTTCGCATAAATATTTTATTTTTGTCACTTTCAGAATCCATCCGCGTGAGTTTTTCTTGTATTTCTTATCCCATTTATCCATTATCATTTGAAAAATTTTGTTCTTCAATTCAACGGAGAGGCATTTACTTTAAACCAGAAATAAATGCATCTCCGTAAGAATATTTTACTTCTGTCGTCTCTAGAATCCCTCTCCGTGATATTTTTTTGTACTTCTTTCCCGTTTATCCATTATCATTTGAAAAATTCTATTCATTATATCAACGGAGAAGCATTTACTTTCTTCCAGAAATAAATGCATCCCCGCATAAATAATTCCCTTCCGTCTTCTTTGGGATCCCTCTGCATCCGATTTCCTATTTTTCTTTTGCGACATCTCCATTTTTATATAGAAAACACTGCTTTTCAATTCAATTTAGAGGGATTTACTTTCTCCTATAAATAAAAAGCATCTCAGTATTAATATTTTACTTCTGTCGTCTTTAGAATCCATCTGTGTGAGATTTTCTCTTATTTCTTATCCAAATTACTCAGTATTTTATGAAAAATGCTCTGCTTCATTTCATCGAAAAGGCATTTACTTTAATTCAATTCAACTGAGAGACATTTATTTTATCCCAGAAATCAATGCATCTCCGCATAAATTTTACATTTCTGCCGTCTTTTGAGTACAACTACGTAAGATTTTCTTTTATTTCTTATCCCATTTAGCATTATCATTTAAAAAATTCTGTTCTCCGATTCAACGGAGAGACATTTACTTTCTCCCAGAAATAAATGCATCTCCGTAAGAATATTTTACTGATGTCGTCTTTAGAATCCATCTCCGGGAGATTTTCTTGTATTTCTTTCCCGTTTATCCATTATCATTTGAAAAATTCAATTCTTTATTTCAATGGATAAGCATTTACTTTCATCGCATAAATATTTTATTTCTGTCGTCTTAAGAATCCACCTGCATGAGTTTTTCTTGTGTTTCTTATGCCATTCATCTTTTATCATTTGAAAATTTCTTTTCTTCAATTCCATGGAGAGGCATTTACTTTAGCCCGGAAATAAATGCATCTCCGCATACATTTTACATTACTGTCGTCATTAGAGTCCAGCTGCGCGAGCTTTTCATTTATTTCTTATCCAATTTATCCATTATCATTTTAAAAATCTATTCTTCATTTAAACGGAGAGGCATTTACTTTCTCCCGGAAATAAATGCATCTCCGCATAAACATTTTACTTCCGCCTTCTTTAGGGTCAATGTGCATGACATTTCCTAATTTTCTTCTGCAACTTTTTATGTAGAATATCCTACGTTTCAATTCAACGGAGAGGCATTTACTTTCCCCTAGAAATAAATGCATCTCCGTAAGAATATTTTACTGATTTCGTCTTTAGAATCCATCTCCGTGAGATTTTCTTGTATTTCTTTCTCATTTATCCATTATCATTTGAAAAATTCTATTCTTTATTTCAACGGAGAAGCATTTGCATTCTTCCAGAAATAAATGCGTCTCCGCATAAATAATTCCATTCCGTATTCTTTGGAATCGCTCTGCATGTGATTTCCTATTTTTCTTGTGCGATTTCTCCATTTTTATATAGAAAACCCTGCTTTTCAGTTCAATGGAGAGGAATTTACTTTCTCCCAGAAATAAATGCATCTCCACATAAACATTTTACTTCCGCCTTCTTTGGGATCAATGTGCATGAGATTTCCTAATTTCCTTCTGCAACTTTGCCATTTTATGTAGAATATCCTACTTTTCAATTTAACAGAGAGGCATTTACTTTCTCCCAGAAATAGATGCATCTCCGTAAGCATATTTTACTCATGTTGTCTTTAGAATCGATCTCCGTGAGATTTTCTTGTATTTCTTTCCCATTTATCCAGCATTATTTGAAAAATTCTGTTCTTCAATTCAATGGAGAGGCATTTACTTTATCCCAGAAATAAATGCATCTCCGCATAAATTTTACTTTTCTGCCGACTTTAGAGTCCAACTGCCTAAGATTTTCTTTTATTTCTTATCAAATTTATCCATTATCATTTGAAAAGTTATATTCTTCATTTCAACGGAGTTGCATTTACTTTCTCCCAGAAATAAATGCATCCCCAATTAAACATTTTTCTTCCGCCTTCTTTAGGATCAATGTGCATGATATTTCCTAATTGTCTTCTGTAACTTCGCCTTTTTATGTAGAATATCCCACTTTTCAATTCAACGGAGAGGCATTTACTTTCTCCCAGAAATAAATGCATCTCCGTAAGAATATTTTACTGATGTCGTCTTTAGAATCCATCTCCGTGAGATTTCTTGTATTTCTTTCCCATTTATCCATTGTCATTTGAAAAATTCTGTTCTTCAATTCCACGGAGAAGCATTTACTTTATCCCAGAAATAAATGCATCTCCGCATAAATTTTATATTTCTGTCGCCTTAAGAATCCATCTGCGTGAGATTTCTTTATATTTCTTATCCAATTTATCCATTATCATTTGAAAAATTCTATTCTTCATTTCCACTGAGAGGCATTTAATTTTTCCCAGAAATAAATGCATCTCAGCATAAACTTTTTACTTCCGTCTTCTTTAGGATCAATGTGCATGATATTTATAATTTTTCTTCTGCAACGTCGCCATTTTTTTGTAAAAAATCCTGCATTTCAATGCAACGGAGAGGCATTTACTTTCTCTCAGAAATAAATACATCTCATTATGAATATTTTATTTCTGTCGTCTTTAGAATCCATCTGTGTGAGATTTTCTCTTATTTCTTATCCAATTTATTCATTATTTTATGAAAAATGCTCTGCTTCATTTAATCGAAAAGTCATTTATTTTCTTCCAGAAATAAATGCACCTTCGCATAAATATTTTATTTTTGTCACTTTCAGAATCCATCCGCGTGAGTTTTTCTTGTATTTCTTATCCCATTTATCCATTATCATTTGAAAAATTTTGTTCTTCAATTCAACGGAGAGGCATTTACTTTAAACCAGAAATAAATGCATCTCCGTAAGAATATTTTACTTCTGTCGTCTCTAGAATCCCTCTCCGTGATATTTTCTTGTATTTCTTTCCCGTTTATCCATTATCATTTGAAAAATTCTATTCATTATATCAACGGAGAAGCATTTACTTTCTTCCAGAAATAAATGCATCCCCGCATAAATAATTCCCTTCCGTCTTCTTTGGGATCACTCTGCATCCGATTTCCTATTTTTCTTCTGCGACATCTCCATTTTTATATAGAAAACACTGCTTTTAAATTCAATGGAGAGGTATTTACTTTCTCCTATAAATAAAAAGCATCTCAGTATTAATATTTTACTTCTGTCGTCTTTAGAATCCATCTGTGTGAGATTTTCTCTTATTTCTTATCCAAATTACTCAGTATTTTATGAAAAATGCTCTGCTTCATTTCATCGAAAAGGCATTTACTTTAATTCAATTCAACGGAGAGACATTTATTTTATCCCAGAAATCAATGCATCTCCGCATAAATTTTACATTTCTGCCGTCTTTTGAGTACAACTACGTAAGATTTTCATTTATTTCTTATCCCATTTAGCATTATCATTTAAAAAATTCTGTTCTCCGATTCAACGGAGAGGCATTTGCTTTCTTCCAGAAATAAATGCATCTCCGTAAGAATATTTTACTGATGTCGTCTTTAGAATCCATCTCCGGGAGCTTTTCTTGTATTTCTTCCCCGTTTATCCATTATCATTTGAAAAATTCAATTCTTTATTTCAATGGATAAGCATTTACTTTCTTCGCATAAATATTTTATTTCTGTCGTCTTAAGAATCCACCTGCATGAGTTTTTCTTGTGTTTCTTATGCCATTCATCTTTTATCATTTGAAAATTTCTTTTCTTCAATTCCACGGAGAGGCATTTACTTTAGCCCAGAAATAAATGCATCTCCGCATACATTTTACATTTCTGTCGTCATTAGAGTCCAGCTGCGCGAGCTTTTCATTTATTTCTTATCCAATTTATCCATTATCATTTGAAAAATCTATTCTTCATTTAAACGGAGAGGCATTTACTTTCTCCCGGAAATAAATGCATCTCCGCATAAACATTTTACTTCCGCCTTCTTTAGGGTCAATGCGCATGACATTTCCAAATTTTCTTCTGCAACTTTTTATGTAGAATATCCTACGTTTCAATTCAACGGATAGGCATTTACTTTCTCCTAGAAATAAATGCATCTCCGTAAGAATATTTTAATGATGTCGACTTTGGAATCCATCTCCGTGAGATTTTTTTGTATTTCGTTCCCATTTATCCATTATCATTTGAGAAATTCTATTCTTTATTTCAACGGAGAAGCATTTACATTCTTCCAGAAATAAATGCATCTCCGCATAAATAATTCCATTCCGTATTCTTTGGGATCACTCTGCATGCGATTTCCTATTTTTCTTCTGCGACTTCTCCATTTTTATATAGAAAACACTGCTTTTCAATTCAGTGGAGAGGCATTTACTTTCTCGTACAAATAAAAAGCGTCTCAGTATGAATATTGGATTTCTGTCGTCTTTAGAATCCATCTGTGCGAGATTTTCTCTTATTTCTTATCCAATTTATTCATTATTTTATGAAAAATGCTCTGCTTCATTTCATCGAAAAGTCATTTATTTTCTTCCAGAAATAAATGCATCTTCGAATTAATATTTTATTTTTCTCACCTTCAGAATCCATCTGCGTGAGTTTTTCTTGTATTTTTTATCCCATTTATAAATTATCATTTGAAAAATTTTGTTCTTCAGATGAACGGAGAGGCATTTACTTTATCCCAGAAATAAATCCATCTCCCCAGAAATTTTACATTTCTGTCGTCTTTACAGTCCATCTGCGTGAGATTCTCTTGTATTTTGTATCCCATTTTGCATTATCATTTCAAAAATTCTGTTCTTCGATTCAATGGAGAGGCATTTACTTTCTCCCAGAAATAAATGCACCTCCGCATAAATAATTCCCTTCCGTCTTCTTTGTGATCACTCTACATGAAATTTCCTATTTTTCTTTTGCGATTTTTCCATTTTTATAAAGAAAACCCTGCTTTTCAATTCAATGGAGAGGTATTTACTTTCTCCCAGAAATAAATGCATCTCCACATAAACATTTTACTTCCGCCTTCTTTGGGATCAATGTGCATGAGACTTCCTAATTTTCTTCTGCAACTTTTAAATTTTATGTAGAATATCCTACTTTTCAATTCAACGGAGAGGCATTTACTTTCTCCCAGAAATAAATGCATCTCCGTAAGTATATTTTACTCATATTGTCTTTAGAATCGATCTCCGTGAGATTTTCTTGTATTTCTTTCCCATTTATCCAGCATCATTTGAAAAATTCTGTTCTTCAATTCAATGGAGAGGCATTTACTTTATCCCAGAAATAAATGCGTATCCGCATAAATTTTACATTTCTGCCGACTTTAGAGTCCAACTGCCTAAGAATTATTTCTTATCAAAGATGCCTATTTTATTTCTTAGCAAATTTATCCATTATCATTTGAAAAGTTATATTCTTCATTTCAACGGAGTTGCATTTACTTTCTCCCAGAAATAAATGCATCTCCAATTAAACATTTTCTTCCGCCCTCTTTAGGATGAATGTGCATGATATTTCCTAATTGTCTTCTGTAACTTCGCCTTTTTATGTAGAATATCCCACTTTTCAATTCAACGGAGAGGCATTTACTTTCTCCCAGAGATAAATGCATCTCCGTAAGAATATTTTACTGATGTCGTCTTTAGAATCCGTCTCCGTGAGATTTTCTTGTATTTCTCTCTCATTTATCCATTGTCATTTGAAAAATTCTATTCTTTATTTCAATGGAGATGGATTTACTTTTTCCCAGTAATAAATGTATCTCCGCATAAACAGTACACTTCCGTCTTCTTTACGATCAATGTGCATGATATTTCCAATTTTTCTTCTGCTACTTCGCAATTTTTATGTAGAAAATCCTGCTTTTCAATTTAATGGAGAGGCATTTACTTTCTCCCAGAAATAAAAAGAATCTCCGTATGAATATTTTATTTCTGTAGTCTTTAGAATCCATATGTGTGAGATTTTCTCTTATTTCTTATAAAATTATATTCATTATTTTATGAAAAATTCTCCGTTTCATTTAAACGGAGAGGCATTTATTTTCTTCCAGAAATAAATGCATCTTCGCATAAATATTTTATTTCTGTCGTCTTAATTATCCACCTGCGTGAGTTTTTATTTTGTTTCTTATCCCATTTACCCTTTATCATTTGAAAATTTCTGTGCTTCATTTCCACGGAGAGGCATTTACTTTATCCCAGAAATAAATGTATCTCCACATACATTTTACATTTCTGTCGCCTTTAGAGTCCATCTGCGTGAGATTTTCATTTATTTCTTATCCAATTTATACATTATCATTTTAAAAAATCTATTCTTTATTTCAATGGAGACGCATTTACTTTCTCCCAGAAATAAAGGCATCTCCGTATAAACATTTTACTTGCGCCTTTGTTAGGATCAATGTGCATGAGATTTCCTAATTTTCTTCTGCAACATCGACTTTTATGTAGAATATCCTACTTTTCAATTCAACGGAGAGACATTTACTTTCTCCCAGAAATAAATGCATCTCCGAAAGAGTATTTTGCAGATGTCGTCTTTAGAATCCATCTCCGTGAGATTTTTTTGTATTTCTTTCCCATTTATCCATTATCATTTGAAAATTTCTATTCTTCATTTCAACGGAGAGGCATTTACTTTTGCCCAGAAATAAATGCATCTCCGCATAAACATTTTACTTCCGTCTTCTTTAGGATCAATGTGAATGAGATTTCCAATTTCGCCATTTTTATGTAGAAAATCATGCATTTCAAAGCAACGGAGAGGCATTTACTTTCTCCCAGAAATAAATGCATCTCAGTATGAATATTTTATTTCTGTCGTCTTTGGAATCTATCTGTGTGAGATTTTCTCTTATTTCCTGTCCAATATGTTCATTATTTTATGAAAAATGCTCTGCTTCATTTCATCGAAAGGTATTTATTTTCTTCCAGATATAAATTTATCTTCGCATATAGTAAAGCGAGGAGAGTTCGCGCGGTATGAGAGATTGCGCACAAAGAGATTCGACGGGAAGGAGTAGAGTGCGCGCCCAGCGACTCCAGGTAGTTGTACAACAGCATTAGTGCAGTGTCTACATGAATGTGCATATTTATGTTCCAAGCGTCTTGGATAAAGCAGTGCTATTTTGGTATTTTTTCCGAAGTAAGTGCTTGAATTTTCATAACTGTTCGCCAGAATTTTTATAGAGCGTCAATAATACAAAATATTTTGAACTTAAACAATTTCTTATGAACTACTAACCTGGACTAAGTATACGAACACCAGAAATTCATTTTAGAAGTGGCCGTATTTAAATAAAGGACCGCGCAATCTCTCCTACCAAAATAGGAGAGCTTGCGCATCTGCTACTTAGGAGAGATGGCGCATTTCCCCATAAGTTTAAGTGCTAGGAGAGATAACACAGCTTATTGATAATTTGTATGAATTGCAAATTACGCGTAAAACATATGAATGAATCAATTTTGAAATAATTTTGGAAAAACACATAATTATCAAAACTAAATTTGGCAATAAATTAATTTGCAAAAAAAAAAAAAAAAAAAAAAAAAAAAATACTTTTGCAGATAAAAATTTTATTAATAAATTAATAATACAGTTGTTATTAAATTAATTTTATGTAATTATTTTTGTTAATAAATTAATAATATATTTGTTAATAATTTAATTATATATATATATATATATATATATTAGTTATTTAATTTATGAGCAATTAATTTGCTAATAAATTAATTTTAACTAAAATAATTTTTCTAATACAATGTTTTGTAAAAGCTTTCACCCATTCCAAGTAGTGTAATGCCATCGAAATCAAAAGGAAACAGAGTGCAACTAATGTTACTGATCCACAAAATATATATGAAAAAAAGATTTAAGAAGGATGTCGCTACAAAAAAAAAAAAAAAAAAAAAAAAAAAAAAAAAAAAAAAAAAAAGCTGAATATAAGGTGTTTTTACAAAAAGTGGGATAAAAAAACGAAGGTCATTGAGGTTGAGTGCACTGAGTATCAGGAACTATACCAGGAGACAATTTCGACAACTGGCTGGATTCAATGTATTGCTTGTTGCAGGTGATTGCACGAAAGATACACGTTTTACAATAATAAGTGCATCGATTGTGGACGACGACAACTTCGGTTAGCAAACAAAATACAATGAAACTGTGGAAATCGAAATGAAGTAATTTTCAAGTTAAACATGTTATCTACTAGGTGAATGGTTTTTTTTTTTTTTTTTTTTTTTTTTTTTTTTTTTTTTTTTTTTTTTTTTTTTTTTTTTTAATCTTAGTAAGGCTTGCTTTTTCTGATATTTTAATCTTTTTAAATTAAAAATTTTAACTGTTGTTAAAATTATTTCTTTTATTTATTATTTAAACATTTGGTTGAAATATTCACTCCTAATACAAAAATATTTACTCACAAAATGTCAATTAAGTGTAATTATTATTGTTAACAATTTAATTGTAGTTATTATTAATAACAATCTCTTCTACCTATGTGCGCAATCTCTCCTACATATGTGCGCGTTCTCTCCTACCCTGTAAGGCGAGATTGCGCAAAATAGTTTTCTTGGTTTTATTACTGCTGTTCTATTAATTTAGAGTATAACAACAAAATAACAATGGAAACGCATAAAAAACAAATGAAGTCAAAATTATTCGTGCATAGTTTAGCAAAGTATTAATATTTAGATTTTTTATTATTATTCTTTTAAAAGGTGCGCAGACTCTCCTCGCTTTACTATAAATATTTTATTTTTGTCACCTTCAGAATCCATCTGAGTGAGTTTTTCTTGTATTTCTTATCCCATTTATCCATTATCATTTGGAAAATTCTGTTCTTCAATTCAACGGAGAGGCATTTACTTCTCCCAGAAATAAATTCATCACCGTAAGAATATTTTACTTCTGTAATCTTTAGAATCCATCTCCGAGAAATTTTCTTCTATTTCTTTCCCGTTTATCCATTATCATTTGAAAAATTCTATTCTTTATTTCAACGGAGAAGCATTTACTTTCTTCCAGAAATAAATGCATCTCCGCATAAATAATAACCTCCCGTCATCTTTCGGATCACTCTGCATGAGATTTCCTATTTTTCTTCTGCGACTTCTGCTTTTTTATATAGAAAACCCTGCTTTTCAATGCAATGGAGAGGCATTTACTTTATCCCAGAAATAAAAAGCATCTCCGTATGAATATTTTATTTCTGTTGTCTTTAGAATCCATCTCTGTGAGATTTTCTCTTATTTCTTATCCAATTATATTCATTATTTTATTAAAAATTCTCTGTTACATTTCAACGAAGAGGCATTTATTTTCTTCCAGAAATAAATGCATCTTCGCATAAATATTTTATTTCTGTCGTCTTTAGAATCCACATGCGTGAGTTTTTCTTGTGTTTCTTGTCAAATTTATCCATTATCATTGGAAAATTTCTGTTCTTCAATTCCACGGACAGGCATTTATTTTATCCTAGCAATAAATGCATCTCCGCATAAATTTTACATTTCTGTCGTCTTTAGAGTCCATCTGCGTGAGATTTTCTTTTATTTCTTATCCAATTTATCCATTATCATTTGAAAAAACCTATTCTTCATTTCAACGGAGAGGCATTTACTTTTTCCCAGAAATAAATGCATCTCAGCATAAACATTTTACGTCCGTCTTCTTTAGGATCAATGTGCATGATTTTTCCAATTTTTCTTCTGCAACTTCGCCTTTTTATGTAGAATATCCTACTTTTCAATTCAACGGAGAGGCATTTACTTTCTTCCAGAAATAAATGCATCTCCGAAAGAATATTTTACTGATGTCGTCTTTAGAATCCATCTCCATAAGATTTTCTTGTATTTATTTCTCATTTATCCATTATCATTTGAAAAATTCTGTTCTTCAATTCAGTGGAGAGGCATTTACTTTCTCCCAGAAATAAATGCATCTCTGCATAAATTATATATTTCTGTCGTCTTTAGAATCCATCTGCGTGAGATTTTCTTGTATTGTTTATCCAATTTATCCATTATCATTTGAAAAATTCTATTCTTCATTTCAACGGAGAGGCATTTACTTTTGCCCAGAAATAAATGAATCTCCGCATAAACATTTTACTTCCGTCTTCTTTAGGATCAATGTTCATGAGTTTTCCGATTTCTCTTGTGCAAGTTCGCCATTTGTATATAGAAAATCATGCATTTCAAATAAACGGAGAGGCATTTACTTTCTCCCAGAAATAAATGCATCTCAGTATGAATATTTTATTTCTGTCGTCTTTAGAATCCATCTGTGTGAGATTTTCTCTTATTTCCTATCCAATTTATTCATTATATTTCAAAAATGCTCTGCTTCATTTCATCGAAAAGGTATTTGTTTTCTTCCAGATATAAATGCATCATCGCATAAATATTTTATTTTTGTCACCTTCAGAATCCATCTGCGTGAGTTTTTCTTGTATTTCTTATCCCATTTATCCATTATCATTGGAAAATTCTGTTCTTCAATTCAACGGATAGGCATTTACTTCTCCCAGAAATAATTTCATCTCCGTAGGAATATTTTACTTCTGTCGTCTTTAGAATCAATCTCTGTGAAATTTTCTTGTATTTCTTTCCCGATTATCCATTATCATTTGAAAAATTCTATTCTTTATTTCGACGGAGAAGCATTTACATTCTTCCAGAAATAAATGCATCTCCACATATATTATAACCTTCCGTCATCTTTTAAATCACTTTGCATGAGATTTCCTATTTTCTTCTGCGACTTCTGCTTTTTTATATAGAAAATCCTGCTTTTCAATTCAATGGCGAGGCATTTACTTTCTCCCAGAAATAAAAAGCATCTCCGTATGATTATTTATTTCTGTCGTCTTTAGAATCCACCTGCGTGAGTGTTTCTTGTATTTCTTGTCCCATTTATCCATTATCATTTGAAAATTTCTGTTCTTCAATTCCACGGACAGGCATTTACTTTATCCCAGAAATAAATGCATCTCCGCATAAATTTTACTTTTCTGTCGTCTTTAGAGTCCATTTGCGTGAGATTTTCTTTTATTTCTTATCCAATTTATCCATTATCATTTGAAAAAATCTATTTTTCATTTCAACGGAGAGGCATTTACTTTTTCCCAGAAATAAATGCATCTCAGCATAAACATTTTACTTCCGTCTTCTTTAGGATCAATGTGCATGATATTTCCAATTTTTTTCTGCAACTTCGCCATTTTTATGTAAAAAATCCTGCATTTCAATGCAACGGAGAGGCATTTACTTTCTCCCAGAAATAAATGCATCTCAGTATGAATATTTTATTTCTGTCGTCTATAACATCCATCTGTGTGAGATTTTCTCTTATTTCTTATCCAATTTATTCATTATTTTATGGAAAATGCTCTTCTTCATTTAATCGAAAAGTCATTTATTTTCTTCCAGAAATAAATGCACCTTCGCATAAATATTTTAATTTTGTCACCTTCGGAATCCATCTGCGTGAGTTTTTCTTGTATTTCTTGTCCCATTTATCCATTATCATTTGAAAAATTCTGTTCTTCAATTCAACGGAGAGGCATTTACTTGCTACCAGAAATAAATGCTTTTCCGTATAAATTTTACATTTCTGTCCTCTTTACAGTCCATGTGCGTGAGATTTTCTTGTGTTTCTTATCCAATTTATCCATTATCTTATGAGAAATTCTTTGCTTCATTTCAACGAAGAATCATTTAATTTCTTCCAGTACAAAATGCATCTCCGCATAAATATTTTATTTCCGTCTACTTTAGGATAAATGTACATGAGATTTCCTATTTTTCTTCTGGAATTAAACATTATTATTTGAAAAATATTCTTCTTTAACAGATCCGTGAGGTATTTACAGTCTCCCAGATACAAATGCGTCTCCGCAGAAATACATTATTTTCGTCGTATTTGGATTAATCTTCAGCATGTTTTTTAGTATTCCTTCGGCAATTTTGCATTATTACTTTGAAAATTCACATCTATATTGACCGGAGAGGTATTTACATTATCCCAGAAATAAGTCCATCTCCGCATGTACTTCTGTCTTCTTTAGGATCCATATGCATACAATTTTCCAGCCAACATTGCAGTCTGCTTTTAATGTAAGTATTATTTCTATTCTATTTAGGCCCTAGTCTGTTTATTTTTGGCCTTTCTTCTCATTCTTTGATTTTGTATTTCCATTCGCCCCCAATCGCTCCACACTACCCGTTGAAAAAGTAAAGTAAGCATTTTTTATGCAGCTATCGATTGAATTTGATGCACTGAATCCTGTCGCTTTAGACTTTGCTCCTTGATAAGGCTCCAGCCATTCAACATATGCAGAGTCATCAAATTCCTATCCAGTTCTGAAATCAGAATCCATAAAAGGAACGATTTACCCATTGTCCTTGATCTTTTATTGATCTTCTTTGGAGTTGATCTTTCTCTTCCTTTTTTAACACATTTTACTTCCGCCAAATTGTCGTTCTTTGACGCTTTCTAGTTTCTTTTGTTTTTCATTTCCCTCTTCTTTTTATTGTTTATAAACTCTGTCCTTGTAATATTTGCATCCTTTTACTTTCTCTTACTTGGCTGTATAGGTCTTTTAACCATTGGGGCAGGATATATTTTGTTCAACAGTTTAGACTGTGTGAATTCCTACGTTTTCCTTATTCACTCATGGTGAACCAACATTTGTGCTGAGAATATTTTGATAAGTAGCAGAATGCGCTAATATACATTCATTTAAATGCAAGTTCTACTTAAATCGCAGTGATGACTTTATTGAACCGAAAAACAAAAATATATTTTGCGGCATATGTCCTTCATCCTCGGTGCGGCATCTGTCCCATAGTGGCGGGTAAGATGCCGCGCCACCATTTTGTATCATGCGAGCGACGTGAGAGAAAGGCAAGCACATGTCTGTATTCTACGAGAATCTAGTCAATAGTTGCAATCGATTTTGGGATGAAATCTCTGTTTATTTTTCTTAATATGTAAGAAAACTTCAATAGAATAATTTTACCAACTTACCATGCAGTTTCGAGCCATAAAAACTGGCATAAATATGTAAATACTGACAATTAAGCGGTGGAAACGCATAAAAGACATCACACAGCACAGAGGAACACTACGAACTTCTAAAATTGGTCTAGGGAACGCTAGTATCGCCTACACAATCTCTGCGGCATCTGTCCCACATCGGCGTCTGTCCCCACTTTACTATACATGCTATTTTTGAATGTTTATTGTGCAACTTCTCTATTTTTATGTAGAAAATCCTGTAATTCACTTCAACAGAGATGTATTTACTTTCTTCCAGAAATAAAAGCATCTCCTCATAAAAATTTTATTTCCATCTTCTTTTGGATGCATGAGATTTCCTCTTTTTCTTCTGAAATTTAAGAATATTATTTGGAAAATAATCTTCTTTAACAAAACGGAGAGGTATTTACATTCTCCCAGATATAAATGCATCTCCTCATAAATTGTTTATTTTCGTCATATTTTGGATTAATCATCAGGCGATTTTCCTATATTTCCTCGGATATTTTGCTTTATTACTTTGAAAATTCTCATCTATAATTAACGGAGAGTTATTTACTTTCTCCCAGAAATAAATTCATCTCCGCATAAATATTTTACTTCCGTCCTCTTTGGGACTTCTTTAGGATCAATCTGCATGAGATTTTCCTATATTTCTATCTTCTAGTTTTCTAAAAACCGAATCAAAACTTAAATTTATATTAATAAATATTTTCTTCATTCTATTAAATCCTATCATACTTAATTTTTTCAGTTATATCCCAAGATATGTCATGTTTCTAGGTTTTCATAGTGATGACGTCCTATTTAAAATTAAGTCCCATTACTTCTGTATGACTGAATTTAATATATAGAATCGTAATAAATTTTGTCTTCATGCATTTTTGAATAAGAGTGGAACAGATATTGCACTAAGGTCTGACTATTTATCGAACTATTTATAGTACGAACGCACTTCATTTGTTACGTTTAACGTAGAATTTAAGACTTGTTATGTATAGAATCATGTTAGTTCATTTCAACTGCGAGGTATTTACTTTTCTTCAGAAATAGATGCCTGTTAGCTTAAATATTTAATTTCCGTCTTCGTTCGGAGTAATGTGCATGAGATTTGCGATGCTTCTTCACAATTTCTAAATTTTTATTTATAGAATCTTATTTTTCAAATCGACGGTGAGTATTTATTTCTCTTAAGAAATAAATGCGACTCCACATTAAAATTTCAATTTCCCCCTTTTCTCTTATTAAGCTGCATATGGAAGTTAGACTTATTTCTTTATGTATATATAATTATTAAATTCACCCTTCTTGAATTCGACGTAGAGATTATCACTTTAGTACAGAAACCAGTAAATCTTTTCTAGAAAAATTTACTTTCCGAACGAAATATAACCACTACTATAAAACTAACTGGATTTGAGTGTACTTTCAGCGGATGTCTAAAAAACATAACGTATGTAGAATCACAGTAACTCAAACGTTTAACTATTTCTCGAATCTTTCAGCTCCCTTTTTATAATAGTAGAGACAGTATAACTCAAAATTCTTAATGACACTTTTCATGAAACTTAGATAATCTCAAAATAAATGAATGTACCTAAAATGATGCATATAATACACGTTATTAAGATTAAATGTTTTATTTTAGGTTAAAAATATTTACTTATGCATATTTATGCATTCTATTTCTTTCACATTCGTTTTATATATATATTTACCATTCTGGCAGTAACCACTATCATTAACAGTAAAACAGTATAATCTCTATTACAGTGAAAATGGTATCTTTTGAAAGACAATAATACAATCTTCTATTAGTTTATATTAGCGTCTAAATAAATGTATTCTGCTAGTACAACTTGCTTTCACCCGCAATACAAACCATTAAAAAATTCCCCTGTATCTTTTAATACAGGGTGATAAAACAACAGTAAACAAACAGGTTCATAATCACAGAACACTCGATTTAAGACTATGCCTATGTCTATGCTCTATAAGTAATATACTACAAGTAAATTCTCAATTAATGTATTAAAATATTATACATTTGTGGCGAAATATATAATACTCCTATTTTGTTTTATAATGTTTAGTTTTTTAGCTTCTGATAGTTTGGCAATGACAATTTAAATACATTATTTTGTTTAATAATGTTATTTACTATTTACATGAGTATATGTTAAAGTAGGAAAAGATGCGCAAAATTACAAACATTTATACTTTCACTTCTTTTATGCGTTTTCACAATATTTAAGTCTGATATATTACTCAATCAAAAAAATTCCATCATTTCATAAAACCTTAGCAATTTTAAAATAATAAGAATTAACTCTATTTTATAGTGCAAAATGTTACTGAAATTTCTCGATTAAAGAACCATTTGATTAAAATAAGCATGTGATTTCATCTATAAATTGCACTCAACAAATAAATTTTTTCTTGGAAAAAAGAGCAGTACTACATACTTGGAAAATGGGACTGCACATTCGAAAATCATAAGGGACATCAGGAAAAATGTCAAATAAACCACCTATACTCATTTCATGAATTACGTTACAAAAATAATAGGTTATGGTAACCTACAACCAAGATACTGACGAAACAACGAAATCCTGATATATAAAACTGTTTTTTTTTTTTTCATCTTTTATTGAAATCGCTGGAAACGGACTCGGATATGTGATTTGGCGCGTTTTCTGACTGGAAGAGAATCTACTAGACTCATGAATATTTCACTTCCAAAAACATTGTGAGGTGCTATAACTGGAAAATTTAAAAACTCATTTTTTATCTTCTTTTTTGCAAAATTTTGTTTTATTTTCATATATAAAACTGTGGTTTAGTGTATAAAAATTTCCAGCATGCTGTTATGAAATAATGTTTAGAAAAATTTAAGAACGTTTTTGCATCTGAAGTTACCTAGATGCACTTAAATATTCCCAACTGCACTTAATACAATCATAGGTGCTGTCCCGATAAAGGCGCCTTGGCGTTTTTTGTCACACTTGAGAAACTGAGTTCTTGCCAAAGGATATACTCAGTTCGAAAAGAAAAAACTCGATGAACTATTATGCTTGTTTATGTATGTATCTAACAAAAATTGCTTCTGATTACACACATTAGATAAATTTGTTTTGACTGTATACAACAAGAGATAAATGACTTCTTTAAAAATAATACACTGTATAAATATTAAGAAATTGCTTGTGCGAATGGATCATTGAACAGATTGGAAGAAATTACGTGTAAAAAATTACCAATTTTTTGCAAAAACCGCTTCCTATATCGCGCAAACGGCCCTATAATAGAGAAGTACCCAATTCTATAGGAGGTTTCATTAACACAATTATTCAGAAACTTTAAACATGATACACTGTAAAGCAAAGCAGATAGGACTTACCCCAGTTCCCTGTAACATTCTTCGTCAACGGGTGAATGAAATCATCGCATAGTCCAGTCATCCTGAGAGTTAAATTCCAAGGCATGCGATGCTCATTCACAAAGATGCACTAAACTCGTCAAAATTTGCAGTAACTTTTTCCATATTCATCGGGAACGGTGGAGAATAATGAAAAACAATTTCCGGGCCCAAAAATCCCTTCTGCAAACTAAAATTTATTGTCCCTTAAGCTCTAAGACTTACTCTTCTAAGATTCATTTGACTACTGACGCGCGGAAAAATTTAATTGTTAAAAATACCTTTTCCGATTGTTGCGCTATTGTTGACTTAAAAGCGATTGTTATTTTTACAGTATTATAAAAAACAAAACAAAAATGCATTCATTCGAAAATCCCATTCTCATCTGAAGTGCAGTCGCGCGTGAAAATAAAATTCATTGTTAACAGATTTTCCGATATTTCCCAATTTCCGATGTTTATCCAATTGTTGAATTAAACACGATTGTTGTTAGAATGTTTTATTGAACTCGCTTTTTATATGTGTATTTTTACACTTTGTGTGAAACTCCTCTGTGTTTCTCTTGTGTTGTAATATTTCCTTGTGCTATCTTGACTCCGGCTTATAAGCGGGCTCTCATGTCAAGCACACAAGTCGTATGTTTGTTATTCAATAAATAAATAAATAAATAAATGTGTATTTTTCTTTTAAATCTTGTAATGTTGATTTTAAACGCTTGTGATTAAGCTATTTATATAAACTTTAGCACACGTATAGAGCTTGTATGAAATACAAATTAAAAAACAAATTTGGCCGGTTCAACCATTAAAACACCTCAAGACAACGCCCAAAACTTGCATTTTCCCCATGCAAATAACATTGCGATTGTTTCGTTTTAATTGAAATAACTCCATTGTTGAAATTCTCGTATATTTTGAGACATTGTTGCCGCCTCATTATAACGTCAACAGTGTGGGATGCACAGATTTTGGTTTTATAATATAGGTTGACTTTTAGAATTTTCTATTGCTACATTTCTTATAATCCTTTTCCCAACTCTCATGTGCTTAAAACTATTCCTTTTAGTTGTTTAATATTCTCATCAGGCTTTGAGACACTAGGCGAAAATGTCGGAAAATTTGGGGCCGAAATAATACAGCAGAATCCCGCTAATCCGAAATACCGGTTAATCAGAATCGATTTTATTTACAGGATGAATGTCGGGAAAAACTTGTAGAAGTTAGATTTAGACAAAAAATGGCTGTAAAAAATGCTTTTTATTCAGCTGCAGCTTTAACAGAATAAAAAAAAAATACTCAATAATGTAAAATGCAGCATATGTACACGAATATAAATGAAAACGTGCACCTCGTAGAAGCCATCTTTAAAAAATCTTGAATATCAGTTTGTCTGCCAGGCACAAAAAATTCTTTTCTGAACTGCAAAAAGTATTTAAATCAGACGATAATTTTGTTTTTTTTTCCTTTCAACTGTTTTATTTCGCAGATTATGTACAGAAATATTTTTTTCTTCACCCCTCGTTGACTTGGTAACTGAACTATTTATAAATTCGCGATTTTGAACCGTTTACAACGGGTTGTTAGGCAATTTCTCATTCTGAAGGTCCATTGCTGAAGTTAAAGAATGAATACTATTTTTTTCCGAAAGTCGTGCCGGACCTTAGGATGCCAGATTAGATTATGTTTCCTGTACTACTGAGTATTTATAACTTACATTTTTTTTAGAACGCATCTTTTTCTTTTCTTTCTATTTTTATGAGAATTTCGGCTAATACGGATTTTTTGTAATCTGAACTGGCACCGGTACAAATTAGTTCGGATTAGCGGGGTTCTGCTGTGCATTATAAGGTTCTTAAACTTTTTTAGCATTCCCTATCTCAACCCTCAGTAATCGTATTTTGATTTTTTTTATATATTTTTTTTATAAGTCAGTGTAATGCATGTAAAACATATACACATATACTCTTTTTAGGATTTCGTTCATCTGACGAAACCCTATTCGTCTCACACCTCTGTCTGTCCGTCTGTCACAGAGCCCGTTCTCAGAAACTATGTATGTTGAAGACTTCAAATTTTGCATACTTATAGCTGAACACCTCACATCAAACGACAAATCATAAAATTTTGAAAAAGTCGTAATTAACGGACGTTATTAATTAAAAACCCCCAATTACAAGATCGGAAAGGCATTCATAATTCTACAAAAGCATGAATTTTTTTATCAAATTACAAAAACGATCTCTTCCACGAATTAAAACATGTGTCATTTTAACAGCAGATAAGGACTGGCGATTCCTTTAAGGCTCGATTACTTTTTTTCTACGCATCCCAGAAATTCGAAATTAGTACCACAAGACGTGGAAAAAATCAGCTTTCAGAAATTCTAAAAATTATCTCGATCGTAGCACAAAAACTCGAAAATTTGTTAAAAATCGAGAAAAAAATCTTTTATTTCCCTTCATTTGGAAGGCGGCAGATCGCTGATCACCTTGGATTTTTGGTGGTAAACCAGATAATTATAAAACAGGTGCCTCTTGTTGTCTGAAATGAACACCGAACTTTTATACAGGACCAAAATATCGATTTTTGAGCTAGGATTTCTACGCCATCCGACGTAAAATTTCATTCTCTTTCAGAATATGTCTTTATTTTTTTGAATTTTTGTGTATGTTTTTATAATTTTTCTAGCAGTCCGCATCCCACCCTCCATAATAGTGTTTTCGATTTTATAATTTTATTTAATGTTATATTCTCATACTGTTAAAAAGTGGAAAAATTAATATGAAGATATGATCCATGTAGAAATAAAAGAGACGGGATAGTTATAAGACATTGCTATTTGCTTTAATTTAAAAATATTAGGCCGTAAGAATTGGGAGTAACATAAATGCTTGATACGAAGACTGAGATTAAGTAGAATATTTCTATAAACTGAAATATGTAAACAGGAATTGAAGTTAGTAAAATTAATTACATTAAAGGAAAAAGTCATTACGTTTATCATAAATATTTAATTTTAGGGTGTTATTAGGTAGAATATTAACTTTAAGATTCTTAAAATTGATAGTAGAATTATTTGAATAAGTAGTGCTAAGTTCTAGATTAGAAGGATACTTTACAGGAAGAGATATAGAATTATTATCATTAACAGAAAGAATAATTATATCATCAAGGTATCTGTAGAACAATATATTATTGTTAATAAATTTTCTTTCATTAAAATAAAGATATAAATCTGATAACATGTTTGATGAAGCAGCTCCTTGAGTTATTCCCTGTATCTAAATTTAAAAAAAGCATCGTTTTGGAAGATAAAATTATGAAATAGTAGAAAATTAGTCAAAGTTTTTGAAGTAGTCAGTATCAATATTATCAAGTAAATTTAATAAAGAGAAATATTCATACGTATATATATATATATATATATATCATCGTATCTGATCTTTGTCATGCAGCAACTCTCGTATTTATAAACCGATATGGATGTGACTTGGTGTGTGCATAGTACATACCATTGTCTCGACCGAGTTCGTTGACCAGCTTCATCAGCCATCTTGTTTCAAAATGGCGGCTATCTAAATTTTTAAAAAAAATTAATGTAAAAAAGTACAAAAATAATTAGAAATTAATTTTTTTTCCTTGAGTGCTTGACCTTGATACAAGGATTCCATAACAGTTTTTGTTTTGTCTTTATCTCAAAAAATGGTTGAGTTATAGCAGTTTTAATTTCTAGGGTGGCTGACATTTTGAAACAATCTGATATTTGTTATGTGGGATAACACGCGTACTTATGAACCGATTTGGATGGGACTTAGTGTGTGTATAGTAAATACCGATGTCTCGATCGAGTTCGTTGGCCAGCTTCAGCCGCCATTTTGTTTCAAAATAACGGCCATTTAATTTTTTTTATTGAAAATGTAAAAAAAAAGAAATAAAAAAAATTAGAAATTGAAATTGAACTCTACAAATTTTAGTTTTGTGTGTTTTAATAAAATAAGCTGGACTTTAAAAAAACATGGAGTATGAAAGCTAACTTTTCCTCCCGGCACTGGCCGGTAGGACTTTCATTATTATTGTTCCTCATTACACATACTAGATAATATACTTCTGACTGTATATAATAACAGATAAACGGCTTCCTTATATTAAATACATTGTATAAATATTGAAAAAATATTTTTGTGTATAAAACAATTAATAGGTTTCCGGAAAATGAGCGTAAAAATTTTCCCTTTTTTTCACTGACCAATTTTCTCTATCTCGCTAAGCCACCTATGACAAAAAAGTAGTTAATCCTGTAGGGTAGCGTGTGTAGCATTTTAATTCATAATCAGAAACTTAAAACATGATGCACAATAAAGCAAAGCAGATAGGACTCACCCCTGTACCCAGTAACATTCTTCGTCTAACGGGAGAATCGAATCATCGCAGATTCCAATCAGACGGTGGCACTGTAGATAGGACGACGATCTAGGCGATGACGTCAAGTTCATTGCCGCAACGCGGCGATTAGGTGGTCACCGCCCCGGTACCAGATATCAAAGCCGTTCAGCTGGGGTAACCAGACAGGTAGGTTTGGGTGTGTTTATGACGGCCAATTATCAACACGAGGGATATGGGCCTTAAGGGGGGGGGGGTACCCTTCGTGGGGCTCTTTCTAAGGGAACCCAACCCGTATTAACGCTTGGAAAACCAAGGTTCGAAGAAAACCACGAAAACTTCGAACGATTAGGCAAACAGCGCGATTGGGTTCGAACCCAGCACCTCGCGTTTACCAGCTTCGAGAGCAGAACCTCTCGGCCACTGGTGGGCCCTCGGCAGGTAAGGGCCTAGTCTTAGGTTAGAAAGACATTGGAAGGCAATTCAATTGGAAAGCATGATGCGCAAGGTTCTCGCTGCCTCTCGCTATTGCGCCAGATCGCGACAAAATGCTTCTTTGGCGAGTAAATGAACGATTAAACTGGCCAGATTGCGAGTGTTCAATTTTTTCTTTTGTGTGTGTTTGTCAGTACAAGCGACACTCTTATTCGCATTAAGTTTTCGTTGCAGAGCCGTGAATTTAGAAGATATACCATAAGATAATAGCATCATTTGAAGATACGAAGTGCAACAACTTTATCCTATAACATACAACATGCTACACTTTCCTGCAATCTTGACACTACATTCAATGGACTGCGAGAGAGGCTTCGGCATGATAAACACAACAAAAAACTAAATTGAGAAATATAATGTATATAAGAATGTCAGTAATTTTTTTTTTCAAACGTGAATGGGCCCAATACGTAAGAATAGAGTTCTGAAACTTTGAAGTATGAGCTTTATGAAAAAACAAAGAATTCCCCCCCCAAAAAAAGTTTTTTTTTTTTTTTTTTTTTTTTTTTTTTTTTTTTTTTACCATTTAGAAAAATGGTTATTGTCCTCTGTCAGGGTAGGAAATATCAAAAACATATCTGAAGCGTTTTATTAGTTGAATCCGCATTTTATTCGTTTTCTGATTGGTCTATACAGTAATCTGTATTTTCCCTTTACTTTCAACAGAGATGGATACTTCTGTTCAAATATACGGATGGATACTTCTGACAAAAAGTAATAAAAACTACAAAAAAAAAATTAATAACTCAGAAACAAATTGAGATACAGCTTTCAAACAAATTGCATTTAAAATTACATTTTTTTCTCTATACGGCGGTGTAAAAAGTAATATTGTGGGATGTTTAGAAGTTTAAGAATGAAATTTCATTTAAAATGGATCCAGGAATATTAATGTTTAATCCATGGCGTATGTAATGTATGACCAGCTCCGTAGAAATTAAAAAAATTACAGTACCGAAAAATGTAATCCATAACGTACGTAATGTATGAAATTTCATTTAAAATTGTCCCAGGAATATTAATGTTTAATCCATGTCGTACGTAATGTATGACCAGCTCCGTAGAAGTTTAAAAATTTACAGTACCGAAAATTGTAAAACTGAAATTTCTTTTAAAATTTGTTCACGATGGGTCCAGGAATGTTAATGTTTAATTCATGGCGTACGTAATGTATGATCAACTCCGTTCGATTTTTTATGTCTTAAATTTTGGTCTTCGAAAAAATCATTTTCCAAATGGTCGTTGTAATTTGTTAAAATGCTTTATTTTATTTTATTTTATTTTATTTTATTTTATTTTATTTTATTTTATTTTTTCTACTGCGAGAAATATATTTTTTTGTTTATATTTTCAATTTTTCAGAATTCACTAAGTGTAAATATCTTAAAATCCTGGTTAACTTGGGTTGGAAAGCTTTATTTCGTGGCATTTTTAGATGCGTTCGTAATTATATAAGTATGTAACACCTATAGTCGTCGTTCGGTCCGTCTGTCTGTCTGTCAGTCCATCCGTCCGTCCGCATTATAACAGAGCAAAAATTACCCAACTGAATGGTCTGAAATTTTAAATATATAAGTGTTGCAAAATTTGGTCGAGTCATTTCAAATTTTATGAAAATCGGACGTATAGTTTAATGACAGGGACAGTCAAAAGTTTTCCATTACATTACGGCCAACAGGAAAAAATTATTTCGTGCATTTTAATGATGTTACAGCCTTTCGAACAGAATGAAATGGAATATGCACTTATGAAGTGCACTGAAATATACATTCAGTACACTATGCGGTTCAAAAAACATTTATAAAATTAGTTATAGTACGAACGCACCTCATTTGCCACGTTTGACGCGCAATTTCGAACTTGTAATGACTTAAAAATTGTTTGTAATGTTGTTCTTGATTGCGCAGGACGTTTAGAATGTACTTATTTCTAATAATTTCTGTAGCAGATTGTTTAATTTAGATGAATCAAGCGGTATTCATTTTATCGACCCAGAAGAGATGAAAGTTTGAAGGTTATTTTAGAACATATTGAAGAAAAGTGTGCATTAAGGAGTTAAAGATCGATTTTTCAGTATTTTACAAAGAATCGACTTTGCTAACATATTATTTCATTTGGCTTTAGTTTTTTATTTTTGATTAGCCAAAATTCTATGGTTGATAAAAAGTCAGCAAGAATCCTGATGATGCGGATTTATAAAGATGCGCTCTTCAAAATTCGTCAAATGTTCGTCTAATTCTTGAATTAAACGCGGTTGTTATTTTAAAGTGTTACGACAAACAAACATTTATGGTTTCATCGAAACTTCATATTAATATGCGTTTAAACCTGATGTCGGTGTCCATGCTATCTGTATCATGTAAAAGTGTCATTTATAATGTTATTCGCTAAAAACATGTAATATTCCTCAAAGACTTATTGCATTTTTAATGCAATAAAGTTATAATTCTCCAAATATTTGCTTTTTTTTTCAAAAATGTTTTTTATAACGCGAGAGCATTTCACCTGTAATAAATGCAATTTCATTTACCACACGTTCAATACCACCTATAATACGGCATTATACAGTACTTTATGCTTAATGGCATATAACACGTTTTAAAATAATTACCTTTTTTTTTTTTTTTTTTTTTTTTTTAAGTTTTACCAACCTTTTGAAATAGTGTCAGAAATTTTTACTTCATATTAATGTGCGGCTAAATCAAACGCCGGTCATTTATAAAGTTGTTGCTAAGACCATATAGTATGTCCAAAGCACTCTTTACATTTTTAATACAAGAAAATTATAATTCCCTAAATAGATTTTATTTTTCGCAAAGATATTTTTCAAGGCCGTTTCACCTGTAACAAATGCAATTTCATTACATAGAAAAATTGCATAAGCTAACTTTCGTCCCTTTAGGTTCGCAAAATTATACGACTATGCACTGATGTATTAAACTCCTACAAATAAATTACTCAGTAATTGTTCGTTAAAGAGATACTATTATGAAAAAAGTATCGATATTAGCATAGTTTATAGGCGATACATATGTATTAATACATCTTTTTTAGAATGTAATTAAAAAATAGTCACTCTCTTACCATTTGCGGCAAAGGCTTGTAAAGGCTGCAGACGAAAGAAAGTACATATTTTGACAACGTGGCGTTATCCTTGAAACTAAATTCGGAAACTTCTATTTTTTTAACCTACTCGTCTGATGTACAGTTTACTACTGACGTGCAGTTGGAAAATTGATTGTTAGAAATATATTGCCCATTGTTGTCGAATTGTTGAATTAAACAAGGTTGTTATATTGCTGTGTTATATCAAACAATTGTCCATTCTTACATCATCGTTTTTGAACTAAAAATTTAGTAAAATTGCGAAAACGGAAACTTGGTTATAACGGAATCCGTACACAACGGTAATGAATTCATCGTCCTATTTAAGTGTTCCCAGGACTCCTAAAGCTTCAAACTTTTCAAAATAATTTTTTTAGAAGTTAAACTCCTATCTTTTTATAACTGTTTCCGTGAAATTCTTATTAGAACAGTAGTTGTGGCTTTTAACTTATACCCGCTCAATAGCTGAAGCGGCGTTTCCGAAAATTTGAAGTTGTAGCCGTCTGCTATTTCTCTCTCTCTCGCACGCGAGGAGCCAGCCAATAGCAATGAGGCGCATTTCCTCCCCCCGCGTTTTCTGCGGAGAGCTTTTGAAGTCACGTGACGCAGTAACATTCGAACTCTGCAGAGAGCGGCAGATTATTCTGTCAGTGACGATGGCGAATATTTGACTACGTGTTGTTATGTTAATAAAGTTTATTTTTCTACAAAACCTTCTGATTATTTGAGTCACCGAGATATTTTTATCATCTCCCTTCAATCCCATTCTCTAAAATGGTGACCGCGGTTTTTTGAACCTTCAACTGTTTTATAGAACGTCGAACTATTCAACTGTTTCATGGAACGTTTTGTTTAACTAGCAAAATGGCAACTGCTGAAACATCTGCCGTAGTCATTCCACCCTATATCCCTGTGGACCCTACATTATGGTTTCATATGCTGGATAGCACATTCGAATTAGCTACTCCTAAAGCTATCACTGAGTCGAAAACAAAATATAATTATGTTGTAGCGCATCTACCGCCTGCTACTGCTACTATGGTTCGAGATATAATTATGAGTCCTGATCCTACTGATCCTTATCAGATTTTGAAAGCAAAAGTTATCGAACGTTGCGGAGAAAGTCGTACTTTAGAAATACGGAAACTGCTAGCTGGAGAAAGACTGGGTGACAGAAAACCAACTGAATTACTTCGATTAATGAAAAGACGGGCTGAAAGCCATAATATTAGTAACGATCTTCTTTTAGAACTGTTTACTCAACAAATGCCAACCACTGTGCAAACGATTCTAGCTTCCATTGAAAAAATTACTCCAGATAAAGCGCGGATATTGCTGATAGAATAATTGAATTAACGCCTTCCAACATTAGTTCTGTTTCGATTCGAACACCAACAACTGAATCTCAGACACCACCAGCCATTGATATGCTCGTAAAAGAAATCCAAGCATTACGCCAAGAGGTCGCTCATCTTCGTCGTTCAAGAAGTGTATCTAGAAGTGATAACCATCAGCGTAATCGTTCTCAGTCCCGCCATAGGGATGCAACATTGTGTTGGTATCACCAAAAATATCAAGAAAAAGCAAAAAAGTGCCTAGCGCCTTGTTCTTATTCGGAAAACCAGAAGCGGGAAGAGTAGCGGCGACGGACTTCTCCCCAGCACCTTCTCGTCGCCTTTTCGTTAGAGACAGAAATACAGGTATGTGTTTTCTAGTCGATTCTGGATCTGATGCCTCACTTGTGGCCGCGAATAAAAATGACAAAACTAAGCCTGTTCTCCAAACCTTTCGTGCTGCTAATGGCACAAAAATTAATGTGTATGGTCGTAAATGTATTAATATCAACTTAGGTCTACGACGAAATTTTACATATTCTTTTTATATTTGTGATGTTTCATGTGCTATTTTAGGAGCTGATTTTTTGCATAATTTTAATTTAAAACTTGATTTACGGAATCGTCGTCTTATTGATTCCACTACTAATTTAAAAGCTCCTGCTATATTAAGTACTTGTAATATATTTTCTGTGAAACCCAATGTTGTAAATGATATATATGGTAAATTATTATTTAAATTTCCTGAAATCACGAAATTACCGGATCCTAACCAACCAGTTAAGCATAATACTGTGCATTATATAAACACTAAGGGGCCTCCAGTCGCTGCTAAGCCTAGACGGCTAGCTCCAGATCGGTTAAAAATTGCCAAAGCTGAATTTCAGCACATGCTACAACTCGGTCATATGAGACCTTCTAAAAGTAATTACTCTTCGCCTTTGCACCTGGTGCCGAAGAAAGGATCTGTCGATTGGAGACCTGTTGGTGATTATCGTGCTCTAAATGCACAAACTGTTAAAGAGAAATATCCTATCCCTTGTATCGCAGATTTCACTGCTGAATTACATGGTAAACAAATCTTCAGTCACATTGATCTTGTAAAAGCCTACCATCAACTTCCCATAAATCCTGATGATGTACATAAAACTGCGATTTGCACTCCATTCGGACTTTTCGAAAGCACTCGTATGCAATTCGGCCTTTGTAACGCTTCCTCAACTTTTCAACGATTTATTGATGACGTAATTCGTGACTTAGGATTTGTTTACGCATTCCTTGATGATTTTCTAATTGCATCAAATAATGAAACTGAACCTTTAGAACACCTTGAGTTGTTGTTTTCTAGACTTAAAGAGTATGGTCTGTGTATTAATGTTGATAAATGTAAATTTGGCCAACCCACTATCGATTTTCTAGGATTCAAACTTTCAGCTGAAGGAATTGAACCCTTACCTGATCGTGTAAAATGCATCCTAGATTTCCCCCAGCCCTCTACCTTAACTCAACTAAGACGCTACTTAGGTCTTTTCAATTTTTATCGACGGTGCATTCCCAAAGCTGCCGATATTTTAGCTCCACTCGTTAAATTCTTAGAAGGACACAAAAATACGAAAAAACATCCCCGTTCCAATGCTAACAAAACTGAGCAATTGCAATAGAACGATGAAGCCATTCTTTCCTTCACTGCTTCAAAAGAAGCTATAGCTCGAGCTAAATTATTACGACATCCAATTCCTGGCGCCCAGCTAAGCTTATGGGTCGATGCCAGCAATGTCGCAATTGGTGGATCTTTAATGCAACTCTCCGAAAAACAATGGGAACCAATAGCATTTTATTCCTGTAAATTAAATAAATCTCAAAGAAATTGGTGTACTTATGATCGTGAATTATTTGCTATTTATTGTTCTATAAAAAAATTCAGACACATGCTAGAAGGTCGGAATTTCATTATTTATACAGACCAAAAACCCCTTACATTCGCATTTCAACAAAACCCTGATAAATGTAGCCCACGTCAATTGAGACATTTAGACTATATTTCACAGTTTTCTACTGATATTAGATATACTAAAGGCTCTGACAACATTGTGGCCGATGCATTATCTCGAATTGAGATAGATTCAATTTCTCCAAATGTGTTAGATTTTAAAGAGTTTGCCACTGCTCAGACAAATGATGAAGAGCTAAAACAACTTCTCAAATTTGACACCACTTCATTAAAATTAGAAAAACATTATTTTCCACTCGAAGATGTACATTTATATTGCGATATGTCACAAAAACATCCTCGACCATTTGTTCCTAAAAGTATGCGACAATCAGTTTTTTCAACCTTACATTATTTCTCGCATCCTGGTATCTCAGCTTCATTAGATTTAATTTCTAAACGATTTGTATGGCCTGGCATGCGTAAGGACATAAAATCTATGGTTCGCAGCTGTACGAAATGTCAAAAAGCTAAAATCTTTCAACACACTAAATCACCAATTGGTACATTCTCTGAACCTGATGCTCGTTTTGCCCATATTCATATTGATTTTATCGGACCTTTACCACCATCCGATGGCAATCAGTATTGCATGACCATCATTGATAGGTTCACGAGATGGCCCGAAGTTATACCCACATCTGATATGACTGCAGAAACAACTGCTCGTACATTGATACACAGTTGGATCTCCAGATTTGGAACCCCTGTTACCATCACTACTGATCAGGGTAGAAATTTTGAGTCCACTCTTTTCAAAGAGCTTACAGATAGATTAGGATGTAAACGCATCAGAACTACAGCATACCATCCACAGTCTAACGGTTTTATTGAAAGATTCCATCGCCATCTTAAGAGTTCTCTTAAAGCTCACAATCAAATTCAATGGACTGAAATCCTCCCCATTGTCTTACTTGGTTTACGCACTGCTCTTAAAAATGATATCCAAGCGACCTGTGCTCAACTTGTTTATGGCACAAATATCAGACTACCCTCTGATCTCATTAACACTGAAACTATAAATCAACCACCTACTCTTACATACGTCACTGAGTTAACTGAAAAAATGAGAAAGTTAAATCCCATTGCCACTGCAATGCACGGCAATCCTAAAATTTATGTCAATCCCTCATTAAAAACCTGTTCACACGTGTTTCTTAGATCAGATAAAGTCAATCCTCCCTTATCACCCCCTTATACAGGACCTCATCGAGTGATTGACAGGTCTGAGAAAACGTTTGACTTGGAAATAAACGGGAAGCGCTGTACTGTATCTATTGATCGCATTAAACCTGCGTATCAATTAGCAGATTCTATTTCACCTTCCCAACCTCAAAAACAAAATGAGCCCATAAATTTTCCAACTACTCCTGTTGAACACCCTACCACCAAATCTGGTCGTAAAGTTCGTTTTCCGAAACATCTCGTTACGGATTATATTGTTTAAAACATTTGATGTATATAGTGTGCATATTATTTCCTTCTCAAAAGTATTGTTTTTCATGTAATGCATAATATATTTTCTATTTTTTTTTGCATCATATGTACTTTAATTTTACTCAAGACCTTTCTTATGTATCTTATTAATTGCTACCTTTTTGTAATCGCGACTTCGTCACTGGGGGCATACTCTGTAGCCGTCTGCTATTTCTCTCTCTCTCGCACGCGAGGAGCCAGCCAATAGCAATGAGGCGCATTTCCTCCCCCCGCGTTTTCTGCGGAGAGCTTTTGAAGTCACGTGACGCAGTAACATTCGAACTCTGCAGAGAGCGGCAGATTATTCTGTCAGTGACGATGGCGAATATTTGACTACGTGTTGTTATGTTAATAAAGTTTATTTTTCTACAAAACCTTCTGATTATTTGAGTCACCGAGATATTTTTATCATCTCCCTTCAATCCATTCTCTAAAAAGTCCTTTTGCTCCAAATGACGTTTTTGGGCATAACGCGCAGGATATCTCAAAAAATTCTAAATATTTTTTCATGAAATTTTCAAAACGTGTGTGTCATGTTAGTCTGTATAAACTGAACCTAAAATTTCATTTTTATTGTACAATAAAATATTTTTTTAGATGATTAAACTATTGAAAATATCAAAATTTTGTATTAGCTAAATACAACTTTGTATTAAAAATATAAAAATGCTTTAAATACAAATTTATCTAGGTTCAAGATAATTATTACAATCCCAAGTATAGTTAGGAACAAAAAATTTCATTCCAGGTGCAAAATTTATTTTAATCCTGCGCGTA
Source organism: Maratus speciosus (assembly GCA_963932465.1). NCBI lineage: Eukaryota > Metazoa > Arthropoda > Arachnida > Araneae > Salticidae > Maratus > Maratus speciosus. Next base: position 87,499,974 of record OZ010794.1, read on the forward strand.
ACCTGTTATGCTAATTTTCTGCTCAACAAATGACTGAAAGTTTGGAGTCCTCTATAAATACTAATTCTGTATCTTGCAATTTTTTTAAATACATGAAATGAAAGAACCAACAAAAATTGTGTTTTAAAATCATATACATTTTAAGATATTAAATGTAGAAAATGGTCTTTTTAGGGTTTCGTTCATCTGACAAAACCCTATTCGTCTCGCTCCTCTGTCTGTCTGTCTGACCGTCACAGAGCCCGTTCTCAGAAACTATATATGTTGGAGACTTGAAATTTTGCATACTTATAGCTGAACACCTCACATCAAAAGGCAAATCCTAAAATTTTGAAAAAGTGTTATATTGAACCCTCTGAGCTGCAACTAGTGTATTTTAATTTTTTTGTTCTAACTGAGCCCTTAATTAAGTTTAAGACTTGACATTTTGAATACTTATAGCTGAACACCTCACATCAAACGACAAATCACAAAATTTTGAAAAAGTCTTACATTTAACCCTCTGAACTCTAACTTGTGTATTTTAAGCTTTTTTTTCTAAATGAGCCCCTATTTAAGTTGAAGACTTGAAATTTTTCATACGTATAGCAGAACACTTGCGATCACACGAAAAATCATAAAATTTTCAAAAAGGTCTTATATTATTTACCCACCGGGCTCTAACTTGTGTATTTTAAGCAATTTTTCTAACCTCCCCCCATTGCACCCGGTGGGTACTTTTCTAACTTTTGCCGACACCACTTTGACCACTCTTATATTATGCACTTAGCTTTACATATTTCAGTTCCACTTTTTACCGCCAGGGGGCGCCTACCTATCTCAGGTGCTATAGACCCGATCCCCTTGACTAATATACCTACGAATAGGTTGTAAAACGGAGTTTCGTTCGGATAGAGGTTTGTGTAGAATAGAGTGCGCCCCCTGGTTGCGAAATGTGGAACTAACATATTTCGCAAAAGGATAAAATGTTTTGAAAGGAATATAAGGAATATTAAACGAAACCCTCTGTGCGATCTGTGATCACACTTATCCACTTGTTTTTTTTATTTTTCCAATTTTAACAGTCCTGAGACCCCTTAAGTCTTCTCAAGCAAGTTTAAGAAAAAATATATACACAAGTACACATTATTTTTCATATACAGTGTTTTATTCTTTCGCTTATAATAACACTACATAAAATACTCAGAGATTTCTATACAGAAAATTCTCTGTACATACATTTTTATTAAATCTTCTCAAGGCTGCATTAAATCCACCAATGTTATGTAAGGATTACCGTTTGATGAAAAATATATACTTTTTTTATTATAATTGCTTTGGTGCGATAATAATAATGTAAAACATAAAAAAATAATTTTTAAATAAATACTACTTTATAATAGGAAGCCGTTTCATCTGTAGTAAATACAATTTTACTACATCTATAACGATAATGTAATAAAACTTTAATTTTTATTCCTGCACATTCGCGAAATGTTACGGATTTGATGCATTCACTTTTGGACATAAACAAATGTTATGTGACTTGCACAATAATATATAGTATAGTTTTAATACGATAAGTATATAGTTTTAAGTTATACTATAAGTATAGTTTTAATACGATACGTAAATATTAAAATATCTTTGTATAATGTAATAATGAGTAAGAAATCATCACGAGAGCCTCTCGTGTCCACTTGGTGAAGACTCGCAAAGGCAGCAAAAGTAAGAAAATACTATGTTTTGGTGTAAATCGTAAAACGTGGCGCTCCTATGCTGCGTTTTGCATGATTACCGCAATACCTCTATTTCAAGAACTAATGCACGGATTTTCATCAAATTTCAGATTCATTTAGAGGTTGAAATACGTTGTTACTAATTAGGTTTTGATGTTAATTTCCCAACAGGTGGCTCTGCTATGCTACATTTTTCACGATTTTTGCGATAGCTGTATCCAGGGTTCTCGCTGGCTTTTTACCAACATTAGCGATTCGACGAATAAGAAATAAAAAACAGTAGCCAAATAAAAAGAAACGTTAGCAAAATAGATTTGGCATGAAACACTGAAAAATCTATCTTTACCCGCTTATTTACCCGACTGCCAAGAAGGGTTATGGATTTCACGCGTATCTGGGTATGTGAATTTCTTTATACACTCGAAACATCCCAACGGCTGGATGGATTTCAATGAATGAGGTCTCTATCAATTCGACTTAACCGTCCGATGGTTATCGGCTAGATTTTGTTTTTATGAATTCAAAATAGCAGTAAAAACGAAAAAACTTTTTACGCACCCTATTGAGCGGCATATCATTGGATAGATCTTTCAAAATGAAGGCGATGTTTTATTGAGTATTTTACTGTCACAAGCTCCGTTTAAATATTACACAACCAGGAAATAGTGTAGGTAGGATTTCTAGCTTGACTGCAATTCTAACCATCATAGACATCTATAGGCCTCATCAAAACTGTGTTTATAGATAGGCACTAAAAATTAAATACAACTTAAAAGTCATCAATACAAGTAAATAAAAAAAATGGGCAAGTAATATAAAAAATAGTTTCACATTGTTAAGAAATAATTAATTAGTTCGCTTTTTACGCAGTCGGGTTTTTTTTTTTTTTTTTAATTTTTATTTACACCTTTTTTTCAATATATTCTAAAATAACCCTTTTCTTTTCTTTTCTTTTCTTTTTTTTTTTTTTTTTTTTTTTTTAATTTTTATTTCACCTTTTTTTCAATATGTTCTAAAATAACCCTTTTCTTTTCTTTTCTTTCTTTTTTTTTTTTTTTTGCAATTGCTTCTAAAATAGATATTCGACTACCCGATACAGAAACTATTAAAATAAGTACATATGCTTTTTAAACGTATAAATGTTTCAGATATTCTTTTAGAAGTCTCAGTAAAAATTTCAAAAAGCTATCTTTGATTTACCGCTCTGAAAATATAAACAAAAAATTGCTATGAGATTTCGACTCTTAACCGATAAAAACAATTTGACTGGTCAGTGATACTTTGTATACAACTAATAAATAGTATGGTAAATGGCTAATTTGAAAACCATATTTCAGCAAAAAAATTTGGCGCTTGAAGCTAGTAATTTTGTTTTTATTTTTACCAGCGCGACGTCGGCGCATAGCTAGTGGTTAACTGGCAATAGAAAAATACCTATCGCATAATCCTTTCTGTGCCTTTGGCCGTTGCTAAACTGAATAGGTGTTGAGTCAGTATCTCTATAAATAGGGCAATGTAAATGGCACGCTGCGACTGAACATGTTAAAACGACATCAATCGTTCTGTAACGCAGATAAGATTATCGATTGTATTGGCACACCACATACACAAACACACAAAAAATGCAGAAATTGAGCACTCGCAATTTGGCGAGTTTAATTGTTCGTTTACTCGCCAAATGAAGCATTTTGTCGCGATTTGACGCAATGGCGAGCGGCAGCGAGAACCCTGGCTGTATCTCAAAAACTAAAGCATAGAATTGAATCAAACTTCATATTACGTTATATTTTCGCATAAATAGATCCTTATTAGACTTGGGTGTAAACAAAGCGACAAGTGTCGTTTTTATGCTCGTTGGGTTCTGAATTTTGATTTCAGACATCTAAGAGGGTGGTGCCGAAATTCAATGATTTCTTTGAAAGATGCGATCGTTATATCTCGTTCAACAAACCTATAACTTTAGAATCCTCATGATGAGCCTAAATTGTCATTTAATTTTGGTACTGTGATAGCGAATTTTCAACTTGGTGAATTTTCAAGCATTAACACGTATGAGATAGAAGAAAGTTTTGGAATTGGCACATCCGACTAGTTCTAAAGTGTACTGAAAAGATAAATGTATTCAGATCCTGTTTCATACAGCGTGAACATTTGCTTAAGTTAAAGTAATAATAAAAAATTGTGCTTTATAATAGCAGCTTTCTTTTTCCACTTTTTGCCATTGCATCAAAAAGTGGATAACGAGTTGACATTAGTGCTAACCCCATGAGCCTTTCATTCTCCATATGGAATGTCAAAGATACATTTTCATTCTTTTTAAGGAAGAAAAAGATCTCTCGAATTTGGCTACAGAAACTGGTAATGTAGCTCATACAGGTAATAGATAATTGATTTCAAGAAAAATATTTTTGTCACAATTGTCTAAACTAGCCATAATGTCTTTTGGTTTTTCCATTTCTTTCATGCCTTGCCATTTTTTACACCAAAGTAAAAAAAAGATGTTAAGTTTTTCCAACAATTTGGTTTTTGATGGGTTAAATTTTTTTGGAAGCAGAACATTAAAACCTTGCAAGATGCTGCTATTCGTAAAAACAAGTCCAAAAATAAACGTATTTAAGCAAAGAAGAAACATCGATTTTCTAAAATATTCTTCAGGATTTTTATTATTCCTCTTTGTTTGTTGGCCAGCGTGGCGAGGAACAGATGGTAATAATTGTGTGAAATTTTTCTATGGCAAAGGTTTTGGCCTTTCTGAATAGATTAGCAAACTTTTGAATATCAGTCTCCTGCACCTTGCTTGGTGATGGACGCAAACTTTGCAGAAAAAACAAGTTGGAAATTGCTTGTCAAACGTGGCAAATGAGGTGCGTTCGTACTATAACTAGTTTTATAAATATTTTTTGCACCCCATAGTGTACTGAATGTATATTTTTTTACACTTCATAAGTGCATAGTCTGTAACATCATTAAAATGCACTTGCAATAATTTTTTCCCATTGGCCGTAATGTAACGTAAAATTTTTTACTGTCCCTGTAAATAAACTATACATCCGATTTTCATAAAATTTGAAATGACGCGACAAAATTTTGCAACAATTATATATTTAAAAATCCCTGCCGGCCCGGCCTACAGGTGGAGGTAGATTTCTAAGTTATGTATACTAGTTTCACCAACAAAAACTAAATCATGATGAGAGATAAACTCACTTTAACAATTTTATCTGGCCGCTTTTGAGGAGTTTTTATTTCATTTTTATATAGTAGCTGGTTTTATCAGAATCATGTTAAGGCGGTATTCAAAAAAATACTTTTCCATGCTCAACAACTCGAAATTTTCTGGCACATTTTCAAATTCATTTTTAATAGAAAAAATATGAAGCTTGCTGACGTGATTTTTGAAGAGATTTATAAGCGACCTGTGTTTTTATTTTTCGTTCAATTAATTAAAACAAACCGCTTACAACCGCTTCCGGAAATTGTGTTCAAAATGCTCACTTTCACATCATTTTTTCAAATATATTCTGCCACTATAGAAAAATCGATCATTGCGGTACATTAATATTTACACGATACATTATAGTTTCTGAATATATAGTTTACGATACATTATAGTTTCTGAATAAGAGAATTTACCAATTGGGTGCGTTTGAGAGCAAAAATGAATTTACAAATGAGTAAGAAAATAAGCAGTTTGGATTTGAATACACCCTTAATAAAATGATTTTTTTCTTCAACCGCTATGTATTTTTAATTTGATTTTGCTGTAAGAATGGGTCCTATCAAAAACTTGTCTTTATAAATGTTTTAGACAATATTAAGAAGATATATGATAATTTGATGGGGATTTTTTATCTTGTGAATTGACGAAGTTATGGATATTTTTCTTCCTCACCCCCCCCCCTTTTTTTATTTATTTTATTTATTTATTTATTTATTTTGCTGTACGAATTGGTCTTATCAAAAACTTGTCAATATAAAAGTTGTAGATAATATTAAGGAGATTTATAATAAAATTAATTGGATTTCACATCTTGAGAATTGACGAAGTTATGAATTTTTTTCTCACAAAAACCTTATTTTTTGCGCCCCTTGAGCCCATTCTTAATTTTATCAAAAATCTGTGATACATAAATTTTTGGCCATATTTTTAGAAGTAAAAAAAACTTTAAAGTGATTTGATATGTACAAAAATTAAGAAGTTATTGGGTTTTTTTGGTTTTCACAAAAACCCTCCCTATTTCCATCCCCTTGGTCCGATTTTCCCCATTAACGAACTCGACCGAGATTTTATGCCCCTTGATTTTATGTATCAGTTTGGAAGAGATTTGTGCAGAATTGTGGAAGTTATCGTGTCCAGAAGAAAATGATATATATATATATAGAGAGAGAGAGAATGTTTTTTACTGGTGGTAGTTTTGGGTTCTAGGAATCATGATCGGTGTAGATCTGCAAAAATTTTTCAGAAATTCCAACATAGGGGAGAATGTAATAGGTAGTATTTCATACGAAATCTACATAAAATTTCAGACCATTCGGGAGGCTGTAACATCATTAAAATGCACTTGCAATAATGTTTTCCCATTGGCCGTAATGTAACGGAAAACTTTTGACTGCCCCTGTCATTAAACTATACATCCGATTTTCCTAAAATTTGAAATGGCTCGAAAAAATTTACAACAATTATATATTTAAAATTTCAGATCATTCGGTTGGGTAGTTTTTGCTCTGTTACATGCGGACAGATAGACAGGTGGATAGACAGACAGACGGACTGAATGACGACTATAGGTATTTCGTATTTATATAATTACGAACGTACCTAAAAATGACACTCTCAACATGCTTTAGACCAGAAGACAAATCCGATTTTTGGAGGTATTTTGTAAGTACCAATGATTGAGTTGAATAAAAATTCACAAATAACCAATCTAACAATAAAGTTACTTTTTTTCCATTCCAGCAAGCAGAGTTGAAGCAGTTGGTGATATTTTGCTCGACTGGTATCAGATAACTCTTCTAAACTAACAACTATGATGCTCAAGGAAAGTGTTGACTGCCTCTTGTCTTTCAATAAATCTCGTTTCAGATAAACCTAATAAACATGTTTTTTTACTTTCAGGTACTAACGAGATATGTTGATTTTTACTTTCTTCTATCTTCAATAGAAGACAGTATTGTAATCGAAATTTTTTTAGAGGGATTTACACGTTTTAGGGGTCAGAGATCCCCAAAAACATCTTTATACAAAATGTTTCTCTGTCCGTGTGCCGTTATTGTACCATCGAAAAGTGTATAAAGTTATGCATAGAATAGAACCAAATATATTGTGTATGTTTTTGGATCTGGCCAGCAGGTCCTCCCTCAGCTTGGAAATATTCCGCTCGAAAAGAGCACTGTAATAGCGATTTTTGTATAATTTTTGGTTTTTCTTTGTTGTATTGTACATCGGCGGCTCGTGAAGCGATGGGAACTTTGCATCCTGCTAAACCGGCTATTCGCAAACAGCGGTTGTACAACAGAATAACGAAAAAATAAATTTATTTAACACGTTGACTGTCATGCTACGAGTATACACGTAGCTTTAATATTCGTGGCTTTAAATTATTACTTTCTCACAATTATTTAAAAAAAAAAATTGACTTTTTTATTGGCAGAAATTTCGCTGTACTAGTAAAGCGAAATTTACCTTTCAGAATTTCTGGTGGCAAACGACTTTCAAGAAGAAATTTTATTCACTATTTTATGAAAAATGCTCTACTTCATTTCATTGAAAAGGCGTTTATTTTATTAAGAAATAAATCCATCTTCGCATAAATATTTTATTTCTGTCAAATTTAGAATCCATCTGCATGAGCTTTTCTTGTATTTCTTATCCCATTTATCCATTACCATTTGAAAAATTCTGTTCTTCAATTCAACGGCAATACATTTACTTTCTCCCGGAAATAAATGAGTCTCCGCATAAATTTTACATTTCTGTCATCTTTACAGTCACTCTGAGTAAAATTTTCTTTTATTTCTTATCACATTTAGCATTATCATTTGAAAAATTATGTTCTTCGATTCAACTGAGAGGCGTTTACTTTCTCCTAGAAATAAATGCATCTCCGTAAGAATATTTTACTTCTGTCACCTTTAGAATTCTGTCGTCTTTACAATCCATCTGCGTGAGATTTTCTTGTATTTCTTATCCCATTTAGCATTATCATTTGAAAAATTCTGTTCTTCGATTCAACAGAGAGGCATTTACTTTCTCCCAGAAATAAATGCAACTCCGCATAAACATTTTACTTCCGTCATCTTTAGGATAAATGTGCATGAGATTTCCTACTTTTCTTCTGCAACTTTGCCTTTTTATGTAGAAAATCCTACTTTTCTATTCAACGGAGAGGCATTTACTTTCTCCAAGAAATAAATGCATCTCCGTAAGGATATTTTACTGATGTCGTCTTTAGAATTCATCTCCGTGAGATTTTCTTGTATTTCTTTCCCTTTTATCCATTATAATTTTTAAAATTCTGTTCTTCAATTCAATAAAGAGGCATTTACTTCCTCCCAGAAATAAATGCATCTCCGCATACATTTTATATTTCTGTCGTCCTTAGAATCCATCCACGTGACATTTTGCTGTGTTTCTTATCCCATTTATCCATTATAAATTGAAAAATTTTGTACTTCAATTCAACGGAGAGGCACTTTCTTCCTCCCTGAAATAAATGCATTTCCGCATAAATTGTACCTTTCGGTCCCATTTACAGTCCATCTGCGTGAGATTTTCTTGTATTTCTTATCTCATTTAGCAATATCATTTGAAAAATTCTGTTCTTCGATTCAACGGAGAGGAATTTACTTTCTCCCAGAAATAAAAGCATCTCCGTAAGAATATTTTACTTCTATAGTCTTTAGAATCCATCTCCGTGAGATTTACTTGTATTTCTTTCCCATTTATCAATTGTCATTTGAAAAACTCAATTCTTTATTTACACGGAGAAGCATTTACTTTCTCCCAGAAATAATTGCATCTCCGTAAGAATATTTTACTTCTGTCGTCTTTAGAATACTTCTCCGTGAGATTTTCTTGTATTTCTTTCCCATTTATATATTGTCATTTAAAAAACTCAATTCTTTATTTCAACGGAGAAGAATTTTTTTTCTTCCAGAAATAAATGCATCTCCGCATAAATAATTCCTTTCCGTCTTCTTTGGGATCACACTGCATGAGATTGCCTATTTCTCTTCTGCGACTTCTCCATTTTTAAATAGAAAACCCTGCTTTTCAATTCAACGGAGAGGCATTTACTTTCTCCAAGAAATAAATGCATCTCCGCATAAATATTTCCCTTCCGTCTTCTTTGGAATCACACTGCATGAGATTACCAATTTTCCTTCTGCGACTTCTCCCTTTTTATATAGAAAACCCAGCTTTTCAATTCAACGTAGAGGCATTTACTTTTTCACAAAAATAAATGCATCTCCGCATAAACAATTTATTCCGTCTTCTTTAGGATCCACCTGCGTGAGTTTTTCTTGTGTTTCTTATCTCAATTATCCATTATCATTTGAAAAATTCTTTTCTTCATTTCAACGGAGAGGCACATACTTTAATAAATGCATCTCCGCATAAACAATTTACTTCCACCTTCTTTAGGATCAATGTTCATGAGATTTCCCTAATTTTCTTCTGCAACTTTGCTTTTTTATGATTTTTATGTAGAAAATCCTACTTTTCTATTTAACGGAGAGGCATTTACTTTCTCCCAGAAATAAACGCATCTCTGTAAGGATATTTTACTGATGTCGTCTTTAGAATCCATCTCCGTGACATTTTCTTGTATTTCTTTCCCATTTATCCATTATCATTTTTATAATACTGTTCTTCATTTGAACGGAGAGGCATTTACTTTTTCCCAGAAATAAATGCATCTCCGCATAAGTATTTCCCTTTCGTCTTCTTTGGGATCACACTGCATTAGATTGCCAATTTTTCTTCTGCGAATCCTCCATATTTATATAGAAAACCGTGCTTTTCAATTCAACGGAAAGGCTTTTACTTTCTTCCAGAAATAAGTGCATCTCCTCATAAATAATTGACTTCTGTCTTCTTTGGGATCACACTGCATGAGATTGCCTATTTTTCTTCTGCGACTTCTCCATTTTTATACAGAAAACCCTGCATTTCAAATCAACAGAGAGGCATTTATTTTCTCCCAGAAATAAATGCATCTCTGACTTTTATTTCTGTCGTCTTTAGAATCCACATGGGTGAATTTTTCTTGTGTTTCTTATCCCATTTATCCATTAGCATTTGAAAAATTCTGTTCTTCAATTCCACGGAGAGGCATTTACTTTATCCCAGAAATAAATGCATCTCCGCATAAACATATTACTTCCGCCTTCTTTAGGATCAATGTTCATGAGATTTCCTAATTTTCTTCTGCAACTCTGCCTTTTTATGTAGAAAATCCTACTTTTCTATTAAACGGTGAGGAATTTACTTTCTCCCAGAAATAAATCCATCTCCGTTAGGATATTTTACTGGTGTCGTTTTTAGAATCCATCTCCGTGAGGTTTTCTTGTATTTCTTTCCCATTTATCCATTATCATTTTTAAAATTCTATTCTTCAATTCAATGGAGAGGCATTTACTTTATCTCAGAAATAAATGCATCTCCTTATGAATATTTTATTTTTGTCACCTTTAGAATCCATCTGCATGAGTTTTTCTTGTATTTCTTATCCCATGTATACATTACATTTGAAAAATACTGTTCTTCAATTCAACGGGTAGGCATTTACTTTCTCCCTTAAATAAACGCGCCTATGCATAAATTTTACATTTCTCTCGTCTTTACAGTCCATCTGCGTGAGATTTTCTTGTATTTCTTATCCCATTTAGCATTATCATTTGAAAAATTCTCTTCTTCGATTCAACGGAGAGGCATTTAGTTTCTCCCAGAAATAATTGCATCTCCGTAAGAATATTTTACTTCTGTCGTCTTTAGAATCCATCTCCGTGAGATTTTCTTGTATTTTTTCCCATTTTTCTATAGTCATTTGAAAAACTCAATTCTTTATTTACACGGAGAAGCATTTACTTTCTTCCAGAAATAAATGTTCTCCGCATAAGTAATTCTCTTTCGTCTTCTTTGGGATCACACTGCATGAAATTGCCAATATTTCTTCTGCGACTTCTCCATTTTTTTATAGAAAACCCTGCTTTTCAATTCTATGGAGAGGCATTTACTTTCTTCCAGAAATAATCCCTCATAAATAATTGCCTTCGTCTTCTTTGGCATCACACTGCATGATATCCTATTTTTCTCCTGCGAGTTCTCCATTTTTATACAGAAAACCCTGCTTTTCATTTCAACGAAGAGGCATTTACTTTCTCCCAGAAATAATTGCATCTCCTCATAAACATTTTACTTCCGTCTTCTTTAGGATCAATGTGCATGAGATTTCCACATTTTCTTCTGGAACTTCCCCATTTTTATGTAGAAAATCCTGCATTTCAAATCAACAGAGAGGCATTTACTTTCTCCCAGAAATAAATGCATCTCCGTATGAATATTTTATTTCTGTTGTCTTTAGAATCGACCAGCGTGAATTTTTCTTGTATTTCTTTCCCATTTATCCATTATCATTTTTAAAATTCTGTTCTTCTTTTGAACGGAGAGGCATTTACTTTCTCCCAGAAATAAATGCATCTCCGCATAGACAATTTATTTCCGCCTTCTTTAGGATCAATGTTCATGAGATTGCCTACTTCTCTTCTGCGACTTCTCCATTTTTAAATAGAAAACCCTGCTTTTCAATTCAACGGAGAGGCACTTACTTTCTCCCAGAAATAAATGCATCTCCGCATAAATATTTCCCTTCCGTCTTCTTTGGGATCACACAGCATTAGATTGCCAATTTTTCTTCTGCGACTCCTCCATATTTATATAGAAAACCGTGCTTTTCAATTCAACGGAAAGGCTTTTACTTTCTTCCAGAAATAAGTGCATCTCCTCATAAATAATTGACTTCTGTCTTCTTTGGGATCACACTGCATGAGATTGCCTATTTTTCTTCTGCGACTTCTCCATTTTTATACAGAAAACCCTGCATTTCAAATCAACAGAGAGGCATTTATTTTCTACCAGAAATAAATGCATCTCCGTATGAATATTTTATTTCTGTCGTCTTTAAAATCCATCTGTGTGAGATTTCCTTTTATTTCTTATCCAATTTATTCATTATTTTATGAAAAAATCTCTGTTTCATTTGAACGGAGAAGCATTTGCTTTCTCCCAGAAATAAATGCATCTTCCGAATACATTTTATATTTCTGTTGTCTTTAGAATCCAACTGCGTGAATTTTTCTTGTGTTTCTTATCCCATTTATCCATTAGCATTTGAAAAATTCTGTTTTTCAATTCCACGGAGAGGCATTTACTTTATCCCAGAAATAAAAGCATCTCCGCATAAACATATTACGTCCGCCTTCTTTAGGATCAATGTTCATGAGATTTCCTAATTTTCTTCTGCAACTCTGCCTTTTTATGTAGAAAATCCTACTTTTCTTTTAAACGGTGAGGCATTTACTTTCTCCCAGAAATAAATCCATCTCCGTTAGGATATTTTACTGGTGTCGTTTTTAGAATCCATCTCCGTGATATTTTCTTGTATTTCTTTCCCATTTATCCATTATCATTTTTAAAATTCTATTCTTCAATTCAATGGAGAGGCATTTACTTTCTCTCAGATATAAATGCATCTCCTTATGAATATTTTATTTCTGTCACCTTTAGAATCCATCTGCATGAGTTTTTCTTGTATTTCTTATCCCATGTATACATTACATTTGAAAAATACTGTTCTTCAATTCAACGGGTAGGCATTTACTTTCTCCCTTAAATAAACGCGCCTATGCATAAATTTTACATTTCTCTCGTCTTTACAGTCCATCTGCGTGAGATTTTCTTGTATTTCTTATCCCATTTAGCATTATCATTTGAAAAATTCTCCTCTTCGATTCAACGGAGAGGCATTTACTTTCTCCTAGAAATAATTGCATCTCCGTAAGAATATTTTACTTCTGTCGTCTTTAGAATCCATCTCCGTGAGATTTTCTTGTATTTTTTCCCATTTTTTTATAGTCATTTGAAAAACTCAATTCTTTATTTACATGGAGAAGCATTTACTTTCTTCCAGAAATAAATGTTCTCCGCATAAGTAATTCTCTTTCGTCTTCTTTGGGATCACACTGCATGAAATTACCAATATTTCTTCTGCGACTTCTCCATTTTTTTATAGAAAACCCTGCTTTTCAATTCTATGGAGAGGCATTTACTTTCTTCCAGAAATAATCCCTCATAAATAATTGCCTTCGTCTTCTTTGGCATCACACTGCATGATATTGCCTATTTTTCCCCTGCGAGTTCTCCATTTTTATACAGAAAACCCTGCTTTTCATTTCAACGAAGAGGCATTTACTTTCTCCCAGAAATAATTGCATCTCCTCATAAACATTTTACTTCCGTCTTCTTTAGGATCAATGTGCATGAGATTTCCACATTTTCTTCTGGAACTTCCCCATTTTTATGTAGAAAATCCTGCATTTCAAATCAACAGAGAGGCATTTACTTTCTCCCAGAAAGAAATGCATCTCCGTATGAATATTTTATTTCTGTTGTCTTTAGAATCCACCAGCGTGAATTTTTCTTGTATTTCTTTCCCATTTATCCATTATCATTTTTAAAATTCTGTTCTTCTTTTGAACGGAGAGGCATTTACTTTCTCCCAGAAATAAATGCATCTCCGCATAGACAATTTATTTCCGCCTTCTTTAGGATCAATGTTCATGAGATTGCCTACTTCTCTTCTGCGACTTCTCCATTTTTAAATAGAAAACCCTGCTTTTCAATTCAACGGAGAGGCATTTACTTTCTCCCAGAAATAAATGCATCTCCGCATAAATATTTCCCTTCCGTCTTCTTTGGGATCACACAGCATTAGATTGCCAATTTTTCTTCTGCGACTCCTCCATATTTATATAGAAAACCGTGCTTTTCAATTCAACGGAAAGGCTTTTACTTTCTTCCAGAAATAAGTGCATCTCCTCATAAATAATTGACTTCTGTCTTCTTTGGGATCACACTGCATGAGATTGCCTATTTTTCTTCTACGACTTCTCCATTTTTATACAGAAAACCCTGCATTTCAAATCAACAGAGAGGCATTTACTTTCTCCCAGAAATAAATGCATCTCCGCATAAATATTTCCCTTCCGTCTTCTTTGGGATCACACAGCATTAGATTGCCAATTTTTCTTCTGCGACTCCTCCATATTTATATAGAAAACCGTGCTTTTCAATTCAACGGAAAGGCTTTTACTTTCTTCCAGAAATAAGTGCATCTCCTCATAAATAATTGACTTCTGTCTTCTTTGGGATCATACTGCATGAGATTGCCTATTTTTCTTCTACGACTTCTCCATTTTTATACAGAAAACCCTGCATTTCAAATCAACGGAGAGGCATTTACTTTCTCCCAGAAATAAATGCATCTCCGCATAAATATTTCCCTTCCGTCTTCTTTGGGATCACACAGCATTAGATTGCCAATTTTTCTTCTGCGACTCCTCCATATTTATATAGAAAACCGTGCTTTTCAATTCAACGGAAAGGCTTTTACTTTCTTCCAGAAATAAGTGCATCTCCGCATAGACAATTTACTTCCGCCTTCTTTAGGATCAATGTTCACGAGATTGCCTACTTCTCTTCTGCGACTTCTCCATTTTAAAATATAAAACCCTGATTTTCAATTCAACGGAGAGGCATTTACTTTCTCCCAGAAATAAGTGCATTTTCGCATAAATATTTCCCTTCCGTCTTCTTTGGGATCACACAGCATTAGATTACCAATTTTCCTTCTGCAACTTCTCCCTTTTTATATAGAAAACCCAGCTTTTCAATTCAACGGAGAGGCATTTACTTTTTCCCAGAAATAAATGCATCTCCGCATAAACAATTTACTTCCGTCTTCTTTAGGGCCCACCTGCGTAAGTTTTTCTTGTGTTTCTTATCTCAATTATCCATTATCATTTGAAAAATTCTTTTCCTCATTTCAACGGAGAGGCACATACTTTAATAAATGCATCTCCGCATAAACAATTTACTTCCTCCTTCTTTAGGATCAATGTTCATGAGATTTCCCTAATTTTCTTCTGCAACTTTGCCTTTTTATGTAGAAAATCCTACTTTTCTATTTAACGGAGAGGCATTTACTTTCTCCCAGAAATAAACGCATCTCCGTAAGGATATTTTGCTGATGTCGTCTTTAGAATCCATCTCCGTGACATTTTCTTGTATTTCTTTCTCATTTATCCATTATCATTTTTATAATACTGTTCTTCATTTGAACGGAGAGGCATTTACATTCTCCCAGAAATAAATGCCTCTCCGCATAAATATTTCCCTTCCGTCTTCTTTGGGATCACACTGCATTAGATTGCCAATTTTTCTTCTGCGAATCCTCCATATTTATATAGAAAACCGAGTTTTTCAATTCAACGGAAAGGCTTTTACTTTCTTCCAGAAATAAGTGCATCTCCTCATAAATAATTGACTTCTGTCTTCTTTGGGATCACACTGCATGAGATTGCCTATTTTTCTTCTGCGACTTCTCCATTTTTATACAGAAAATCCTGCATTTCAAATCAACAGACAGGCATTTATTTTCTCCCAGAAATAAATGCATCTCCGTATGAATATTTTGTTTCTGTCGTCTTTAGAATCCATCTGTGTGAGATTTTCTTTTATTTCTTATCCAATTTATACATCATTTTATGAAAAAATCTCTGTTGCATTTGAACGGAGAAGCATTTACTTTCTCTCAGAAATAAATGCATCTCCGCATACATTTTATATTTCTGTCGTCTTTAGAATCCGCCTGCGGGAATTTTTCTTGTGTTTCTTATCACATTTATCCTTTAGCATTTGAAAAATTCTGTTCTTCATTTCAACGGAGAGGCATTGACTTTCTCCCAGAAGTAAATGCATCTCCGCATACATTTTATATTTGTGTCGTCGTTACAATCCAACTGCGTGAGATTTTCTTGTGTTTCTTATCTCTTTTATCCATTATAAATTGAAAAATTCTGTTCTTCGATTCAACAGAGAGGCATTTACTTTCTCCCAGAAATAAATGCATTTCCCCATAAACATTTTACTTCCGTCTTCTTTAGGATAAATGCGCATGAGATTTCTCAATTTTCTTCTGCAATTTTGCCTTTTTATGCAGACAATCCTACTTTTCTATTCAACGGAGATACATTACTTTCTTCCAGAAATAAATGCATCTACGCATAAATAATTCCCTTCCGCCTTCTTTGGGATCACACTGCATGAGTTTGCTAATTTTTCTTCTGCGACTTCCCCATTTTCATATAGAAAACCCTGATTTCTATTCAACGGAGAGGCATTTAATTTCTCCCAGAAATAAATGCATCTCCGCATAAATAATTCCCTTAAGTCTTCTTTGAGATCACACTGCAATCTCAGCAAAAACAATTTACTTCCGCCTTCTTTGGGATCAATGTTCATGAGATTTCCCTAATTTTCTTCTGCAACTTTGCCTTTTTATGTAGAAAATCCTACTTTTCTGTTTAACGGAGAGGCATTTTCTTTCTCCCAGAAATAAACGCATCTCCGTAAGGATATTTTACTGATGTCGTCTTTAGAATCCATCTCCGTGACATTTTCTTGTATTTCTTTCCCATTTATCCATTATCACTTTTAAAATTCTGTTCTTCATTTGAACGGAGAGGCATTTACTTTCTCCCAGAAATAAATGCATCTCCGCTTAGACAATTTTCTTCCGCCTTCTTTAGGATCAATGTTCATGAGATTGCCTATTTCTCTTCTGCGACTTCTCCATTTTTAAATAGAAAACCCTGCTTTTCAATTCAATGGAGAGGCATTTACTTTCTCCCAGAAATAAATGCATCTCCGCATAAATATTTCCCTTCCGTCTTCTTTAGGATCACACTGCATTAGATTGCCAATTTTTCTTCTGCGACTCCTCCATATTTAATTAGAAAACCGTGCTTTTAAATTCAACGGAAAGGCTTTTACTTTCTTCCAGAAATAAGTGCATCTCCTCATAAATAATTGACTTCTGTCTTCTTTGGGATCACACTGCATGAGATTGCCTATTTTTCTTCTGCGACTTCTCCATTTTTATACAGAAAACCCTGCATTTCAAATCAGCAGTGAGGCATTTAATTTCTCCCAGAAATAAATGCATCTCCGCATAAATATTTCCCTTCCGTCTTCTTTGGGGTCACACTGCATGAGATTACCAATTTTCCTTCTGCAACTTCTCCCTTTTTATATAGAAAACCCAGCTTTTCAATTCAACGGAGAGGCATTTACTTTTTCCCAGAAATAAATGCATCTCCGCATAAACAATTTACTTCCGTCTTCTTTAGGGCCCACCTGCGTAAGTTTTTCTTGTGTTTCTTATCTCAATTATCCATTATCATTTGAAAAATTCTTTTCTTCATTTCAACGGAGAGGCACATACTTTAATAAATGCATCTCCGCATAAACAATTTACTTCCGCCTTCTTTAGGATCAATGTTCATGAGATTTCCCTAATTTTCTTCTGCAACTTTGCCTTTTTATGTAGAAAATCCTACTTTTCTATTTAACGGAGAGGCATTTACTTTCTCCCAGAAATAAATCCATCTATGCATAAATATTTCCCTTCCGTCTTCTTTGGGATCACACTGCATTAGATTGCCAATTTTTCTTCAGCGAATCCTCCATATTTATATAGAAAACCGTGCTTTTCAATTCAACGGAAAGGCTTTTACTTTCTTCCAGAAATAAGTGCATCTCCTCATAAATAATTGACTTCTGTCTTCTTTGGGATCACACTGCATGAGATTGCCTATTTTTCTTCTGCGACTTCTCCATTTTTATACAGAAAACCCTGCATTTCAAATCAACAGAGAGGCATTTATTTTCTCCCAGAAATAAATCCATCTCCGTATGAATATTTTGTTTCTGTCGTCTTTAGAATCCATCTGTGTGAGATTTTCTTTTATTTCTTATCCAATTTATACATTATTTTATGAAAAAATCTCTGTTGCATTTGAACGGAGAAGCATTTACTTTCTCTCAGAAATAAATGCATATCCGCATACATTTTATATTTCTGTCGTCTTTAGAATCCACCTGCGGGAATTTTTCTTGTGTTTCTTATCCCATTTATCCATTAGCATTTGAAAAATTCTGTTCTTCATTTCAACGGAGAAGCATTGACTTTCTCCCAGAAGTGAATGCATCTCCGCATACATTTTATATTTGTGTCGTCGTTAGAATCCAACTGCGTGAGATTTTCTTGTGTTTCTTATCTCTTTTATCCATTATAAATTGAAAAATTCTGTTCTTCGATTCAACAGAGAGGCATTTACTTTCTCCCAGAAATAAATGCATTTCCCCATAAACATTTTACTTCCGTCTTCTTTAGGATAAATGCGCATGAGATTTCTTAATTTTCTTCTGCAACTTTGCCTTTTTATGCAGACAATCCTACTTTTCTATTCAACGGAGATACATTACTTTCTTCCAGAAATAAATGCATCTACGCATAACTAATCCCATTCCGCCTTCTTTGGGATCACACTACATGAGATTGCCAATTTTTCTTCTGCGACTTCTCCATTATTATATAGAAAACCCTGATTTCTATTCAACGGAAAGCATTTACATTCTCCCAGAAATAAATGCATTCCGTAAGAAAATTTTACTTCTGTCGTCTTTAGAATCCATCACCGTGAGATTTTCTTGTATATCTTTCCCATTTATCCATTGTCATTTGAAAAATTCTATTCTTTATTACAACGGAAATACATTTACTTTCTTCCAGAAATAAATGCATCTCCGCATAAATAATTCCCTTCCGCCTTCTTTGGGATCACACTGCATGAGTTTGCTAATTTTTCTTCTGCGACTTCCCCATTTTTTTATAGAAAATGCTGATTTCTATTCAACGGAGAGGCATTTAATTTCTCCCAGAAATAAATGCATCTCCGCATAAATAATTCCCTTAAGTCTTCTTTGAGATCACACTGCATAAGATCACACTGCTTTGAGATCACACTGCTTTGAGATCACACTGCTATTCAACGGAGAGTCATTTAATTTCTCCCAGAAATAAATGTTCTCCGCATAAATAATTCCCTTAAGTCTTCTTTGAGATCACACTGCAATCTCAGCAAAAACAATTTACTTCCGCCTTCTTTGGGATCAATGTTCATGAGATTTCCCTAATTTTCTTCTGCAACTTTGCCGTTTTATGTAGAAAATCCTACTTTTCTGTTTAACGGAGAGGCATTTTCTTTCTCCCAGAAATAAACGCATCTCCTTAAGGATATTTTACTGATGTCGTCTTTAGAATCCATCTCCGTGACATTTTCTTGTATTTCTTTCCCATTTATCCATTATCATTTTTTAAATTCTGTTCTTCATTTGAACGGAGAGGCATTTACTTTCTCCCAGAAATAAATGCATCTCCGCTTAGACAATTTTCTTCCGCCTTCTTTAGGATCAATGTTCATGAGATTGCCCATTTCTCTTCTGCGACTTCCCCATTTTTATGTAGAAAATCCTGCATTTCAAATCAACATAGAGGCATTTTTTTTCTCCCAGAAATAAATGCATCTCCGTATGAATATTTTATTTCTGTCGTCTTTAGAATCCATCTGTGTGAGATTTTCTTTTATTTCTTATCCAATTTATTCATTATTTTATGAAAAAAATCTCTGTTTCATTTGAACGGAGAAGCATTTACTTTCTCCCAGAAATAAAGACATCCCCGCATACATTTTATATTTCTGTCGTCTTTAGAATCCACCTGCGTGAATTTTTCTTGTGTTTCTTATCCCATTTATCCATTAGCATTTGAAAAATTCTATTCTTCAATTCCACGGAGAGGCATTTACTTTATCCCAGAAATAAATGCATCTCCGCATAAACATATTACTTCCGCCTTCTTTAGGATCAATGTTCATGAGATTTCCTAATTTTCTTCTGCAACTCTGCCCTTTTATGTAGAAAATCCTACTTTTCTATTAAACGGAGAGGCATTTACTTTCTCCAAGAAATAAATCCATCTCCGTTAGGATATTTTACTGATGTCGTTTTTAGAATCCATCTCCGTGAGATTTTCTTGTATTTCTTTCCCATTTATCCATTATCATTTTTTAAATTCTATTCTTCAATTCAATGGAGAGGCATTTACTTTCTCTCAGAAATAAATGCATCTCCTTATTAATATTTTATTTCTGTCACCTTTAGAATCCATCTGCATGAGTTTTTCTTGTATTTCTTATCCCACGTATACATTGCATTTGAAAAATTCTGTTCTTCAATTCAACGGATAGGCATTTACTTTCTCCCTTCAATAAACGCGCCAATGCATAAATTTTACATTTCTGTCGTCTTTACAGTCCATCTGCGTCAGATTTTCTTGTATTTCTTATCCCATTTAGCATTATCATTTGAAAAATTCTCTTCTTCGATTCAACAGAGAGGCATTTACTTTCTCCCAGAAATAATTGCATCTCCGTAAGAATATTTTACTTCTGTCGTCTTTAGAATCCATCTCCGTGAGATTTTCTTGTATTTCTTTCCCATTTTTCTATAGTCATTTGAAAAACTCAATTCTTTATTTCAACGGAGAAGCCTTTACTTTCTTCCAGAAATAAATGTTCTCCGCATAAGTAATTCTCTTTCGTCTTCTTTGGGATCACACTGCATGAAATTGCCAATATTTCTTCTGCGACTTCTCCATTTTTATATAGAATACCCTGCTTTTCAATTCTATGGAGAGGCATTTACTTTCTTCCAGAAATAATCCCTCATAAATAATTGCCTTCGTCTTCTTTGGCATCACACTGCATGATATCCTATTTTTCTCCTGCGAGTTCTCCATTTTTATACAGAAAACCCTGCTTTTCATTTCAACGAAGAGGCATTTACTTTCTCCCAGAAATAATTGCATCTCCTCATAAACATTTTACTTCCGTCTTCTTTAGGATCAATGTGCATGAGATTTCCACATTTTCTTCTGGAACTTCCCCATTTTTATGTAGAAAATCCTGCATTTCAAATCAACAGAGAGGCATTTACTTTCTCCCAGAAATAAATGCATCTCCGTATGAATATTTTATTTCTGTTGTCTTTAGAATCCACCAGCGTGAATTTTTCTTGTATTTCTTTCCCATTTATCCATTATCATTTTTAAAATTCTGTTCTTCTTTTGAACGGAGAGGCATTTACTTTCTCCCAGAAATAAATGCATCTCCGCATAGACAATTTATTTCCGCCTTCTTTAGGATCAATGTTCATGAGATTGCCTACTTCTCTTCTGCGACTTCTCCATTTTTAAATAGAAAACCCTGCTTTTCAATTCAACGGAGAGGCATTTACTTTCTCCCAGAAATAAATGCATCTCCGCATAAATATTTCCCTTCCGTCTTCTTTGGGATCACACAGCATTAGATTGCCAATTTTTCTTCTGCGACTCCTCCATATTTATATAGAAAACCGTGCTTTTCAATTCAACGGAAAGGCTTTTACTTTCTTCCAGAAATAAGTGCATCTCCTCATAAATAATTGACTTCTGTCTTCTTTGGGATCACACTGCATGAGATTGCCTATTTTTCTTCTGCGACTTCTCCATTTTTATACAGAAAACCCTGCATTTCAAATCAACAGAGAGGCATTTATTTTCTACCAGAAATAAATGCATCTCCGTATGAATATTTTATTTCTGTCGTCTTTAAAATCCATCTGTGTGAGATTTCCTTTTATTTCTTATCCAATTTATTCATTATTTTATGAAAAAATCTCTGTTTCATTTGAACGGAGAAGCATTTGCTTTCTCCCAGAAATAAATGCATCTTCCGAATACATTTTATATTTCTGTCGTCTTTAGAATCCAACTGCGTGAATTTTTCTTGTGTTTCTTATCCCATTTATCCATTAGCATTTGAAAAATTCTGTTTTTCAATTCCACGGAGAGGCATTTACTTTATCCCAGAAATAAAAGCATCTCCGCATAAACATATTACGTCCGCCTTCTTTAGGATCAATGTTCATGAGATTTCCTAATTTTCTTCTGCAACTCTGCCTTTTTATGTAGAAAATCCTACTTTTCTTTTAAACGGTGAGGCATTTACTTTCTCCCAGAAATAAATCCATCTCCGTTAGGATATTTTACTGGTGTCGTTTTTAGAATCCATCTCCGTGATATTTTCTTGTATTTCTTTCCCATTTATCCATTATCATTTTTAAAATTCTATTCTTCAATTCATTGGAGAGGCATTTACTTTCTCTCAGATATAAATGCATCTCCTTATGAATATTTTATTTCTGTCACCTTTAGAATCCATCTGCATGAGTTTTTCTTGTATTTCTTATCCCATGTATACATTACATTTGAAAAATACTGTTCTTCAATTCAACGGGTAGGCATTTACTTTCTCCCTTAAATAAACGCGCCTATGCATAAATTTTACATTTCTCTCGTCTTTACAGTCCATCTGCGTGAGATTTTCTTGTATTTCTTATCCCATTTAGCATTATCATTTGAAAAATTCTCCTCTTCGATTCAACGGAGAGGCATTTACTTTCTCCCAGAAATAATTGCATCTCCGTAAGAATATTTTACTTCTGTCGTCTTTAGAATCCATCTCCGTGAGATTTTCTTGTATTTTTTCCCATTTTTTTATAGTCATTTGAAAAACTCAATTCTTTATTTACATGGAGAAGCATTTACTTTCTTCCAGAAATAAATGTTCTCCGCATAAGTAATTCTCTTTCGTCTTCTTTGGGATCACACTGCATGAAATTACCAATATTTCTTCTGCGACTTCTCCATTTTTTTATAGAAAACCCTGCTTTTCAATTCTATGGAGAGGCATTTACTTTCTTCCAGAAATAATCCCTCATAAATAATTGCCTTCGTCTTCTTTGGCATCACACTGCATGATATTGCCTATTTTTCTCCTGCGAGTTCTCCATTTTTATACAGAAAACCCTGCTTTTCATTTCAACGAAGAGGCATTTACTTTCTCCCAGAAATAATTGCATCTCCTCATAAACATTTTACTTCCGTCTTCTTTAGGATCAATGTGCATGAGATTTCCACATTTTCTTCTGGAACTTCCCCATTTTTATGTAGAAAATCCTGCATTTCAAATCAACAGAGAGGCATTTACTTTCTCCCAGAAAGAAATGCATCTCCGTATGAATATTTTATTTCTGTTGTCTTTAGAATCCACCAGCGTGAATTTTTCTTGTATTTCTTTCCCATTTATCCATTATCATTTTTAAAATTCTGTTCTTCTTTTGAACGGAGAGGCATTTACTTTCTCCCAGAAATAAATGCATCTCCGCATAGACAATTTATTTCCGCCTTCTTTAGGATCAATGTTCATGAGATTGCCTACTTCTCTTCTGCGACTTCTCCATTTTTAAATAGAAAACCCTGCTTTTCAATTCAACGGAGAGGCATTTACTTTCTCCCAGAAATAAATGCATCTCCGCATAAATATTTCCCTTCCGTCTTCTTTGGGATCACACAGCATTAGATTGCCAATTTTTCTTCTGCGACTCCTCCATATTTATATAGAAAACCGTGCTTTTCAATTCAACGGAAAGGCTTTTACTTTCTTCCAGAAATAAGTGCATCTCCTCATAAATAATTGACTTCTGTCTTCTTTGGGATCACACTGCATGAGATTGCCTATTTTTCTTCTACGACTTCTCCATTTTTATACAGAAAACCCTGCATTTCAAATCAACAGAGAGGCATTTACTTTCTCCCAGAAATAAATGCATCTCCGCATAAATATTTCCCTTCCGTCTTCTTTGGGATCACACAGCATTAGATTGCCAATTTTTCTTCTGCGACTCCTCCATATTTATATAGAAAACCGTGCTTTTCAATTCAACGGAAAGGCTTTTACTTTCTTCCAGAAATAAGTGCATCTCCTCATAAATAATTGACTTCTGTCTTCTTTGGGATCATACTGCATGAGATTGCCTATTTTTCTTCTACGACTTCTCCATTTTTATACAGAAAACCCTGCATTTCAAATCAACGGAGAGGCATTTACTTTCTCCCAGAAATAAATGCATCTCCGCATAAATATTTCCCTTCCGTCTTCTTTGGGATCACACAGCATTAGATTGCCAATTTTTCTTCTGCGACTCCTCCATATTTATATAGAAAACCGTGCTTTTCAATTCAACGGAAAGGCTTTTACTTTCTTCCAGAAATAAGTGCATCTCCGCATAGACAATTTACTTCCGCCTTCTTTAGGATCAATGTTCACGAGATTGCCTACTTCTCTTCTGCGACTTCTCCATTTTAAAATATAAAACCCTGATTTTCAATTCAACGGAGAGGCATTTACTTTCTCCCAGAAATAAGTGCATTTTCGCATAAATATTTCCCTTCCGTCTTCTTTGGGATCACACAGCATTAGATTACCAATTTTCCTTCTGCAACTTCTCCCTTTTTATATAGAAAACCCAGCTTTTCAATTCAACGGAGAGGCATTTACTTTTTCCCAGAAATAAATGCATCTCCGCATAAACAATTTACTTCCGTCTTCTTTAGGGCCCACCTGCGTAAGTTTTTCTTGTGTTTCTTATCTCAATTATCCATTATCATTTGAAAAATTCTTTTCCTCATTTCAACGGAGAGGCACATACTTTAATAAATGCATCTCCGCATAAACAATTTACTTCCTCCTTCTTTAGGATCAATGTTCATGAGATTTCCCTAATTTTCTTCTGCAACTTTGCCTTTTTATGTAGAAAATCCTACTTTTCTATTTAACGGAGAGGCATTTACTTTCTCCCAGAAATAAACGCATCTCCGTAAGGATATTTTGCTGATGTCGTCTTTAGAATCCATCTCCGTGACATTTTCTTGTATTTCTTTCTCATTTATCCATTATCATTTTTATAATACTGTTCTTCATTTGAACGGAGAGGCATTTACATTCTCCCAGAAATAAATGCCTCTCCGCATAAATATTTCCCTTCCGTCTTCTTTGGGATCACACTGCATTAGATTGCCAATTTTTCTTCTGCGAATCCTCCATATTTATATAGAAAACCGAGTTTTTCAATTCAACGGAAAGGCTTTTACTTTCTTCCAGAAATAAGTGCATCTCCTCATAAATAATTGACTTCTGTCTTCTTTGGGATCACACTGCATGAGATTGCCTATTTTTCTTCTGCGACTTCTCCATTTTTATACAGAAAATCCTGCATTTCAAATCAACAGACAGGCATTTATTTTCTCCCAGAAATAAATGCATCTCCGTATGAATATTTTGTTTCTGTCGTCTTTAGAATCCATCTGTGTGAGATTTTCTTTTATTTCTTATCCAATTTATACATCATTTTATGAAAAAATCTCTGTTGCATTTGAACGGAGAAGCATTTACTTTCTCTCAGAAATAAATGCATCTCCGCATACATTTTATATTTCTGTCGTCTTTAGAATCCACCTGCGGGAATTTTTCTTGTGTTTCTTATCACATTTATCCTTTAGCATTTGAAAAATTCTGTTCTTCATTTCAACGGAGAGGCATTGACTTTCTCCCAGAAGTAAATGCATCTCCGCATACATTTTATATTTGTGTCGTCGTTACAATCCAACTGCGTGAGATTTTCTTGTGTTTCTTATCTCTTTTATCCATTATAAATTGAAAAATTCTGTTCTTCGATTCAACAGAGAGGCATTTACTTTCTCCCAGAAATAAATGCATTTCCCCATAAACATTTTACTTCCGTCTTCTTTAGGATAAATGCGCATGAGATTTCTCAATTTTCTTCTGCAATTTTGCCTTTTTATGCAGACAATCCTACTTTTCTATTCAACGGAGATACATTACTTTCTTCCAGAAATAAATGCATCTACGCATAAATAATTCCCTTCCGCCTTCTTTGGGATCACACTGCATGAGTTTGCTAATTTTTCTTCTGCGACTTCCCCATTTTCATATAGAAAACCCTGATTTCTATTCAACGGAGAGGCATTTAATTTCTCCCAGAAATAAATGCATCTCCGCATAAATAATTCCCTTAAGTCTTCTTTGAGATCACACTGCAATCTCAGCAAAAACAATTTACTTCCGCCTTCTTTGGGATCAATGTTCATGAGATTTCCCTAATTTTCTTCTGCAACTTTGCCTTTTTATGTAGAAAATCCTACTTTTCTGTTTAACGGAGAGGCATTTTCTTTCACCCAGAAATAAACGCATCTCCGTAAGGATATTTTACTGATGTCGTCTTTAGAATCCATCTCCGTGACATTTTCTTGTATTTCTTTCCCATTTATCCATTATCACTTTTAAAATTCTGTTCTTCATTTGAACGGAGAGGCATTTACTTTCTCCCAGAAATAAATGCATCTCCGCTTAGACAATTTTCTTCCGCCTTCTTTAGGATCAATGTTCATGAGATTGCCTATTTCTCTTCTGCGACTTCTCCATTTTTAAATAGAAAACCCTGCTTTTCAATTCAATGGAGAGGCATTTACTTTCTCCCAGAAATAAATGCATCTCCGCATAAATATTTCCCTTCCGTCTTCTTTAGGATCACACTGCATTAGATTGCCAATTTTTCTTCTGCGACTCCTCCATATTTAATTAGAAAACCGTGCTTTTAAATTCAACGGAAAGGCTTTTACTTTCTTCCAGAAATAAGTGCATCTCCTCATAAATAATTGACTTCTGTCTTCTTTGGGATCACACTGCATGAGATTGCCTATTTTTCTTCTGCGACTTCTCCATTTTTATACAGAAAACCCTGCATTTCAAATCAACAGTGAGGCATTTAATTTCTCCCAGAAATAAATGCATCTCCGCATAAATATTTCCCTTCCGTCTTCTTTGGGGTCACACTGCATGAGATTACCAATTTTCCTTCTGCAACTTCTCCCTTTTTATATAGAAAACCCAGCTTTTCAATTCAACGGAGAGGCATTTACTTTTTCCCAGAAATAAATGCATCTCCGCATAAACAATTTACTTCCGTCTTCTTTAGGGCCCACCTGCGTAAGTTTTTCTTGTGTTTCTTATCTCAATTATCCATTATCATTTGAAAAATTCTTTTCTTCATTTCAACGGAGAGGCACATACTTTAATAAATGCATCTCCGCATAAACAATTTACTTCCGCCTTCTTTAGGATCAATGTTCATGAGATTTCCCTAATTTTCTTCTGCAACTTTGCCTTTTTATGTAGAAAATCCTACTTTTCTATTTAACGGAGAGGCATTTACTTTCTCCCAGAAATAAATCCATCTATGCATAAATATTTCCCTTCCGTCTTCTTTGGGATCACACTGCATTAGATTGCCAATTTTTCTTCAGCGAATCCTCCATATTTATATAGAAAACCGTGCTTTTCAATTCAACGGAAAGGCTTTTACTTTCTTCCAGAAATAAGTGCATCTCCTCATAAATAATTGACTTCTGTCTTCTTTGGGATCACACTGCATGAGATTGCCTATTTTTCTTCTGCGACTTCTCCATTTTTATACAGAAAACCCTGCATTTCAAATCAACAGAGAGGCATTTATTTTCTCCCAGAAATAAATCCATCTCCGTATGAATATTTTGTTTCTGTCGTCTTTAGAATCCATCTGTGTGAGATTTTCTTTTATTTCTTATCCAATTTATACATTATTTTATGAAAAAATCTCTGTTGCATTTGAACGGAGAAGCATTTACTTTCTCTCAGAAATAAATGCATATCCGCATACATTTTATATTTCTGTCGTCTTTAGAATCCACCTGCGGGAATTTTTCTTGTGTTTCTTATCCCATTTATCCATTAGCATTTGAAAAATTCTGTTCTTCATTTCAACGGAGAAGCATTGACTTTCTCCCAGAAGTAAATGCATCTCCGCATACATTTTATATTTGTGTCGTCGTTAGAATCCAACTGCGTGAGATTTTCTTGTGTTTCTTATCTCTTTTATCCATTATAAATTGAAAAATTCTGTTCTTCGATTCAACAGAGAGGCATTTACTTTCTCCCAGAAATAAATGCATTTCCCCATAAACATTTTACTTCCGTCTTCTTTAGGATAAATGCGCATGAGATTTCTTAATTTTCTTCTGCAACTTTGCCTTTTTATGCAGACAATCCTACTTTTCTATTCAACGGAGATACATTACTTTCTTCCAGAAATAAATGCATCTACGCATAACTAATCCCATTCCGCCTTCTTTGGGATCACACTACATGAGATTGCCAATTTTTCTTCTGCGACTTCTCCATTATTATATAGAAAACCCTGATTTCTATTCAACGGAAAGCATTTACATTCTCCCAGAAATAAATGCATTCCGTAAGAAAATTTTACTTCTGTCGTCTTTAGAATCCATCACCGTGAGATTTTCTTGTATATCTTTCCCATTTATCCATTGTCATTTGAAAAATTCTATTCTTTATTACAACGGAAATACATTTACTTTCTTCCAGAAATAAATGCATCTCCGCATAAATAATTCCCTTCCGCCTTCTTTGGGATCACACTGCATGAGTTTGCTAATTTTTCTTCTGCGACTTCCCCATTTTTTTATAGAAAACCCTGATTTCTATTCAACGGAGAGGCATTTAATTTCTCCCAGAAATAAATGCATCTCCGCATAAATAATTCCCTTAAGTCTTCTTTGAGATCACACTGCATAAGATCACACTGCTTTGAGATCACACTGCTTTGAGATCACACTGCTATTCAACGGAGAGTCATTTAATTTCTCCCAGAAATAAATGTTCTCCGCATAAATAATTCCCTTAAGTCTTCTTTGAGATCACACTGCAATCTCAGCAAAAACAATTTACTTCCGCCTTCTTTGGGATCAATGTTCATGAGATTTCCCTAATTTTCTTCTGCAACTTTGCCGTTTTATGTAGAAAATCCTACTTTTCTGTTTAACGGAGAGGCATTTTCTTTCTCCCAGAAATAAACGCATCTCCTTAAGGATATTTTACTGATGTCGTCTTTAGAATCCATCTCCGTGACATTTTCTTGTATTTCTTTCCCATTTATCCATTATCATTTTTTAAATTCTGTTCTTCATTTGAACGGAGAGGCATTTACTTTCTCCCAGAAATAAATGCATCTCCGCTTAGACAATTTTCTTCCGCCTTCTTTAGGATCAATGTTCATGAGATTGCCCATTTCTCTTCTGCGACTTCCCCATTTTTATGTAGAAAATCCTGCATTTCAAATCAACATAGAGGCATTTTTTTTCTCCCAGAAATAAATGCATCTCCGTATGAATATTTTATTTCTGTCGTCTTTAGAATCCATCTGTGTGAGATTTTCTTTTATTTCTTATCCAATTTATTCATTATTTTATGAAAAAAATCTCTGTTTCATTTGAACGGAGAAGCATTTACTTTCTCCCAGAAATAAAGACATCCCCGCATACATTTTATATTTCTGTCGTCTTTAGAATCCACCTGCGTGAATTTTTCTTGTGTTTCTTATCCCATTTATCCATTAGCATTTGAAAAATTCTATTCTTCAATTCCACGGAGAGGCATTTACTTTATCCCAGAAATAAATGCATCTCCGCATAAACATATTACTTCCGCCTTCTTTAGGATCAATGTTCATGAGATTTCCTAATTTTCTTCTGCAACTCTGCCCTTTTATGTAGAAAATCCTACTTTTCTATTAAACGGAGAGGCATTTACTTTCTCCAAGAAATAAATCCATCTCCGTTAGGATATTTTACTGATGTCGTTTTTAGAATCCATCTCCGTGAGATTTTCTTGTATTTCTTTCCCATTTATCCATTATCATTTTTTAAATTCTATTCTTCAATTCAATGGAGAGGCATTTACTTTCTCTCAGAAATAAATGCATCTCCTTATTAATATTTTATTTCTGTCACCTTTAGAATCCATCTGCATTAGTTTTTCTTGTATTTCTTATCCCATGTATACATTGCATTTGAAAAATTCTGTTCTTCAATTCAACGGATAGGCATTTACTTTCTCCCTTCAATAAACGCGCCAATGCATAAATTTTACATTTCTGTCGTCTTTACAGTCCATCTGCGTCAGATTTTCTTGTATTTCTTATCCCATTTAGCATTATCATTTGAAAAATTCTCTTCTTCGATTCAACAGAGAGGCATTTACTTTCTCCCAGAAATAATTGCATCTCCGTAAGAATATTTTACTTCTGTCGTCTTTAGAATCCATCTCCGTGAGATTTTCTTGTATTTCTTTCCCATTTTTCTATAGTCATTTGAAAAACTCAATTCTTTATTTCAACGGAGAAGCCTTTACTTTCTTCCAGAAATAAATGTTCTCCGCATAAGTAATTCTCTTTCGTCTTCTTTGGGATCACACTGCATGAAATTGCCAATATTTCTTCTGCGACTTCTCCATTTTTATATAGAATACCCTGCTTTTCAATTCTATGGAGAGGCATTTACTTTCTTCCAGAAATAATCCCTCATAAATAATTGCCTTCGTCTTCTTTGGCATCACACTGCATGATATCCTATTTTTCTCCTGCGAGTTCTCCATTTTTATACAGAAAACCCTGCTTTTCATTTCAACGAAGAGGCATTTACTTTCTCCCAGAAATAATTGCATCTCCTCATAAACATTTTACTTCCGTCTTCTTTAGGATCAATGTGCATGAGATTTCCACATTTTCTTCTGGAACTTCCCCATTTTTATGTAGAAAATCCTGCATTTCAAATCAACAGAGAGGCATTTACTTTCTCCCAGAAATAAATGCATCTCCGTATGAATATTTTATTTCTGTTGTCTTTAGAATCCACCAGCGTGAATTTTTCTTGTATTTCTTTCCCATTTATCCATTATCATTTTTAAAATTCTGTTCTTCTTTTGAACGGAGAGGCATTTACTTTCTCCCAGAAATAAATGCATCTCCGCATAGACAATTTATTTCCGCCTTCTTTAGGATCAATGTTCATGAGATTGCCTACTTCTCTTCTGCGACTTCTCCATTTTTAAATAGAAAACCCTGCTTTTCAATTCAACGGAGAGGCATTTACTTTCTCCCAGAAATAAATGCATCTCCGCATAAATATTTCCCTTCCGTCTTCTTTGGGATCACACAGCATTAGATTGCCAATTTTTCTTCTGCGACTCCTCCATATTTATATAGAAAACCGTGCTTTTCAATTCAACGGAAAGGCTTTTACTTTCTTCCAGAAATAAGTGCATCTCCTCATAAATAATTGACTTCTGTCTTCTTTGGGATCACACTGCATGAGATTGCCTATTTTTCTTCTGCGACTTCTCCATTTTTATACAGAAAACCCTGCATTTCAAATCAACAGAGAGGCATTTATTTTCTACCAGAAATAAATGCATCTCCGTATGAATATTTTATTTCTGTCGTCTTTAAAATCCATCTGTGTGAGATTTCCTTTTATTTCTTATCCAATTTATTCATTATTTTATGAAAAAATCTCTGTTTCATTTGAACGGAGAAGCATTTGCTTTCTCCCAGAAATAAATGCATCTTCCGAATACATTTTATATTTCTGTCGTCTTTAGAATCCAACTGCGTGAATTTTTCTTGTGTTTCTTATCCCATTTATCCATTAGCATTTGAAAAATTCTGTTTTTCAATTCCACGGAGAGGCATTTACTTTATCCCAGAAATAAAAGCATCTCCGCATAAACATATTACGTCCGCCTTCTTTAGGATCAATGTTCATGAGATTTCCTAATTTTCTTCTGCAACTCTGCCTTTTTATGTAGAAAATCCTACTTTTCTTTTAAACGGTGAGGCATTTACTTTCTCCCAGAAATAAATCCATCTCCGTTAGGATATTTTACTGGTGTCGTTTTTAGAATCCATCTCCGTGATATTTTCTTGTATTTCTTTCCCATTTATCCATTATCATTTTTAAAATTCTATTCTTCAATTCATTGGAGAGGCATTTACTTTCTCTCAGATATAAATGCATCTCCTTATGAATATTTTATTTCTGTCACCTTTAGAATCCATCTGCATGAGTTTTTCTTGTATTTCTTATCCCATGTATACATTACATTTGAAAAATACTGTTCTTCAATTCAACGGGTAGGCATTTACTTTCTCCCTTAAATAAACGCGCCTATGCATAAATTTTACATTTCTCTCGTCTTTACAGTCCATCTGCGTGAGATTTTCTTGTATTTCTTATCCCATTTAGCATTATCATTTGAAAAATTCTCCTCTTCGATTCAACGGAGAGGCATTTACTTTCTCCCAGAAATAATTGCATCTCCGTAAGAATATTTTACTTCTGTCGTCTTTAGAATCCATCTCCGTGAGATTTTCTTGTATTTTTTCCCATTTTTTTATAGTCATTTGAAAAACTCAATTCTTTATTTACATGGAGAAGCATTTACTTTCTTCCAGAAATAAATGTTCTCCGCATAAGTAATTCTCTTTCGTCTTCTTTGGGATCACACTGCATGAAATTACCAATATTTCTTCTGCGACTTCTCCATTTTTTTATAGAAAACCCTGCTTTTCAATTCTATGGAGAGGCATTTACTTTCTTCCAGAAATAATCCCTCATAAATAATTGCCTTCGTCTTCTTTGGCATCACACTGCATGATATTGCCTATTTTTCTCCTGCGAGTTCTCCATTTTTATACAGAAAACCCTGCTTTTCATTTCAACGAAGAGGCATTTACTTTCTCCCAGAAATAATTGCATCTCCTCATAAACATTTTACTTCCGTCTTCTTTAGGATCAATGTGCATGAGATTTCCACATTTTCTTCTGGAACTTCCCCATTTTTATGTAGAAAATCCTGCATTTCAAATCAACAGAGAGGCATTTACTTTCTCCCAGAAATAAATGCATCTCCGTATGAATATTTTATTTCTGTTGTCTTTAGAATCCACCAGCGTGAATTTTTCTTGTATTTCTTTCCCATTTATCCATTATCATTTTTAAAATTCTGTTCTTCTTTTGAACGGAGAGGCATTTACTTTCTCCCAGAAATAAATGCATCTCCGCATAGACAATTTATTTCCGCCTTCTTTAGGATCAATGTTCATGAGATTGCCTACTTCTCTTCTGCGACTTCTCCATTTTTAAATAGAAAACCCTGCTTTTCAATTCAACGGAGAGGCATTTACTTTCTCCCAGAAATAAATGCATCTCCGCATAAATATTTCCCTTCCGTCTTCTTTGGGATCACACAGCATTAGATTGCCAATTTTTCTTCTGCGACTCCTCCATATTTATATAGAAAACCGTGCTTTTCAATTCAACGGAAAGGCTTTTACTTTCTTCCAGAAATAAGTGCATCTCCTCATAAATAATTGACTTCTGTCTTCTTTGGGATCACACTGCATGAGATTGCCTATTTTTCTTCTACGACTTCTCCATTTTTATACAGAAAACCCTGAATTTCAAATCAACAGAGAGGCATTTACTTTCTCCCAGAAATAAATGCATCTCCGCATAAATATTTCCCTTCCGTCTTCTTTGGGATCACACAGCATTAGATTGCCAATTTTTCTTCTGCGACTCCTCCATATTTATATAGAAAACCGTGCTTTTCAATTCAACGGAAAGGCTTTTACTTTCTTCCAGAAATAAGTGCATCTCCTCATAAATAATTGACTTCTGTCTTCTTTGGGATCACACTGCATGAGATTGCCTATTTTTCTTCTACGACTTCTCCATTTTTATACAGAAAACTCTGCATTTCAAATCAACGGAGAGGCATTTACTTTCTCCCAGAAATAAATGCATCTCCGCATAAATATTTCCCTTCCGTCTTCTTTGGGATCACACAGCATTAGATTGCCAATTTTTCTTCTGCGACTCCTCCATATTTATATAGAAAACCGTGCTTTTCAATTCAACGGAAAGGCTTTTACTTTCTTCCAGAAATAAGTGCATCTCCGCATAGACAATTTACTTCCGCCTTCTTTAGGATCAATGTTCACGAGATTGCCTACTTCTCTTCTGCGACTTCTCCATTTTAAAATATAAAACCCTGATTTTCAATTCAACGGAGAGGCATTTACTTTCTCCCAGAAATAAATGCATTTTCGCATAAATATTTCCCTTCCGTCTTCTTTGGGATCACACAGCATTAGATTACCAATTTTCCTTCTGCAACTTCTCCCTTTTTATATAGAAAACCCAGCTTTTCAATTCAACGGAGAGGCATTTACTTTTTCCCAGAAATAAATGCATCTCCGCATAAACAATTTACTTCCGTCTTCTTTAGGGCCCACCTGCGTGAGTTTTTCTTGTGTTTCTTATCTCAATTATCCATTATCATTTGAAAAATTCTTTTCCTCATTTCAACGGAGAGGCACATACTTTAATAAATGCATCTCCGCATAAACAATTTACTTCCTCCTTCTTTAGGATCAATGTTCATGAGATTTCCCTAATTTTCTTCTGCAACTTTGCCTTTTTATGTAGAAAATCCTACTTTTCTATTTAACGGAGAGGCATTTACTTTCTCCCAGAAATAAACGCATCTCCGTAAGGATATTTTGCTGATGTCGTCTTTAGAATCCATCTCCGTGACATTTTCTTGTATTTCTTTCTCATTTATCCATTATCATTTTTATAATACTGTTCTTCATTTGAACGGAGAGGCATTTACATTCTCCCAGAAATAAATGCCTCTCCGCATAAATATTTCCCTTCCGTCTTCTTTGGGATCACACTGCATTAGATTGCCAATTTTTCTTCTGCGAATCCTCCATATTTATATAGAAAACCGAGTTTTTCAATTCAACGGAAAGGCTTTTACTTTCTTCCAGAAATAAGTGCATCTCCTCATAAATAATTGACTTCTGTCTTCTTTGGGATCACACTGCATGAGATTGCCTATTTTTCTTCTGCGACTTCTCCATTTTTATACAGAAAATCCTGCATTTCAAATCAACAGACAGGCATTTATTTTCTCCCAGAAATAAATGCATCTCCGTATGAATATTTTGTTTCTGTCGTCTTTAGAATCCATCTGTGTGAGATTTTCTTTTATTTCTTATCCAATTTATACATCATTTTATGAAAAAATCTCTGTTGCATTTGAACGGAGAAGCATTTACTTTCTCTCAGAAATAAATGCATCTCCGCATACATTTTATATTTCTGTCGTCTTTAGAATCCACCTGCGGGAATTTTTCTTGTGTTTCTTATCACATTTATCCTTTAGCATTTGAAAAATTCTGTTCTTCATTTCAACGGAGAGGCATTGACTTTCTCCCAGAAGTAAATGCATCTCCGCATACATTTTATATTTGTGTCGTCGTTACAATCCAACTGCGTGAGATTTTCTTGTGTTTCTTATCTCTTTTATCCATTATAAATTGAAAAATTCTGTTCTTCGATTCAACAGAGAGGCATTTACTTTCTCCCAGAAATAAATGCATTTCCCCATAAACATTTTACTTCCGTCTTCTTTAGGATAAATGCGCATGAGATTTCTTAATTTTCTTCTGCAATTTTGCCTTTTTATGCAGACAATCCTACTTTTCTATTCAACGGAGATACATTACTTTCTTCCAGAAATAAATGCATCTACGCATAAATAATTCCCTTCCGCCTTCTTTGGGATCACACTGCACGAGTTTGCTAATTTCTCTTCTGCGACTTCCCCATTTTTATATAGAAAACCCTGATTTCTATTCAACGGAGAGGCATTTAATTTCTCCCAGAAATAAATGCATCTCCGCATAAATAATTCCCTTAAGTCTTCTTTGAGATCACACTGCAATCTCAGCAAAAACAATTTACTTCCGCCTTCTTTGGGATCAATGTTCATGAGATTTCCCTAATTTTCTTCTGCAACTTTGCCTTTTTATGTAGAAAATCCTACTTTTCTGTTTAACGGAGAGGCATTTTCTTTCTCCCAGAAATAAACGCATCTCCGTAAGGATATTTTACTGATGTCGTCTTTAGAATCCATCTCCGTGACATTTTCTTGTATTTCTTTCCCATTTATCCATTATCACTTTTAAAATTCTGTTCTTCATTTGAACGGAGAGGCATTTACTTTCTCCCAGAAATAAATGCATCTCCGCTTAGACAATTTTCTTCCGCCTTCTTTAGGATCAATGTTCATGAGATTGCCTATTTCTCTTCTGCGACTTCTCCATTTTTATACAGAAAACCCTGCATTTCAAATCAACAGTGAGGCATTTAATTTCTCCCAGAAATAAATGCATCTCCGCATAAATATTTCCCTTCCGTCTTCTTTGGGGTCACACTGCATGAGATTACCAATTTTCCTTCTGCAACTTCTCCCTTTTTATATAGAAAACCCAGCTTTTCAATTCAACGGAGAGGCATTTACTTTTTCCCAGAAATAAATGCATCTCCGCATAAACAATTTACTTCCGTCTTCTTTAGGGCCCACCTGCGTAAGTTTTTCTTGTGTTTCTTATCTCAATTATCCATTATCATTTGAAAAATTCTTTTCTTCATTTCAACGGAGAGGCACATACTTTAATAAATGCATCTCCGCATAAACAATTTACTTCCGCCTTCTTTAGGATCAATGTTCATGAGATTTCCCTAATTTTCTTCTGCAACTTTGCCTTTTTATGTAGAAAATCCTACTTTTCTATTTAACGGAGAGGCATTTACTTTCTCCCAGAAATAATTCCATCTATGCATAAATATTTCCCTTCCGTCTTCTTTGGGATCACACTGCATTAGATTGCCAATTTTTCTTCAGCGAATCCTCCATATTTATATAGAAAACCGTGCTTTTCAATTCAACGGAAAGGCTTTTACTTTCTTCCAGAAATAAGTGCATCTCCTCATAAATAATTGACTTCTGTCTTCTTTGGGATCACACTGCATGAGATTGCCTATTTTTCTTCTGCGACTTCTCCATTTTTATACAGAAAACCCTGCATTTCAAATCAACAGAGAGGCATTTATTTTCTCCCAGAAATAAATCCATCTCCGTATGAATATTTTGTTTCTGTCGTCTTTAGAATCCATCTGTGTGAGATTTTCTTTTATTTCTTATCCAATTTATACATTATTTTATGAAAAAATCTCTGTTGCATTTGAACGGAGAAGCATTTACTTTCTCTCAGAAATAAATGCATATCCGCATACATTTTATATTTCTGTCGTCTTTAGAATCCACCTGCGGGAATTTTTCTTGTGTTTCTTATCCCATTTATCCATTACCATTTGAAAAATTCTGTTCTTCATTTCAACGGAGAAGCATTGACTTTCTCCCAGAAGTAAATGCATCTCCGCATACATTTTATATTTGTGTCGTCGTTAGAATCCAACTGCGTGAGATTTTCTTGTGTTTCTTATCTCTTTTATCCATTATAAATTGAAAAATTCTGTTCTTCGATTCAACAGAGAGGCATTTACTTTCTCCCAGAAATAAATGCATTTCCCCATAAACATTTTACTTCCGTCTTCTTTAGGATAAATGCGCATGAGATTTCTTAATTTTCTTCTGCAACTTTGCCTTTTTATGCAGACAATCCTACTTTTCTATTCAACGGAGATACATTACTTTCTTCCAGAAATAAATGCATCTACGCATACCTAATCCCATTCCGCCTTCTTTGGGATCACACTACATGAGATTGCCAATTTTTCTTCTGCGACTTCTCCATTATTATATAGAAAACCCTGATTTCTATTCAACGGAGAAGCATTTACATTCTCCCAGAAATAAATGCATTCCGTAAGAAAATTTTACTTCTGTCGTCTTTAGAATCCATCACCGTGAGATTTTCTTGTATATCTTTCCCATTTATCCATTGTCATTTGAAAAATTCTATTCTTTATTACAACGGAAATACATTTACTTTCTTCCAGAAATAAATGCATCTCCGCATAAATAATTCCCTTCCGCCTTCTTTGGGATCACACTGCATGAGTTTGCTAATTTTTCTTCTGCGACTTCCCCATTTTTTTATAGAAAACCCTGATTTCTATTCAACGGAGAGGCATTTAATTTCTCCCAGAAATAAATGCATCTCCGCATAAATAATTCCCTTAAGTCTTCTTTGAGATCACACTGCATAAGATCACACTGCTTTGAGATCACACTGCTTTGAGATCACACTGCTATTCAACGGAGAGTCATTTAATTTCTCCCAGAAATAAATGTTCTCCGCATAAATAATTCCCTTAAGTCTTCTTTGAGATCACACTGCAATCTCAGCAAAAACAATTTACTTCCGCCTTCTTTGGGATCAATGTTCATGAGATTTCCCTAATTTTCTTCTGCAACTTTGCCGTTTTATGTAGAAAATCCTACTTTTCTGTTTAACGGAGAGGCATTTTCTTTCTCCCAAAAATAAACGCATCTCCTTAAGGATATTTTACTGATGTCGTCTTTAGAATCCATCTCCGTGACATTTTCTTGTATTTCTTTCCCATTTATCCATTATCATTTTTTAAATTCTGTTCTTCATTTGAACGGAGAGGCATTTACTTTCTCCCAGAAATAAATGCATCTCCGCATAAACATATTACTTCCGCCTTCTTTAGGATCAATGTTCATGAGATTTCCTAATTTTCTTCTGCAACTCTGCTCTTTTATGTAGAAAATCCTACTTTCCTATTAAACGGAGAGGCATTTACTTTCTCCAAGAAATAAATCCATCTCCGTTAGGATATTTTACTGATGTCGTTTTTAGAATCCATCTCCGTGACATTTTCTTGTATTTCTTTCCCATTTATCCATTATCATTTTTTAAATTCTATTCTTCAATTCAATGGAGAGGCATTTACTTTCTCTCAGAAATAAATGCATCTCCTTATTAATATTTTATTTCTGTCACCTTTAGAATCCATCTGCATGAGATTTTCTTGTATTTCTTATCCCATGTATACATTACATTTGAAAAATTCTGTTCTTCAATTCAACGGATAGGCATTTACTTTCTCCCTTCAATAAACGCGCCTATGCATAAATTTTACATTTCTGTCGTCTTTACAGTCCATCTGCGTCAGATGTTCTTGTATTTCTTATCCCATTTAGCATTATCATTTGAAAAATTCTCTTCTTCGATTCAACGGAGAGGCATTTACTTTCTCCCAGAAATAATTGCATCTCCGTAAGAATATTTTACTTCTGTCGTCTTTAGAATCCATCTCCGTGAGATTTTCTTGTATTTCTTTCCCATTTTTCTATAGTCATTTGAAAAACTCAATTCTTTATTTCAACGGAGAAGCCTTTACTTTCTTCCAGAAATAAATGTTCTCCGCATAAGTAATTCTCTTTTGTCTTCTTTGGGATCACACTGCATGAAATTGCCAATATTTCTTCTGCGACTTCTCCATTTTTATATAGAATACCCTGCTTTTCAATTCAATGGAGAGGCATTTACTTTCTTCCAGAAATAATCCCTCATAAAAAAAATTTCTTCCGTCTTCTTTGGGATCACACTGCATGAGATTGCCTATTTTTCTTCTGCGACTTCTCCATTTTTATACAGAAAACCCTGCTTTTCATTTCAACGGAGAGGCATTTACTTTTTCCCAGAAATAAATGCATCTCCTCATAAACATTTTACTTCCGTCTTCTTTAGGATCAATGTGCATGAGATTTCCACATTTTCTTCTGGAACTTCCCCATTTTTATGTAGAAAATCCTGCATTTCAAATCAACATAGAGGCATTTACTTTCTCCCAGAAATAAATACATCTCCGTATGAATATTTTATTTCTGTTGTCTTTTGAATCCAGCTGCGTGAATTTTTCTTGTATTTCTTTCCCATTTATCCATTATCATTTTTAAAATTCTGTTCTTCGTTTGAACGGAGATGCATTTACTTTCTCCCAGAAATAAATGCATCTCCGCATAGACAATTTACTTCCGCCTTCTTTAGGATCAATGTTCATGAGATTGCCTATTTCTCTTCTGCGACTTCTTCATTTTTAAATAGAAAACCCTGCTTTTCAATTCAACGGAGAGGCATTTACTTTCTCCCAGAAATAAATGCACCTCCGCATAAATATTTCCCTTCCGTCTTCGTTGGGATCACACAGCATTAGATTGCCAATTTTTCTTCTGCGACTCCTCCATATTTATATAGAAAACCGTGCTTTTCAATTCAACGGAAAGGCTTTTACTTTCTTCC
Organism: Maratus speciosus; assembly: GCA_963932465.1. NCBI lineage: Eukaryota > Metazoa > Arthropoda > Arachnida > Araneae > Salticidae > Maratus > Maratus speciosus. Next base: position 87,539,883 of record OZ010794.1, read on the forward strand.
AGAAATAAGTGCATCTCCTCATAAATAATTGACTTCTGTCTTCTTTGGGATCACACTACATGAGATTGCCTATTTTCCTTCTGCGACTTCTCCATTTTTATACAGAAAACCCTGCATTTCAAATCAACAGAGAGGCATTTATTTTCTCCCAGAAATAAATCCATCTCCGTATGAATATTTTGTTTCTGTCGTCTTTAGAATCCATCTGTGTGAGATTTTCTTTTATTTCGTATCCAATTTATTCATTATTTTATGAAAAAATCTCCGTTTCATTTGAACGGAGAAGCATTTACTTTCTCCCAGAAATAAATGCATCTCCGCATACATTTTATATTTCTATCGTCTTTAGAATCCAACTGCGTGAATTTTTCTTGTGTTTCTTATCCCATTTATCCATTAGCATTTGAAAAATTTTGTTCTTCAATTCCACGGAGAGGCATTTACTTTATCCGAGAAATAAATGCATCTCCGCATAAACATATTACTTCCGCCTTCTTTAGGATCAATGTTCATGAGATTTCCTAATTTTCTTCTGTAACTCTGCTTTTTTATGTAGAAAATCCTAATGTAAATTTTTATCTTTGGGAATTTTATTTTCTTTATTTCTGTTATCTTTAGAATCCATCTGCATGAGTTTTTGTTCTATTTCTTATCCCATTTACACACTACATTTGAAAAATTCTGTTCTTCAATTCAACGGATAGGCATTTACTTTCTCCCTTCAATAAACGCGCCTATGCATAAATTTTACATTTCTGTCGACATTACTGTCCATCTGCGTCAGATTTTCTTGTATTTCTTATCCCATTTAGCATTATCATTTGAAAAATTCTCTTCTTCGATTCAACGGAGAGGCATTTACTTTCTCCCAGAAATAATTACATTTCCGTAAGAATATTTTACTTCTGTCGTCTTTAGAATCCATCTCCGTGAGATTTTCTTGTATTTCTTTCCCATTTATCTATTGTCATTTGAAAAACTCAATTCTTTATTTCAACGGAGAAGCATTTACTTTCTTCCAGAAATAAATGTTGTCCGCATAAGTAATTCTCTTCCGTCTTCTTTGGGATCACAATGCATGAAATTGCCAATTTTTCTTCTGCGACTTCTCCATTTTTATATAGAAAACCCTGCTTTTCAATTCAATGGAGAGGCATTTACTTTCTTCCAGAAATAAATGTATCTCCTCATAAATAATTGCCTACCGTCTTCTTTGGGATAACACTGCATGAGATTGCCTATTTTTCTTCTGCGACTTCTCCATTTTTATACAGAAAACCCTGCTTTTCATTTCAACGGAGAGGCATTTACTTTCTCCCAGAAATAAATGCATCTCCTCATAAACATTTTACTTCCGTCTTGTTTGGGATCAATGTGCATGAGATTTCCTATTTTTCTTCTGGAACTTCCCCATTTTTATGTAGAAAATCCTGCATTTCAAATCAACAGAAAGGCATTTACTTTCTCCCAGAAATAAACGCATCTCCGTAAGGATATTTTACTGATGTCGCCTTTAGAATCCATCTCCGTGACATTTTCTTGTATTTCTTTCCCATTTATCCATTATCATTTTTAAAATTCTGTTCTTCTTTTGAACGGAGAGGCATTTACTTTCTCCCAGAAATAAATTCATCTCCGCTTAGACAATTTTCTTCCGCCTTCTTTAGGATCAATGTTCATGAGATTGCCTATTTCTCTTCTACGACTTCTCCATTTTTATATAGAAAACCCTGCTTTTCAATTCAGCGGAGAGGCATTTACTTTCTCCCAGAAATATAAAGCATCTCCGTATGAATATTTTATTTCTGTCGTCTTTAGAATCCATCTGTGTGAGATTTTCTTTTATTTCTTATCCAATTTATTCATTATTTTACGAAAAATCCTGTGTTTCATTTGAACGCAGAAGCATTTACTTTCTCCCAGAAATAAATGCATCTCCGCATACATTTTATATTTCTGTCGTCTTTAGAATCCACCTGCGTGAATTTTTCTTGTGTTTCTTATCCCATTTATCCATTAGCATTTGAAAAATTCTGTTCTTCAATTCCACGGAGAGGCATTTACTTTATCCCAGAAATAAATGCATCTCCGCATAAACATATTACTTCCGCCTTCTTTAGGATCAATGTGCATGAGATTTCCTAATTTTCTTCTGCAACTTTGCTTTTTTATGTAGAAAATCCTACTTTTCAATTCAACGGTGAGGCATTTACTTTCTCCCAGAAATAAATGCATCTCTGTAAGGATATTTTACTGATGTCCTCTTTAGAATGCATCTCCGTGAGATTATCTTGTATTTCTTTCCCATTTATCCATTATCATTTCAAAAATTCTGTTCAATTGAATGGGTTGGGTTGGGTTGATTTTTGACGGAAGATTATCTTCACGAGGGATATGGGCCCGGGGGGGGAGTGCCCTCCGTGGGGGTCTTCCTAATTGAACCTAATCCGTATTTACGCATGGAAAATCCACGGCTCGAAGAAAACCACGAAAACTCCGAACGATTAGGCCGACGGGCGCGATTGGGATCGAGCCCAGCACCTCCCGTCTACCACCTTCGAGAGCAGAACCTCTCAGCCACTGGTGGGGCCGTTCAATTGAATGGAGAGGCATTTACTTTCTCCCAGAAATACATGCATCTCCGCATAAATTTTCTATTTCTGGCGTCTTTAGAATCCATCTGCGTGAGATTTTCTTGTATTTCTTATCCAATTTATCCATTATCATTTGAAAAATTATATTCTTCTCTCGCCTTTAGAATCCATCTACTTTTAATTTTCTTGAATTTCATATCCCATTTATCCATTATCATTTGAAAAATTCTGTTTATCACTTCAACGGAGAGGTATTTACTTTCTCCCAGAAATAAATGAATCTCTGCATACATTTTACATTTCTGTCGCCTAATCCATCTGCGTGAGATTTTCTTGTATTTCTTATCCAATTTATCCATCATCATTTGAAAAATTCTATTTTTCATTTCAACGGAGAGGCATTTACTTTCTCCCAGAAATAAATGCTTCCCCGCAGGAATATTTTATTTCTGTCGTCTTTAGAATCCCTCTGCGTAATATATTTCTTGTGTTTCTTATCCAATTTATCCATTATCTTATGAGAAATTCTTTGCTTCATTTCAACGGGGAGTCATTTACTTTCTTCCAATAATAAAAGCATCTCCGCATAAATATTTTATTTCCGTCTACTTTAGGATAAATGTGCATGAGATTTCCTATTTTTCTTCTGCAATTAAACATTATTATTTGAAAAATATTCTTCTTTAACAGAACCGAGAGGTATTTACAGTCTCCCAGATATAAATGCGTCTCATCAGAATACATTATTTTCGTCGTATTTTGGATTAATCTTCAGCAGATTTTTCAGTATTCCTTCGAAAATTTTTCATAAAAGTCTTGTATTTCAATTCACCGGAGAGGCATTTACTTTCTTCCTGAAATAAATGCCTATCCGCATAGATATCTATTTCCGTCTTCTTTAGGAGTAATATACATGCTATTTTTCAATGTTTATTATGCAACTTCTCCATTTTTATGTGGAAAATCCTGTATTTCAGTTCAACGGAGATGTATTTACTTTCTTCCAGAAATAAAAGCATCTCCTCATAAAAATTTTATTTCTATCTTCTTTTGGATACATGAGATTTCCTATTTTTCTTCTGAAATTTAACAATATTATTTGGAAAATAATCTTCTTTAACAAAACGGAGAGCTATTTACATTCTCCCAGATATAAATGCATCTCCTCATAAATTGTTTTCTTTCGTCATATTTTGGGGTAATCATCAGGTGATTTTCATATATTTCTTCAGATATTTTGCATTATTACTTTGAAAATTCTCATCTATAATTAACAAAGAGGTATTTACTTTCACCCAGAATTATATTCATTTCCGCATAGATATATTACTTCCGTCTTCTTTGGAACTTCTTTAGGATCAATCTGCGTGAGATTTTCCTATATTTCTATCTTCTAGTTTTCTGAAAACCGAATCAAAACTTAAATTTATATTAATAAATATTTTCTTCATTCTATTAAATCCTATCATACTTAATTTGTTCAGTTATATCTCAAGATTTGTCATGTTTCTAGGTTGCCATAGAGATGACGTACTATTTTAAAGTGAGTCCCGTTACTTCTGTATGACGGAATTTAATATATAGAATCGTAATAAATTTTGTCTTCATGCATTTTGCATAAGATTTGAACAGATATTGCACTAAGGTCTGACTATTTATCAAACTATTTATAGTACAAATGCACTTCATTTGTTACGTTTAACGTATAATTTAAGACTTGTTATGTATAGAATCATGTTAGTTCATTTCAACTGTGAGGTATTTACTTTTCTTCAGAAATAGATGCCTGTTAGCTTAAATATTTAATTTCCGTCTTCGTTCGGAGTAATGTGCATGAGATTTGCGATGCTTCTTCACAATTTCTCAATTTTTATTTATAGAATCATATTTGTGAAATCGACGGTGAGTATGTATTTTTCTTAAGAAATAAATGCGACATTAAAATTTCAATTTACCCTTTTTTCTTTTATTAAGCTGCATATGGAAGTTAGACTTCTTTTTTTATGTATATATAATTATTCAAATTCACCCTTCTTGAATTCAACGTAGAGATTATCACTTTAGTACTGAAACCGGTAAATCTTTTCTAAAAAAATTTACTTTCCGAACGAAATATAACCACTACTATAACACTAACTGGATTTGACTGTACTTTCAGCGTATGTCTAAAAAACATAACGTATGTAGATAGAATCACAGTAACTGAAACGTTTAACTATTTCTCGAATCTTTCAGCTCCCTTTTTATAATAGTAGAGACAGTATAACTCAAAATTTTTAATGACAATTTTCATGAAACTTAGATAATCTCAAAATAAATTAATGTAGCTAAAATGATGCATATAATGCACTTTATTAACATTAAATGTTTTATTTTTTGTTAAAAATATTTATTATGCATATTTATGAATTCTATTTATTTCACATTCGTTTTAAATATATATTTAGCATTCTAGCAGTAACCACTATCATCAACAGTAAAACAGTATAATCTTTATTACAGTGAAAATGGTATCTTTTGAAAGACAATAATACAACCTTCTATTAGTTTATACTTATATTAGCATCTAATAATAAATGTATTCTGCTAGTACAACTTGCTTTCACCCGCAATCAGATCATTAAAAGAACATTAATAAACATATCATTAAAAAAATTCCCCTGTATCTTTTAATACAGGGTGATAAAACAACAGTAAACAAACAGGTTCATAATCACAGAACACGTGTCTTCAGCCTATGCCTATGTCTATGCTCTACAACTAATATACTACAAGTAAATTCTCAATTAATTCATTAAAATATTATATATTTCTGGCGAAATATATAATACTCCTATTTTATTTTATAATGTTTAGTTTTTTAGCTTCTGATAGTTTGTCAATGACAATTTAAATACAATATTTTGTTTAATAATGTTTGTTACTATTTACTTGAGTATATGTTAAAGTAGGAAAAGATGCGCAAAATGACAAACATTTATACTTTCACTTCTTTTATGCGTTTTCACAATATTTACGTCTGATATATTACTCAATCAAAAAAATTCCATCATTTCATCAAACTTTAGCAAAGAATTAACTTAATTTTGCAGTGCACAGTGTTACTGAAATTTCTCGATTAAAGAACCATTTGATTAAAATAAGCATGTGATTTCATCTATAAAAAGCATTCAACAAATAAATTTTTTCTTGGAAAAAAGAGCAGTACTACATACTTGGAAAATGGGACTGCACAATTCAAAAATCGTAAGGGCCATCAGGGAAAATGTCAAATAAACCACCTATACTCATTTCATGAAATACGTTGCAAAAATAATACGTTATGGTAACCTACAACCAAGATACTGACGAAACAACGAAATCCTAATACATAAAACTAATTTTTTTTTTTTTTCATCTCTGATTGAAATCGTTGAAAACGGACTCGAAGATGTGATTTGGCGCGTTTTCTGACTGGAAGAGAATCTGCTGGACTCATGAATATTTCACTTCCAAAAACATTGTGAGGTGTTATAACTTAAAAAGGTAAAAATTCATTTTTTATCTTCTTTTTTGCAAAATTTTGTTTTATTTTCATATTTAAAACTGTGGTTTAGTGTATAAAATTTCCAACATGCTGTTATGAAGTAATGTTTAGAAAAATTTAAGAACGTTTTTGCATCTGAAGTTATCTAGATGCACTTAAATATTCCCAACTGCACTTAATACAATCATAGGTGCTGCCCTGATAAAGGCGCCTTGGCTTTTTTTGTCACACTTGAGAAACTGAAAGTTCTTGCCAAATGATATAATCAGTTCGAAAAGGGAAAACACGATGAACTGTTATGCTTGTTTATATATGTATCTAACAAAAATTGCTTCTGATTGCACACATTAGATAAATTTGTTTTGACTGTATACAATAAGTGATAAATGACTTCTTTAAAAATAATACACTGTATAAATATTAAGAAATTGCTTGTGCGAATGGAACATTGAACAGATTGGAAGAAATTACGTGTAAAAAATTACCAATTTTTTGCAAAGACCGTTTCCTATATCGCGCAAACGGCCGTATAATAGAGAAGTACCCAATTCTATAGGAGGTTTCATTAACACTTTTATTCAGAAACTTTAAACATGATACACTCTAAAGCAAAGCAGATAGGACTTACCCTAGTACCCAGTAACATTCTTCGTCCAACGGGTGAATGAAATCATCGCATAGTCCAGTCGGCCTGAGGCATGATGCTCATTGACAAAGATGCACTAAACTCTTCAAAATTTGCAGTAACTTTTTCCATATTCATCGGGAACGGTGGAGAATAATGAAAAACAATTTCTGGGCCCAAAAATCCCTTCTGCAAACTAAAATTTATTGTCCCTTAAGCTACTACTCTTCTAAGATTCATTTGACTACTGACGCGCGAAAAAATGTAATTTTTAAAAATACCTTTTCCGATTGTTGTGCTATTGTTGACTTAAAAGCGATTGTTATTTTTACAGTATTATAAAAAAAAAACCAAAATGTATTCATTCTGAAATCACATTCTCATCTGAAGTGCAGTCAAGCGTGAAAATAAAATTCATTGTTAAAAGATTTTCCGACTTTTGTCCTATTGTTAAATTAAACGCGATTGTTGTTAGAATGTTTTATTGCACTCGCTTTTTATATGTGTATTTTCTTTTAAATCTTGTAATGTTGATTTTAGACGCTTGTGATTAAGCTATTTATCTAAACTTTAGCACACGTATAGAGCTTGTATGAAATACAAATTAAAAAACAAATTAGGCCGGTTCAACCATTAAAACACCTCAAGACAACGCCCAAAACTTGCATTTTCCCTATGCAAATAACATTGCGATTGTTTCGTTTTAATTGAAATAATTCCATTGTTGAAATTCTCGTATATTTTGAGACATTGTTGCCGCCTCATTATAACGTCAGCAGTGTGGGATGCACAGATTTTGGTTTTAAAATATAGGTTGACTTTTAGAATTTTCTATTGATACATTTCTTATAATCCTTTTTCCAACTCTCATGTGCTTAAAACTATGTATTCAGTTTAGTTGTTTAAAATTCTCTTCAGGCTTTGAGATACTAGGAGAAAATGTCGGAACATTTGCGGCCGAAATAATACAGCAGAATCCCGCTAATCCGAAATACCGGTTAATCAGAACCGATTTTATTTACAGGATGAATGTTGGGAAAAACTTGTAGAACTTAGAATTAGACAAAAAATGGCAGTAAAAAATGCTTTTTATTCAGCTACAGCTTTAACAGAATAAAAAAAAATACTCAATAATCTAAAATGCAGCATATGTACACGAATATAAATGAAAGCGTGCACCTCGTAGAAGCCATCTTTAAAAAATCTTGAATATCAGTTTGTCTGCCAGGCACAAAAAATTCTTTTCTGAACTGCAAAAAGTATTTAAATCAGACGATAATTTTTTCCCTTTCAACAGTTTTATTTCGCAGATTATCTACAGAAATATTTTTTCTTCACCCCTCGTTGACTTGGTGACAGAACTATTTATAGATTCGCGATTTTGAACCGTTTATAACGGGTTGTTACGCAATTTCTCATTCTGAAGTTACATTGCTGAAGTTAAAGAATGAATACTATTTTTTTCCGAACGTCGTGACGGATTATCCAGCATGCCGGACCTTAGGATGCCAAATTACTGGATGTTTACTGTACTACTGAGTACTTATAACTTACATTTTTTTAGAACGTATCTTTTTCTTTTCTTTCTATTTTTATGAGAATTTCGGCTAATACGGATTTTTTGTAATCCGAACAGGCACCGGTACAAATTAGTTCGGATTAGCGGGGTTCTGCTGTGCATTATAAGGTTTTTAAACATTTTTTATCAATCCCTATCTCAAACCTCCATAATCGCATTTTGGTTTTTTATATATATTTTTTTTATAAGTGAGTGTAATGCATGTAAAACATATAGACACATACTCTTTTTATGGTTTCGTTCATCTGACGAAACCCTATTCGTCTCACTCCTCTGTCTGTCTGTCTGTCTGTCCGCCCGTCTGTCCGTCTGTCACAGAGCCCGTTCTCAAAAACTATATATGTTGAAGACTTGAAATTTTGCATACTTATAGCTGAACACCTCACATCAAACGACAAATCATAAAATTTTGAAAAAGTTAATTAACGCACATTATTAATTAAAAACTCCCAATTACAAGATGGGAAAGGCATTCATAATTCAACAAAAGCATGGATTTTTTTATCAAATTACAAAAACGATCTCTTCCACGAATTAAAACAGGTGTCATTTTAACAGCAGATAAGGACTGGCGATTCCTTTAAGGCTCGATTACTTTTTTCTACGCATCCCAGAAATTCGAAATTAGTACCACAAGACGTGGAAAAAATCAGCTTTCAGAAATTCTAAAAATTATCTCGATCGTTCCACAAGAACTCGAAAATTCGTTAAAAATCGAGAAAAAAAAATATTTTATTTTCCTTCATTTGGAAGGCGGCAGATCTCTGATCACCTTGAATTTTTGGTGGTAAACCAGATAATTTTAAAACAGGTGCCTCTTGTTGTCTGAAATGAACACCGAACTTTTATACAGGACCAAAATTTTTTTTAATATCGATTTTTGAGCTAGGATTTCTACGCCATCCGACGTAAAATTTCATTCTCTTTCAGAATATGTCTTTATTTTTATGAATTTGTGTGTATGTTTCTATAATTTTTCTAGCAGTTCGCATCCCACCCTCCATAATAGTGTTTTCGATTTTATAATTTTATTTAATGTTATATTCCCATACTGTTAAAAAGTGGAAAAATTAATATGAAGATATGATCCATGTAGAAATAAAAGAGACGGGATAGTTATAAGACATTGCTAATTGCTTTAATTTAAAAATATTAGGCCGTAAGAATTGGGAGTAACATAAATGCTTGATACGAAGACTGAGATTAAGTAGAATATTTCTATAAACTGAAATATGTAAACAGGAATTGAAGTTAGTAAAATTAATTACATTAAAGGAAAAAGTCATTACGTTTATCATAAATATTTAATTTTAGGGTGTTATTAGGTAGAATATAAACTTTAAGATTCTTAAAATTGATAGTAGAATTATTTGAATAAGTAGTGCTAAGTCCTAGATTAAGAAGGATACTTTACAGGAAGAGATATAGAATTATTATCATTAACAGAAAGAATAATTATATCATCAAGGTATCTGTAGAATAATATATTATTGTTAATAAATTTTCTTTCATTAAAATAAAGATATAAATCTGATAACATGTTTGATGAAGCAGCTCCTTGAGTTATTCCCTGTATCTAAATATAAAAAGCATTGTTTTGGAAGATAAAATTATGAAATAGTAGAAAATTAGTCAAAGTTTTTGAAGTAGTCAGTATCAATATTATCAAGTAAATTTAATAAAGGGAAATATTCACACACATATATATATATATATATATATATATATATCTGATCTTTGTCATGCAGCAACTCTCGTATTTATAAACCGATATGGATGTGACTTGGTGTGTGCATAGTACATACCATTGTCTCGACCGAGTTCGTTGTCCAGCTTCATCAGCCATCTTGTTTCAAAATGGCGGCTATTTAAATTTAAAAAAATTAATGTAAAAAAATAATAATTAGAAATTATTTTTTTTTCCTTGAGTGCTTGACCTTGATACAAGGATTCCATAACAGTTTTTGTTTTGTCTTTATCTCAAAAAATGGTTGAGATATAGCAGTTTTAATTTCTATGGTGGCTGACATTCTGAAACAATCTGATATTTGTTATGTGGGATAACACGCGTACTTATGAACCGATTTGGATGAGTCTAGTAAATACCGATGTCTCGATCGAGTTCGTTGGCCAGCTTCAGCCGCCATTTTGTTTCAAAATGACGGCCATTTAATTTTTTTTATTGAAAATGTAATAAAAAAAAGAAATAAAAAAAATTAGAAATTGAAATTGAACTCTACAAATTTTAGGTTTGTGTGTTTTAATAAAATAAGCTGGACTTTAAAAGAACATGGAGTATGAAAGCTAACTTTTCCTCCCGGCACTGGCCGGTAGGACTTTCATTATTATTGTTCCGCATTACACATACTAGATAATATACTTCTGACTGTATATAATAACAGATAAACGGCTTCCTTATATTAGATACACTGTATAAATATTTAAAAAATATTTGTGTGTGTAAAACAATTAATAGGTTTCCGGAAAATGAGCGTAAAAATTTTCCCTTTTTTTCACTGACCAATTTTCTCTATCTCGCTAAGCCACCTATGACAAAAAAGTAGTTAATCCTGTAGGGTAGCGTGTGTAGCATTTTAATTCATAATCAGAAACTTAAAACATGATGCAGAATAACGCAAAGCAGATAGGACTAACCCCTGTACCCAGTAACATTCTTCGTCTAACGGGAGAATCGAATCATCGCGGATTCCAATCAGACGGTGGCACTGTAGATAGGACGACGATCTAGGCGATGACGTCAAGTTTATTGCCGCAACGCGGCGATTAGGTGGTCAGCGCTCCGGTACCAGATATCAAAGCCGTTCAGCTGGGGTAACCCGGCAGGTAGGTTTGGGTGTGTTTATGACGGCCAATTATCAACACGAGGGATATGGGCCTTAAGGGGGGGGGGGAGAACCCTTCGTGGGGCTCTTTCTAAGGGAACCCAACCCGTATTAACGTTTGGAAAACCAAGGTTCAAAGAAAACCACGAAAACTTCGAACGATTAGGCAAACAGCGCGATTGGGTTCGAATCCAGCACCTCGCGTCTACCAGCTTCGAGAGCAGAACCTCTCGGCCACTGGTGGGCCCTCGGCAGGTAAGGGCCTGGTCTTAGGTTAGAAAGACATTGGAAAGCATGATGCGCAAGGTTCTCGCTGCCGCTCGCTATTGCGCCAGATCGCGACAAAATGCTTGCTTTGGCGAGTAAATGAACGATTAAACTGGCCAGATTGCGAGTGTTCAATTTTTTCTTTTGTGTGTGTTTGTCAGTACAAGCGACACTCTTATTCGCATTAAGTTTTCGTTGCAGAGCCGTGAATTTAGAAGATATACCATAAGATAATAGCATCATTTGAAGATACGAAGTGCAACAACTTTATCCTATAATATACAACATGCTACACTTTCCTGCAATCTTGACACTACATTCAATGGACTGCGAGAGAGGCTTCGCCGTGATAAACACAACAAAAAACTAAAGTGAGAAATTGAATGTATATAAGAATGTCAGTAATTTTTTTTTTTTTGCAATATGTGAATGGTATGTAAGATTAGAATTCTGAAACTGACTTTGAAGTGTGGGCTTCATGAAAAGCCGAAAAATTCCCGGAAAAGGAAAAGTTTTTTTTTTCTTTTTACTGCGAGAAATACATTTTGTTGCTTATATTTTCAATTTTTCAGAATTCACTAAATGTAAATATCTTAAAATCCTGAGTTAACTTGGGTTAGAAAGTTTTATTTCGTGACATTTTAATGACTCAAAAACGTAATGTTGTTCTTGATTGCGCAGGACATTTAGCATGGATTTATTTTTAATAATTTCTGTACCGGATTGTTGAATTTAGATGAATCAAGCTCGGCATTAGTTTTATCGACCTAGAAAAGATGAAAGTTTGAAGGTTATTTTAGAACATATTGAAGAAAAGTGTACACTAAGGGGGCTCAGGGCTTGATCGATACAGAAAAACATGAAAACAAAGCTCTCGCTTCAAGTCCATATAAAAACAGAAGTATTCAATGTAACTAATTTAAACTTTCTGATATTTTTAAGGTATGTTTGTAGTCATATAAAATTTTAAAATGAAGTACTTCAAAGTAATAAAATAAAAAATATAGCAAAATTTATATAACACAATTTTCGGAAAAACATTTAGGTATCCTATCACCATCCGTAAGATATCTTAACGTTGAATTGACATAAGAACCTAATTTTTGCTTTAAAATGATCAGGAACCATTACACTATAGAATGAATTAAGGATATAACTACAGTAAATTCTGTCTAAGGCGGACTCTGTGCAAGCCGGAAATCTGTCTACCGCGGAAAATTTTTGAAGTCCCGGCGAACCCATAGAAAATTACATTAATTCATGCTGCATAAGGCGGAATCTGTCTAACGCGGAAACGGAAAGGATTTTAAGGTTCCATCGAAACCAAAATTTTGCATAAGGTGGAAATAAGTATAATTTAAAAATGAAAAGCATTTTGTTTGTCAAACTTTAAAACTGTCAAATACTTTAAAGTCAAATACTCAATGTCAAATATTTTAAAGTTAAATACTCAATGTCGAGCATGTTAGTTAAATTGTGTACAACACTTCGAAAAAATAAATTCAAAAGAACAGAAACTGTTTAATTTTTAAGGAATTCTTGCTTATGCCGTTTTTTCCTATACAAAATTGCATTTAAAAGTTATTTCTAGTAGAATACACATTTATGAAAATATATATTTTCACAAGTACAATATATTATACTTTAAGGCTGTACTCAAATACAACATGATACCATTCTGTCTCATTCTCTAAGTTTATTGTTTTTTGTGTGTGTAAACATCCAATTCACATATATTATAGCAGTACTAAGAAATTGAATAGCGTTTTTCATTTATTTATAAAGACAAAGGATCTTTTAGAATTTCAGTTTTCAATTGATTTTCGAGTCAGGAAAATCAATGAAAGAACTTCATCGGCAAGGGATTTTTTTTTTTTTTTTTGTGGGGGTGGAAAGTTTTTTTGTATAAGCCGGAATATTGTCTACCACGGAAAATTTTCTCAGTCCCAACCGATTTCGCCTTAGACAGAGTATACTGTATCACTCAAAGGATGCTTTATTAAAAAAACTCTCAAATTTAAAGATTTAAAAAACCCTAAAAAATACAATTTTTTTTCATTAAAAATACTCAAAATAGTAAACTAATTAAAATATATTATTTCATTCTATAGATAATGATATTATATGCATAAAAAAAAAAGAATTAAGCCAATCCATCAAATAATTTTTGTTAAATCTTACGGATAGTAGATCTTACGGATGCGGCTTTGAAAGTGAATTAAATTACATAAATGCTTATAACTCCGTTAAAAATGCAAGTATTTTTATGCGGTTTTTTGCACTGTGTTCAGAAGTAATTAAATAATCAAAATAGATACTAAAAAATCGATTTTGTGAAAGTTTTCAAGCTCTGAGCCCCTTAAGGTGTTAAAGATCGATTTTTCAGTGTTTTACGACAAATCTACTTTGCTAACATATCATTTCATTTAGCTATATATATATATTTTTTTTTTTTTTTTTTGATTAGCCAAAATTCTAAGGTTGATCAAAAGTCAGCAAGAACCCTGATGATTCGGATTTACAAAGATGCGCTAAACTCTTCAAAATAGGCAGAAACCTGGTCCATAGGCACTGAGAATGGTGGAGGGTCATAGAGATGGGAATCCCGGCCCTAAATTTCCGTCCCTAACCTAAAATTTATCGTTCTTAAAGCTCTTATTCATCTGAGGTGCACTTTACTACTGATGCACGAAGAAAACTCATTATTGGAAATAATTTGCATGATTGTTGCCCTATTGTTGAATAAAACGCGATTGTTATTTTAAAGTGTTTTAAAAAACAAGAAGGCATTCATTTGAAAATGACCAACTCCTCTGGCCTACACTGATGCGGCGAGTAAAATTCATTGTTAGAAAGAACTTTCCGATGTTCGTCTAATTGTTGAATTAAATGCGTATTTTAAAGTGTTACGACAAACAAACATTTTATGGTTTCATTGGAAATTTTTACTTCATATCAATATGCGTTTAAACCTGATGTCGGTGTCCACCGCTATCTGTATCATGTAAAAGTGCCATTTATAATGTTATTCGCTAAAAACATATAATATGCTTCAAAGACTTATTGCATTTTTAATGCAATAAAATTATAATTCTCTAAATATTTGCTTTTTTTTTCAAAAAGGCTTTTTATAATGCGAGGCCATTTCACCTATAATAAATGTAATTTCATTTACCACACTTTCAAGACCACGTATAATATGACATCATATGGTGCTTTATGCTTAATGGCATATAACACTATGTAAATTACTTACCATAAAAAGTGTTACTAACCTTTCGAAATTTTGTCGGAAATTTTTACTTCAGATTAATATGCGGCTAAATCAAACGTCGGTCATTTATAAAGTTGTTGCTAAGACCATATAATATGTCCAAAGCACTCTTTACATTTTTAACACAAGAAAATTATAATTCTCTAAATAAATTTTATTTTTCGCAAAGATATTTTTCAAGGCCGTTTCCCCTGTAACAAATGCAATTTCATTACATATAAAAAATTGCATAAGCTAACTTTCGTCCCTTTATGTTCGCAAAATTATACAACTATGCACTGATGTATTAAATTCCTACAAATAAATTACTCAGTAATTGTTCGTTAAAGACATACTATTATAAAAAAAGTATCGATATTAGTATAGTTTATAGACGATACATATGTATTAATACATCTTTATATAGAATGTAATTAAGAAATAGTCACTAAACTCTTACCACTTGCGGCAAAGGCTTGTAAAGGCTGCAGACGAAAGAAAGTACATATTTTGCCAACGCGGCGTTATTTTTGAAATTAAATTCGGAAACTTCTATTTTTTTAACCTACTCGTCTGATGTACAGTTTACTACTGACGTGCGGTTAAAAAATTGATTGTTAGAAATATATTGCCCGTTGTTGTCGAATTGTTGAATTAAACAAGGTTGTTATATTGCTGTGTTATATCAAACAATTGTTCATTCTTACATCATCGTTTTTGTACTAAAAATTTAGCAAAATTGTGAAAATGGAAACTTGGTAATAACGGAATCCATACACAACGGTAACGAATTCATCGTCCTATTTAGGGGGTCTCAGGACTCTTAAAGCTTCAAACTTTTCAAAATAATTTTTTTTAGAAGTTAAACTCCTATCTTTTTTTTTAACATTCTTATTAGAACAGAAGTTATGGCTTTTAGACTTATACCCGCTCCATAGCTGAGGCGGAAACTTTGAAGTCATTTTTCTCCAAATGACGTTTTTGGGCATAACGCGCAGGATATCTCAAAAACTTCTAAATATTTTTAATGAAATTTTCAAAACATATGTTTCATGTTAGTCTGTATAAAGTGAACCTAAAATTTCATTTTTATTGTACAGTAAAATATTTTTTTAGGTGATTATACTGTTGAAAATTTTAAATTTTTATAATAGCTAAATACAACTTTGTATTAAAAATATAAAAATTCTTTAGGCTTATACCCGCTCAATAGCTGAGGCGGCGCTTCCGAAACTTTGAAGTCATTTTTCTCCAAATGACGTTTTTGGGCATAACGCGCAGGATATCTCAAAAACTTCTAAATATTTTTTAATGAAATTTTCAAAACATATGTTTCATGTTAGTCTGTATAAAGTGAACCTAAAATTTCATTTTTATTGTACAGTAAAATATTTTTTTAGGTGATTATACTGTTGAAAATTTTAAAATTTTATAATAGCTAAATACAACTTTGTATTAAAAATATAAAAATTCTTTAAATACAAATTTATTTAGGTTCAGAATAATCTGAAATATAGTTAGGAACAAAACAATTCATTCTAGGTCCAAAATTAATTTTAATCCTGTGCGTAACCTGTTATACCAATTTTCTGCTCGACAAATGACTGACAGTTTGGAGTCCCCTATAAATACTAATTCTGCTTCATACAATTTTTTAAATACATGAAATGAAAGAAACAACAAAAATTGTGTTTTGAAATCATATACATTTTAAGATATTAAATGTAGATAATGGTCTTTTTAGGGTTTCGTTCATCTCACGAAACCCTATTCGTCTCGCTCCTCTGTCTGTCCGTCTGTCCGTCACAGAGCCCGTTCTCAGAAACTATACATGTTAGAGACTTGAAATTTTGGGTACTTGTAGCTGAACACCTCGCATCAAACAACAAATCCTAAAATTTTTAAAAAGTCGGTAATTAACCGAATTACGGGCTAATTAACTTCTAAAATTAACCAATCCACCTTTTTAACACAGGTTCAAACGGACATTCTCCAAAACTTCGGAGTTTCTCCTAAGGGTTGCCAGTAAAATCAGCCGGTGCACGGTTACCACGGAGGAAAATAAGCCGAAAAATGAAGTGGAGATTTTAAAGCGAAATCGTATATCAGAAAATATTGGTGCGAGAAATTTGTAAATGGAATAGACTGACGCAGAAAAAAATCTACTTTCATTTGGTATAAAGTTCACATTTCTGCGATCTGTATAAGTTAAAATATCCACTAAAAATCGATCGATAAAAATTTAATTTCTTTAATTGGAAAGACAAGGAAATAAAAAGATTTCAATTCGGCGGGAAAGCAGGTAGACATGACGACGCTGCGGTTTTCCATAATAGCATATTTTAATACAAAATTTTAACTTTTTAAATATTAAATTTTTTTATTAAATTTTTTGGCATCCCGATGTCAAATTTCTCGCTGATTTCATTGATACCCATATCTAAGTCCTATCTTAATTACAAGCTGAAATATTAATTATTACAGTGACCTCTCACTTATACGACTCTCAGTTATACCACTCTCTCAGTTATACGCCGAATTCTCTCGGTCCCGTCCACGCTTTATGGGGAATAATGCTAAACTTCTCTCAGTTATACGACTGCTTCTCTCACTTATACGACGCTTTAAACGGTTCAGGCGATTTTACATTTCTCACTCTAGAATTAATTTTTATAATCTTTAAAGTAAAAATCAGTCACGTTTTCTTACATTTATCCTTTCATTATTGTTAAAGTGTTTATAAATAATGAATAATATTTCTTATCTACCTTCGTTTGTTATTAACGATGAAATCTATGGCGGGAGGGTGATTGTATGGAATTCTCTTGTGTCTGCCATTTAACAAAAGCCAAATGACTACCTGCAGATCACGTCTCTGTATGGCACTGGTGGAGAAATCAGGGTTTTTGCAAAATGCATTTTCCTGGAAAATTTTAACAGCTTTAAGGAATGCGTCGTCTTTTAGGAATGAGGTTGTTTTAAGAAAAACAGACTTTTATTTTAAACTTAACAAATCGAAAATGGCAGTTCTTGAACATCACTAGAAAAAAATACTAAAGCGAGAACATATCGGAAGCACATCCCAAGCTATTATCATGCCAAAAGACCTATGCACGTACAGCCCGCATAGCGAAGGGGAAAAAACGTGTATGTCGCAAATCGATACAAGCTTCCGTACTAGACGCGTGAAAGGTTATTCATTTCTCTGTAATTTTTTCAGTTTGCTGCATGTCGATACCTAAACTGAAAATGTCAAAACGTAAAGCATTAAGCATACAATTCAAAGTTGAAACCATTAAGGAATATGATAAAAATTTACTACAATCAAAGAAGGCATTAGCTGCTCTCTTCAATCTGCCAGAATCGACACTAAAAGAAATTCTGAAAAATAAAAATGTCATTATAAATGCATCAAAAAATGGCGATTGAAAGAGATCCAGGATACAATGTGGCAGATTTAAAAAATTGACATCAGCATTAATCGCGTGGTTTAACCAAATGCGAGCTTCAAATATACCGATAGATGGTGTGATTTTAAAAGAAAAGGCTCTCACTCTTACTGAGAAGTATGGAATTGAGAATTTTTCAGCGTCTTGCGGTGATTCGAGAAGCTAAACAAGACATCGACTTTTGCATCGCCGCATCACAGGAGAAAGCGCATGTGTTAATGGAAATGATGTTAGACAATGTTTGCAAAATCTACTTATGTTAATTAAGGATTAAGGGATCTAAAGACATTTTTAACTGTGATGAAACGGACTGTTTTTCAAGCTGATGCCAGATAAGACATTATCATACAAAGAAGAACCATGTCAAGGGGGCAAAAAAAGTAAAGAAAGATTAACTATCCTTTTTTGCACAAATAGTGATGGTTCAGAAAAAAATAGAACCTATAGTAATAGGAAAATCAAGAAAATCTCGATACTTTAAGAATAAAAAATAATTGCCATGTGGCTACAGAAATTTTAAAAAAGCATGGATGACATCAGAGGTTTCCATTGATTTTTTAAAAGAGATGGATGATAAATTTCAAAAACAACAAAGAAAGGTTTTATTTCTAATGGATCAATGTCCATCACATCCCGATGTAAAAGATCTGCCGTTTCTGCAGCAAATTAAATTTTAAAATTTGTTTTAGGAAATTCAGTTTTCCCACAAGACCAAACTGCTAGTTCAACGAATGAACCTGATATTGAGAGCGTATGGAATCCTTTAATAACGAAGACTCGAATAAAATGTTTATGGACGAAGGTATTAATTTCAAAGATTATGTAGAATGTGATGATAAACGTCTTCTGTCAGAACTGAGAACTGCTGAAGAAATCTTTGAGGATATTAATAATGAAGACGTGAGCAAGGAGGATG
Source organism: Maratus speciosus (assembly GCA_963932465.1). NCBI lineage: Eukaryota > Metazoa > Arthropoda > Arachnida > Araneae > Salticidae > Maratus > Maratus speciosus. The sequence goes on from OZ010794.1 coordinate 87,558,935, forward strand.
ACCAACATGAGAGCAATGTTCCTGCTGTTGTAAATTTTTCAAAAGCAAGTACCGCTTTAAATAAATTAAAGAATTATGGTTATCAAAATGATTATTCCCAAACTAGCTTAAAAGCTTTATTAGACTTAGAGAAATACATTTTCTATTTCCATCTACGACAGAAACAAACTAATATATCTTCATTTTTTGAGAAAATCTGATCTGTAAATTTTTAAAATAAACATAGTGGTACATGAACAATTTTTTGAACTTTTTAAACATATTTTATGTTTAATTTTTTAACACATTTTGCAAATTTTGTTAAAATATGTTCTTAGTACTTAAAACTTATCGTTTTTAGTATAGGTAAAATAATTAATGCCTATAAAGTTTGAAACTTGTATTATAAGGCGGTCTCTCACTTATACGACTCTCTCAGTTATACAACTTTTTTCTACGGTCCCTTGAAAGTCGTATAAGTGAGAGGTCACTGTATTTAATTAATCGGTTTATTCCTATCAAATGCATCGATTAAAATGAAGAGACGCTTATTTAACCACGAATTAAATTAGGAAATCTAATAATTTGCCTGAGCTTTTTGAACAGCGATATGAGATAAGTATAACTCATTCATCATCAGAAAGTTTACTTCATACCACTATTTTCTAGTAATTTCAGGAAATATTTTGAATTATTGGTTAAGACCGCCACTCAGTCTGTTTGAAACTTTAAGATAGTTTATAACACATAGAAAAAAGTGTAAAAAAGAATGGAGTGTGATATTTAGACACCCAGCCAGGACGCCAACCGCAAGGCTAATGGATAAATGTCCTGGCAGGTAGATCCCTCCTCCACCCAGTTCCACTTTACCGCAGAATCGGGCTAAACCAGTGGGCGATTATATAACTAAATAAAATAACAAATCGCATAACCTATATGCTCATAGCAACTCGCTATGTCAACACAAACGTATGTTCAAGTTAACATACAACTGAAAATACACAGTACAAGAAAAAGGGTTTATGGGTAACCCACAACCAATGTAAGAAAATTAAAAATAATAACATAATATGGGGGTTAATGGATAACCCTCAACCAATAAATAGACCAAAATACTAAACAATGATACTACAAAAGCACAGGTTTATGGGTTACCTGTAACCAAATATAATGAAGAATGATGCAATTAAAAGTCTGTAAGATTAAATGTAATTCTTTAGAGCAAGTTCTAAATTGTTCCACTATATAGATCAGCTCCAATCCTCGCTCTTCATAACCAATCAAAAAGATCCAAACCAAACAGCTTCTCAATTGATGATAATAGAAAATCAATCAATACTGAGTTCATCAAGTGATTTTGGTAGTTGCATAAAATAGAACATAGATGATAACTTGTAGAATATATGAAGTGACAATGGGCAATCAAACTATGTAGTGTCACACACAGTACACACAAACTAATGGTCAGTCCACCACTCTAAATCACAACTATTACGATAAAATGTTAATGTCATAAGTGCGAATATTAATATACTGATATAAATGCAAATAAAACACAATGTTTATATCCCAAGAGATGGCTTATAGTAAATAAAATAAATTTTAATATGTCCATATGCAATAATTACTCTTGAACACAAAGTAGAAATGGAAATTACGAAAATGAGATAATGTAACACTATTCGATACATCCAATATACTTCTTCATTTCTGAACATTAGTCAACAGGCAATGAAACTGATAATAATGCACCAGCATTAGAACAGAAAATTAAAATATTTGAACCATCTCGTACCCTGTGAGATCTTAATTCACATAGTCTAGTTGCTTAATAGCCCACAATAACAGAGACTTCAAATATAAGCCAAAATGTTAAATACAGTTAAATTACATAGAAGACTCAAAATTTATACCTTATGAATGAGTAATTAGCATTCAAAGCATTATAAATATCACATAATTTCCTATAGTTGTGATTATCAAATAAAATTCTTCTAATGTTGTATCTGACGCTTGCAGAGGTATCAAAATGAAAGAAAAAAGGAACTAATGGACACCTTCCAAATAAATAATGAGTAACATTGCCTTCCTTACCGCAGTCACATTTTGTTGAACTTCTCTTCCCAATTTTATTTAAAAAAGATGGAAAGCTGCCATGTCCAGTTATAAAGTACTGTACCACCTGGTTTGAGCAAATGTAGTTAAAGTTTACCTTCCTGATAACGCCATATGTATCCCTTCCTTTACCGCTTGAATTCCAGTATTTTTGCCATTCAGCATAAGTATTTTCCCGAGTCACACGTTTAATAAGAGAAATAGGAAAGTCCAAAGGAGCCACAATGTCCGCATTTTCTTCAATAGTTGCTTGCTTTGCTAATTCATCTGCTTTCTCATTTCCGATATTCCCAACGTGGGCTTTAGTCCAGCCTATTGTAACTATTTTTAAGGGATCGCTGATTAATAATTCGAAAATATCTTTAACCAAGGTATTAGATGGGAAAGTTCTCTGAAGAACAAGAAATGAAGCTTTACTATCCGTAAATATCCAAATTTTTTGAAAGTCAGAATGTAATGACCAATCTATTGCATACTTTAACGCAGATAATTCCGCTTGATATATTGAGTTGTGCTTATCCAATGATATTTAAAAGTCATAAATAAAAGATCCACAATGAAAAGTCGTAAATGCTGCACCAACGCCAGATTCCATTTTAGAACCGTCCGTATATATCACTGGAAGTCCCAGATCAACAAAGTATAAATCGGATTTCTCTGTAAAATTCAGATTATTTATATCATTATAACTTGGGAAGTCACTTGTTGTAAGATTTCTCATAATATTAGTAGAGTTAATAATGCAATCCCCTACTTGTATGCGTGCATTACTAAACATAGTTTCATATTTTCTAAATCCATGTTTAAGTTTAATATGGATTGGTGGAATTCCTGTCAGAGTACATAAAGCATCAGTAGATACTGTTTTGTACGTTGAAATAATAGATAATAGTCCAAGGCGTTGACATGAAGATAATTTTCTTAATGCATGAACGTGTAGATCTGGGAACCAGATTTCGAAGCCATAGCAGATCTGTTTTTCAATTACTTGATTATACCAAGTTTTCCGAAAATTAGCGTGCAGTCCCTTATCTCTACACTTCGTCTTGCGAACATTTGATGTAAAGTTGCGAATCTTTTCTCTTATTCTTTCAAAATGGCCGATCCAGTTAAATTTACCATCTAGTTGAAATCCTAAATATATAATATTATCCTTCACCGGTACGGTAACCCTGTCTATCTTAAAAATCGGGTGTCGATTATCTAATGTAAATCTTCCAAACAACATGCTAACGCATTTTTCTTTACTTATAGTTAATCTCAAGTCCTGACAGATCACATTCATCAATTGGAGCTTGTCATTCATATTATGTTCCAAATCGTTACGAGTATCCCCATAGGCAATAACGACAAAGTCGTCAGCATAGGACAAAATATCTTCAAAGTTTAAAGTAAATCTCTTAATCAAGTGATCTGCAATAATTAGCCATAACAAAGGTCCAAGGCAACTGCCTTGAGGACACCCCTTAAAAAGTTGAAACCATTTGATTCCATACGTGTAACTAAACCCAATTTTTCTGTTACTTATATAATTTTTCAAGATACATTTTATATACAGAGGAATAGGTAAATGATCTATCAAATTAGCTAAAATTTCCCAGGCAACAGCATCAAATGCAGCTTGTATATCTATGGATGCGATTGCTACATATTTATATCTCTTTAATTTATTTTTAATATTGTTCCTCAGAAAATTCATAGCTGTGATCGTGCTGTGCTTTTCTCGAAAGCCATGCTGAGCCTCGTTCCAAAAATTAGCAGCTTCAAGGTTTGGGACAAGTCTGATTTTTACTATTCTTTCCAAAATCTTCCCAAAAATGCTCAATAATGTTATCGGTCGATAAGATCTAGGTGTTTTTCCGTCTTTGTTACGCTTCCTAAAGAATATAACTAAGCAATTTTTGTGATATTTCGAGGATATTTCGATAAGTGTGATATTTCGAGGAGGGGGGGGGGGAGCTAGAATTATTTTTAAAATCTTAGCGTTTGTTACCGCAGCAAATATTTTAAATTCTTGTTTAAGACCGCCACCATCCCGACCCATCTATCTACGGAAAGATTGCGTAAAGGAGTTTCGTTCAGATATGCTTTTGTTAAGAATAGAGTGCATTCCCTGGTGGTAGAATGTGGAACTAACATAACGCGATTTTGTTAAAATTAGGAAGTCTAACAAGTCGATCTGTTTGAAACTTTAACATATTTTATAACACATAAGATAAAGTGTAAGAAAGAATGATACGCGAAATTCCGGGGAGGTGGGGGAGGGGGGGGGGTTCTAGATTTCTATTTAAAAAATTAGCGTTTCTGACCGCTTTAGGTGACTTTTTGAGGGAGTCCTGAGATATATGCTACTTATTTAATATAAAATTGTCTAAAGTTTAGTTACCACTATTTCCTAATAGTAATTTCAGCAAATATCTTAATTTCTTATTAAGACCGCCACCACCTCGAGTAACATATCTACTTATAGGTTGTTTAACGGAGTTTCCTTCCGATACAGTTTTGTTAAGAATAGAGTGCGCTCCCTGGTGGTGGAATGTGGAACTAACATATTTGTTAAACTAGAATTATTTTTAAAATCTTAGCGTTTGTTACCGCAGCAAATATTTTAAATTCTTGTTTATAGACCGCCACCATCCCGACCCATCTATCAACGGAAAGATTGCGTAAAGGAGTTTCTTTCAGATATGCTTTTGTTAAGAATAGAGTGCATTCCCTGGTGGTGGAATGTGGAACTAACATAAGGCGATTTTGTTAAAATTAGGAAGTCTAACAAGTCGATCTGTTTGAAACTTTAAGATATTTTATAACACATAAGATAAAGTGTAAGAAAGAATGACACGCGAAATTCCGGGGAGGGGGGGGGGGCGTTAGATTTCTATTTAAAAAATTAGCGTTTCTGACCGCTTTAGGTGACTTTTTGAGGGAGTCCTGAGATATATGCTACTTATTTAATATAAAATTGTCTAAAGTTTAGTTACCACTATTTCCTAATAGTAATTTCAGCAAATATCTTAATTTTTTATTAAGACCGCCACCACCTCGAGTAACATATCTACTTATAGGTTGTTTAACGGAGTTTCCTTCCGATACAGTTTTGTTAAGAATAGAGTGCGCTCCCTGGTGGTGGAATGTGGAACTAACATTTTTGTTAAAATTAGGAAATATAACAAGGCGATCTGTTTGAAATTTTACGATAGTTTATAACACAGTAGAAAAAGTTTATAAAAAATGGCGCGTGAAATTTCGGGAAGGTGGGGAGAGGGAGAGGGGCAAAATATTTCTTTTTTGTTTCATACCGTTTCAGGTGCGTTTTTTGATGGAGTCCTCAGATACATGCTACTTATACTTATTAAATATAAATATGTCAAAAGTTAAATTACCACTATTTCCGAATAGTAATTTCAACAATTATCTTAAATTCTTGCTGAAGACCGCCACCCCCTCGAGTAACATATCTACTAATGGGTTGTGTAAAGGAGTTTCGTTCAGATAGGCTTTTGTTAAGAATACAGTGCGCTCCCTGGTGGTGGAATGTGGAATTAACAGACCGCGATTTCATTTAAAGTAGGAAATCTAACAATTCAATCTGTTTTAAACTTTAAGATACTTTATAACACACGATAATAAATTATAAAGAAGAAGGGCGCGTCGCATTTCGAGGAGGGGGGGGGGGGGTTGAGGGAGGTGCGCGAACAAAATTAAGAAATATAACTGGACGATCTGTTTGAAACTTTAATATGGCTTATAAAACATAACATAAATTTTTAAAATCAGGCCGCGTCAAAAATCATGGTGACCATCTGCCCACTCCCCCCCCCCCCCAAGGGAGGCACTTTTCTAAATTTGGCAGATACCCGTCATTTGATATATCGTAGCATTTTTTTTTTTTGGGGGGGGGGGGCGAACAAAATTAGGAAATATAACAAGGCGAATATGTTTGAAACTTTAACATAGTTTAGGATGTGTTTGCCAAAATTTAGAAGGTATTCCATGACGATAAATGTACTGGACGTTTTGAAAGAAAGTGTTTTGAAAGGAATATTAAACGAAACCCTTTGTGCGATGTATGATCACACTTACCCACTTGTTTTAGGGTATAGTTCATCTGATCTCATTCCTCTGTCTGTCACAGAGCCCGTTCTCAGAAACTATATATGTTGGAGACTTGAAATTTTGGATACTTATAGCTGAACACTTCACATCAAACGACAAATCATAAAATTTTGAAAAAGTCTTATATTTACCCGTCTGGGCTCTAACTTGTGTATTTTAAGCTTTTTTTTTTTTCTAACTGAGCCCCTAATTAGGTTGAAGACTTGAAATTTTGAATACTTATAGCTGAATACTTGCGATCACACAACAAATCATAAAAATTTCAAAATGTCTTATATTTACCCCTCTGGTCTCTAACTTGTGTATTTTAAACAATTTTTCTAACATCCACCCTTTTCACCCGGGGGGCACTTTTCTAACTTTTACCGACACCACTTTGACCACTCTTTCATATTATGCACCATAGACTTATAAATTTTAGTTCCATTTTTTACCGCCAGGGGGCGTCTAACTACCTCGGGTGCTATTGGTCTCTATCCCCTCGACTAATATATCTATGGATAGGTTGTAAACCGGAGTTTCGTTCGGATAGAGGTTTGTTTAGAATAGAGTGCGCATCCTGGTTCCGAAATGTGGAACTAACAGGTTTTGCAAAAGGATAAAGTGTTTTGAAAGGAGTATTAAACGAAACCATCTGTGCGATCTGTGATCACACTCACCCACTTGTTTATTCAAATTTTAAGAGTCCTGAGACCCCTTAAGTCTTCTCAAGCAAGTTTAAGGGGGGAAAATATACACAAGTACACATTATTTTTCATATACAGTGTTTTATTCTTTTCGCTTATAATAACACTACATAAAAATAGTACTGGCGTCTCGATTGCCAGTACATTTCCGTATTTTATTCCTTTTTTTTTACAGTGTGTACTGAAAAGATAAATGTATTCAGATCCTATTTCATACAGCGTGAACATTTACCTAAATTAACCCTTAAATGCCTGGTGTTGCCTTTCGGCATCATATCCAATTTAGGCTCTAAAATACTATTAGAATAATATTGAAGCTATAATTCCTAATGTTGCCAATAAAATACATTCTGAAAATAGTATTAAATCGATTTTCAACATGTAGATGGCCACATTTGTGCTGTTTACGAATAAAGATAAATTTATTTTTTCAATTGTTGCTACTTGTTCTTTTTGTTTTGTTTCGAAGCTTGCAAAATACCCTATTTTGACCTGCAGTGAGCAAGTAAAATTTATTTCTTATTATAGTTCTTAAAGTTCTTGTGTGTTTAATATTATAGAATTTTATCAAGGGAAATTATTTTTTCTATTAAACACCAGTATTGCCGATTAATCACAAACTGTTTTTTAGCCGTAAACTATACTTAAAACAAAATATGATTTTTTAAAGTATTTTTCCCATGATTTATTTAAAAAATGAAAGCCGAAAAACATTATTACAATGATTTTTGAAAAATCCGGCATTTAAGGGTTAAAGTAATAATAAAAAATTTTGCTTTATTTCTTTTTCCACTTTTTGCAATTGCATCAAGAAGTGGATAATGAGTTGACATTAGTGCCAACTCCGTGAGTCTTTCATTCTTCAGGGAATTTCAAAGATACATTTTCATTCTTTTTAAGGAATAAAAAGATTGCTCAAATTTGGCTACTGAAACTGGTAATGTAGCTAATACACGTAATAAATAACTGACTTTAGGAAAAATATTTTTGTCACAATTGTCTAAACTAGCCATAATGTCTTTTGGTTTTTCCATTTCTTTCATGCCTTGCTATTTTTTACACCAAAGTAAAACTAGAATGTTGTGGCCATCACAAAACTTTCTTCTATATAAATCACGTCAATTAAATCATTTAAACAGTACAAGAAATTATATCAATATAGCAGCAATTCCTATCAAATTATGTCTGAATTTGAAGTTTCATGGAAATTCGTGCATTAGTTCTTGAGATAGATATAACGGAAATTTTGAAAAATGTAGCATAGCAGCACCACCTGTTGAGCGATTTATACCAAAACATAAACAGCACTAACTGATATCAAGGCGTAACTGAATCTGAAGTTTGAAGAAAAATTGGGCATTAGTTATTGAGATAGAGCTATAGTGGAAATTCTAAAAAATGAAGCATAGCAGCGCCACCTGTTGAGCGATTTGCACCAAAACATAAACAACACTAATTCATCTCAAAGTATACCTGAATCTGAAATTTGTTGAAAACACAAGCATTAGTTCTTGAGATAGAGCTTTTGCGGAAATCGCAAAAAAATGCAGCATAGTAGCGCCACCTGTTGAGAGATTTACATCAAAATGTATAATACGTCAATTCATGCCAAGTACTAACTGAATCTCAAGTTTGATGAAAATCCGTGCATTAGTTCTGCAGATTGAGTTATTGTAGAAATCGTGAAAAATGTTGCATAGCAGCGCCACCTATTGATCGATTTACACCAAAAACTAATCAGCATCAATTTATATTAGGGACTAACTGAATATACATTTTTATTAAATTCCGTGCATTAGTTCTTGAAATAGAGCGCCCACAAAATTTGTGTCACATACATATGGATCTCTGACCCCCTAAAACGTGTAAATCCGTCGAAAATTGGAATTCGAAAATTTTCATGAATCCAATACTTTCTTCTTGTAAAGATAGAAGAAAGTAAAAAGATAAGTTTTTCCAATAATTTTGTTTTGGACGTGTTAAAGTGTTTTGAAAGCAGATCATTAAAACCTTGCAAGATGCTTCTATTCATAAGAAAACGATCAGCAAATCCAGAAATAAATGTATCTAAGCAAAGAAGAAACACCGATTTTCTAAAATATTATTCAGGATTCTCATGAGGATCATTCATCAGGATTCGCATTATTCCTTTTTGTTTGTTGGCCAGTTTTGCGAGGAGCTGTAATAATTGTGTGAAAATCGTCTCTCGCTAAGGCTTTTGCCTTCCTGAATAGATTAGCAAACTTTTGAATATCAGCGTCTTGCTCTTTGCTTCGTGATGGATGCAAACTTTACTGAATTAAAATGACACTATCAGCATGCTTAAGAGCAGAAGACAAATCCGATTTTTGAAGGTATTTTGCAAGTAACAATGATTGAGTTGAATAAAAATTCACAAATAACCAATCTAACAATAAAGTTAATTTTTTTCCATTCCAGCAAGCAGAGTTGAAGCAGTTGATATTTTGCTCGACTGGTACCAGATAGCTCTTCTAGACTAGCAACTATGATGCTCAAGGAAAATGTTGACTGCATCTTGTCGTTCAATATGTCTCGTCTCACATAAACCTAATAAACATTTTTTTTTTTTTTTTTTTTTTTTTTTTAACTTTTAGGTACTAAACGAGATATATTGTTCTTTACTTTCTTCTATCTTCAATAGAAGATAGTATTGTAATCGTATTTTTTTTTCGAGGTATTTACATGTTTAGGGGTTAGAGATCCCCAAAAACATGTTTATACAAAATGTCTGTCTGTCCGTGTGTCGTTATTGTAAAAGTGTATGAAGTTATGCATAGAATATAACCAAATATATTGTGTATGTTTTGGGCTATGGCCAGCAAGTCCTCTTTCAATTTGGAAATATTCCGCTCGAAGGGGGCGCTGTAATAGCGAGTTTTGTATAATTTTCGGTTTTTCATAGTTCTATTGTACATCAGCGGCTCGTGAAGTGATAGGAATTTCGCATCCTGCTATCCCGGCTTGGAACTTCGCATCTTGCTAAGCCGGCTATTCGCAAACAGCTGATGTACAACAGAATAACGAAAAACTAATGTTTTTAATAAATATATATCATGATCGAGATTAACTCGTTTTAACTCCGATTAATTGACTGAAGCAGAAATTTAAAATGAAAGACAAGGTTGGCATAGTAATGAACTAATAATAATGAAGTACTATCATTTGTAACTACTTTTTAGGGTTCCGTAATTAAAAAGTAAAAACGGAACCATCATAAGATCACTCCTGTGTCTGTCTGTCCGTCTGTCACAGCCATTTTACTCGCAAACTACGGAACGTGGGAAGTTCAAATTGGCTGAAGTAATAAAGGCTATTGACCCACCTGTTTATAGATTATTAACCATTCACAGATATATTTAGAAAAAATATAGAGTAGGTAAATTGAGTTACTTGAAAAAAAAATATTTTCTTTGTATATCGTGTGAAAGTTCTCATAACGCCGAACTCAAAAATACATTTCTTTTAATTTTAGGTGTTCTATTTTCAGAGATAGCGTCGAAAATGTAATGCAAAAATAGGTTCCCAGTTCCCACCCTTTCTATTTCAGAATCTACTGAAACTAAAATTACGAAAAAATTAGGGGAACTAGAAGTTAATTTAAACTTTCCTGGAAAACTAAAGCGATTACCCTAGGTCACCTAGTTTTTGAGAAAATCGTATTTTTCCGTTACACACACATTTCGATTTGCGGGCGTTCAGCAAAGGGCTTGAGGAACGCTGAAGGTACCTATCATCGCAGAAGTATAAAAGGATTGTTGATAAAGATGTTCGAAAAAAATTGGCGGTCATTAGCCGAGACATTAGCCCTTAAAGACACGGATGGTTTGAACATACATAAAGATACGGACGGGCGTACACTATGTGCCATCGGCTTTTAAATCCTACATAACAACTTTTAATGATATATTTGTGTAATGCAATGCCCAGTTACTAATTCTTATATTTATTGTACAGAACTCTCTGAACGCGAGTAATACTCGCACTTGACCGGTTATTGAAATATTAAGATGTATGAGATATAAGAAAGTTTTGGGATTGTCACATCCAACTAGTTAATAAATCCTTAGCCAGGACACTGTTCCTAAAGATGTTTGAAACTTCATCCACAACACTAAGACAATTCCTTATAGAAGGAACGTAAAGAGAATCGCTTAATAGTAAGTTCAGTCGATGTACTGCACAATGCACATACATAGTTTTTGGAAAAGGCTCTTGAAACCTCTGTTAAACGCCAGTAATATGACTACTAAAAGTCAGGGCACGAAATGTACCGGAACAATGTTCCGGTTCGTGAAAGTATGGAAAATACTGTTCCGGTTCGTGGAATTATTATAAAATATTATTACAGTTTCATACATATAGCTTACTACGCTCTCTGTAACTTTTTTTTTTTTTTTTTCTAATTATTTAGAATTTTGAATGCATTTTTTAAAATTGGTTTTTCTACGGTTAAATATAAATTTGCTATACAGTAAAGTCCCGATTATCCGAGTTAATATGGACCAAGCTCACCTCGGATAAGCAAAAAACTCGTATAAACTGGATTTACACAAATCGTCACCAACTAAGGAGATGAAATACAAATTTTCACTTAATTCATTCATTTTTATGGTACTAGTAACATTTCTTTTTATGTACATTTCAGTTACTTTTAAGAAAAACGGGGAATGAAATTGTTTACTTGAAAAAGCCCTTTATAGTGTTTTGTTTGTTGAATGTCAAATTTTGCTGCAGTATTACGCTACTGCACAGCTACCAATTTCTAAGATTTTTTTTTTTTTTTAACCTCTAAAACTTACCAGTAAATTTTGCCTAATTCAATCGACGAAATCTAACACTAGTCAACGATTAAATATAATAAAAATTTGTATTCAATTTTAAAGGTAACAAAACCGTACAAATTGGCAGCTATATGATTCTATTAGCGTCATGAAAATCGCAGGCGTAGTCTCTTCTTTATGCTCAAAGTATTAAATAGTTTTTTTCAATCGAACTTATACCTTTGGAATGGATCATTTTCTTCTGATGGACTGATGGCTTCCATTATTATGAAACAGCCATTATAAATGAAGTGTTAGGAGAAGATGAAAGAGCAGCCGTGAAAAGTTAGAACTCTGATTTTCTGGTCAGAATGGTTAAAAAAAAATATATGGCCGTAATAAAAAAAAGAAAAAAATATGGCCTTTTTTTTCACTATATTTTCTGCTGATAAGTCAGTAATCAGGGCGAATAGAAAGAAATTTTCTTTCAACATGAGTTTAGCATCGTTAGAAACATAACTTGTCTATAATGGAATCTTGAATCAAACGGGCACAATTCATGGTCCCGGCGAAAGAAATACCTTAAAATTATATGTGCTAAGACGAAAACACGCCTAAAACGAAAAATTTTGGCATTTTCTTGCGATTCCGTTTTAGCAGTTCTTACTTTTTTTGTATCTATGGTTTAGTACACGAACCCGTCGATCGGGGTGGTCCGAACCCCGCCTTTAACTACGCCACTGTTTGCTGCACTACAAATGAAGATCCGATGAGTCCCCCCAAAAGTAAAGTTGTTTTAGCATGTTGGATTTTTTTTTTTGGGGGGGGGGGGGGCAAATTTTAACTCAGGGGGAAGAGGAAACTCAACTTTTTTTCAGTAGATCAATTGAGGTATTGTTTATTATGTATCTTTTACTTCTGAATTGAATGACACCATTCGCACGTCTGTACGATTATTTGGGTTTACGAATAAAAAGTCGAAAATTACGAAATTCATATAAACAGTACAAATACCTGTACAAGAATTACTTTCAGGTGCCTATATATAATTTATAAGTATTTAAAATATATCAAAATACCTTAAAATACATTAGAAAAAAGCCCAGAACGTTTTCAACCTTCACAAAGCCATCGTCAGTGGGATTTAAATGTTATTATTTTCTTTGCGCTTATTCGAGAATTGAAGAGCTAAGTGGAAGAACATGTTAAGTAACAAAAATTACATTTGAAGAAATTTTAAGTGAAAGTTTTTGCTGTCAATTTTAATGATTTATTTTCTGTCTGATACCATGTGTTTAAAATATTAGCAGGTATGGTACTAAACTCTCTCAGAAAAACTTATTCATATTTAATTTTCAAATATTAAAAATTATTAATATTATTGACATTATTAAATATTAAAATATTAAATGAATAATGTCTTAAATCTTCAAGACTCAATAGAATCTTAGTATTTTAGCTTCACCATGTGATAGGATACCTCCTAATACTTTCATCCAAAAGAAAAAAAAAATTAGAAAATGTAGCATAACATGTTCATCCACTCAGCTCTTCAATTGTCTAGAAGAAATTTATTTCAATTTAAAAGTTATATGTCAAGTTATCCGGCATCGATCTTATTTCAATAAATGCAAGTTAAAATTCTAATGCTCAATTCACCCTGAGTTAAATAATTAAATATGCACCTGGAAGTAATTCTTGTACAGGTATTTGTATTGTTTATATAAATTTAATTATTTAACTCAAAGTGAATTGAGCACTAGAATTTTAACTTCCATTTATTGTCGAAAATTATGTTTAAGTAAAATAGGGTTTTACATCAACAACTGGTGACCATTCACGAAAATTTGGGAAGAACTTCGTTTTGGCTCTAGAAATGAAGATCTGATGAGTTCCCAAAAAATAAGTTCTTTTACTGTGGTTTGGGGGACAAAAGGGGGCTTTTAACTCAAGAGGGGAGTAGGGTATTGTTTACCTTGCATTTTTAAATTCTGAATGTAAAACTAAGCTAAACTGTGGCTATACGATCCATAAAAGATCAGGGTCTATAGTACCTACTACTTGACCCTGGCTCGAGGTGCTTTACATCATATGTCCCGATCAGTCTAACGCGAGACCCTTGGTGTTTGGTTCCCAAGAAAGCCTGGTAGTCATTTTATCGACCACGAAAGGGTGAAAGGTTGCGTGAACCTTTCCCAGCCGGGAGTCGAACTCTGGACCAGTAGCGCGGCATACAGGTGTGCTGACCACCACGCTACTGTGGCTTCTTAAATTCTGAATCAAATGATACCATTTTCAAGTCATTACAATCACTTGTTACAAAGTTACGATAGGTTGAAAACCCGAAGTTTTGCTCGCGTCATTGCTGAAATAGGCCCAGTGGTGTTTGTGAGTCTATTTTTATGGGATAAAATTGTATTGCATTGCCTCGGATAATTCAAAAAGGCTAATTAACGCTTTGCACTCCGTTGTCGCCGATGCGGCGACATTGTAAGGTAAGTAAAAAACTCCGTTGTCACCGCTGCGGCGACACGGTAAGGTAAGTGAAAAACTCCATTATCGCCGCTGCGGCGACATCATTTTGCCTTGAAAATTTTGTTTTTGGCACCAGTAATAAAATAAAATAAAATTTGCCTTATTTAATCAGAGCATTTTGTAAATTGTATACTTTTTCTTCTTTTAAATAAGTGGTGCCGATCGAATAAAACATTTGTCTAACGACGCGGATTTGCTGGTAGTCCACAGTCAAAATGGCGCGGAGTTGCTGGTAGCCCATACTCAAAATAGCGCGGAGTGCAAAGGGTTAAACCACAAGTTTGGCTAAAGTTAATTCTTATACTGCTTTAGGTGAACATGAGACTTAAATGAATGAGAAGAAATAAAATTAATTGCAAATAAATGGTAATTTAGAATGTATTTTGAAGGTTTTACCGCTCATTTCATTTTTTATTTGGTTTCGAATTTTTTAGAAATCGTTCTTAGCAAGCATCATTCTTAGGTACTCATCGGATTGTCATTTCTAATATCAAAACGATGTTCTTCCCTAATTTTGGGGAATGGCCATCACTTGTCTCTGAAAAATCCTTTTTTACCTGTACAGTTGTTGTATTGCTTTGTTGAAAGTAAATTATATTGAGTTGTCTATATTTATAATCTGAAAAATTACAGAAAAACAATTCTGTAATACTTTTGGAATAATACAATGCTGCCGCATCCAGTGATATTTTTTGGGTGTGGTGAGAATCATGATCACTACATGCGCTATACTGAACATGGAATCGCATAATAGTACAGATGTTTTATCATTTACAGATTTCTCGTTCCAGTACTAAAATTGCAGCCTCATCACGAAGCTTAGCTAACACGCCATCATGGTTCTTCCGTAATCGGTGTTCTGGAATATTGAAACAATCCCAAGTCACTCATCCTCCTGCCTCTTTCTTCACTTTCATTTTTTTCCCTGTGTTCTAAAATTAAATTTTTAAAATTATCTAATCGTTTTGCACCTATCTGCTTGTTTTAACATGAAAAATAATTAAGAGATGACAGCACCAGCAACTTTCCATCAGATTTCTTATTTCACTTTCAAATATTTTTGGACGTCATTTAGAAGGAAAAATAATAAATAAAAGGTTTATTAAAAATATAAAGTTGGTATCAGTGCTGAATTTCGACGTTTTCCCCCGGAACCGGAGAGATTTCTGCCGGAAGGGATAAATTTGACACCATTAATAAATAGAAAATATGAAAAATTACGTAAGGTGAAACCATTGATTCTTGGAAAATTTAACAACTAATATGAATTAAGTCGATAATTTATAAATTTAAATTAAAGTATTTTCTGTGAAAAATAATGAAGAAGATTTTTATGATTTTCAGTTCAAAATATGCACATGTATTTTTCCCCTCCTTTTATGATTGAAATGTGGTTTCTATTTAAAAACATCAAACCTATTTTGCTGATTTTTTCGACTGAATATCGAGGAAATTAAATTTTTAAATGATAATTGAATTAATGTATTTTCAATTCGATGTTTTAACTGGGAATTTTGACCCGTAAATGGTTGTGTAATTGATACAATTTTTTTGAAAATGCAACTTCATATTACGAAACAATCAGGCGCGGATCCACGGGGGGGGGGGGCGATCGGGGCGATCGCCCCCCCCAAAATAATATAAATCCACCGATTATCGCGAATTTCGAAAAATGATCGCTGAAAAAAAATCAATTTCGTCAATCGTTCGCAGGTAAAAGGATCGCAAAAGGAACGCGAATTTCGTCAACGGATCGCGCAAAAAACCCAATTTCGTTAAGGATCGCGAAAAAACGCGAATTTCGTCAAAGGATCGCGAAAAAACGCGAAATTTCGTCAAAGAATCGCGAAAAAACGCGAAATTTCGTCAAAGAAGCGCGAAAAAATGCGAATTTCGTTAAAAAATAGCGTATTTTTCAAAGGAGCGCAAATTTCGTCAAAGGATCGCAGATAAAAACGCGAATTTCGTCAAAAGATTGCAGAAAAAACGCAAATTTCACCAAAAAATTGAGGAAAAAAACGCTGATTTCGCGAAAGAATCGCGCAAAAACCGCTAATTTCGTCAACAGACCTCTGAAAAAATACGAATTTCTTCAAAGAATCGCGAAAAAAATACGCGAATTTCGCCAATTAGAACCGGGAGGAGATTTCCTAAGCGCGCATCCATTGGAGTGGGGGGGGGGGGGGTCGTTGGAGCAAAGAAGGGAAGAACAAATTTACCAAGTCGGTTTTTAAGAAATCAACACGCCATAAGCATTTTAGCTTTTAACTGACTAGGATTAGGACATAATCCTTTTTTGTTCATTCATCAAATACCCCTTGAAATTTACCAATGTGGGTGGCAATAACAGGACATTTTTTACACATTAGTGGCTTTCTTCAGAAAACATTAAGATGATTGCATTTTTCAAAGGACCTTTTTTTTCTTGTTTCTTTCTTTCTTTGGAAATTGCTATGATTCCCATTCTTTTCTCAAACAATAAAGAACTCCTCAAAAATATCGTTATACAAAAATTAGAATTGCAGCTTCTTTGAAAGAAGGAAAAGTTTCAACACCTTAAAGGGATCCGCATAACGTTGTCAATTTCTGTTATAGAGATTCAACAAAAGGTACACGAAGTGGCATCATCCCCCACCTCAACCCATAGTGTCAAAAATTATGGCGCCATATGCCTTTTGACAGGACATAATCCTATTTTGTTCACTAATTGACCATTGACACCCGGAAAGTGTTTGGTTTCGTTTGCTTGTATGTCTATTCCGCGAAAACTGCCGTTAAAAGCGTTGGATTTATATCTTGGGGGGGGGGGGGGGCGACGCCCCGATTGAAACCCCCATGGATGCGCGCCTAGGAGAATCTCTCCCCTGGTGCTAATTGTGCGTTTTTTCCGCTGCCCTTTGCGAAATTCGCGCATTTTTTCGCAATTCTTTGACGAAATTCGCATTTTTCCGAGATGTTGACGAATTCGCATTTTTTGCGCGCTTTTCCGCGAAATTAGCGTTTTTTCCTTAATTATTTGGCGAAATTCAAGTTTTTTAGATCCTTTGGCAAAATTCGCGTTTTTTTCTGCGATTCTTTGACGAAATTCGCGTTTTTTCTGCAATCCTTTGACGAAATTCGCGTTTTTTCTGCGATCCTTCGACGAAATTCGCGTTTTTTTCTGCGATCCTTTGACGAAATTCGCGTTTTTTCTGCGATCCTTCGACGAAATTCGCGTTTTTCCTACTATCCTTTGACGAAATTCGTGTTTTTTTAGTGATCCTTTGACGAAATTCGCATATTGTTTTTCGCGATTCTTTGACGAAATTAGCATTTTTTCCGAGATCTGTTGACGAAATTCGTATTTTTTGCGTGATTATTTCTCGAAATTAGCGTTTTTTGCGTAATTGTTTGGCGAAATTCGCGTTTTTTTGCGATCCTTTGGCGAAATTCACGTTTTTTTCTGCTATCCTTTGACGAAATTCGCGTTTTTTTTCGTGGTCCTTTGACGAAATTCGCGTTTTTTTCGTGGCCCTTTCACGAATTTCGCGTTTTTTTCCGTTGTCCTTTGACGAAATTCGCTTTTTTGCGCGATCCTTTGACGAAATTCGCGCTTTTTGCTCGCTCCTTTGACGAAATTCGCGTTTTTTGCACGATTTTTTGACCTGCGAACGATTGACAAAAATGATTCTTTTCGCCGAGCATTTGTCGAAATTTGCGATAATCGGTGAATTTATATTTTTTGATCCAATGCGTGGCGATCAGGGTGATCTCCTCCCTTCCTTGGATCCGCGCCTTTGAAGAGGTATACACACCACTTAGATGACATTTTTGACTTTCAAGGATGTTAAGGCCCCTTCAGATTTCTGAAGGGGATCCTTTTTCAGACATTATCCTCTTTCAGAAATCTGTTATTAAAAAATGGATGTGATAGTTATGTTTTTCAGCTTTCTATAATTGTTTCTTATGTATTTTTTAGTGCTGAATTCCAAAATGACCTTCATTTTTTACCACACCATAACGTCAGTTTTTTTCACAAATCGCAAAATTTTAAGAAGTCGAAATATTGCGAAAATCTGCTACTATAAAATAGACGTAACTTTTTTTCATAATAATTCATTCATTTTTTTGCTCACACATGGATTTTTATAGTTAAACATGTAAAATATTGTGTATTTAAAATCTTTATAATTTTATTCCATGCGTGGATGTTTCTTTGAACCGCTCATGCTCTGCTTCCCGCTTTTCTTTTAATCCTCTCTATGGGGTTCATCTCGGTATTCTCTTTTACTTTGGCGGCTGGGCTGATAAGGCTGGAAAATTTGTCGCAGATGCATTTAAAACATTTACTTTTTTTTGTTAAGACTTTGACAAATTGCTTTGTGAGATTTTCGCTATTTTTTACTTTTTAACTTTGAAACTTACGATTTGCGAAAATCGTGACTTGATGGTTAAAAATGAAGGTCATTTTCGGATTCAGTGCTAAAAAATACACCAAAATCAATTATCAAAAGTTAAAAAACACAATCATGGCAGGCTTGTGTTGTTAATGTTGTTCACTATAACTAAAAGAACAAAAAATAAGATAAATAATTACCATAGTACAAGAGTAAAAAGAAAAAGAAAAAATAAGACATTTAATAAATAAATTCTGTTATAACGTTTTTAATTTTATGACCTAAAAAGTAACAATAAACCATATTTTGAGGAGAGGGCGGATTATATAAAAAAGTGTTGGATAACCGAGTGTTTCGGTTAATCGGATGTCGGATAATCGAGAGTCTGTAATTTTTTTAAATCGCATTAAATATTTCATATTCATTTAATAATTAACTGCACGAAATGATTTGAGCAACAGAAGTTATGACTACGTTGATTATATGTCACTCGGTATCGCCCCCCCCCCAAAACGATTCTCTGGATCCGCCCCTGGAAACAATAATTGCAGACCATGAAGCTAATACAAATATTATGACATGATGCAAACATTAAGTGGTCCTATCAAAAGTAACTGGTGTCGCCATCTTTTGTTAACAGCGCATAATAAAATCTCCCTTGTGAGCAGCAAATTGATCAAAATAATTTCAAGGAGAAAATAGATGAATAGAATTTTTGGTACTTCTTAGTTATCCCGTCGACTAAATTACTGTCGCCAAATTGTAAGATTAAACGCCAATAATGGTTGCCATTAATAAATTAATTGTAAGATTAAATGCCAATAATGGCCAATAAAACCATTAATTCGACGTTTTATTTGTATATTTATTAATGTTTTACTAATTTATTTGTTCTTTCGTTATTTAAAATAAAAATTATGTCAATGTGTATAATTTAGCGAGTGGTTTGGCGATTTATATAATTTGGCGAAATTGGTCGACGGGATAACTAAGAAGTACCGATTTTTTTTCAAAAATTTGTAGAAACATTACAGTCTGAATGTACGGGATCAGAGAATTGAAAAAAATGCATATTTCTGGACAAGATAAAGTATGCATGAGTCCGAATTGTTATTTTAAGAAATTAACAGATTTTTTGGAAGCAACTAATAATTCTACTACACATTTATTTATATAATAGACCTCAAATTTGCATGACTTTATATCTTTAACTCCATTTTGTCTGAATTTGTAATTTTAAATGAAACAAATCGTGAAAAGCTATTCAATTCAAAGTATATGCTATTTAGTATTTAATTTTTGACGCAATTTGATTTTTGGAGTCTATGCGTACCGAAAGCGCGACAAAACACTCAGGTTTTTACTCCAACGTTTCAAAATTTTTGTAGGGGATGTAAATCGTGAGATGCTCTTAAAAGATTGTGTTAAAATACGAACGTTTAGTTACTTTTAGCGTACAAAAAAACTATCGTCTCCATGAGGCGCAAAGGGACCTGCATTCGCCGATATATTGGAAAGGGTTAAAATTAATATTTTTAAAAAACGAATGCATCATCGATTAGGAGAAGGTTTCAGCTTTAAAAGGATATTTTTAGTTTGGCGGTACCTCTAAAATTGCGACCTGGTGGGGCGTTGCTATAAGGGGAAACATGACTCTTTTTGATTTTTTCAAAGGGTTAACTGCGATATTTTTTAAATTGATTGCGGCACTTGAGACGTAAGAGTACGATCTTTTAGAATATGTCCCGTTTTTAACTCTACTAAGCGGTTTGGCAGATTGAAGTTAATAAACTATAGAACAGGAATTCTGCTTTTTCTGAATTTAGTGTCGCCCCGGCATTTCCACTACTTCATTTTCTTCTGGCGGACTGGTGGCTTCTATTATTATGAAACAGCCATTATAAATAAAGCGGTAAAAAAAAAATATGGTCATTTTTTTTTCCCATTCTGACCAGAAAATCAGAGTTCTAACTTTTTACGGCAGCTCTTTCATCTTCACCTAACACTTCATTTATAACGGCTGTTTCATAATAATAGAAGCCACCAGTCCATCAGAAGAAAATGACTCGGTTAAGCGTGACTCGGATAATCGGGACTCTACTGCAAAACATATTTCAGTTTTAAGACTTAAAGCACACGCTTTTATTTCATGTAAAATGACGTCATTTGCATTAATATAGAAACTTAAAATTAAATATTGTTTATAATAGCTCCCTGTTTTATCATAAATCCCCCATTTATATTTTTCTCGAAGTAGCACGTATTTTAATTTTTTTTCAATTTATTTTTTCAATTAATTTTTTTCTCCATTTTATGAGAAAATGGCAACAAAAAGATATAATTGCTATTTTTCTGCAATTTTTTCTTTACTTTCTACAGAAATGGCGTACTTGAGTTGCCAAAATGAAACAAATGTCGCTAAAAACTACAAAAAAATTAATATTTCAAAAACAAATAGAGATGCAGTTTTCAAACAAATTGCATTAAAAAGTACTTTTTTTCCCAATACGATGGTATAAAAACTGAAAATGTGCGATGTTTAGAAATTTTAGAAAATGCTATAGAGCATTTATTTGTACAATGATACATCTACTTTGTTTATTGCTAGCGTCTGTAAGGTAACGTTATTTTTTGGACACAAAATAAGCTGGGAGAAAGAAATAGCATACCGTACCGGGGCTAATAATGACAAAATACCTTCTTTCTGATATTCATTTCCTACCGATGCATAAATAGACATCTGCGAGCGCCTTTTCCCTCTCCGAAGAAGAATTTTTAGTGAGCGTTCTTTGTCATTTTTAATAAATAACTCAGCTAATTATTAGAAATTTAAAATTCTGATTCCAGGAGAGGCCTTTGACTAACCCATAGCTGCCAACATCTTACGCTTTTTCAGACCACAAAAATTTTAAAGTAATTTTTACCTTTTTAAATCACCGTAATCTGCCTATTAAATAAGGCAAAAATTTCTATTAAATTTTTGTGGTCTGAAAAAGCGGAAGAGTTGGCAGCTATGCTAACCTATCACAAATTTTCAGCCTCGTACGTGCCGTACATTTTGATAGACATCACAGACAGAAACACACATGCAGACAGAGCGAAACTTTCTTTAATTAATATAGATTTTCTAAATGGCGTACAAAAATGTTCGGATAAAATTGCATTTACTTTAAGAAATATCAAAACAGTTAGAAGGGGAAGGGGCAGGGCTTAATTTGCGACAGAGGCCGGCACCGGTACTTCTCTGTTTTTAGTAAATATTTCAGTATTGGTCGAAATTCACCGGAGTTCATAAATACAGGACTCCGGAGCCCAGTGCAATAGCGTTTCCGAAAAACCGAGGCCTAAATTACTTTTTCCTTTCCTTCCCATCTCCAAGCTTTTACATTCTTTTTTTACCAAAACACTTATTGACGTAATGTGTCGCACACGTAGGCGATGGAGATAAAACGGACCATACTCGATTTTTATATCAGTTTTGGGCTTGGACTGACTTGAGCTCAATTCGTATTAAAATTGAAATTTCATTTATCCATGTATAGAAAAAAGAAACTTTTCCTCCTTTAAAATTACGTATTATATTCTATTTCAAATCCTTTTAACGATATTTTGATCAAAATGAAGGGCAAACAGAAATCGTGTTTTTCTATTTTAAATTTATGTCGGCGACGACATATTGATACGGCGCCACTCAAGAGACTGAACAATAAATTTGCTTTCACTTCGATTTTCTTTTGTGATAGTAGGATAATTTTTTTATTGGCTGTTTTTTTTTTTAAGATACCTAACCTGAAAAGAATATTTTCTGTTTTAGCCAATGAGCATCAGCTCGAGGTTTTGTTTGTTTGAGGTTTTTTGTCTTCCAATGCATACGAGTATAAAAATCACGTCAGTGATTTTTCTATTTATTTTGTATCATGAACGGTACCCATATTAAGGCTCTGCTCTGCACATTTAAGAAGTCACTTTCACTTGTAAGTAGATATAATTGCCATGCATTGTTATTCTGATAGAAAGCAATAGAGCAGTGTTTCCCCCCCCCCCCCTTTTTTTATAAAAGCATGGATTCTTACTGATAACGGTGTCAAATTTTTAATTTAATCTGATTTTCAGGGACTTGGTGGACAAGATTAATAACTCTGCTAAAAATAAACTAATTTCTTCAGTTACATAAACAATACAGCTTTTCAATTTAGCCATAAATCTCTTTATAATACTAATGCATTTAACCTTGAAATTCCTATAAAGATAATGACTTGTTAAGTGGCTAAATTATACGCATAATCTACAGTGAACTGATTTGTTGTTATTATGTATCTTGTAATGTAAACATTTTCTTTCATTCTGAACATGTTGCTAATCCAGGAAAGCGGCATATAAAAATGCTCTCTTATTTAGAATCTATATAGTGTGAATTAAATAACTTAAAATGTTACCGCTTCTTCATTTAATCTACATAACAGTCTACAATTTCTTTAATTAAAGGAGTCATAAAAAGTTGTGCATTAGAGAATACAATTTTCTACAAATATAAAGTGAATAATATACTCAACTAATACATATTGGATTAAAAGTAAAACGTGGATTTACACCATAAACGGATAAGTATCCTGAAAAAGGGTAAGTCCCAATTTACATTACTTACTCATGCCAATTTAACAGGATTGAAAATCCTATCAGGACTCACCCTAATCATAATCCTTACCATATTAAATCACAGAATTCTGCAATTAATTAACTTTAAAATTATTCAAAGATTACTATTCAGAAGGAGTGATAACTAAAAAGTGGGATAGTTGACAGCTAAGTATATGCTGATAGATATTTAAAATTCTTATTTTTCTAAAGAAAAAAAAATGCTTTAAATTTTTCAAATAATGTACGAAATATAAATATGCAGATTGGAGTGATAGGGGGGGGGGGGGGGGAGAACGATACGGTTGTTGTACTGGTACCGCAGAATATTAGGGCTCCGGTATTTTTATTTATTTTTTTTTTTTGTTAGAAATTAAGCCTTGGGAAGGGGTGGATTTCAATATTTTTTATAATAAAATACTGCATGTTTCTTCTCTTTATAATTCTTTAATGCTATTACATTTTTTCTTTTTTAAATATTGCGATGGCATACTGTTTAAAATTCTGCTTCGATAATGAATACAGTCGAATTACGAAGTTTCGCTTAAGACGAAGGGTGGAAAGCAATAATAATTGCATTGATTAATACAAACATGAAGACAAACTTCTCCTGTTTAAGCCGAAGTAAATATTGCACCTAATAAAAAAATATTATTTGTTGCGACCTTCCACCTTGAAACGAGTTTATCGCTTTTCTGGGGCTGGAGGAGCGAGGATATGCGTTTGTTCTTTTAACTCTGGTGTGTGTTTAATGGTGACCGTGGGGAAAGAGAAAAAAGTTGCATTCTTTCTCTGCTGATGTTGAAATTCTTTTGTGAGCGATTTATTTTGTTGCTAGCACGTGGCTGATCACTTCATATGAATAAAATTCTTTGCTAAAAAAATTTTATTGATTGGATTCTAATTGTATTTGAACTCTAGTTGTGAAAATAAGTGGGGAAAAAAAGGCTCTTAGTTTGGAAACTAAGCAGAAGATTTTATGGGATGTTAGTGATGAATTTAAAAAAAAAATCAGAGATTGCAGCAAAGTACGGAATACTTGCTAGTGCTCTTTCGACAGTTAAGAATCGAGAACAAATTGAAATGCCTTGTGCCATCAATCAGTTCAATCTCAAAAGAAAATGAATGAGAAATACTCAGAATGAAAAAATTGAAGTTGCTTTATTAAGATGGACAAGAGAAGCTAGGAACCAGAATAGCAATTTAACTGGTGCTGTTTTACTAGAAAAAGCAAAATTTTTTGCAGAAGCTCTTGGTGTCCATGATTTTACATGATCAAATAGATCACTCTCAATGTCTAAAGAATGCCGTGGTATTCTCTCCTTTTGGAGAGAATCTATAGAGAGTCTGCAGTTAATCAGGGTAGTGCAGATTTGTTTTTCTATAAAGAATGGCCCGGCTATTAAAAGAGATTATGCACCCTGTGATATATTCAATGCAGATGAAACTGTGTATTTTTATAAAGCACAACCTTCATCTGCATTAACTTTTGAAGCAGAGAAATGTTCCGGTGTAAAATGTAATAAAGTAAGAGTCACAGTACTGGTAGCCTGCAATATGTATGGTAGTGAAAAATTACATATCTATGTTATCGGAAAATTTGCAAAACCATGTTGCTTTAAGCGTGCCAAGAGACAGTACCTGTTCAGTACACATTCAATTAAGTTTCACAAGTTTAACAATTTTATCTGGCTGTTTTTGACAAGTTTTTAATTCCATTTTTCTGCAAGAGCTGGTTTTATCAGAAATACGTTAATATGATTTTTTTCTTCTAGCACAGGCGCATATATCAGAGTTATGCTTTAGTGGCATATTAAATTTTATTAGACAATGAAATGTTCTTACATAAAGCAATAATAAATGTATTTTAAGAATAGAATAGAAGTAATTCTAGAAAATTATATTAAGATTTTTTAACAAGTATTGCAAACATAGACATGAATGAATACGCCATTTTTGTTACAGTAATGCCTGATGCAAATTGGTATAAGTGTAAATGGATGATGATTTTTCACTTTGTAGCAGCTAAAACAATTAATAAATCAACAAAAATTTTAAATGCAGCTTATTTTAATAATACAGTTTTTGTCTTTTTTTTTTTTTTTTTTTTTTTTTTTGGACTGTGCTGCACAGCAATTTTTCTAAATCTTCATTCTCATTTTGTGCAGAAAAACAACAACACTTAAAAAAAAAAAAAAAAATGAATAATTGACAGACAAATTTATGTAAAACACAAACACACAGCCAGATTTTAATAATGATTCTCATTCATAAATCCTGAAAATTGAAATAAAAATCTTTGTTGGTACTAGGGCTGTGGAATGGATCCGCTTTTGTGCAAAAAGAATCAGTTGAAGTCGCATCTTTTCATGTTTAACATGCATGATATAATTGTGAAATAGTGAAATTTCTGATGTTTGTCTTTTGATTTCGATATTTGGATTTTTTTTTAATTCTGCAGACCTGAAATAAAGTCAAAATTTAAAAATTAATAATGCAGAAAATGCAAAATTTTCTGTTTCCTATGAGTCCATGAAACACAAATTATTTCCAAAATAGTAAAATTTTCAACTTTATTTTTCTTCCTTCCCCTCAGAATTTTTCAGGTTTGGAGGACAGAAAATACTTGAAAATTGTAACATTTTTGCCTTTTCCTGCAAGATCCAAAATGGTATTTTTTTTCTTTAAATACCGAAATGTAAAAATAATTGCAGAAAATGTAATTCTCCCACCCCTGAAGTTGTATGTAGTAAACAAATAAATACCAAAATAGTAAAATTTTCACAATTATTTTTCCTGCATTCCTCATAATTTTTGGGGTATAGGAGGCTTCAAAGTAACATCTAAATTGTAAAATATTCGCCTTTTATTTTTTGGGTTGGCTGAACTAGATATAAAGCCAAAACTATACATTTTTGGCTTCTGGCCCTCGCAATCAAAATAAAAAGAACCTGCCTCTAACAGGCAACACTTTAGCCATACTGGAGTCAAGACTCTGGTTGTTTAAAATTCCAGGAGTCTGAAGTTAGTCATTTTTCCATCAGAGTCCACAGGCCTGCTTGGTACAAAAATTAATTTGATGTTTTCATTAACCACATACCAGTTTCTGTTGATAGGTATAAAATCGAGTTCACCTGTGGTTTTTCTTAGGCATACACAAGTGATTATAAAAACTATCGTATCTTCTAAAGCATATGACATATATTAACAAGGCGGAAAAACCAACATTCAAAAATGGACAAATAATACACCTACAGTTGTTTCGAATCGACAAGCGAGATTCTTCTTCAGTGCAACAGAGAGCAAAAAACAGTGTGTTAGAAACAGCAAGGCCGGGCATAACGACAGAGGCGGTGGCTTATATGCCTAATACAGGTAGAGAATGCGCCAAAAGTAACCAATGAGAGGAAAGCAGCACGGAACAACTAAGTGGACAAGTAGAGACATCTACTTGAGAATGAGAGAAAAAGAAACCAAAAAGGAAAATTAAATTAATGCTTTCCAAATACTTGGAAAATCAGGAGTACTAGATAAGTCATTGACTAAGGAGTGAGAATTTTTAATGATGTGGTAAGCTTCCCAAAAACCAAGATCAAGGTTAGAACATTTTTAGATAATGATGAATGAGGAAAATCTAAAAATGTTTTTCTAACCTTGATCTTTGAGAAGCTTACCACATTATTAAAAATTCTCAATCCTTTGTCGATGACTTATCTAGTACTCCTAATTAAATTAATGCTTTCCAAGTATTCGGAAAGCATTAATTTAATTTTCCTTTTTTGGTTTCTTTTTCTTTCATTCTCCTGTAGGTGTCTCTACTTGTCCACTCAGCTGTTACATGCTGCTTTCCTCTCATTGGTTGTTTTTGGCATGTTCTTTACCTGTATTGAGCATATAAGCTGCCGCCTCTCTGTCATTATGCCCAGACTTGCTTTTTCTAACATGCTGTGCCTTGCTCTCTGTCGAACTCAAGAAAATTCTCACTTGTGGATTCGAAACAGCTGTTTGCTGCTTTTTTAATATGATTTGTGCATTTTCATACATTCGTTTTCAGCAGTGGTGGGATTCAGCCGGTTCGGTAGAACCGGTTGTTAATTCGTGCTGAGTTCGGTGAACTGGTTGTTAAAATTATACTTTAAATGCGAAAATCGCATTTACCTACTTTCTTTAAATGTTTATATGCACAACAGCGTATTCTAAACATAACACTGTGACATGTTCTGATTTGTTTCATTCGTAAAAAGTATATATATTTTTAATTCATCAGCCCTCTAAGAAGCAAATTTAACTTTAAAAAAAAAAAATGAAATTTTGAAGATTTGCAGAATCCAAGTCAGCAGGTCTGGCTAATTCTAGTTATATGGCTTGCTTATTCAACTTTACAATAACTACTTATATTTGAATAAAAAGTACTTTGCTTTGGCTGCTTCTTTTGAAAACATACGAAACGTTCCCTGTGATTCCTGATCAATAGTTAATAGTTAAATCGTTAGATTTAGTGGTATACTTTCAAATGCATTTTTTTTTTTAAATATTGTTCTTTTATACTATAGAAGTCATTTTAATCAAAGCAGTTATTTTCGTAACTGTAATAAATTTTAATAAGATCCTTAAGTCTTATAAGTTACATTTAGAAAAACATATTCCATGCTCTAAAAGTGCTATTACACAGGAAAATCTAAAGTGACAAAAACTGCCTATGACTCATCAGTTTTCCAACCATTTCATTAGTTGTTCGGGAAGTGGCTTTTCCCTCGCCAATTTTCCAAGCATTTGATTGCCTTTTACAGGCAACATTGCTCACTAAATTCTTAAGTAGACATTGTAGGTCACAAAATTGGTCCAACAATAAAAAAGTTGCTTTTTTTTCGAGCAATAATTTTGAAGTCATAGGTTTGACATGGTGTTACCTGAAAGTAACAGCAGCTTTTACGCATTGTGTGATAGCAATTTAACAAATCGAAAAGCATTGTTTGGTCTAAACTTGCCGAGTCTTGATATTTTGTATTTTACGACTTTCCAGCGATGCCAGGCCCGTTTTTTGTACAAAAAATGGTAAGAAATTCTTAAAATTCTAAATGTCATAACTCGAGAAGTTTCGGTCGTGCAAAAATTTGTCTCATTTGTTACATGGATAATGATTTTCTAAATACACTATAAGACCCAAAGGACTGCATAAAATTAAAAAAAATACTTAACTTTTTTCTAAATAAAAAATGCTTTCTAAGATGATGAAGAACAACATTTGAAATATTTTTAAAATTAGAATTATTCTAAATTTAACGATTTAGGAATTAATTCTTGGTCAGCGATAAGAAGGGATATTATAACTGATGATTATATTATAACTATGTATTTTATAACTGATTTTGACTTGATGACTGTATATTTTAAATGAAATTGCTTGTCTTTCAAAAGCACTCTGAACAAGAAGAATATGCATCATAAAAGATGAAATCTTATAACATTTATTAAAATGTTCGAAATACTTCGGGAGAAAAAAGGGCTTTTTTCCCCTTATGATAACGTCTCTCCAGGACGTAATTTTAGAGGTACCGACAAACCAAAAATATGCTCTTAAAGCAGAAATCTTTTAATCTATGGTGCAATCCCTTTTAAAAAATATTATTTATAACTCCTACAAATATAGTGTCAAATGCAGGTCACTTCGCGCCTCATGGAGACTATTGTTTCTACGCTAAAAGTAACTAAACGTCTGTCTAAACACCTTAACTAAACACAATCTTTTTAGAGCCTCTTAGTAGATGAGATTCACATCATCAATTAAAATTTTGAAAAGTTCGGATGGGTAAAAATATTTTTTACAAGATAAAATGTGGGAAAATTTTGAAGAAATCAGTAAAAATCTGCGTGTTTCGTTGTGCTTTCGTTTGCTTTCTGTCATAGACTCCAGAAATCAAATTACGCAGAAAATAAAATACCAAATAGCATATACTTTCAATTCAGTATTTTTTCGCGATTTTTTTATTTAAAAATATAACTTTAGACAAAGTGGAGTTAAAGATATAAAATCATACAAATTTGACTGTCATTTAAAGTTATTATCATGGGCAAGGGTTACGTCAGGCAAGTCAGCTAGTTTATTAAATAAATTACATACTTCCACTAGGAAACATGTTTCAGGATTTATTTTTTACTACATCAAAATATCAAAGTTTTTTAACAATGTTCTTATAATATTGGAAAGTGTTTCATAATCTATGTGTGATGTTTCCTTTTTCTTTCTTATTCATACATCAAAATTCATTTGGGCAGCAAACCGGTAGTTAAATTATTTGAATCCCACCACTGGTTTTCAGCCTTTTAATATTCTTGCACAAAGGCTTTATTTGTTATTTTTACATACAAAATATATTTCCAAGTTCATAAAGAATTTTAAAATTAACTAGTTGAAGACTTTTTTTAATAACTAAAAAAATCTGTTGAGTCATAAAAAGTGGCCTATGAACCACTCAGTCGATTTTTGCAGTTGTGTCTAAGTGGTAGAAAAAAACAAAAATACCACAAGATTCAGTGTAACAGGTTCTTTTATTCTGAAACATTTTCTTTTTAAATATATATATTTTTTTATTAATAATAATGCACTAAAATGTTGCAAACAAAAATATCACAATATTTTCAAACAAATTGCTTTATAAAAAAATTTGACAAATGAAATTTTGCAGTTTGAAAAGCAATTCAATATTTCTGAATATTTTTCGTAAAAATCAATTTTATTTTTACATATATATATATATATATATTTATAAATTTCATGGAATAGGGTTGGACATGGTGAAATAATAGCCGCACACAATAGTATAATGGTCCAATTAATGTACATAACATTAAAATTAAAACCAAATGAGAAACATTATCCCCACCTGACGATGAACATTAATTCAGTTTAAAAATGCTTCAAACAAGATATGATAGGAATATTATCATTAAAATCACGATGAGATTTATAAAAAGTATTATGGCACATGTTTACTTTCTCGTTGAGCACTTTCAATAAAAATAATCTACTGCCAAACAAGGTGAATTATTGTCAATAACAGAACTGCCGTTAAATCACATTATTTGGAGACATGTTTATGGTAAACATTCAACGGGAGTGTAAACATGTACCAACCAATAGTTTAAATGGGAGAAAATTATATACAGTAAACAATGAATTTTTGCCACCCTTTTCCAAGAAATTCATTCTTTAATCAACAAGGTTATGCAAAATGTATATTATTTGAGTGCAAGATCTTTTTTGACTGAAACGAGTATTGAGGAAAAAAACAAACTTGCAGGCAACAAAATATTAAATAATTCTATACACTTTAGATATAATTTCAATGAGTTACTATACACAAGTATACATTTAAAAAAAATGAATATATCTAAACCTCAATATGGCAATTTCAAACATTTAAAAAATTTTTTAAACCTCTTTATTTCTTCTTTCTTTCACAGCAAAATAAATCTAAACACGAAACCAACAAAAATACTATAATACAAAAGAAAAGTTTGGCCATAGAATTAATTCAGTGCTGCCAGATTGGGAGAATTCAGAGTTTCTGGGACGTTTTCGGAGAAGTGGTGTTATAGGAGAATCTTTTATGGAATTCTCTTACTCTTGGAGGAAAAGTATTGATGGAGGTAACTTGAGAATCTAATATTTTTGGAGACAAAGCAATTTTTTCATTATTTCTCATTTAAGTCGGATTAATTCAGGGATAGGTCTAAGTCCGGTTATTATTTGTTTTGAGCGTATTGTAATCGCGGGTACCTAGATTTTGTTTATTTTACCATGTGAAATGTAAAATAAGTTTTTGTAGTCGTAAATATGCAAAGTTATTGAAATTAATTGCAAGTTATTGATGAGGCATTTATTTGTACAAAAAAGTTTTGATTTCAGAAGAAAAAAGAATTGTAATTGAAATCCTTAGATATATTTCATAATGCTAAATATGATATTTAAGATTTACTTTTTTGAGTATAATCAAAATTGAGTAATTTTTGGAAAAAACCATGATTTGGAGGAAATTTCAGAACTGTTTGGGAGAAATTAACTTTTTCCCATTTGGCAACACTGATAGAATTACTGCTTGGTATTTTTACCATGAGGTACAGAGAAAAAAAAAGATGACTCATTAGACCATTCCATTAAAATGCATAATGGAAAAGACAAAAATTTTCCACATGCAAACAAAAAAAGTGAACAGAGAAAGTATTAATAGCTCTTTGTAATTTTTTTTTTCAAATAATTACGATGTATCGAATAGAACACAATTTTGATTTAAATTTTCAAGTGTTCTCTTTAATAATATATATAATGTATCACATTCTTGTATTCTTCGTAAAAAGTTACAGAATTATCAACATCAGTGTCCATTGAATGCAGCATTTCTGTGTAATGTAAGTAAGCTTCTAAAGAGTTCCCCAGGATGATTTTTTTGAGAAATAAAAACTTGAATGCATCAAATGTATTAATAACGTTAAAAAACAAAGAATGGCTCTTTTTTCCCCTCCAACACAAATCACCAAGACACGATAAAAACACTTCTTTATGCAGTTGGTGACTGTAAAATGACGATATTTCGAAATTACAAGCAAATTTACAATTTCCTATTCTGAGAGCAATGTGCAGTAGTCTGGTTCCGAAAAAAAGAAAAAAACTTTTTCCCAAAAATGTCACAGGCTACTGTACTCTGGATGTCAGATGAATGCAAGTTCTTTGGCATTTGGGGAACAGAACCTCCCCCCCCTTTCGAGTCTGTACTGACATTACACCACAGGAAAAGGAAAAAAAGTGTCAAGCTACTCCGTACGTAGTAGTAGTTCAAGATGGCAGTAGCTTGAGATCACAGATACATAATTTATGCCACAGTGAGCTTCTTAACACTCAAATTGCAACAAAGAATTTGTTAAACGATTTCTACGAGGACCCTATTCTCAGCTGTTGCTGCCGCCCTGTAGAAGAGAAACTAGGGTGGTGGCAGATTTACGGATGACCTCTGCCAGGCGAGCGGGTGACGTCGGCATTAAGAGCGAGGAGTCGCAGAGCTCTTCTTTTTTGTTTTCTTCTTTGGGACTGCTGGAAGGTGAAGGCTCTTCACTGTCTGCACTCAGACGAGGTTTCTTCGATGGTTGATATTCTGCAGAAGTGGTCGGAGAAGATTCACTCGTATCTAAAACAATAAAATGCACAGAATCAATACACTGAAAACATTAAAAATACTGCAAGGGTTCACGCTAGCGTGTGGGACTGCGCAAATATTTTTAAAGAATCCCACTTAAAGCAACCCTACTTTTTTGAACACCTCACTTAAAATTTTGATTAGGATCTGAAAATCTCACCTTACTACCCCCCCCCCCCCCCCCTCCCAAAAAAAAAGCACAAACTCTGATTGTATATTTTGGCCTCCAAAACCCTATAAACTTTTTTGTAAAGAAAAAAAAAAGATAGGAGGGATTTTCTAAAGAAATACAATAAAATGATCTTAAAATTGTACACTGTGAGACCTGTTTTTAAACTGCAGAACAACAGAGGAATGATTTTTGAAATTTTTTTTTTAATTATGTGCACAAACCCGGCAAACTTTTAAGTTTTTAGCACAACAAAGCCCAGTCCTCGATCATGACTAATTGGGGCCCTGGGCAAAGATAAATTAAGGGGTCCCATTTGAATCGTTGCAACAATACTCAAATAGAACTGATGTTCAGTCATATGTGTAATGCATAAACAATATTTTTGCAACTTGGATTTTAAATAGAAGAAAATTTTTAGCTCTGTCAATTCTAAATTAAGTACCTTAATTAATAAAGACTCTTTTTCTTAATACAGAACAAAACTCTTTTATATAACTTTAGCAACTTGTTATATTACTTTAAGATGAATTTAATAACTTCAACCTATGGAAGAATGGCAAATACTCTAACATATAAATATGAGTTAATCAAGTTATTTTCTTTACATCAAGTTGTACGACGCACAACATAACATCAAATAAAATACATTCTACTTCACGAGTAGAAAGCTTTTTTCAATAAACCTAAAAAGATGGCAATTTTGGGTTTTTTTTTTTTCATATTTAAGTCAAAGTTAAAAGAAAAAAATTTAAACGGAAAGATCATCATTCATCAAACGGAAAGATATGAATTTTTTATTTAACAGCCAGGTTTTAATATTTTTTATAGAATTCTATTTTACACATCATCTTTTGTTCTAAATAATATCATGGTATATAATATAATATCAGGTGAATATAATTAATATTAATTATTAATAATAAGAAGACAAACTTTAGAAATTTAGCATGAAGGTGGAGGGCAGAATTTTTTGCTGTACTAAAAAAAAAAAAAAAAAATAGCAATTTACCAAATTACGACGACCATTTAGAAAACGATTTTTTTAAGACTAAAATTTAAGACATAAAAAATCACACGGAGTTGATCCTACATTACGTACGCCATGAATTAAACATTAATAGTGTTAATACACATAAAAATTGCAAGCCAAAAATATCGCCTGCGACCCGTCAGATTTCATGAAACTTAAGTATTATCCACCTGAAACTTACGTAAATATCCAAGCATTTCATTGGCTGTTTGGGAAAAGGCTTTTCCATCGTCAGATTTCCAAGAAATCTGACAGCCAATTTTAAATGAAATTTCATTCTTAAACTTCTAAACATCCGACAATATTACTTTTTATACCGTCGGATAGAGAAAAAAATTTACTTTTAAATGCAATTTGTTTGAAAGCTGTATCTCAATTTGTTTCTGAGTTATTAATTTTTTTTTGTAGTTTTTATTACTTTTTTGTCATGGTGGCAACAGAAGGTGTCCATCGTTTTTGAAATTAAAGGGAAATACAGATTACTGTATAGATCAATCATAAAATGAATAAAATGCGGATTAAACCAATGAAAACCTTCAGATATGCTTTTAATTTCCCATCCTGGCGAGAAAAATAACCATTTTACCAAATGGTTAAAAAAAAAAAAAAAAAAAAAAAATATATATATATATATATATATATATATATATATATATTTCCTGCTGAACAAAATGGAACGTTTTGACACATTGATAGACTGCTTTTTAAACACAAAAACATAACACTTACAGGGCAGATTATTGAAGTGATTTGGAATTGAAGGAATTTTTTTTATTTTTTTGATAAATTAATTAGTTATCAAGTTTGAGCAATTAATGCTATGCGACAAGAGGTTTTTCTTCTTTCCCGTGCTGTGGAATTTGGTTCAAAATACCCACTTTGACAGTATTTTATGAAAGATCCTCTGTCTCTATCAAAAAAGGGGAAAAATCATTTGATTACTACATAGTTACTGAATAAGGAAACTGCCAATTTCTTGTGTTTCTGAACAAAAATTAAAAACGTGTCAGAAAGTAACTCCATTGGATTTGAAAACAGCTTTAATACTGCAGAGCTAAAATGAATATATCAACATTTGAAAAAAAAAATTCCAAAGTTTTATGGCATTGCTATTATAATCAAAGCAGATCTGAGCTTCTTATTCATTTTCTAAACTGCGTCTTGTATTCTTTCATTCCTTCCAAAAATCCAAATTAGCTGTAGGCAAAAATATTTTACTCGGAATTAAATTTAAAGATATATCTAAGACATGAAAGGAATTTTAATGCCTAACTGCAATAGAAAATTTAAATTAACAAGATTTGCTTAGGGCCACTTTCATGAAAATACACAAAAGCCCACATATGCTCGGAGGGTTTTTTAAGGT
This sequence comes from Maratus speciosus, assembly GCA_963932465.1. Taxonomy (NCBI): domain Eukaryota; kingdom Metazoa; phylum Arthropoda; class Arachnida; order Araneae; family Salticidae; genus Maratus; species Maratus speciosus. The sequence continues at coordinate 87,593,917 of OZ010794.1, forward strand.
GATATTCTCTTCACACCCTCGGCCACATATGTGGAAGTTCAGTCTTTTATAATTATAATTACTGTCAATAATAAAAGGAACAAAAATTTGATAACTTATTCACTACAGAATCCCTCAGCAAGAAACATAAAAATTTGAGGGTTTGGCTGCATTGCTAATGTTACAGATATAAAAAAAAAAATAAAAGGCATAAAGTAATTTTTCAGCAGTCAGTGTTGTTGGATTATTTGAACAAATCGTTGATATTTGATAAAAATAATATCAGATATATTCAGGGTTTGTTGATATATCTCAATGGATATATATCATTTATTTTCAAAATATCAAAATGCTTGATATTTTGTATATTTGTTATTTATTTTTAAAATCTCATTGTGCAAGGCAAGGTAATTTTGATATTTTTAGTCAAAACAAGTGTAAATAAATTTTCAGCTGTTATTGACTGCGTCATTCTGTAAAAAAAGAACTTTCGTCTCCAGCAATGACTTTTTAGCCAAAGAAGAAAAATATCTTTTCCAAGCTTTAAGTTTGACGCTTTTATTTTTAAATGTAGAACTCACATTTATGTGAGACAATTAATTCAGAACAGTCATTGAAAGAAACTATCTAATTGAGATAATCAGTTAAATACAGCTTCATTAGAAAAGAATCTTTTTCGATTTTGGTTTAGTTCAGTTTAAAGTGTACAACATGGTAGGGAATAAAAAATAAGACAAGCTTACATTTATGTTAAAATTCTTCAACTAAAAAACTATTTTGTATTTAAAATTTTGTTTTACAAATTTCTTGATACTTAATACTGAATCCTATAGTTTTGTCTTTTTTCAAATAACTGTATAAAACAAATTGTATCTGTTTTCAATTAGTTGATCTTCATTTTGTATCTTTGCTGTAAGTGATAAAAAAGGAAAAAAGAAACACATTTTTAGATTAGTTTAATTAAGTGTTCATGTTAAGTGCAATATGTTTTAGTTTCTAATTTGTATTATGCTTGAAAATATTTATTGTCAGTAGTGAGTTGACGATCTTGAAAATATCGGATATGTATAAAAAATATCGGATATATCAAAATATTGGATATTTTTGCAAATATCATGATATTTAAGAACCCTGGATATATTACATACATTATGTTTCGATTTGTAGAAATGTAAGAAAGAAATTTACTGTTAGTTTTTTATTTTATAAGAAATAACAAATGTACACATATGTGTACAGATATTGAAGATATAAGAATGACTATATGAAATGACAAACATACACATATATGCACAGTTATTGTTCAAGGTGGTGATTTTACTTAAATACAATTGTAAGTATAATTTATCCTAAAAAAATTCCGACAAAAATTGTGTAAGATGAACTTGTTACATTAGTGAGAAATGTGAAAAACTGATATGTCCGGAATGTATGAAAAATCATTTCACTCATAAATTACCATTAAGGGGTCGCTACACTGAAATTTCCTGATTGCGAAATCCCATGTTACCTATGGGAAAATTTTGAAGCGCTATTACTCATTATTTAATATAATTATTAAAATACTATTTACACCATCAGAAAATAGACGTCCGATGACAATGATGTGCGTTTTTAAAAACTGTCCATGTAAATTTTAAGTATTTACGGAGAGGATAAAATTTAATCAAATGGAAATTTCAAAGTTTATGAAGATTTTTTATATACTTAAAATTTATGGAGATAATTTTTAAAAACAAACATCATCGGCATCAGACATCTACTTTCTGATGATGAAAACGGTATTTTAACAATTACATTAGGTAATGAGTAATCACGCTTCAAAGTTTTCCCATAGGCTAACATGGGATTTCATGATCAGGAAGTTTCAGTGCAGCGGAGCCTTAACGCTCAGTGGCCACAAATGTAGACTTTTTTTTTTTTCTTTTTTGAATTCCTATTAAAATGAATAAATTGTGGAGGAAAAAAATTGTCTTTTTTTTCTCACCATAAAAAAATTGTCCCTGAAGAGGTTAACACTACTATTTCAAAAAAGATACCTTTCTTTTACAAAGCATAAGAAGTGGATGCACTTCAGTGAGCTACGCAGCTGATATTTATCTCATCCATGAAAAACACTACTCTTCATGGAGGGAAAAAAAGTTCAACAGAGAAAAAAAAGTCCTATTTATGAAGTGTTACATTTCTTCCACTTCACTCATGAAACTTGCCAAAAATGAAAAAAAAATGCATAAAAAATATATAAGGAAAGAGATAAAGTGATAAAAATGACAAGTCTAAACTTAAAAGGCACCTTTAATAATTTCTTGAGAGATTTCCTCTTTCTCCCCCTCCTTCATTTCTTCATCTTTGCAGTTGTTTGATTTACAGTTTTCAGTGCTTGCCGCCAACTGATTGCAGTGTTCAATCAGTCGATTCATTATTTTGATAAACTCCTTAGGAACTTCACGTGGGTGCTCAATAGAAAAGATAAGGCATAATGCTCTAAGATCCTGCAAAAGGCAAAATTTCACATTAAGGTCAAATCACAGGAGAACAAACAAACTTTGGAACTTCAAATAAATCACTTAAACACTAATAAGATATGTTCATAGAAACAAACTTAAACTCATTAAACAATACAGAAAAGAAATCCTTGGAAAGGAAAGCAAAAATGATATCTTTTAATAAATTCACTAGTTTGCACTTTCTACATCAAAGCTAATTTTTCATAATTTGGGTCAAATTAACATTTTGTAATGGAATTTTTTTGGAACTGCATGAAATGCGGTCATGAAATTAAGCGTGACTTTAAGAGAAATTAGAAGTCTGCACGGGCCAAAATTCCAAGCCCAGGCCTGTCCTGTTCCGTTCTTGTCCTAATCCATACAAAAATATTTATTGGCCCAACCTGATTTAAAAGCTGAAAGTTCATACTCCATCCAGACTTGGCCAGACTGAATTTCTACAAAACATGCGATATATCTGAAGCAACCTTATCCAGGAGAATTCAGATGAAATGTTAATGAAATTTATAGGATCGATTATTTATTGTTATGATAAAGTAAGAACTAAAGTAGAAAAAATTAAAAAACAAATAAAGAGTTTGAAAGATTTTAAACTTTAAATAATGTGGGGAGGGAGAGAGAGGAAGCAAAATTTCAGAAGAGGGGGAATTTAGATGAAATGTTAAATAATTTTTTTTATGATTGATTATTGTTACAACAGAGTAAGAACTAGACCACAAAAAGATTTTTAAAAAATTAAAGTGTTTTAACCCTTTATTTACTGACTGTACTTATAAGTGCCATTAAAATAACTTGTTATAAAATTCATTTAATACACCAATTAGTTGTAATACAGTTTAGAATGAATTATAGGTACATTACTTTACCTTGTTCCAAAAGTAATATTGGTTACACAAAACGAAAATATTTTTAAAAGGATGATTTCTTTTGCCTTTGCATCTTTTCAGCTTTTTTGGCGTTGGGGAAGGGAGGGGATTTTTCAATTCGGAAATATTTCTTACTAAGAAAAACATTTAAAATAAAAGATTTGAGTGAGGTTATAAATATTGCACAAAATCCCTATAAATTCTAATTTAATTAATCCTTCTAAAATTTATTAAATGATTATATATATCATCTAATGTAGTTTAAACAATTCACGAAAAATGCTTTAAAAAGATAAAATTTTCATGAATTCACAATTCCATACATAAAGGGTTAAAGATTTTAAACTTTAGATGATGCAGGGAGGTGGGGCGGGGGGAGAAATTTTCGGAAGAAGGGGAATTCAAATGATCTTTTTTAAAAATCAGAAATTTACTGAAGTGCAGAAGAGCTTCACAACTGATTAATAAAATAATAGAATAACATTATGGAAAGTTTGCAGATTTTGCATAAAAATCAGGACTTCCGTACCAGCTCTGAAATAAGAAAGAGCTTCAGTTATAGCCATTTCCATATCACGTTTTCAGGCAAGGTTGAGCTCTCTTACTGAATGAGTGAACTTTCAAAATTCCTGAAATACAGGGTGTCCATAAAAGAATGTCCCAGTTTCAAGGGTATATTATAACAGTTTAATTTAGACTATTGACAACAAACCATACATCCAATTAAAACTATTCTAGTTTTCCTTACAAATGTTCAATAAGTGCACATCCAACGTTAAATCCAATTTCTTCCCACATTTCTTTTAACAAATCCGCAGTCATGGAAGCAATAGCTTCTTCCATTCTGTGTATCTTAACTCTGGTTAATCATAAGGTAGTGGTGGAACGTAGACCCAATCTTCTAGAAAGCCCCAAAGGAAAAAAAATCACATGGCTTTTAAATCTAGTCCAGCAATAACACTTTAAGCTCAGGATTTGCCGTTTTGCGTGTGTAGCATTGAAAGTGAGTCTATAACAAAGCAGTACTCATACATGTACTTATATAAAACTTTTTGAGTGACTCTTTATGGGTGACCTTAAACCAACACTCTACAATGCTTACAGTTGATACTACAGTATAGGACCCATTATTCGGAATTCCAAAATCCGGAAAAAAAATTTAAATTTTCTAAAATTTGTAATTTTTACAAAAATTTCATAATTTCTGAAATTTTTTGAAAATTTTACAGATTTTTATTTTTATTTTTTTTTGGTCTATTTGATGCAATGTATAACCACTAAAATATGTTATATCAGTGATGAGGGAACACGGTGCCCCCCACCCCACCCCCAAAATTAGAAAAAAATCATTTTTCTGTCAAATTTTAGTTTAAAATTAATTTATATTACAATTTGCTTAAAAAAAAAAAAGAAATTTCACACTCTCCCTCTTACTTTGACAAAATATTATGACTGCACAATTATATTACTAGAATTAGGGGGGATTCCAAGTAAAAAAAAAAACAAATTCTGAAATTCACAGCAAATTTTTTGAAAGTTTACAGAAGAGGGGGGGGGGAGGAACTCTCTCGGCATGAATTATGAGTTTTTCCCGTGATCCTTTAACGAAATTCGTGTTTTTCTGCGATCTTTTGACGAAATTGAAAGTTTTTTGCGATCCTTTGAAGAATTTTTTTTTTCCCATGAGATTTTGACGAAATTTGCATTTTTTTCCCCGCAATCCTTTGACTAAATTTGCGTGTTTTTCACAATCCTTTTACAAAATTTAATTTTTTTATTTCTCGCAATCTTTTGATGAAATTTATGGGGTTTTCGCAATCCTTTGACTAAATTTGCGTGTTTTTCGCAATCCTTTTACAATTTTTTTTTTTTTTTTTCCGCAATCTTTTGATGAAATTTATGGGTTTTTCGCGATCTTTTGACGAAATTTGTGGGTTTTCTTCACGATCTTTTGATGAAATTGCGAGGGGCTATTTCAATCCTTTAAAGAAATTTGGTTTTTTTTTCGCTATATTTTGATGCAATTTGCAGTCCTTGGAAAAAATCTGGAAAGCCTTCGGTCCCTTGGATTTCGGACAATAGGTTCTGTACTGTATTAAAATTTATAACTGGGACATTCTTTTAGGGACACACTGTATTACAAAATTTCTAACTATTACTTTTATTGTCATTTTTATTATCCATTCCAGGAAGATGAATAACCAGAAATGGCTGCCAATCAGCAATCCTATTTATCATAGTCCATTGTATTCAAGACAGTAAATTAACATGTATTTAATATATACATACCATTAAAAATGGTAAATATAAATGCAAACTAAAATATTACAAAACAATCTTTTATTACACATTTATTAAAAACAGAAGATCAGTTGGCAACTTTTAGCCATAAAATACAGTGACAATGGTACCTTTATTATTTTGAGTGGAATGTTATGTATGCTGGAATGAATATAATCTACAGTAAAACCTCGATCTATCGTTTTTCAAGGGGTGCGTGAAAAAAAAAACGATGAATGCGGGAAAACGGTGAATGTGGGGTAACGTCAAAAACGAAAAAACAACGTTTACGCATTACTAATACATGCAATGTATACAGTATACTAATAAATACTGATTTGTTACTTGCCAAACTGTAAAAGAAATAAATCAAAGTTATAGAAAATTGATATTTATTTTAAAAAATCAGTAATTTTATGTTGGGTTTTTCGTTTATTTTTTAAATTGATAATTTTCAAGATGTGCAACATTTTTCTGGTAATTTTCTGAGCATATATAAAAGTTTGTGCAGTTTCAAATGCTGTAATTGCATCAGACAGACTTGGCACTGGTGTAGGCTCAGCTTCATCGCCATGAACATTATCCTCTGCTTCTTCGCCATTATTTTCATTTTTTGCACCATCACACATTTCGTCTAGCTTAGGACAGCACATGTCGCAACATCTTGATCTATGGAAATATAATCACTAAATTTCACTAATCGCGCTAATCCCTGTTTCCCCCCCTAAAACAGTACAGATGAGTTATTTTAGGATAAAAGAAGTAATTCCAGTTTTGTATGTCATATGGACCCGCTTGACCTTCAATTTCATTTTGGTGAGAAGAAAAATTTTACAACGATGAATGCGGGAAAACGACTTTTTGAAGAACGATGCATGCAGGTTTTGTTAACATTATTTAAATATAATTTGTGCAGGGACCATAGAAAGAAAAACGATCAATGTGGGAAAACGATGGATGCGGGAACGATAGATTGGGGTTTCACTGTAACTACATCTAATGAATATAATATAATTATACCTAATTTTAAAAATTGCCTTTAACGTGACAACTGTGTCACATTAAATTTCAAGTTAAAATGCAGAGAGAAAAAAAAAGGTTAAAATTACTTTTATCGGTAGGCCTGGCGTTTGTTCACATTGTTGAGCTATTCTGGCATGGATAATGCATAAGTACTATCTTATTTATATCATAAAAATAAATCAATTTTTAAATTATGTTTTGGGATATAAAACAAATGAACACCTTGTAATAATATACTTCTTTTAATGGCTAAAAGGTGCAGGATGAAAACTTTAAAAATGTCAAAACTGCTTATGCGTTTCAGCTCTATCCGAGCCACAATCAAAACAAATAAATAAAAATATTCTAAAATGGCATGATCGGAAACTCTATAATTCAATTATTTATATACTCTTCAGGGGTCTGTCCAGACTTTTCTCTCAGGGTCCTGTTTTTGTGAAATTGTGAACACCCTTTTTTACATTTGTGAAAAGGCTAATCCTAATTTTGTGAATTTGAAATGCTCGTTATATTCAGGTTCTTTTTTTCTTTTTTATATGTTTTAAAAAAGATATATGTATGTAAAAATACATACATTTTCTATATATTTAAAACTGACAGGCCAGATTTCATTTTTAAATGATTAAATTTGTGAAATAGTCCAGGCATTAGGTGCTCAAAAAGGACAAATAGGGGAAAGTTTTGGTGTAGTTTTGATATTTGGTGCCTTTATGTTTTGTGGGTCGCTGAACACGAATCTGAAGTTTGCCAACAAAATTTATCCCGGGAAACACGGTTTTTTTGGCAAAAAACAGGAAAAAAACAGGATTTTTTTCCAAATAACTTCAAAATTATACATTTTACGTAAAACTCCTCAGTACATAAATTAAAGAGGATAAAATTTCCTACATTTTATGTATTAAAAGTTTTTTTCTCTGATCTATGGTTTAGCCGTGACAACGCCACAAAAATGGGAGTGAAAATCAAAAAATTCAGAGAAAATGGGAATTACGCCGCTGTACGTAGATTTAACATGAAAAGTGACCATTTTACACAAGAATTGACGATAAATTATACTGAAGATTATATGAATGACTACATTTTACAATGAAGTTGCTGATAATAAATAGAACGACTCATTACGAATCATTATTTAATTATAAATAAACATGTACATTAGTAAGTACATTTATTTAAAAAACAAAAAAATATTATTTCCGCTTTCTTTTACTTGAGGGTCCCTGCTTTTCACCGACATCTACAGCATAGAAAATAGACGTATAGAATTAGTGGGTGTTTTTATTACTACCAACAGTATAAAATAAATGTTTTTTTAATAAAAAATATTTGATACCTTCTGGCATGACTTTTTCTTGACATTTTAGTTCAAGTACCATTTTTTTTTTTTTTTAAATCAAAGACAGCAGAATTTAAGTTAGCCACATAAACTTTTGCACCATTATGCAACGGCAACAAGAATTAAAATGTAATTTAAATGTGAATTTGGTTCAAAATATTTTGTTTATAGAGGAAAATTACAATGAAGAGCACATGAAGTTTTGCAAGAGCGAAATGTTTAAATTTATGACCAAATTTGGACAAAAATTGCCAGTTGTATGTAGATATATCGGGACAAAATCATTTAAAATACATTACTTGGCTGCAAATTCTGAGTGGTTACAAAATTGATCCAGACAAATTCTCCAAATTCAGATTTGATACAATGCAAAACATAATGTAGGCATTTTCTCATGATATATTAATCATGATATCTTATGATTCCCTATCTTTACATAAGGTTCCTGTTAGGTTTCCTGTAAGGTTTGTGCAGAAATAAATATGAATATACAACAGAATATGCAACACAGCAATTTTCATTAATGCTGTCGAATGTTTGTCACGTACCTTAAATTTTAGAAAAAGAAATTTCAGAATATGTTACAATAATACAAAAATAGTTTTATCATTTTAGCTTCCATACCGTTAAGAAAGTATCATTAAAATTATCAAGAAGAACGTAAAATCATGCGCTAATCAGATTATGGAACATTTTTGAAAGCATTCGGGCTACTATAATAAAACTTCATAGTTTAATAACGTGAAAAATGGTGTCTAAGTAATAATTTGTGAAACATATAACATGTTTGAAAACAAAATTTTAACCAAAATCGAAAAAATAGCTGAAAATTTTGTAGATCCCTGTATATGAACTATAGATTTATCATATAATTCACAATATGCTGAAATTTAGAACTGTTAGTGAACGCATAGCACAGTTGAAAATTCCTCGTTAGCAATTTCCGGCAATAAGCGGGTATATAGATGTCTTGTGCAGCCCTATATATGATTTATAAAATTTATACACGCTAAATAGTATGCAATTTTTTTAATTTAAAAAGTGTTCCACAACTGAAAATGCACTTCCATCAACTATTGTTCATACAGAGAAAAATATAACTGATTTATTTTGTGTGCCCTGTATATGAAAGATCAATGGCACATCATATTCAATAGTAAGCATCTTATAGAGCACCTCGGAGATATATATCAATTTAAATACTTTTGAAAAGGTGTAACATGAACAAAATACACCACAAACAATTTTTCTCCATAGACCGTAATGTAACATAATTCTTTTTAGTGTCCCTGTAAATGATCGATAAATACTAACCATACCATATTCTATAAGAAATCATCTTGTAGTGCACTTCATAGATATGTATATAAATTTCAAAGTGTTTGAAATTATGAAACATTATTGAAAAAAAAAAAAAAAAACACAAACGATTTTTCCCCATAGGCCGTAATATAATGAAATACTTTTGAATGACCCTGTAACGAAATTATGACTGCTACATGCAACATTTTATAATACCTAACATTCAATAGTGAATATCAATAACATTTTTCAATTTCATGGCGGTGCGACTATATTGACGCCAAAAATATTTTTTTTATTTTCACACCCATTTTTACGGCATTGTCACGGCTAAACTATTGATCAGAGAAAAAAACTTTTGGTACGTAAAATGTAGGAAATTTTATTCTCTTTAATTTATGTATGAAGACTTTTCCGTAAAATGCATAATTTTGAAGTTATTTTGAAAAAACAAAGAAAATCCCTTTTTTTTCCAGTTTTTTGCCAAAAAAACGTGTTTCCCGGGATAAATTTTGTTGGCAAACTTCAGATTCGCATTCAGCGACCCAAAAAACATAAAGGCACCAAATATCAAAACTACACCAAAACTTTCCCCTATTTTCTACCAAATGACTGGACTAAAAGGTTTAGTTTAGAGAGATTTTGTAAAAGGCCTATTTTTAAGAAAACAAATTTTGTGAAAGGTCCTTTTTTAAAGTCAGGGGTCTGTCCAGACTTTTCTCACAGGGTCCTGATTTTGTGAAATTGTGAAGTTTTTTTTTATTTTTGTGAAAATTTTGTGAATTTTAAATTATCGATGTCTTCATATTCTATCATTCATATATAAAAAGCTAAGTAATATGCTTTTTGGTGAATTAAACTGCTTACTTACAGGCCAGATTTTATTTTTAAATGACTAATTTGTGAAAAGTTTAATTTGAAGGTGAAAAAATTCTGTGAAAGGTCTATTTAAGAGACAAATAATTTTTTGAAGGGTCCTGTTTTGGGGTAAAATGTTTTGTGAAGGGTCCTGTTTGGGGATAAAATATTTTGTGAAGGGTCCTGTTTGGGCATAAAAAAATTTGTGAAGGGTCCTTTAAAGGACCTAAAATTTTCCTAAACATATCCCTGAAAGTGAAAAGTTTTGTGAAGGGTTCTGTTTTGAGATGAAACATTTTGTGAAGGGTCCTATTTTGAAATGAAAAAAATTGTGAAGGGTCCTTTAAAGAACTCAATTTCTTCCTAAACAGATCCCTGCTCTTTCAGAGCGTGCAAATTATTTGTTTTTTTTTTTACTTGGATTATAGGATGCTTATTTCCATATTATTGAACAGATGGAAGATTTTGAGTAGGAGATTGAGTAATATTTGTGTTTCTATTTTTACTTTCTTCTATCTTTACTATAAGAGAGTATAGGATTCGTGAAAATTTGACAAATTTACACATTTTAGGGGTCAGAGATCCTGAAAAACATTTTTTACAAAATGTTTGTTTAAGAACTAATGCACAGACTTATCAAACTTCAGATTCAGTTATACCTTGATATAATGTGGTAATGATTAGGTTTTGGTGTAAATTGCTCAACAGATGGGGCTGCTAGGCTGCATTTTTTATGATAGCTCTATCTCAAAACTAATGTACAGAATTTAATTAAACTTCCTATTATGTTATGCTTTCACATAACTACATCATTTAGAATCCTCATATTGACATAGGATCGACATAGGTTGTCATTTAATTTTGGCACTCTGAAGGCAAATTTTGAAGTATTAACATGCATCAGATAGAAGAAAGTTTTGGGATTGGCACATCTGACTAGTTAGTTTTTAAAATTTTCATCTTACCACCTTTTAGCAATTAAAAGCAGTATATTATGTTGTGGATGCAACTTTTTTTTTTTTTTTTTTTTTTTTTTTTTATAAATTCCACCCACCCATTAGGCTTCTGTCTAAGAATGTATATGGATATTATAGCTAAGAATCTCCTTTTAAAAAAAGTGTCTTTTTTACACATATTAATATAGTATATTGGATAAATGCCTTCTCATTAAATAATACAAATGCTTAATATTTTCTAAAAAAGAAAAAAAAAAAAACCCTCTAAAAAATAAGCTTTTAAATATTTTAGAATTAAATGAATAAGGTAAAAGATGGATAAAATACAAAATCAGTGTGGCAAAGGAATCCTCATCCTACTCACCCCATTCAATTTAAAAGCTTGCTTTGACACATCAGTCTCTTCATACGTCTTGACAAAGGAGGTCATGAGAGTAGAAACAAGAGTTAACAACTGATCATTAACAACTTGGCTAGCAACCTAGTTGAAAATAACATTCAAATGAGAATTTTTATATATATTTATTAGGAAGTGCAGTAGAAAAAGAAATTTAAATATAATAAAGTCCCTTCATATGAAGCAATCTGCACCGAAATCTCGAATAACTGAAAACTCAGATAAATCAGAAATATCATTTTAAAAACAATGATTTTATTGGTAAGTATGTAAATATTTTGCACATATATAATTAAACATTCAATACGCCAATCATGTGACGTATTGAATATAGTTTGAAAATAAGGTAGACATAGCAAAAACCTCCTACATAACACATATGCATAACATATATACACTATACAGGGTGATCAATTTAAAAGAGTACCCATTGGTTTTTCTTATTAACTTTAACCCCCTGACCACTGAGAAAAAGGGCAAAATTATAATGTATTCTCTGTAATTTTTTAAAAATACTAAAAAGTGATAATTTTTTCCACATGAGATAAAAAAAAAAAATGAATTATGTTTAGGAATATAATACTTGCAAGTATTAATCATAACTTAATCTTTCAAATCGGGATTATATTGTAGAATTATATTATTTTTAAAAATGCTTCTATTGCAGTGAAGCCTACAGCGTAGTGAATGGATATATCAGTTCACGGCAGTGAGAAGGTTAAATTTGACGGATGTGGCAACTATTATAACACTGAAGTATAATTGTTAGAACCTTGTTTAAGTGTGGGAGACAATTTCCAACATTGTTGGACTGTTACAACTTTATTTGTGATATAAAACAGAAATGGGAAGACACTGTGTTACTTATCCTTTGATAATTTTATTTTTGAAAAACATAATTTAATTCAAATTTTTTACATTATCATTCCTTACAGCAAATGTTGAAAATGTTTGCCACCATTTTCAATGCAAACATGAATGCATTGAGCTAAGTTTTTTGACACACTTTGCAACATTGATGGTGTTATTGACAAGATTTCTTCAGTTATGATTTGTTTTAATTCATCAATGTTTGCAGGACTTTTCTGGAAAACCCCATCTTTGAGATAACCCCACATAAAAAAAATCTAACTGGTTGAGGTCTGAGACCTTGGTGGCCAGAGGCCTACTGAAATTAAATGATCATCAAAGAATTCCTTAAGCACTTTTTTTGTTAGGTTTGATGTGTGTGAAGAGGATCCATTTTGCTGAAACTAGCAGTAATGGTCCTGTATCTCCAGTGAAGCAATAAAAGTTTGAAAAATAAAAATGTTGAATGAAGCAGACGATTTACTCAAATCATTTGCACAGAATCAGATTAAAAATTACTAATGACGTTCACTCAAATTTATGTTTAAAAAACGAGTTTTCGCATTTACAAAATGAAAAAAACGATGCCCACACATTAAATATAGACATATTAAATAAGTAATGATGTTGAAAGTCCTGCTACATATATTATAGATGTGGATAATATAAAAAACAAAAAGAGGTACTCTTTTAAACAGAGTTGGGAAAATTTGTAATTCCAATTATCTGCAATGTAATTACAGTTTAATTGTATGCAATTAATTATAGTTAAAATTACATGCCGTAAAAAAATTCTTGCAGCACTGTAACTGGAATCGCCTCCATCCCATTATTTGACAAAATTTCTGTGTTTGAAAGTGTGTAACTATCAATTACATGCAATTAACCTGTAATTACACTGTGGATAATTGAGATATGTATGGGCAAATTTGTAAACACCCTGTATTTTTTAAATAAATATCATTTTCTATTGTTTAGTATGTTTAGCTTTCTCTTTAGCTGCAAGATCTACCTTTTTTTTTAACAAATAGGAAGCTGCATGAACTTTATTATTCAATGGTTGACCCCTCTCTCCCCTAATCACACACACACAAAATTTGATTAACCCTCCAAAAGTCTTGAGGGCTTTTTTGCATTTTCATAAATATGCTTATAAAAATAATCTTAAAGTAAATTTTCTTTCCCTGTTTTTAATACACTTCATGGTGCTATATTTGATATTACATTTTAAAATACAATTCTGTTTAAAATATTTTCTTCTACAACAGATTTAAGTTGATTTGGAGAAACGGAAAAAAAAAGTCCAAACCGCTCAGAGGGTTAAGCATGTATAAAGTAGAACTCAGATAAACAGAATTCTAATAAATTTAACTGTAACAAAAATACAATAGCCAGTGGCAACCAGACCTAAGGTTTTCATTTTGAAAAAAAAAAAAAAAAATACTGTGTATAAGAAAAATACTGATGCTTTATTTTTTTAAATAAAAGAAATATTATTATATCATTGATATAATGTGATAACTTCCAAATACACAATTTTGCCAAGTTGCACCTTCTATGTGAAGTTACATGACTCGCAGAAAAGGCAGAAATTGTTTTTGACCCAGAGGGTAAGGCGATAATCTTCATAGACTCTCCTCTCTGGATTCATCCTTCCTTTCAAAGTTTTATTATTGTATGCAATTGAACTGTAAATCAGTTAAAATGAAAACAAGTTGATAATTTTGCATTCTTTTGACAGTACAAATCATTATTAGCAGAAGGAATTCAGCAAGTTTGGGCAACCAATCACCCATTGTCGTAAAGCTGCCATTTTCTTCTTTAACTCGCATACTTAAAATGCTGCAAATGTTACTTTACATAGATGTAGCAAACAACTGACTATGTCATATGCTGATATATTAAAAAATTAGATGGACTTGAAAACTATTTAAAAAACTATTAAGAAATTAGTAAATTATGTTAAAGTATTATATTTTATTTGAAGTACACACTATTAGATAGATTTAGAAGCAAATATGCATTTGATCAAGGAAATAAAAATAGAAAGCACCTCTGAACATAATGTTATTGATAGATATATTTGTGCTTTAATATTGATGGTGTTTTAAAAATTAGATTACTTCTACATTTCTGTACGAGAAAGGATTTTCATCACTAACTGAAATAAAAACGAAGTATCAAAATTAACTTGATGTATGTGCTGATCTCTGGCTTCAGCTTACCAGCATATGTCTAAACATAGATTAATTGTGTAAGAATCGACAAGCTCACCCATCTCATCAGGGCCGGTGACAGGTTTCATGGGCCCCTGGGAAGACATAAAATATGGGCCCCCTACAAAATAAAGTACGGAAATCCGCCGCTTATTCGGATGACTGTTGGTCATTTCAACAGTCATTTATTTGAATCAACGCCACCCCCTCTAATTGAATCAGATTCAACTTTACAAACAAGTTTAATTTAAAATGTGCTTACTAAACTTTGATCGAATTTTGTCATAAAAGGATTTACTCCAGAGTATTCTGAAATTTTACATTTCATCTGCTTGACAATCCCAATATCAATGACACAGAAAATTTGCAAACAAAAACGGCTAATTTCAACCAGTTGTTGAATAATTAAGAAACCTGTCCCTTCCCTATAAATGTGATGCACCTTTAATTATAATTAATCAGCAAAATCCGTGGCTTTGCACACGTAGTTGTTGAAATATGCCAAGTAATACTTGTGCATTTGAAATGAATGTAAAATTAGCTAACAAATTTTATACAAACTTCCATAGAAATCATAATTTAGAAGGTTTTTGAAATGTTTTCTGCTCATTTCATCATTTTAAATTTCTATTCTTGTTTTAGAAACCATTTTTAGGGAATATTTGTATCTTAAAAGTAATCGGGATGTCAAATTTCTAGTTTCTAGTCCCTTCAGTATCACAAAAATCGTAAGTTTAGAACTTTTTTATCCTGCACTCTTTAAAATTTCGAATTTTTTATAAAACTTTTCTGTGCTTGCAGTTGCATCTTAAAAGAAGCAGCTATGCAAAATTTCAAGTTTCTAATCTTAACAATTTCATACAAATAATAATATTAAAACATTTTTAGAATGTTTTCTACTCATTTCACCCTTTTAAATTTCGAATTTTTTAGAAATCATTCTTAGAGAGTATATGTATCTTAAAAGTAACCCCTATTTCAAATTTCTAATATTTAGTCCCTTTAGTTACACAAAATGTGCAATTCAAAACATTTTTCTGCTGCACCATTTTTAATTTAGATTAAAAAAAAAAAAAAAAAAGAAGAAGACTGTTCTGTGCATGCATTTGCGTTTTAAAAATAGCAGCTATTTCAAATTTCTATCCTTAACTTAACGCCATAGAAATTGCATTTAGAACATTTATCGTTCGTTTCATCCTCTTACATTTCAAATTTTTTAGAAACCGTTCTTAGACAGCATTTACATCTTAAAAGTAACTACCATATTAATGTCAGTTTAATAGTTTAAGTACATTTAAAGTTTTTAGCCCCTTCAGTATCACGAAAATTGCAATTTTAGAATATTTTATTGACTGCACTTTTTAAAATTTCAATTAAAAAAAAAAAGTTTTGTGCATGCATGTGCATCATAAAAGAGCCATGTTAAATTTCAAGTTTCTACCCATAACAATTGTATAGAAATCGCATTTAGAACTGGTTTAGAATGCTTTTTGCTCATTTCACCCTTTTAAATTTCAATTTTTTTAGAAACCGTACTTAGAGAGCATTTACATCTTAAAAGTAACTACCAGGCTGAATAAGTTTCGAATCCCTTTAAGTACCACAAAAATCGCAACTTAAGGATGAACTAACGAACTTAGATATGGCATGATTTTTAAAGACTGCAGGAATCGCAAAATATACTGAAGCGACTCTCGAGAACCACTTTTTTTTCTTTTAGTTTAACTTAGATATTTTTTTGAGTCGATTGCAATGTTTTAAACGAAAAGTACAATCTTTAATTTGGAATAACAGATTTTCCGTGTTTTGATTAGTTAAATGAATGCCAGCTGCGAAACACGGGGAATAAAAGACACGAACTGGACTTTTCTCATTTTTACTTTCTTCTATCTTTACAAGAAGAAAATATTGGATTCTTGAAAATTTTCAACTTTCGGTTTTCGATGGATTTATGCGTTTTAGGGGTCAGAGATCCAGAAAAACATGCTTTTACAAAATGTCTGTCTGTGTCTGTATGTGACACAAATTTTGTGGGTGCGTTATCTCAAGAACTAAAGCACGAAATTTAATAAAAATTTATATTCAGTTAGTCCCTGATATAAATGGCTGCTGATTAGTTTTTGGTGTAAATCTCTCAACAGGTGACGCTGCTAGGCAGCATTTTTCCCTATTTCCACAATAGCTCAATCTCCAAACTAATGCACGGATTTTCACCAAACTTCAGATTCAGTTAGTCCTTGACATAAATTGACGTTTTATACAATTTGGTGTAAATTGCTCAAGAGATGGTGCTGCTATGCTGCATTTTTTGCGATTTTCGCAATAGTTCTATCTCAAGAACTAATGCTCGGATTCTCAACAAATTTCAAATTCAGGTATACCTTGATATGAATTAGTGCTGTTTATGTTTTGGTGAAAATTGCTCAACAGGTGGTGCTGCTATGCTGCATTTTTCAGAATTTCCACTATAGCTCTATCTCAAGAACTAATGCACAAATTTTCATCAAACTTAAGATTCAGGTATATACCTTCATATCAATTAGTGCAGTTTATGTGATTTATATAGAAGAAAGTTTTGTGATGGCCACAACATACTAGTTTGTTGCATCATAAAAAATATAATGCATCATTTCCCATTCAAATTAATTTAAATAATATAATTTATTTCAATTTTACAACTTAAATTAACATTTTCAAACACCTAATTTCTAATCACAAGTTTTAAACTTACAATGTAAATTTTAATGATAAATAATTCAATATTTCCTTATTTTTCAATGTAAACATTATCTCTTATTAAGATTATTTAAGTGCAATTAGTATTTTATTATATTTCAGTAATTTAACTTTCAAATTTCTTTCAACATACATCGCGAATGTGTAAACACATCGGAATTTTCTAAGTCTAAAATATAAAAAATGGAAATCTTTTATTTATCAATATTTCCCTTTTAAATCATATTATGTGGATAGAAATATTTATTTCTAGCCGATTGCAAAATTTTCAGTGACTTGTGGTAAATACTTTGGCAGAAATACGCAAAAATGTATTTTCTATCTTTTCTCATTTTTAATTTCGGCGCGCGACGCCATGAGATCATTCTTTCCGACATTTTGAAAGTTCCAGCAAGAAGGGTATTCCCCTTTGCCAAACAGACGCTTAGCTCAAAACCGGACGTCTGCTAAATCGTTTAACATTCCTTTTGGAACACGCACGTTCTGTGTGACGTCAGGCGCGGGGAGGATAGGCGTTTTTAATTGGCTGGCGCGCTCTGTAATGGCTTTTCATGTTTGAAACTCTTCTGGAAAAGTCATCATTCTTCACCAGGGAGCCGTTGGAGCAAGTAACTTGTGGGGGCTGCGACACCGTGCTTTTTAGCCGGTTGTTGCGGCAGAAGAGTTCTGCTAGCCAGTGAGAAGAGATCGACGTTTCGTTAGGCCTTGGCGGCCGTATATCATCTAAAGGAAATATAATATTTTTCTCTTCAAGAAGCATTTCTAAGTAAATTTCATAGAACATTATTTGGAAGCCCTGAATTGTTCTGCTCATCGACATTTTATGATTCTTCGATTCTTCTTTACTATAAAAACATGAATTGATTATCTGATTTTTTTTGTCGATGCGATAAATGGTAAATTGCCTATGGAGTAGCGAACTGAAATCGTCAAAATCTGCATTCCTGAAGGAAGTTTTCAAACATCCTATTTCCAATTTTCCAAATCCGTAACTTTTCATTCGGTTTGGATTCGCATTTAATAAAAAGAAATAGAATCTACATTCCTGAAAGAAGTCTGTTTACAGCATGTTCCCAGTTCTCCAAATACAGGAGCCCTTCTACGACCCTAGTTGGACTTTACATTCCTGAACTTTACTCCCTAATTTGACTTTATATTCCTGAACTTTAACCCCTAGTTTAACTTTACATTCCTGAACTTCAATCCCTAGTTTGCAAAAAGAAATATTACGTAAACTTCTGCTTTTCCTTAGATGACAATATGTCTCTAATTGTCCAAAATTATAGTAAATTTTACATTCACTTTGATTATCTTTACATAATTCATAATGTAAGAATGCATTCAAATCAGCCAATTTTATATATGTTTAAATAAACGTCATTTGTGAATTATCTTTCTGTGTTCAAGTACTTGGGTGAGTGTTTACTTTTCTATATTTTTTTTTAGCTACGATAACTAGTAAATATAATTTTATTTGATCTTAAATCATTTAAAATAATTCTTAAAAAACTACATTTAGCAATGTCAACCACTTACGTCATCGGCTGTAGTGTAATTTTGAGCTTATGAATCGGAATTAATTTTGTTCAATTCAAACTTTGGATTGAATTTCACTCTCCAATTCATTAAGCCCAACTTTACAGTACATTAATGGTGCCGTTAACTTAGTGATTTCATTCTTGGAGTTATTGTTTTAAGCATTTTTAATATTAATTTTTTCTTTTCACTCATAGGCATTAATTGATGCTATAACTTTAAAGATCGGAGATCGGGTTTCATTACTTTTTCATGATAATAGATAAAGTATATTTATTAATTAACTTATTAATTATTTAACCATTTATTTTAAAAATAATACTCACTAAACTTATATATATTTTTTTCTCTCTATTTCATGTGCGGACCCCATATTGGTGCAATATATTTTTAAAATATACATGATTTATATTTTTATTTATTTTCCTTTTAAGATTTGATTCTATAAATATATGTAAAGAAAAGAAATTTGATTTTTCAAAGATTTATTTGCTAATATTTTTTTCATAAATTGAAAAAACGAAAACTTTATATATTACACTTTGAATTTATAATGATTTATTGTTGCATGTTTTGATATTTGTAGAGGTCGTTCTCCTCCAAAGTTGAAAATTGGCGACAAAGTTTATTTAAAGAATTTCAATCATACTAATACCTTCCATGCAAAAAATTCAGGTCCTTTTAAAATTATCCAGATATGCAATAACGATAACTATCAAATTCAACATATGACTGATCCAACAATCAGAATTATGACGGTGAATGTATCAAAACTCATCTCAACAGGATGTTAGTTTTATTTGTTTTCTACTCACTTAATTTTCTTTTGTTATGGACATTTAAATTTTTTTGGGGCACTACAATCTTCCTACAAATGTAAATCCCATTTTTTCTAATTTCCATTTTAGTGTCTTCATATGTATATATATCTCTCTGAATTACAATTTTTTTTTTTAAACAATACAGTGGTAACATCTGTATCAATTCTATGAGTTTTCAATATTTTGCTGGCGAAATACTAGTGGTCACAGAATGTAAGCGCTTACGTACTGTCCATTACTGTTCACTCATACAATTGATTAAGCATACTGATTTATTGATTTCATTATTTTACAATTCTATATTTTATAATAGGTACTATCCTTCATCTAATTTTTTTTCTACCTTAATTTAAATGATGGGAATGCAATATTATGTTGCCACAGATTTTTTTTTGTATGTTCATCTTTGTTAATTTTTGAATAATATATATCCATATCATATTGAAATTGAGGGGTGATCTCAACATATAAACTTTTACTGCTTATTCATGTGATGTTTTATTTTAAATTTAATTATAGGATCCTATATAACTATTATTAAAAATTATGAGAAAATATATATAAAAAAATTAATATATTTTTGAGACAACTTTAATAAATTACAAATAAAAAAAATACAAATGAAAATTTATATATGTTCCAGAAATTATATGAAAAATTATCAATGCTCAAATCTCCTAGCTGCAGCTCTTTGAATACTAGTGGAGATATTTTATGAGAATACGATGGAGCAACTGCTCTAAGTTATTTCTCTTTTTCTTTCAGTTCCCAACAAATTTATAGCGAGCACACACAGAAGGTAAATTCGGCATAGCTTGGGGCAAAAAATAATCACAAAATTAGTACCCTTCCGATAAATCCTTCAAGGTGCAACTATTCATAATTTAAAGGGAATAACATTTTATATTGTAAATTTCAGTGTCCAAGATCACATATGATCTATTTTAAAATTCACAGCTTAATGTCTTAAATTTTTTTAATTTAATGGGCACAACTATCATTCTGAACAATGTACATTTGTTTTTTGTTCAAGAAATTGATGGTATTTTACAATGTAAACAAAATAAATACTACAAATAATGATATACAGTTGTCTCAGCTACATCACAATTGCAGTATTATCCTGTTTTAATTTTATTGGTTTGATTTTGCAATACTTGAAAACTTTATGCAGCATTTTGTTTGTTTTTTTAAATATGATTACACATATAGTTTTATTTTTATCATAGTTGCAATATGTCTACTGTTAGGGGTTTGCACATGAAAAGATTACATTTTTATAGGCCAATTAGAACCTCACCCATGCAGTGTTTTGTTTATATATAAATTTTAGTGGTTTGTTTCTACCTGTACCATGTTTGTTATTGTTTGATATTGTGTTACAATTCTATTTCTACTTGTACTGTGTATTCTTGTTTGGTATTGTGTTTATATATTTGTTTTGTTGTATTGTGTTTATTGTTGTTTAATATTGTGTAGTTTACCTTTAAATTTGCATAGAATTATCTGCAGATGGTTCATCTTTTCGAACCTGTCAGCTAAAATTTTTTTTTTATCCTTTTTTTTTCTGCTACCGGGAGATAAAATGTTGCATCATAAAAAATATAATGCATCATTTCCCATTCAAATTAATTTAAATAATATAATTTATTTCAATTTTACAACTTAAATTAACATTTTCAAACACCTAATTTCTAATCACAAGTTTTAAACTTACAATGTAAATTTTAATGATAAATAATTCAATATTTCCTTATTTTTCAATGTAAACATTATCTCTTATTAAGATTATTTAAGTGCAATTAGTATTTTATTATATTTCAGTAATTTAACTTTCAAATTTCTTTCAACATACATCGCGAATGTGTAAACACATCGGAATTTTCTAAGTCTAAAATATAAAAAATGGAAATCTTTTATTTATCAATATTTCCCTTTTAAATCATATTATGTGGATAGAAATATTTATTTCTAGCCGATTGCAAAATTTTCAGTGACTTGTGGTAAATACTTTGGCAGAAATACGCAAAAATGTATTTTCTATCTTTTCTCATTTTTAATTTCGGCGCGCGACGCCATGAGATCATTCTTTCCGACATTTTGAAAGTTCCAGCAAGAAGGGTATTCCCCTTTGCCAAACAGACGCTTAGCTCAAAACCGGACGTCTGCTAAATCGTTTAACATTCCTTTTGGAACACGCACGTTCTGTGTGACGTCAGGCGCGGGGAGGATAGGCGTTTTTAATTGGCTGGCGCGCTCTGTAATGGCTTTTCATGTTTGAAACTCTTCTGGAAAAGTCATCATTCTTCACCAGGGAGCCGTTGGAGCAAGTAACTTGTGGGGGCTGCGACACCGTGCTTTTTAGCCGGTTGTTGCGGCAGAAGAGTTCTGCTAGCCAGTGAGAAGAGATCGACGTTTCGTTAGGCCTTGGCGGCCGTATATCATCTAAAGGAAATATAATATTTTTCTCTTCAAGAAGCATTTCTAAGTAAATTTCATAGAACATTATTTGGAAGCCCTGAATTGTTCTGCTCATCGACATTTTATGATTCTTCGATTCTTCTTTACTATAAAAACATGAATTGATTATCTGATTTTTTTTGTCGATGCGATAAATGGTAAATTGCCTATGGAGTAGCGAACTGAAATCGTCAAAATCTGCATTCCTGAAGGAAGTTTTCAAACATCCTATTTCCAATTTTCCAAATCCGTAACTTTTCATTCGGTTTGGATTCGCATTTAATAAAAAGAAATAGAATCTACATTCCTGAAAGAAGTCTGTTTACAGCATGTTCCCAGTTCTCCAAATACAGGAGCCCTTCTACGACCCTAGTTGGACTTTACATTCCTGAACTTTACTCCCTAATTTGACTTTATATTCCTGAACTTTAACCCCTAGTTTAACTTTACATTCCTGAACTTCAATCCCTAGTTTGCAAAAAGAAATATTACGTAAACTTCTGCTTTTCCTTAGATGACAATATGTCTCTAATTGTCCAAAATTATAGTAAATTTTACATTCACTTTGATTATCTTTACATAATTCATAATGTAAGAATGCATTCAAATCAGCCAATTTTATATATGTTTAAATAAACGTCATTTGTGAATTATCTTTCTGTGTTCAAGTACTTGGGTGAGTGTTTACTTTTCTATATTTTTTTTTAGCTACGATAACTAGTAAATATAATTTTATTTGATCTTAAATCATTTAAAATAATTCTTAAAAAACTACATTTAGCAATGTCAACCACTTACGTCATCGGCTGTAGTGTAATTTTGAGCTTATGAATCGGAATTAATTTTGTTCAATTCAAACTTTGGATTGAATTTCACTCTCCAATTCATTAAGCCCAACTTTACAGTACATAGTTTTTAATGGGTTAGTATCAATATTTTTTCAAACGGCTTGCTCCGTAATAGAAAGCTTAAAGAACGTCTCTGCAGCTTTATGCTTTTTGTTATTTCGGATTTTGAATGGTTCGGTATTAAATGATCCAATGTGAGAAGGAAAAAAAAATCAGCACGCTTTAAAATTTGAATTTGGTATTTTTTGTCCAAATATGAAAAAGCATATAACAGCCACTTATGGAGTGAACATTTTACCTTAAAATGACACATTCTGTTTTTTTTAAATATAAATATTGGATGGGGGAAGGAGGGAATATGTGATTCGTTTGGGAAATTTTTCGTTTAAAAGTATAATTTCTTACAAAACCAGATTAAAAATGTCTACAAATTTTAAGCTTATTTAAGGTTATTATCACATGCCAGTTAAAGCTGGCCGGGTCAGCTGGCACAGAAATAAAAATAACTTAAACCTAGTTTGCTGAGGGAGGAGGGTCGCTTTTCAATGCAACAAACTCATATGAGGTTGCCATGAATGACAGATTAACCGCTTCGCGATGAATGTCACGCATTCGTGATGTAAAAGGTTCTCAGAATCCTTGATAGTTAATACTAATCAATTCGAATAGAAAATTTTGCCTTTTTTAATCGCAGAATTTCTGCAATTAAATTGGACAAAAAATTCTTTTCTGAATTAACGATGATAAAAGATTAAAAAATCTTTTAATGACGCTTTTTGTGAAGGGTTTAATAGTCTAAAATGTCTCTTATGTTTATACTGTTGATAATACTGTATCATTGTTTATAAAATATAATAAATTTTACATTAAGTAAAAGTACTTTGAAGTTTTTTTATATTAAAATATCGATATAATAAAAACAGGGATTTTGTCCATGTGTATTCCGCTTGTTTAACGATAGCTAGGAAAGTATCGCCCTTATAATTTTGCAAATTTGGATAAGGATAGACAAAAACAGATCTAAATCTATCTGCAGCTGAGATTTTTCATTTTTTAATAATTATATCAATTAGACATTCCTTGTGCAGATTCCTGGAACAAAATCTCCTTTCCATAAGCCTTTTGTTATGCACGAGATTTTATCAGAAATTTGTTCAATCCAAGCAACAAAATGGGAAACATTTACATGTCATTCTGAAAATTAAAGATTTTATTGAAAGATTATTTGTTATATTGGAAATATTCAGCTTTAAGTATAATTATGTAAGTAATCTTCACATAATCTGGGAGTTGATTTGTTGGTTAGGGGTACTACGGTCATCTTTTGCACATGTGGGCTAAACAGACCGGGATCTCTATTTAAAGTGGATCTCGACCCACTACACACATCCATGCATGATGGGGATTTGAACCAATCGCCTCTTGTATAGTAGCCAGCGCGGAAATCACTATAGACTAGCATGTGAGCTTGAATCTGATCGAAATTCTTTGAACGACAAATCACTTTATCATAAAAAATCAGTAGGTGTCTTTATTTATAAAGTTTTAAGTCTACTGCATTTTAACATTTTGACTCTGAATTCAGCAACAGAAACAGGTGCAAGAAAATACGTTTTTCTGGAAACTTTAATGTACAATGGGGGTTGTGTTTTCAACCTGGTTTGAGGGAGAGTGGGGAGATCAGGCCCCTAAACCCACCTTATACTGCTTGGACACATCAGCCACTTCTCCACATTTCTCATTAAAATATCCTTTCCACTAAATTAATTCAGTTTTTGTGCTAGAAATTTATACCTTAGCATTAATATTTTTAATAGAAAGGGAAGAATAATCTGTTTCTATGTGGGGCCTGTGTTATCATGATTTTGGCTCCGGGTTGTTTTTTCATGATCAAAAATAAGGGTCAGCAAAAACACATCGTCAAGTGAGTTAAAGAAAATTTGCGAAGCAACTTTAATATTACACTTCAATTTTTATGAAAGCAGCAAGCATGACCACCAAGATTTGGTTTTTCACTAGGCACAGTAGGTACAGGATTAGGGACTAGAAGTTTTGAGGGAAGGTGGTAGATTTTGAATATTATTTTAAATTTTGTTTCCTGCATAATGAAGTTATAAGTGAGTTTGATATTTTAAAAGATACTAATAAAAATATATTAACAAATTTCTGTTTTCAGAGTATTTCTTTCTTTTTAGTCCTCTTATAATAATGATTTCAATTTAAACTCGCTCGCTAGGGTTAGAAGCAAAAATTGGAGGCCTGGAAGCGAAATTCTAAAATGGAGGGCCAAAATCACAGTCAGGTGAAATACAGCCACCTTATTGGTCGTGTGGTCGCATGGTTTTAAGAGAGATAAGGGTGAGGATCACCAAGTTGTTTCTCCATTTGAATTTTGAAAGGAGTGAGGGGAAAAATAATTTTGAAGCCATTGTTACCACATTTACAGTCATGCATTACTTACCTTATTATTTTGTTCGCTTTTATTTATAATAAACAATAGAAATAACTCAATTAAGATATTTTGATAACATTTTATGCAACGAGAGTTAATAATTTAGATTATAAGTTGCAACAATTTTTAAATTATATGACATCACAAATATGCTTTAATAAAAATTTAGTTTTTATTGAAAAAATACTTTTAATATCATTTAAAAATTATCTATAAATTACGTATGGTAAAAATCTCAATAAATTTTCTCCTCTACCCCCACCCCACCATTTAAATCCATAAAATCATCACAAAAAATTAATATTATTCTAGAAAAAGTCAACAACTATAAAAAAAAAAAAAACCCTCTTTCTAGACTTTTAAATGGAAACTTAAATTAACAAAATTATACAAAAAAAATTGCACAAATAATTTTAAAAATACAGAATTTAATGTTTTAGCATTAAATGAAAAAAAAAAAAACCCTTAAAAATAATTCCAAAAACTTTTTTTTAAGTCGCTCCAGGCCCTCTGTCCATAAAATAAATATGGAAATTAAAAAAAAAAAAAAAAATCTGTTATTAACCTTTTATGTCCGACGGTATATTAAAGTGCCATTAAAATAACTTGTTATAAAACTAATTTAATACATCGATTAGTAGTTATACTGTTTGGAATGAATTATAGATATTTTACTTTATCTTGTTCCAAAAAACATTATTGATTGCACAAAAGAAAATTAAAAGAAAAAAAAACAATAATTTCTTTTGCTTTTGCATCTTTTTCGGTTTCCTTGACGTTGTCAGATTGGGGGGGGGGGGGGGGGAGGCGAAAGTTTCTGTTCGGAAATATTGCTATTGTAAGAAGTTATGTTTGTATATTTTGTAATGCTACAAAATACTAAAAAAAAAAAAATTAAAATAAAAGATTTGAGGGGAGTTACAAATATTGCACAAAATCCCTATAAATTCAATTTAATTAATTAATTTTGGCAAAATCCTTCTAAAATTTATTAAATGATTGTGTAAATCTTCTAATGTAGTTTCAAAAATTCACAAAATATGCTTTAGAGATGAAATTTTCATAAATTCATAATTTGGGACATAAAAGGTAAACATTCTTTTATAGATATTCAATGTTTATCTTAAAAATCAAGCCTAGTTTCACGACTGCTATTCAATTCAAGTCCACTACAATGTGTTAATTGGCGTGGACCCCGATTATGGAAATTTCCTTCATTTAATTTACGATTAGAAAAGCATGAACTTGTGCAAGTGCATTTATTTTAAAAATCACAATTTTCTCTCTCTCTCTCTCTCTCTTTTTTTTTTTTTTTTTTTTAAGATATGCAAAAGGGATAAAAGCATAGTTTAAGCAACATTTTAAGATTTCTAAATTGTTTTTTGAAACATAAAATCATAAATAAATTAATTAATGATAAAAGTGCATTTAAAAATATATATTATATTCTTTATATTTTATTTTTTACATTTTAATATTTAAAATATTTCATTGTTGCAGTTTTACAGCTAATTGGCATATTTTAGAGTGCATAATTTGGCACATAATTAATTCCATTCTTCTTGTAACTCTTATACAATTATAACCATAAACAATATTTAGCAATTTATCACTTGGACCCTCCTTAAGGAAACATGTTATTAATTTATAATTAAATTCTCAAAATATTAAAATGTTATATTGTCATCGAAAACAAACCTGGTTTCATAATTTTTATAACCTTAGCTTACCAGGAAGTGAGGGAAAAATCGATTAAAAAATTCCAGATTTAAATATATGAACCAGGAAACAAAATAACTTATTGTACATACTATTAAAAATTGTTCATGTAGTATTTTTTGTTCTGTTTATTCTGAATGATTAAAATCGGTTTAAAAACTGACATCATTTTTTAAAATTATTTTCCATTAGGCAAAAATTCTTGAAATTTTTTAGTATTCTAAGTTAGTTATCAAATTTTTCTATAGAAAAGTGCGAATATTTGTTTTATTTTGGATTTTAAAAGCAACATAGGGAAAAAAAATGAAAGTTTCTTTTTTAATTTTCCTTAACAAAAAAAGTACTTCCATATTATTTAAAATTTTTTAGAGCTTAAAATCGAAATCTTTCATTCACATTTTATAAAAAGTCATCAAAATATCTTGAGTTAATTTCGATGGCTCATTTTAAATGAAACAGAAAAAATTCGCTTCAATACATGATTTTTTCTCGGAAAAGGGAGTAATCAACGTTTCCCCTAGCGCTAGAGATTGCTCTCTGAAAAGGACGCGACTCAATGACTAATGAGGAGCTCGGATTTCACCTGACTGTGATTTTGGCCCTCCATTTTAGAATTTCGCGGCCTGGAACAGAGGTGAGATGGGCCTCTGCATATCCTGTGTATAATTTATGCATATACTTAATACAAAATTGGTCCTCACGGGACCCTTTTCAGCTTAGGGCCCGATACAACTGTACCCCCTGTCGCCTACTGTGCATATCCCTCTCATTTTACCCAAAATAATTTTTTGGTAGTTATTAATCGATGTCATGTAAATTGATTGCGTAAGATATGTCAAATCCAGAGGGCCCCAAGAATGTTTATACTTTGGGCCTGTAATTTCTAAATCAAGTCAAGATGACTATTAGTGTAAAATTCCATATCGATTTGACTTTAATTTGACAATAGGAATAATTATTTTTTGTACACACAAAATCTTTATCTCTACTTATTTCTTGGGTAATTTTTTTATGTGCTCAAACATAATTTTCGGAAAAATGAAAAAATTAACTTTTTTATTTTTGTTTTCTTTTACTTATGATTCCTTCTATACTTTGTAACAGATATAGTTAATAAAAACGTAAGGGTTAAAAAAAAAAAAAAAAAAAAAAAAGAAACAAAAGTTTGAACAGAATAAGCATTAATGTAACATAGCTCTTATATACCATTAATTTAGAAAACAACAACAGCTAAGCAATTACTAAAACCTATAACATGGTACCAATAAAATGCCCAATAAGACATGAGGACTGCAATGAGAAATGAGGTGGGACACATTGAACTAAGTGGCGACCCTCTTTTGCTTCAAGGCATGCTCATAGGCATGGCGGCCAGCGATTTGAGGAGACAGGAAGTTCTGGGATATTTGTAACATGACCAACTATTTCACAGCTTTTATAGTCCTCTAAATGGAAAGTTTCCTGTACCTTTGTTGGAAATCTTCTAAACTAGACTTCTTGGAAATATTTTTCATCTTGTAATGGAAAAAAGTATGACTATGTTAAGATTTGGAACATTATAAAATACCTGTACTTGCTCCATCCAAAACCAGCCCCCCTTTGGTCCTGGGCCCCTAGGCAGTTACCCCCTGTGCCCCCCCCCCCCTCACCGGCCCTGCATCTCATTAATGCAAGTACCAAAATTTATTTAATATTTTAGTTAATAAATAAAGATTATATAAACTGTAACAGCTTTGAAATATTAAAAATGAATAAAGTTTTTCTCTAACTTAATTACTACCAATGCAATATTAAATGAATTAAATAAAAATTTTAATTATTCTACATATATTTCTTAATGTATCAGTATTAAAATATGTTAAAACAGAAAAACAGCTTTCAAAGGCAATAAGAGTAGAGTGCTACCTAGAAAATTCTGATTTATAAAAGTGGTCCCCGATGGTAGAAAGTTTGAGAAATGCTCGTCTACAACAACACTGAAATTAAGGATATGCAAACTTATATGTATCTTAGAGAAGAACATCATTATCATGACTAAAATAAACAGAAGAAAAAGAAGGGATTGCAGTGTTATGGGGAAGAACAGTATTATTTTGAATAGCATGCCTCTTTTCATGAAAAGAAAAGTGTTGCACCTGCAATAACTTATGGAGTCAACAAGAAGGATGGTGTAAAGATTACGAACAACACAGTGAAGTATGGAAAGATATATGCTAGGCATAACTTGGAGACAGAAAATGAATAACATGGATAAGAAGTCAAAGTTTTTTTACTTTCAGAGAATTAAAGGGTTAAAAAAATGGAAATGGGCTGGACATATTGCAAGATAGAAGATAAAACAGAGAGAGAGAGAGAGAGAGAGAGAGAGAGAGAGAGAGAGAGAGAGATGCTAGGTATAAAAAGAATAACCTGGATAAGAAGTCAGACGAAAGTTTTTGACATCATTGAAAGAATTAAACGGCTAAAATGGAAATGGGCTGGGCACATTGCAAGAAGACAAGACAATAGATGGAGCACAAACACCCTACAGTGGTATCCTAGAGATGTAAAACGTCCAAGAAGACGACCTCAAGTAAGATTGAGTGATGA
The DNA here is from genome assembly GCA_963932465.1 of Maratus speciosus. Classification (NCBI taxonomy): domain Eukaryota; kingdom Metazoa; phylum Arthropoda; class Arachnida; order Araneae; family Salticidae; genus Maratus; species Maratus speciosus. The sequence goes on from OZ010794.1 coordinate 87,623,647, forward strand.
AATCAGAAAAGTAGCCGGTGTAAATTGGATGACTAAAGCACTAGGCAGGAAACATTGGAAAAATCTGGGGGAAACCTACATCTAGCAGTGGATTGAAAACGGTTGATGATGATATATATATATATATATATATATATGTGTGTGTGTGTGTGTGTGTGTGTGTGAGATAGCTTAAAAAAAAAAAAAACATGTAGAAAATAAATCAATTTTTAGTTAAAACTTCTTTTTAAAAACTTTACACTCATTTAGCCTTTGCCCTCCACCCCCCCCCCCCTTTCTCTCAAGAAGGAAATAGCATTTTCCAAAAATAAACTTAAATACAGTGGATGATCGGTTAATGAACTTAATCTGTTCCAAAACTATGTCCGTTAACCAATCACAGATTTAGTATACATTTGTATGAGAATTCAACTAATTTGTTCTTAAAAACTAAATAATATTTAAAAAATAACATAAATCTCCCCTTTATAGGGTTAATAGACATTAAATATGGACAGTTTGTATTTTGATGTCTTTGTCCATGTTGTGGTGTAGTTAAAAAAAAAAGAAATGCCCTTTGTAAAAACTTAAGATTACATTCATTGACTACGACATTAAATCACATCGATTTGTCACTTTGACTTTTCCTCTAAAAGATCATGTTTACTGCAGGGCCCGATACAGCTCAAGTGGAGCCTGGAGCCTGTTAATAATTTCTAAGCTAAATTGCAATTAAAAATATTTCTTTAAAAAGAGACAAAATATAAAAATTAATGTTTCTAATCTGTTCATTATAATTTGGGGGCCCTAAAATGTAGGATCTGAACCCCCAACAGCCCATGAATTAATTAGGCCATACCTATATAACTGTTAAAATGTCTACACATCTAAGTCGACAATAGATGCCATTAATTACAGCTGTGCAAATCTGAAACACAGCATTGCTTCTTCTTGTCTTTGTTTTGTGAGGTGTTCGTTATCCGAACATGAAAATCTATTGCGAAAGTGTTCATTAACCAATCACCCACTGTACACTTTTTTTTTTTTTACACTTCAAAATTATGTTACCTATCTCCAATTGCAGCCGAAGATAGAAGACCTCCTTCCTTCCCTAATCTTCCACAGTAGTATTAAAAAGTATGAAACTAAATCTTGTACAACAACAATAATAAAAAATAACCAGAAAAAAAAAAGAGAAATTACTCACCCTGGGTAAAAATAATGAAAAGGCTTGAAAAATAATGGGATGATTTAAACAAACTCTTTCGTCTAATAAAACAGACTCTACATAATCAACAAAGTAGCTACTACTAGTTAACATGTCAATATATTCTCTTCCGACCTAGAAAAGGCAAAAAGTTATATGTATAACATGCAAAATATATAGTAAAAACAATGAGAGAGAACAACATTAAAACATGTATAAATTTCAAATAATTTGTCCTTATGGACATAAAACATACAGATATTTTTGGAAAAAAGCACAGAAAATATTATTATAACATGATTGACAGTTTGCATGACATAATCAGTAAACTTATTTAGAATTTTACTGACATGTTAACACAGAGTTTTGAAAACAGAGACAAACACATGTTATGAGGAGACAGCAGCTTTTTAATTTCTGTGTTGAAATTATAAGGCTACTATAGAACAAAATAACCAGAAGCGGATAAACTGAGTAAGCTGAAGCCTAGGGGTCCCGGTGCTAAGATTTTCTTTCAGATATTTTTTTCCATATTGGGCTAATATCTTATGTAAAAGAGAAACAATGTGCAATATTCCTTGTTACACTCACTTATTGAGTCCTGTAAGTATAGATGGCATTCCAAACGCCACTCCCCTTTTAATTTTTTTTATATTCATAAGAAGAAAATATTAGATTTCCTGGCTTTTGTAGCCAGGGAATCCTGGGTGAGATTTTGTCTGCATCTTTACAAATGGTATCCTTAAAAAAACTAAGATTTAATCAAGCATTTTGTTTATTTTTCGTGCCATGTGTGATCTTCTGACCTAGCCCACTTATTCTACTAAAATTCATTGTTCAACTAAGAAAGTTCTTTTGTGGTTAGTGATTCGCAGGGGCGTCGCCATGGAGGGTATGGCGGGGGAGCCTCCCCCCCCAATATATGTGAAGTTGGGAAATCTGAGCTTAGAATTGGGAAATTCTAGATTTTTGTGACAATTTCTTTTTTAAAAGTAATAGTAAAAAAATTACGAAATTTTTATTGTTTTGGTGATTATGTTTCTGAGTACTGTAACAGTAAACAAGTTAAATTATCAAAAGAAATACAAAAAGAAATCAGCCGCACTCAATTTATCATTGTGTTTTTCAGTTATACAAAAATATTATACATCTACCAGACCTAAATTTCTCTACTTCTGTCCATCAATAGCTGACTGTCCAGTTCCTTTATTTCCTCCAAAACTTTGTATCTTTCTCAAAAATTTCAACCTACCTCACCTTCTCCTCCTAAAACAGAATCCAGCTATTTTAATCCAAAGGGATTGCATCTTCTTTTGAAAATTGGAGATCACTTGTATCACAACAGAAAGGAATGTAGTCACCTACTTGAAACACAGCTGGGCAAGAAGATTTGATGAGTTTTCACAAATTGCAATAATTTTTTAACTAATTTGCCAATTTTTGGACAATATTTTACTTATTCTCGTGATATTTTGCCACAAAAATTAGTTAACCCTTCGCAGTAAAGAAAAGGGCGTTATATGAACAAATGTGAGAAGTCGTTGGTTCTGATAAATTTGTCACATTTTACTTTTATTTGTGTGTGTGCGAAATATACATTAGTCCTGTTCGTTTATATTTATGGGTGTTTGTGAAATTTTAAACCAAAAGTCCAGTGTTGTGTGTTTAAAGCTGTTCTAAAAAATGACTATAAATACCAGAACGAAAGAACCCTTCATAATAGGAAAAGAATTTTCGTGGAAGATTTTGGAACATCTAAAAATCCATTCGAGGATGATAAAGGTAAAAAAAGGACGATTTGAATTTGGAAAGAAATATGATTATGAAAGCTGTCCATCATCTGCAGAAAAAATCGACATCCACTGTAACGCTGACACGTTGCACTTGAATAAAATTTTGAAGAAATAAAGATTTCTTTATAGACAAGTTCACAAACAATTATGAATTATTAGGATATGACTGAAGAAGCTGACTTCCGAAAGCGCGGTAGGAAAACGGTTTCACCAAAGAGAAAAGATAAAAATAATAGCACAGCAATGAACCTTGATACACATAAGTTTTACAGGAAATAATTATAAGAAATACAAGAAAATTTCGGCAATTTAGTAATGAGCTTAAATGACAATGTTCCCTATATCAGGAGAATATTGCACCAATACATTTCATACTTAAATTTCAATTGTGCAAGGCAAATTTGAGTATCACTAACTTAGAAAAGTTAATGTTTCCACCTGTATATGAGAAACGGATGTACATGACTTGCAGAATCAAATAGAAGTAATCCAAATCCTAACTGACTAGCTGCTATCCGATTCACCAACTTTTCAGCCGATTTTAAACCCAACTTTTTCCCGTTCAAAGGGAGAAAAAGGTTGTCGTTGCTCAAGTTGGAGGAAAACCAGTACTACTAGTACCAGTCGTTAATATTTATCACCTATTCGTATCAATCGCTTATTTCTGATTGGCTGAAATGTTGAAAGTTGGGGGCAGGGGGGGGGGGGGGGGGGGAAGGCGCGTCTAGCGGATACTTTTTGTAGAGCTGTGGATAAAAAGTTGGGGATATTGCTGTTTGCTATCACACTGGGTGTTGAGGCAATATTTCACGAAAAGTTGGAGGAAATCAAGAGTTGGCTCAAAAATTGCTCGAAAAGTTGGTGAATCTGATAACAGCTTTAAACAAACCTTTTACTCATGCCATGAAATTCAAAGACTTGGGTCATGCCGTCAAACTATATACTCATATCTTAACATTCACTGAATCTTATCTTTATGGCGTTGCATGTAATGAAAGAATCTTTAGTCAAATAAAAATTTTTAAAAATATATATTACAAACTACAATGAGGGATGACAGGCTTGACAGCCTAATGCTTTTAAAATGTCAAAGTCAAATAGTGGATTTTATTAAACTGGATGATGTTATCATCAGGTTGGCTTCTTTGAAGACAAGAAGAATTAATGTTAAATGAAAACAATTCGGATGTGCCAATCCCAAAACTTTATTCTACCCCATACATGTTAATACCTCAAAATTTGCAACCACAATGCTAAAAAATTAAATAATAATTCTATGCCCATAATAATGAATTCTAAAGGCATAGATTCGTTTAATTGTGTTCATTTAAAAAGGAGATAGAGGAATCGCATTTTTCAAAGAAATCATTGAATTTCGGCACACACCCTGTTAGATGCAACCAAAATTCCAAACCCAAAGAACACAAAAGTGATACCTTTGGACAGTAAACACCCAAGCCCAATAAGGAAGTGCAACCGAATATGAAGTTTGACTAAATTCCGTGCATTAGTTTTTCAGATATAGCTAACGCGAAAATCGTGAAAAATACTGAACAGCAGTGCCATCTGTTATATAATATACACAAAATCCTAATAACCACCAAATTATGTCAAAGTTTAACAGAATATGAAGTTTGATCAAATTCCGTGCAACAGTTTTTGAGCGATAAATATCGCTAAAATCATGTAAATCGTGAAAAATGCAGCTTAGCAGCGCCACCTTTCGGGCGATTTACACCAAAAACTTATCAGCATTAATTCTTATCAAGATATAACTGAATCAAAAGTTTTATTAAATTCCGCACATTAGTTCTTGAGATAGAGCAACCACAAAATTTGTGTCACATACACACAGACAGACATTTTCTAAAAACAGTCAAATCGTGTTCTGGACCTGCATGTTTGTTTTTTATTAAACAAACCAATAATTGGAATTTTTATGTTTCCAGTTTCAAAATTTTTCTTTGGAAAGGAATTTTTTATGCATAATTTTCATTATCACTATTATACACATTGTGGTACATGTATTATACACACTTTAGTTGAAAGTTGGAAGAATTTGTTTCAAGTTGGGAAATTTTCGAATTCCCCCCCCCCCCCCCCCGAAAAAATATCTGTAGCTACGCCCCTGGTGATTCTATATAAATGTTCATGTGAAAATGCATTAATCTTTAAATTTATGAACTGTAAACCTATTCTGCAAAAAAATGTATGCAAAAGATTTAGAAACATTCTCAGAATTGCATCATACTAGGTGATTCGAAATAGAGGCTATGGCGATTATAGTTTAATCCACTGATGATAGGAACATTCCTCCAACAGCAAAAAAGCATGCAAATCAAGTGCAATTTTTGTTCCCTTTTTTTTTTTTTTTTTTTTAATGACTAAATACTTCTTTCTATTTTAGTCCCAGTAAGCATAAAAATATATCGCTTTAAAAGAGAGGGTTCCCCAAAAATGTCTAGCCTAGGAGCCCAGGAGGTAGTTTATCTGATTCTAAAAATAACTCCTACGTGCTGAAGGGCACATTGAAGTTTGGCTTCAAAGATATTTTATGGTTTTTGTTTGCTTTTTTTAAATTTAAGAACAAGGTAGAGTAGAGATATGCAGGTTTTTGCATAACAAAAGTCAGAGATGTGTCCGGGTGATATCATCTGAAACCAATGAAACAAAAGACACATTAAAGTATACATCTAGTCCTTGCAAGGGGCAGTTCAGAGTTAAATCTTAGGGTTTATTTTGTGAAAAATAACGTTTTAGAAAGAATGATGAAACCCAGTTATTCAAATCCAAACCAAGCACTTACTAATAACAACTTCTTTAAAAGTTTTCCTTTCAGGCAAACTTGTTCTTTTTATAAACAACACATTTTAAAACCTAACAAAATAAAATAATCTTTTTAATAAAATTTTGAGAAGGGAACTATTTTATTAAGAGGAATTTTGGGAAGGTGCCTGTTTTATTAAAAGGAATTTTGTGAAGAGGCCTGCTTTATTAGATGAATTTTTGTAAAGGGGCCCTAAAAAGGCCCCAAATTTTGTCTGGGTCGACCCCTGCCTTAATGAAGGATTTTTTTAAATTTTGCATTTTAAACAAAATGGCAGATTGTCAAATTAATGCATCCATTTTCAAAACAAAATTTTATTTTGTTAAAAAACTGAATTAAAAACTTTTAAAAAACATCGATTTTCCTTTTCATCCAGGACTAGGGAAATTTATAATCTCTTTCATAAAAAAAAAAAAAAAAAAAAAAAAAAAAAAGGGAAAATTGGTTCATTTGTTGCTGTGATATTTGTGGTACGGGCTGTTTTGAGAAAACTGCATTTAAAGTTTTGCAACAAATATTACTCACTCATGTACTGTGTGACAAGAATTTGCTCTCAAGCATTAACCTTCAAAAACAGATTCAAGATAACATTATAAAATATGTTTTTTTTTTTTTTTTTTTTTTTTTTTTTTTTTGGTGGATGTGTGTGTGAGTGGGGGGTAAAAAAACTCATGTCTTCTTAAATAACAGTAATCTTAGCTCTACTAAATCAGCACACTAAGGTTAATTCTAACTATAAGTCTCTTTTTCAGCTGCAGAGAATGACTTTAAGGAGCTAATCTATTTCAGGTGTTTTGCATGTTAACTAAAAGTACCTTTTCTTTTAAACCACTCATCTGATCACCACAATTTTTTTTAAATAACTTTAATGAATCTATATCTATCAAATGAATTAAGGATTTTTAAAAAGAATAAATACTTATATTTTATTGAGGTTTTGAAAAAAGAATTTTTGTACTGTTTTTCAGCAAAAAAAAAAAAAGAAAATGTTTAAATTTTTTAAAAAATTGAAATGATACTCAGTGAGACTAACAGGGAAAATTTTTTTGAAAATTGCTATCATGGTAATGGAGAAAAGGTATAAATTGTGATAAAAAAAATGCTGTTTTTCAGGAGAAACAAAAATTCCTATGTCCTACTTTAAAAGCAAATTTAGGTTACTTCAACAAGGTTCATGCTCATTTTCGAAAAAAAAAAAGAAAAAAAAAAAATCCCTGAGAATTCCCTGATGTATTTTCCGAGATGAATAATTTTCCCATATTAACAGTTAGCAACCTTTTTTTTTCCAGCATCATGACCCCCCCCCCCCCCCCCCCTCAAAATAAAAATAAATAAATAAAATGAAGTCAATGTAATTTCAAAAATAAAGTTTATACATCACCTACATAAACAATATGAATAAAAGTCTGCATGTCTTGCGGGGCTGTTCTTAAAAATTCAGTAGATTTCTGGAAGAATTTAATTTTTACTTTGTGATTTTATTACCTCTTTGAAAAGCATTATGAATAATATAAAGGCAATAAATGCCAATATAAATTTTAAAATGTCCTTTATTTTTCTTATGTTCCTCTTGAACAGTTTTCAAATTGACATTAGACCCATCAAGACTAATTTGCAACAGATTTGATAAATCCAAATCAGCAGGGCTATTCAAAGAATGTCTTAAAGGAAGGATATTTAGTTTAATGACCTGACAATGTTAGAAGGTGTATCTAGTGTAGAGATCTACCCATGTCCGTAACCAGCCGAGCAAAGTGAAGTCAGAATTTATAATGAGACTGGCCTGTAATCATTTTTTCTTCGGCTCCCGGTCAAGGCCAATAAAAAGATTAAATGGGCAGATTAGCCAGATATAGAAATTTAAAAGTATCAAACTAAACCGATAAAATACGAACAATTTTCAATGGATATGACTGGGGCGACAGTAAATATAAATGTGATGCACGATCCAATGATAGATTGACAACATCAATATAAAAAACATGTCCAGTGTAGAGATTGGCCTCAGGTAGTTACATTGTGTTGTGAACAAGGCTTAAATTTTTCTGTAGTGTCAGCTTGGGCCAGGGTCAGGCTTACATTTTTTTCTACATACTGGCCCTACATAGCAGACTGGTTGTATACTTAATTGTTTCCAGCAGGTGATGAACAAGCAATTTGTTTTATAAAAATAATAGTAGTAATAATGATTATTTTGGTAATGGAAAATTTGGAAATATACCTCATAAATTACAGAGAAATATTCTCAAGAATCTCCTTTTCTATTATACAGCTTCAAAAGCTAATATTTGTAACGATTTTTTTTTTCTTTCATTCTGAACATACTAATATTTTTAATGAAGTTTTATTTGAATTTAAGAGTCTAAGTAATTATTAGTATTGCTATTCTGTATGCTCTGGTTTGCAAACATATAGTAACATAAATACGTAGTTATTTATATCTATGCAGTATTCTAGAAAAGAATCTTAATTGTATGTTAAGAAAAATCATAAATTCTTGTGGAAATTGAGTCAGGTCTGTTTTTATTTATTTATTTTTTTGCCAGGGCAGGTCCGTGAACTGTGAAAATACAAACAGGCCAGTACGGGTCCATGCCAAACTTTTAGTTTTTCTACAGGACCAAGCTTAATTATTTCTCTTTCGGCCTGGACATTGGAATTCCGGCCCGTGCAGACGTTTAATCTAGTCCGAATGAATATAGCCAGACATTAGAAGGAGCACAGATTATATTTAATCTGTGAGAAGTGCCTAGTTTCCGATTCTATATCTCACGATGTTAGAAGGCGTGTCTTAGTTTAACTTCACTATGACATCACAAAGCACACGAATAGCAGCAATTATCCTCATTTCCCAGAATAGCCAATCGTTTTGGAAGGTTTTCCCAGGTTTGGGGAATTTTTTTCATTGTCCGCTAAGATTCCCCTGATTTTTAAGATTGAAGTTTATTTCCTGAATCCCATAATTTCCGGACAAGTATGAACCCTATTCCAGAGCATATGAAGATGAAGAGATGGGAATTTTTGTATTTTGTGCAGTAAATAGCGTAGAAAATTATTGGGGAGGGGACGACATTGATTTTTTTTTTTTTTTTTTTTTTTTTTTTTTTCATTTTAAAGTAGGTTACTTCTTAAAAGATTAAAGACAGGGAAAAAAAAAAAAAAAAGAATAAGCAGAGTGCACCCACCTCTGAATGTATAATATCCAACCACAATTTAGGAAACAATGGTAGGTGAAGGGGAATTCCTTCCATTGCAAGCATTGCACCTAGATAAACACAACAACATATTTAAGAAATGCAAACACTTAATGCACTCATAAATCAAGTTTAAATAAATAAATGGATAATGATATAAATAACAGTCAAAAATGAATTTCAGTTACTGTTTTTCTTGTCCTACAAGAATTGTGAACTCTGATCGGCATGGTACTTTGACTAAAATGCCAAAAAACGAGTTCTGAATTTTAAGTTCCATTGTTTCTGAGTAATTCACCATATTGAACATGGTTCATACACTCAAGAACAAATAAAATTCAAGCACTTTTCAAGCACTATTCCAGTACTATTCAAGGACTGTTTAGATACATGCATAAAAGTGGCGTAGAATAACACATAAGGAAAATAGCCACCCCATTGATTATCTATTTCAAAGAAATCTTATTGGATCTTTTAATTTTTATAAAAGGCATTTTCAAGACATTATATTATTAGAGAATTTTTAAAGAATAATGTGTTTTAACTTAGTAAGGTACAATGGAAAGAAATTTCACATATAATACAAAGATAAGAAAACAGAGCTTGATTTTTTTTTTTCTTTAAGTGTGTTATATAATAACATCCTTTCCAATTAAAATTAATTTAAAAAGCTATTTTAAAATATTTAAATTAAAACAAAAAACTTCTTTACTTTCAAAATTTAAATTCTACATTTAAATATTCATTAATTTTCGTTAAGTTCGTTTTTCAGTTAAATTTCACTTTAAAACAATTTTAATTTAATCGCCATAAAAGATCGTCAAAAATTAATCAATAAAATAATAAATCTTAAAATTAATACTTTCTACCGTAATAGAATATTTTTATAATAATTTTCAAATCTAAAATTCATCATTTAAAGTCATTTTATTCAAACACTTCTATTACTCTGTGTGGCATCGTCGATTTTAAATCAGCCAATCAACGACGTCCGTTCCTAACGGCGGGTGTTTGATAGTGTCTGTTTGGGAATAGTATCGCTCTCTTCCTGCCTGGATTATACGGTGAGCGGATGTATTCCGCTCTCAGCGGCTCCGCCTTTTTCCTTTTCATGGCATATCGGCGTTGGACTAAACGGGTCCTTCGCTTGATATTGCCACTTTAATATTCTACTTAAAAATAATCTTAAAGTTAAATCTTACATCAAAGTAAAATTTGTAGTGGTATTGGTTAAATTGGTTTCACAACCTCGTTATGTACAGTTCTGTTGTCACCAACATCTTAAAATGGTTTCTTCAAAAAGAGATGACGAAGTAGAAAAATCTCGGGATGTGTTTCAACGATCGGCATGAAGAATTCAAATATGGGCCGTCCTACGCCATCCTTCCTTATATTGTGAACAGACATCTATGAAAATAAATTTAGATCTACCAGTTTGTGAGATATGAAAGATGCTATGAACAGGTATGAAAGTTACAATTTTTTTGGGCGTGGCCTATCAAGATTTCCGAAATGATTTTTCTTTTTGGATATATAAATCTTGCAATGGTCTTATTGTATATTACGACATGAAATGTAGGATTTATCGTCTCTATAAACTAAAAAGCGAACTATGTGGTGGAACTCTTACAGCAGTAATCTTAACGATGTTGGAATGATCAGTATCAATTCATCTTTTATTTTTTTTGAAGTAAATTCTATGCACCTTCAATATTTTATAGAGTAAAAATTTAAATATATTCGAATATAATAATGAAACATTTTGATATTATAATTGTAAAAACGGATGCATCTCGTTTTCTCTTTTCTCTCCCCATTCCCCCCATTTAATTAAAATAATACTTTAATAAAGAAAATTATTTATTTAAATATATTTGTGTATTTTTCTGTGTTTTGATTTACGTGTCTCTTAATATTATCATAAAGTGCCAAATTAATTCATTACAATTATATATTAAAGAATTATTAATTATAAAGATTCAAAAGTAAATATTTAACACTTGGCACAATTTAAATATGTTCAACATATACAATTTTCAGGCATGAAATATTTTCTAAGTTCAGGTGAGTCTAAAGTTTATTATTTATATTTTACCATGAAGTTACCAAGTTATATTTATTTACTTCCTTCACATGCAATGATTACTAACCACTAACGATCATTTGGCCATATTTAATAGTAAACTTTCTCCTTTCCAATTCATATTAAAAATCACACAATATATTTTACTCCTATTTTTAATAAATTTAAATTCCTTAAATCCTTTCTTCCTTTTCTTTTTTTTTTTTTACCTAACAAAGTGCAAAATAAATAAAAGGTATGGTATCATTACAAGAGAAGAAAACAGGAATAAACTAGTTAAATTTTCCGAAAACTCATCAGGCGTCAAATATTAGCATTTCTGAAGTTGTGCATAATTTTTTACAAGTTATACTTTAATATTTTTAATAAATATTATTCTCTGAATTCTCAAACCTTACAGCAATTGCGCTTATCCATACAAAAATAATTGGAATAAAGGTTAGATAATTTACTTTCACTTTTTAAAAACAAAAGATTTTAAAAAAGAGTTTATAAAAAGGAATAAAAATTGTATTATCAGTTACACAGCGAAAAATTTATAATTGATATAATTTTGTGACGTTTTTCCTGATTGACACCATTCGCGATTTTTATGAATGACCGATTGACAAATTTTACAATGTTTTTCTGCAACCGATTAACAAATTTAACATTTTTTTTTCAATGACCGATTGAGTATATTAGGAGGGGGGGACATTAGGTGAAATTGGCACCAAACTGACGAAATTTGCGATTTTTTCGACAAATTGACGAAATTTGCATTTTTTATTGTGACCATTGGACGAATTTTGTGGTACTTTTTCCCCGATGATTTTTCAGGGGCGATTCTGAGTATTAAAAGAAAGTTCTGAAATTCACATAAAATTTTTTGAAAAGTTACAGCAGAGGGGGCGAGGGAATCCACTCCTGGCACTAACTATACGGTCTTTTCGCGGCCCTTCGACAAAATTCGCCGTTTTTTCGCGATATTTCGACGCAATTTGCCACTTTTTCGCAATCTTTCGTTGAAATTTTCCGTTTTCTCGCGATTTTTCGACGCAATTTGCTGTTTTTTCGTGGTCTTTCGACGCAATTTGTCATTTTTTCGTGATCTTCTGCGGTAATTGGCCGTTTTTTCGCGATCTTCCGTGGAAATTTGCCGTTTTCTGGCGATCTTTCGTCGAAACTTTTTGTTTTCTCGCGATCTTTCGTCGAAACTTTTCGTTTTCTCGCGATCTTTTGACGAAATTTTCGGTTTTTTTCGTGACTTTATGACGAAATTTGAAGATTTTTCGCGTTTCTTGGACGAAATTGGCGTTTTTTCGCGATTCTTTGACGAAATTTGCGTTTTTTTCGCAATCCTTTGACGGAATTTTCGTTTTTTTCGCATTCCTTTGATGAAACATGCGTAATTACGCGATCTTTTAATGCAATTCACATTTTGTCCGTGATCCTCTGATGAAATTTGCTCTTTATTCGGGTTATTTTGCCGAAATTTGCGTTATTTCTCTATTCTTTGACGGAATATGCGTTTTTTCCGCGACCTTTTGACAAAATTTGCATTTTCAGCGATTCTTTGGCGAAATTACCGATTTTTTTCATGCAAACGATCGTTCAAATTGATATTTTTCGGCGACCATTTGTCGAAGTTCGCAATATTTTCCAGCACTTTTCATTCCTTGAAAATGAATACTTTTTTTTCCAGCACTTCTCACTCCTTGAAAATGAACACTTTTTTTTCCAGCACTTTTTCTATTTTTTCCAAAGCGTACGAACCATGTTGAATAACAGAAGTTCTGCATTCAATAAGACAAAGATTATTATTTGAAAAAAGTGATATTCAAAATCCAGAGTCAGTGGTGTTTAAGCATTACTGTTCCATTATGACACACTCATTCTAATATCGAATGGTAAAAAAATTATTCCAACAAATAGATTAGTTACTATACATGACTTTTGGATGAGTAATCATAAAAAAATATATATATGCACGATAAGTTGAGTATTTTAAAAGAGAAAATATTGTAGTCTACTTGAACAATGTATTTAACATTAAATCTACTAATAACAATCACAGCAAGTCAAATTTTCAAAATGTGATGTATTTTACAATGTACATATAGAAACAAGTATAAAAGTTAGTTTTATTTTAAAACGCTTTTATAAGCAATTTATATTTATATTGAAAACTACACCACATTTCCCGACTGTCATCAGCAAGTCAAATCTTCAAATTGTGATATATTTTACAAAAAAATAAATAAATAAAAATAAATTGAATAGGTATTTTCATCTTATATTATTGCAAAAACCTGCAACTGAGCCCTAAATTAAAATGGCTGTTTTGATGAACATTTCTGTTTTTTTATTATTATTATAGTTTTATTTGAAAGAGCAATTTTTTACAATTAAAAATCTGTTTTAATTTTATTCTTATAATTATTATTACAGGAGTTATGGTCCAATGAATAAATAGGAAATGAGTCAACTACCGGAAGTGGGAGTAAAAAAATAAGGAGAAATATAAACACTGTTTCTATGCATTCTTTTTTTATGTTTTTTACATAAAAACACTCATAAACCTTAATGGACACTTCTAGATTAATTTTATAGATAAGAAATCTTTAAATGCGATTCCTGGAAAATCAATTTTTTTGTTACTTCCATGTTCAATAAACTTTATTACATAAAATGTTTTAAACCTATTTCAGTGAAATTTTTTCAAAATGCTTACCTTATGATTCACTCTGCTCTGAAGTAGAATCTAAGCTCTATGAGTTAATCTCATTTTATAGGTGCTTTAATATAAAAAAGTGGTCATTTTTAATCAAAAATATGTATTTTTTGACCAATTTTGAAATACCCTAATTTCCTGCCTATAATCCGCAGATTATACATTAAAAAACTTTATTTTTTTTGTAATGGGGATTATATGCCGCCACGGATTATCTGCGAGTTCTGTTCTTAGGTGATACCTTCCTAAATATCAATAAATATAATTTTTTTTTACGCAAATTTACAGATATCTTTCTTAAGAATCAACAGATGACACTACCTGATTCATATTCACCGGGTGATGAGAATAATCCCTTTTGGATTCTGTTTCTTCTAATTTTGATGGATTTAATTAAATTATTTTATTATTAAGAATATCTGATTTTTTACGTTTATATAATAAATTATTAAGTATTGTTTATATTTTTGGCGTGCAAGTTTGTGATGTAACGTAATGGGTAAGTTTCTATTTTCATTATTATAACTTTTCAATAAATATTAAAAACAGTGCAACCTATTAAATCTGCATTAATTTTCAAATGAAGTCCTTTGATTAAATTAAAGCATCTTTTCACTCCATATGTTTATTTATTTTTTATCGGGAAATATAATATTAGTGTAATCTTGGATAATGCTTGCTAGATTTTCAATATTTTTCTGGTAGTTCGGTAGATGGCGCCATCACTGCAGATATTAAAAGCATATAGAAATAGACTCATTAAGACCGAATCATATTAAAATAAAAATAAGACAAAAAAAAACTAGTTTAAGGAATTTATATTTCATTTAAATAAATTATTAAGTATCGTTTATATTTTTGCCGTACAAGTTTGTGATGTAACATAATGGGTAAGTTTCTATTTTCATTATTATAATATCTGAATAAACATTAAAAACAGTACAACTTATTAAATCTGTGTTAATTTTTAAATGAAGATGTTTGATTAAATTAAAACATTTTTCCATTTCATATGTTTATTTATTTTTTATGAGGAAATATAATATTAGAGTATTCTGGGATAATGCTTGCTTGATTTTCAATATTTTTCTCGTTGTTCGGAAGATGGCGCCATCCTTGCAGATTTTAAAAGCATATCATATAGACTCATTAAGGCTGAATTATTTTAAAATAAAAATAAGACAAAAAAAAGTAGTTATAAAATTTAGATTTCTTTCAAACATATGTAATTAATTTTATGTAATTAATTTATTTAATTATATTATATTTTTTATACTAAGTAGTAATGTAATCCTTCCAAATTTATTTTTACTTGTGTGTATTTAATAGAATTGCAAATAATACAAATAAATTGCAAATAATTCAAATGGCCAAATAATAACATTGCCAAACATTTTAAATTAAAATATATATTTACACGTACACAAGAGATTTATTTCATATTTTGAAATGATCTTTGTTGCCAATTCTAAGAAAGCACAAATAATATTTCCTTTCTAACAATAAAAATATTTTCAGGTGAATATTACAAAAAGAAAAGTTTGGTGAAAATTAAGTCAAATTTAAAACGGTACATTTAAAATCTTTTTCTTATAGCGTTGCTAAGAAATACCGGGAAGCAAACTCTGCTGACTTAGTTCATTTTATATTAGCTAATTTTCAGATGTTTAACTAATCTTATTTAATCAAACATGAAAATAGCAATTAACAGCAGCTGATTTGGCCTTAAAATCCCCCAGTAAAAGAGAAATGAATGGAAACATATTTACAGGGAGATCAGCACAGGTTTTTAAATTATAATTGAATCTTCCGTTATCTTTTTAAAGCCGATCAAGTTAATGGATTTTTAGAGTTTGAACGGGGGTTGATGAGCATTGGGACAGAGTTGGGGCAGAGCCCTTTCTATTCAAAATAACATTCAGATATCCAATGTTAACTTAATTTAAATAAAAGTGGAATGTAGTGCACACTTATACTTACTTAAGTTTACAATATCTGGTGTAACAACTTCATTAGTTAATGAGACTCTACATAACATGTCTACTAACTGGTGATAGGGGAGGAAAAAATCCATTAACTGGTTGTCGTAATCTTCATCCACACCCTAAATAAAAAAATGCAAGTTGCACTTCAAGAAAATTCAAACACAACATACAATAATATAACAAAGTTATCTCATGCTTTTTTCCTAGGAATTGAAAATGTCAAATATAAAAATATTTTTTCACCAGCTATGATAAAGTTATATGCTTTTGCAAACAAAGCTACACATAAAACTTTTATAAGGTAAAGTAAATTATCTGGCTGATACAACTCTTCACGCAATTAATGGCAAGTTTGTTAAGTAAAACAGAGTTAGATAAAAAATGAAAAAAAGGAAGGTGTGTGTATATATATTACCGCCGTTCTGAAGCTTCATTTCAAATATTAAATAATTAACACTACACTCAAGTTATATTTTAATATTTCAAGGGAAATTATTTCTTTAAATTATCAGTAAGAAAATGGTATTGTCTTTGCAACATAAAAGATTCATGTAATTGTTTATTTTATATGCAGGAGATTTTTGGACCTTCAGTGTAGCAATCACATTCTCAGTATATGAAAGTTCTCCTTTTGTAAAAAAAATCCAGATTGGATTCATAAAGGTTTTAGATCCCTTAGTAAAACTTTGAGGCAATTGGCATAGGGGTCATTATTCCATGTCAAATCAATGAAAATATTTTTAGACATCATCTCAGATTTCAATAATTGAGTTTATATTTTGTACTTAGAGTGTATGAAATATCCAATTGTTTAATTTTTTTTTTAAACAAAATTTTTAAAATGGTAAAAACAATAACCAATTATGTTAAAAATTGGAACCAATTCAAGAACCAATGATGCTAGAAAGGTCCTTTATGTCTCATTTTGAAGTTGTTTTTTTTTTAAATGCTTTGCAAGTGTTTTTATTAAAAATATTTAATTTTTGCGCTGTTTCTTTTTTAATATAGGGCAACACAGAAGAAAAAAGGAAATATTATTTAAATTATCTTTTTAGGATTTCGAAATTGACTTCTCCACGCATTAAACTATCAATTGATAAAAGCACAACTTTTTTTTTATGTTACACTCTTCATTTTTTATTTATAATTTATTTTCTACATTTTAGCCATTGATATGTTTCATTGTTGCAGTTTCTCAACCATTTGGCCTATTTTGACAAGTTTTTATGGGTGTATCATTCAATCCATTGTTGTTTCAACTCGTATACAATTTTATGAATGACAGAGAATAGTGGACGATAAATCACCTGTAGTAGGCTAACAGAAAAATGCCTTAAAATAAATGTATTCATTTATAATTTCCTAACTATTAAAAAGCTGTACTGTCATCAGAAACACACCTGTGAGAGTAATGTGTCTAATTCTAGCCTCCCAGGAAGCGAGAACAAATCAATTACAAAATTCGACTTTACATACAAATATCAGGTTGGAGAGAAAAAAACCTTGCTAAACTTAAAAAAAGGATATACAGTTGGCTCTCTGTTTAATGACTTTCAAGAAACCTCGAAAAATCGTCCTTAAACAGAATTTGTGGGAAAATAATATTTGGAAAAACATTTCTCTTCACACGTTACAGGCTGACTGTCAATACATTTCCCAATATATTGGTGTTTTTAGAAATGTTTTATATATTTAATTTAAATTTATTTTATGTTTTCTTTCTTTCTTTTTTTTTATTGATACAGATATAATACTACATATTTTTGTTGCACAAATACAAATTGCATTAATTATACTGCATTCAAGAACAACAGTACAGCATACAATGTTACCTACCATATAATAAAAATATTTATAATACATTTAATTAAAAAAATTAAGTTTTAAAAAATCAAAAAGTGTAGATTGTTTCAATGGTGGTCTAATTTTTAGTACCCTTGCTTCAAGCTTCTCAAGAAGGTTGAATGAGTCATCTTCCGTATTTGATGAAACAAAGTAGTACTGGCAAAGAATATCTAGGGCAGAATTCGCATTTGAGTAAGAAAGGGGTGGTGCCTCGTTTTCTGTATCATCAGCTTCATCACCATCTTCTGCATCTAAAGTTGCATTTTCATTTGTGATGTCTTCATAAATTTGATCTAAATTTATGAAGTTGGTTGTTAAAATGTTTTCGTTAAAATAGATAAAAAATTTTTACATTTTTGGAGGGAGAAAACGAATCATCACATTCCAACAATTATACCCTTCTTCTTTATCTGTACTCATCTGAATTGCAAGAAACCTTGTTTTTCTATTAGAGGAAGTTCTCTTGTTTAACATGTTTAAAGGAATCGGGGGAAAAAAAATTACGTGAAAATCGTCGTTAAATAGAAACAATTTCGTCTTCAAATAGAAGTTTTTTTACTTAAAGGAGCCAGGACTGCAAAATATCGCCCTTAAGTAGAACGACGTTAAAATGAGAGATGACTGTGTATATATATTTTTTGAATACTCCATGGGTACAAACTATAAAAAGAAAATTATTGAAATCAGAGATGTCAGAGACCCTCACTGATTTGACATGGAATAACCCATCTATTACCATAAATTACCACAATCAGTTTGGCATAATTATTCCTTAAATATAAAGTTAAGAGGAAAATGTAAAACAGAATCCTTGTAATGGAAATTAAGCTAATGTTGTATACTTCAAATTTTATTTTAAACATATACAACTTTAATGCAAAAAAAAAAAAGAACAAAAATATATGCAAAGAAAGACATAAAATGCTGTACCTAGAAAAATTTCACTTTAGGTGTTTACCTTAAACAATAAAAATTGACATACAAAATGTCTTCAAAATGATATACATACCTTAGCTGCCTCCAACTGACTGGCATGTAGAAACATCTGAACAACAGGTCTAGGAGGGCGGATGCTGGTTTTAGAAGGCAACATTTTTTGGCCCCTTCGAGGGAAGAAAGGCCCTGTCGTACCTAAAAAAGGGAGTATTATCGAATGACTCACAGCCCCTTAACTGTATTTTTACTCTTCAAAAAATTTGGAGAAGTAATATTAAAAAATCCCTGCTGGCTCACCTACAGAAACAGGTAGATTTTTAAGTACTAATTTCATCAACAAAAACTAAATCAAGGTTAGAGATAAATCCACTTTAACAATTTTATCTGACCGCTTTTGACCAGCTTTTAATTTCATTTTTCTGTAAGAGTTGGTTTTATCAGAATCATGTTAATACAATCCTTTTTTCTTCAACCCCTATTTTTTATCTCTTGAGAATATTTTTAATAATATCCATTAGTAGAGTTCATCTTACAGGGCTCCCAACACATTTTAGCCTCTTAAAAGGGAGAAAGGGGACCATTTTTATTTTAAAAGAGGACTTTGGGAGACCATTTACTATATTAAAAAAGGGGACTTTGAGGGACCATTTATATTAAAAAAGGGGACTTTGGGGGACCATTTATATTAAAAAAGGGGACTTTGGGGGATCATTTATATTAAAAAAAGGGACTCTGGGGGACCATGTCTAAAAATACTCTACTGAGTTTTCCTAAATGTGCAAGCAATTTTTTAAAAATTACCCCCCCCAAAATATGTTAATTGGTTATCTTTATAAAGATGGGTCACTAAAAAGTACACTCAGCTAAATAGTCTACAGCAAGAAGATAGAAAGCATTCCAATATTTAGTACTCACACTGATAATCCTCCTTAAAGGAGCTTTTAATTTAAATTGATGCTTTATTAAGTGAAGACAAGACTGGGTGCAATCCTATGGGAAATATGCAAGCTTTAAGACCTGTTTTCTCGGAAACTACCTGACCGATTTTGATGAAACTTGGAATCCATATTCACTGGATTATGCTCAAGACTTACGGCAGACAGTTTTTTTCTCAGACTAAAACTTTTTATTTTAGAGCAATGGTAATTTTTCATAAATTTTATTACATTTTTTAAAAATTGTCTGCCACATATGTATGCTGTTATCTTATATTTATACTATACCACAAAAAAAATATATACATCAAAATCGCCCGAGTACTTTATGAGATAGTGGGATTTTTACCTGAAAAATGTGATTTTAAAAAACAAATATTCACAATTCTCGCTCTTTGCGAATGACAAATTGAGTTTTCTGATTACGTATCGACAGAACAGACGTTGGAAGCGTCGATAGTTGGTCAAATGTCTGTACACCTTTTTGTATTTTGTTTTGTGTTGAACTGAGACTTGTATTTTTTGAACTTGCACTTTGTGTTACAAAATGGCAAAGCCGAAAAGTATTTTTGAGGAAAGACAAGAATGGGTGCAATCATAGGGGGAAATCTGAGCTTTAAGGCATATCACACACTGAACAGACAAGCAACAGAAAAGTGCAAGTCAAGAGACATTTCACCCTGATAACAAAGGAGAAACCGGTTTGAAAGCAACAATTTGTTGCATGTCTGACATTTTTGTCCGCTTACCTGTTCAGTGTGTGATCTGCCTAAGACCTGTTTCCTCAGAAACTCTCAGATGGATTTTAATGAAATTCTGAATCCCTATTCACTGGATAATGCTCAAGACTTATGGCAGACAGTTTTTTTTCTGTGACTAAAACTTCTTATTTTAGAGCAATGGCAATTTTTCAGAACTTTTTTTTAGTTTCAGAAATGTTTTTTTCTGAAACTAATTAAAATTTTTTAAAGCTGTCTGCCACATGATCTTATATTTATACTCTACCAACAATTTTTTTTTTTTTTAATCACTCAAGTACTTTAGGAGTTAATGGGGGTTTTAGATGAAAAGTACAATTTTTCGAAAAGCTACAAAACTTACACTTCTAATTTGTCCGGGATGGCACAGTAGGTAGAGTATTGGCAGCTCCAGCCAAGACATCCCTGCTTCGAATCCTGGCCCAGACTCCCCCTCCCCCCCCCCCCCCCATTTGGAAATTTACAACTGATATGATTTATTTACCAATTGAATAATTGTATTAAAAATTAATCTAATAAAGAAAAGATAGAAGTTTGTCTATGTGTCTTTGTGCTGACAAGATCGCTGCACATACAGCTATAAGATTTGTCAAGATTTGGATGTATGTCTAAAGTTATGCACATAAAAGCCAATTTTTGGACATATTTGGGTAGTTTTTTAAATGTAATTTTTTAGTCTTTTATGGCAATTTTTCCAAATTTGTAAAAGGAATCTGGTTTAAACTTTTTAGCAGAATGTAGTAAATTTTGTCCTCTTTACAATAAAATTTATTTGGAATTAATACAGTGATTTTTTAATTTTTCATAATTATTTCATTGTTTTTTGGCATTTTGAGGTGATTTTTTGCCATTTATAAAAGAAATTCGGTTTCAAACTTTTAACATTAATGTAGTAAATTTTGTCTTTCTACGATTGCATCCGCTAGTTTAAATTGTTAGCGATTAAAAAAAAAATTTCCCATACCGCAAGGATTTTTTTTCCCATTTGTGAAAAAAATCTGGATACAATGTTTTAGCCCTACTAAAGTACATTTTGACTTCTCTGATTTACTGGATTTTTAGCGATTTTTTATGCAGCGACTTTTTGACACTAGTAAATGGGATACAGTTTAAATTTTTTAGCCCAATTTAGTAAATGTTGTCCTCTTTTCAATAAAGCTTATTACAGCAATTTTTTAATTTTTTATGCGATTTTTTTACATTTGTAAAAGGATTCCAGTTTCAATCTTTTTGCAGAACTTATTAAATTTTGTCCTCTTTTCAATAAAATTGAATCAATATAACAATTTTTGAATTTTTCGTAATTTTTTTTCCTTTTTTTTTCTACATTTATGGTGATTTTTTGAAATTTGGTTTCAAATTTCTAGCTTAATGTAGTAAAATTTTGTCGTCTAACTTGAATTTTTAGGGATTTTTAATGAGATTTCCAATGCGTATTTTAACATCTTTTCACATTGTGTGGCAATTTCTTGACATTCATGAAAGAATTCCAGTTACAATGTTTTAGCTTGCTATAGTAAAACGTAATATTTGAACTTTTGTGATTTTTAGAGTTTTGAGACGATTTTTCCACATTAGTAAATTTTTTCCAGCCATAAAAAGGAGACTAAAGGAGGCATAAAAGCATAAACTTAAAATGCATAAAAGGGGACTAAAGGGGACCATTTTCAAAAAAGGGGACCATTTGGGAGCCCTGATCTTATCAAAAACATGTTACTACAAAGTGGTGATTGTTTCATTAAATGAATCACACACCATATTTTAAATTCTGATGTTCTTTTTATTGAGACACGTATGCGTTTAATAATGTAATCCTATACACAGCATCTCTGAGGGTTATCAAAAATTTTCATCATGCCCATGCTACTTTTTATTGCCTTAGTGGCAGATTAACGGAGATGTGATTTTTTTCCCCTTCTATAACCCCCCCCCCCTTTTTTTTTTGTTGTAACAGTTAGCCCTGTCAAAAACTTGTCAATATAAAAGTTAATATTAATTTGATATCTTTTGAATGTACAAAGAATTTTTCTCTTCTTAAAACTATTTTTTTTTAATCCCTTGAGGCCATTTTTAATGATATCAAAAACCTATCATACATTTGGTCCTTTATTGAAATATACAACAAACTGGAAATAGAAGGGGGAAAAAAACTAGTCCTTGAGGTCAGTTATGAAAAAACAAAATGCATGAAACTAGGCAGAAAGAATTTACAAACAGAATTAGTCATAAATAATGAATTATAATTTAAAGAAGTAACAGCTTAAATATTATAACTATGATCACTATAATATGTTTGAAACAGTGATTTTGTTTGAAACAGTGTGAACTGAAGTCAAATTACAACAGGAAAATATGTTATTTTTCTCTTCGAAACATTTTGAAATCTTTAATTTCCCAGCTAATTAAACTAAAAATTTATAAAACATTTACAAAGGATGATGACAGAAGTGCAAAGAAGATATACAGGGGAAAGTTAAAATCATAAATAAAAATGAGGGATCAGAAGATCTACCGAGGTATATTAAGGGAAGCCAAAATTCTAATCAGATTGTAGACGTACCATCTATAATTGCACAATAATTTAAGTCAGTTATGCAGTATTTTAAATTAATTAAGCTTCAAATTAGTTGTATATTGATTTGCATATATTTCATCTTAATTTACTCTGCCTACATATCATCCACTCATTGTCACCCAGGAAGAGAAAACTATTTCCTCCATTACTGTTCAAATAAATAATAAAAACTAATACAAATGACCATGTGTTTGTTTTAGACCGGGAGGTGGCAGCACAGACAATCACCTCATCGAGTGCGAGGCTGAAATTCCAGAATTAGTTAAAACTCAATTCACATATTAAAATGCAATTGATCTGCTAAGTCCTATCTTGGTGAAAAACACCTTCAGACCAGATTTTAGCGGTTGACTCATAGGTTTACCATTGTGTTTTCCTGCTTCCAGTCCTCCATGGTTTCATACCTTTGGGTGCAGGAAAACATAATGATAAACCTATGAGTCAACCAATAAAATCAGGTCTGAAGGTGGTTTCCAACAAGATATGACGGCAGGACCAGTTGCATTTTAATATGCTAATCGACTTCTGTCTAATCGTGGATTTCAGCTTCCAACTCGATGAGGTGATTGTCTGCACCTTGTGGGCTATTTAGTTTGCCTAAATAGATGAATAATATGAAAATGATAATTCAATTTCAATTCTATACAGTTTTTTTGTTTTTCATTTTTAATGTTACGTTTGGGTTAAGATTTTCTTGTAAATTTTAGCTCTTAAAATCATGATCCTTTTGTGAAAAACTGCAATTTAATGATTGCAGAAGATATCATACAGCACGGTCGTGCTGTATAGTAGAGCTCAGCTGCATCTTTTACGTTTTGAAACATGATGAAAAGACAACAACTTAATTACAATCCAAACCAGAAAACATTCAGTGATGAATAATGGCTTTTTCGAAAGGTCTTAATTTAGCGATGTGCCTTTCGAAGGTCGGGTCAAAAAATATCCAATATTAAGGGAATGGCACCCATTTAAATTTTACACAGCGTTCCATAATTTAATAATATAGAAATATCTCCTTCAATCTTTCTTTCCTGTTGCCAAATCCTAGAAAGCGGCACAATAATTTAAAAAAAGTGATAACACACGTATTTTGTTTTAAATAAAAATCAGATTTCCTCGCTATATTTTTGCATTTTTTTCAAATCGACGCCATTCAAATCTGAAAATTAAAATGTTTCTTATATATATGTAAAAACTTTAACTAAACACGTGTTAAAATGACACAGTATCTTCATTTGAATGATTTTAATGTTTAAAAATCTATTTTAATACAGGAGTTTTAATTTAAAAAAACAATTTAGGAAAAGATAATAAAAAAAATCGTTTGCTAGGTATGACGTCAATTTCTGTTTAACTGACATAACTTTGTAATGATGTTTTATTCTGAAAAGAGACTCCCGATATTCTGAAATTAATCATTATTATCATACATAAAACGAAAGATTTATTTTTAAGTCATACGAAAGAAATTTTCGGTAAATGCTAGTTCTTTTGGTTGTATTTATTGCATTTTCCTGCGTATTGTCAAGGAAATCGTATACTCTTATTGCTCACGCCAAAGAAAACATGCATTTTAATTTTAAAAGCCGAAACACTTTAGTATAATTACGTCATTAAAACGTCAAATGAAATTTAGTTTCGGGAGTTAAAAAAAAAAAATTAATATTGTTGGACCGAAAGTAATAATCTAACAAGGAAGGTCTCCATACGGGCATACTTAGAAAAATCTGAAAAAAAATACAGAATGTTCTTCTCCCATGGGTATATATGTTTATAAAAAAATTTTTGGCGGAACCTCGGTAGAACGTCCATAAAAAAATAATGAAAATTTTGCTTATTTGGCGACTTATCACCGTTTGGTGAAGAAATTAAATTAAAAAAAAAAATACGCTTGTCGAATACTCTTTAAGGAAAAAACTTTTTATGTTGAATTTGTTTAAATAAGTTTAATTTAAATAACTTTAGCTTTGTCATTTTTAGTTTGTTTTAACTATAGTTTTGCCGTATATATTTATATGTACTTATAACGAATTTTAACTATCATATTTTATGATTTAAAACTAAATTTAAATTGATTAAAATTGTTCCAAATTCAAAGATATGCCCCATTGAGCACTGTCGATTCAACTTTGTTGCTATGGAAACAACTTCTTCGGTATGGAAATGTATTACGGCAGCATTATTCATCTGGCGTTAAAAGTTATTTTTATAATCAATAAAGCCGTTTAAATTAAAAAAAATTGTGGAGTGGAGAATAAAACAATGGCAAAATTTCGTTCAAATCGGCAACAAGCAACAAGTATAATACTAAATGTAATAATAATACTAATAAATTCTTTCATGGTTTACGTTTAAATTCATTAAATACCGCATATTCTCAAATCAATTAACAAACAATTTTCAGATTCATTAAAATCGTTTGCTTTTGGCGAGGAAAAGTGCTGCTCGCCAAATTGCGTGCCGCTTTCGTCTTTTCACGCCAATTATTCGAAAGTATTTTATTTTTTTACAGATTTTCTACTGTAATTCCGCCGTTAATTTTAACTGATCCTTTATTACATACATGAGTACTTTCACTAGCATTTTTTTTCAACATATTTTGAGTATGCCCAGTATGGAGACCTTCCTTGTAAGACAGGGATGGCGAACATATGGCACGCTGCAGATTATTTTTGGCACGGCATAGATTTAAGTTTTACATCAAAATGTAGTAAAATTTTTCAAAATGCATTAATTAATATAGATGTTGTCTGTGTCACTTGAATCCGATTAGTTCGGTTGGTTGTGATTGTCACACAGATTGAAGAAATTAAAATATAACTTAATTTATCCGAATCTAGCTCAATATTGGCTCAGAAAATTTTGAGAATTAGAAGATTATCACTAAACAAAAATTAAAAGTGCAATAAGCAAAAATGCTGATTTTAAAATTATAACAACTTGGAATTAAATTCCAGACACTAAAAGCTATAGTTTCTGGCGCTTGCTATTTTGACAATTTTTTCTGCAAGCATTCTTTTCGTAAAAAAAAAATGAAAAATTCAACTAAAAACGTCTTATCAAGTGAGTGCAATTAAACTTGCATTCTATCGAAAATAACTAAGTACAAAGCTAATATAAATTATTTGGCATTTAAGATGAGACAACAGAAATAATATTTTTTAAATAAATTTCTACAGTATAACATCAAATATCACATGTATTTTTTTAATGCTAAAAACAAAATTTTAAGTAGTATTGATTCATTATTATTTGATTCATTAAATTTTTTTATTGTTACCGCAGGGTTCGTAAATATCATGATATTTTCGAAAATATCAAAAATATCCGATATTTTGATATATATCCGATATTTTCGATATATATCCGATATTTTCAAAACTGTCAGCTTACTGTTGATTATAAATATTTTTAGACTTAATATAAATTAGAATTTAAAACATATTACATTTAGCATGAAAACATAATAAAGCAATATTCTAAATGACTTTTTTATTTTTTTTCTTACAATTTATGATCAAATAAATGAAAACACAAACAATTTTCTGTAAAAGTTGCTTTTTCACTCATCAAAACACAGAATTCAAGATTCCATTTAAAAAATAAATAAAAATAAACAAATTCTGAAATACAAAATAGTTTATTTTTTATTTTTTCTATTGAAGAATTTGAACATGAATGTAAGTTTGTCTGCTTTTTCATTCCCTAATGTACTGTGCTATTTATTTAGACTGAAGTAAACCAAAACTAGAAAAGATTCTAATGCCTCTACTGAAGGAGAAGCTGTAAACAACTGATAAGTTAAATCATCATTTATGGGCTGTTTCAATTTAATATTATCCCATCAAATTTTTGGTTCAACATTTAAATATTCACTTTCAAACATAAACCTTATAAAATTGAGATTTTTTTACTAATATCCAATCACCAATTAACCCCTTTATCCCATTCTAACAGGTGCAGTCTACAAAAAGAATTGAGACAGGCTAGGGAGGTATTGTTGAAAGACAGATAGATTTCTTATGATGGTAATGGGAAAGCTGCAGGTACAATCCAAAACTAGATTTTGGAGTGTAGGGAATATTTTGTGAGCTATTCTTTTTAGTTTTTATTTACAGATGGGCTAATTTTTAATAAGAGTTGAAGAATTCATTTACACTTCTTTTGACTGAAAATATTTTGAAAATAAATATCACATATATGAAATATCCAGAAATACGACATTTAAAAAATAAATATCAAATGTATGAAAATATCGAAAATATCAAAAACCTTGATATTTTGAAAATAAATATCGGATATATATCATGATATATATCAAGATATATATCCATTGATATATATCAACGAACCCTGTTAGCACGTCATGATCACGTAAAGTATATTTTTGGGAAAATTTGGTACGTGGACGTGAAAAGGTTCGGCATCCCTGGTCTAAGAGCTAGCAACGTTTTCGTCACTTGATTTTAGCCAGGCTCATTTTTCTATATGATCTTCCGTTTTATGGTGTAATATGTATACGAACGGTCTGGCTAGCGGCAGACGTTACGTTTACCTGCGGGAGAAGGGGTTTTGCAGTTGAAAAAAATTCAAAATTACGTCATTTTAGCAAGGCTCATATTTCTACATGCTCTTCCGTTTTATGGTGTAGTACGTATGCAGACAGTCTGGCTTTCGGGAGACGTTGCGTTTACCTGTGGGAGAAAGGGTTATGCAGGTGAAAAAACTTCAAAATTACGCCAGGAAACACTTCTGACCTTCCTTATACCTTTCAAGGCCAAGGTTGAGAAAGGTTGTATGAAGGAATGTCTTTAGTTTGTTGGCTAGAAAAGTAGAAATATGACTTTTGGGATTAAATAATCCCGCGCGTGCACAAACGTTACATTTCGATATGTTCATTCGTTACAGGATAACACACACTGAAATAATTTTACTGAAAGAGTGAAATAAAAGCTGCCTTCATATGTTGCTTCAAGTGTATTAACTGTAATTACTGTAAGGTATGATCCATGTCAATTCAGGCAGCCAAAGAAAAAATCTTACCTTCATAGTCTCAGAAGTTTTTGAATGAACATATGTTAAAATTCAATAAAAAATAAGATACTTGTATATTTTGGTTTTGCCCAAAAAAATTCCTGGCCCGAGATACAGGCTGCCAAAGATGGCATCCTGGGCACCATTTCCAATTCGCCATTTTCGATAAAAATTTTAAAGTGCTCTATCTCTAGAACAGTGCAAGATATTTTGTTGCGGTTTTTTTTATTTTAAAGATAATATTCTTCTGTTTAAAATGATATACCCAATTTTGAAAAATGTATTCAACTTTTCTTGTGGCAACCTTTTGAAAAAAAAAATTTTTTTTCAAAAAAAAATTTTTTTTTGAAAATGCCAATCCTAAAAATTTCGATTTTTTTGCTGTTGATCAATACCATTGGGAACTATCTTCACTGTAAAGGAGAACTTCCACTTTTGAGTTTAACAAATTTTAGAAACATTTAAAAAATTCAGAGAATTTTACAGGAACTGTATACATACAGTTCCAGTAAAAGTCACTGAATTTTAGCTTATTTGTATCATATTTGTAAGGATAAGCCTACTATATATCCTAAACAAGTTAGAAATTGCAATATCAAATGTGGCAAATGAGGTGCGTGCATAGTATTAACTAGTTTTATAAATATTCAGATCTTGGTGCAATAAGTTACACTCTTGGGCAAAAAGGCATGAATACAAAATTTACTATAATACCATATATTAAATTCAGTAATACGGAAGTAATATGAATCTATCTTAAAAGGACTTAATCGCCATGGCAACCTAGAATCATTGCCTATCATGGTATATCATTGAATCAATTATGTATTATAGGATTTTTAAATAGAATGAAGAAAACTTTTATTAATGTCTTTTATGTTTTAATTTGATTTTCATAGCATTTAAAGTGATACATACTTTATTGCAGAGGTTTACAAAAAATTACTTCCTGTGTCATAGAAAGTGCATAGTGTTTACAGGGGCACACAAAAGATTTCGGATACTTTACCTTATTGGAAATACTGTACATTAGCGATGATTGCTAGAGGTGCATTTTTAGTTGCGATATGAGTTTTTAAGTTTAATTAAATATTTCCATATTATGTTGTGTGTATAAAGGCTGTAGATCATATACAGGGCTACACAAAATAAATCATAAGGGTATTGCTGGAAGTGCATTTTTAGTTGTGTTTGAGTTTTCAAGTTTAACTAAATTTTTCCATATTACGTTGTGTGCATAAATGCTGTAGATCATATACAGGGCTACACAAAAGAAATCTTAAGGGTTTACTGAGTATGAATGAAAGTAGCTTAAAGGTGATTTTTAAATGAGTTATGCATTTTTACGCTGAACTACATTTAGTATACTAAGATATGTTTGGAGAATATAGATAAAATGATATACAGGTCCACGCAAAGAATTAGATACATGGCCGTCTATGGATGATAATCTCTGGAAGTGTGATTTCACTGGTTTTAAGAATGTTTTAATCTTAATTAAATATTAGCTAAATAGTGGCATGTATATAAAGATAGTAGGTAAAATACAGGGTTGTATGAAAGTATTCAAGTATGCTTCCGTCTATTGACATAAATTTCTAAAAGTCAAATTCCGACCTATTTATGTGCTTTTAACAATTTCCAACATAGTTGAAAGTCTTTATGGATTCGATTTGTCTGCCCATCTGTCTGAACTCTAACTTGTATTAATATAATTTGTATTGCTGTGTAATTGATATATGTTATTGAGATTGTTTTACTATGTTCGGTATTGAAAATAAAGTATGTATCACTTCAAATGCTATGAAAATCAAATTAAAACATAAAAGACATTAATAAAATTTTCATTATTCTATTTAAAAATCCTATAATGCATAATTGATTCAATGATATACCATGATAGGCAATGATTCTAGGTTGCCATGGCGATTAAGTCCTTTTAAGATAGATTCATATTACTTCCGTATTACTGAATTTAATATATGGTATTATAGTAAATTTTGTATTCATGCCTTTTTGCCCAAGAGTGTAACACTTATTGCACCAAGATCTGAATATTTATAAAACTAGTTAATACTATGCACGCACCTCATTTGCCACATTTGATTTTGCAATTTCTAACTTGTTTAGGATATATAGTAGGCTTATCCTTACAAATATGATACAAATAAGCAAAAATTCAGTGACTTTTACTGGAACTGTATGTATACAATTCCTGTAAAATTCTCTGAATTTTTCAAATGTTTCTAAAATTTGTTAAACTCAAAAGTGGAAGTTTTCCTTTACAGTGAAGATAGTTCCCCATGGTATTGATCAACAGCAAAAAAATCAAAATTTTTAGGATTGGCATTTTCGAAAAAAAAAATTTTTTTTGAAAAAAAATTTTTTTTTTCAAAAGATTGCTACAAGAAAAGTTGAATACATTTTTCAAAATTGGGTATATCATTTTAAACAGAAGAATATTATCTTTAAAATAAAATAAACCGCAACAAAATATCTTGCACCGTTCTAGAGATAGAGCACTTTAAAATTTTTATCGAAAATCGCGAATGAGAAAGGATGCTGGGGATGTCATCTTTGGTGGCCTGTATCTCGGGCCAGGAATTTTTTTGGGCAAAAGGAAAATATACAAGTATCTTACTTTTTCTTAAATTTTAACATATGTTAAATTCAAAAACTTCTGAGACTATGAAGGTAACCCCCCTGCCTGAATTGATATGGATTCAGCCGTAAATTTTATAAAATAATTCATGTTTTTAAGAGGTAAAACAAATCGTTGCATATTTTCTAAGGAAAAAAAACCACCATTATTACAGAAACTGTTATAAAAGAAAATAAATATGAAACGCTTGATTTTTCCCTAAAAAGAAGTAGTACTGATGCATTTTACAATATAGAGTAGTAGAATTTTTAAAGTGCATTTATTCAAAAATATAATGGGAGACAAAATGAGGTGAGATTTACCCCATGTGCGTGTTAACGTTACAAAAATAGGTGCCTGCTCTTACGGTTAAGTTAATTATGCCCTAAACGACGCCCGGTAACATGCGCCAAATGTTTGTAGGCTCAATTATATAATTTATCTGTACCAAATACACCAATTGTCAATAGACTCGTTTACGTAATTTATCTCCTTAATTAATGCATACTTTACAAAGGACACCTACTTTCCAATTTTCCTGATTTTTTGATCAATGGTTACAGTTAGATGTAAATATGTTGATCATTATCGTGATATTTTAGTTTGAACTCCGAAATATTATTATAAATATCCAATATTAGTAATATTTCTGATATTATTTACTGGTGTATTGTATAATATTTTCAATCACTTTTGATCATTTTTCTGCATTCAGTCGTTTTCAGACTTTTTTAAATTTTAAATTCCCATTAAGTTCCAAAGACAGAAATTTTCCCTTTTTATAGTTTTTTCGCAATTTTAATTCATTTCTTATGACTGTTTCTTACCCTAGCTTTTTGCGTGTTTGAGGGGTTGGCCTAGGATACTGCATAGGCCCTTAAACAAGAGGAACATAGGTACATAGCAGAAAAATTCAAGAGATCACACTATGTATAA
Source organism: Maratus speciosus (assembly GCA_963932465.1). NCBI lineage: Eukaryota > Metazoa > Arthropoda > Arachnida > Araneae > Salticidae > Maratus > Maratus speciosus. Next base: position 87,655,088 of record OZ010794.1, read on the forward strand.
AACTTAGTCTAAGGACTAGTCTGGCGGTCAGTCCTGAGTAAAGTATAGGTCAATATCCCAATATGGAGTTCAGCAATAAGTATGGGGTCAGCAGAGCTCTTGAAATACACTGGTGAACCAATGTTTCTGTTAGTTTTTGATTGGGACAATTGGTTGGGCCGGTTAATTGGGATCATTAGTTGGTTAATTAGGGTGGTTGTTTGGTTAGTTGAAGTTGGTTGATTAAGTTCCTGAAAGGATCTGAAAAAGATATGAAAAGATATAAAAAACTGGTGGAACCAGAGAGAAAAGTAAAGCTCGATCTAAAAAAGTTACAGTGAAAAATTGTCAAATAGCTTCAGTTTAAAAAAGTTAGTGCGTAGAAAAGTAGTGGAATCAAATTATCTGTAAAGCTCATGAAATTACCCAAATTTTTGTTGATAGCTGAAAATGTGGAGTGAGCTTTACTGATCCCTTATATTCAAAATCATATTATCCACTCAAAATGAGTACTGGGTATAGTAAACAGAATGTGTAGTTATGTGCAAAAATATTTCTGTCAGGCCTAGAATTGTGGACATGATTGCATCAAGTCAAGCTAAACTCCACAAAGATGAAAGAATGTAAACCATGAAGTAATATTTTAAGTATAACATTAATGTAGTCAAGTTGTTGAGGAATTGTTGTTATTAACATTTCTGACATAACACATATAGTGTAATAATTTTTATTTCATCTAATTACTGTGAAAATGGAGCCTTATGTCAATGGACATAAGCCAGACAAGTAGTTAGCATATGGTTGAAGAGTACATGCTTAGGGTTTTGGGCTTATTTTGGACTTTGATCTTCCAGGCTTATGAGTGACCGCTGGAATGGAATTTGGTCTATACTTCATACTGAATGATCTCTCATGTTCTCGATACCTCTCATGTTCTCGCTCATTTCTAAATCAACCTCTAACCTATTCTTATCAGCCCAAATTTTTAAACTGGTTATGGATGATTGGAAGTCAGAATGAGTTAAAAATGCCTTTACTTCCCTGATTGATTTTAAGGCACCAGTAAAGCTCAGTCCACATTTTCAGCTATCAACAAAAATTTGGGTAATTTCATGAGCTTTACAGATAATTTGATTCCACTACTTTTTTACGCACTACTTACTTTTTTAAACTGAAGCTATTTGACATTTTTTACTGTAACTTTTTTAGATCGAGCTTTACTTTTCTCTCTGGTTCCACCAGTTTTTTATATCATAATTATATCCTCCTACAATAGGACACAAAGCTATTGTTGAATCTAATATTATGTACATTGAATAAATAAATAAACAAACATGTAACTGAAGAAGTTAAAATTTAAAAAACAAATTATCGAAAGCTGTATATTTCCATAAGAAATGTATGCTACTGATGCTTTCAACAGATGAAGATTTCTACCTTCGAGTCCAGAAAATGAATTAAAGATTAAAATTTAGACAGTCAGGCTGTATCTTTTGCCAAAGAGATAAAGTTTTTTAAAAGAGACAACCTTTTTTTGCCTAACAGGGTCATGGAAATAAGTTTTGGATAACAAATAAATAGGCAAACAAAATAAAAATCAACAGAACACAATAATAGCTTAAAAGATAACAAAAATCCACCAAAAATAATAAGATGTGTCTATGGTGTGTTTCTTAAGAAATGTACACTATAATACAATCCAAAAATGATTTTATATTCATTGAAATTTGAACTATTAAAAATACTAACCTGGAGAATTATTTTCTTGAAAAGCTGAATGACAACTGTGCAATAAAGGAACTATAGTAGATACACTCTCGGTAGGATACAGTAAAATCAACTCATGTAAAACTTCTGAAAGGAAAAAAAAATCATCTATTTAAACACCTAAAAGAAAAAAAACAGCAAAACTAAAACATTCATTCGAAAAGCTTTGAAACTCAAACTTTTATACATAGAAAAAAGCTTTATGTTTTAAAAATTACTTAATATGGGATACAATTAAGAACTTATATTCTCTAATAATCCAAATACAGTAAACTCCCGATTATCTGCAGAATTGAGTGGCACGACTGTCGCAGATAAACTGATTTCGTGGATAATCCACAAAATTTTGAAAAAAGGGAACAAAATCAACACATTTATGTACTTGAACAATTTATACACATAATAGGTAACATAAACATACATTTGAACAATTTATACGCATAATGGGTAACATAAACATACTTATTACTTGAGGAATAATAAAATTATTCTCTACTTACAAACTTGTAGACTTACCTCTTTAGAAAATCAGTCAAAAGTTTCTATTTTTTTTTGTATAGAAATACTTCTTTATTTGGGATTGAAGTTCTTTTAGCACTATTTTATCACAAAGTGACAAGTCATCTTCTTCCTCTAGATACTGAATAAGGCCTTCAACGTGAGCTAAAGCTGCGCTGTGCCTCACTTTCTTTTGTACCTAACACTTCTTCATTACTCCCTTCCAAATTCATACCTAACGCTTCTTCTACAATTTGTTCATCAGTTACATGTTCGAAACCTGGATTTTTTTAGTGTCACAATTAATCCATTCAATGATATTATCTTCATCGACATTTTCTTCACTAGCAACAGATTTTGCTAAATTCGGTAAATCATGAACGGAAACTTCTTCTTCTTCCTTTTCAGATTTTACTAGAGATTTTTCTACACTTGTCAAAATCTTCTGCCAGGACTTCACTAATGTTGATTTCTGAACAGATTCCCAAGCACTGTTTACATTGTAAATGCTATCGAGAATCGTGTAATCTTTGAGGAAGCTTTTAAGATCTTCTCCCTCTTTTCTGACAGTATCTTTTCTATTTTCTTCCAATTCTTTCTGCCAGTAATTTCAATCTGTATTTTTTTCTTAATTGAAGCGATTACGCCCTGGTCCATAAGCTGGATAAAAGCTGTGACATTGGGAGAAAAAAATTTTGCAAAAATATTTTTATCTTCCAATTTCAATTGTAATTCTCCAGGGTGGAATGGGACGTTGTCAATTAGCAATACAGCTTTCTGGGGTAAATTTTGAGACGGCATTTGCTCTGCTTTGTGCACGAAACTGTTCCACATTTTCATATAGAATTTATGGTTAGTAAAGAGTGTTGAAAACTCATCTTACATCGCAGAAATAAGTTCCATCTCACGGTTAGGAAAAAAAAAAAAAGAAAGAAATTTAGACTCGCGGATAACCCGTAAAGTGGATAATCCGCTCGCGGATAATCGGGAGTTTACTGTAGCTTAAAATGTTTTTATATATTTAGAAATAGAGTGCATCAAACAAGTATTCAGATCAGCAGAATTTTTGTTTAAATTATTTATTTTAATAAATAAATTCATTGAATTTTAACTGCCTTGAAAACTGCAATCGACATGGCCCATTTTTACGCATCTAAAGTGTTCAAAATACCTTATGGAATAAGTGTTACTATTCCAGTACATAATACATTCATATACAGTAGACTCCCTCAAATGTGCACAGCTTGGGACCAGAGGTTGTGTGGATTTTAGATTTTTGTGGATTTCTGGTCATTGCTTTGTTTACATTTTTTTTAAACAGTAATTTGAATGTAATAATGCAATCAAAATTATAATGAATGTTTGCATTACAGTAAAATATTAAAATAATTAAGTAAAGTAATAAACTAAAATGATAAAAATTAAGATAATTTTTAAAATTATTAAAAGTAAAGGTCAAGTAAATGATTAATAATGTATAATTACATATGCATAATAAAGATGAGATACAATTTCCTTGAATTATTCAATGAAACTTGCCTCATAAAGGTATTCTATTAATTAACATCAAAATCATAAAGTAAGACGAGGCTATGTTACGTGTACCGGCCACTACTGACCACAACACAGTGCCCCCCAAAAGGACCGCCACGGCACCCACTGCAAGGGGGTCCCCATGAGACCAGGCTAGTCTTTCTGACCTGCACCGATATGTCTCATTAAGTAGGGCATCCCAAGCAGGATTGTTCCGCTTTAGTCTCCTCCTGGGCATTGCACAAAACGGGAAACCACGGACCCACACTCACGTGAGTCAATGATGGCCCCGTGAACTTATCCACCAACGTCCGAACGCTACGAAGCAACCCGGCCCAATATAACTCTAAAGAGGGGTCGGAACAGGTTCGACCCGATGCAGAGCCACCGTCACATCATCGAATCCTAATCGCGGGACACTTCATAGGAAGAGCCCGTGCTCGGAAACTAATGAGGTCGACTCCACACCGGCTTGCTTTACCGCATGCCGAAATCATAAAGTAAGGAAGTTTTAGTTCAGGTTTAGCCAGTCTTAATAACCAAAAAATCTTGATTTTAAATATCGTGTTAATGCTAACAGTAATTCATGAAATTTACAAGGTGAGGGGGCATCTTCCACCGCTTGGTGGCACATTATTTCCTCGGGTTTAAGGGCCCAATTTCAACGGGATTTGCTTCCTTCAACTTAGATTACAATTCAGCTACTTTCTGTATTATGAAATTTTATCTTAGACTTTAGTTACCAACATTTTCTAACATTAATGGTGCATTCTTTTTTTTGGATTCATGGGCTTGATTCCTACAAGGTTTGGCTCACTCAACTTGGTTTTCGATTGTCTCCAGCACGTGCAGACACTTCCGGTAAATGCTGCCATATGTAGTGGGGATCTAGATTACAGGTTCGTTCGGAAAGAAGTTTGATGGGAACACACTAGATGCTGCAGAAGCCAATGGGGCCTCCAAAATTAGGTTCATTTAAAAGAATTTCCAAAGATATAAAATCATACAAACTTCAGTTTTGTTTAAGGTTATTATTTACAAACCCTGGGCAACGCCGGGAGGGTCCGCTAGTACCTACATATATTTGGTAAAAAGATAGTGATTACCAGTGATATCAGCAATACCTAGATTTTTTTTTTTCAGAAATAAATTTATACATCCTTAATGAAAAAAAATGAGTTCAGTCATATTATTGAGAATTACATATTAAAATATATATGGAGTGATTTAAAAAAAAAAAAAATTCTGTAAATTTGTCCCTACATCTGAAACGAAATTTTTATTGTTTACATCTGCAATAATGTGTGGATTTTAGGCATTTGCGAATTTGAGGGAATCTACTGTACAATCATTCTCGATACATTATTACAAAAACAAAATTGTATAATCATATTTTTCCACAGTAAAGAATCTCTGTATTGAAATGAAAACTGAGTCAACATATTTAAATGCAGATTGAATTATTATTTTTTTTTTTTTTGTTCCAGTTTTGTATTTTTAGTTAATGATATAACTTATTACTTCACAACTAATGATGAAAAAAGTTGATGTGATACGATAAGGTGAAAAAGAACTTCTTAAGACACCATAAAATTTAGAAATGTACAAGGCCTTTCAAAATAACTTCTCCATCAGATGTAAAAAATATGTGCCATCTCCTTTGAAAGCAGGAGCAACATTGCACATTTCTAAATTTTATGGTGTTTTAAGAAGTTCTTTTTGACATTACAATTATTTGCTATATAATTATTAATTATACATCACAATAATTTTTATAAACACATACAAAAGAATTTGTATGATACATTTTTATATTTTATTCTTAAGACTACATTTTTGACTAAATGGGATGGGGGAGACCTAAAAAAAAGCCTGCTAGAAATATAGACAAAAAAAAAAAAAAAATGTATAAAAAATTGACTCAAAACAAAGATAGAAATATAAAAACTGATTTATAAATTACAATAAAATCTAAAATCACCATGCGTCAAACCTGGATTATGAAACTCTTTCGAACACACTCAGAATACTGTAACGGAACTAAGTTATTCTATGTTAAATAAGACAAAAGAAGTAAACAGTAAACTAATCATAGCAACAAGAAATAGGTAAACAGTTTAGAAAATACATAACACAGTTCAAAGCCCAGTTTTGGCAATTACTGTAGATAGGGTTGGTTGGGGTAAGTGGGCCACTGTTATAAGTCAGCCATCCCCCTCAAACTAAAATATGTACAGGATACTTCACACTTATTTGCATTGATCATAACACATTTCGTCACGCTGATAGGTTTTGCATAGATTTCAGCTTTGTTTCATTTATTATTCAGTTCATAGAACTAATATAAAATAGATTTCCAGAACATTTTGTTTAAAGAGTTCAACCTACATTTTCCCAAGAGGTGTTTTCAGGTTAGTTTTCATTATCTTTTAATGTTTATTAAACAGTTGTGTAAAGTTTAACCCAAAATACATACTGCAATTTGATTTTTTACAAAACTGTTATTAAGTAGTGTTTAAGAGGAGGTGTCTCACTTACCCTGTAGTTTTAGCCTACAAGGGGTAAGTGGGTCCCCTCATCATGGGGTGGCCTAGGGTGCCTCACTTACACCAATAAGTAAATTTAAATAAATTTCTGCATTATGGCTTAAACAAGTTGCCTTAAATTGCTATATTACTTATTGTTACGTTTATTTTTTCAAATTGAATATAGGGGGTGTGTCAGTTTTAAAAATCCAGACTTAACCGTAACTACTTAATTATATTGTTTATAAATAGTTTGGTGTACATAAAGACATTTTTTATTTTTTAAATAAAAGACAATTATGAAGACCTAGAAGGATATTTCAAATGAAAATCAAATTTCAAAGTAATTGCTTAAAGTAATTATACCCAAGGCGAATGTTTCCCTCTGGAATAATTTCCATGTATTATATAGACCTAGAAGGAATTAATTAATAGTTTAGCTAAAAAAAACTGCTAAAGCTGGTGACTATGTATTTGCATCCAAAACCCCCATAAATTATTATCAGGGCTACCACAGGTGACTATTTTTTAATTCTGTCTTGCACGACTTTTAAAAACAAAATTATTTCATATACACTTTGACAGAATTTGCAAGAGAAATATACTACAATATTTATTTCTGAAAAATAACAGTTTGAATAGAATATAAAAATAGTCACCTGCAGCAGGCCTCTATTATGTAGCTCTAATTTTAGAAGCTGATACAAATGAAAAAAATAATTGCTAAATTTGCAAGAAAAGATAAAAATAGTTACACTTTTTTTATTGGCAAGATGCAGATAATGTTGGAAATATTACGGAGGATAAAGTAATAATGATTCTCCCTCAGGCAATTTTAAATAGACGTGGCCATCTAGTGTTTCCAATTTCTTTTTCAACTTAAAATGTTTGCTAATGTACCAAAATTAATCTTAATTAACCTTATTATGTTTCTTCAATGCTCTTTTATACGTTACAATAAAACGTATAAAGACGCCTTTAGACTTAAAAAAAATTTCATAGATGTACTTGTTTTGTTTTTCATTCTATAATTTACTTGTCATGATACTGATCTTAATGTGAATAGATATTTCATACATGGATACATTTACAGTAAAATATTTCATATTGAAAATTTCTATACTTTATCAAGTAACACCCATCTCTTTAGTTATGCTTGTTTTAAATTTAAATAAAAAATGGTGGGTCCACTTACTCCTTCTTATGGGGTAAGTGGGACACCTACCTAGAGATGTAAATTTTCCAGAAATTTTGAAGCGGCAGGAAAAAAAGTTTTTTTGTTCTGGAAAAATTGGAAAGTTTGGAAAAAATGATTTCTGACAAATATTTCTCAAAAATAAGTTATATTTTCTTTAAAAATATAAAATAATAAACTTTTTTAATATTAATGCACACTAAAAAAATTATTTTCCTTTTACATGAATATATTATTTAAAAAAAAGAGAGAGAGAGAGAGAAAACAAGCCAGCTTTTAACCCCCTGCACTCGAAGTTTTTTTTCATTCGTATTACCAGTAACTCGAAGCAATTTTAGTTATATCTTATTATTTTTTAAATTCTTTATGAATACAAATGTTATGATATATGTATAAAAATTATAAAATTATTACGTTTTGTAATCATCCAAAGTGTGATACCTCTCGAAGCAACTGCCAATATGTCATCTTGGCTTTTCTAGACAAGCATAACAAAATTATTTCCTTTGTCTCCGTAGCGGAGCCCTCAAGTGTTTGAAGACAAATTTTCAATGTCTCCGCTAAAGTACTAGAATGTAACAATTATAAAGTTTTGACTGCATTATTTATAAATGAAATTTCAATTTTTCCAACTGAAAAAAATTGAAAAATAGCCCTTCGGAAAAAAACGAAAAAAGAAAAAAAAAAGGGAGGGGGTCCTCCAAATTTCTGGTTTTTCCCCCAAGCATTCCTATCTCTACACATACCTGACTTAAAAAGAAAAAAAATTTAAAAATTTAAAGCGTTATTTTAGAAACTAATGATAAACTTTTGTTTATTAATATAGTCTTAAATAAAATAAGTTGATAAGTTCAAATTAAATTGTTTCAAAATTTTTGTATAAGGCTTCAAAAATAAAGTATTCCAAAAAGGGGGTTCCACTTACCCCAACCAAGCCTAGTTGGAAAACTAATTCTTTTGTGAAACCTTTTGGCTGGTAGTGCATCCAGTTTTTTGCATGTAAATTTATTTATATTCTACAAAAAATCTTTTAGTATACTAAATATAGTTCAACAGGAAAATGTGCAACCCAAAAACCACCCTTAAGGCTTTTTCAAATCCAAAGAAGCTATTTTCTGATACATTTCTGAATTTATTTTTGCTTGCATATGCATGAAAATGGCAGCTGTTCTTATTCAGAAACTATGTTATCAAATGGTGTTTTTCATTTTTTGGATCTACAGAAGATCTTTCAGAAAATATCGTCAAAAGTGGGTGTTTTGATCCGAATTTCTGGACGCAACAGCATGGGAAGGGAGAATTTTCTGTTGCTATGTCATATAAATCACTTATAACTTGATCAGCAATTCATTTATCAAAAATACCATTCGATTCCCAGCCGCTTTAATAGTCAGGCCTGAAAGTGCTATGCTTTTGAGTTAAAGATTAGTATGTCAATGTGTCAGAAAATTTTGCATTTTCAAGAAGGGAAAAATGTTTTTTGAGAATTGCCTAAGTAATGTAACTCCATAGACAGCAATACTGAAGAATTCTTTTGTGTAGTCCTGAGTAGGATCCATAGAATTTATACACAGCATGAAATATACAAAAAATATTTAAACTTATAAATGCATGCCACAACTTAAAGTGCATTTCGAACAATTATCAATCATTAACAGTACTCTAACAAAATTCTTTTGTGTGTCCATGACCGTAAATGAATGATAAATGCTATGCACACTCTATTTTGCAGTAAGTATCTTACTGTGTACATTCAGAATGTATATACATTTCATTATGCTTAAAATGGTGAAATATCATTAAAATACACTGCAAACAATTTTTCCCCATTGACTATTATGCAACAGAATTCTTTTGAGTGACCCTGTAAATAAATGATAAATGCTGTGCACTCTTATTATATTTTACAGAAAGCAAGCCTTGATGACACATATCGTTTTCATTATGTTTGAAATAGTGTAACATCATTAAAATGCAATGGAGCATACTGCAACAGAATTCTTCTGAGTATCCCTGTAAATGAAATATAAATGCTACACACTTCATTTTTAATGCTGATCATCTTCTAATAAACCTGAGTAACATACATCAATTAAATGGCAACCTGAGTATTTGTATGGCAACCTGAGTATATTTACGGGAGTTAAAGCATGGAAGACGGCAGGCAAACCAAAGTCATAAACACTTTTCAACTATGTTGGAAAGTTTTAAAATACACAAAATACATAACTTTGTGTTTTTTATGTACACATGGCTACATAAATAAGCCACATATAACTAGAAATTTTTACACAGGTCACATTCACCATTTCATTTTTGTGACTGTTTATAATGTTTGGCAAGAAATCGCACTTTCTTACGACTGACTTATGTCAAAGGTTAAATTAAGTCTCCTCATTCAAATTTTAGAAACGTAAAAATATACAATTCACTTATTTCAATAAACTTGTTAAATTCATAATCAAATTCCATTAGAATAAACTCCAGAGAATTGTAAAAATCTTTTCACTTTAATGAAATGTCTTTTTAATGGACTGACATCTAATGTATAAATATTTTGTCAAAGAATACAAAATTTTGGGAATTGGCCTACCATTTTATTATAACAGAATTTTCTTTCTATTGGATTACGGTCCAAGAAAACTCTACAGTATTGAAGCTAAACATAGCATTTCAAAGTTGGGTAGAAACTTCAAAGAGATGTTACATAAATTAACATTTTAGTGATGAGCATATTATACATGTGACCTATGGGGGGGAGGGGGGGGGGGCGATAATTAATTTTTCCTATCTGTATTTTCAAGTTGTAAATTTTGCCTTATTGAATCGCAGAATTTCTGTGATTAAATGAATCATATCCCTACTTGGAAATACTGGTGCTAAAAGGTTAAAAATTGAGTATCATCACAATGGCGATCAATAGGAATGTGTTTTTCTTACCTATGCATATTTGTCGCAGGTCAGGAGGTGTGAAGGAATTGAGGAGAGTAAGCAACTTCCTCATGATGTCAGGTTGATCTTTCCATGCAGCCAGCCACTGACGCAGCTCAATGGATTCCCTATTTGTTCGAGCAGTCTTCAGAAGGTCTTGTACAATGGCAAGTAAGTCCACCATGTCTGCCGTCACATGACATGCAGTTGCCTCATGGTACATCATGTGAAGAGTGTAAAAAGCCTGGAAAATGAGAAGGTTAAGAACTCAAAATTGATCAGAAAGAAAGGTAGTTGATTACTTTTGAGTCAACCTCTTTCTGCTGCCAATCAATGGTATAACACACAAAAAATAAATAAGTGTGACATACAAACATGGTTTCAAGAAACCCCTATTCCATTTAATAACGAAATTTATGGATGCATACATGCCATCTTATTGCTCAAAACTGCTCTTTGTCTAAATTATTTATTCTTTTTTCTTTTTTTAACCAGCTATCAAACTTTATTGCAGTTATTAGTGTCCATTTAGACACTCATGGCCACAAATTATGTTCCTTTTCTTTTTTATTGTTTATCCATTAGTAAATAATAATAATTATTATTATTTTTCTTTTTATGCGAGAGAAAAAAAGAAAAATCTTAACTTAAATTTTTTATTTCAACAAGTAAACTGGCTTATAACATCTTGCTCAGGGGTTGATGCAGGTTTTTTTCCTTGAGAGTCATTTTATGGAAAGTTATTTTCGCAAATGCAATATATTTTTGTGAAAAATAACATTTTGTAACAAAAGATGAAATCCAGTAACTCAAATTTGTACCAAACATTTATTAATTATAACTTCTTTAAATAAGCTAAAGTTTTCTTTTGTTGTGAATTTGCTTTGTTTGCAAATGACAGATTTTAAAATCTAAAAAAATAAAAATAAATAATGAAGAGTTTCTTTTTATGGTATGGAATTTTGTGAAGGAGCCTACTTTATTACGAGGAACTTTGTGAAAGGGTTTGCTTTATTAAAAAGAATTTTGTGAAAGAGCCTGGTTTATTAAATGGATTTTTCTGAAGGGGCTCTAAATAGGTTCCAAATTTTGCCTGGATCGACATCTGATGCTTATTCATTATTAGCACTAAATCACATTGTTAGGTGAGAGATTTTGTTTACCATAAAGGATTGCTGGGAAAGTAAACATGTATCGAATAAAACCTAAATAAATGTATTTACTTTTTACTTGCATATTTTTGGCATTTCTTCAGCACTTAAGGTAGGGGAACACAAAAAATCACTTCTTATTTTCTGTTAGTGTTGATATTATTTTTCGCCAAAGGAAAACTTGGAACATATAAAGATGTGATTGTTTAAAGATGATTAATGCTTAAATGAACATTTAATATCAGCTATGAAATGTTCGAAATATGTCATGTGCTTGTAGTTGTAATCTCTATATAATAAAAAGCAGTGTAACGCATCCGGGGCAAACCCATCAATCTTACTAGTCTCCGATAAGATGGAGCCACGTTAGGCTTAATTTTGATTTGAGATGTATGTGAGAAAACTTATCTGCCTAAATACAAATCTTTTCTACCTGAAATCCTTTCTGTTCAAAATAATTTTCTATAAAAGATTCAAAATTAACAAAATTTCAATGATTTACGCAGCCATTTTAGAAAACAAACGTAGCGCACTTTGGGTAAAAAACGTAAATAAGAAGCTGTGGTAGAGAGTCATTCCTTTTGTGATTCATTGAAAAAAAATTTAAACCATGAAGCTACGAAGATTAAAGGAGACGACATAAATGACATCATTTGAAGCTGTCCTACCCCTGTTGCGTGTCGTCAGCCGCGGGTAAACAGAAGACAAACACCAATAGGTGTGAAGAACACTTTAACAATGCTTCCCCCCTTCATTCTTTCGGATGGGGTTCAACCCGAGATACCTATCTATTAATCAATATACATATAAAAAAAATTTGGAGGTGGGGGGGGGGGGGGACGATAAAAATACAATTCCAAAGTGTTATTTAAAAAAAAAAAAAAAAGTATTATTTCAATAATTGCAGCAGACTGTTTTAATTATGCAGTTTTATTGCATATTTGTTAAATTTTTGTTTCATTAAGAAATCTTAATTTTGTTATAGTATATTAGCAGGAAAACCTGGTTTACCCAGAAATATTGCAAATGCTAATTGTATGTTTATTAGAACACAAACTAGCCGAACTTTGCCCATCTAAACGCTTCCATATTGTCAATTATTTTTTATCAGTTTTTCAAATTTTAAGTGAAAAACACAATTTTTACCCACAGTCCTAGGATGTGCATTTACACTAGTATTTCAGTTAATAGAGTGCAACCATCATTTCAAATTTACTTAAAATACTGTTCCTTGCATGAGTGAAAGTCAGAAATTATCCCAGGACTGAAATACACACAATAGAATTTGCTTAGACAAAACACTGAAGAAAAGCTAACATTTTAGACAGATTTCAGTTTCAGTAAATATTCTGTCTATTATAATTATATTGTACCCTTTTTTTCAGGGTCATGAAACATTTTCATTCAAGGCGGGATTCCATTATATACATATTCTGTTTCAACAGGTTTTATTGCAATATTTTGTTTCATAATACATTTTTGACAGTGATGTTCTGTCTAATCAAAATAAAATAGATAAATAAATAGACTGAATAAAAACAATATAAAATAGACAGAATCCTGCCATAGGACACAAAATATTCACTCATAGTTCCTCATCTAATAGATATTCCATAAGGAAGACATTTCCTACATTTTGAAATATACTGCTCTTACACTGATACTTCCTTCCTATTTTTATTTGCAAATAAACAAATACTTCATTTACACCCAATTTCTGTAAATGTTCCTATTCCCATTTTTTTTTTTTTTTTTTTTTTTTTTTTTTTTTTTAACAAAGCAAACTGCTGTAAATTTAAAATTTTGAGTGAAGCTGTTATTTTTCATAAGCATTTAAAATTTAGAGAACTAACAATCTAAGCAAATTTTGGTAAGTCAAAAAAATGAGAGAGATTGATTAATTTTCAACAAAACTAAACAGATTAAATAATACCGTAATTTAATTTGCTTCAATCACCATAACATATATGATTGGAATCCATTTCAGTAACTGAAGTTTTCCTACTATGTATGAAAACGATGTGAATCTTGGTCTTTCACCAAACTTTTCTAAAAGTAGCAACTACAGAAAATATGCAAGTAAATACGATAATTGCCTTTTGAATTAAAAAACTGATAAAAATATGACAAAAATCGCACAGAAGGAAAAGCATAACACATGGAATGTGGAAAAATCACAAGAAGATTATGGCGATCTTCTCGGGTAAGGAAGATTTAGAAAAGCAAGAGAAATGGACTGTTCGATAGTTTCACCTTATGAAGAAGGTTTGATATTAGTTGTATGCCAAACAAAGGGTTTGTGCTGGAATTCTAGGTGAATTAAAGTATCCATATATACGAATGTATTATGCAATTGATGTGAATTATCGTGGTCAACTCAACATATTATTTGTTTGAGTAAGTAAATAAATATTATATAAAATTAGAAAGTGAAGAATTGTATTCATTTGTCATTATAAGTCAAGCCAACTTTTAAGTAATTATAAGCCCAAATGATACATTACAATATCTTAAAAATATCATGGTGTTATGAGTGCTTCATAACAGAATAAAATCAAATTGATATAACTGAAATACATGAAAACATGCTAAATGAAGCTATGTTTTTGATTTTGTCTGACACACTTGAACCTTTGATTTTGAAAGTGGAGCATGTCCATTTCATATTATTGCTAGATATTGAATGGTTTACATTGGAATGGGTTTAAAAATATTAGCAAGCAGTCACAGTTACTTTATATTTTTCATGGTTTTATTTCATGTGAATTTAATACATGCAATAATGGTTATCTATGTTGGCAGAAAAAAAATCATGGTTTTGGCAAGCCCATGGACTTGCTTTACTTTCAAAAGAAAGGATTGGTTCAAAACATTGTTTTGTTTTTTTAAATGGAATGTAATTATAATGGCAATTTTTTTCTATTTACTTATTCATTTTACTTCAATATTTCATTCTTCCTTAAAAAAGTTACATGAAATTTTTTTTTCAATTTTATAGGAAAAAGTGGAAAGAATAAGAAAAAATATCCAGCAATAAGTTGTAAGTCTATAATTGTATTTCTTAATTGTGAGAGTGGAGATTTTAAAAATATTCATGATGAAATTTTGACTGTGCATTGTGAGAATACTTCTCACAGTATTTAAATTTGGTTTAATTTTATTCCCTTTCAGCCTTTTTTTGCATCGATGTCTATTTAAACTCAATCTTTACGCCGCGATGTTGACGCTTTTATCTCTAGCCGTAAAGTAAGTTCATTTTTCACCGCCGATATTCATATCTGCGTTGGGAGCGGATCGGCAGCTAGCGCATGCGCACTCCGTATTTTAGGAACATATCTTGGAGCTCTCGTATCGATGGAGACAGCTTGCATTATGATGACGTCATTGAAATTATGCTCCGCCCTCTTTTGACGCCGATCGCTGACAGGAGAATCATTTGGTTTCGTTTTCCAATCAGTGAAATCTTTTTTAATTCTGCAGCTTGTAATTCGATTTTCATTAATTTCCCGTAAATGTTAATTTAGCTAATCAATTTAAATTCTGCCTTTTAATTACTTTGTCAACCCCGTATTCCTCATTTAAAAACTAAAACTCGTTAATTTTTAATTCAGAATTTGGTTTGATGTTGTCTGCAAAAGATGTAGTCTCTTAACGTATTTTTAGCGGAGCGCCAGCCCGCTGGCCGGCCGTTCGAATGCCGTGCCGTTCTTTTTTGGCCGAATGAGTTTGATATTTTATTTAAGTGGATGTTTTTTTTTTCTCAAAGTTTAATGCTTTAAAGTTGTGCTGCTCTCGTTAAAAGGAATCCCATGGATTTATTCCATGTTGGCTGCTATTTTTCTTCTTAAAAGATTAGTTCTTCTATTTTAAAATGGTGACCAGAAGCAAGTATTTTCTTAACCTTCTACTGCTACTAACGACCGAAATAAAGAATATTATTTGTTTTCATCAAATTGCCTCTTCATTGTCTACATTTCAAGTAAGACGTTTCCAGTTTTATTACTTCTTTAACGATCAATAGTAATTTATTAAAAGAACTTCACAACGTGTACTTTAACCCTTTTACGACAACAACACATATTATTACCGCCACATTTGGCGCCGTAGTACCTTTCGAATTGCAACAGTGGTTGCTTTGGGATTATTGCAATTTTGAAAATAATGATTCTTGAAGATAAATTTTTTAGAACTTTTTGTTCTCTTTTTTAAGAATTATGAGAGTTTTGGTTAAAATATTTTAATAGAAGCTACATTTTCATGAAACTTGTTCTAATTTTTGAAAAATATTAAGATCGTTATTCAAGAAAGTCAAGTAAAATTTTTTTTGAGGAATTGTTCTCATTAGTTCAAAAGAAAATGGTTTCTTTAATTCAAGATTTATTGGATATAATTTATGAAAATATTTTAAATATTTGATGTTCTCATTCTGAAAAATTCTTGAGTTATGCCATTTTTTTTGTTAAATAGTTGCATTTTTTTTCTTACAATATTCTAAAGAATTCATATTTAAATTTTACTATATTTTGTAGAATATATTATTATTCAAATCAAGAAATGAACTTATATAATTACAATATTGAAAATGAATTTTATGTTGGCGCAAATAATAGCAATATTCTGTTCTAAGAATAAAAGTCTGAGGCAGTTACATATTTTTTTTAATTGATTGAAAATTGTGGAATTGAAACTAATTTTGAAGAATAATTGTTGAAATTGAAATATGTGTATAAATGAATTTATGTTCTCAAATAATTTCAATGAATTTGAAGTTTGGCAAAAATTGTTCTCAAGAACATGATGTGATATTTTAGGAGGCATGGCTTTTGGGTTATTTTTTATTTTCTACTTATTAATGGCACTTTAAATCACTTATAAATTTGAATTTCAATATATATATTTAAAAAAAAAAAAGAGATTGAAATTTTATTGAAGTGTTATTTTTAATTCTTGTTGCTGAGAAATTTTGTTCTTCACCTAAAGTTATTCTCATCTCATCAATTATGCCTATTTTCTCCAACTGAAGTTTGGTATTCTTCAAGTAATTTATAGTAGTAATTATCCTGTATGATTATTTTGAGGTATTGCCTGCTTCTCTTAATAACAAAAATATAATATGAAAATTTATAAACAGTTATCCTCTTTGAAAAGTTCTTAGACTTGCTCCTTAGATGATTTATGAAATACGCTGATATGTAAGGTTGGCATGTTGTCTTGTGGACTAGTCTGATTTCATTTCTAATATTTAAAGAACTGTTCCTGTTTTTAAATTTACCTGTTGATGTTGTTATAGAACTCTCAGCTAACAAATTGAAAATATTCAAAATTTTCATTGCTTCAATTCTCTTTGGCAAATTCAATTCTTTCACAAATTTATAAGTCTATGCATGACATATCCACATCGACATCATCATACCTTATTCTCATGTTGCTTTATAAAAATAAAAAGAGCAACATTATTTTTTTTCATTTAAAATGAAATGGGGCTTCTTCAATCCTGTAACAGTTCTACTTAAAAATTCCATTCACCATAAGAAAAATATTTTTTCTTTGCCAATAGTGAAGATTACTTTTATATATATATTAACTATCAAGTGATGTGCTTTTTGCCATATTTGATGATGACTGTTCCTGTATATGCTGCTAGAAAAATTTTTTAATTACCTGTAATGACATTCTTCAGACTTTTCTTCCATTCATTTGTTGCTTACCTGATGAAGGTGGTCAGTGGTTTTGTGTGACATCCATTTCTTCTGGTCTCTTCTTTGTTGCTGCACATGTTATCATGGAAGCTAAAAATTATAAAATTACCTACCTACTTCTTCAAAAGTTTCCTACATCTACAATAGTTTAATTTTTTGTGTGCTTCGTATTCAGCCATAAGATGCCTGGTGGAGATGTTTTTCATTTATAGGCAAATATCCATTTATGAAACCACTTCATTAGAGTTCTTCGGTTTGTGAAGCTACAAATAGTGTTTACTACTTTGTTCTCTTAAAAATAAATAAATAAATAAATAACTTTCATTACTGATTATAATAGTGTGCCAGTTAACGTTTCTCATGTGAGAGCAAATATCCTCATCAAGTGAAATTGTTGACTTGTCTGCTGCTAGAACTCAGTTACTCACACCATATCTTTATTCTAAGTCTTCTCAAAACAAGGAAGTTTAAATTTATATTACCTGAAAATTACTGATGTGTTTTACCTTCAATAACATAATTTTATGCTGCATTTTCTCCAAATATTCTAGCACGTGCAATTAAAATTATTCAGAGTTAATTTTTGCTTGTGTGTAGTAATTTATCCTCACATTGCAAAATTTTTGCTCATTGATAATCAAGTGTAAATTCTCAATTAATATAAGAAGTTTGTGAATATTTGTTACAGTGTTTATGCAAGATCAAGTTATTTTGAAAAGTTCCCATATTTATTTATTTATTATGTGTATAGTGCCTTTTACTTTAATTTTATTTCATACCCAAAGCCTCTAAGTTTTTATTTTGCCATTTGCCTCATTACTTTAGTATATAAAAAAAAAAGAATGATTATATTCATTTTCAAGATTTTTTTGTTTTATGAAGAATTGAATAGTAAAAATGATCTTCATTTTGAAGTTTTCAATGTTTTATGAAGAAAGTGAAATTTATTATTGTCTTTTCTTCATACCTACAAATAATACGAGAAGATTACAGAAAAGCACAACTCTAGATGGAAATTTTTACCAGCGCATTTATATATATATAGAATTTTTTTCTATAAATCATCTAGTAAAATTTTTTTACAAAAAAAAGTGCTTCTTGACCTCAACTCCTGATTATGTCCTATCATACTACATTTCATCATAAGTGCACCACCGACTTCTCGTCCTTGTTAACTCTGCAAAAGTGATTCATGTATGTGTCGCAGAAGTATGATTGCTCTGCAGTAATGAGTACGATGTCGTCAGTTAAGTGCTTCAAAGAGAATGCAATGCATTCTCACTTTCTACAAAGTCTCTCGTCATGTTAAAATGTTCTAATGTCATCATGCAAAAATCATCTAATTTTGATGATTAAGTGAATGTTCCAGTTTTTTTTTCGACAGCACTATACCAGTGTACCACCTCATGTTGTGTTACTAAACATTCAGTGACATCTATTTATCTCAAATAGCCTTGTTCCATATGGCTCTGGACTCAATGAACATCATTTTGATTCCAAAAACATTGCCCTTACACACCTGCAGTTACACAGTGTTTATAATTAAAATTTTCTTTTACTTAAGATGTTAGGAGCCTTGTTAGGAGATCCAAGCCACCTAAAATTTTACGTAGGAGTTCATATATGTGTTTATTTTTGTTCATAGATATGCTGGTGGCTAGGGCATGATGGTCATCGGTGTGGTTGTGGACTTCAATATTTACATATATATATATCTAATTTTGTGTTTGTTTACAGTGTTGCTGATGATTTCATCTTCGTCATTATCATCATTGTGAGCTTAACATTGAATTGTAATAATTTTATTTCTATATTATATTTTAAATGGTTATTTTAAAATTATATTCCTGGTACATGGTATTTTAGTTTTATAAACTCATGATTTTGTCAAATTTTTTCTTTCATTCTATATGGAAGTACTTAAATTTTTTTTTGGTGATCACCAACCAGTCTCTCACATTTTAAAGAAAAACCATGGTATATGTATATTTACCTAATCTTTTGAGTCTCATATATATATATTAAGAATTCTTATGACTAATACATTGAAATTTTTATTTAGTAAAGTATAAAGTTTAAAGAAATTGTGTCTAAGATGGGATTTATGACACTTAATTATGACATGTCTTTTCATTGAAATAGCAACTTGTTTTTATGGGATACCTTGTTTGGGTGATTGGGTAGTGCACGACTCAATTACACAATTGGTATCACATACAATTGGTTGTCTGTTTTATTTTAAATGAAATACTAAGTTTGATACACTAAAATAATATCATTATGTTTTATGAAAGTTTATTTATATATGGCCATTTCATTTCCTTTCATGTTAAGAGTAATAAAGAAAACTCTTTCTTTTTTAGATATAATTCTAAAATTAAAAAGTCCTAGGCATGTTGTAAAAGTCAAATTACAAAATATTTTTTCTTGACTTTTTTGTTGCTTTTGTATTTGCAACTTTTATCAGAAATTAATTCTGTTTTTATTTGGTACCAATATAGCGAAATTTGTTATGACTAGTCAATGATCTCAATTTTGTTAACTCAGAATATGTTAACATTTTTAGGATAATTTTATGAGATCAAATAGAAGGTTTTGCCAATGTTACTGTATTTTTGGCATTTTTATTGTATACTTGATGTATTGTATACTTTTTGGATTATGAATGTACTTTATGCAATGTATATTCTTTTTCTCTCTCTTACTTTTGGTCACCAATATTTTTTTTTCCAGCACCAATTTTTTTTTTCTTCAACTGTTAAATCACCAATTTTTTTTTCAACTGTTAAATCACCAATTTTTTTTTCCATCACCTTAACTTTAAATTTTATTGTTCGACTTTAATGATTTTTTTCGCTTTGGCAGTTCAAAATTTTGTCATCCCATTTTCTGTAAAAGGTTTTTGATCAATTTTGCCTTTTACATCTCCTGGTCTTACAAAATTTTCTCGGTGAAGGGAGGTAATGTGAGAATACTTCTCACAGTATTTAAATTTGGTTTAATTTTATTCCCTTTCAGCCTTTTTTTGCATCGATGTCTATTTAAACTCAATCTTTACGCCGCGATGTTGACGCTTTTATCTCTAGCCGTAAAGCAAGTTCATTTTTCACCGCCGATATTCATATCTGCGTTGGGAGCGGATCGGCAGCTAGCGCATGCGCACTCCGTATTTTAGGAACATATCTTGGAGCTCTCGTATCGATGGAGACAGCTTGCATTATGATGACGTCATTGAAATTATGCTCCGCCCTCTTTTGACGCCGATCGCTGACAGGAGAATCATTTGGTTTCGTTTTCCAATCAGTGAAATCTTTTTTAATTCTGCAGCTTGTAATTCGATTTTCATTAATTTCCCGTAAATGTTAATTTAGCTAATCAATTTAAATTCTGCCTTTTAATTACTTTGTCAACCCCGTATTCCTCATTTAAAAACTAAAACTCGTTAATTTTTAATTCAGAATTTGGTTTGATGTTGTCTGCAAAAGATGTAGTCTCTTAACGTATTTTTAGCGGAGCGCCAGCCCGCTGGCCGGCCGTTCGAATGCCGTGCCGTTCTTTTTTGGCCGAATGAGTTTGATATTTTATTTAAGTGGATGTTTTTTTTTTCTCAAAGTTTAATGCTTTAAAGTTGTGCTGCTCTCGTTAAAAGGAATCCCATGGATTTATTCCATGTTGGCTGCTATTTTTCTTCTTAAAAGATTAGTTCTTCTATTTTAAAATGGTGACCAGAAGCAAGTATTTTCTTAACCTTCTACTGCTACTAACGACCGAAATAAAGAATATTATTTGTTTTCATCAAATTGCCTCTTCATTGTCTACATTTCAAGTAAGACGTTTCCAGTTTTATTACTTCTTTAACGATCAATAGTAATTTATTAAAAGAACTTCACAACGTGTACTTTAACCACTTAAACGATCACTTAATTACCGCCACATGCATGTTAATAGTATGCAACCTAAAAAAATATATATAAATAAATAAATTCAAAGCAACCAGAAAAATAATTCTCTTCAGCTTGCTTCACTTTTGAAATCAATGCATTTGAGTACCCAATCAATTACTAGTAACTAGTAACCAATTTATACAGATATTAAAAGATATTTCAGTACTTTTCGGTTAGCTGGGCGCCAGTGTTATATATGCATACTGTGACGAAGTAAATATATTGATCAGATGCCGTGAATAAGATAGAGTTGCAGTAAAAATAAAAGGAATAATCTTACTTAAATGACAACAGTAGACACATTGAAGAGACAGCAGTTACAAAAATCTTCTTTATTCGTTGATTCACTTTGAGAGGTGGAAGGTAATTAGGAGTAGGTAGGTCACCGTACACATCAGAAGAACGTTCCACGTAGAATTATTAAAACTTGGAAGTAATTCCATGATAAAGATGAATACTGGTTAAAATCATTTTTTAAAGAAGGTCTTGATAATAAAAAGTCCGAAATCAAACATGCGTTAAATTAAAAAGACAGAGACCGAAGATAAACTTTTAGATATCGCGATAATAGCTATTGAAGAACATCGCTCTTTGAATTTAGGCGCAAGGCCCGAAATTCAAACGACAAATCACGTTGTCAAAAATAATACATACTTTCGTAAATCTTAAAATCTGATCCGATCTTAAAATCTGTTAAAAAACTGGCTGCATTGATATATATACTGCATAAAAGGGGTTTACAAAACTACATCCAGAAATGATTTAAATCTATTTGTTAAATTAAATTTGCGTATGAATTGTAGAACGAATGACAGCACGGAAAAACGAAACTACAGTCAAAAGGCAAGAGGGGAGACACACCTCCAATATGACGTGGTTGACGTCACGCTGTATCTAAAAATAGATCAGGAAGAGGGGGAAAAGCTGAAATCAAAACTTATCTGCTGCATGCAGTAAAAAGGAGAGAAAAATGTGATTTGAACGATGTTTTGCGTTGAAAATAAATAATTTAAAACATGAGATAATAATGCTGCATTACAATTCAAAAAATAAATAATAAATGTGATTGCTACATCACACATACATATATACATAGATATACACATATATTTACATATATATATACATATGTATGTATCTATATATGTGTGTGTATGTACATATATATATGTAAATATATGTATATATATATGTATGTATATATAACACTGGCGCCCAGCTAACCGAAAAGTACCGATATTTCTTATAAATAGATTAAATCTTTCTTTTTTTTTTCCCCAATAAAAAATAGACTTGCTACTTTCAAAATAAATGACTCATTTAATCAATCTTCATACAAAAACAATCACAGGCATTAAATATAAATTATAAAAACTATGTTAAACTATATTAAAAAATGTACATTTTTTTTTTTTACCCTACTGTTGAGTTAAAAATGAACCTTATATAGCCACCTCGTTTATGAAAAAAGTATTACCTGAAATAACAGAGGTAAACCGTTGTTGTAAATTACAAATATCCTGTCGTCTGTTGTTTCTACCAATATTCGAAGAACATTAATAAGGGTAGCCCAACAAGCTCTGGCATCTAAAACTCCTAAGTACAAACGAAGTGTGGTTCTCTTGAAATGGTGGATTTCACGAAGCTCTGTTTCACTGGCATCAGGATATTTAGTCACAAAAAGTCTCATCAGTTTAAACAACTCATTGATAGCCTGGAAAATAAGAAGCAGATGCAAATCAACATTTTCATAATCTCATTCTTCCTTTTTTTAAAAAATAGAGATAATAGAGAGAAATAGAGAATTTGTTATAAAATTAAAACAGCTTTTATGAATAAAACAAATGACATAAAATTTGCAGAAATGTTGTTATTTTTCATAAGTATTTTTTAAATCTAACAACAAAGACACAGAACCAAGTCCACTGTATATATATTTGAAATAAGTACAATGTCATTACAAAACAGCTTTCTAACAGATATTCAAAGACATGTTTATGCAAGGACAGTTCCAGACAAAACCTTTCTTTTTTAACAGACATGAAATAAAACAGATATTTATAACAGGTATGAAAATACTGGAAATATCTAACAATGACATTTTGAAAATAAATATCAGACATATATCCTGAATACCCGAATCTTGTCTCAATGCAGCTTTGAATAGCATCAAACCTGAAATTATTGCAAACTGCTTACTAAAGGGCGGTTTCACCACAAAAGTGATGCTCATCTAAGGAATTCGATAGCCACCTACTTATTCAAGATGTTGCAGACTGGCAATACACAGATTGAAGAATACATTGACGTAGGTGAAAAGCATTAAACACAAGCGAGAATAGAAATCTAGAAGGCAGTCTGTTCCAACGTTAACTTTCACTGCAAATGCATTCGATATTTTGCCCCCATACATTATAAAAGTTACTTTGATTTGAGATGATTTTATTTATTATTATCCAGGTTTTTCTTTAAAATGTGTTATAACTGGATGAGCTTTTCCCGATGATCAACGCCACAAAAAATGCACCGCATAAGAATCACATTATGTTATATAACATTGGACAACTTTAAGGAGGGTAGGATGTTGAATAAACAAAGACTAAAGTTCGCAGGGAAAGAAAACGAAAAAGTATGATTGTGGTATGTATTCCTTCTCATGTTTTCTACGATTTGTTTATTTTATCATGCTATAAGTATTTATTTAAATTAAACATAGCAAGGATCATTATTTATTTACTATCAAAACAAATTAAGGATTCATTATAAGGACACTCCTAACCACTATTAATTATAATTTTAGTAACTGTGTTGTACTTCAAACATTTTGTATCTTTTATTTGTGTTGAAAATCTGAGGACAGAAGAAGGGTCACTATTTTTATGGTGTTATATATTTCTGTGATAACTGATTAATCGACAACAAAGCAATATTTGAACCAATATACATTTTCATTTATTGTCTCAAGAGGTCTTATAAAAACAAACAATGATATAAACTTGAATGTGATTAAATTTTAACCTAAATGTGTGTTAATGATATTATTTTTTATCGTAAACATATAAGCAAAAAATTCTAAAGCTCATTTAGACAATTAGAAATGTAAATATGCACATTTCCTACAATATTATGCATATCATGTTTAATATGCAATTTTTGTCTGGTAATTTGAAACTCATCTTAACTGTGTTCGACGACATTTTACACATTTAAATATATTAAATGTACTTTTAGATATCAGAATTCTGGGTCCAATTTATATACTTGGGAGCCTTGCACATAAAAGCTATTTTGGGTCCCTAGACCACTTTATTAGTTCTTTTATTACACTTTTTGGTTAGCCGGGTGCCAGTGTTATATATACACACACACATATATATATATATATACTGCGTGTCCCAAAAATGACATGGATTTTAAAATTCAATAACTTGCAAACAGTGACAGATATTAAAAAAATTTTTGCAGGAGGGTTAAGGAAAATGTCAGGAGTTTTTATGCTGCAATTCCCAGTTTTAGTTACAAATAGCAGCGACAGATGGCACTGCAAGCAATAGGTGCTAAATCCAGGCTCGATTTTTTGGGCTCTCTTCTCCCATGCCAAAAAAAGGAGAATAAAATGTTTTGAATGGATTCTGAAGTACCAAAAATCGGATCTGGAATTAGCACCTACTTGTCGCAGCATCATCTATTGCTTGAAATTCGAACTAAAATCAAGAATCACAGTAAAAAACTCCTGACATCATACATAACCCTCCTGCAAGAACTTTTTAAATATCTGTCACCATTTGCAAGTTATTGAATTTTAATATCCATCAGTCATTTTTGGGACACCCGGTACATACAATGTATGTACATATGCATATGTATATATAAAACTGGCACCTGGCTAACTGAAAAGTACCGACTTTTTTAATAAAAATTTGGGATTCTCTTGAGAGTAAAGGTCCAACTGCCCTGCTGTAAATCCGCCCAAGTTAGAATTAACTTTCTTACCTGGTGGTAATGAAGCAAAAGAGTGGAAAGAGGTCATTCAATTTCAAGCAGTACAACAATGAAAAAAAAACTAGGTTAGTCAAGAAATATCTGCAACTGACTCGAATTTCAACAACTACTTCTTGAAATCAATGTACATGCAATAATAATAATCTCAGTTAACAGTTGAGCTCACAAAAAGGAATTAATAAAGTGGCAATTTCATTAATTATGAAGTTTCCCAATGAATTTTTATGCATATCAGACACCAGAGTGAGAATAGTCAACTGAGACAACTTTTTTGCTTTGGCTGTTAATAATAATAATAATAAAAAAAAAAAAAAAACTTTTTTTTGCTTCAGGTGACAGATGAGGGGTGGAACAAAAGAAAAAGGGAAAAATAAAGATGATTGGTTATTTATTGTTGCTACAAAATAAAAATTCATTTTTGAACATTTTAAACCTTGTGTGCTGGTAAAAGGGTGGGGGGGGGGGGGGGGGGGCAATGAATGGAAGTTTGTTTTCTTTCATGTTTTTAGGGAAGGGGAGGGAATTTAAACACAACAAAAATCCATAAAAATGCAGAAGATTCATACTCATGGGATATTTTATAGAAAAATAAACTTAATTAAGCACACAAACACACACAAATGTAAATATCAAACATCAAAGGAGCTATTTCGATTTCAAGAAGTACAACAACAAAAAAACTAGGTTAGTCAAGAAAATATCTGCACAGTAACAAGTGACTTGATTTCAACAATGAGACTTGAAATCAATGTACATGTAATAAACCACAGATAATAGTTGTACATTATAATGCAGATATAAATGATTAATCATAAAATAAAATTTAAATGTATCACATAGTGTGCATGTCTTTTTTTTTTTTTTTTTTTTAAATAAAATTGCACCTGTGTAATATGTACATATAACTTCTTTTAATATATTTAGAATAATCGAATTTTGCTCCATTTCTTTTTATGTATTTTAACTTTCATAAAAATATTGTTAATTCATATGAGACAAAAATAAACAACAATAATCTATCATAATCTGCAGTACCCAAAGGCACAATTATTATAGAGACAACAGCAATGATAAAATGCATGTTGTTGTTGATTAAAACAGAAACAGTTTTATAAAAGAAGAAATACTCACTGCATTATATTGTGTTGTGTAAGGAGTAATGTTTTTGAAGGCCCACTGTATATTTTGATGATTCGCCAACTGTCGAGTGAAAGTCCGAGACTGCTGACAGCACAGGCGCAGGAGACCGTAATAAGCAGGCAACATACAGCGGTTGAAAACAATAACTTCCTGATCGTCATGATCAGCCCTAATAAAGAAATACATAAGATAGTTAGGAACACACAAAAAAAGGACTAATAAAAAGAAAGACTTCTAAAACAATACTCACAATATGTAATTAAATGCTATGTTCTTCGTAACATGAGGATTCTGAATGATTAGCTTAACATTTTCAGGGCAGTCTGTACATACGTGATACCAAAACAACAACAATGCCTAAAGAGAGAGAGAAGAGAAGAAAACATAAGATATTTCAATATTATTCCAGTAAAATAAATTACCACAATATTTTTTAAAACAAAAATTACGATACATTATGCCATCATTTATCTAGGAACCACTTAACAAGAAAAACAAAGAATCTCATTTTCAATCGACCCACTTTAGAAATTTTTACAGAAAAAAGTGCCATACAGTTGACAGGGTCCAAACTGGGAATACAATAAAAATCATATCCCCCATTCCCAAATTTAAAATGACTAATATCCTTAATGTAAACCATTAGAAGGTAAAATGTGCAAAAAAGAGAATTTACAATGTACTTGGATCTGAATTTGACCTGTGGAAGATTAATAGAGTGTGAAGTGACAATGAGGACAGATGGATGAATCCTCCTTAGGTGATCGACTGAGCTGAGATAAAGCAGCATGCTAAATTTTAGCCCTTTCTTGTAAGAATTTTCTGAATGAGTGTGTGGGGGATTTTCTTTTTGATATAATTACTTAAAGACAGCTACTTAATCGTAAAACAAATTTTACAGAAATCTAATGCACAGATTTGGCATGAATTGTTGTGGACAACTAAGCTTAACCCTTTTGCATCCATTTTAATAGTTTTATTTTAGCCACTTTGTTTTTCCTGTATTACACAAAGGACCCTGCTTAACATATTATGAGAAAGGGTTAATAGAGATATAAAAAAATATATAATTCTACTCGTGAATTTTATAAAAAAAAATTTAGAATTAGTATTTTAAACAGTTTATTTCAAACATTTATTTATGCATGCACATTATGCATTGATTTTTACAAGATATAAAATATAGTGTAATAGAATACATACATTTTTTATTATCAGTGCCTGAATAACTGGTGTTTTTCTTTAACATTAATTAGATGATTTTTAAATAATTTATATTCAACTAATCACAGATTCAAAATGTATTAAAATTGGTGTTTACATGATTTGAATATCTGAAAATTAGTTTAAACTTAGTTGAGTAGATGAAAACTCAATAAAATAAAATAAGCTATAACTTATATACATTCATTACTCACATCCCACAAATTACAATTATTGCCTGCCTTTCTTTCCTGCATCAGTTAATTATAAGAAACATTCCTTATTATAATGCAGTAGTATCGAAAGCTAATGAAGTGTTTTTTTTTTTTCGTTTTGAATATTTTATATTTGTGTTTGATAAGTACCATACAGTGGCAAACATGTCTTATTAGAAAATTTTAAAATTCTAAACATTCTTGGTATGGCATAGAAAGAGATTTTACATTCTACTTTGAACATTTTTTGATTAAAAACATAGCAATTCTTATATTCAATAGTTCTGGATAGTAGACGTGGTTTATCGGTGTTCTCTTCTCTAAAAAAGGTTTTGATTCTGATTCAATATATATATATATATATATATATATTTTAAATGTGTTAAAAAAACATATGTATACACATATTTTTATATACAGAGAAAAAAATGCATCTTAAAAATAAAAACTACACACTTGTTTATTCATGTGAACAGGAATAGCAGGTTCAGATAACTTGGGTTGAAACAAATTCCATAAATCAAGAAAATAGGGACTAAACTGGAAGGAAAAAAGAAATACATATTATACAAAGTAAAGCAATATCATTGTACATACCAAGTGAATAAATATACACAGTAATAAATGCAAACTTGTGCAAAGAAAAAAAAAAATATTAAAAAGTAACTTGAAATATGGCTATATTTAAAGAGTTATGGAAAAATTATTGCTTAAAACAAATGCATTTTTCTTTCAATTTTTGGTGGGCCACTCAACCCAGTGGTATAGATACGGTCCACAAAATGGGAAGATTGGACTGACTTTGAGGGTTCAAAACCAGTGAGATCTAAACAGGGTGACTGTACAAGGTTTTCCTTGTAGTAGAAAAATAAGTTGGGTCATCTCTTTCCTTTCAAAAGTCTCCCTTGAAGGCAACCCTCCTATAGCAATAGGACCAAAACTGGCCAATGCTTAACATGTTCACTGCCATGAGCATCACCAGTGGGTCTCAAAATGTTTTCATTCTGTGCCGTGAGCATCGTGGCTCACAGGTAGCTTTTCATATAATATTAAATAAATATCGCGGGAGTCAGCAATGACTTTATATTTCTATGTGGCACTCTGGGATAACATAACTCACTTTATTTTTGCAAGCTTAGTCCAAATTATGTATACTGTATTTATCTTGCAACAAATAAACCCTTTAAGCCCTTGGGGACGAGCGACCGGTATACGTGCCACATAAGGTGTCAGAATCCATGATTATTCTCACTAGTAAATTTTTATTGTAAATTTTGCCTTATCTAATCCGAGCATTTTCCTGATTCAATTAGTCAAAAATTTCTGTTTTGAAAAACCGGTGATAAAAGATTAAAAATTCTGAAAAAGACACTTGTCCTGAAGGGGTTAAAAACACTTTAATTCATCTTTTTAAGTTTGGCACCCTAGTGATCACTTTAAATTCCTATGGGGGCAGTGAATGTGTTAAACAATTCACTCTCCACTTTTTGAATAGCTGATATTTTATAAATGTTCTCTTGAAACCTTTTTGTAAAATTTAAACACACGCAGAAGTTATAGCAATTCTTGCCATATAGTACATATTTGGTATTTGTTGTAAAACTTTAAACACAATTTTTTCGAAACAATGGTTTTAAAATCAATACCAAAAATATCATGACAACAGATACAGATTTCTTTTTCTTTTTAAATAAAAACTTATATATTTCCTTAGTACTTAAGGGATGATTAAAACAAAGTATATATATATATATATATATCCAAAAACCAAACCAAAAATTCGAAACTACGGAACTGACCCAACAATAAATAAACTAAACCAAATGACAACAACAAAATAACTAAAAACAACTAACTTCAAAAACAACATACTTTAAAAACGGCAAACTTTAAAAACATTCAAACTAAAACCAGAAGAAATTGAATCCATGGAGACAGGCGGCATGCACTTGCGACATGCAACTGCGGGGTTAAAACCAGCTTTTATGTGCACAACGCTCCCCAAACAACCTGTCAAGACCAAAAAGAAAAAACTAACAAATCGAATGAGCTGCCTAGACCCATCGAAAACCAACAACTGAACATGAAACCCCAAACAATCGTGCACGCAAACCCTGAACAGTCAAAGCCACAATTACTCCTCTCTTCCCATCCACATTACCTCTAAATCTCTGCGATAAGTCTTATACTTTACGAAATTTCGCAGCAGACTCTTCAAAAATCTCTCAGGATAGCCATGGTGCAATGCCAGAATATACCATTTGTAAAGTTCTTCAATTTTTTCCCCAGTATTTGATGTCAATCTATCTATACGGTTTAACCCGTTAATAAAAATATTTCTATATATTGAGATATGCACATTTGATCCAGAATTTAAGATTTTTATAGTTTCAAAGTTAAAGCTTTTTCGTTTATCATATATATCTGTTTTTATCTCACCATTTTTTATCTCGATATTAATGTCTAAATAATTGACCATGTTTTTACTTTTTGACTCCAATTTCAAATTTAAACCTTTAGGATAGCAATCAAATTTTTCTTTTTTCACATCATTGCATCTGACTATTAAAACGTCATCAATGTAACGAAAGCACCTCATATCCTCATTTATATCAATTTGTTCCTCGTACATATATAAGTAGATATCGGCTAAAATCGAACTACAACATCCCCCCATTGGAATACCTCTAACTTGTTTGTAAACAATTTTACCGTCATATAAGTAGTTCTCACTCACTACAAAGTTAAACAAATTAGTAAACCATTCCTGTCCGATAGTTGAGGAATTATATTTATTAAAAATCTCCATAATTTTTATTTTAAGATTGTCCAAATCTATACTATTATACAAATCTTCAAAATCATACGCTGTTAAACTTGAAATGTTTTTCATTAGACTTAAATGTTTAATTAACCCAAAGCTGTTTTTTATTATACAAGCCGGTTTTTATCTTTCAATACTTCATCAAAAATCTCTTTTAATAATTTCAACAATTTTTTATTACAATTTTCCAAATATGAACCGAAACCATATGCAATAGCTCTAAAAACAACCGGATCTTTATGAAACTTTGGAACCATTACCAAATATGGAAAACTAGTACTATTTTGCTTTATTTTAATTTTTTTATAATATGCTTTTACTCTATTACTAATAACTTGTTTATTTGATTTGACAATTTCATAGTTTATTTCATTACCATAAGCCTCCCTGAGTAATTTACCATATAATGTTTTACAAATAATTGCGCAATTTGTGTTAGCTTTATCTATATACATAATTATAAATTTATTCTGCAATTCTGTTATAGATTCTTTCAAATCCTTATAATACTTTACCGAAACCCCCTCAGAGTTACTCTCAAAATTTCTACACAAATCTTTTAAAATATAATACTTCAAATTCCTCGAAAACGCTAGCAGGCAAATTGTATTTATAAACTAATTTTTGGATAAAAATATCTAAATTCATATTCAAGCGTTTTTTGCCATATTTCTTGTTAATACTCTCTTAATCCTGTATCTCGTCCCGCATCTCATGATTTCACTCAAATTCTTATTATGTACAATATCCAAACTACCCGTTAATACGTGTCCGTATGTTGGATTTATATATTTGCTGAATTTTACTTCGTGACAATAGCAAACACTATTATCGATACTTTTTTTCAAATCCTTTGCATAGTCGTTATACTTATATATGAGTCTGCCCATCGGTTTAACATATATATATATATATGTGTGTGTGTGTGTGTGTCTAATTAAAAAACAAAACAAGAAAGAAAAAACATGTGTTAAGCATAGATTATGAAACACTTTTCAACACTTCCTGAAATCTTTAACAAAACTTCGTTATTTAGGGAAATAAGGCAAATAAGATAACTAAGTAAACATTTTAGAAATCAGATAAAACATTTGAAAAACTGATTTCAGCACTTACGGTCCACAGCCAAATATGTATTCAAATTCTTTTGAACAGCCCTGTATTTGACCTGTAGGTTGATATACATACTACATAATGGGAAAATTTAATTTAACAAGAAAACACATAATAGGTTGAAATCTCTCTTTCAGCAGTTTATATTAATAGGTGGAAACATACTTGAATACTTTTGTTCAGCCCTGTATTTTATCTAGTACCTTTATGAAACGCCACTATTTAGCTAAAATTTAATTCAAACTAAAACACTCTTAAAACTACTGAAATCACATTTCCAGAAATTATCATCCATAGACGGCCATGTATCCAATTCTTTGCTTGGCCTTATATATCATTATATATATGTTCTACAAAAATTTCTTAGTAAACTAAATGCAGTTCAACTTAATAATCTCATTTTAAAGCCACCTATAAGCAATTTATGCTCATACTCAGTAACCTTTATGAATTCTTTTGTGTAGCCCTGTATATCAACTATAGCATTTATACACCCATATAGTACGCATAAATATAGTTAAACTTAAAAGTGCATACATAATTAAAAATGCATTTCCTGCCATCATCGCTAATACACAGTACTTGATAGAATATACTGTCTGAAATCTTTTGTATGTCCCTGTAAATGCTATGCAATTCGTATTATACATGAAATAATTTATAGTAAGCCTCAGTGACGTATATCAATTTCATTATAGATGAAATAGTTTAACATAATTAAAATATGCCGTAAACAATTCCCCGCCCCATACCATTATGTAACAGAATTTTTTTGTGTGGCCCTGTAAATAAATAATAACTATTCTTTGCACCGCATATTCAACAAAATGCATATTTTAGTGCACTTTGTAAATGCATACCAGTTTTATTATGTTTGAAAGGGTGTAACATCATTAAAATTCATTTGAAACATTTTTTTCCCATTGGCCATATTTTAAAGGAATACTTTTGACTGCCCCTGTAAATAAACTAAACATGCTACAAATACAAACTTCATTTGAAATAGGGATTGTGCTAAGATAAACGTCAATAACATCCAAAAATTTCAGGGCAATCCGAGTATATTTATGAGAGTTAGAGCACGGCCAGACAGACAGACAAACCAGTCATAAACACTTTTCAACTTTGTTGGAAAGCGTTAAAAAGGGAGGGGATTAAGTTACTAAATGTGAAACAGAAAGAGGGGGAATAAGTTGTATAAAGTTCATATAAAAAACAAGTATTTTTAATCAGTAAAGTTAAACTATAAAAGAGATAACTGGCTATAACAGAATCCTATCTTCGGCAAAAAGTTTTATGATCCAGATGATGGAAGAAATGCTATATAATTATGCCTGCTAAGACCAAAACTTAAAAATTCTGATTCCCAGCCATTCAGTTGCCACAGGTTTTACTTTATTTTTTTCTTTCTTGAAAATTGGAACAATTTTAAGCACACACTGTTTGGATGACACAGATAAATAATGTGGGCTTAGTATATGAAAAATATATTACAATTAATGAAAATGCGAGAATTTTTTAAAGCTTGCTTTTAATTTTGTTCCACTTTTTTAAGGGATAAAAAAAGTAATCACAAAGATATTTTAATCAAAATTAACTCAATTGCAAAATGTGCAAAAGCAATTGCAAAAATGTGGCATCACAACAGGTAGATTGGTCAAAACCACCAGAGTGGGACAATCTGTTAAAAAGACAGTGGAGGTTGGGGGGGGGGGGGGGGGGAGGAGATTTAGAAGAGGTAAAAAAAACATGATGTTTTAACAATTTTATTTTGTAAAGGAACACATGAAAGAATACATAAGGAGGTGCACAAAAGGCACAAGTAAAAACATTTTTAAAGGGTACATAGTCCTATTTAATGCTTTCAAACTTTTTTCATTACAATTGATTTCTTTTAAATCACTAACATATAATACAAATATTTACAGGAATATTATATGTATA
Source organism: Maratus speciosus (assembly GCA_963932465.1). Taxonomy (NCBI): domain Eukaryota; kingdom Metazoa; phylum Arthropoda; class Arachnida; order Araneae; family Salticidae; genus Maratus; species Maratus speciosus. The sequence goes on from OZ010794.1 coordinate 87,688,751, forward strand.
TTTATATTTTTTGGGACAAATCACAACAAAATCCTTTTTTTTTTTCTTTCAAATGTTTCTTAAAACTTGGATGGATATTAAAATGTCATTGCACCAGAAAACACAAACAGTATATTGACCCTAAAAGCAAGGTATTTAAAAAAATAAAGAGTACAAATATTAAAAAAAAAAAACTTACAAATTATGAAAAGATAACAATGACATTTATCAAAAGCAAATTTATTATTGTACATATACAGTAACTGCTAATTTACGTTTGAAATTATTTAAGAATAATATCACTTACTTTTTTAATATAAAGTTATACACTCACCTTTCATGGGCTGAAAAAAAAAATGTTTAACAGCCCCCATCCTTTTTTTTTTTTTTTTCAAACTCAACAAAATTGTGTAATCCATTAACCCTGCATTAGTTGTATATATATTTATGTGATACAAGCCACCATTTTCCCCTGGCAAGTTTTAAATCTAGCATAATGAGATGATGTCATGACTGTAGTATTTTATGCGGTATTCATCTGAGATGATGTTTATAGGTTAGTAGCCGCTAGGTTTGAAGTTTTGGGATATACAACTGCTGCTTTGAGCATGGTTTGCAGGAAATCATTGAGTGAAGAAAAGTGTAAAATAATGGCTTTTTTGGATTGTAGGTTTAGAAGAGGTAAAAAAAATCATGATGTTTTAACAATTTTATTTTGTAAAGGAACACATGAAAGAATACATAAGGAGGTGCACAAAAGGTACAAGTAAAAACATTGTTAAAGGGTACATAGTCCTATTTAATGCTTTCAAACTTTTATCATTACAATTGATTTCTTTTAAATCACTAACATATAATACAAATATTTAGAGGAATATTATATGTATATTTATATTTTTTCGGACAAATCACAACAAAATCCTTTTTTTTTCTTTCAAATGTTTCTTAAAACTTTTTAAGATGGATATTAAAATTTCATTGCACCAGAAAACACAAACAGTATATTGACCCTAAAAGCAAGGTATTTAAAAAAATAGGGAGTACAAATATTAAAGAAAAAAAAAACCTTACAAATTATGAAAAGATAACAATGTCATTTATCAAAAGCAAATTTATTATTGTACATATACAGTAACTGCTAATTTACTTTTGAAATTGTTTAAGAATAATATCACTTACTTTTTTAATATAAAGTTATACACTCACCTTTCATGGGCTGAAAAAAAGAATGTTTAACAGCCCCCATCTTTTTTTTTTTCCAAACTCAACAAAATTGTGTAATCCATTAACCCTGCATTAGTTGTATATATATTTATGTGATACAAGCCACCATTTTCTCCTGGCAAATTTTAAATGCATTAACCGGCCCAAGAGCAGTTAAAAAAAAAAAAAAAAAAAAAAAAAAAAAAAAAAAAAATGCAGCTTGTGAAAAATGATACCAGTGGGAAAAAGATAGAGAGAGCCATAGATTCCGAATCTATTTGTTTTAAAACTCGCAAGAGGAAAATGGTGGCTTGTATCACATAGATGAATATGCGTCCTAACACAGGGTTTAGTGCAAGAATGATTAGATTGTGACTATTTTTAAGCTGTTCACATTTACTGAGAGTAATTCAAATAGTTTAATAATATTTACTTACCATTAATTTTTCTGTTTTACTAAGTAAACAGTAGGTCATAATTGTAAAATAGGAAGTTAATTTTGTAGTACCATGAACAGCAGGATCTAAAGAGAAAAATGAGTCTATAATAGCCAAAATTACAGTTTTCAAATTCATTTCTGAGTAATTTATTTAAAAGATTCCACATGAATAAATAGTTAATATAGTTTTCACCCTTTTTTCTAAAATAAAAAAATATGGACTTTCAAAGCATTTGTAAAAAACAAAATCTTTTTGAAAGATTTGTACACAGTGCTGGAAAAAAGTTTAAGACTCCATGCTAATTTTGTTTAGAATAAAATTCTGAAAAAAGTTATATAACTTAAATTTAGATACACATATCTGATATAATAAGTGAATTTAATTCAACTGTAAAAGTTAAAAAGCATTTTTTTTCCTATAAGTGTGATCCGACTCCGCTGAAATTTTGGAAGCAGAAAGCACGAGCTCACATTTTAACGTATTTATTGGATGACAACACAAGACAGACTACAAAAAACATAGAACGAAAAAGTAAGTAAAAAAAACATGCATCTGGAAAATGCAGAATGGCACCACCTCTCATTCAAACAAAGTGTTTAAATTTTGTAATATTAACAAACGGAAATAAGTTTCGGATCAGAGGCTTCTTTTAAATCTAGCATAATGAGATGATGTCATGACTGTAGTATTTTATGCAGGATTCATCTGAGATGATGTTTATAGGTTAGTAGTCGCTAGGTTTGAAGTTTTGGGATATACAACTGCTGCTTTGAGCATGGTTTGCAGGAAATCATTGAGTGAAGAAAAGTGTAAAATAAGGGCTTTTTTGGATTGTGGGCTGACTGAAAGGCAAATTGCCCTAGAAATAAATTAAAAAGTGTTGTGCACAATTTTCTTTATGATCCAGTGAAGTATGTGAGAAATAAAAGAAGCGGATGGCTATCACAACTGTCAATCAGGTGTAAACGAAATGTTATTAGAATGGCGGTGCTTATTCTTGTGCTTATTCTTCTACTATAGAATCTGCTCTAGAATTCTCAGTAATGCCTAGAACAGTTAGAAATGTGTGAAAAAGGATCAAATGCTTGATTATACTAAATTAAAAGTGAAGCCAAAATTATAAAAGCAACATACTGATTTTAGAGAAAAACCTGCATCTCCCAATACCGTAAAATTCAATATATGGTGCAAATTGGTTTTCACTAATGAAAAAATAGTCACACTTGAGGATGCAGATTTAAGATTTTACTGGCATGATTTACCAAGTGAGCCATATCTGCTTTGAAAACATGTACAAGATGGTGGCTCAGTCTCCTGATTTGGGCATGTTTAATAAAAAAAACAAGTTTGGTTTTCACCAAGACAACGATGAACTCCCTTGACTGTCAAGAGATTCTCGCTAATAATTTTGTTCCACTTAAAGATGAAATTATGGATCAGAATTTGATATTGCTTGAAGATAATGCTTCTATTCGTCTGTCAACTTCAGGTTGGTTATCAACAAACAACATCAAAATTTTAGACATTCCAGATAAAAGTCCTGACATAAATCCCATAGAAAACATGCGGAGAATCTTGGCTTGTCAAACTTATCCCAAGAGAAAGCAATTTAATTCAATTGTTGAACTGAAAGCAACCATTTTGGAAAAATGAAAACAAACCATTTCAACATTTAAAAAACTGGCCCAAACCATTCCCAAAGCATCTTTTTCAAGTCATCAGTGCTAATAGGAAACAAAAAATACTAGAAATGGATGTACCAATCATTTACATATATAATTTAAATTTTTAAAATACTGGTCCTGAACTTTTTTTTCCATCAAATTGTATTATCTAGAAATTAATTCTTGTTTATTTTTTTTAAATATTTTATTGTAATTTAAAGTAAATAACAAAATTTGTATAATTTTGCAATGATATTGGTTCATGATTGAAGTAAGATCTTTACTATGTTTGTTGGTGGTCCTAAACTTTTTCCAGCACTGTAAAGCAAAATACATGATATTATTCAACAAAAGAGCAACAAAAATCAAAGAAGAAAAAATAAACAGTTGTAAAATTTTAATGTGAACAGCTATAAAGAAAGCTTGTTTGGAAACAGAACTAAAACATGGATGGCAAAAACTTTTTAATTTTAGAAATAATTTTCCAGAACTTAAAAAAAAAAAAAAAAAAAAAAAAAAAAAAAAAAAAAAAAATGAATATAGATTCCAAATGGTTATTATATCTTTTTGGACAAAAATCTTTTAATAAAATAATTTAAGGAAAGCAGAAAAAAAGTACCTATAAACTAACTGATAAAATTGTTAGCTAAAAAAAACTACTTCTTTAACTACTTCTTTACTTTTACTAAATGGTGTAAAAAAAAAAAAAAAAAAAAGTTTTTATTAGACTATTTACACATTTTGGCTCTATCCGAGCTATTATCAAAACAAATAAGAATATTCTAAAATGGCACGATCTATGACGTCATGATCTGAAACACCCTTATTCCATTTTTCATGCACTCTTCCAGATTATGCACATTATTATTTATTTGTACTTGGATGTTTATTGCCATATTTGTAGCCATGGAGTGACTCAAGCCACAACTTCGGCAAGTTAAAGGATATTGTTTCATTACATATTCAATTTTTACATGTTATACTCTCTATAGTTTCTGTTATAAATGGATGGATAGTATAGATTGTAGGGAAAAATTATTTTACTTTCAGTGAAATTTATTTGGATGGTTTCTTTTTGAGACAATCTTGCCAAGGCTGTGGTTTTTCTAGTATACTTCAATTATTCTTTCCAATCTATACTATCCATCCATTATAAGAGAAACCATAGAGATTGTAACACATAAAAATTCAATATGTAACAATGCAGCATCCTTTAATTTACCAAAATTGTGGCTTGAGGGACTCCATGATTGCGAATGTAGAGATAAATGTCCAAGCAAAAATAAATAATAACATGCGTAATCTGAAAGAGTATGTGAAAAATACAATGATGGTGTTTTAAATCATCAGAGCCTTGATCGTGCCATTTTTTAATACAGTGGGTGATCAGTATATGAAAAGATTGGTTAACGAACACTTTTGCGAGAGATTTTTATGTTCGGTTAACGAACAGCTCACAAAACAAAGCCAAAAAGAAGTTGTGTTTCAGGTTTGCCAAGCTGTATGTAATTGCATCTATTGTTGACTTACAGAACATTTTAACAGTTGTATACGTATGGCCTAATTAATTCATGGGCTACTGGGGGTTTGGGCCCTACGTTAGGGCCCTCAAATTAGAATGAACTCATTAGAAACATTAATTTTTATATTTTGTATGCCTTTTTAAAGAAATATTTTTTATTGCAAATTAATTATTATAATTGGAATTTAGTTCCCAAATTATTGACAGGCTCTAGGCTCTACCTGAGCTTTATCGGGTCCTGCTGTAAAAACGATCTTTTAGAGAACTATGAAGTTTTTGAAAGGTCAAAGTGACAAATTGATATGATTTAATACCATTGACTATGGTATTAAATCATATCAATTTGTATCAAAAATCATATCAAAAACTTTTAGGATTACATTCATTGACTATGAATGTAATCCTAAAAGCTTTTACAAACGACATGTCGTTTATTATTTTTTTTCAAATATGCCACGACAAAGCCAACAAAATACGATCTGTTCATATTAAATATGGACATATATTAACACTATTATAAAGGGAAGATTTACGTTACTTTTTATATATTATTTAGTTTTTAAGAACAAAGTAATTCCCATACAAATCAATACAAAATCTATGATTGGTTAATGAATAATTCGGTTAGCGAACACTGTTTTGGAACGGATTAAGTTTGTTAACCGATCACCCACTATATTCTTATTTGTTTTGATAATGGCTTGGATAGAGTCGAAACATGTAAACAGTCTAATAAAACTTTTTAAATGATTTAAACTTACACCTTTCAGCATTTGAAAGAAGTATATTATTACAAGGTGTTATAATTTGTTATATAAAAATCTATTAAGGAAAAATAATTATATAAAAGACTATTTAGGAAAAATAATTATAAGTGCTTGATTTATTCCAATGATCATTTTAGATGTGACAAATTAGTCACAATTTCAAACTGCATATGCATTACTTGAAAAAGAATGCATTGACAGAATCAGATATTTAATACTTTATTCTATGCATATAAGAAGAAAGTATTGGATGTGAAAATTTTCAACTATACTTTTTTGATGGATTGAGACATTTTGGTAAGTCCTGAATACAATCAAACTATTTTTGGAAAATGACTGCCTGCCTATGTGAATGCAAATTTTGCAGCCACTCCAAGATCAAATACACAGAATTTCGATAAATTTCATATTCAGTTAGATCCTGACATAAATGGGTGCAATTAGGTTTTAATGTAAATGGCCCAATAGGTGGTACTGCTTTGTTGTATTTTTCACAATTTCCACATTAGTTGCATATCAATATGGAATTCCATCGAACTTCATACTCATTTCTTGACTTAAATTAGCGCTAATTAGATTTTAATGCATATCACCTAACAGGTGGTGCTGCTATGAATTTTTTTTTTTTTTTTTCATAGCTATCTTCCACCATTTATGAAGAGAAATTGCACCAAATTTAATATGTAAATGTTAGGTAATAGAAACTTTAAAATATTTAATTAGTTACTTTAAAATATTTAATTAATTAATTAATGTTAATTATTCAAAATTCGTTTTGTTAAATTTTACTTACATACAATTTTAATTTATTCTACAGAAAAAAACATTAATAAATATCTACAATAAAATAATAAATCTTAAAATTGATACTTTCAGCAAAAACAAACATTTTTATAATAATTTTCCAATATTAAATTCAAATTTTAACATAACGATCTTTTATTTAAATCTTTTATCATTCTGTGTAGCAACAAGTCAAACAGCCAATCCACTACTTTCGCGCCCAACAGAAATTGAGGTGAGCGCCACTCCTGGCGTCTCTCGTTCTCTTGCGGTAAAAACCTCGTTGTGGACAGGATGTATAGCCCCCACCGGTGTACTGTATTTTTTTTTTTTTTTTTTTAATCAGTACACCGGGGGAGAGCTTATGTTCCGATTATTTAATATCATAAGTCTTTTAAACAAAAAAAATTAAATAAAAAATAATCTCAAGTGGACTACGCAATATGAAAAGTCCTTTAAAAAAAAGATAAAGATGATTTCTAATGAACGACATGCATACTCTGCTTGTGTTAATATGGATGATTGATCGCTGGAATCTTCCTAAATTCACCATATAGAGAAACTTATGAAAGTTTCATGATACAGCATGAGAGACAAATGTCATTGGCAATCTGAAGAATGAGTGCTTGGTCACGAACAAATAGGAGTTATTGTCAATCCCCGATCGATGGCCATCAATGAAATGTCACTTCAGGTGTCGGTTCATCAATTCTCATCAACGCCGTTTGACATCCCATAAATATTTATTTACGAAAATCAAATATTACCTATAATGACGGATGTTTATTTGCACCTATATCCTCTGATCAAGGTAAGAAATATTGTATCCATCTTTTCATTAAGCCTTTGAAGAGATCATATGGATCTGTAGTCAAAAGAAGTTTCTGACTTTTCTTTATTTGAAAGATAGATATCTGTAATATCTGAATGATAATTTATCACTTTCTTAAGTGAGACTCTTTATTGAATTAAGAACAGTCCGGAAAACATTATAAACTTTGATTGAGGAAATCACTTATACCAAACATAGGATTTTTGCATATTTGAACAATTGTTTACTATTATCTTCAAAGCATTTATTAACATAATTTTAGGTTTTATTTATGTAATTTTCTATAATAGCAACAGTAATTATTTCAGAATTATTCCAAACGGTTGTTTCTTCTTATGCAATGTACTTCTTCTTTAAAATCAATTTACATTAAGTACTTCTCTCATTAAAACCATTAAATTCTATTTCTTTTTCTTTTATATTTAACAGTAAAGTACAGATTATGAAAAACTATGCAGATTCAATTTGGCTTTCTGCCATGCTATACTTTTTTTATGATGAATATTATAGCTGTATCTTAGTTTCAAGATGATAAGAACGCACCAAATTTTATATTAAGAGATTATTAATTAAAAATATATATGTTCATTTAATTTTAAATTTGAAAATTTTACAAGAAGACTGTTGTGCTGTGCTTTATTTTTAATTTACAGCTTACTGCAAATCTATGTTAAATTCAAGCAGTTCATGGCCAGACCTGAGGAACTAAAAACAAAGCAAAAAATATTCAAAATTTAATACTTTTTTTAAAAGAGATCTATAATGATGCTGTGGCTACTAAAGCTGCCCCTGCTTCAAAGAAATGCACTATAATCTCTATTTAAAATTGTTGCAGTGGAGCATAGCTGTTTAAATTAATATACAAGAAGGTTTTATGATGGCCACGGCAGAATCATGGTGACAATGAAGCAGAACGGTAAAGATTTCTTGCAGAAAAAAAATTTCATTTGGGAGAAAATAATTATTTTGGGAAGGAAGAGAAGATCCATGCAAACAGCAAAAGAATCTTCTGTAAGTTTCCATTCTGCAGAATGATATTGGTAAGAGGTGGTAATTTTCTGTGTTTTGGCAGATTTCTGCCACTCACCCTTCCCAAAATGTTAGCTTTTCTTTTCCTCCTAAAAGACAAATTTTAAAAGTATTTAAAATTATTTTTTTATTCTTTTAAATTCTCCTCTTAAATGTCTATTTCTCCTCCTTCTCCCTACCATGCAAAGTTAAAAATATTTTAGAAGTGCCTTAGAGCCTTGATTCCCTTATTTGTTACTGCTAAGCATCAAAATATAATCATTCTAAATTTCCCAAGGGAGACTAATAAAGCATTTTAACTTTTTTTGTAGTTTGGCTTATTATCACTCATCTTGACTTCAGGATCTGCTGATGCAGAAACATTCTGCTGTTAATAAAATTTGTAGCAGAAGTTTCCAGCCACAGCATACATATTAGCTATTTACTTTGCATTTTAGAATGAAATCCAGGGAAACAAACAAAAATTATTAAAATATATTTTTTACTATATTAATTGAATAGCATGAAAAAAACTTACCAACATACATCTTAGCTCGTTTTAATAACCTCAAAAGTAAATCGTAAATCTGTTTAAAAAAATAAATGTATATCATTAATAAGACAATTTCTTTTGTGAAAATAGAAAATAACTAATTATATTTTAAACAATTTGCAAGCAATCACTATTTAATAAAATATTCAGAACAAGTTAAACTTTAATTTCTTTTTCAAATAAATTTAAATCAGACATTTCTTTCACATATGAAATTTATTAGGCTGAATAATACTTATTTAGAAGAGGAAAAATATGCTGTTCTATCAGCCTTCATAAAGTATAGATATAAGAGATATATTTTATTTCGTACACTAGCTGATCCAATGGCAGTGGCCAAGCCAATGATATACCTTAAATATACCTAAAATCAATGTTGAATGATTTTATATTTTTAAATCAAAATCTTTCCAAATGAATTGAATGTTAGAGGTTCCACAACCTTCAGCAGCATACACCCATGGATTTGTATGACTTATGATATTTTTAAATGAAAATATATCCAATCAAGCTAATATTGGATATATTAGTTTATATATATTTTTTTAACCCCAATTACAGAGATTGCTGACATTTAGATATATTAAACTTTCAAATTCCGACCAAAAGTTCTTGAGAAAACCTAAATAATATACACCCTCCCTTCCCAGCAACTTCTAAAGCACACAGCATGTGTGAGATATGATAAAGTTGCAAAATGCATTTCTGATCCAACAAAATTCTCTTACAACAGAAAGTGATATCTGGGAAAGCAACGAAAAGAAAAAAAGTTCGACAAATTTGGGAAATGACTTCCAGATTTTTTTTTCTTTTTTTTTTTTTAATAGTAAATATACTTTTAACTATAGACATCGTTAGAACTGGAAAGGTTCTATGAATGCTCTTTTTTTAATTGCTATTTGGAAAACATGCCAAATTTTAAATCTGCAGAAAAGACGAAAACATTAAATTGACAGTCAGATTTATTTATTTATTTTTTTTTTTTAATGAGAAATATCATTATTTTTTAAAACAAAATACATCAACATTATTATGCAGGGAAAGTACCTGGAATAAGTAGGCATTTGTTTCTTTTTAATATGGAAAGCGCATAAAGCAGTTTACAAAATGCATAGAAAAGGAATTTTTTTCAGCACTTCTTTCTGCCTGAAAAGCCATTCACTGGATAGACGATGGCAGTAGTATGCCATTTTGTGATGGTCATTATGGTTCTTAAATAACATTTCAGGTAATTATTAAAAATGAAAAATCTGAGCTTCAAGTGCATTTGGATCAACTTTTGCCTATCAGCATCCAAATTTTCGGACCTATATGAATGGTAGCTTTTCCTAGCCATCACCAACACAATATCTTTCTTTTATACATAGATTAAGAGCCCATGCTAGTCACACAAAGGTATTTGCAAGCTGATGTTAAACCAAGCTATGGAAAAGTCCTTTGCAAATTTCTGTTTTGCTTTTCAATATTTTTATTTATTTCTTTGTTACTAGCTGACCTGGCCAGCATTGTCATAACCTGTGATAATAACCTTAAATAAACTTCAAATTTGTATGATTTTGTATCTTCAATCCAATTTTGTATGAATTTTTATTTTTAAATGAAAATATGTTGAAATTTAGTGTAAAAGTGCTCACAAAAGACTTTTTTTGCTTTTTAACACAGCGCTGTTTCATAGTAAAAAACTTTTAGAAATTTTTATTGGTTTATGAAAATAATGGTTCTGCTGCCTGTGTATAAATTTCATGAAAAAAACATTGATATCTGTTAATATGCATATAAACCTTTTTTTTTTTTTTTTTTTTTTTTTTGTAAGCTGTAAAAGAAATTTTTACGCCTTTTTTTTGTTTTTGTTTTCTTTTCTTTTCACATCAGGTCCCTTAACAACAAAAAAAAAAAATAGTTTTTATCCTCTGAACTCTCTGGAATTTTAATCGGTTATGAATATAACTGTAACTGATCTCTTTAAAATTTTGTGAAATAATATGTATGTTTAGTAGTGACAAAACATGAGCCAAAGCCGTGCCAAAACAGCCAATGTTTTAGCATTGTCATAAACAATTTCTCCAATTTTTCTTTAAATACTTCTACTCATCTGAACGCGTCAAAACAGATGATATAAATCCAGTCTGCCGAGATGCTGTAAAAAGATTGTTGAAATACTCATGTTTAGTTATTTTTTGCGTAGAAAAAAAGGTTGTCTTCGGTAAGCACAAAGTGATCTGCAGCTGGGAATTTTTTCGAAAAGGTTAAAGTTCGTATTTTTTAAAACCGATTGCATCATCAATGAGAAGGTGGTCTCAGCTTTAAATAGGTATTTTTGTGAATTGGTACTTTCTTAAATTCCAGGGAAGCGTCGCCAAAAGCGAAAACAAAAACTGCAAAAACAATGCTTTGAATTTTTTTTTTTCCCAAAGAGTTCCCAATACTTTTTTGAACTGATTGTATCATTTAAGACATAAAAAGTACAAAATTAAAGAGTATATATATATTTATATATATGTTCCATTTCTCAAATGGTTCGGTTGATGAAAGTTACAATCAGGCACAAAAAAAGCAGAATTTGGTTCTTTCCTTCTACAAGCTCCAATAAGCATAGACTGATAGACTAAGCATGTACATGTACATGCTCTGTCGATTTACAAAAAAAAATCACTTTTTTGATAAGTTATATCTTGGCTAATTATTAAAAAAATTAAATATCTGAGCTTCAGGTGCATCAGGACCAGGGTTGGCAGGTTTTTGACAGTTTAAACTGTGGTTTAAACCGTCATGTCAAAAACCTCAAATACTTACAGTGATCTGTAAAATTTCACATTAAATGTCTCACATTAGATGTAATATTTAAAATTCACTATTACTGTAATTGTATAATTAGTATATAGTACTAGTAATAATTACAGGTTTGGCAGATTTTTAACATGTGCCAGTTTATGTCGGGTTTAAACCATAGTTTATACCGTCATGTCAGAAACCTCAAATACTAAATTGATCTGTAAAAATTCAAATTAAACATGACAACATTACATGTAATATTTTAAATTCACTCTTACTGTATATCAGTAATTAGTACATAGTACAGTATTATTGTTAAGTACAACTTTTTAACAGGGTAATTTTTTTTTTTTTTCTAAAAAGTAGACATTAAGCTCATCTGAGCTGTACATTTTTTCTCTTACTTAAAATCGTTTTAATTTTGTTTACTTTTGAGAGCTTTTAGAGCTAGCTTTTTTTTATGGGGAAAAAAAACTTAGAAAAGTGTAGATTTTTTTGTATATATAACAAGATAATGTGCATCAATGTTATTCTAGTCTAGGCAATAACCATTCCATTCAAAATTGAAATATTAATTTTAAACATTTACAAAATAAGAGAAGTAATTAAAGAAAAAAAAGCTTAAAAGTCAAAATCTTTTTAAAACATGCTTTCTTTCAATATATAAAAATGTTTTCGATTTTAAAACTGAAAAAAATTGGCTCGGTCATCTAAAAGAAAATTCCTGTAAGCCCATATTGAAAAAGTGCATAATAGAAGGGATTAAATCATGAAACCATACCATTGTTTGGCTTATACTTTACACCCCAACCATCAGGGGCAAGGGTTGACTGCTGTATCAGTTGATTCAGCTCGTGTTTGAGCTACGGAGAGAGTTTATGGATGCTTACCCATACTGATTGTGTATGAAGCTAAAGAATCCCCTTTCCAGTCTTCTTATTTCAGTGCTATAGGGAGGACTCCATTGTTTGGTGGAAAGGTATCACTAAATGCAACAGCTTTTTGAGCCTCCTTCAAAACTTGCTCATCTAGAAATGCTTTTGCTATCAAGTCCTACTAGTTCAGCATCAATCGAGACAGACTATTTTCTAATGCTTCATACACTCTAAACTCAAAAATCTTTTGGGTGTAAATAAATGTGCTAAACAAGTGGTGTGCTGCAGCATGCTGCGGGGTAAAATTGATCCGGATTATTTAATTGTACAAAATTATTTTCTTTTGGTTGAAAAATCAAAAAAAATATTGCAAATAATATATTTTTTAAATTATTAAATTTCAATAAAAGATCACATAAATCATTGACTTATTTAATGTTTATCTATTGTTAAAATGTTTTAGCGTGTTACATGTATTTGGCAGTTTTCGACGGTTTAAACCAGTTTATGACAGTTTAAACCAGTTTTTGATGCTTGTCATGTCAAAAACCCAACCCTGATCAGGACCTGCCTTGGACTGTCTTAATACAATTTTCAGACCTCTGCATACGGCAGATTTTCCTAGTCATCACAGACAGACAGACAGACAGACAGACACACACACACAGAGTTAAACTATTATAGTATTGGTACAGATTTTATTTTATTTTATTGCATAAAATATCTAATATCTGTTCTGTAATTAAAATTTTGATGAGGGGGGGAAAATGCAACCGAAATAGAAAAAGTACAAGGTTGATTCAGATACTGTATGCTAAAAAAATCATTTAAAAATACTGAAATGAACATAAAATTTTTTTAAAGAATGCTGCCATTCATTTAACATTAGCTTGTGAGTGTCATCAGCTGACTAGAGTTGGGTCTTAGCACTTAGGAACAATGGCAACATGTATATTCCATGAAAGTGGCATCTTAGACAAAAACTAATTAATATAAGATATTTATTGCTTTTGGAAAGGAATAAAATTCTAAAAATTAGGAAAATGTAATCCAGTAATTTTTATGCCACACTCCTACAATCAAGTTTTTATTTAATTTTTTTTTCTGCTTTGATTGTATATCCACCCAGATATATAAAATGCTGTAAAAGCATTTATTTTCGCGAGCCCGTCATAATCGCGAAAATTTAAGCCTCGCGAAATATTTTTTTTTCGCCTCAAATAATAATAAAAAATCAGAAATTTTTCACTTATCCAAAATTTAATTATTACTGTTACTTAAATAAGAAATAACACAAAAATTTCTTGAATACTAACAACTATTTCTTGAATACTATACAACTATTTATTGAATACTATACAACTATTTATTGAATACTATACAACTATTTATTGAATAAACACAACTAATAGAATGTAGTTCTATTAGTTGTTCACTTACAATATTTATACAAACTTCTTTGAAGCCATTCAAAATTATATCATGTTTGGCTTCAACACAAATAATTTGCACACAAGCAGCGTGAATTGGTTTCAGTCGTGATATTCGCAGGTCCACAGATTCTTTTTACTCTTGAAATTTAAGCTCATTAGAATACCATTCAATAAACTCATTCTTGAGCAAACGCTTGAACTCGCCGTTTACAGTTAAGTCCAAAGACTGGAGCTCTCCTGTGCAGGAAGCGAGCACAAAGAGTGGAATAATATTCTACTTCTCTAGTTCAGCCAGAAAAAGAGGATCTTGGTGCGCCTTAAAAACGCAGAACAATGCTGCACCAGGTTGTTCTGGAACTAGACCGAGAAGCTCTCTCTGCTTGTCATAATAAAGTACAAGAATATTCTCGATGTATCGAATCATTGTGTCAGGACAAAAGGAAGTTTCTTAAAACGTTTTATGCAAAAGGGGCTCTCTATTTAGGTAGTTTCGGGATTTTTCAACTTTCGGTTCTGTTCATATAAAACTCGCGAAATTTTCAGCTCACGAAATCACCGATATCTTCATTTTCGCGAAAATTACGGCTCGTGAAAATAAGTGCTTTTACAGTAATAAAGAATATTTTTACTCTCATGCTCAATTTTATATCATAATATCGGCCAATTTTTTACCCTTATTCTTAATTATTACATCCTGTCCTCTCAATCAACAGCTTTTATTTCAAAGTGAAATGATATCTTTTTATTCTCATATAAACTAGTCTTACTGCAAAATTTTTGTGAAAAACAAATCACACTGTTACTATATGGTGTATATACTTGCTTTTGAAACTCATACAAAGATTAAAATTACATTAAAATTTTTAAAATCAAAGTTTCAGCTGACATCAATGATCATCATCAGGATTATGATGTTACGTTACTTTAAAGCTTGAATCAAATCCGGATAACAAAAAAGTAATACAATATCAAGAGCAAGATTATTTAAGAATATTATTATTTATTGAGCTACATGATGTTAATTAAGATGCTTTGTGTTATGACCAACTTTATGAAGAAACCACTGTTCTAAAATATTGTCTAATGAAAATAAAAGATAACCAACATATAATTTTACTACTAACAAGAGAAAACCCATCCATTGAGACAAGTGAAAATATATTTAAAAATAAGTTAAATATTTTTTTTTTCTATTGTAATGTTTGTTTTTTTCACAGATAGAAAAATTCTACTTTTAATATATTTTCCATAATATTTATTCTAAATTATATTTCTCATCTAGTAATTACATTTGGCTTCAAATGGTACACCATTTATTAAAGATTCACTTTTCTTAAATATTTATTTTTTTGAATGATTTTGTACAATGTTATTAAACAATTAAAAAAAAAATCATTTTAGTTATTCCATTATTTTTGAAAAACTTTTTTTTCAATTCTTTCTTCAAAATTAGTAAAGCAATAATTTAATTGAAAATATTGATAACAATGAAGTTTTGAAATTTAATCTTAAAAACATATACTGATTAATTCCACACATTCATAGTTTTACAAGCTTTAAGATGTATGCATAAAAGATTTTATTATAATAAACTAATACTCACTTTGTGCATTATTTCTAAAGCTTCTGTACTCATCTGGAAAAAAGAAATAGAAGTTTATCATAGAAATGTTGATGACATTAAATAATCAATATGAAAATCTCTTACTGTAATAAAATAAACAAATAAAAGGAGCAGACAGATTACTTTATTTCATTCAAGCATTTACTGACAAAAGAAGAACTCAGAAATTCAGAAATATATATTACATGGGACTTATCACATATTCACAAAATTAATACAAGTTTTCGTATAATACGGTTGACATACTTGTACAATACAGATTTGAATAAAATTAAAACATTTTTTTTCTTTGCTAGCTAATCTAAAAATTAGAAATCCACACTTTAAGCAAAATAAATTATGTTTAATCTCATCTCATCTCAACAAGATACAACTATATTGTAAATAATAATTAGTAGTAACTTTCTACTTACCTTCTTTATATTACTGAAAATCTATAATTTGGATTAGCATAATTTGACAGGGTTCATACTCTATTTGAATAACAAAATTCCCTGACTTATCCAGGTTTTCCAGGCCATATTTCCTACAATTCCCTGACCAAAATTCACGACATTTTTAGAAATCATGGAAGACGGTAGTATTCCGAGTGACGCATACAAATTACAATTCAAGATCTTAATGATTAAACTTACATCTGAAAATTAAAATAACGTATAAAATTGAAACTAAAAATCTATATCATTTGACATTTACAATATATATATAATAGGGGGCTCTGCCCCCTGCAAGCTACACTCGTCAACCCCCATTCAGACACTGCAGAATCTAAAAACACCTAATCTGATGGGTTTTAAAAATATTAGAGAAGATTGAATTATACTGAAAAAAGCTGTGCAAATCTCCCTGTAAACGGGTTTCCATTCAATTCCCTTTGATTGCAAAAAAATTAAGGGCAAATCAGTTGCTGTTAAGACATCCTTTGGTTGTTTTCGGTTTTGATTAAAGAGGATCAGTTAAACATTTGAAAAGAAGCTAAAATAAAATGAATTAAGTATACAGAGTCTGTCTCCCGGTATTTTAAAACAATCTCTCTAACAATAGCCTAAGTCATGCAGGGTTAGAAAAAACCCGGGTTTAAAAAAAAAAACCCAGCCCACTGGGCCCACTAATCTAAAACCCAGGTTTTTTCGGGCTTTATAGAATTTTTTTGGAGAACACTTTAAATTTCTAATTTTCATATACATAATACCTGAATTCTCCATTTATCAGTAAAACCTGGCCATAATTTTGCATTAATTATGAATTAACAAAAGATATATAAAAAGAAAAAAAAATCAATTTAAAAAGTACATCTGTATCTCATTCTCATGGGACTAGTTTGCTGCACTAAGCATACATTAAGTGAACCACAACTGGATTTCTTTATACAGTGAATTCTCGATAAGTCGAATTCGAAGGGACCGGCAAAAATATTCGAGTTATCGTAAGTTCGACTTATCAAAAATCCTTAAATACATACAGAAAATATATGAAAAATAATTCAATCATATACATAGGAATTGCAATTATACTGTAATAACGGAGTCTGCAAAAGGAGCGCTAAAGAGATATACAATTTAATGCTACATATAAGGTACTTACAAACTCGTTTTCTGAAAAAACTTGTTAATTATGACTGTTTGAAGAAACTTTTTTGTCTTTCACATGTCAGAAAGTATGTAAACAAAGGAAAAGAGAATCGTCCACACCGTCTCTTCTTTCGAGATATTGCTGTAGTGTCGTCATTGCCGCATGTGCTTCTTGATTGTTTGGAGGTGAAACGCAATTTACTTCCTCATCATCCTCAGACTCAGGATCGTTCTCCACCTTTTTCATTGCTTCAACTATATCTGAAGTACTAATTTCTCTGCAAACTGCGACATTTTCGTCAATATTCAAAAACTCATTATCGTCATCTTCAGAAATAATTTGATCATGTAAATTTTCATTCACAACACATGAGTGTGCATTGCTTGCAAAGAAGCCATATCTACTGAAGCAATTTTTGATAGTGATTTGTTTCACATCGTTGTTCCAGGAAGACTTGAAATCAGTCTAATTGCTTCTAACGCATCACACTTTTGATTTATTCCATTTTCGTCATCTTCAATTGCCTTCCACCCTTTTCTGTAGGAATGTTTTAAACATTTAATTATTCCCTGGTCTGCTGGCTGTAGTTTAGAAGTTGTGTTAGAAGGGAGAAATTCTAACTTGATAGATTTCAAGTTGAAAAGTTGATCGTGAGCTGTACACGGATCAACGAAGATCAACACTTTACGCTTTTTTGCATAAAACACTACATCTAAATTTCTGATGTTCTCCTCGAACAATATCAATGTCATCAAAGCCTTGTTATTGGATCTTTACTCTACCGGAAGTGACTTTTTATGTTTGAAACAGTGAGGATTTTTGTATTTAGCGATGACCAGTAAAGGTAATTTTTCTGTTCCAAAAGCATTTGCTCCTACAAGCACATTTAAACGTTCTTTACTTAACTTTCCACCGGAACATGATTATCCCTTAAACATCATTGTCTTTTTAGGAAAACATTTGTAAAAATCTCCCATTTCATCCATATTGTAAACGTTGTCCGCACTATAGCCTGTAAGAAGTTTGGGTAATGAAGCTGTCTTCCATTCATCACATTGCATATCAGACACATCTTTTGATTCAGTGTCTAATGTCCGAAATGCAATGTTGTGTCTGGCTTTGAATTTTTCCAGTCATCCTCATGCTCTCAGGGAATCCTTCCACATTCAATAATTTTGTGAAATCCAAAGCATTCTCATGTAACACCATAGCACTTAAAGGAATTGCACTCTTCTGTGTACTATAAGATGTAAACCACTTTAAAAGGTCTGTTTCGATATCTGAGAAGGCACATTTACTCATCCTTTTGCACTTTAGGTTGACACTTGACTTACATCTTTTGAAAATGCGTTCTTTATCTTTCAGTATGGTAGATAGAGTGTTGCGAGGGATACCATATTTCAGGGCTAGATTGTTTTCATTAAATTAGGATTGTTTTCAATATCATTCATCAAATTTATTTTTTGTTCTAAAGTAAGAATTTCTAATTTCCGCTTCGACATTTTAAAAGACCCAACTAAAAATGTATCATGATGTGAAAGCAATAAACACTTAAAATGACAAGACTCAACATTAAAACAAAGAACCCGAATGGAATCTCAATAATGGAATCAAAAGATTAAAAAAAATCCTTTCATAAAAGTGTGAGAAATTTGGCAAATTAGAATACACTAAGCCACATGAGAGTTGAGAAAAGGGAATACGTAAAGGAGAAATGAATGGGGGAGGGCCAACGATTGCCACTGAAATTGCAAACTCGCAGACTCTTCTCACTGTCCAAGGTGAAAAGTAAAAATAGCGTCCTTCAAAGGCCGTGAAGGAGTTCAGAAAAGTTTTATCTAACAAAAAGTGTCGATATTTTTGAACTGTGGCTGAAAAATTAAGAAATTAGTCCAATTACTCTTATTTCCCTTTCTGAAAAAAAAAAAAAGACTTAAAAGATGTGGACTTCGACAAAACGAGAAAGTTTAACATTGATTTGTAATAAATGGGTCGGGACTTCATGTTAACTTCGACTGAAACGAATATTCGACTTATCGAGAATTCACTGTATAATACTTACCTTAAGTTAAACATGCTAAATTTGTATAGTTTCTTTTATTCACTTCAAATCAGAAATCAGTTGAAGACTTTTTTTTTTTTCCGAAAGAAATGGAATTCATAAAAATATATTTGAAAATTTTAGCAAAATTTGCTACATATATATTGCAATAGTATTAAATGTTAAATTAGATTGTCATGGAAGTCAGTGTCTGTGATATTTGTAAATTTAGATCGCAAATGGCAAAACACTTATTACTAGCTTTGCTGCTTTATCAACTGCAAAATGATTAGGTAACTTGCTCCAAACCAGACCAAATGCAGAAAAGCATTGTTCGATTGAAGCAGAGACAGCTGGTACTGAATGTAAAGAAAAGAAAAACTGACAAAATCCAGGAGGAAACTTTATCTGTTTCACTCTTTTTTGCCATAATCAGAGCCATTTTTGTTCTGAAACTCCTATACTACAACACTTTCATTGAACATTGAAGAAGGATAATAAGTCGGATGATTAATCTTAAAAGCTATAACAATGCAAACAATCAGGATGGGGTTCAAGTGAGATCTTTTTGCATGCATTAAGATTTAAAACATTTAGATACATTTTAGATTACAAACATGAAAATCTTCTTTCTTTTTTTCCTTTTTGGTCATTTTATTTCTGCTCAGAAATTCCTTTAAATCTGGTTCTTTTGAAATATATTTAAATTGGCATTTATCTTTGCATTCTCATATCTTAGATTAAATAATGATACAGTTGTGAAAGCACAAGAAAATTTGAAAAAACCCACAATGGGTTTTTTCAACGCCCGAAAAAACTTTTGCAGGGTTTTTCAGGCTGGGCCCACTTGAGCAAACCCTGTCTAACAGCCACTGGCTACTAACCCAATTTTCCAGTTTTCACCTATTCTCATACCTTAGATTGAATATGTTAGAGTTGTGAAAACATGAGAAAATTTGAAAAAACCCACAATGGGTTTTTTCGGGTGGGCCCATTTGGGCAAACCCTGAAGTCATGTGACTATCATCAACAGTTCCGGGCAGACCACTTCGCTTTTTATACTCTAGGTGCCATTTTGGTACTTTAATGTTAGCCAGGCACAGGTGATAAGTCGCCATATATTATTTTATCACCATCATTTCATCTATATTATAATAGTTCAAGTCATCAACTGCCATAAACAAATACGGTCCTTCACCTTTCATATGAAAGTTTGGCACAGATGTCATATACGTCCCACAGTGGCGTAATTGTTTTGCGACGCCAATTTGAGGAACACATCAACAGCATAAACAACAGCATCCAGCTTACCATATCAAGCAAAATAATGATACTTTGGCGCCAGTTAAGTGCCCGTTCTGTATATGACATTGGCATCAGAAAAAAATCGCGCCAATATGGGGCCCTAGTTTCCCATTCTGATTTAAAAAAAAAAAATTCGAATAAAACTACATAAAAGATGCCATGGTCACAAAGAGTTCTTGGTACTGTTACGCCAGCTGGATGCAAATCTCGCCAATAGCTTTTTTTCAAATCGCCAGTTAGCCTTTTTTTTTTAATTGAGTGGTAATATTTGGCCAGATGTCATATATGCACCGCAAGTTTTGCGGGTTTTTTTTTCTTTTTACGAAAATTTGGCGAAAACCTCGTTTTTAAATACCAGTTACATGTGCATGTTTGGTATTACTTTGTTATCCAGTCGACCAAAAATCTATCGACAAATTATAAGATTAAATGCCAATAATGGTTGATCGTAAATGTCACATTCACTTGACTTTAAGCAAGTTACACGTGTTTACGTCATCAAGTGATTTTTACTTCAACGTTTTATTTGTATATTTATTAACATTATACTAATTTATTTGTTCTTTCGTTATTTAAAATAAAAATTATGTCAATTTGTATAATTTGGCAATTTATATAATTTGGCGAAACTGGTCGACAGAATAACTAAGTAGTACCATATATTTTAATTATTTTCTATTATTTTCTAAAGGAAATAAATAAAAAAAAAATTAATACCTATAGAACAAAATAATTTATATAATTTACAAAAAGAAATAAAGTAAATACACATTTATCACAATAATGCCATTTTGGCGCCAATTAGGTACCTCGGTGTGCAGATAACATCTGTGCCTTAATTTTTTCCTTTCGTTTTTTTTTTTTTTTTTTTAAAGAAAGAAGTGAAAGCTATCAATTTTAAATTAAAGTTGTGTATTTTAAATAAAATGAATGAAAGAATTATATTTTAAATAAAATGAATGAAAGAATTATATTTTAAATGAAATATAAAAAAATGCGATGGGAAAAATATTTGGCGAATTATCACCTGCGCCTTGCTAACATAAAAATACCGTCAGAATTGATTTCTCTATCAGAATCTTTCGATTTGGCAAAAGATTGTACAAATAAATTGAATTATGAATGAAAGTAGCATGTTACATTTCTTAGCATACATTTAAGGGAGGGCAATCTGGTCGCCAAATTAGTTTAAAATAATAACCTTTTCTGAAATATGAAAAAAAATATCTGTTATGATTAAAATTTGAGTTGCCATCATTAGAAAAATGTGTTTAAAATTAGAAAAAAATTAATATTTCGAAAACTAATTCAAATTAAAAAATTCTAATACCAGTTTCGAGATCTACGGATCAACACTGATTTTTGGTGTTAATTTCATCAAAAAGTATTCCATATTTTAGGAGAAATCGCCATGAAACATAATCAGTTGTTTAATCAGTCGTTTCAAAGAATCGTTACATAAATTCGTTTCATTTCAGCCATTTCATATATCCGTTTCATAAATTCGTTTCATTAGGATTTTATATATATAGGGTAGATATAATACAGTTCAGATGGATTCAAAGTAACTTTTTATTTACATAACTGAATTTACACATATTCAACATTTAACTTTTTTTAGACTTCTACTACCATGTAATTTATTTGCGTTGTTTCAGAAGCAGTTTGTTGTGTAAAAGTTTCAATTTTTTTGTCTTTTAACATTTTAACTTCAGCTACAGCTTTCTTTTATCTGTTTTCTTTTCTTTTTTTTTGTCTTGCTTCATAATTTTCATTCTTCTTCTTAATTATTCATGATATTTTATTCTCTAGCCACCTTAACAAGGCTCCACATTTCTTTCGCTTAAGTACCGACTATTTGGCGACAAATTAGTATAGCTAAAACATCTTTACGTTAAAAATGTGAATATAGCAAAAATTCTCCTTTTAAGGGAAAAATCGGAACTTTTTTGCGGATGCACCGTGAACTCGGGAGAATGTTGACGCATGATAGTGCATTAAAAAAAAAAAATCCCTGACTTTTCCAGGTTTTAGAATTTTTTTTTTAATTTTCCCTGACTTTTCGAGCACTTGCCATTTTCCCAGACAATTCCATGTTTTCCAGTCGAATAGGAACCCTGTTTGAGCTTTATCCTACCACTTGAGATAAATGAACACAAAAGATGTTCCAATGCTGTTTAATAAATAACATTTTCAGATATGTAATTTTTGCAGGGCATCCCAATCTTTTACATAATTAAATGTTCCAGACAATTTAATGCTTTTTTTTTTTCAATTCCTACTATTAGCTCACACTCTCCCTATATTTATTTATATATTTATCTTGTACAAATTTTCAAATCGTTAATAAAATACTCATTATTCATCCTATCAGGTTGAAATAAATTTTTTTAAACTTGTACTGGATGACAATTGATGTTAATAAAGTTTTTTCAAATATTAATTAATTAATTAAATTTTATTTAATTAATTTTAGTTTTGCATGGGAAACAAAATGGCCGCCATTGGTTATTGAATTTTAATGAAAGTACTTTCAATAAGGGTTACCGTAGGGGGACCTTTTCTGTTGCTAAATACCGCCAAGTTTGTCGCCAACTTGGCGATATATCGCCAAATTTGGCGACCAAAATGAGTCGCCAAAAGTGACGCCAACTTGGCGATATCTGTAATATTCGCCAAATTCCCATAGAGTTCCATTGTAAACCTACTTGCTTATAGAAAATCAACAAATTGAGATATTTTAATGCAACAAAAACTCATATTAGCTTAATTATATTAAATTTTTCTTTGATGGCCTAAGTAGGAATTGACTTTAAAAACAAAATTTTTATATTACTTGTTTCCCTTTCTTTTTAATAAATTTGTTTTAGCCTCTACATATTGTGCAAAAAAATTTTATACTCACAGACAGAATGGATCTGATACAAACAAAACTGCAAAAACAATGCAGTGCACTCTACATGCAAGTCTCGAAAGGTGTTTTATAAAACCACAAACTGTATGTTAAAAAAGTTCCATAAAACTATCACACATGACACTACATGAGCATCCCTCAAGAGTCAAGAGTCAAGATGAACTGAGAATACCTTTCAGCTACATGATCTATTATGTGTAGTTCTGAAGAGCCATCCCTAGAACTGTATTTTTACTATTTCAAGGTTGTCACTGCCTAATATGATAAAAAAAAAATGCCTGCCGGCCCGGCCTACAGGTAGAGGTAGATTTCGAAGTTAACTATACTAATTTCACCAACAAAAACTAAATCATGATTAGATATAAATCCACTTTAACAGTTTTATCTGTCTGCTTTTGACGAGTTTTTATTTCATTTTTATATAATAGCTGGTTTTATCAGAATCATGTTAAGGCGGTATTAAAAAAAAAATACTTTTCCATGCTCAACAACTCGAAATTTTCTGGCACATTTTCAGATTCATTTTTAATTAAAAAAATATGAAACTTGCTGACGTGATTTTTGAAAAGATTTATAAGCGACCCGTGTTTATATTTTTCTTTCAATTAATTAAAACTTAATTAATAAACAATTATTTTCTCAGTGGGACAATATTTTTTGTTTCTAACACAACCGCTTTGGGAAATCCTGCTTAAAATGCCCACTTTGACATTTTTTGAAATATATTCTGCCTCTATCAAAAAATCAATCGTTACGGTATATTATATAGTTTCTGAATAAGAGAATCTACCAATTGGATGCGTTTGAGAGCAAAAATGAATTTAAAAATGAGTAAGAAAATTAGTATGGATTTGAATACACCCTTAATAAGATGATTTTTTTCTTCAACCGCTATGTATTTTTAACTTGTTTTTGCTGTAAGAATTGGTCCTATCAAAAACTTGTCTATATAAATGTTGAAGACAATATTAAGAAGATATATGATAAATTCATGGAGATTTTATATCTTGTGAATTGACGGAGTTATGAAAATTTTTCTTCTTCAACCTTCCCCCACCCCCCCTTTTTTTTACGAATTGGTCCTATCAAAAACTTGTGAATATAAAAGTTGTAGATAATATTAAGAAGATGTATAATAAAATTAATTGGATTTGATATCTTGAGAATTGACAAAGCTAGGAATTTTTTTCTCCCAAAAACTTTATTTTTTGCGCCCCTTGAGCCCATTTTTAATTTTATCAAAAATCTGTGATACATAAGTTTTTGGCACCATTTTTAGAAGTAATAAAAACTTTAAACTGATTTGATATGTACAAAAATTAAGAAGTTATGGGGGTTTTTCGGTTTTCACAAAAACCCTCCCTATTTCCATCCCCTTGGTCCGATTTTGCCCATTAACGAAATTGAGCGAGATTTTATGTATCAGTTTGGAAGAAATTTGTACAGAATTGTGGAAGGGATCGTGTCCAGAAGAAAGTGATATATATATAAATATATATAGACAGATAGATATATAAAGTTTTTTACTGAGGGTGGTTTTGGGTTCTAGGGGTCATGATCGGTGTAGATCTTCAAAAATTTTTCAGAAATTCAGACTTAAGGAATGATCCCAATAGGTAGTATTTCATACAAAATCTACCTAAAAGTTGATTTACTAGACTACCATGAAGGGACAAAAATAGCCAAAATAGTTGAGCTATTCCATATCAATTCAGGCAGGCAGTACTGATATGCGTCAATTCACCATCATAGATTTTTTTCAAAAAATTACAGTAGTTACAACTAAGTAATACATAAAATTTCCCAATGGGATTTTTCTCCCAAAAATTTTTTTCTGTGGTTACAGCACTTTAAAGTTTACGATAAAATTGACAATTTTCGAAAAAACAGAAAAACTCTTCATTTTGAAACGAACACAGTATCAAAAATATTTAACGTATACAGTCAATTTATTTTTTACAAATAGTTATTAAGCTGAATTTTACTTTAGCACAGTTTTAAAAAATATAGTGACATTTTAAATTAATTTAAAAAAAATGTTTCTAAGTAGGAGAAGACGGGGTACAATGAAACAAAATTTACTAATTTTTTTTTCCTATCCACAATTTTGCATGCACAAAAATATAATTAATGCATATTTTTAATCTTGTATTTTCCCCATCAAAATAAATTTTTATTATGTTCTAAACAATATTTTTATGCTTGAAAAATAACAAAAAATAAATGTCTTACAGTGTTTCATTGTACCCCGTATGCCGGGGTACAATGAAACACATACTGGGGTACAATGAAACACTCCAAATGATGGAAGCAATTTTCACCCAGTATAGTTTATTTTATGAAAAATGAGATATACAAAAACAAAACTTGATTAATAAGGAACTTGATAAAAAAATATTATAGTCTAAGATGAAAAATAAGAAAATTCTATTAGTTTAAGAAATACCTTTCATTTTATATTAAATTGGCTCAAGTCAGTTTCAAAAATTAGCATTTCTGCTTATATTTTAGTTGCTCCTGAAGGAATATGGGGTGGTAGTTTAAACACAATGAGTTTTTTTTTTTTAATGCAAGTTTCTAAAAAATAAATAAATAAAACTAGGTAGGAGTTTTTTTATATCAAGTACTTCACATTTGACTTCATTTAAATGTGTGATTTCTCCAACGGTATATATTTCCTTATGTTTTCATTTATACGGATACTGCTTGTGCCATACATGTTGTGTGTGGATATCTCATTCTTAATACTTCGATGACCAGCTGGGCATGGAAAAGAAATCTGGATCATCATCAGAGTCTGTAGCAGGCAGAGTTTTCAAAACAATCTCTTCTTGGCTTTTTTTTCCTCTTTCTATTTTTTAATTGCTTAACAAGAGTATTTTTTACTGACCTGGTTAGAGCAAAACTCTTTTTCTTTCTGTTTTCCTACTCTTACTTGTAATATATTCTATTTACTACTTTTAATACTATAATAAAACATGTTTCATTGTACCCCGTCTACAAGTGTTTCATTGTACCCCGCACTGAGTTTACTAAATAAAATTTTATTTTCAAACTTCTAATATTTATTTTTTTTTAGTTTGGTTTTGGAGGTATGAAGACAACAACCCAAAGATAACAATGTATAGAAAAAATAATTATTACATATAACAACAACGAAAAAGAAACAAAATTACTTTTAGTAAAGAAAGTTACTTTCAATGGTGTAAAAGCAATAATCTTCTATTGCTACTGTTGTAGAAGTGTGAATGTATCCAAATCACATCAGTAATTGGAACATATAGTTGTATAACATATATATATAAACTGCAACTCTCTATGACAAATTTGATTGATTTTACAAGTAATGTTTCATTGTACCCCTTGTTTCATTGTACCCTGTCTTCCCCTACTAAAAATGGAATTATTACTAATTTTAAGATTTTTTTTTGAGAATGAAAAAAATATCTTAAAGCTAAACATTGATGGTAATCCAAAGACCTTTAATGGGACTTTCACAGTAAATTTTATTTTAAGCCTAAGATGCAACTTTTGCAATTCAATTTTAAATTATGCAAAATTTCGTAAAATCGCTACTTTTGAGATGCAATTTCTCAAAAACACCATTTTTTAAAAATCTAATAATATGCTCAATTGATACCTTATTAGTTTCTAATAAATACCTTATAAGCAAATCGTGTGTTTTTGCTTAGAAAATTTTATGATTTTTTGAAAATAACATGTTGTGTATATTTTTCAAAAGACTAGAAAGTCAAGCTTTTTCTTATTTCACTTAATTTATTATGAAATATTGATTATGAAAGTAATTGGTGGATAGGACAAATCAGCAGCATATCACGGGAACTAAATGACATTACAGTATCATTCATGTACTCCCATGGTCCATCAAAAGCATTCCAGTGGCCAGAAGAATCGGGAAAGAAATCTAGAATCGATACCAGGGAGGAAAGAGCATCGATACATCTTGCAACCATCACATTTGGCGAGTGGCGCCCATTAAATTTGGCGAGTGAGGACAATAAAGTTAATCGCCACGTTTTAAGTGTTACTCGATGCATTTATCTTTTTTCTTTCCAGATTCTCCTGGCCACAGGAATGCTTTTTCTGGACCATGGAGTACATGAATGATGCTGTAATGTCCCTCAGTTCTCATGATATGCTATTGATTTGTCTTATCCATCAATTATTTTCATAAAAGCACCCAATGAAATCACCGATTTATAAATCGTGCATTGAATAATGTTTTGTTACCTGGCTGGAGGTTTCAACTTTTGTCAATGCATTTTTAATTATTCGTCCCATATAACCTTCATTATTTTTAATCATCCAACAATGTTTAGATCGTATACCAACAATACATTTTACATTAGCTTATTCTTTCTCATTATTAGCTCTATAGGCTTGAATAATGTTTCTGTCTAGATGGAGTAGAAGGATACTTTTTTAACAGAGAGGATAGTTCAGCAACAAATGAGACAGAATCTCGGATGGCTCTTATTGGCTCATTTTGGAGATTAAATTTCGTTGCATAATGCTTACATAATCCCCCTACAGCATCACATGCACTTTTTTCATGGCCAGTAGCTGAAAAATCCACTTCTTTAGTACAACTTCATTATTTTTGTGCAATCCATCAAAATAATACTTATTTTTAAAATGTGCTCTATCTCCATCTGATATATACACAATTGATTCCAGTGTTTGTAATTGGTACAACTTAGATAATTCTTTTTTTATATTTTCTATGGCACAAACAGCATGAGCTGTATCATGAGTTATATCATCAGAAACTACAATAAAACTCTATTTCTTCTCTAAAATATGCTGTACAGGTAAATAATGATATTTGAGTATTTTGCCAGTGAAAGCCTTGTACTTCATCTGTCAATATTAGGGACCAGTTTTTAGCAAAGTCAGAATGTATCACAAGCACAGATTTTTTTTTTTTTTTTTTTGATAACTTTACCTCAGCAATTCTTTGTCTCTGATTTTTCCTTGAGTGATAATGAGGAATTGCTTTTATCACCCAGTGCCTTACATCTTCTAGAATTTTTTTAATCCATACCAACTTTTTTATTAAGTCATCATCTTCCCATATAGCATATACAACCCCTTCCTCTTCATTCAAATCAAAAGCTTCGACTAAGAATTTTTGTACCTCAGGGCACTCACCACACTCTTCGAGTCAACAATTTTCATTGCTTATTTTTCTATATTAGCATTTCATCATCAGATCTTCTTCTCTAACTTGAATGCCTGTTAAATTTTTAAGAGCTACACACATTAATTTCTAATTACTGCAGTAAACAGAACAGCGTACTACTTGTATTGGCTGAATTTAGATAAATTTTGGATATAATGAATGAAATTTTGATAGTCTTATTTTCATACAGCAGGGGTGGCCAACTGTGGCATGCTCGACACCACTAAAATTTTATAGTAATCATTTCCCTATCTAATCATCGAATCTCTGTAATTTCAGAAGCCGACTTTTTCTGTAAAATTTTAGTACTGTCTGGCATGCCACGGTTGGCCACCTTTGTCATAGAAGGATTTTCTTTTTTCATTAAATTATGTTTCTTCAACAGACTGTCATAAAACGTTTTACTCTTTTAATTTTCGCACCATCATTTTTAATACAAATAACATCACTTTTGTTTGGACTATCTTTAGTTCAATCTTTGTTATCCTCTAAATAGCAGGACAATGCAACATTTAGTGCTTCTATTGATAAAGGATGTCCAATATAAGGATCAGATTGCGCATAAACTACTTTTTCTTTTTTAATTTTTCTGGATTTAACTACTAGATATTTTGCTACACCTTTTATTAAAAATTACTACATATTATTCTTTTTATAAAAAATTTAATCACATTATAAATTGAGTGAAATAAGGAAAAGCTTGACTTTCTGGCCTTTTGAAAAATATACACAACATGATATTTTCAAAAAATCATATAAAATTTTCTAAGCAAAAACACACGATTTGCTTATAAGGTATTTATTAGAAACTAATAAGGTATCAATTGAGCATATTATCAGATTTTTAAAAAATGGTGTTTTTGAGAAATTGCATCTCAAAAATAGCGATTTTACGAAATTTTGCATAATTTAAATTTGAATTGCAAAAGTTACATGCATCTTAGGATTAAAATAAAATTTACTGTGAAACTCCCATTAAAGGTCTTTGGATTACCACCAATGTTTAGCTTTAAAATATTTTTTTTCATTCTGAAAAAAAAATCTTAAAATCAGTAATAATTCCATTTTTTGTACTTAGAAACAATTTTTTAAAATTAATTTAAAATGTCACCATATTTTTTAAAACTAGGCTAAAGTAAAATTCAGCTTAATAACTATTTGTAAAAAATAAATTAACTGGATACGTTAAATATTTTTGATACTGTGTTCATTTCAAAATGAAGCGTTTTTCTGTTTTTTCGAAAATTGTCAATTTTATTGTAAACTTTAAAGTGCTGTAACCACAGAAAAAAAAATTTGGGGGGAAAAATCCCATTGGGAAATTTTATGTATTACTCAGTTGTAACTACTGTAATTTTTTGAAAAAAATCTATGATGGTGAATTGACATGTCCTGCCTGAGCTGAGATGGAATTGCTCAGTTGCAGTCTTACTTGAAAATGAGACTTGGTACATTTTGACATTACAAGAAACAACCACATACAAATGAAATACTTACAACAATTTCTTTGTGTGGCATTAAAACACTCCGAGCAGCACGATAAGCTTGTCGGAAATTATTGCTAGGCACTAGGGAAACCAAAAGGAGGGCGACAACTGGAAGGAGCAAAGGAAAACAGAATTAAACATAAAATAAAAATGTCACATTTAATTTTTGAAAATATATGAATTACAAATACATAACACTTAAAAAATACAAAGGAAATAAAAAAACATTACATATCATTTTCATCCTAAAAATTTTATAATAAAGTTTATATATACTCAGCAACTGAAGTTTTCGATCTACACCAAATAGAACAAAGCTTTATCAAGTTTAATTTACTAGATATATTTCTTTTTAACCGTCTCATGCATTAAAACCTCATATGAGGTTGTCAGATAAAAAAATGAAAAAAAATCATTATTCATAATTATTTGGATTCTGAATTGCATAGTAGTCTCATATGAGATCAAAATTAGCGTTTGAAAAGAATCAATAGATATCAGCACATGCCTTTCATTTTGTTTGTATATGTTTTAGCATCCATTGTTGTTGAAAGTCAAGCATGCTAAAACAACGGATTTAGAAAGCGCTTCCCACCACCCAAAGGAGTTTAACAAGTAAGTAAAAATATATTTTATGTTTCTTACGTCATTTTGATTACAAAAAGAAAAAAATGATATTTAAATATTTTTTTTTGAGGAATTAAAGGTGTTTTAGTCTGAAACCTCAAATGTGGCTTCCATGCAGTTATAGCAATTACAGCCAGGCCCGTAACCAGATGGGGGCGATGGGGGCTGAGCCCCCCCTAGCTTCCTCTAGAGCCCCCTCTAACGATTTCCCTACTTTTTATTTTTTAAACAAAATGTACGTTTTAACTTTCTTTAAAAAAAAAAAAAAAATGCCAAACATTTTGCGTTCAGAACCCTATTAGATTATTAGCCCCACCAGTGGCCGAGAGGTTCTGCTCTCGAAGCTGGTAGACGGGAGGTGCTGGGTTCGATCCCAATCGCGCCCGTCGGCCTAATCATTCGAAGTTTTCGTGGTTTTCTTCGAACCTTGGTTCTCCAAGCGTTAATATGGGTTAGGTTCCCTTAGAAAGACCTCCACGGAAGGCACTTCTCCCCTTAGGGCCTATATCCCACGTGCAGATAATTGGCCGACATAAATACAACCAACCTATTAGATTAGTTGTTTTATATTATCTTGCTTGCGATACAATTCTCGAAACGCGTTCTAAGTAGGAACATTTCTTTCTCCCGAAAAAATTAAGTCCAGATGCACTAACTAGCCACCACATGTTTTCGTACATCTTGACATTTTAAAAGCAATGATCGTATACAGGATGAATGGAAATAGACATATGCTGCTCAAGTTAATCGATAATTAGTTAAGCAATGGTTAAACGCCTTCACTAAAACGTAGTCACAAAAAAGATGTGTTTCTAAATGTTAATGATTTGCCTGTTGACATTATGTATTTGACAGCAGATTTAGTTAATGATGAAATATCACTTGGAAACTAACTAGAATGTTTGTTGAAGGAAATTAGAAAGATAACAAAATGTCATTTTATACAAATGGAATAAGAAAAATAATTGCTTGAAAGCCAAAAATTGTTTCATGCTATGAGTGTAGGCAGTAGGAAAGCAGAGGTAGGGCATTTTTTTGTTTGCTTTTTGAACTTCCGTCTAATTTTTTTTTTCTTGTGTTCCATGAATTTGCTAAACATTTTTTTTTTCTATTTGTCATATAAGAATAAAAAACATTAAGGCTCCTGTCCCTGCCTGCGAAGGCACTCATCAGCTAATGCTAATCCTATGGGGAGGGATTTTTCTAATATCTCGCTCCCATTTTGACATTTTTTATTTATTTTTTTATTTATTTTTATTTTTTTTTTTTTGCATTGGATAGCCGAGGTCCGTCTCAACAGCGCACCTTTCATACTTTTTCGATTTTGGTCGCAGATATTTTTTATAAAGTTACTTTCACTTTCAAAATAGGTTCTGAAAATGAAAGTGTCATTCTAAAAAATATCTCCAACCAAAATCGAGAAAGTAAAAAAGCTGCGATGTAGAGACGGACCTTGGCTATCCAATGCAAAAAAAAAAAATAAAAAAAATAAAAAAAAAAAAATAAAAAAAATAAATAAAAAATGTCGAAATGCAAACGAGACATTAGAAAAATCCCTCCCCATAGGATTAGCATTAGCTCGTGAGTGCCTTCGCCGACAGGGACAGGAACCTAAAGTGAAAAAGCATGATTAAGGTTAAGTTTATTATAAGATTATGACAAAAATGTCTTCAACTATTTGGCATATGCTTCATTTAAATCTATTTTCAAGTATAAATGCGCTAATTTCTGACACATTTTCGAAATAATTTTAATGATAAAGGCATAAAATTTGCAGATATGATTATTCAAGCTCAAGGAATTAAACTGTGTTCTGTGTTTTATAAGGCTGTTTTCCAATCTAAACCAGCTACTTTCTGACATATTCGCGAATTTCTTTTATTTATAAAGATATTTGCAAGTATTCAAACTGTACAGAAAATTTTAAAAAATCTGTCAAAAAAAATGACGGCAAATTTGACTTTGTTGGCTGATTTTCTTGGCATTTAATGATGAAATGCTAGTCATCGAGTAGCAAATGACTATAAATCATGTTAAAAAGCAGAAAAACCAACGTTTAATATGCACAAATAATACATGAAAAGCAGCAAACAGCTGTTTTGAATCTACTAGCCAGATTCTTCTTCAGTGCAAGATAGGGAAAAAGGAACAGCGTGCTACAAAAAGCAAGGCTGAGCCTTTGTCTTATAGATAGAAGGGATAGAAGGACTTTGGAGATAGAAGGACTTTTCTATAAAGAATTTTTCTGTATTTTGTTATGTCCGAAAGTAACGTACGTAACAAAGTATTTGATTTCATTATTATTATTACTGAATAACAAAAAGTTAATTATACATATATATATGTATACAGACACATTTACTACATTCTTAGTCTTAAGAATTTTTTAAATACTAAGAGCAACGTCCAAAATCTGTAACGTACGTGCGAAAGAGTGTCCAAAATTTGTAATGTACGTAACTGCTAATTAAATGCTTTAATCATTAATTTTCCTGAATAGTTGTTGTTTGTGTATAATTTTGTAGATATACTATTATAAAATATTTATATATTATATTTATAGACAAAATACTATACTATTAAAAAAAATTGGCCTTAAATTTGAAAATTTTAAAAATTACATATAGTTAACGTTTAATGATCCTACTTTTGAGAATGTCCTATATTAAAAAATTGAACAGAATATGATATTTAAATCTATGTAATGTCTTCAATTTAAAGAAAAAATATGTGAAAAGAACTGTATCCTACAGTAGAGGTCTGCACGATCCCGGGCTTGGCTAGAAGCCTGTACTAGGCCGGGACGGCGAAATGAAGGTGAAGTTTCAAACGGGCCGGGCCAGCAAAATTTGAACGTGCCTGCCGGGCTGGACCGGGCCAATAAAAGAAATTAAGCGGGTCTGTTGGCCCGATTTAAATATTTAAACGCAGACGAGAAAATATGAATCATTTTCAATGAATATGAGTTTCACGAGAATAAGTATAAATGTGCGTTACGAGCCGATACTAGTTTGCCAGCATCAATATCGAAAAATAACATTTTCCAGCGTAGAGATCGGCATCGGACAGTTACATGGCGTTTGAGCGCGGGCTTAATTCTTCCAGCAGACTCGTGCCGGACCGAGATCAGGCTTGCATTTTTTTTTTCAACATAGCCAGAAATGGACTTTAAGGCAGGCAATTGTTTTGTAAAAATATTAATAGCGATAATGAACTTCTATTAACGGAATTTTTGGAAATATACTTGAAGGTGGTTCTCAAATTCACTGCTCAAAAATGAAAAACTTTCTGACACATTTTTAACTGTAAAGGCATAAAATTGATAAGCCTGTCTATTGAAGGGATTTGGAATAGAATAGCGTTTCCCATTTTTAATAAATAAATTATAGAGATATAAGAGATTCTTGTCACGTGACTGCAGGTTTTTCTCCTTTTCCGTGCTATCGTCTCTGGATATTCGATTCAAAACGCTAACTTGGATAGTATTTTCTCAAAAATATATTGACGTTTTCGAAAAGAAATGAATTTAGAAATGTGTCAGAAAGTGCTTCTTTGGATTTGAGAAAAGCCTTAAGGAATAACAGAAATATTTTCGCAAATCTACTTTTTATAATATACCCTCAAAAGTTATCATCATGTTTTTAACCTTCCCGTTTTTCTTTTATTCTAAACAATATGAATTTTTTAATGAATCCTTATTTGAATGTTGAAACGTTTAAGGCTCTAAGTAAATCATTAATGTTGCTATTGTATATTTCCTGTCTTGCGAACATATCGTAAATTTAAAATATGCTGTAAAATTATCCCATAAATATGTATGCAGTATTCTTTAAAAGAATCTTAATTGTATGTTAAGAAAAATCTGAATTTTTTGTAGAAATTGAGTCGGGCTGGATCGGGCCGGGCCTGATTTAATTGATTTTTCCACTGTCCGGGTCTGTTTTCACTGATTTTTGTTGGACGCGTGAACTGTGAAAATATGAACGGGCCGTGTCAAGATAGCTTTCGTTCGGGCCGGGCCCGCGTCTGGAAATTCCGGCCCGTGCAGACCTCTATACCAACAGATTCCTTTCTCTCAGTTTTTTTTTTTCAAAACGCATCTTTAAAGAAATTGTCATGCTGGGCGGTTGAAGATTTCTATGCATTTGTTGTATGAATCGGTGTTTTTGTAAATAAAGATGTACTTTTCTGTCAGAATGCTAGCATGATAAATTACACTAATTTATTCAACAGAAAGACTGATTTGATTAATCAGTGGTTCAAATATGCATTTATATAATCAATGTTCAATAGAGTAGAGGGTTGATAATCCGGACCAATCGGGGCCGATGCCGATCCGGTTAATTGGACAAGTTTAAAAAACGGCTATGGCAGTGTTTTTCAGGTAACTTCCCTTCACATTTTTTTCCAGGCTTAGGACTGGCAATTGTAGTGGTGCACATTTTAGCCTATTACAAATGGCCTGTTTAGAAATTATTTTTTTAACTTTTTTAAAATTTTATTTTTCACAAAATTAGTACAAAGTTATACATAAAAGTACACATAGAAATTATTGCGTGTATATATGCACACACTGTACGAACAAACACGAGCTGAGAGAGGGGGGGGGGGGGGGGGGGGTCCCTTTTCCGAAGACACCAAGGGACAAAAGAAGCAATATGTTTAATAATGCAAAAATTGCAATGGGAATAGAATACAGTGTAAAATCCATTAGTTTTCCTTATTAAAATTTAAATAAAGTCATTTTTTATGAGGTGTCGGATGCTATCTATTTGTTTCCCATTAAATACAATAAGTCCAAGAGCCGACAGCACAAAAACCTATGTTATCAAGCATTTAGGAATTTTATAATCATCTGTTTCATCTAAAACCTAGATCTAAAATTTGACTGTTCAAACATTTATGTTTTCTTTTCAGAATCTTATAGTCCAAGAGCCGACAGCACAAAGACCTATGTTATCAAACACAAGAAAAAAACATTTATTTTATGGGAGAGTAGAAGTAGGGGAATCTAATGACCCATGTCTGTCGGAAGTGAAGCAGTGCATAAGCCAAAAATTAATACCACCAGTGGTTGACTCGTAAGTTTATCATTCTGTTTGTCCTAGAAAACAAAGGTACGAAAACATGAAGGATAGTTGTAGGACAAACACAATGATAAACCTACGAGTCAGCCACTAGTGGTATTCATTTTTTATTCATTCTTATGCACCGCTTCACTTCCGGCAGACATGGATCATT
The DNA here is from genome assembly GCA_963932465.1 of Maratus speciosus. Classification (NCBI taxonomy): domain Eukaryota; kingdom Metazoa; phylum Arthropoda; class Arachnida; order Araneae; family Salticidae; genus Maratus; species Maratus speciosus. Next base: position 87,724,596 of record OZ010794.1, read on the forward strand.
AGATTCCCCTACTTCTACTCTCCCATAAAATAAAGGTTTTTTTTTCTTGTGCTTGATAACATAGGTTTTTGTGCTGTCGGCTCTTGGACTATAAGACTAAATCACACGGGATGTAGAAAAGTTCTATTTTAGGTAGGTTTGCTTAAGAGGTACACCGCCCCTAATTGTTTTATATTTATTTTCCGATTACCATGAAGAACATTCCGTTTAAGAATTTCATTATAGGAAGTTCCGTTACAGAGAGATTATGCTTTAGACGGGTTCCTTTATAGACAGGTCCATTTTATCAGTTTTACTATATTTAGTTTGCTTAAGATATGGATTGTTAAAAGATGTTAGCCCCACCAAAAAAATTCAGAGCCCCCTCTGACTGGACTCACTGGTTACGGCCCTTATTACAGCTCTCGCTGTATGCAAACCTCATTTGAGGCTGTTTATTATATCATGTAAGTTTCCAAAATTTTAAAACTATAAAAAAGGCAATTCGAATTAATTTTATAATTCGAATTATATATATGTGTGTTTGTGTAAGTTATAGGTAACCCGACAATTTGCATATATGCATATGTGCGATATTGGAAATATATATATGAATTTATTGGAAAGTAAATGTATGAAAGCAATAAAAAATTAATTAAAAGTAATTTTCATTGTTTGAACGAATTAAAAATTAAATATCAATAGGATTATGAGAATGGACTTCATATTTTTTAAATTGTATGAATTGACTGACCGATATAATAGATTGTACTACCTTTTTTTTTCATGCCATTATATTATTTAAAATTATTTCTTGCCTTTTATAGACTTTATAATGGACAACAAATGTGGCAGATCTAGAAAGAGATATTTATCTCAAAAAGAAATAGAAGAACTTATGGCTCTTCCTTCAGATTCCGAAGATGATATGTTTGATGAAGATGATAATGACTACTTTGATCCGGATTACGTACCAGCTGAGAATAATAAACATGATACTGAAGCAGTGAGTGATGACGAGGAAAGCAATATTGGGCCTTCTACGTCAAGCGGCATTACACATTCATATAACAAAGAAACCATTAGTAAGAATGATATTGATAATAACATTCATCTTACCTCTAAGACACCGGCTATAAAAACCAGTATGATCAGAGAAAGACGTTGGTTCGCTAACAAAGACAATGATTTCTCTAAAGAACCCCTAATTTTTCAACCTGAAAAAGAATCTGAATTTTCTGGAGATACTCCTTTAGATTATTTTTATAGGCTTTTCCCAGAATGTTACTTAGAAGACATATGTTATCAAAGCAACTTTTATGCTACGAAACAGGGCAAGGAAAATTTAAATATTACTGTTCCGGAATTGAAATTTTTTTTGGAATGAATTTTGTAATGACCTACATACGTTATGCCAGACTTCGTCAATATTGATCTACAAGTGGTGGCTTAGGACTAAGCATTATAGCTGATTCTATGTCTATAATAGGTTTGAATTAATAAAACGTTACCTTCATTTCCGGGACAACCTGAAAATTCCTGCAGATAATACAGATCGTTTGACAAGATTAAGACTGTTTTTAGATATCCTTCATAAGCATTAGATATCCTTCATTTCATGAAGCTACAAAGCACAGAAGAATCACAATCAATTGATGAGATGATGGTGCCTTTCAAAGGTAGGTCTTCTCTTAAGCAATATATAAAATCAAAACCAAAGCCATGGGGTTTTAAAATATGGGTTCGTGCTGGAGTTTCTGGCTATGTTTATTGTTTTGAAATATTTCAGGGAGCAAATGGTGGAAGAATGTCACCATCAAAAGAATATGGTGCGGCTGGTGATGTAGTTTTGTGTTTGTGCCATTATATAGCTTTAAAAAATCATAAAATATATTGTGACAATTTATTTACTTCAATTCCCCTAACTGAGGAATTAAAATAACGAAAAATTTATTTTGTTGGAACTATTCGAGCTAACAGAATGAAGAGCCCCAAAAGAAAGCTAAAAGATACTAAATCTCTCATAAAAGATAGAAGGGGATCAGTTTCTGCAACTACTTCTGAGGACAATTTAGCAGTGACTCGATTGGTTGATAAAGCTATCGTGCACATGGTGTCATCTTTTGCTGGAGTTCAAGCAACAGATAAAGCAAAAGGTTTTTCTCATGCAACTAAGTCCATTGTAGAAATAGATATACCACACTAAGTGCAAATTTATAACCAGGATATGGGAGGTATGGACTTAATGGATCACTTGTTGCAATTTCTCGTCATTATAAAAAAAATAAACGTTGGTATATGCATATTTTTTTTCATCTTTTGAATGTTGCTGTTATAAATGCCTGGATTCTTTGTCGAAAAGACGGCAGAGCTGCTAATGACTTATTAGAAATCAAAAGTAGCATAGCATTAAGCCTAATATATACAGGAACCTCATCACAAACAAGGATCGACCATCCACTAACAGTTCTCCGGCTTTCTCTTGTCCAGCAAAGAAAATTGTCTTTAGTTGCAAAAGAACTAAGATATGACAATGGTAAACATTATAAAAAAAAAATCTGATGGTAAATTTGCTCTGAAGTGCAAAAATTAAAGCTGTTCGTGTAGAACTAGATATATTTGTGGCCACTGTAATGTACATTTATGTCCAGAATGTTTCGAACATTTTCACCAAAATTGATTTTTTTATTTTTTTCCTACAAATGTAACATTACTGCATACAAGCCTCATATGAGGCTGCTCATATAACTTCCTTAAAAATTAAAAAAATAAAAATCAAGTTTCTTATTATTCTCATCTATTTCAAGCTAATTTGCCAGTGAATTTTTTTTTTTTTTTGACAATTGCAAAATAATTCATGCATGAGAGAGTTAATGCATAGTTATGAAAATTAATATTTATCATCAAAATCTTACTTTTAATTTCATGTATGATAAAAGTTTGGTGACATTACATGAAATTGGCATGAAAAACATAAAAATAAGTCACAAGAAATTTTTACAAAAAGAGCATGATTGCAGTTGTATAGGCTGTTTCAATTCAATTTTTTTTTTCAATGGATTTAATTAATGTTTCAGTTAGAAGTGCTTCTGTTCTTCTTAGTCATTCTTTTTAAAATTTCAATAGGAGCATCGATTAATTAGATTTATCAAGTACTATTTACTGATATAGTGATTGAAAGATCTAAAAATTCAGGGTTGGATTCAGTTCTGAATTTAGGGGGAAGAGAGCGGTTGTTAAATCTCAAAATGACACTTTAAAAAAAAAACCTTGTATAGGGTTTGTACATATTTCTTTAATTAAAAATAAAAGAATTAAGGACTTTTTAAGGACTTTGAAAGACCATAAGCAAAAAGTTAAGGGCTTACAAATTGAATAAACTAATAAATTATAATTTGCATTTTTCTATAATGTGTTTCACTTTTCTAAATCAAAACATTCAAATCAGGAGAGGGTGAAGGATTTCAGCATAAGACAGTAGAAATTTAGAAGGCTATCATTTATAGCTATTTCAAAATAACAAGCACAGAAGAAAAAAAGAAATTTTTAAGATTGTGAACTTAATAAGCTGGAAGAAAAGCAAAGGGTGTGAGGTAGGGGAGAATCCAATATTCAGGGAGGGGAATCAAAATGACTGTTGAAGTATTGTCACTGCACTGTCACAAATACAGCAAAAAAAAAAAAAATAAATAAATAAATAAATAAAATAAGAGCTCAAGATTTGAAACATTTTGTGATGGAGTACAAAAGCAGGAAAACTAAAATTTCTGAATGGAAGATTGGATCAGTGGTGCACAAACTATTTTCATTCCTGACCCCCAATTTTTTGTAAAATTTTGTCGCAACCCCCAGATAGACAGTACATACTGTCTTAATTGTTCACATAGTTAAAGTGAAATTCTTTTTGAGATTTGCACTTAGGTTTCTTCCTTATTTGAATACAACACGTAATTTTATGAACCAATTGTTTTAATCATTCACATAAGTATATAAATATTTTTTAATGAAAAATACTTTCAAAAATTTTACATCAAAAGAATTCAATGTGAAGTATTCGCTTGCAAAGAGCTCATATTGGAAATTGCAAGCTGTAAGTCATCCTCTGGATCCGACTGAGGTCGATATTTTGTTTTAATGGCAAATAATTTTGAAAAGCCGGTTTCAGATAAATGACATTTTCTTCAAATCGGCATATCGATTTACCAAATAATAACCAAATTTTTTGGCAAGTCAGATACTTAAGTTGAATGCATAGTATGTTTTTTTCGCTTGAAAACATCAATGAACTGTTTCTTTTCATTTAAGGAAATAATTGATTTTAAAATATCAAACGAAAATGAATCATTTATCCAACATAATTCATTATCTGAAAATTCTTCGAACCTTTTTGAAAAGTTTTCTTTTAATTTTATCATATGAGAAATGTTTTAAAATAACAAGAAATATATATTATTTTCTTTAGTAAACTCTGAAATGTACAGGAACATATCTGTGTTGTTTTTGATCATTTTTTCTAGTTAATGTATCAGCTAATTCTTAAAAGCTTTAATTTTACTGATCGGTGTTAAAATGTTTGCACTCTCTCCCTGTAGGTCATTAAGTTTTTCAATAATGTCAACCATGTAACCGAGTTTGAATAAATATGCCAACATATGTTTCATTTCCACCAAAAAAATGTAAACTTCATTTTTTAAATCAAAAATATGTCACAGTATCTTTTCAATATTTACAGAATACTGTAATGAACTTTACAGTTTAAGAAGATGAAAGATGATATCTAAGTAAACCATTTAGAAAATGCCTAACATATTTGAAAATCCAATTTCAGCCATTTCCATCCATAGATGGAAAAGTAGTAGAAGTATAGTGCTGTATACAATCGATAGATTTGTATATATACTGAAGAGTACGCTTAAATTTAGTTCAGTTAAAAAATGCATAACATAGTTGAAAATTCAGCTTCAGCAATTTCTGCCATTAGCCGGAAAAATACTCCAACTCTTTTGTACAGTCTTGTGTACTATAACAGCAGGGATGTAGTGGAGGGTATAAGCCGTATGCCCTCTGGATTTTTTTAAGGAACACCGTATACCCTCTGTTTCTCAAGAAAGCTATAGTATATATATACTAGGGTATACCCTAGTACATATCTGCTTAGAACGTATACCATCTTTTTTTTTATGACTGCACCACTGTATAACAGGTTTACACACCATAGAGCTAAAATAATCATTCAGGTAAAACATGTATAGCCAAGGCTGGTTTTTTGCAAGCAGAAAGTGGTTATAACCGGCTTTAACTGGCAGAAACTGGGAACAACTGGCATAAACACATTTCGTGACATAATATGAGACTTTTTTAGTGGTATTAAATTCCTAATGTACATTTTATTCAGGATAAATAACAAATAAAATATTGTGGATAGTTTTAATTAAAAAAAAAAGAAATTTGTATAAAAAAAAATGAGCAATGTAGCAGATAAAATTTTTGTTATAATATGGTTGTGTAATTCTATATATAAACAATTAATTAGAGTGAGCAAAAAGCAAAGGCAAGGAAATTGCTTTCTGATATTAATCCAAATTTTGTGCCATATATAATATTCTTTGAAGCAAAATCGACTCCTTTCCCAGAAACATATTTCACCAAGGTAGTCCTAGACAATGTCTTGCCTTCTGTGTAGTGGTCATCTTTAAAAACTAATAGAGGTTTAAATGAAGATTTTTCAAATTTTGAATCCTTAATAATGACATTGCTAGCAAGTAATGCTGATCTTGAAAGAATATTTTCAAAGTTTTCTTTCATTCAGAACAAATTAAGAAACAATCTCGAGTTCAGAAAGATTAGGAAAATTAGTCCTATACTATGGATTTCTCTGTGGAAAAAGTAATAATAGTATATTTGAGTGGTAATTTTGTTCTTTCAATATTGTAAAATAAATTGTTTTCTCTGTTATTTTTTGTGCTTCAATTATTTACTTATATATTTTCACAAGAAACATTTCTATGTAGTACATAATCTTTAAGTTATTGCATTGTATTATTTATTTAAAAACACTCTGAAAAATGGTATGTTAAAATATCATAGAATTTTTCGTTAATTTTTTTTAAACTTTCAAATAGAAATTCAACTGTAAACAATAATAGTAATAGTTAAACTTGTACAGCCATCAGATTACCATTATGAAAATTTCCGTTTTTCAAGTGAAAGAAATTTAGTATTATATAAACAACGTATATTTGTATGGTCATTTTGAAACTTTTTGCTACTTTGAATAACATTTATAATCTTTAGTTTTAATTCTTAACTTAATTGTTTACATATCAAATACATGCGTGAATTGTGAATCATTGCAGATTAAAGTTCTTATTAGTATTATTTCTTAGCTTCTGCCAGTTTTTGCCATGCTGGTATTAACCAGTTACAACTGCTGTTTTAACCACCCTGACAGAAAATTGCTAACCCTGTGTATAACACAACTAAAAACAAGCTATTAGCAATTACCCTCTATAGATGGTCATGTACCCAATTCTTTCATAGTTCTGCATATGAATTTATATTCTACAAACACCTTGAAGCATTCCTTGTTACAACAACAAAACAAACAAAATAGAGAACTTAAAAAAAAAAAAAAAAAAAAAAAAAAAAAAAAATCAATTTTAAAGATATTAAATTTTGTGAGCTGGAAGGGCTGGGAGGGCAAAATGAGAGAAGCAGAGATTTTTTTAGCGGGGTGACAAAACTATTAGATGATTACTTAGAAATTTATGATTACTGAAGATTTACAATTAGGGCATAAAAAAAATAAAATAAATAAAGTGTTTTAAAGTTTTGTACGATAGAAAAGAAAGGGGCAATAGAAGAGAGAATTTTAGATAATTATTTATTATTACTGTTACATTAAAATAACAAACAGAGCAAAAAAAAAGGTTAAAGATAAAAAAATTAGAGGTTTGAAGATTTTAAAATCTGAATTGAAAAGGAGAACGGGGGAAAATGAAGAAGCAGGAGGTTTTTTGGGAGGAGGGGGGTGGCGGTTATTATAGGATGATTATTTATTTAACATGCTAATCATTTACATATAAATAAAAAAAAAAAAAAAAAAAAGAGTTTTAAAGATTAAATTTTGTGTTCTCGGTAAGAGTGGTGGGAGGAGTGGCAAAGTAGAAACGTCGATTTTGGATGGAGGGGGAAATTTCTATCTGCAATAAGGTAACAAATAGAGTAGAAAACGTTTTAAAATATTAAAGAGTTTTAAAGATTTTAAACTTTGTGTACTGTGGGGAGGGGGGGGGGGAGAATTTAGATGAAAATTTTAAAATATCAGGAATCTTACCGAACCTTTTACCACTGATTTAATAGGAGAGTAAAATTAAGGACTTTCTGCAGATTTTGCATAAAAATAAGGAGCACATGAACCTAGTTAAAAATGTATTTTTTAAAAAGGCACTGTTCCATAAATTTGTGTGTATGTGTGTTCAGAAAAAGAAGGATGTTCTCCATGTGATCCTCATGAATTTCCTTCTGAATCCACTCTTTCTAAAAAAGCATATAAAATCTGGCAAATACTCTCTATTTGAAGATCTGTTATACCAGCTACTGCTACAGGTTTTATATAAATACTATTTTAAGCTACAAGAAACAAAGATAATGGATTTTGAAAAAACTTTTTATTTTCAATGATGTTTGTTTTAGATCATGTCATATTAAAAATTCCAGAATATTTGTATGAAGTTGATTTTTAGCATATAGACTGCACTTATGATAAAATAACTGATAAAATAATATTTATGTATTTTAATTGATTAAAATGCTTCAAAAATCTGTACAAAACACATTGGCATTTCATTTTATTACAATTTTTAAAGGTGTTTACAATATAATACTACGACTAGTAAATCTTTGATAACAAAGTTTATCATAAAATTTATTTATCAATGGATATAAATAATTCTAACATGAATTAAAATGACATTTTACTTATATACGCACGCATAAAAACCAGCTGTCAAATTACCGTAAATAAATCCTTTTCAAATGATGCTAAGCAAGAGATAATAAGACAGTGCATTCAAGAAAACACATTTTGAAAGATAAAAACCAGTGAGATAGTGTCAAGGGATGTTGCATCACTTTACTACCAGTATTATTACCTACTAAATTTGACCTTATTTAATCTTTCAATGTTATATGATTAAAAAAGGCCATATTTAGTATATAATACTGGTATTAAAAGGATGCAACATTTCCTGATGCTATGCCACTGATAGAAAATGGTAACACTGTGCTTAAAATGGGATACGAAAGAAGTAGACAAAATACCTATCACTAACCTTGTTTGGAAACATCCATGATATTCATTTTATCAAATTTGACAATACATGCAATTTTATTTGCAAACTGTACAAAAAATACATATAGTAACATTAAGCTATTAATGGCATTCAGATCTCGGTCAAGCCTTGTTTCGTCACAAAGCCCCAGACGTCAATCAATAGATAACCAATTAAGTTAAAGTATTTTTCCATTTTGGTATCTTCTCCCCCTGCTGGAAAATATTGTAATCTTTTTATCAAACAGGAAAGTGTGTGACAAAAGGATGGGCTTTCAGTAAATTTTAGGTCCTCTACTGATCTCACGATAGTAGTAATAACTAAATTAATATTGTCTTTGGAGCCTGAATGACTGCAATTGAACTTGCACTCTATCGATGCATTATCTTAATGGATTATTAAATAAGTTTGATATGTAATGAGGTTCCGAGTTATTTTAATACACCTAATTTCCTACACCAAGTCAATTTATTATATACAGACTTATTCTTCACAGACATATTTCAGGGAGTGATTTCACTACTTTTCCAATTTTTTATTAGTAGGTTAAAATTTTCTGAACAAATTCTTAAAACTTTAATTTTACCATAATATATGGTACTACCATAATATAGAAAACTTTACTATAATATACGTATATAAATATTAGTTATATGAAAAGTTAAAATTTCAGTACAAAGTTGCATTTTATAAAAATATATTCATTTTGCACTTTTTATATTTTATGGACTCAAAAAAATCTATATAAAATTTATGTTATCCTTAAGAGTGTCTCAAAAAAAAAAAAAAAAAAAAAAAAAAAAAAAAAGAGCCTTCAGCCACATCACCAATATTTGGGAAACATAAATGATTCTCAATGTGTTTACATTTAGAAACAAGTTTTCAAACAACATCATTGACAAATATTAATATTTAATAAAAAATTCATAATTTTTATATTCATGAAAATATTATATGGAATGTTTTGGTTCCAGCCTTAATGTGGAAAATACTTCAAAATTCTCAAAATTTTAATGTATCATTTCACTCTTTGACAATTTCTCAAAAAGTATCATCTATGGAAGTAATGGTGAACACAGATCAGTATGTGTCAATTAAAAAAGAATACACTTACAAGGAGAGAGTCCAAGGTTGGTGTCACCGAATACAATGAACATTTGTGTAACTAGTATATAAATATATGATTGTCATAAAACATAATTCCCGAGGGGGTCTTGAGAAAATAAGTCGCAAAGTTTAAGCTACAGTTTATATTCGGATAAATGTCCTTCTTTAGCAAGCGGCTCCATGGTATAGTCAGCAGCATGCTGGATATGAGTTTTTTCTACCCGGGTTCAAACCCAGCTTGGACTTGTTTTTCAGAACGAAAATTTTTATCTATCATTTTCGAACCGCAATTGAAAAAATATGTATAATAATTGAAATTTACGAAAATTATGAATTAAATCTATGTTTTGTAACATATAAGGAAAAGTAAAAAAAAAAAAAAAAAAAACGCATATTTATATACATATAGACCAGAAATTTTTTGTTGCTATTTAAAATTATTTACAGTTATTTCAATGAATATCTACCATTTTTAAAAGAGAAATAAATTAACCACTTCAACGCCGACAGGTATGGGGAAGCAGCGCTTTTACCCTCGACTTATCCCGGGGCAGACGATGAAGTGGTTAAAATAAGCGAACAAATATATTATTTTCATTTTGTTTCCTCATTCATGTACTTGAGATATTTCATGGTTTATTAAAAATATGCTTTTATATTTTTAATATGATTTTTTTAAACTCTGGGATTCTTGATTTTTAATTAGAATAAGTGTCTACGTAGTAATTTCTTTTGGAAATCACTTTTTTTTTCTTGTTTAATATTTTTATACAATGCAGTTTAATTATATAAATACAATTTTAGCTGTGAATCTTTGCATGTTTATATATTATGTAATATATTATACTATTATTTATTTATATATAATAAATAAATAATAGTAATAACAAACTAAAAAAAATGTCAATTGGAATTGGAACTTTTATAGACCATAAAATTAAGCTAATTAAAAAATTTATTTACTGTTATTTACATAAATAAGCTACTATTTTTCACAGTGATATAAATGTATCTTTTTTACCAACTAACTTTTAAACTTTTGAATTTTTTAAATATTGGATTCTTATGATTATAGTTAGAATAACTGTCTTTGTGCTTAAAAATAAGTTCTAAAAAATTATTGAATTGCTGAAAATAGTTATTACAGAGGTAATAATTACAAAACCAAAAATCCAAAATAAAAAAAAAGTCACATTAGGAAGTTTAAAAAGTGTATTAAAAAAAAACATCAAATATACGAAATACCTTCATATAGGAGCAAATTTAAAATAATATAATTATTCACGCATTTATATCACGTGTTTTAATTTATTTCTCTGTGAAAAATAGCAGATTATTCATTAAAATAACTGTAAATAATTTTAAATAACAACAAAAGATTTCCGGTCTATAGACATACAAATATGAGTTTTTCTTTTCTTTTTTTTTTTACTTTTCATTATATATTTAAAACATGAAAAATTTCGTAGTTATAAAAGCACTTATATGCTACAAAACATACATTTATTCATCTTTTTCGTAAATTTTAATTATTATACATATTTTTTCAATTGCAGTTCGAAAAAGATTGATAAAAATTTTCGTTCCAAAAAGCAAGTCCAAGCCAAATTTAAACTAGGATAGAAAAATCTCCAATCCAGCATGCTGCCGACAATGCTACTGAACCGCTTGCCAAAGAAGGAAATTTATCCGATTATAAACTGTAGCTTAAACTTTCTGACTTATTTTCTCAAGACCCCCTGGGGGGGTTGCACTTTGTGACGGTCATATATTTATATACTAACTATACTCTATCGATACACAAATGTTCATCACATTCGATCACACCAACGTCAGGCTCCCTCCTTGTTAGTAAGACCTATACCAATATAAAAATTCAACAGCAATTCATGTACCATGCCAGGAGAAGCAAAAATATACCTTACCATTTCGAACTCTCTGAACGCTGTGGGCGATTAGGAAACGCTCCACCCAGTTCTCCATGCTCTGCAACACCCAAGAATGAGCTATCTTGTTACGTGGAACCTGAATGGTCAACCACTCCATACACTGCTGGGGGCAATATTCAGCTGCCTAAAAAATATCCCAATGACACCTTAAGAATCTCACAATAAGTATTAAAATTACTTATTACGTATTTTCTGATTGACTAAACTTTAAAGTATGTGTAACGTCGCAAAATCATGAAACATTTCACATTCTACAAGGAATTGTTTCTTAACTCGGGGGTCACAATTATATCAGATGACACTTTTTATGAAAAAATAGAAAAAGAAAATACTTTATGATAAATGGTATTTTAATGTTACAACTACTACCTTTGATTGGATAATAAGTGTCTTGGTGGAGCTTTGGTATGTTTTTCATTTCAAAACTTTCTATATGTGGTTTGGCACAGTGTTGGGCAAAAAGTAATCACATAACAATTACAGATTATGATTACATTTTGCAATAATTAAGATTAGAGATTGATTGCAACCATAATTACTTCATTTTGTTATAAAAGATCACTGTAAAGTTTGGAAAATAGCCCCTTTGACAACCAAATAAGAAGAAAATAACAGAGGGGTTAAAAACAAAATTCTACAAGAACTTTCTCTTAAATATCTGTATGAACTCTATTTAAATACTAATTGTTATAGAGAAAAGTATTTTTTTCAAATATTTAGAATAAAATGTAGACATACCACTTAATAGATTTAATCTATCTTCTGCATAAATATCCTCGTAAGACATCTAAACTGGAGACTTTAATTGATCAGAAAGAACACAACTTACAATAACACTGACATTTCACGTAATTAATATTAGGTTACCATAACTACCTTATTTAGATCTCACAAAGTGCAAGTGTCTAACCCCACGTGTGTGATACAGTATTGGGAAAGGTGAGCCATGCAGCTTAAGTAAATTATATGATGCGTGGCATGAATGAGAATAGCTATACCAATTAAGTAAACCTTAAAAATTTCCTATATTTAAAAAAATATACATATCCAGTTGCAATGATTTAATTTTTATTTCAATAGCTTTCAACAAATTTGATCTGCAGTTCAAACAAATTTTGCTTCAACAGATATTTGTTTGGTGAATAGAGCTATTTAATGAATTTTTAAAAACACACTGTTTGTTATTATATAGACTGTGGAGCATGTAACTAAAAATGTATTTATAAACTTTCAATTTCAGATTCTTGTAACCTATGTAAATCATGATTAATGAATTATACTGTAATCAGTATTGATAATTACTTCATAATACTTCTAATCATGATTACTTGAAATCCCAATTACGTTAATTGTGATTATCAATCAGAATACAAAAATAATCAATTAGACCCAATACTGGATTGGCATTGCAAAGCTGTAATTTTTAACAATCTCTCTCAGATTTTTCAGTAGAGTCAGATGATAAGATTTTCATTTATAAATGGGAACATACTTCTATTTTTATAGGAATAGCTATACCCGAAAGCGGAGTCACTTCATCTCTGGCATTAGAAACATGCCTAACTCGATTATTTTTAAGTGATACTGAAAGTTTCTGCATTTAGTTTTGCAAATATGTTTCTTACTAATTAACGAAAAACTTTGAAATAAATTAGAGTGTTGTGGGATTATTTACTTTATTCTAAGGCATTACAGAAGGTTCTACTAACTTAAACAGTTGAAAAATAATAAGCATAGGAGAGGGTAATGTTTAAATAAAAAAAGAAAGTTTCAGAAGCTAAACATGTCATATACTAAAATTTTATGTACCGTTGATTCTCTCAAAACCACTGCTGTATAACTGCCATTTTCTAAAATCTGCTATTCATTTTGAGATGCAAACAAAAGAAATCATGGTTAAGAGCCATGGTCATGGCCCCATAGAACAAATTTAGTATGGATCTTTCATCTATCATTTATCATTAACTCTACAAAAAACTTGTGTTTTAAGAATTTAAATGGATTTTACATATTTTGTATTAAAATAATAAGTTTTGCTAAGAAAAAAGAAAAAACAAATGCAAATATTACAAGAGCAGTAACAGATTTAATCTCTGTAGTCTGTATTAAGAAAAATACTAGGTGGTTGGAGAAACATAATTCAACAGTAATTAAATTAGAAGACTCATACATATTTCTTTATATAAAGATCGAGGACTTTTAAGGTCCAAAAGAATAAGGATCTACAAATTCATTAAATGAAAGAATTTTAAATAAGTACTTTTGAATACAGGGTTTCAACTTTATAAATACAACTTTTAAATATTCAAAGGAAAGAGGCCGGAGGGGTGGGGTGTGGTGGGAAGAGGAGGAGTAAATTTTAAAGGTCGTTTGAAATTATTTGTCCCTTCTCATAGTGAATGTTTTATCAGGCATTAATCAATTACTTTGAAGAACAGACCAAATTTGACCACATTGAAGACATCACAACAACTCAGAAGTTCATAGAAGAACAGTGGTATTCTAACACTATGTCAGGATTGTCAAACTGTGACCCGCCTGATACCACTAATTTCTTTTAAAAAACTAGTCGTTGGGGGGCATCGTAATACTTACCCATCATGGATATGCATAATATAAAATAAAACATGTGTAAAGTATTTATAAAATGCATTGCAATTCCAAAATAAAATTTAAATGTATATTTAAATATTTTTAATACATAGTAATGCTCTATTACTGAATTGTGGATACTACTTTAGTATTCTGTTGACCCATTTCGACAAATTATATAAATCGCCAGACTACTCAAAGTTATATAAATTGGCATATTTTTTATTTTAAATAACAAAAGAACAAATAAATTAGTAAAAGATTAATAAAAATACAAATAAAATGTCGAATTAAAAATCACTTGATGATGTAAAACCGTGTGTAACGTGTTTAATGTCAAGTGAATATGACATTTACGATAAACCATTACTGGCATTTAATCTTATAGTTTGGCGATAGTTTTTTTGATCGATGGGATAATCAAGTACAGTATAGGATCCGTTATCCGGAATCCTTGGGACCTGGGACGTTCCGGATAGGGGGTTTTTCCGTAATTCGGAACACTACCACAAATATTTTCTAATGTACATAAACATGAAATACTGGTTAGCATAAATAATATTAAAAATACTGTATTACACATTTGTTGAATTAATTCAATAAAACACAATTAAGGAAAAGTTTAATTAATTTTTATTTACAAAAAAAAAAAAGTTAAGTAATAATTTTAAATTATAATAAAACTTACAAATGAACAAGATCAAAAATAAAATTTAGTTTTGGGATTCAGATGCAGATGCTTGGGAATTAGTTTTTTGGAAAAATCCTTTTAAAGTTGGCTGCTTGCAACGTTTCTCTTTTACAAGCTGGTCTTGAATTTTATATAAGGACATTATTTGTTGTTCATGGAAATAACTTCTTTGTTCCATGCCTCGAATTAATTGTTGAGTGTAAAATATCATTTGTTCATTAGATATTTTTTCTACCTCCTCATTCTTGTCATCATCATCACTACGATCATCAGATGCATCTTTAGTCATCATTTCACAAATTTCACTATATGTCATGTGATGACTAAGTGGAGCATTATTGTCTATATTGAAACAAACTTGAACTGCATCTTCATCCAATAATTGGGGAGGGAGGGGATAATATTGAAAATTGACTTTTTATTTATTTTTGTTTTGTTTACGAATTTATTGCATGGAAAGCGGACAGAAAAATACAAGAGGCAAAATTATCAACACTTAAAATGCAGATTTCCGCAAATTCGCGGAGATAAAGAAATGCATAATTACTGTAATATTCCATTAACCCACCCTCCCCTATTGATAAATTTGATATTTAAAAAAAAATCCCACGAAAGCACCCCCCCCCCCCCTTTCCAAAAAAAAAAAAATAATAATATCGCAAGAAGCGCCGTACCACCATTCTGTCTTATCCGATTCCGCATCTCTGCTTTTTTACTGTTCGATGGACGCAACTGAAAACGGTAAAACGAACGTTTCTCTCATTCTCCTAACTGGCCGAACTGTAGGTGCACCTTTAGATGACGTCAAAGATCGGAGCTTGCCAACAGATTTTTGATCGCGGAAAATGAATTCAAATTCTAAGTGATGTTTCGAAAATATTTTTTTTTTCAAAAGGTTAAAATTAAAATTTTTTTATAATGGATTTTAGCGTTTGAAACAGAAAAATACAAATTAGTTTTCCTATATTTCTAAAGGTTACGCCGATGCGAAGTCATAAAAATGATCAAAAAGAGAACTTATGTCCGATGATTGCGTACATTCGATTTTTATCTTTCACGGGAGCGTCATAAGTGGGATCGTAGGGAGAGCGCGCTTTTTAAGTTCTGTTTTCTAATTATCTTGGTTAACAAAAAAAGAAAAATCTGAATATCAGAGCCAGACTTAGATAAAATGTAAAACTGCCTGCGAACGCAAATAATTTCTTTAAAATTTTCTGCAAAAAACGCTGTGCTCCTCCCGAATGCTGTATTGCCGCCAAAAGCAAAAATGAAAAGTTATATAC
Organism: Maratus speciosus; assembly: GCA_963932465.1. NCBI lineage: Eukaryota > Metazoa > Arthropoda > Arachnida > Araneae > Salticidae > Maratus > Maratus speciosus. The sequence continues at coordinate 87,740,530 of OZ010794.1, forward strand.
AAGCACATAAACATTCGCTAAAATTTCCAACCAAATAAACTTTATTTAAAAAGATTTGAACATTTAACATTTATTTTTCAACACAAAATTTATTTTTAATCTGTTAAATTAATCTGCAAAGCCTAACATAATCTGCAGCACCTGCGTCAGTGCTGCACTGTTTCTGCTACCGGCCCTGGCAGGAGGGGAAAAAAAAAGGAATTGTACCCACCATTCCGGCATAAGCACCGCACTTACAATATTTTTAAGTTTTTAACTTGTATGAGCCGTGACGCTTCTTCCAAAAAATACTGTACTATGACTGTACTATGGTACATGGCAAATACTTTCTAGCATACTTTTTTTTTTCTCCCGTTGAAAAATAGTCTACAGACCTTGTCAATAGTCTGTAACATGCGTTACACCGATTCTTCGCCTGGTGTCTTGTTAATTGCTTTTTTTAAATAAAGAAACTTGTAAAAAAACCCCCATCAAAACTGCCTGCAAACTTTGAAAATTTTCTGCGAACGGCGTTCGCGTGTTCGTCTATATTATCTCACTCTGATCAGGGCAGGCTTTGGACTATTCTTATAAACATTTTCGGATTTCAACAGGCGGTAGATTTCGATAGCCACTTTTAATCCCTGTAAGCGGCCTCTCCAATTACTTTACGATTTTTTGCCGCGTTTGGGAGGGGGGAAGATTAATGGGATATTATGGTACATTGAGGTGTATGAGAAAAAGTTTAAAATATTCAAAATATCGATTTATAAAGCATGTTAACTCTTCAATAAAATTTGAAAAAAAAAAAAAACTGCAAATTTTTATGAAATTAAAGCTTTCACTAAGTTTCGGTTTTGGATCATTTAGCGTTCCGGTTTTTAGAGCGTTCCGGATATCAGGACGCCGGATAATAGATCCTATACTGTAGTACCGAATTGCATAAAAGAAACATCCTTATAACTCCAAAAATTATAATCATATTAACTAAGTTTACTGCGTCGGATTAAGCATCTCATTTCCAATTAAAATATATCTTTGAACTGAAATTTGAATGAAATACAGGGTCATGAAAAATCGAAGAGTGTGGAAAATAGAATTACAAATATTCCGGCAACTCATTATCCGATTGACTTCATTCTTTATGCAAAGTGTTTTTTTGTCTAATTTTTATATACCTTTTATCAGAACGAATATTTTGAGAGTCTGAAGAAAAATAGTTCCGGATAAACGAGGTTACTGATATTCAATAGGCTTCTTTACTAACTACACACCAAATTTCAAGTCTCTATCTCAATTTGTTCGAGAGAGAGAGCATTTACAGACACACAGACAGACAGACGGCAATTTTTTTTCCTAAAAATATACTTTTTGGAATCTCCAGTATCTAAAATGTGCAAATCCATCAAAAAAAATTTTCTGATTTTTAAAACGATTACAAGACTTACCCTCTACTACATATGATGGGTTACTTCTTCAATCACAGAGATTTGATGATTAGATAAGGCAGTAATTTCTACAAGATTTTAGTGGTATCCAGTGGGCCACAGTATGAAACCCTAGCTCTATGTCTTAGGTGTTCACTGCTGCTGCTTCCCCAAAAACATGCTGGTATACTATTCTGTAAATATTTTTAAATCTGTCCAACCGTCCACTTAACAGTTCAAAATTTCTGTCCAGAGTCTTTGCTATCCGTGAAGCCTTCTATTTCACTACTGGCCATTAAGAGATGTTCAAAGCTTAAACTTATATATACCAGTATATATTTCATGCTTTTCAGCCAAATAAGCAGCTGCAATTTTCTTGATTGTCTCTAGAATTTTTAGCAGGATATGCAACATTGATTCTTAAATATTTATTGATTTTATGACTTTTTTTTATTTACCATGGCCTTCAGAGTCATATTTTTGAATTCTTTATCAGACACAGATAGTGCCTTCCTTTTAATTTTATGAGTATTCTTCAAAGGAACAGAAAAATTTCCTGAACTCAACATCACAATCGGAGACTACTTGACTGCAAGTAACTCACTGGCCAAATAAAACAGAAGTAGTCTGGCATCTGAAGAAAGTAATGAAAAAATAAAACTAAAAATGAAAAAACATTTTCCTTTCTCATCAACTGTGTTTGAAACCAACACAAAGTACTAAGGAGGCTAAATTTTCCAAATTATATGCGTGTGAAAAAATTCAAAAACATATGCCATGTAAAGAAAGACGAAGTAACAAAAAGCCACAAAAAATCTGTCTATGTATATCTACTTCAGTAAAAACATACATAAAGAGTGAAACAAAAGACTATTAGGATGCAGGATCTAAGAAAAATTACAGTGTTGCCAATTTAACGTGTTTTAAAAATTCAAAAATAGACTTATTTCCAATTAGTAATATTCGCCTTATTTATTCAGCAGTGTTGACAATTTAGTGGGGCTTTTATTCTTTGATCTACCACTATTCCCAAATAGTAATACGTGCCTTAATTAATCTGTCATAAAAATGAATCTGGAAATAGTGGAAGATATCCGAGTAAAAAAATCTGCTAAACTGGCAGCACTGGAAAAAAGACAGTCCCATCTTAAAAGACTTTTCTTGCCTCAAACGACCAAAACTTTATTGCATATTAAGCAAGATCATGTAATAATTGTTCGCATATTAAACATGATATTTTTCAATTAGGCTTATGGGCAATGTTCAAGAGAGCAGAAACAAGCCTGATATTGTATGTCAAACGTGGCCGTACGTTCGTACTATAACTAGTTTTATAAATATTCAGACCTTGGTGCCACAGCTGTTGCACTCTTATGCAAAAAGGCACGAATACAAAATTTATTACCATTCTATAGATTAAATTCAGCAATACGGAAATAATAGGACTCATCTTAAATAGGACGTCATCATCCTGGCAACCTAGAATCATTACTTATGATGAGATAGCATTGAATTCACACCGTATGATAGGATTTAATAGAATAATCATCCATAGCAACCTACAATCATGACCCATCATGGAATTAATTACATGTGATGGGATTGAACATAATGAAAACTTTTATTAATTAATATCTCTTTAAGTTTTGATTTGATTTTCATAAAATTTGAAATAACTCAACACAATTATGCAACGATTCTATATATCAAAATCATGTGGATGGGTAGTTTTTGCACAGTTATATGCAGGCAGGTGGGTGGACCAGATGACAACTATAGGTGCTACACAATAATGACTAAATAATAGAATAATCACCATGGCAACCTAGAATCATGACCCATCATAGGATATCATTGAATTAATTACATGTGATAGGACTGAGTAGAATGAAGAAAACTTTTATTAATATCTTTTTATGTTTTAATTCGATTTTCATACAATTTTCAGTTAAATTTCAAGCCATGCGGATGGGTCGTTTGCGCTGTTATATGCGGACAGATGGATGGACAAGACAACGACTATAGGTGCCACATAACTATATAATGATGATCGCACCTAAAAATTTGCATATTAAGCACGATTGTGTCTTAACTGGGTCCGAATGTAATTTTATTTTTAAAAAGTTACTTTAACACGATATTTCATTTTGCATTTTCATGCAAATATCTGGCAAAATCATGCAAATATATCTAAACAAAACAATTGATCTATAATCTGCCAAATTTTATAATCCACCATACATTCTGTTCCAAGTCATGCAGATTTCACAGAGATGACAGCATAAAAAGTAAGACACAAACAACACATTATGAAGAAAGATATTTTAGAGGGGGGGAAAAAAAAAAGATTGTTTGTTACATAAAGCTACAGATAACTTTAGAACAAACTCATACAAAATTTAATAAAATGACTAATAAAAATATTAAACATTTCAGCTAAAAAAAAAAAAAAAATACACTGATGTACAGAACATAAAAGCCACCTATGAATGAGTGGGATAAAAAAGTTCATTCTTAAGCAGTAGTAGAGGATTGTAATTTTTTTTTTATTTTAAGAGCAGAAGGAATTTGAATGATTTTACATGCAGTAGATTTATTACAAAAAACAACCCAAGAATATAGTATGTCTTTTTTTTTTTTGGGGGGGGGGGGGGGAGGGGGATCACAGACCTACAGAAGACCTTTTAGATGAATAAATATGTTTGGATTCAACAATAAGCTGTATTGTGAGGATAAACTTTATTTCACAAGACCAGTATATCTGGCATTTATCTCTCATTGTTTACAGCAGAAGATTTCAGGAAAGTAAAAAAAAGATAATATAAAAATTGTTTTAAAGAATGAATATGCAAGAACTGACACACTATCTTATGAGTGACACCTTACAAATATTGCTTTAGAAAAAAAAAAAAAAAAATCAAATATGTACATATAATAATAAAACTTATAAAGGAACTATCTATTTTTTAAAATGTTAATTTTTTTGACAAAGTAAAAGACACTACTTATAGTAATTTTTTTTTCCCCATGATCATCCAAGTTCCAACAAATTGGAAATGATTCTGCTTCACACATATAGACAAACAATTTTTTTTATTAAAAAGTTGCCTAATTAAAAAATATGTATTGATCAGAAGATAAGAAAGTTGTATTTATGCAAAAGAATCTCATCCCTATGCTTAAAATTGCAGAAATATTGTTGAAGTTATAGTGATTACATATTGTGATACAGTAATGGTATAAAGTATACTTTAACATGAGTTTTGAATCTTATGCTTGTGCTTAGATTGACAGAAATAGTATAGAAGTTATAGTGATTACAAATTGTGGTACAGTAATGGTACAAGATGATATAATGATCAATGATCATATCTAGAAAAATTGGTTAATGTGTGGTTCCAGATATTGCAACATGGTGTTCATACCTTATGTGTCACAAACTGTTTGAAGCAAGTGCTGTTGAATGGAAGTTCTTGGTATTTACGTACTAAATCAATGTTATCATTTAATGTCTTGAATATCAGCAGAAACCTGAAAAAAAATAATCCTACTCAATCAGATCTAAATCTGATTGAGCATGCTTGAAATGGACTTTGATTACACTACGTCAATCACTACCAACTCAGTCAATCACACACACACATACACAAGCACACACACAAAAAACAGCAGAGGAAGTTTATTTCATTTGAATAATTTAGTTTGAAGAATAGAATTAATGTCTTGCAAATAAGGCAAGTAGAGATAGTTTTAAAATCCAATTAACTTAATTTTATTATTACTTTTTAAACATCTTTTCAGTTTGCGAAAGATTTTCAAATAAAATGAATTCAAAAGTCCCTGTCATTTTATTAATCATAAAATTACATTTCTACCATTTTACATAAGCTGACTTTTACAGTGTTTATATTTGTGTTATCTCCAAGTACTTTAAAATCACTCTTAACATAGAAATTTTTTAAAAACTGTTACTGACCGTTAATTTTTGGACATCAGTGTAGTTCCACGCATCGCCAATTGGAAGGAAATGTGGAACTCTCATAACCTAAGTAGCAAAGAATTAATAAAAAAACACAGGTAAAATATTTCAGCGCTATTCATGGCTACATCAAATTACAACAGCGCCAACAATGGGAGACATGAAAGGAAAGGAAATTATTTTTTTTAAATCCTTTTTGCTTTTATAAAAAGAAAGTAATAAATCCGAGAAAATTTTTGACTTTCAGTTTTTCATGGATTTAGAGATTTTGGGATGACCTGATTACAATTTCACTATTTTTGAAAAATGTCTCTTTCTGTATGTGCATGCATACATATATATGTGTGTGAATATTACACAAATTTTGCGGCTGTAATAACTCAAAAACTAATGTACAGGCATGGAAAAAAAGTAAACACCCCTACTAACTCTACAACTAATTTTAATAGAAAAAATTTACAGGTACCAAATGATTGGAAATAAAGTGTACTTTTAAATGATGTACATACAATTTCCTTAGGGGGGCATCTACAAATCAAAACAAGACCAAACTTTGTTTTTGCAATGACAACATCCAATTTTGACAATATGTTTTAAATCTTCAGTTCAAAATATGCCTAAAAATGAAATTTAAAGTCATTTGGATGATAAGTTTCTGAATTACATCTTCATACTTTTATTAATATCTTCTGAAATCATAATCCTAATGTAATAATTTTTTTGTTTAATTATGATACTAAATAACCCAAAAATAAATGCATTGAAGTTGTAATTTTAAAAATTTTATAATATGAATTATGAAATTAATATTCGAAAAAAATATGAATTGCATCGTACAATTTTTTTGATAGATTTATATTTATTATGTTCTGCTTTATGCAAATTCTCAATTTAAATTTTTTCTTTAAAGTAGTTTTCGAATTATGAGTATAAAACATCAAAATGACGGTTTAAGGGGCCGTCTATAATGTCCAGAAAAGCATAATTTAAAAAATATATATTTTACTCATTTTATTGAAACATTTGGGCTGGCAATAGTCGAAACATATCAAGTGAGTTAGATGTTCATATTGGCAAGAAATACTGCGTTAATAGAAGTGGCAGAGTCATTCTGTAGCATTTCAACAAACAAGCACCAAACTTCAATTTGGATACAGACCCTAAAATAGGCTCATTTTAAAATAAATAATTTCTCAGAAAGTAATCATATGAATTTCATGAAAATTTGGATTTAGGCTAATAGAAGGGTGTAGAATCTACTTTTGTGTCAAACTTGGGTATTGTTATTGAAAAGAAGTTTGGGTTTGTTTTGATATGTAGATGGCCCCCTAAGCAAATTATATATGCATCATTTAAAAGTAGACTTTATTTCCAATCGTTTGGAACCAGTAACTTTCTTCTACAATAATTTGTTGCAGAGTGAGTAGAGGGTGTTGTTGTTTTTTTCCACAACTGTGCATAATTTTAATTTATGAATTAGACCTTTCATATAAAATGATGCTAATTAGGTTTTGCAGCCTATTGTCCAACAAGTGGCGTTACTATGTGTGTTTTCCCATGACAGTTATATCTATGCATCTAGAATGAATTTCACCAAATTTCATTTTCAGTTAGATCCTAACATAAATTGCTGCTTATTAGTTTTAGTGTATATTGCCGAACAGGTGGTGCTCATGGAAACAATGATATTATGCTTTAAGATAAGAATAATTTTAATCTGGCTTTCAAAAGACATGGTGCAAGACATTTATTGCCCCAAATTCACATATAATAAAGCATGAATTAAATTCAAAATAGAAAAAGTAAATTTCATAATTGTAGTTTAGCTTGTTCAAAGGAACTTCAGAAAAGGTGTATCTAAACAGAAAGTAAAACAGACAGCCATTATATTTTATTTTGCAGTTATGAGCCATTTTATAATATAAGAAACAAAAGCTAAAATTCATTTAATATAGATATTGCTAGTATTTTAAAAGGTTTGGAAGGTACTGAAGGAAGTTATCAAGTTGCACAATTACCTCCCATATCCTCTGCAAAATCAAATTTGTGAAGGAAGGCAGCCCCGGAGGTCCACCCACAAATTCTACCAGCATGGACAGAAGTTTGAAGAAAGGGGCACTAATCTGTCGAGAAAAGAAAAAAATATATGCATATATCAAGCAACAATGAAACTACAAACATGAAATGAATAGTTAAAATAGTTTTATAAATGAAGAAATGCACAAATAAATACATTAATATAACCATCAATAGACTACAAGGGCAAAATAACTTCATAATAACAAAAAAAAAAAAAAAAAATAAATAAATAAAAATAAAAATAAAAATACAAAAAGTCTTTTGAAAGGACTTTGTTTCCTTCTTCAGATGCAAAGAATACATGCTACCACTTTGAAAGCAGGAGCAAAAATCCTGGTTTTCAGTCTTGCTCCTGCTTTCAAAGTGATAGCATGTGTTGCCTGAAAAAAAAAAGACAAAGTTCTTCCAAAAGGCCCTATGCATTTTTTATTTTTACTTTTTTTCTTTCTAAAGACGAAAGTATTGTAATTGAAATTTTATTCGACGGATTTACATGTTTTAGGGGTCAGATATTCTGAAAATCATGTTTATACAAAAAGTCTGTATGACCTCTTTGTGACATCGAAAAGTGTATCAAGTTATGCATAGAATTGAACCAAATTTTTTGTGTATGTTTTAGGCTATGGCCAGCAAGTCCTCCTTGAATTTAGAAATATTCTACGGTAAGGGGGCACTGTAATAGCGATTTTCATTACTGTAACATCGAAAAGTGTATGAAGTTATACATAGAAGTGAACCAAATTTCATGTGTATGTTTTTGGCAATGGCCAGCAAGTCTCGTGTAAATTTGGTAACAATCTGCCAGAAAGGGACGCTGAAATAAAGATTTTTCTCAAATTTTCATAGTTCTATTATACGAGTACATTGACTGTTCATGCAGCGACAGGCAATTAGCATCCAGCTAACCCGGTGATTCTCAAGCAGCTAATGTACAACAGAATAACGAACAATATTGATTTTATTAAATATTATGATTGAGATGAACTCATTTTTACTCCAATTATTAAAATAAGCAGAAACTTTAGATGAATTCTTAGATGAAAATCAAAGATGATATAATATTGAAGTAATAACACTAAAGTATTAACATATATTACAGCTTTTTGAAATATTAACATGTATCAGAAAGAAGAAAGTTTTGGGATTGGCACATCTGACTAGTTTATGGTGTTATTATTTTGACCTTATTGATTCAAACCAGTTTGTTCAACATTTTAATAATAGACTACATCAAAGTGTGTTAAAAGATAACCCCAAAATCACATTTGATCAATTTTGAAAAAGCTCATTATTTCAAATGTAGTACCAGTAAAACAGGATTTTTACAATAGAAAAGAAGTTTCTTCGAAAATATTTTCAGAAACTACACTATTTTAACTTTAAAAAATATATTGTGGAAATTAAAATTGCTCTAAAAGATTTTTGTAATAAGGGGAAAAAAAAAAGAGATATTATTCAATATTTATAGCAGAAAGATTTAAATGTGAAACACATTACAGCAAAATGTTACATTTTTGACTTGGAAAAACTATATTAGAGAACAAAGGCATACCTACAGCAATTCGATTTCATTTCAAAGATAAGAGAAACTGAAGAAGACATTTGGAAATACATTTCTAGTGATTATTTATAAGAAAATATATACACTCAAAATGAACAAAAATTGCTGATGATTCATTGCAGCTATCTTTAGCAAGCAACAAAAGATTTGAGATAGCACACTTATTGTTTTTATGATACATATATTTTATGCATGTGTTTACATATATTTTATGCATGTTAATAAAGATTATATCTTTTTATTTAAATCAGGTGATCCAAACCTGGATTACAGAACATAGATAAAAAAAAACATATTTAATGGTAATAATTTTTTTTATTTTTAATATTTTTTTTCTTTTTATAGCCTACTAATAACACCAAGAAGCATTTTTATATGAAAAATATCAATTATGTATTCCAATAGTTTTGAAATCCATTAAAAGCAATACTTTTGTATGAGCTGCATGCCAGCGACTATTCTGAAGGAATCACCAAAGATTTAGCTACTTAATGCAGCTTTTTTTATTATAATTACTTCAATGCTTAAGCAGATAGATTGATTACATATCTGTTAAATTTTTGTTTTATTTATATTTATTTATTTATTGATGAAGTACTAATTTCGTTATGAAATACCAACTAGAAAGAAATGGTGAATAACTGACATTGTTTTAAATGCCAATGGGTTAATCATCTGTAATCGAGTTGCACAAGATAGATTTCTAAAAACTTGATACTTGAAAATTACTTTTAAAACTATAAAAAATCAGTCAATTGAGATACCATTTTCAAACAAATTACATATGAAAGTACTTTTTCCCACCCATACAACGACGCAAAAATTAAACTTATGTGATGTTTAGAAATAATTAAATTTGTGAAAAAAGGATAATGATTCCTTAGATTGTTGCCACTGTTGAAATGACATTAGCTTTACTCACAGACATGTTTTTGCTTTTCATTCAAACATGTTATTTGAAATCTATTTTTAAGAAAATTGATATTCTGTGACATACTAATTATTTTCTAAACAGGAAAGTCATTCTCAAAAGAAAGAAACTTGGCTTCCGCTGAACTAAATGAACTAAAAATTAGAGTGAAACTTAATTTCATCGTAAACACCAACTATTCAAAGCACTATGTTTATATGAATAGTTCAATAAACACGTTTAAAGACAGAAAATTTATGTAATAAAATGTGTTTTGTTTCTGTCTGGTACACATTTGTTTTAATGTAATAACCAAAATTTCTGGCTGAAACATGCTTATTTCAATTAATCAAACTGACAGAGTATTTCCAACTGGTTCGAAGCCATGTCTAATTTTGAAGACAATGATTAATGAATGTTATTTTCAACTAAAAGACAACATAACTTGAAATAGCAGATTTAAAAAAAAAATCAGATATTTAATGAAAGAATTTTGTTGTAAATTTAAAGTACGTTTTTGGAATAATATGTCGCCACTTGTTATTCTTTTATATTTTACTCGGAAATAAGAGAAACCCCAAGATTATGAATATTTACTTTGCTTCAAAAGCACATGTTTTATAAATATCAACTTTAGCCTATTTTAGAGCCTTTATAGAAGCATGTTTTATAGATATCAACTTTAGCCTATTTTAGAGCCTTTATAGAAAATATTAGTTGTCACAATGTCATGAAAATTATATGAAGTTATAGCATCACCACACTAACATACATATTACACAAGCATTTAGTGCTTTAATAAAATATGTAAAAAAAAAAACAATGGCCATTTTTCATTTTTAAATACTTTTTTTACTGTAAAATTTTTCTTGAACATTTTTATATCTCCTTCATATTGAATTGTGATTGGAAATATCTAACTTACAAGGCTTAATTTTCATCAAAATTTAGCAATATTTTGTGACAGTCATTTGTAAACTTTAAGATTTTTGAAAAAAAAAAAAAAAAAAAAAAAAAATCTACAATAAAAAGTACTAAAACTAGTGCACAAATACAACTGAAATGTGACAAACATGACATCATTATAAATTATTTTTTTTTAGCATGTAGTGCAACAATGAAAAGAAATTATGAAAGAAAGAGGAAAAAGAGAAAAGGTAAACATTAGCATTTTAAAATATTTCTGTAAAGAATCATAACAATCTCAAAAAATTAAACAAGATATGCCCATTGATAGTTTATTAAAAAATGTTTTAATTTTTAACTTTAAATGCATTTTAAAATGATAACCCTCATATCATTGCAATAAAATTTTATGGAAAACGACTTTATATATAACTTTATTTTACATCTTTTTTTTAAATACATAAAAATGTTGAATTGATATCTTGCTTTGATGCTTAAGTACAAAAAAGACACAAATGTATTAAATTCAAGACCCTTGCCTGAAATGTACAGAAACAGTTTTGAAGATTTCCTCGTCATGATGAATTTCAAGTAACAAGCCAAAAACAAAATTTTACACTAGCACAAGCAAGAAAGTCAGAAATATTTTTTTAAAATAATTAAATAAACAAATAGAGCAAAATTACTTTTAAGTAATTTTGCTCTATATTATTTATTTTCATAGATATATTTGATTGAATTATAAAAAAAAAAAAAAAAGAAGTACCTCATGCTGTTTGGTAATCGCAGTGAATATCATATTGATAATCTGTAAAAAGTAAAAACATATTAGAATTATTAAACTTGCAAATAAAGTGTAACTATTCATAAATTAAATATGCAATTTCTGAATACCAGGCAACAAATTAGAACAGCAGTTCATAAACAATGGGTTGCAAAATAATGGATCCGTTCTTAGAAAATAGATACATTTTTAATTTCACCTGTTGTAAAGTTATAGAAAACACAATACAACTTGAAACACAAACACATTACAACTTTAAAGAACAGATACAGATAAATGACTTCATGAAAAACAGTGTTTAATCGAACTTTACAGATAAGAGCAAACAAATGCTGACAATTAGTGTTTTATTATTATAAAGTAGTATCATAAATCACATTGAATTTAAAACTGTAGTGCTTAATAACACATTCTTTAATAAACATACTTTTCCATACATAGTAAAGGAAGATTATGATTTAAGATCACATTATTATTATTAGAAATACCTGTTTTCATGTCAAGTTTTGTACAAAATTTAAGCCAGATAAGACAGATTATACATAATTTTCTACACAACTAGATATTAGGTGGATCACAATTTTTTTTTTTTTTGTACTTCTTTGTTATAACAGCTCCTACAATTAAGATGACACCAAGTCGCAGTCCATTTCGCCTAGGTCGCAAAGTGTGGACATATAACAGAGATATAAAAATAAATAACATTGCATTGAATAATATGCTATTTTATGTTTCTAATTTATTACAACAATGTTTCATATCAATTTCTTACAATGCTTCGCAAGAATAACAAACTTTTAATTTTTTAACACTTCTCTCATGTAACTATTCCAATCAACTATCGCATTTTCACCCATATACAGTTATTTCTTGAGCAATTTTATGGACGTACTGTCCTAAAGTGTACAAACCTTAAAGCAGTTATGAACAGTATACTTGAACAATTAAACAGTATTCTAACCACTGAGACTTTTTTTTTTACTTCTTATGTTGACTCTCCATATAGCTTCCTTATTACATTTTTGGTCTAAAATCAGAGTTTCGGCAAAATATTTTCAGTGAAAATGTTGTCGAAAATTCAGTCAGACAAACTATCTATATATTAAAAATGTCATTTCTTCTTTCAGAAATTTTCAACATGACTCACTGATACGAGCTGTATCAGCACAAATGAGACACTATTTATTGATTGCTATGAACATCACTGTTTATAATTTATCAGTCATGACTGGCACAAGACAAGAGTGCAAATTATACAGCAAGTAATGCCTATATGACTAAACTTTGAAGATGCTTTTCATGTGCTCATTTAAAGTTGCAAACTTAACAGTAATAACAAAAATTTCATTTGAAATCTTAGAACTCTTTCAAATACTCTTTGAGAAAGTTCTAGTATAAGAGAGGATCATTTACAAAAATCATTATAAAGGTAAATAAGGTATCTACACCTGAAACATTTTTTAATAAGATGAAATTTCATATAACTAGCTGCCCATGGCAACCAGTTTGGTCTCCCTTAAAATTTATGTTTGGGAAAGCATGCTAAGCATTGTATCATGCTACTTTTATTCATAATTTAATCTACTAGGACTCCTTTAAATATAATTAATATAATCCCTTAAGGTAATATTAGTTTTTGTTGCATTAAAATATCTCAATATGTAGACTTTCTGTAAGCAAGTAAACCCTATTGGTTTACATTGGAAGTCTATGGGAATTTGGTGAAATATTAGAGATATCGGAAAGTTGGTGCCACAATTCGCGACTCATTTTGATTGCCAAATTTGGTGATATATTGCCAAATTGGCGACAAACTTGGCGGAATTTGGCGAGAGAACAGGGTTTCCCCTATGGTAACCCCCCTTATAGTATGGAGAGGAGATGCATTAAATGCTGTTCAATAACCAATGAGATATGTTTCATTCGGGTTGCCATTAAACAATTCACAAATAATCATGATTTCTGTGATAGCGTAATATATATGTAGTGGCAAAACATATTGCTGCACACCAGATACGCGGAGAAACCACGTCCACGGGTCAAAGTCCAAATCCCAGGCAAAGAACTGAAAGTGCAGCAAAAAATTCAAGGTTGAGCACCAGATATCTGGGCACACGAGAGGAGATGTGTTTTAGTGTTGGTCAGAAAGAGAGAGAGAGCGTCTCTGCCGACCACTGTTTGGATGATTGGGGCGTTGTTCCTCTTTTATTCATGATGGGATCTGCAGAGATCCAAATTTCACCTTTAGTTATCTTTTAAATATTGTTGCTGTATATATTTTATAATCTCTATAATCGAGAGTTAGATATTAAGTGTTTGTACTTCTGTAAATAATCAAGAGTCAGTAATTAAACATTTGTATGTGGATAACGAATGTAGTTTCTTTTCGTCTGCCTCCGTTTCTGAATCCTACATATCTATAGATTGGAAAATCATTCCGTTTTGTTGATGAATCAATTACATTTTACCTTATATGAAAATAAAAAGTTATGGTCAGAAGCACAGAGAGCCAACTTGGGCCACAAATATAGTTAATAATTATATAAATATATTAATTACTTAAAAAAATTTTGGAGGTTTTCGTTTTCGGCTGAAAATAGGAACATAACTGAAATTCAGTTTTGGTTTTGGTCGATCCTTAATTATTAGTAACACAAAGTTTCATATCATAGCCATTTTCGCAGTTGTTTGCTGGTAAAAGCCCTTTTGAAAAAAAGGAGATTGCATCCATCTCAGTATTAGGTAAACCAAAGATTGTTTCCATATTTATAAAAATACAGATTTAAGGAAAAAAAATTACAAAATGCAATAAAAAAAACCATAGAAAAAAGTTCTGGAACATCAGCAGAAAAGCAATAAACATGTGTTGTTTCTTTAGGCATACAAACCAGCTGATAAGATTTTGACCTAACTTGGCACTATATCTCTGCCTCTTGGCAATTCATTATTAGAAGTCGCTATAACAAAGAAGTACCTATTTTTCCGGCTTTAAGGTGGGTCACATGACAATAAAGTTTGTGAACTGCTGATCTAGAACTTAGGAAATAACAAGTACTACTCAGTACTACTCACCATAACAGCCAATCCATCATTCCAACGGCATAAACTAAAGATGAGGTTGCATGTTTGTCGGAGATTAATGCCATCTCTAATTTGTTGATATAGAAATGGAAAGCCCTAAAGAGAAGAAAACAAACAAGCTATTTAACATTTTACCACACAAAAATAACAAATATACTAAATCAATGTTTTCCAACTTAATTTTTTATGATGATTCAAATTACATTAATACGGCAAAACAAAAACAATTGTTTGTTTGTAAAAAATGGACTCAAACTACTGAACTGATAAAAAACTTTCCCTGTATGACAAAGATAAACAAGAGTTCCCAAGTAGATTGCATTGTATCTGTTCTCGGAAGAGAGTGACCGCAAATAAGTTGGAAATAAGATTTTCTCATTAGTTAAGTTCACCTACCACAGTACAAGATTGAAGTTTCTTCAAAATGTGACATAATTAGTAATATTTAAAATTATCTATCATCCTAATGCAATAGGCACACAAATAACACTTACCGGTCGATTCTCCACCAACCTTTAACTCGCGGTTCAACTCTCAGTTGAGAAACCTTCCGTTGACAAGTCTAACCGCCGGTTAATATTTCGAATTCATCGATAACTTTCAAGCCGCGATTAGTCGACCTGAGTTAGTCAACTCTCGCTTGAAATCTGCGTAGTTGATTGGCCAAAGGAATCACATGACCTAGCAATCCTCTCTGCGAGTTCTGTCCTTCCTTGACACCATCTTAATCTGTTTCTTTTCAATAACGAAACTAAAGGCAGTATTGAAATTGGAAATGCATATACTTATCATGTTTAATTTTTAAATAAAAAATTCTTATAAGTAAATGTGCAATTACCATTTTGATTTCATGATTTTGTTCTTTTACAGAACAAAAGTTTCAATAAAATTCTTAAAAAACAGTTGATTAAAAAATATCTTGATTAAAAAAATCATTTTCTTTAATGCAAGTTTAATAAACAATTATCTGATCAAACTAGTAGTATTAAGTAGAATAAAAGTAAATAACGCAATAGGTTTATTTATTTATTTTTTACAATGAATATTAGATGTGAAGATATTTTCATATAATTATTTCTAATGCATATATATTTTATTTAACAAATGTCTGTACAGATTCAATTAAAATATCTTGGATAAAATAGCATGCCGGTAGCAAAAAAAAAAAAAAAAAAAAAAAAAAAAAAGACGAGGCCTTAGAAAATCCTGTGTTGATTATTACACATTTTTTTAGAGATCATGTTTAATAACTTTAGAAGAAGGCCGAGAACATGTATTAATATTCTTGATGTATTGCGAAATTATATATAAAAAAAAATCTTCTGAAAAAATGTTTCTTTAAAGCAAAAATCATTATTTCAAACTTACTAAGTATGTAATAAAACAAATAATTATTTATCTATTATGAACAATTGATCACATATACACAATTCGGTAGAAAATTCATGCTTTAAGCAACTATGAACGAGGGACTCAAATGGAAGAAAATTTGTTTTCTATTTTTTCATTATTATTAAAAAAGAGAGAGAGAAAGAAAGAGTTTTGAATCATATATTTTTACAAAATTGGTATTGAAAGTACATATTTCCATTTAGATTTGTTAGATGGCGCCACCAGAAAATACTTTGTAAATCAATAAAATTTGAAGCTTTGTTTTCGACACACAAATTAGTACAATTTTGCATTCATAGAGCAAAAATATCCAAAAAAAAGGGGAAAAATGTAAGTGACACATTCTTTTATAATACCATCTTTAATAATTAATGCTTCGTTTAATTAGTAAATTCCAAAAAGCTTTGTTTTTAAAAAAGAAGCATCAGCGCAGAATTTAAAACGACCGCCATCTTTCTTTCTACTAGGCATGCGCGGTTCACTAACCTACCTACCAGAGCTTGGTTGAGTTAGTCAACCCCAGGTTAGTATTTACCTCGAATTTCATCAGGTTGGGTAAACGGAGAATTGGATTTCGCATTCAACCGAGAGTTAAGCTCCGAAACGTGAGGTTGAAGTTGACGGAGAATTACCGGGTTAGCATATTTCAACAACCATGCTTGCATAGCCATGGATTTTACTAGTTCTAAGATAAAACAAACCATAGCATGTGTATACCTTTAGGGATATATGATTGAAAGCAATTCATGTAGTATAAATAAAATATAGACAAACCACAACATAATTTTAAAAAAATCCACAGCAAGGTTACCCTCCAAAAAGAATATCAGAAATAACTGCTTTAGTATAAAAATTCACTACATTTTTTTCTAAATAATAGTTTAAACATAAAAGATTATGAAATCAATATAAAAAAAAGTTATAAATCTATGATGACCACAAAAAAGTAACCAAAAACATTAATTTTAAATCAAATCTTGATATCTTAAAAACTTTCTTGAATTTTCTCACATTTCCCATACGATTTGAGACACTGATGTTCCATTGTGTTACTTTGCATTTAATATTACGGTATTATATATATAGTAGCGCTAAGTGTATAACAGTTCCGGAGTGAACTCATCCGGACACCGATAATCGCACTCATCCTCGGAAAAAATATATTGTGGCCATGTTAGTCTTAAGCATTACGATCCCGTGAATAAGACCAATTGTTCAACTTATAATAATCCACATTGTATCACATCTGTTCTTCATTTTCTCTAAAAGCTTCAAAACTATACAATTGTAATGATTTTAAATTCCAACTTAAAAATACCCAGCTACCAGCAGATTATCGATATAAACAAATGAATACCGTTGCCATTTATAAGCACAAATTCCAAATCTAGAAACAAATGAACGACTCTTTGATTATTTCATTAAAAAAATACCATTCAACATCCGATTCTGCTCTTAAAATATTTGTAAAAGCATATTAAAGCCTTTAAATATTTTGAAATGTGTTTTCCATTTTTATATACCAACTTATGTTTTGTGAAAAAACAGAGTTAATTCTTTTATATAAAAAAGACAGCAGTTCCATGTATGAAATACGCTTTATTTCAACGTTGTTTTGTGGCCATCTTTCAGCAATGAATATAAATGATGGAACTTTTGACTGAAATTATAGTTTTTTATTAAAAAGAAAATACAGGATGTTATGATGCAATTCGAGATACTTTTTTAAATGTTTTCGTTCAGTAATTTAAAAATTTCGTTCAATATAAATAAAATGATTTTTTTTTTTTATGATACCTTTGATAGAATTGAAATTTTGTTTTATTAATTTTTTAAGAGGTTAACATTTATCTGCTTTTTTAAGAATTTTGTTTGCATTATAAATAAAATGATTTTTTTCCCCAGGTGTTGTGAAATATAAGAAGTTATCATGATTGCATTAGTATGAGAAAATTATTTGTTCACATTCTCTTATTAAATTATAATTTTGTTTTCACTCCAAGGTTATGTTCAAATTTTACAATGTTAAAAATCAAAATTTTATGTGCATTGATGTAATTAATATACGTGGTACTTACATTTGATAAGAATTTTATTTTCAATGCAAGCAAATTTCAAATGGATATAATCTAAGATCTTAAACTGATAAAATTAAATTAAAATTTTATGAAAGAAATAATAACAATAATTTCGATTTTGTCATTTTCCACAATACAAACCCTTTAATAATAAAACCTTCATTCTGTTTGTTTGTATGAAATCTTATGAAAATGAACACAGATCAACATTCCGTCATTTTTGACGAAGGTTATATACTAGTATTTAGCAGAAAACAAAATTTTAAACAAGTTTTATTTTTTATAAAAGATCTATAATAGGGGTGATTATGAGTTAATTTGAGAACACCAAATTTTACTCTTTAAAAAAATTATATATTGCAGTTAAGTTTTAAAAAAAAGTAAATTCATTCCTGTTGCACTATATTTAAAATAAAATACAACTTAAAACCTAAATGCAGTCAGGTAAACAGCAGTATAACTCAAAATATAAAAAATATTCTAAAATATAGATGAACTCTTAAGTACGAAAAGCATGGGGGGGGAGTGCTCATATTAACGGTTACTATTAATAACCGTGACAAAATTAAAGTACTGAAGTCAAAGCTTCTACATAACTACTAATTTTGAAAGACATACTTTAATGCTGATCTCTCCCCTTTCTCATGAAAAAACTCTGCTAACATTGCAAGTTTTGAGCTATTGATTTCACATAAGTGCCATAAGAGACATGAAAAAGCTTGTTAATATGACCTACAGTTTGGATTGAAAGAAAGAAAGGTAGGTTTTCGTCTAAGCACCTTGCTTTCCATGGCTCATTTGCAATTCTTAAATAGGGGGCAATATTTGAAAATTCCTTATCCTTCATTCTTTCAAAATCTCATAAGATTCCTTTGCATTTTCTTTGTTGGGGGTCTCTTTGAAGGATGAAATTCTGCCTGATAAAGCTGATCAATGACTCCATTTTGGCAGAGTTGTACTGTAGAAAGACCATCACTGAGACAGAACAGAGTTTGATAAGAAAAAGGTTTTCTTTCTAATTCTATCCAACTTTTTTTTTGTAAGAATTACTTTGAAATGAACGGATATTTTTCTTGTATTAGCCATGATCCTGTTTTGGTAATTATTAAAAAGCATGATAATTTAATCTAAATGATGAACCTTTCTTAGAGTAGAAATTTCTCATTTTAACTCATTGCTTCACTTGTATTAAGAGAACGGCTGCATGTAAGTTTAAAGTTAAAAATAATTCATGTATGATTTAAGTAAAAAGTAAAACAGCAAATGAAAAATATTAAAGAAGCAGTATAAAATAGTTTAAGATGTTGAAAATATCTACCTCTTTTTCTGAATCTTCTTTGCGTTAATTAAGAAATTCCTGGCACATTTAACCCATTTGGTAACACTAGCCCAATCATTAACAGTAATTGATTAAAATAAAATGAAAATAAAAATATTGTATTTAATATTTTATATATACTGATTCTAAAACTGAGACAATGTAAGAAAGATACCTTTCCTCCGGCCACAGCATTGAAGTCATTGTGAGATAACTGCAGGCGTTCTTCATCTCTTGACTTTTCTACTAAGAGGGCAATCAGGGATATCATTTTTTCCAGAGAGGCGGGCTTATATTTGTCATCCACCGATGGTACTACTTCATCATCTTCTTCATCTTCCTCATCAGATAATACTTCCACCTAAGTTTTGATAAACAAAATAAAAGAAAACATTATTAAATATGCAATGCACAGGTTGCCAGAAAAGTACAGGGTGGTCTTTCCCTGATTACAATAATTTATTGCAGAAAAACTAATATAATTAACGTGAAATCCGGCGTATAATGGGCACCTACGATTTGGGACTTTATTTTCCTATTTTTAGGTATATTCACCATATAACACGCACCTTTTCTTCTTTTTTTTTTTTTTTTTTTTTTTTTTTTTACAAAGAAGTTATGCGATGAAGATTTACGTAGATATGCGATAATCTTATCTTTTGAAGTCATTCATTACAAGGATTTTCCTAGGCTTTCCAACAATGGTATACTGAAGTGACAAGCGATAAGGGGAACAATATTTTCAAAAAGCACTTTTACTCAAAATATAGGGGGAAAAAAATCATATTTTCTACTTACCTACTAAATCCTAATTGAATCAATGCCTACAACTAAATTTTTTAATCCTGTTATTCTTTTTTATGCTTTTATGTACAGCTATAATACACCATTAACAAAAAAAAGGTAGGATTATTGCAATATTTTAGTTTCGTTATAATCATTTTAACGAAGATGCAACTCCATTCAACATTGGATAGGAAAGCCAAGTCTCAAGGTTTTTCAGTTACTTGATAATGAAAATTTTTAAGTTCATAAGGTAAAGGCATTTTTAAATAAACAATATTTACGGTCCATGTGGAAATCTAATTTTTTAATGCTCATCTTTTCCTTATTTTTAAACCTATCATTTTTATATTTGGCATATAATATGCATCCTTAAATTTCTATCTTATTTTTGGTATTAAAAGTATGCGTTATATGCCAGATTTTATGGTAGGCATATGCTTGTTTCAATATATTGTAAAGACATTTATGAAGATTTTAATAAAAGTACTGTCAAGAATATCAATTGCATATTCAGCACGTTTATTAGAATCATTCGGCTGCAGAGCTTGCATGATTTGCACTTTATAAGCATTCAAATTAAGATGGTTATGAAGAATTTTTGTAACTGTTGTCCGAGGTTTTGAAGTTCACGTGATGCACACTGAGTTTCATAAGCTGATATGCATGGCGAATGAGATCCATTGATATACATATATATTTTTTGTACTCAGGAAAAGACTTAAACCCCCTGTATTTTTTGCCTTATAGAAAGGAAAATTACAGTGAACTCTTGTCAATACATTTTCAGTTAAGACATATCTTTGTTTATTGGGGACAATTCTGTTTCCCCCATCATCTTCTATTTGCAATTAATGTTAAGTACATCACTTAATGCATACAATTCATTGGATAACATGGACAAATTTTTCACAAATTGAGCAAACAGAACTGGTTTTGAACATTATTTCTTGCAAAAAAAACTTATATGTAACTTTGGTTATTGAGGATATCAAAAAAATTGCCAGCGACGAATATATGTCATACATATGGCCTATATGTCATATCTGCCATTATATCAATGGTTATCTGCAATCAAAACATGATGTAACAAACTAAATTTTCAAGTATGTAGTAAAACTTTAAAAATGATGTCATAAAAAGATTATTTTTTCAACTTTCCCAAAGAAAAATAAGAGATTATTTTAACTGGAGTAAAATTATGTAAACATGACAATTTCTTTGCATATTTTGTTTGAACCGAGTAACTGACTATTTTGTATAAACAGATTATCGTTAACTTATTTTTTTGCTAAAATTACCAAATTAAAGAAATTTTTTTCTGTTTACAATAAATTAGTAAACTTTAATTTCTGATGAAAACTGATTCAGTTTAATCAACATAAGGGATAACACCATTAAAATGCTTACATCATTTAATGCAGACAAAAAAAATGACCTTCCTTGAAAGTCCACAGTAACGGAAGTTTACATACTAATGTACAGTGTAACCTCTGAATAACGGTTACCAGTGAGACCAATGAAAAGTGACTCCTATTCAGAGGTTTCATTAAAAAAAAAAAAATCATAACTACATAAATTTAAATAGAAATACACAGTTTAATTAATCCTCATTGTTTTAATACATTAAAAAAATCAGTGATTTGCAGTTGCTTTTTTTTCTGCAAATATCTCCAAAGAAATAATAGTATGAGTTGTTTTGCTGTACAACCAGACCTGCCAACTGCTACGAAAAAATCGTAGTTGCTACGATTTGGACCTATAAATTACGACGCTACGAAAATCGGTCTTAAACTACAATTTTTTGCAAAAAACACAAACGCATTTTTTGTTTCAAATTGCGATTTTTATCCTGTGCAGCATATTTTTCAGGAGTGATTCTGTTCGAAAATTTCAAAGTATTCATTTCCGAAAGTTTAAAAAAAATTGGTTATAAGTCTGAAAATTCGGACATTTAAAAAATGTTCATGGGAAAAAAAATCTAGGCTGCAAAACAAACATCTTAACATAAAGCCCTCTTCATGTATATTAACCACGAGTGAATCGGGTTTCTGTAAATATTTATACAGGAATTCCTTTCCTTAAAAACAGGGGTGCCTATGATATTAAACGCAAATTTCGTCAAAAGATCAGTAAGAAAATGCAAATTTCATCGAAAGATCAGTAAGAAAATGCAAATTTCACTGAAAGATTGCGGAAGGAAAACACTAATTTCGTCAAAGGATCGTGGTAAGAAAAAAAAAAATTGTCAAAGGATCGCGGTAAAAAATGCGAATTTCGTCAAAGTATCGTGGTAAAAAAAAAAAAAAAAAAAAAAAAAAAAAAAAAAAAATTCGTCAAAGGATCGCGGTAAAAAATGCAAATTTCGTCAAAAGTTCGTGGTAAAAAGTGCAGATTTCAACAAAGAATCGTGATAGAAAAATGTGATCTGAACCTCAAAAGATTGTGAGGGAAAAAATTGTGAATATCCTGAAATGATCGTGGGAAAAAAAATCGCGAATTTCGTCAAAATTTATTGCACTGGGCTAAAAAATTGGAACTAGGCTCCTTTTATAAATAAATGTCAAAAGAAAAACGATTCTAAACGAGAAGAAACTAAAAATCGTATACAAATTTTCAGAGGAAAAAATTTACTATACTGAAAGACTGAAACCGCATTCCTTTTATGAATGTTAAAAGATGGCTGCGAAACACGAAAACCAACCAACCTCCAGGTTAATTTAAATTTTGTGTGCTACGATTTCTCATTTTCAAAGGTTGGCAGGTCTGTGTACAACTCATCATCATTATGATTTAATGCAAATTTTTTTATTTCACGAAGCTTCGTCAAAAATTTGGTATATCATACTGTGAAATCTTGGGCGATTCTATAATCCCTTCCATATCCCCTTCCACATCACTCTTCTCTTCCTCTCTCCTATCTTCCACCATTTGCTGTATGAATCAAATGTAATAGTAACTGCCAAATCTTTATCCAGACATTCAAATTTACTGGTGTTCATGTTAGTTATGCTTGCTGTTCTAAGCATATTATCTAAATTTTCCCATGTCTAGTTTTGGAAAAGGATTAAGTGTTTAAGAGATTAAAAGTAACATTTTGTTGACATATTAAGTAAATTTTGGTTGATCTGCTTCAGATTTTGGTTTACAAATAAATATGAAATTGTACCAGAAACTATTAAAATTTTTTTCTAATGTTAATGCAATGGAATGTGGTTCCATCAATATGTGGCTGGTATTCAGAGGTTGTCGTTGTTTAGAGGTGACTGTTCAAGGAAGTTTCACTGTAAATCTCAATAAAATCAATATTTATTATGAAATACACTAATTACTTTATTATAATAACATTTCAATGATCTCATGGACTTAATCAGCATTGGTTTCTGAAACTAAATTAAAAACACTTACATAATCAGAGGCCTTTTGTCCCAGGTAGAAATTGACAATTGTTGAGATGGCTTCAGTTGAAAGCAAGAACTGACTCTCCTCTTCCCCCATTTTTGCAAATTCAAGCAAGAATGCAAAATATTCCGTCAAATGCTTCAGATGTTGTTTGGCACCTTGTTCGATCTGGTAAAAAAGAAAATTTCACACACTTTCACTAACTAACAAAAGTATAACGCAGATTTACATAACAATGAGACATTTAAGAAAATATATGTTCTAAAAAATAAAAAAAAATCTGTCCAACAATAAGAAACTTTCTGATACCTTCAGCATGACATTCTCAGGCAAGGCTACTTGAAGTGCTTTGAAATGGAATAACTTTTTTCTTTTTCAATAAATGTATTACATCTTCAGTTACAATAAATAGATTGTTCGCATACAAAACCTTTCCCAGCTCTGATATTTTAAAAATAGGATTAAAACCCTTTACTAAAATATTCTGTGCCTTTATTGGAAAAACAGACATGCCATTTGATCTCATATCTGAAAAGATATCCTACAAATTTTATGCTTTTATAAATAAAGAATGTCAGAAAGTAGTGAGTTTGGATTTGAGAACAGTTTTAATAGCAAATAATTAATGTAGGAATAATTGCATCACAACCTATTAAAGCTGAATTCGCTATAGTTAACAAATGCAATCAAAAGTGAAAGAAATTTTCACAAAGCATTGAAATTTCCTCTTCATTATAAATAATTTTTAATAAAGGTATAAAATCATTATTATTAACACTTATTGGGCAGATGAGTTCTTAGTATTTATATGTATTAATGCATAAATTTTTAATATTTTTATCAGAATTTTATACTTTTTTTCAAATTTAGAAACAATTTCTTTTATGACAATCATGCCCTACTCATGATATTACTGGAGTTATTCTTTGGAACTCAATTTATAAAAGTAGGGCTAGAAAAAAATATGATATAAACATCTTGAGCATCACTTCAATCGAATCATATTAGATCTCTTTTTCTAAATGATAAAATAACCAAATAAAGAAAAAAAAAGGGGAATAATTTTTGTTTAAATATTAAAAAAAAAGCTAATAAATTATTATTTTGCTATTTGTTAAAATACTTTATTTTATTGATTGAAACTTCTTGATCTATTTTTAATGATAGAAAAAAAATCAAACCTTTTGTTTGTTTTTAAATTTTTGCATACATTTTGTATGTCAAATATTGAACCTTTTCAACTGTCATTGATATTAATGCCTATTATGTGATCAAAACAATGGTAGAGTGCAAGAAACTGAAATAATACAAAAATTTTGTTTTTCAAAACAAGTAATTTCTGCAGCACATTTTTTAACAAATTAGTAAAGTGAAATAGCAGCATCTAACCAAAATGCATTGAAGTAAAATTTCCTTCTGAAAATATACATAAAAGCATATAGTCACTAAGCAAACTTTTGATGCATAACTCATCCCTATAATGAAAATGAGTGAAAATGGCCTTATCAAAAATTACCCATCTCCCTTTCAGATTTAAATTAAAATTTATTTTTTCCATAAGTTTGCTAATTTCTGTGCCTTTTTTAGTTTTCATACCAACTGGTCCAAAACTGTAGCCAGGCTTTTTTTTTTTTTTCTTTTGAAAAGTGTGTGTGTGTATGGGGGGGGGGGGGGGGAGGGGGTTCTAATTTTATAGATTTTAAGCTACAATTTTTTTTTCTTTTAAAAGGAAAGTATATTAATTACCTCTTTTCAATTTATTTTTAGGAGGGGGGAGCAGCTACCCCCCCCCCCTTTTAGGTAGATTTCGTATGAAATACTACCTATTGGGATCGTTCCCATGTTGGAATTTCTGAAAAATTTTTGCAGATCTACACCGATCATGACCCCTAGAACCCAAAACCACCCTCAATAAAAAATTTTATATATCTATCTATCTATTTATCTATCTATCTATCTATATCACTTTCTTCTGGACACGATAACTTTCATAATTCTGCACCAATCTCTTCCAAACTGATACATAAAATCAATGGGCATAAAATCTCGGTCAAGTTCGTTAATGGGCAAAATCGGACCAAGGGGATGGAAATAGGGAGGGGTTTTGAAAAACCGAAAACCCCCCATAACTTCTTAATTTTTATACATATCAAATCAGTTTAAAGTTTTTATTACTTCTAAAAATAGGGCCAAAATTTTGTGTATCACAGATTTTTGATAAAGTTAAAAATGGGCTCAAGGGGCGCAAAAAATAGGGTTTTTGTGAGAAAAAAATTCATAACTTCGTCAATTCTTAAGATATCAATTCCAATTAATTTTATTATAAATCTCCTTAATATTATCTACAACTTTTATATTCACAAGTTTTTGATAGGACCAATTCGTACCGCAAAAAAAATTAAAAACGAAAACAAAAAGGGGGTTTGAAGAAGTAAAAAATCCATAACTCCGTCAATTCAAAAGATATAAAATCCCCAAGAATTTATCATATATCTTCTTAATATTGTCTACAACATCTGTATAGACAAGTTTTGGATAGGACCCATTCTTACAGCAAAAAAAAAAAAAAATTAAAAATACATAGCGGTTGAAGAAAAAAATAATCTAAGTAAGGGTGTATTCAAATCCAAACTGCTTATTTTCTCACTCATTTTACAATTCATTTTTGCTCTCAAAGGCTTCCAATTGTTACGTTTTCTTACTCAGAAACAATATAATGTACCGAAATGGTCGATTTTTTGATAGAGGCAGAATACATTTAAAAAAATGCTGTTAAAGTGGGCATTTTGAACCGAATTTCCCGAAGCGGATTGTGTTGGAAAAATCATTGCATTAAGGATGCACTCAAATCCAAACTGCTTATTTTGTTACTCATTTTTTAATTCATTTTTGCTCTCAAACGCATCCAATTGCTAGATTCTCTTATTCAGAAACTATATAATGTAAAGTAATGATCGATTTTTTGATAGAGGCAGAATATATTTCAAAAAATGATGTCAAAATTGGCATTATGAACGGAATTTCCCGAAGCAATTGTGTTATCACTTTCTTCTGGACACGATAACTTCTGCAATTCTGCACAAATCTCTTTCAAACTGATACATAAAATCAAGGGACATAAAATCTCGCTTAACCTCCTTAATGGGCAAAAGCGGACAAAGGGGATGGAAATAGGGAGGGGTTTTGTGAAAACCGAAAAAAAACCCCATAACTTCTTAATTTTTGTACATATCAAATCAGTTTAAAGTTTTTAATTACTTCTAAAAATAGCGCCAAAAATTCATGCATCACAGATTTTTGATAAAATTTAAAATAGGTTCAAGGAGCACAAAAAATAGGGTTTTTGGGAGAGAAAAATTCCTTACTTTGTCAATTCTCAAGATATCAAATCCAATAATTTTATTATACATCTCCTTAATATTATCTACAACTTTTATATTCACAAGTTTTTAATAGAACCAATTCGTACCAAAAAAAAAAAAAAAAAAAAAAAAAAAAAAAAAAAAAAAAAATTAAAAACGAAAACAAAAAAGGGAGGTTGAAGAAGAAAAATTTTAATAACTCCGTCAATTCACAAGATATAAAATCTCCATGAATTTATCATATATCTTCTTAATATTGTCTTCAATATTTATATAGAGAAGTTTTTGATAGGGCCAATTCTTACAGCAAAAAGAAATTAAAAATACATAGCGATTGAAGAAAAAAAATCATTTTATTAAGGGTGCATTCAAATCCAAACTGTCTATTTTCTTACTCATTTTTAAATTCATTTTTGCTCTCAAACGCATCCAATTGCTAGATTCTCTTATTCAGAAACTATATAATGTACAGTAATGATCGATTTTTTGATAGAGGCAGAATATATTTCAAAAAAGGATGTCAAAGTGGGCATTTTGAACAGAATTTCCCGAAGTGATTGTTAGAAACGAAAAATATTGCCCTACTGAGAAAATAATTGTTTATTAATCAAGTTTTAATTAATTGAAAGAAAAGTAAAAACACAGGTCGCTTATAAATCTTTTCAAAAATCACGTCAGCATGTTTCATATTTTTTTTAGGTAGATTTCGTAAGAAATACTACCTATTGCAGTCGTTACCATGGTGCGACTTTTGAAAAATTCCTTCATAACTTTTCATTATAGGACCCCAGGAACCCAAAACCACCCCTACCTAAAAAGTTTATATATATATATATATATATATGTATGTATGTATGTACTAAATTTTGTCCGCACGATAAAAGTCACAATTATGCACGGATTGTCCTCAAACTCGCCAACAACTTTGATATGGCTAATATCTCGGTGGGGATTGAAAATGGGCGAAATCGGCCCAAGAGGGTGGAAATGGGGAGGGTTCAAAATTTTGAATACTTTCTTAACATGAATCTGATAAAACCAGCTCTTACACAACAATGGCAGAAAAAAAAAAAAAAAGTTTTTCGTTATAGCAGTTGCCAACAATTAAAAAAAAACAAATCAATAAAATTCTCACCACAACAATTACTTTTCTTTTGAAAAATTTTCACGCATAAAATTAAATAGTTTGACAAATTGAATATTACGTCATTTCTAGAGCAAGATTTCAGCATGAAAACTCAAAATAAAATAAACAGTTTGACAAATTATAAAAATATGTATATTGCGTCATATTGGAAATATAATGGACCTCAGCAGGTGAATATGTAACGCCATGTAAGTCTGAAGAAAGGTATTAAAACATGATAAAAACCCGACTATGGAAATATTAACACATTTTAACACTTCAAGGTTCTCTGAATTTTTTGTAGCCATTTTTTAAACCTATTCTATATACATGTGTGTGTGTATTTGTGTATATTATAATTTTCACAAAAAGTTTAGCTCCCTACAGCTCACTCTTTGTGAAGAAACTGGGTTTTATCTCTAATCTTGATTTAAGTTTTGTTGGAGAATTTAGTACTTAACATCGAAATCTACCTCCGCCTGTAGGCCCGAGCCGGCAGGGATTTTTTTTGTGTAGCCTTGGACTGGACAATCTCTATTCACAGACCAGAAATATTTTGCATTTATTGCAAAAATACAGGAAAATTTTTTTGCAACACACAGAAAATAAAAGCCTTTTTATTAGCAATTTAAAAATCCAAAAAGTAAGGATATGTATATATTCGTCAAATAATAGTAACTGGAAATTCTTAATGATAATTGGAAAAGGTAAAACAGCTGTATCAGCTACTTATACAATTGAAATCAGATATTTATACATTAGCTATTTAAAAATTCAAGATAAGTGAAATAGTTACCAAAGTTAAAAGCTTTCTAATAAACCTTGTAACGCAAGAGTACTGTCCAATTTGAGCTATATCACCATCTGATGAATCCTCACTAAAATAAAAAAAGATTAGAATTACAAAAGAGACAAATTTAATTATAAAGCAAAATTTTTAACGCAATTTAAGTTTACCACCAAGAGTAGTATGTAATAACTTAACCACAATGTGTCAATAAACAATGTCACAGAATAACTAAATGAATCAATTAAAAAGTTTTCTCACCGCATTGATTTTAAAAACAAAATATAGAAAACAATAGATAGGGTCAGGTGGGGGAAAGTGGTGGTAATCTAAAAAAAATCACTTTTTTCACAATAAATGTACATATTTTTACTTTTTTTTCAATTAATACATAAATGGAGTTTGTGACAAATATTTCTATTAAGATTTGTAAATCTGGCAACAAGTTTACTGTTGTTTATCTTCTTTTTTACATATATGTGCAGTTTCTTCTTAACACATGGTATTGATAAACTTTGTTCTTGATCCTTTCTCACTTGAAAAAATTAGTATATTTTGATACATTTCAGTAGAAGAACTTCTTAAAAACAGATTCATGCATCAAGGTAAGAATTATTTTATTATTTCAATTTTTTATGATTTTTTTTCTGAGGTGGGGGAAAGTGGTGGCATAGTTAGGCTTAGCTCAATGTTGTATGATGATTCAATTTTAGACTGTAGATGTGATTAATTTTTAAAAATGGGCTGTAATAAAAGTATTAATCTAAAAAACAAATAGGCTTTATTTATAAATTTTAATCTTAATATGATAATACAATTAAATTAAAAGTTATTTTTTACATAGGGTCAGGTGGGGGAAAGTGGGCCCATGGGATAAAGTGGGGGGTATATTGAAAAAAACCTATTTTCTCTTTTAAATTAAGATATTTTGTTAATTCTTTTTTAGAGACATATATTGAGATTATGGCAAATATTCTTATTTTAGTTTTAGAAACCGGAAACAAATTTAATGTTTACAAACTATCTTGTTTATGCTCATTGCATAGTGTCAAAAAGTCGATCAGCTAAAATAATCGCCCAAGTGATAAAAATTAATACATTATATCACTTAAAGCATTTGAATAAGTCACCATTGGGGCACTATTAGACTTTTCTTGCTATTTGGTGGTGAAGATTATATAGAGTTCAGCAATATATGCTACATACTAAGTAACCTAATTTTGATAGCCATGGACATTATTTCTTTAATTAAATAATATCTGAAAAATATTTTTTTTGTGTGCATTTGTACCTTTAAAAATAATTAAGATACATTTTTTTCAGTGTATTTTTATTTAAAAAACAATATTTACACATTTTTATTTAAATATACACTAATTTTGGAACTAACCCCACTTTCCCCCACCATGGGGTAAAAGTGGTGGTATCAAAACATGCTCTTTTAAATGTATCACTGTCAGAAAACAATCGAATAAAATTAAGTGGTGTTTAATGGTCTTCATGTTTAATCTATATGAATCCAATGTATAGAAAATGCATCAAAAGTTTCATTAAAATAAATTTAATAGTTTGGTTTTAGGGCCTTTTCTAAAAAAAGCTTGATTTTACCACCACTTTCCCCCACCTGACCCTATTGAAGATGATTCTACCTCGGCAAATTAACACTGAAAATTTAACAAATATGCAAAGGTAAACAAATGCAAGGGGTAAAGGTCTGCACAGGCCAAAACTTTCATGCCCGGGCTCAGTTCAGCCCGACCCAGCATAAAAACTTAAAGTTCAGCCCAGCCTGTGCAAAATTCAATGAAATCAGGTCCCACCTGGCTCAATTTCTACAAAAATCAGATTTTTTTTTTTTGTTTGTTTTTTTAAACGTACAATTAAGATTCTTAAAAAAAAAAATCAAGCTTCCATATTTATGGAAAACTTTAGATTAGTTACTACAGTACAAAGTCTAAAGTCCGGAATCCTCGGGACTTTACCAAGTCCGAACTTCGGATTTTTCCGAACTTTGGGTCATCAAAAATATTGCTTTTCTAATAAAAAGGAAAAGAAAATTCACTACATAAAAAGGCAAAATATGACGTTCGTATATTAAAAATCGCATATAACAGCTATTAATACTAAATTAAACAATCCTTTTCATTAAATGAATAATAATAAAATAAAAGTAAAACAAAAACATTTATTTAAGACTGTTTTCATATCCAAAAGGCCAACTTTATGACATAAGCTTTAATTTATTTTTGTTCGAAGATGCATGAAATTAGCAGGTGTTGTTGATCAGAAACTATGTAATCAAACTCTGTTTTCTGTTTTTTTTTTCAAACGTGATAGATTTTTCAGAAAGTAGTGTCAAATGGGAGTTTTGAACCGAATTCTCGTGCGAAAGAAGAACTACACAAGGGTGAAAAAATCTTTGTCACGTGATCAAAATCACTTATAAATCTCTAGTAATTTATTTATCAAAAAAATGGAAAACACAGTTCGATTCCAAATCGCTCCCATAGTTAGGCCTTCCAATTTTATGACTTTCTGACCGTCAATTTTGATCGTTAACTGTAGATAGACATGAGTTAAGATTCAGCTATAAAGCTTCTTTCCTCCGTTGCCGACCTTTTTTTGTTTCAACAATTTTGTTTTTTCACTTCTTTCTTGAATACTGCCACTTGAAAGTCCGAACTTTGGAGAATTTCGAACTTTAGATTTTGTACTGTATAAGTTTGCCGTATTTTAGATTACTATTATGTTCGGTATATTTTAGATTACTACATGTTCACAAGTCACAGGATACAGAATAGAAACATTAATGATTACTTTGATTCT
This sequence comes from Maratus speciosus, assembly GCA_963932465.1. NCBI lineage: Eukaryota > Metazoa > Arthropoda > Arachnida > Araneae > Salticidae > Maratus > Maratus speciosus. The sequence continues at coordinate 87,772,310 of OZ010794.1, forward strand.
TAGACTATTACTTTCAAATGTTCACGCATTAAAAAATATTATGTAGTTTAGAATAAAAGAAAAAAGATGGTTAAAAACATCCTAACTTTTGAAGCTGTATTTAAAAAGGTAGATTTTTGAAAATATTTCTCTATAATTTATTATATATATTCCAAAGATTCTGTTAACAGAAGTTCATTATCGCTATTTCTATATTTAGAAAGCAAATTGCTTGTGACACACATCCTGGGCACAATTATGTCCAGTCCAGGCCTGGCCCAAGTCTGCTGAAAGAATTATGCCAAGGCTCAGACACAATGTAACTGTCTGATGCCAATCTCTACACTGCACATGTAGTATTTCTGTATTGATGTTGTCAAGCTAGCATTGGCTCATGCAGCACATTTATACTTGTTCTTGCCTCAGTCCCTGCCTTTTGAAAATTGTTCACATTGTATTGGCTTAGTTTGGTCCTTCTAAATTTTTTTATATCAGGCCTGTCGACCCACTGTTTTTTTTTTTTTTTTTTCTTTTTTTTTTTTTTTTTTTGCCTGGCTGGCCAGTTTTAACTTTTTTTTTTTTTTCAGCCCAGCATGTTTATTTTTTTTATTGGCCCGGCCCATTGAAAAATGTATCTTAATTCTGCTGACCCAGCCTGAACTATTTGAAAATTTGCCTTCATTTTGATGGCCTGCAAGCATGTGCAAACCTCTAGCAAGGGGTCACATTAAAAAAACTTGATAATTGTAAAACTTATGTTAAATGTAAAAGAAAGGCTATATTTATTTGCACCTATTCACTCTTTTCTTCGGTTTTATTTTTTTATTCATGACTATTACAAGTATGAAAAAAAAAAGTATGCTAAGTATATGTAAATCTTTAATGGATATGCGAGGCATTACATTTTCAGAACCACTGTGCTGCAAAGTTATCCGGACTAGATAAAATCTGCAATCGTAATTAAAAGATTGTTTACAATCCAATTTCACTGAAATATGAATTTATGTTTACCTTTACAAATGATGAGATGAACTAAGTAACTCATTTCACATCTTATGAGGCACACAATTTTTACAGAATTTTACACTAGAAATAAAGCCTCATTGACAAATTTTTTAAGCTGTTGGATTTTAAAACTATTATAAAGATAAAATAATTTTAAATACACCAGAATATAAATTCATATCACAGCTTCATCATATGCACAAATAATGGTTCATAGGACATTGATAAAATAAAACCTTTAAAAAATATGTATCTACAGATCTATCATGGTATACAGAGTGGTTTTTGGCTGTTTTTCTAGTAAATCATCTGAAAAATAATCTGTAGAGTTGGTTAAGTTAAAAGACAGTACACAAAATACAAAGATAACAAACAACAACAAAAAACTACCTGTCAGAGTAGGGTTGAAGATACATAGCAGACTGTGTTGGCTTTAACTGATTAATAACTTGAATACACAACCTCTGAAATAACTGTTGAAGAAAAAAAATATTTTTTTTATTAATTAGAATGTGTTGCATAATTAAAAAAAAATAAAATGTCAGCCTAGTTTAAAAAATATATATATATATGTTTAATAAGTTCTCAAATGAAATCACAAAGATGAATAAGAATAACAAAGATAATAAGAAAATAGTCATAAGAAAAATTAATGAAAAAAAACTAATTTTATAAAATATGAATTGCTATGAAAACTATATTTAAAAATTTTAAATACCCATTTAACGAAAAATACACTAAGTGATTATTATAATATCCCGCATAATTTTACTGTAATGCATGTGAAAAAAATGAGCAACGTGTTAACCCAATGGAGTATAAAGATGATTCATGAAAGACGATGAATGCCATTATTACAACAGTTTTCATGGGAACTGGATTTTTTTATACAAACCTTAAGTATCTTGTTATTTCTGTTTAATGAAAGAAAGCAAAAGTGCTTCTCTGTTATATTACGACTGATACAATAAAATTTGCTTAGACAGAAATGCAAACAACTAGGGAAATATTACTATGCCAGGTTGTTTTCGTCTTAGAAAGTATAATTGTGTGATATTTTTTGGGTGCGTTGGACCATGATTTTTTTCCCCCTTTATAGCAGGATTCTGTTATAAACAGGGTTTACTCTACTGGAAAATAATTTTGCTGGATAGTACCTTTTTAAAGAATGTACACAGTATTTGCATAACATTTTATTATTTTTCTTTTACAGTATATTACAGTTTATGATGCATTTGTAACACTTTTTCATCTAAAGATTTTAAATAAAAAATTAAAATATCGAAATTATAATTAAATTTTAATTCATCAATTAATTTTGAAGGAAAAAGTTCAAAAGTATGAAAGAAATAAAATGCAAAACCTTAACCTGTGATTTTACCCAACTTTTCACCTGATTCTTGTTTGCACATCTAAAATCAGCCATCATTAAAACAGGTGTGCATTTCAAAATTTTCTTGATAACAAATGAACTTTCAAATATTTCATACAAACACAGATCACTAAGCCTGGCCGCAAAGGCATTCTAGCAAATTCTGACTTTTGAATTTTATTTTTTTAGTTATTTTAATTTAAAATTTTGAGGTAAAAATTGCAATTCTATTATTTCTAGTATTTAAAAAAAAAAAAAAAAAAAAAGAACTGAAGCAGGACCCTCTAGAAGCACTGGGCTCTGGTAATTTGTATCGGGTCTAACCCTCTTTGTATGGGCCTGATTTTTAGTTGTGCTGACCCACTGCTCAAATATCTTATGCTTATTCCTTTATGCATTTTATGTCTTATTAAATGTTTGTTAATATATTTAGATCAAGAGTAATCAATACCGTGATTAAGTTCTTATACTATTAATCTAAATCCTACATGTATTTTATCAAAGTGTTCAGCAGTGTTCGTTTTGCTCCAATATTTGAAAATTCATTCAAAATAAACATGCAAGACTCATTAGAAGTCTGCCACTGGCAACTATTTTATTATTTCCTACTTGAAAAATATTCACCAGTGGCACCCCTGAAATATGGATTTTTAAACATATATAGATACCAGCAGACCAATCACAATCAGTTGAATCAGGTATCTAAAGATTCATAAGCTTTCATTTGTTTAACATTACATAACATGTATGGATACTGGAAATTAAATAGAGTTTATAATAGCTCCATGTTTTACCAAAAATCATTCATTTGTATTTTTTCAAAAATTCGCAAAATGTTATGACACATGGATTCATAAAATTGGATTTTTTCAGTTTTCTGATAGGAATTGAGTAAATTGCAGAGAAAAAAAGGCACTTTAAAATACATTTTTATAGCAGACAATATTTTCTCGACATAGCATGTAAATTAAGAGGTTTTTTTTTCAGTTTTTAAGAGAAAATGGCAATAAAAAGATAGAGTAATCTACTATTCCTTTATGTGCATCCCTTTACGTGCTTTTAAGTACTCTACTTCCCTTTACTTTCTACAGAAATGGAGTATTTCTGTGGCCACCATTACAAAAATGGTTTTAAAAACTACAAAAAATATGAATATCTCAAAAATAAATGGAGATACAGTTTTTGAACAAATTTCAGTTAAAAGTACTTTTTTACCCATATGACGTTGTCAAAATTGAAAATGTGCAATATTTAGAAGTTTAAAAAATGGCAGTAGATATTATCTGTATTTAACTGTAAAATGATACATTTGCTTCATTTTACGGCTGGCTTATGTAACAGGCTTATGTAACAGAACATTATTTTTAGGGACGACACTTTAGTTTTGCCTGAAAGAAATGGCATATATCAAGGGTTAAAAACATTAAAACCTTTTGTTGTATAGAAAATTATTACTAATTTTTTTTTTTTTTTTAAGGAAGAGGCAGGGTGTCCAAACATTAATGAAGAGATTGTTCTACGTTACTGCACAAAAAGAAGATATAATGCAATGAAGTGGTATTACCTGACGGACAACTTGATTTGGGCACTTGATTAGTATCTGAACAGGCCACCAATTATTTTCAGCCATGTGATCCAAAAACCACTAAAAAAAAATATATAGAAACATAACTTAAAACTAATACTAAGCTATTCAAGAATAATGGCAGCAATGAAATGACACTAGAATCAAGATGTGTGTGCTGTTAGCAAAGAAAACAAAATATTTAATAGTAACCTTAAAAAAATCTTAAAATAAATAAAGGATAAAGTAAAAAGAAAACACATTCATTTCTCCAATTTAAGCCTTTCCAGACAATGCCCCCCCCCCCCCCCTACAGAAAAAAAAGGGAATTAAAAACAATAAAATAGGAGGGATAATGCTACATAAAACAGGGAAAATTGTGAGTACAGATATTGGAAAAGAACAGCAAACTATGGAAATAAATCAAATTTAATGTCATTTACTACAGAGCAGATCAGTCAAACGTGCAATTACTCTTGATTTAAGCTTAATAACATAAATTTACAGTTTAAAAAGTTGCATCTCCATAGGCAAGAATTAGTTTTCAATCAAATACAGGAAGATTTGGAAATAACTGGTAAAAACTGCTTTTGGGTTAAATATTTTGCTTTAGATTTTCAGAACTGAATTTTTCCCAATTGTTGCTTCTATTCCATAAATGTGTTATTTTAAACAGGGTTGGCAAGTTTCTGCCAGAGTGGTTAAAACCAGCGGTTATAACCGGTTAAAACCGTCATGGCAGAAACTAGTTTCTGCCAGTAAGTGGCAAAAACTGGTAGAAACTAAGAAATAATATTAATAAGAACTTTAATGTACAAAGATTCATAATTCACACATGTATTTGATATGTAAACAATTAAGTTAAAAATTAAAATTAAAGATTATGAATGTTATTCAAAGTTGTAAAAAAGTTTCAAAATGATCATATAAATATACTTTGTTTATATAATAAAAAGCACTAATTTTCTTTCACTTGAAAACCAGAAATTTTCAATGGTAGCCTGATGCTGTACAAGTTTAACTATTTTATATTGTTGTTTAGAGTTGAATTTTTATTTAAAAATAAAAAAAGAAATTTACAAAAAAATCTGTGATATTTTAACAAATGTATTTTTCAGAGTATTTTTAAATAAATAATGCAATGCAATAACTTAAAGATTACGATTCTTGTGAAAATATATAAGTAAATAATTGAAACACAATAAATAACAGAAAAGAAAATTAATGAAATATCTTGTATAATTATTTTACAATATTGAAAGAACAAAATTGCCACTCAAATATACTATTATTACTTTTTCCACAGAACATTCCATAGCATAGGACAAAATTTTGCTAATCTTCCTGAACACACTGTTTCTTAATTTGTTTTGAATGAAAGAAAAGTTTGAAAATATTCTTTCAAGACTATCATTACTTGCTGGCAATGTCATTTTTGAGGATGCAAAATTTGAAAAATCCTCATTTTCACCAGTATTCGTTTTTAAAGACGACCACCACACAGGCAAGAGCAAAACATTTTCTAGGGCTTCCTTGGAGAAATATGTTTCTGGGATAGGAGTCGATTTGCTTCAATGGATATTATATATGGCACAAAATTGGGATTAATATCAGAAAGCAATTTCATTGCCTTTTCTTTATCCTCATATGTCAATTTTGATCTCATATACTTAGGATGAAGTAAATAAGCTAGCATATGGTAGTTGGTTATTACTGTATTAAATCTGCTTTGAACCTTTGTAGTTGTTTGTTTTGTAAGTGCAAAATGTGGTTGGAACATTTTCAACTAACAGTCTTAATAAAAAAGCTAAAATCATTAACAACGATTTTATGCACAAATAACATACAGACATGACAAAAAAAATCCCATATGATCATTTTTGTCATGTCTGTACGTTATTTGTGCGTAAAATCATTGTTAAAGATTTTAGCTTTTCTACTAAAATTCACACAAAGTTTGATCTATGCTTATAAGTCTTAAATTAAAAAAACAAAACAAAGAAAAGTCAGATTTGTTCCTTTGAATACTGTATTTAAATGAAATGTTTACTATAACATTTCTATGAGAAATAATTTATAGTGTTATTATTAAATTATTACATTAAATTACAGAAAAGCATTTTGAGCAAGTATTGAATATTTTTCTTTTCTTTCCATTGTTTCATTTAAAATAAGTATTGGATATAGTTTTGTATTTGATTTTTAAACTGAAATTTTATCTGTTACATTACTAATTTTTTCTAATACAAATCTATTTATTTTTTAATTAAAACTACCCACAATATTTCATTTGTTATTTAAACGGAATAAAATGTACTAAAGGAATTTAATACTAGTAAAAAAGTCTCAGATTATGTCACGAAATGTGTTTATGCCAGTTGTTGCCAGTTTCTGCCGGTTAAAACCACTTTCTGCCACTGGCACGGCAGAAACCCTTTTTTACCGGCAAATTGCCAGCCCTGATTTTAAAACTATTTTATATGTTTCTTAGTTTTGAATCATTAAAAATATTTATTAAATATTGAATAACATCCTTTTATTTGTCATTTCCAGCCAAAAAAAAAAAAAAAATTTGAAACAAACAAAAAAGTGAGAGTAATTTTGATGGTTGACTACTTTATTTATCGTTACTTCAAAGTAAAGGCAAAAAATGTTTTAAAACATTTTTTTTTTTTTTTTTTTTTTAAGCTGGGGGCAAAGGGATGATTTATTTGTTGTAATTAAAAATAAGTTAATTAATATCTGTTCCAAGGCACATGATTAGTAAATATTTACCTCACAGGCTGGATGACTAGCATTGAACTGTTTGGTGAGGAGTTCTATCCACTGAGCAATAGTTGGCTGAAAGAGAGAAATAAAATAATCTTCATAAACATGTGTTCACAATAATAAAATAAATGAATGTTTCGAGAATAAATAATCCCATTATTACCTTCTCTTTTGCATGAATAAGGGTTTCCAGGACAAAAGATATTCCCAATTTCGCTGATAAGAGAGTTATGTCGGTGTGCCCAGCAAGAGTTTGGGGAATATGACTGCACACTTGCCACATGAAACTACAAAAACAATACAGTGTCAAATGGATCTCTATATGCTCTATTTTAAATAAAAATGTTTAAAAAGAAAACTTACTCAAAATAAGTATGCTCAAAAAGACTTTTATCTTGAAGAAATTGCATGTTGTCCTGCCATATCCACTGAGAAAATAAAAAGGAGAGTTTTAGCAATTACTCATGATAAACTCATATCATGAGGGCTTTCAGTGTCAATATGCACAATGTCACAAATTAAGTGTGTTTACCTTATTGAAATATTATAAACTGAGGTTACTTGAACCCTACAGATGCACAAACAATGATTTCTATGACATAGGGGAAAATTGTATGTCTTTTCTAATGTTTGTTAACTATGCAAAAGTGTTCTAAATAAGCCCCCCCCCCCCCCTCACATACCATGTAGCTCAATTTTTAGAAGGAAATGCATTGTAAAAATAAGTGAAAAACATTTTATCTTTTAAAGATTGAAAACCTATGTATTGTTTTTAGAATTTTTTTAAAAATATTTCTTCTTGTAAAGTCAGGATACCATTATATCCTACAAAATCATTAGTAAATTCCTCTTAATTAGGCATTTGAGGAATGATAAATTTTGGGATGACCTGCATCCAGGTGCAACTTTCACAGTGAGCAGTGTTTTATTTTGATGAAAATCAATGTAAAAATCCTGCTTCTGCACCAACTTCATAAAAAATACAGTCATCTCTCGTTTAACATCGCTCAACTTAACAATGATCTCTGTTTAAGGATGATATTTTGCAGTCCCGGCTCCTTTAAGTAAAAAAATCTCTATTTAAAGACGAAATTGTTCTATTTAACGATGATTTTCCCGTAGTTTTTTTTCTTCTAACGCTTTATACATGTTAAATGAAGGAACTTCCTCTGATAGAAAAACAAGTTTTCTTGCAATTCAGAAGAGTACAGATAAAGGAGAAGAGCGTAATGGACTTTACCCATGTGACAAAGACGTTTTAACAGCTAACTTCAGAAATTTAGATCAAATTCATTAAGACATCGCAAATGAAAATGCAACTTCAGATGCAGAAGATGGTGATGAAGCTGAAGATACAGAAAGCGAGACACCACCTCCTTCTTACTCAGATGCGAATTCTGCCCTGGATATTCTTTGCCAGAACATTGTTTAATCAAATATGGAAGATAACTCATTCTATATTCTTGACAAGCTTGAAGCAAGGGTACTAAAAACTCGACCACCATTTAAACAATCTACACTTTTTTATTTTTTAAAAACTTAATTTGTTTAATTAAATGTATTATAAATATTTTTATTGTACTGTAAGTAACATTGTTTAATTAAATGTATTACAAATATTTTTATTGTACTTTAAGTAACATTGTATGCTGTAATGTTGTGTGCTGTATAACTACATTTCTAAACACACCAATATATTGAAAAATGTATTGACAGTCCTAAGCCTCTAAAGTGTGAAGGGAAATGTTTTTCAAATATTATTTTTCTACAAATTCTATTTAAGGACAATCTCTATGTAAGGACGACTTTTGGAGGTTTCTTGAAAGTCAAACAGAGAGTGAACTGTATAATAACTAGAGATGGGAATGCTCGAAAAAACCCCGGAAAAGTTGGGAAAAAAACAGTTTTTTTTTTCAGTTTTTTTCAGAAGGACTATTTTTTAATTTTTCCAAATTGGAAAAACTGAAATTTCATTTATAAAATAATTTAGTCAAAATTTTATAATTGTTACATTCTGATACTTTTATTTATATTTTTTTCATGTTTAGTGTCCCCCATGAAAACCTTAACATAGAAAATCTTATCTGTAAGCAGGGATCTCTTTAGAAAGAACTTGAGTCTCATAAAGGATCCTTTACAGTTTTTTCACCTTAAAACATATGACCTTTAACAAAATTCTTTCACTTAAAAATAGACATTTCAGAATTTTTTTACAATCTCCAAATTAAATCCTTCACAAACGAAATGACTTTAGAATTAAAAAAAAAAAAACCTGTTGTATAATAGCTGCAATAACCAATGAATCTATTATCAAGCTGTTTATATGTACAAAGGACAATAATGTCTAGATAAGAACTTAAATATGTAATTTCTAATTTACAAAATTCCGATTACATTTTTTACATTTCATTCACATTTTTTACAAGTTCATAAGTTTTTATAAAAGTTCACAATTTCGCAAAAACATGATCGCGTGAAAAAAAATCTAAGCAAATCCTTGGTAAGATAATTAAATGGAACTTTTCTGGTTAAAAATGGAAATTCATGTGCAAAAGTATTTCAATATTATACCAATAAATGAAAATGGCAAAATGGAAAATTTAATGTAAAATTTGAAACATGCATTTATTTTGCTTCGCATGGCTGTGATTTTTCACTATTATTAGAAAAATTTCTTTTGATAATAACATGATCAAAAACACATATACATGAAATTATGTATAACTTTTTTTCTTTTCTTGAAATATAGATTCTTAGAGTTATCTGAATGTATTTTCAAAAAACATAAATCCATACAAACTTTGCAAAGAAAATCTCTGTGAAAGCAAATCTCTGTGAAAAATCTATTTGAAAAGAATTTTTAAACATATGGAAAAATCCATCCGTTTTAAAAGTTTCATTTAAAAAAAAAAATACCACTTTCAATATTAAGGATCTAAATCTTACTAAAACACAGTTTGGGTTAAGTCTGGAAAGCTGTACCAAAACGACATATACAGGAAATGAAAATTATAACTGTAAGGGGAGGGGTAATATTGTAAAATAATACCGATTTTTAAACAACGGAAGATTTGAAAAGGATAATAGTATTTATAATTTGTTTCTTTTACACTGGCATCCTTTATGAGTACTATGTAGATGAGATGTACAATACAGTTAACTGCTTTAAAACTACAGTGATATTGGTTGAAACTAAAGATTTTTTTGTTTGTTTATTTTTTAAATTAGTTATGCTGATGTATAATTAAACAAATGCTACTGAAAAATCATTTCAACAGACACATGATATATTATACAAACACTGGTGTTAAATTAAGCAAGAAAAGCTACTCTCAGAATTCTGAGACCGAAAGGATAAACTTTTTAAAGCTGGCTTTTTCTCTCTCTCTCTCTCTTTTTTTTAAATAACATATTCACATATAAAGGGAAAATAATTTTTTTTTTTAGTGTGCAAAAATATTGAAAAAGTTTATTATTGTATACTTTTTAAGAAAATATAACTTATTTTTGAGAAACATTTATAAGAAATCAATTTTTCCCATTTTTCCGGAAAAAAACCAGTTTTTTCCGCCACTTCAACTTTTCTGGAAAATTTACATCTCTAATAATAATAAAAATATACTTTTTGAACTGAGAATTATGAACCAGGTCAATAAACACTGAAAATTGCTTTGTGAATGTTTGCAAAAAAAGCCACTGTGCTGTGTACACTGTGGGGCAATTACCTGGATTATTTTTTCTTTAAGGAGAAGAAATTATTTATTTATTTATTTTTTTTAAGGAGAAGAAATTATTATTTTTTTTTTTTTAAGGAGAAGAAATTTTAAGTCAATCCTGGTAATGTTATGTGCATTGGTATAATTGAACAATGTTCTATGAATCACACCAATACTGTCAACACAGTAGGGATTTCTTTCTTTTTTTACTTAAAAGGCCTTTTATTTAATATCTTTTGCAAGCTTTAAAAAATGATAACAGAAAATTTACTTTTCGGTGGTATAAGTTGCATTGGAAACTATTAACATTCTCTTTCTTTAAAAAAAAATTGTAGGAAATCAGTTGAATGGTTAACAAGAAAAATGGTTGACTAGCTCGAAAAACATTCGATACACTTTTTACATGGTTTTGAGACGCAATAAAATTTGAAAATAGAGATTTTCTAAGAAAGTCATTTTCTGGCTGCTGTAGCATTACATTCATTGAGAGAGAGAGAGAGAGAGAGAGAGAAAACAACTATAAAATCACAAAACTGCTTTAGGTCAATAATCTACACACTTGAGGAATGTGAAAATTGAAAAGCTTGATCCAAAGAAGAACTCCCTTTAAATCATTTTGCAAGTGTATCATGAAAAGCACTATTAAATACCAACCACCCTTCCAAAAAATGTAAATTTTAGAAAATGAAATAAACTAAGAATCATATAAATGGTAAAATAAGATAAATACAATATGTTTTTTAAAACTAACCTCAGCCAATTCAGGAGACAATTCAATTGGAGGGATTTTATCTTCAGAGCTTTCGACATTACTAGATTTACTGACAACAGCATTTTTATCCTTAGGACTCATTCTTTCATAAAATAACATGTAAGCACTGTTGGTCTGAAACGAAAACAACACATTTAAGCGCACTGTAAAATATTGATATTCCAATACATACAAAAGAAGGAAAATACAATTTATAATTCATATAAGTTGAACAGAGACTTGAAGTCAACATAAGGATTGCAATTTTACACCAGGAAGTTAGTTTTGTGCTTTTATCACTGATTTGACGATTTAAAATAAATAATTCCTAAGAAAATTCTATTTAGAAACAAACGTTTTTCTTTCTTTACATTGTTTTTGCTTTATTTATCTATTTTAGCTGTCTGAATGTAGCCTAGTCATTGGATGGGCTGCCAGTTTACACATGACATGCTTTCAGTCTTTAGCGTTCAATTCAGGCAAAATTTGGGGCTCATTTATCGAAGAAGATATGTGGATTGTGGAAGGTTGTTATTAGGCACTAGAGTCCTGCATCGGGTCGGGTTACCCGCTTTTACCCGACCCACGGTTCTGGTCGGCGCTATATTTTCCCGTTGCGGGTCGGGTTGACTTAAAAAATTTTTTAGTGCAGGTCGGGTTGGCTTTTATTGTTTCGGGTTTGGGTCGGTTTCGGGTTGGCTTTTTTACTCTTGCGGGTCGGGTTCGGGTTGACCCGCTTTTTTAAAAGAATGTGGAAATATTTCTCCCGTTAAAAACCTATACAAACCGCAGATCAAAGTTTCACAAAAGCAAAATGTGTGCCTGTTTGCTTTGTCTTTAGTCATCCTTTCACGAGTCTTCGAAATAACAAACTGCATTATGTTTTTACCGTATTTTAAAAATACAATACACAGCAAAACGCCAAATTGTCCTTCCTGTCTAATGTATCAAGTGAATAATTTAATTGTGGTGATATGCGATGCACTATGTTAGACGGGAAAATTTTCAAAATAATAACTGCTGATAAACTAAAGGCAGATGGCCACTTGTGTAAAACAAGGTGTATCCTTATAAGTGGAACTTTTGAAACCGCAACTAATTTTAAAGCATATTTAAAGATTAGATTTTTAGTTTTATACCATTTAGAGTCCTGCATCGGGTAGGGCTTTACTATAGTTGAATATTAAAGAATATAGATTTGTTCATTCTTCTATATAAAATATAAAAATGGTATTAGAGAATTAAAGGTCTGCACGGGATGGAATTTCCAGGCCCGGGAACGGCCTACCCCACCCTGTCCCGTTTCGTGTAAAACTTAAAAGTTCGGCCCTAGTGCGGCAGGGCCCGTTTATAATTTTATCGGCTTCGTCTAAATATTTATATCGGGCCGTAGACCCGCTTAATTGTAGTTATCGGCGCGGCCTGGTAGGGCCAATCAATTTTTTTGCCGCCCCGCCGCGGCCCTCGGGCCGGACCGGTGCAGAACTTCATTAGATATACAATTGTAGATTATTTTCATAATGGTATTAAAATATGATTTGCATTGCGGGTTGAAATATCGTGGGTTCGGGTCAGGTGCGGGTTGATACACCTCGGGTTTGGGTCGGGTTGCCTGAAATTATTTTTGCGTATTTGGGTCGGGTTGCAGGTTGCCGAAAATTATTTTTGTGGGTTCGGGCCGGGTTGCAGGTTGCCGAAAATTATTTTGCAGGTTCGGGTCGGGTTGACTTAAAATGGAATTTGTGGGTGACTCTATTAGGCACACAAACTACTCATTTTAATTTTATTGAGTTAAGTCTGATCTATGAAATATTATTAGTCAAAGCCCTTCAAGTAGTGGGGAAAAGGATGCAACCTTTTTTTATTTTTTTTTATTTATTTTTTTTTTTTTTTGGGGGGGGGGGGTGGTGGGGGGAGAGTGTGTGTGTTTTTGGAAGTCAATAAGGCATCTAAAAATTATGAATTAAGATTTTAGAAATTTACCACAAAAAACTATACAATAGCTACAAAATGATTAGTTTGTACAAGCAAAGTCATACAAGCAATGGATCCACGTGTAAGTGGCTCAGTAGCTTTGTGTACAACAACTTTATCTACTACCATACTCTCCAAAATAATGAGTATTCATTCTTTGGTGATACTTTTTTAATAATTTATTTAATGTTGAAACCCTTTAATACTTGTGATGAGAACCAGTAGGCATAAATAAGACATATAATAACATAATACAAAATAGTTAGTACTTTGTTAATGATTTCATAAAAAATAAAGTAAATAATATTTATTGTTTCAAAAAAACTTTTTTAAAGTTTGATTTCATGTTTTTTGTTTATTTTCTGTATTTTGAAACTGCCATCTCAATTTCTTGAATGGAAATAAAAATACCAACACATTCAGAATACTTTCATGCCTCTAATACTATTTACTATTTAAAACAAATATTTTTTGGAGGTCAAGTTCGTATTAGTTTTCATCTTTTCTATTTTTTCTGTAGTTTTAAAGTGCCATACCATTTTTTCAGATGAAAATATGAAGATAAATAAATAAAAGTAAAAATTACCCAGTTATACAGGGGTACCTTTCCAGTTCAAACAATATCTTTGGTTTAAAAAAATATATTTTCTGGAAGTTATTTCATGAAATAACCAGATACTTTTTTTCCCACTATCTTCCTAGATAGCATTTCACATTTGCCATCTCAATTTCTTGAATGGAAATAAAAATACCAACACATTCAGAATACTTTCATGCCTCTAATACTATTTAAAACAAATATTTTTTGGAGGTCAAGTTCGTATTAGTTTTCATCTTTTCTATTTTTTCTGTAGTTTTAAAGTGCCATACCATTTTTTCAGATGAAAATATGAAGATAAATAAATAAAAGTAAAAATTACCCAGTTATCCAGGGGTACCTTTCCAGTTCAAACAATATCTTTGGTTTAAAAAAATATATTTTCTGGAAGTTATTTCATGAAATAACCAGATACTTTTTTTCCCACTATCTTCCTAGATAGCATTTCACATTCTAAGAGAATTGTGCTTAAATGTAAGTTGACAAAGACAGTGGGGCCCCAACTCTAGGCTTGTTTACACAGATTTTCACTTAAAATTTATAAACATACATACAAATTTGATGATGTATGCTGCCAAAGACAGTGTGAGCCCAATAGGTTCATTTGGAAAGATTTTAATTTTAAAATATAAAATCGTGCACATTTTATCAGGTTATTACAACTTAACCTCATTTTTGCTGCAATGATTTTAAAGTTTTTAGATTTCTAAAAATACAATAACCTAAGAGAGACATAGCTGACACTTATGTGCCCCAATGGTATCCATCTTCTGAATTAATTTAATCCACTCCTCTTTAGAAAGAAAAAATTAGAAATTGAATTATAGAGGATATAAACCATTCTCAGATTCCATAAATATAAAAACATGATTAAACTACTCACTCCCAGATTAAATAACTCAATAGAGCATGTATCCACTCATTACAAAATTTATTACATTGGGCGCGAAATGATTAAAGGAGTATATAATTGCATAATAAGTTAATTGGTACAGACCTAGAAATAACACACTACACCCACCCTTACTAACTTTGCTGCAGATTTTTGTATAAAAATGTGACTGGTGCCAACTGATTAGTAATAATGTCTAGTAATGAAAAAAATTTTGCGTAGGGTGTCATCTACATATAGAAATTGCACCAAACTTTAAAATTTTCAATATTTACACCTAATTTTAGCATCCTATTTAAAAGCCTCAATAAATTTCATTTTCAGATGCCAAACAGAATGTTGTATAATTACGGAATTATGCAAGCTTAAAGTTTGGAACTACTCGTGTTAAATTCCTTTTTATTCACTGCAAAACAGATTGCAATGTGAATAGTTTTTGAAGCATAACTCAAAAGCTACTTGGCAGAATGAGCTATAATTTTGGATTTGCACACTTGAACTTTCTAAAAAGTGCTTTCTGTTACAAATTTCACAGGCTACAATTCATATTTTTTCTCAATTTCTAGAACCTTCAAATATAAAAATACAAAATTACAGCTCATGCCATGAATTAGTTTTTGAGATATGCTTAAAAAATTTCCTGCATTGCTATATGTTTTGAAATGATATAATATGAATTATGACGAGTTTCAAACTTGAAAGAAGTGTAATTCCTAAACTACTTGACCGAATGACTCTCTGTTTGGTATTCAAAGATAAAATTTATCAAACAAATCCATATAGGATATCAAAATTAGGTGACAGTATTGAAAAAGTAAGGTTTTGTATAATTTCTATATGTAGATGACAAACTAAGCTAATTTAAGTATAGCATTAACTAGTAGATGCTATTACTAATTGACTGGTAACAGCCCAATATTTATACAATGATTTGTGACAGAGTTAGTAGCAGGGCTGCAGAGTCGGAGTCAGATCTGTTAAAATTCCCGGAGTCAGAGTCATCCATTTTACAAGCAGGACTGCGTTGTCAGAGTCAGGTCCATTTTTGAGCAAAAGAGTCAGAATCAGAGCTGTTAAAATTCCCGGAGTCGGAGTCATCTATTTTTCCCACTGACTCTGCAGCCCTGGTTAGTAAGAGGCGAGATTTTTTTTTTTTTTTTTTTTAAGGACTGTACTAAGAAATATTAAAAATAATTTAAAAGTTTTAATAATTACAATTTACCTTTTCAAAAGAAAAATCCATAAACTTGTCAGTAACTGAGTCATACGTTTTACTCTAAAAAAAAGAAAAAGAATAGTCATATCTTGCATTAAAGAACAAATTAGCATATTTATGCAAAAAAGATAAATATATTATTTAAGGATCAAAATGAAGTGCATACTGTCATTTCTCCACCGAAACACTCAGCTGCAATATGGGATGGATCAAAAGGTTTTACTTCAGAATCATTAAACAGAAACCTATAAAAAAGAAAAGATCAGATATAATAACAGACTAATATACAAGATGAGCAAGTCCATTCCTGATTACAAAATGTTAGCACTAAATAATTAAAGATATTAATGTAAAATTTTTATCATTACATCTCTTTTTTTTTTTTTTTAATCAAATGGTAAGTATCTCTCTATTCCAAAAAAAAAAGTAATGCTGTCACCGCCACAGTAAATGATTTGTTTCTGACCAGGGTTCTTTCTTCATTAACATTAAGAAAAATGACAGCATACAAAAATATGAAAATTGGTAGTATTATAGAATTATAGAGAAATGTTTCATAAACACGACAACACAGACAATTTTTAAATTGAATAATTATTTAAAGAGATATTTAATGTTAAAATTGGTCCAAATTGTTCCATTAAAAAAGTTTTACAGGAGCAAAAAACTATACATAGGAATTGAACCATTTTTTCTAAGGATATACAATAGAAGCTCCTGGTGTACAGACTGCATTTATTTTTTTAATTCGACAATTTTTTGAGAGCTTATTTCCATTTTAAATTCAAATTTTCACTCAAGAGATTTTTTTTTTACATATTTTAGAAAAAGTTATTTTAGATTGTTGCCAATTGTAAAAACGGCGCAAAGAATAATATTTCCTTCAAATAAAAATTCTTTTTACATGAGACTATTATAAACAGGAAAAAAGCTTTAAAATTAGAATTAAATGATTACAGATTAAAAGCTGGAAAATAATGAAAATTACATCCTAAAAACTAAATTTACATGTGAATTTTGAAAGATAATTAAAATAATAATATAAATTCATTGCAAAATTGCAACTGTTTAAATTGCAAAACAAATTAAATTTAAAAATAAATTTACATGCGACATTTATTTCATATTTTCAGATAATCTTTTAAATTATTGTTGAGAATTCTAAAACAGCGCAAATAATATTTCTTTTCTAACAGCAAAAGTATTTTCACGTGAATATTAAAAAGATAAAGAAAACTTTGGTCAAAATTATATCAGATTTAAAATGTCTTATTTAAATCAATTTTTATATAGCATTGTTAAAAAATACCAGGAGACAAAAACTTTATTTACTTAATTCATTTTATGTTAGCTTATTTTCAAATGTTTAACTGATTTTATTAAATCAAAGATGAAAACAGCCATTGGATCTCTTAACAGCAGCTGATTTTGCCTTAAAATTCCCCAATCAAATAGAAGTTGATGGAAACCCGTTTACAGGGAGATTGGCACTTATTTTTTAATTATAATTCAATCTTCTGTAATTTTTTTAAAGCCAATCAAATTAGCATGCTTTTATTCTGCAGTATCTGAATGGGGGTTGGCGAGCTTAGCTCGTAGGGGGAAGATCCCACTAGTTCCAGGAACATAAACAGTAAATCTAAAGTTAACAAAATAGCTTTGCTCAGTGGTGTAGTCATAACAAAACAAACAGAGGGTATACGCTCTAAGCAGAGGGTATATATACTATAGCTTTCTTGAGAAACATGAGGGTATATGGTGTTCCTTAAAAAAATCTAGAAGGTATACGGCATATAACCCCGTATATCCTCCACTACATCCGTGGCTTTGATGAGAAGTGCAATGTGTTTTGGTGGCTCCCTGAAACTAGATCGCCCATCTTTGTTAAATGAGGGTTTGAATGTTGTTGTGAATGCTGTTCTGCAGATGTAAAGAATTTAAATGGCAGTTGTAATCTTCCAAGTGGTAGGCGTTGGGTGAGTGATTGATAGTTTTCAAACTACAAAGGAGATACATGCTGAAATTTACTAGCATAATTGGTCTTATAATAAACTCGATTGCTGTATTTACAAATCTAAATATATGCTTAAGTACAAAATTTTTTGTAATGAGGGGAAGACCTAAGTTCAACTTATAGCTACAGAATGTTCAAAAGCCACAGTTTAGGAATTCGATATTAATTGCTTCAATACATGAGATTTAAGTTTGTAGAATCACTTGTGAACAGGGGTCTAGTGGAGGGCATATACAGCATATACCTTCTGGATTTTTTAAATTAGTTCCAGTTTCTCAAATAAGGATATAGTGTATACTTTGACCATGAGCATTCATGTCTTTAACATTGATCCTCTGCTGTGGCATATATCTCCTGGGTTTTTTTTACAACACTGCTTGAGAAGCCTATAAATGATCTTGCTTTCGGTGAATCAGTTTAGTAAGGGTTTCCAAATTAAATATGGCAACAGTGCTGCAGAAAAAAATATTTGCTTCCTAAAGTAAAAAATTCAATTCATCATTCTACTGAATCAGTAGTAATAACAAATGGCAGCTGGTGCACAAGCACTGCACTACCACCCTTGCTGGGGTTCTGTCTGGCAATAAGAAATGAATCAAGTGAATGAAGTTTTAATATTTTTAACTGTATGCATAAATAAGATTTAAAAAATAAAATTTAAAGTGAAAAAGTATCCAGACCAATTGCCGAATACATGACCTCTGACTAGCATTGCTAGGTGTCTCACATAAATCAGGCTTTAAATGCTCTGGACACTAGTATTTTAAAGTAATTTTCTTCACATATCTAATGGCAGAATTATCTGCTATTAAAGATGGTGAAATAAACTATAAGAAATAAGTGGTGTCCACAGCATTTGGAACCTTGATTTACACAGGACACCTGGCAACACTACCTCTGACTAAATATGCCACACACTTCAAAGCTAGAGGTTCAGGGTTCAACTTCTGAACAATATACTGTATCCTTCAGCTAGAAAGTCATAAGATTTTGGTAAGCACATGAGAGTTTCAAAAAATTTAACCAAATGCTTTGAGAAATATAAAAAAAAAATTAAGAAATTAAATCACAAATCACCCAGTTAAGAATTGCCACTGACGGCACCATAAATGTTAAGTGAGATCTTGGGTATGCGAGTTCCAAGAATAAGAAATAAATTCAAGATAATTAATTTATATTTAATTATCCTAAATCCACATTTGAAGTCTCAAAACCCACACACCCAACATCACACTATGGCTGGAGCAAAAGTAGCGGTACATCGTGCCATGAAAAGTTTATCAAAGTTATTTAGAATTAATATTAATTCCCTTTGCATTAAATTTAAATCCCATTGATACTTTAGTTAATATTTACAATTAATCTATTTATTATTTATCTATGATTAATTTATTTATTATTTATCTTGAGAATTCACCTGAAATAAAGAAAATTAAAATAATCTCACCCTTCAACGATCTTCTGAATATACCTGAAATGACATTCTTAAAACAAATATACTCAAACACAATAAATACATCAAAGAGATAAATTTAAATGAATATTTATTTAATATATTTATGATTGATTATATACGTGGAAGTTATATGCGCGGATAAAAACAAAAAGTTACAGCATTAAAGTTATATCCAACAAATATTTATCAATAATTGATTACAACACTGTAAGATACATCATATATGAATTTCTGTGATCTCCAACAGAGATGACATATTTTAAATACATTTTTTGAATCTATTCAAATAATGGTGTTGACGCTTAGTACGCAAATAGAGTAACGTTCCAAGTTTAAAATCCTGTTATGATGAGTTAATTACAGTAAACTCCAGATTATCTGGCTCGCGACTATCCGGCCCTCCGTACTATCCGGCCTAGTAAAAAAAAATAATGAATGTTGCAAGCAGCCAAGACAGGCAGGTTCCTGTCCATAGGAAAGTGATAACTCATGACAGGGAGGACAGAAAGGGATTGCAGAATGCAAAAGCAGAGACAGACAGGAAGAGAGATGGGGGTTAAGGCTTGATAACCTGTTTCATCAGTTGTTCAATGGATGTTAACTAGTGTGGATGTTATTTTCACTTTATGTTGGTTACTTTCACATAGTCTTTTGGTGTGCTTCGTGTTTATTTATCAGGGATATGTTTAGGAAAATTTTAGGTCCTTTAAAGGACCCTTCACAAAATAATTTATCTTAAAACAGGACCCTTCACAAAATTATTTATCCCCAAACAGGACCCTTCACAAAACATTTTATCCCAAAATAGGACCATTCACAAAATTATTTGTCTCTTAAATATACCTTTCACAGAATTTTTTCACTTTCAAATTGAACTTTTCACAAATTTAGTCATTTAAAAATTAAATCTGGCCTGTAAGTGAGCAGTTGAACTCACCAAAGAGCATATTACTTAGCTTTTTATACATGAAGGATAGAACATGAAGACATTGATAATTTAAAATTCACAAAATTATGACTAGAATTTTCACAAAAATAAAAAAACTTCACAATTTCACAAAAACAGGACCCTGTGGGAAAAGTCTGGACAGACCCCTGTTTATTGAACATTAACGAAATGGGTGATAACCGAAAAAGGTTTTAATGACTACGGAGCAGATACGACGAGTTAGTAGGAGGAAGCGACTCCAGCTGATATTATCTGCTTGTGTAAATGGGGGGGGATTTTACATCGCGGAAGACTTTTTCAAAAACTAAATACTAAGTTTTGTCTCTTTTATCTTATGCGTAACTTTTGTATATTTAAGAACTTTTAATATTTGTGCAATCATTTATTAATAATCAGGAAAATAAGATTTACTCATTTTTTTGCGAATTAGGCTTATGTTTTATGTTAATGTTTTGCTTATTTTGAAACTGTATGTACTGTGTATATAAAATTTATCTTAAAATGTGTAACATGCGTTTTCAATATAATGAGGGGGGGGGGGGGGGCCAGGAAGTGAGAAAATATTTATAGAACTCCGGCCTATCCGGCATTTTTGTTATCCGGCCTACCCTTCTGCCACATTAGACCAGATAGTCGGGAGTTTACTGTAATTAAAATGAAGAAAACTTCTTTCATTTCTACTTCAGGACCCAAATCCTGAATTTCTGTAGCAATTCAATATGCTGAGAATTTACAGTCAAAAAATTAAACACTCTCACAGTCTTCTCCTTTCTAAGTGGAACTAACGGCAATTATATATCTAGAATAGAAGGAATGTTCTCACCTCTAAAGTACAAAGATTTTCACTTGGTGTATGTTACACTAAGATACCTCCTAGAAAGGAACTGCTCACATTGAAGTTCGGCACTTTCACATTGAAATAATTTAAGAGGACATCGGCTCCCAAGACGCCAGACATCCATCTTTTGAAGAATAAGTAAGTCGCTCATACCTCCCCAAACCGCTCATTCATTTGAGTGAGCTTGATTATAAACTTGCATCACGTCACATAAATTTAATTTTGTTATTCTTAGTATTGAAGAAAATATTTGAAATAAAGCTATATCTGTAGTAGAGCCAGCCAACTGATGTGCCGTTACTTTATCACGGCATCACCAGCCGGCCGCTCCCTACATCCTCTCTTTTTCAAGGCTCAAGCGTCAGAGATTGAAAATAGCATGGGTCAGGAAAAACAAAGATCCGCGGCAAGCGCTGTGACTGGCTGGTTTGATGACATTCTCAACGAAGTCAAAATAAGTGTTATTTGAAAAATGAATCAAAATAAATTGTTTTAGAATTAAAATCAAAGTGATAAAAAATTCATTATAAATGGGAAAAATTAATTTAAAATGTATATTCGTTTTGTAAATGAATTCAGGTGATTATTTTAATTCTGATAGTTTATTATTTCCCAACGATATTGATATTGAAAATAAATATTTTTTAATTTTAGAAGAATATTGTTAATTTATAATATAAAATAAGTTAGATATTATTTCTTAATTTTTGATAGCTGAAAAAGGTTAGAAATTATATTTGAAATATCTTTTTAAAGATTGGCACCATGAAAACGAAACTTTGAATTAAAAAAGTAAATAAAGATCGTTAGAAAGATAAATAATGCCATTGGCGTTTCCATAATTTGAAATATTAAAATTTTAGGGGAGAGTTATTGTTAAATTAAATATTTAAATTGTTTTATAAAGGGAAAAGTTATGTTATGTTTTTATGACATAACAATACGAATTGTTTATGAAACAATATGATCAGAGTAAATATAATAAAGTTTAATCATTGTCTAATGGTGTCTCTTTATATTAGGTTCATTTTGTTGAGCTGCATAAAATCACATAGGTTCATTTCGTTGAGCTGCATAAAATCACAGAGTAGATGTTAATGTTATAAGTTATCCGACTGAATTGTATCGGCTAGAATTGTCCAGGATAGCTCAGTTGGTAGAGTGTTGCAGCTTAATCCCTTGGGGACTATAGGTCGAGATTTACGGTCACTAGCCACCATGTGAAGACTAAATTTTTTACTATGGCCACTAACTTTTAGTATGCAAGTCCTTTTTTTCTTTTGTAGAAAAAGAAATGTTTGAAGTGTATTTTGATATATTGCAAATTATAGTGCAAAATAATCTCAAACATTCACATTTTTTTATAAGTACTTTTGTATGACAAAATTAAAATAACAAATATTGTTTTCCTAATATTTCCCACTATCATGACCAGGAGTGGGAAATTCTAAGAAAATCTTACCAGCTAGCAACATGCAGTTGAAAATTGTTATGATAAAATGTATGTTATTGCAAAAATAGTTAATTACTATTACTATAATTCATTTACATATATATATATATATATTAAATTAATAAATATATACAGCACAGGAAAGTTTAGCATAAGGTAGAATTTAGTACCATGTTTAAAATCATGGTAATTTGGAAAGTTTCAAAATATATCTAACCAGTAAAAAAATACTTTTTGGCATATCTTCTATAGCGTGCAGTTCGTCAAAGACTGCCTAAAACTTCACTTGCCTTGTCAGAAAGTCCACACGCCAGTGGCGAGTAAAATGATGTATTTCCCCTCCCATGATCATGACTGTAGCATCTGTTTTTCTAAACTGTATCTTGCCCAACTTAAACTTGCTTGTGATTGTACATAGTTTAAGATTTATATTATGCTTAATTAATATTGAAATTTCAAGAATTTTATGATTAAATTAAATATACACATCTTATATAATTAGTCTGTTTTGCTGTACATGGTTTATATAAAATAATTTATTTTGAATTCCTGAGGTTTTTTTTTATTATTTATTTATTTTTTTTTTTCCAATATAAGTGCTATTGTTTGTATGCTTTTGTTTTACAATGTGGCCACTAGATTTTTGGGGTTTAGGAGCCACTGACTCCTTCCAGATTTTGGGAATCTGCACTTATATTGGGTTGAGTGTCCTATATATGTAATGGATAAGATGTTCAGACTCCACGATTATTCCCAGTCATTTTTTATTTTAAATTTTGCCTTATTTAGTCGGGGCACTTTCCTGATTTAATTAATCAAATTTTTCTGTTTTGAAAAACCGGTGATAAAAGATTGAAAATTCTGTAAAAGATGCTCATCATGAAGGGCTTAAGCAAGAGGCTCTGAATTCAATTATTGGCATGAACACTACTTCATTAACCTTTTATATCACTAAGTTGCCTATCTGCAACATACCCAAAAGTCAATGCTACTCATACAGTGGACTTTGAAAGAGGATTTTATTGATTGCTATTCTTTCCCAACATAGGAATCTATATATATATATATATATATATATATATATATTATGCTATCATAAATGGCACAGAAATTGTGATTATTTGTTAATTGTTTAATGGCAATGGCCGAATGAAACGCATCTCATTAGTTATTGAACAGCATTTAATGCATCTCCATACCTATAAGGGGGGTTGCCATAAGGGGGATCCTGTTCTGTCGCCAAATGCCATCAACTTGGCGATATATCACTGAAATTTGGCAACTAAAATTGTCGGCAAATGTGATGCCAACTTGCCGATATCTCCAATATATCGACAAATTCCCATAGACTTCCATTGTAAACCAATAGGGTTTACATGCTTACAGAAAATCAACAAATTGAGATATTTTAATGCATCAAAAACTAATATTAGCTTAAGGGATTATATTAATTATAACTAAAGGAGTCTAAAGTAAATTAAATTATGAATAAAAGTAACATGATAAAATTGCTTAGCATGCTTTCCCAAACATAAATTTTAAGGGAGACCAAACTGGTTGCCAAGAGCGGCTAGTTAATATAAATTCTTCACAAAATTCTCAACAGATGGCAATACTGAATTTGCATGCAAAAGTTTTATTTATTATTTAAGCAGTTTCACATTGTTATTGCTAAAATGAACTTTGTAAATTTTGTCAAATTAAAAAGGCTGAAAATATCCAAAAATGGATTTTTTATGCAAAGGTAATTTTGTATACTTTACAATTTTATACTGAAAAACTAAAAGTATTTATGAGAAGCATGTCATTTTCTATTTATTGTAGATGAGAAATAAAAAGTACCCTCTTTTTTTATGTTTAAAAAATTTGTTATTTTTTACATGGTTAAAATGATGTATTTCTAATATCTGGTAAATATTTCTCAAATCAGAATAGTTGAGTCAAAGTGTTAAATTGTAAACTTTTTAAAAAAAATATATATTTTTTTTTATCAAACAATATGATTGAGGTAAAAATAACAAAGTATAATAATATTGTACTTGAAAATTATGGATAATGCTATCATTCGGATAAATACAGATATAAATTTCTTCAATATGTGGACGTACTGCATTTTTAAAGTAATTCTTTAATCCATTATAAAAGAAGCATCAATAAATTTATAAAATAAATTATGTTTATGTATTCACTTATCAGATTTTTTTCCAATTTTACACTTTCTGACAAAAGAAATAAAATGAAAATTTCATTACAAAAATTATCTAGGTACAAGAATAAATCACATCATAACTGCCAAACCTTCTGATTTTTAAGAGCCACTATTTCAAATTTTTTTTTTTTAATAACAGAAATAGTGGTACTTGAAACATTAAGTTTCGGCAGCTCCGTCAAATGTAAAAATGGATGACTATGACATACTCATGAGAGCATATTAATAATCTGAAAGATGTAGTGTGTAAATAACACTTGCCATTTATCCTTTCCAGGGTGGTTCCTCTCTTTTATAAAACTGTAATAATGTCCACCTTCAGCATTGCCAGTGTGGACAGTCACACCAATCAACTCATACTCATAACACTCATCTTCAGGATCTGTAGTACTAGAATTCTCATTGTCTGCAACAATAGTTAAAAACACTTTTTAAATATACACGTAATAAACACTTTAGATACAATGTCAGGGTTCCTACACAATTCTGGTAAAAAAAAAAAAAAAAAAAAAAAAAAATCCCTGATTTTTCCAGGTTTTCCCTGACTTTATTCAAAAATTTATCTGACCTTTCTCAGCAAAAATTCAGCTTATATATTGTTGTAAAACCCTCCACAATGGGCTTATTCAAGATATGCTACAAAAAAGTATGTGCTGCATGAATTTCTGATTTTTTATTATTTTTCATATTTCTATATATAGTTTGCATAAATTTTATATAAAAATTTTAGATTGGATGAGTAATTAATTCAAAATTTCTTCCTTTATGACGGTAATAGAAATTCTGATGGAAGTATTATATCAAAAATTCCCTGACTTTTCCCTGACCTTTTCAAATATTTAAAAAATTCCCTGACATTTCCTGACTTTTTGCCTAAATTTTTTAATTCCCTGACCCGTAGGAACCCTGCATGTGCAATTTTTTTTTAAAATATCATAGATTCTAATCAAGCACTCTATATTCTACAGCAGGCATCTTATAGTGCACCTTAGCAATATACATCAATTTCATTATTTTTGAAATAGTGTAAGTTCATTACTTGACACTGCAAACAATTTTTCCCCATAGACCATAATGGAATGGAATTCATCTGTTACTTTTACAGAACAATAAATGTTACACACTACATTTTCAATAAGGAATGTCCTACGGTTATCCTCAATAATATATACCAAGCTTATGCTCATAAAGTATATTTACATGAGTTAGAGCACGAAAGGACAAACCAGTCAAACACCTCTCAACTATGTAGGAAACTGGAAAGTGTTAATAACAGAGAAAAAGTTCTTTATAAAACAGAAATTCTGAATGCTAAGAAAAACATGAATACAATCATGCTTAACAGAAAGAATATTGACATGATTTTAAAAAAAGCTGCACTTTCAATAATTTCAAGACACAAATCAATACATATCTGCAAACTCATCCTTATGTGCACCCAGGTTATCTTCTTTATTTCAACTAATTTAGCAAATCTGTTCAAAATCCACTTCCGACATAGCGACAAATTTAAGATGATCAATCAAAACTGACTCATAGGGAAATTCATAATTAGATCAGAGATAACAAATAAGTGGTAGGTTATTTTTGGTACAGCATAGATTCAAGTTATAGATCAAAATATATTCAGGAACTAAAACCGCTGAGTTTAATTGAATTCAATTGATAGAATTTTTGGTGTTATCAAAATGATTGAAAAAACTTAAATGCAACTTAATGAATCCCAATGCATTTCAATATTGGGTAAAAAATTTTCAGATTAATAGAGAATTAGAAAAATATCTGAATATAAGATTAAATGCAAAAATGTTGATTGTAAAATCACACAACTTGAATTTCAATCCAGGCAGGAAGAACAAGAGCTGTTTAAACAAGCTGGCACTTACCATTTTGACTTTTTTTCATCTACGAGTCATTTTAAAAGATGGATAATATGAAAAACTGAAGTAGAAACCACTTTTAAGATGACTTTAATCCATTACGAAGCTAATATCAATTATTTGGCATCTAAGATTCAACAGAAATAGCATTTTCAAAATTACTTTCTAAAGTAATCCTAAACACCTTTTCAAGCAACATTTCATGACCCTGAAAATTCAGTCAGTTCAAAATATCTAATTCGTTATTGAAATCCAAACACTGACAGAAATCTGCAAAAGTCAGAATTTATATTCTCTTAAAACATCATTGCACAACTGCGGCAGAAAGACACGAGTTCTGCTTTTCCAATAATTCTGACAATGGGCATCAAACAAAAAGCGAAGATAAACAAGCAAAATCACACAGCATTTTTGTGTCAGATAGATTCAGATAAAACATTTCTCCTTATATCTCATCCATAACACCATAACAATCCAATTCCCTTTCAAACTGATTTTTTAAAGGATTTTTTAAGAAACTTAGGATGCATTCTGGTTTCTCAAATAGTAAGTATTTTCTTTTCCTTTTTTTAGTTTGTGAATAATTAAAATTTTCACTTTGAGTACAAATCCAAAATCAAACCTGTATAAAAATAGAGCCAATCCCCGGCTTGAGCCTGTCTCATCTCTGATTAATATATGTATCAAAATTTACAAAAGTCTTAATCAAAACAAACTTACCAATATGTTGCTTGGGAATTAAGTTTTTCTCCATGTAATTAGACATATCCAGTTGCATCGGAAAAGAGAAATGGGTATTGACTTTCTCTTTGCTATTTGTAACAAAACTAAACGTGTACCGCATCATGTTGAAACACAGAATTTTGGGAAGCTTTTTCAAGCAAGCTCTAAAAGAGAAAAAGAGCACAGTTTAAGGAAAGTATAAATTAATTAACCTTACATAACATGGTTTTTAAATATTTTAAAATGGGTATCTTTAAATAAACACAAATAAGTATATAAAACAAAAAATTTCAAAAATTCTATTGATACAAAAATCTAAATTTTTAAATAAATATTAAAGAATTAAAGACTGGCTTGGTTAACTTTTCATAAGATTATATTGAAAGAATTAACTATGTACAAAAAATATTTACAAGAGAGGACATTTCACATTTTAAAACATCATTAAAATCTGTAGATCATCACATCAAGCACTCCTTTCATTACAAAGTCTTTTTTTTTATACACTCTTTATTTCACCCCCATTCCGTTTGAACACTCTCTCTCCAACTCCCACCGTCAGACAAATCAATTTGCAGCCAAAAACTCTCTCTCGTGCATTCTCATTAGAACGCTATATTTAGCAGGCTCTTAAGAAGGAGGTGGCGCTTTGGACATCAGGAGGTGCTTGGCACACTAAATGCAGCCCCACAATATTGCAATTACTGCTTTGTTTTTAATATCAAAACATACTTCATAAGCAAAGTTTATGATAGTGCAGAGTGGTTTTATTTTAATAAAGATATACATCCAAAGTATTATGGAAATAGAAAACTAAAAAAACTCCAAGTTCTTTGAGAAGTACAGAAAAGAAGCTAGTCTGAAAACAGAACATGTTTATCAAGTGAAATAGGAATGATGTCTTTTAGCCAAAGACTGGGTTTCAGATTTTGACAACTTACCATCTAAGAAACAGTCTGAAAGATTACAAACTATACTTTAGTTTGTCAATGAATTACTAGTAGAACTTTGAAAGCTGGTTACCTGAAATGGTTCAAAGTACAGTACAATCTGCCTCAAAAGTTCAGACACAAATTAAAATATGATAGCAAAATTGGAAGGAGAAATAATATATGGAATAATTTCATAATAAATATTCAAAATACAGTTGAAATGAAACATAGTACAGATGTTAGAATGGTTACATCATGCAAATTTTAACAAAAGCAGGAATGGTTTCAACCAACTATTTCCCTGACTAGTATAACAGTATATATTTCATTTCTGTTGGCTAATTCAGACGCAAAAAGCTACCAAATTTACAAAAGAAGAAATTTTAAAGATTTATAAGTTGAAGTAAAAAAATAAGCCTATTACAGGGTTCCTACACAATTCTGATAAAAAAAATTCCCTGACTTTATTAAAAATTTTTACTGACCTTTCTCAGTAAAAATTTAGCTTATATATTGTTGTAAAATCCTGCATAATGGACTTTAATTTAGATAAATGCTAAAAAAAAAGTATGTGCTGTATGAATTTCCAATTTTTTAATTATTTTTCATATTGTTATATAGTTTGCATAAATTTCATATAAAAAATTTTGATTGGATGAATAATTCAAAATTTCTTAATTTACGACGATAATAGAAATTCCGATGGAAGTAGTATATCAAAAATTCCCTGACTTTTTCAGATATTTAAAAAATTCCCTGACATTTTCCTGACTTTTTGCCTAAATTTTTAAATTCCCTGACCTGTAGGAACCCTGTATTATTGAAATTTTAAATAATTAACAGTTAGATTATACTTGCTAGAAATAGAAATTTCCACCGAACACCAACATGTGGGAAGGCCAGACCTGCCAACCTTTGAAAATGAGAAATTGTAGCACACAAAATTTTAAATAATCTGGAGATTGGTTGGTTGGTTTTTTGTGTTTCACAGTCATCTTTTGACATTCACAAAAGGAATAACGTTTCCGTCTTTCAACTCAATACAGTAATTTTTTTCATTTGAAAATTTTTACAGGATTTTTAGAGTTTATTTTTGTTTCACAGCGATTTTTATTTATTTTTTTTTTTTTTTTTTGTAAAAGGAGCCTGGTTTTAATTTTTTAGCCCAGTGCAGTAAATATTGACGAAATTTGAGATTTTTTTCCCGCCATCATTTCAGGATATTCACAATTTTTTCCCACAATCGTAATTCACATTTTCCTATCACGATTCTTTGTTGGAATCCGCACATTTTACTATGAACGTTTGATGAAATTCACCTTTTTTTTTCGCGATCCTTTGACGAACTTTGAGGGTTTTTTTTTTTTACGACGATCCTTTGACTAAATTAGTGTTTTCTTTTTGCCATCTTTCGGTGAAATTTGCGTTTTCTTACTAATCTTTCGATGAAATTTGCATTATCTTACTGATCTTTTGACGAAATTCGCGTTTTCTTTCTGTGATATTTTCACAAAATTCACGTTTTTACCACGATCCTTTAACGAAATTTATTTTCTTTTGCGACCAATCGACAAAATTGATTTTTCTTTTACACTGTCGTTTGTCGAAATTTGCGATAGTTTATCGCAAATTGTGCGATTTTGCACACTGTTTCAAACCTTGCCCTTCAAAGAACCCCCTCCAGAAATTCTTAAAATGGCACTCTTGTTTCTAAGGAAGGGAATTCCTGTATAAATATTTACAAAAACACAATTAGAGTGTTTTATGGTAAGAAGTTTTCTTTGAAGTCCAGAATTTTTTTTTCTCATGAGCATTTTTTAATGTCTGAATTTTCGGACTAATGGCCAATTTTTTAAAACTTTTGGAAATGAATACTTGGAAATTTCAGAACAGAATCACTCCTGAAAAATATGCTGCGCGGGATAAAAATCGCGACTAGAAACAAAAAATGCTTTTGTGTTTTTTGCAAAAAATTGTAGTTTAAGACTGATTTTCATAGCATCGTAGTTCATAGGTCCAAATCGTAGCAACTACGATTTTTTTGTAGCAGTTGACAGGTCTGGAAGGCACATGTAACAAGTGTTCAGACTGCTTAAAAAATCAGAAGATTAGTCATAAGGCAAATTAAAAATAATCTCAATGTCACTATCTCAAAGGACACAATACAAAGACACATAACAGACTGCCATCACTTTGTTTAAAAAAATTTCATACAAATCACGTCTAAAATAACACCATACATAGGCCAGAATGAGATATCAGACAAGTGGCTCACTTTATAATTTAATGATGAAAAGAAGTGGAATCTGGATAGTCCTAATGGCTGGAATCACTACTGGTATGACCTAAGAAAACAGCCATTTACTTTGTCTAGTAAATGATAAGGCAATAAGTCTTTGATGGTATGGAAGGTGATACTGGCTTTAATGGCCAAGCTTCCCTGTCATTTTTCAATAGCAAATAAAACACAACACAGTATCAAAAGAACACTAAAGCAACATTTACTTGCATTTGGTAACATTTAGGAGGTCCTGTGTGCAGATTTCAGTACAAAAATTTTTCAATCCACAACACCCATAGTACAAAACAGTGGCTTTTAACAAAAAATGTTAATGTTTCAGACAGGCCAGAATTAAGACTAGACTCTAATCAAATTCAAAACTTTTAAGATATCTTAAACCTTTATATGCTGAATTTTTAATTAAAAAATTGCCCCACTTGAATAATTATTTATGTTAATGTCTAAGATATCCAGAACAACATATATAATAATAATTTGATTTTTAGATTTTAAAAAATTACAACCGATTTAATAAATCAGTAGTTAGAGCTATTTTTGTAAAATATTTACAAAAATAATTAGATTAATGAAAAAAAAATAATATTATGAAAATCTCACAATTCTAAGAACAGTGTCAATAAAAGTAGTGTGATCATATCTGTAACAGAGAAGTGTTTTGTAGTTGCAAATTTTTTGTATAACATTTTTTCATAGGATAAAAGCTACACCTAGATAAATGGTTGAGAAAATAACCCCATTAAAAATATTTAGCTTTGACTGTTTCACTGTGCTTTCTAAACAGGATTGAGAAAATTATTTTGTAGGAAAAGTGTAATCTACTTTCATTAGTAGATGAATTAAATAAATTTTACATTCAATTTTTTTTAATGGTACTTAAAAGTACCATCAGGATATAAAAGGTTAACCTGAGAAGTATACAAGAATAGAAAGCAATATGATTACTAAAGAACTAAAAGTAACCACTGAAAAAGCAAGTCTTTTCAGCCACCAAGAGTATTTGAAAAATTAATTACTTCAATGAAAGCACAATTACAGTCGGCTCTCGTTAATTCAAAATCGGATAAATCGAATCTTCGCTTAATTCGAATTAAACATGAAGTCCCGAAATTTTCAATGGCAGAATAACGTTTAAAATTTTCATTTATTCGAACTCATTTTCTCTTGACTTCGTTTAATTCGAACAAACAAGATTTCCATTTTTTTCATCAGAAAACACAACAGATCTCCACTCCGTCCTCCAATGAGCACTGGATTGACACCAATGACGTCGCAAACGGCAATGGTTTGGAGTCAGTAGACTGCACGCTACAGGGCGCCTGGTTCGGAGCTGTCCTTGAAGTAACCGATTTCTAACAGTTCGTTGTATCACTGTGGTACCAACTACAGCTCGAATTTCTGCCGCAGACGCAGTACGATGCACCACAGTCGTACGCCAAATATGGTGATCTTCCCTCTCAGGAGTGCACGTGGCCACCTGGAACCCGGTCTTCTTGAGGCAGCACCATCCCTTGACCACTGTTTCCAACAATCATGCACAGT
Organism: Maratus speciosus; assembly: GCA_963932465.1. Taxonomy (NCBI): domain Eukaryota; kingdom Metazoa; phylum Arthropoda; class Arachnida; order Araneae; family Salticidae; genus Maratus; species Maratus speciosus. The sequence goes on from OZ010794.1 coordinate 87,804,441, forward strand.
GGATACATTCCAGCCAAGTGTTTCTGCAATATCGCAGAAAGAAAATCCACCTTCTCGTAGCCCGAATATGCGACCTCGTTCCAACTCGGGGAGCTGTTGACAGTGGCTTCTTCGTCTTGTTAAAGGCATTCTTGGCTAACATCAACTCAATACGTCATGTTTCATAGCTAAATAACGCCCACGAACTTTACAGCACACATTTAAAGTAAACCTGATCTGCAGGTTCTGAGTGGCGCCACTAGCGCCACACTTATGCGCGAAGCGCGAAATTTCAATCGATGTCATCTTTCAGATGTATAAACATGCCTACCAAATTTCGTTTATCTAACACAAGTCTTTCTTGGTGTTGGGATTTTTTTTTTCCGCCAGTGTATATTGGCAACTAAAGCGAAAAAACTGGCACTACTCATGGATATTAAAAAAAAAATCAATTGCAGCGAAGGATGGCTGACACGTTTTAAGCACCGAAACAACATCGTACACGAAACTGTGTACGAAACTCAGTGAAAGTGCTGCTGTAGACCTCGCTGCTTGTAATGAATTCTGCGAAAAGCTACCCGAACTCATTTCTACTTATGCAATTACAGACGTGTTTAATGCCGATGACATAGGTTTGTTTTATAAACTTCTTCCTAATAAGACTAACATTTAAAACTGAAACGTGTACAAGTGACAAACTTAGAAAAGACAGGATAACTGTGATGGTAGGTGCCAATATGGATGGAAGTGAGAAGTTAAAAGTAAATCAACTAAGCCACGTTGCTTCAAAGGAGTTAAAACACTGCCTGTTGATTATGTGGCAAATACCAAAGTCTGGACGACGCGTGAAATCTGCATCAGTTGATTAAAGAACTGGATTAGGGATGCATCGAATAGTGATTTTGGCCGAATACCGAATATTCGGCTAGCCGAATAGTAACTGCTATGCCGCGAATACCGAATATTCGGCTTGTCGAATACTTTTATATTTCAAAGTTTAAAGGCATTAAAATGTTAAATTTTAAAACAATTTTACATAATATTTAAAACAGAAACTTTTATTCTAATAAACAAGAGCTTTTTTCAAGCAAACTTTATGCTGAAAAAAATCTGCTTTGAGTTATTTAAGAACAGGATAGTTACAAAAAAAATTTTAATAAAATTTTTAATTTCATGGCTTCTTCTTAAAATTAAAACAAATGAATAAAATTTTCTTAAATTCTAAAACAAACATTTTAAAATTAAAGAGAAATCGTGAAAAAATTGGAAGAAAAATTGTACAGGTACATATATTTGCTTGTCAGGAAGAAACTAAAGCAAAAGTTAATAAATAATACAATCGATTCAAATTTTATAGGGTGACAACTTAGCAAGAATAACTGTTCTACTCCCTTTGATCAAGCAAGTAAGTTTTTAAATGCATCCTACATCAGTGTCTGGAGTGGGCAATCATTTTCAGAGGTTGTAAACGTTGTTCTTAAAATCTTAGTAAGAAACAGTTTATTTACTGGACAATGTTGAGGAACTTGAATTTGTACATAAAGGAAAATCCTCATGATTGGTTAATTTTCTTAAATAATACTTAACAAACAGCAAATAAATAATGTAAAAACATTCTCTTTTATTTAAATATGATTCTGTTTGTAATTATTCTGAATATCTTTATAAGTTCTCTGTTAAACGTAAAAGTTGTATAAGGTTTTAAAAAATAATTTTTAAAAGTGTTTTTTTTTTTAAAGTATTCGGTTCGGCCGAATATTTCGATATTCGGCCAAACCGAATATTCGGCATACCAAATAGTCTGATATTCGGCAACATGGCCAAATACCGAATAGATACCGAATATTCGGTGCATCCCTAAACTGGATTAAAAAAATTTCCCGTCAAAACAGAAAAATTCTATTGTGGTTAGATAACGTGCAGAGTGATTGCAAACTACCAACACTGAGCTCTATAGAGATTGAATATTTACCCCCCTAATACTACAGCACAACTGCAACCGATGGACCAAAGTATAATCCAAAATTAAAAATTTATTATCGTAAAAAGGTTCTAGAACAAACCTTATTTTCGATTGATCTTAACCCCTTGGGGATGAGCGACACATATACATGCCGGAAATAGGCCTAAGGATTGTCGTTTATTCTCACCAGTAAAATATTACTGTAAAATTTGCCTTATTTAATCCGAGCATTTTCCCGATTTGAATAGGTACAAACTTCTGTTTTTTAAAACCGGTAGCAAAGTAAAAAAACATTTCGTAAAAGACTACCGTCGCGCAGGGGTTAAAGAAAGCTACGACATAACATTACTCAAGGCCATCTACGATTTTTATGCGGCGTGGGACACCATACAACCTAACCTGAAAAAATAAAAAAATGCTTTCGACATGCCGGATTTATCCGTCCATCTAAACAGAGTGGTTGTAATACAAATGACGAAAACGACAAACCATTTGAAGAAATTGAAGTTTCAAACTTTTCTAAAAAGTTCCAGTGTGACATTACGTTCGCAGAGTATGTAGCAGTTGACAGCAGTTTAGAAATATCAGGACCCTTAACTGAGGAAGAAATTGTTGAAACAATTCACGAAAAATGCATGGAGATGGAATCAGTTTCTGGCGATTCTGCTACTATGTCCCAAGTGCTGTCCTTACCCACAAAAAAGTCAATTGCACAATCAATTGACTGTTTGAGTACATTTATCCTGATGCAGCCGGCATTGGAAAAGAACTCAAGTGTTTGTTACAAACAGAAAAACTGGCTAAAAAGCAAGAAATGAATAGGACTAAGCAAACAACAATTCATAAATTTTTTTCACAGTGATGATAAATAAGTGTAAATAATTTCTGAAATGTTCATCTAATTTCAGGTAAGAAAATCGCAATACAATTAATTAAAATTTTAAAATGTAGTTGTTTTGTACTGTATTACTATTTTTTATGTTTTATTTACATTATTTTAATATTATTAATTAGTTTATGCATTTATATCTTTTAATTTAATATTAAGTCATATTCTAACGGTAACAGCCGAAATAAATAAATAAAAAATACTATAAAATTAATTTCTTTGTAATAGTACCCCTTTAAACATGTTTTCCTCTCATACTTTTCATAATTCGAACATTTCTTGGGGTCCCGAGGAGTTCGAATTAATGAGAGCTGACTGTATATCAAATTATCTGAAATCAGGAAGATAATAAATGGCATCATCTAAAAGTGTTAAATGATGTAATTTTTTTTTTTTTTTTTTTTTTTTTACCAGGCCTGAACTTTTAAGACACTGTATAGCTACAGGATTTTATGATTTTATATAAAACTTATGTTTTTATATCTTCTAATGTTTTGTTCTATATTTTCCTACTGATGTTTCCTCCATGTACCCATTTTTATATGATTTCTTTGAATTATTTTACTGAATCTAATAAGTAAATAATATGATCTTAGGTACTTTTATCTTAGTCAGGCACAAATGATAAATTGCCAAGCATTGTTCTCACCAGCACTATTTGCACTGCATTTTCATTTTATTAAAAATATAAATCTTTCATACACTTCATTTAAAATAAAAACTTAATTCTAAAATGTGTTAGAAATACATGTCTTTTATTCATTTCATTTAAAATACATATGGTTAAAATAAACATTTTTCACTGATTTAATTTAAAATACAAAATAAATAAACAAGAAAAAAAAAAAAGAAATATAAAAACATTTTATTTCAACAACAAATGATTGTTTCTAATTTACAGAAGCGATAAAATAAAGCTGCTATTGGCGATATTTGCTCCCAGCTAACATAAAAAGTACCTGATTTTGTTTAATTTTGTATTATTTATATATGACATTTTTTCGGTGTGCCTAAATTTTTGACACAGACTGTAAATTACTTCAATGGCCTGTACACTTCTCAGACTTTTAATTCAAATTGAAAATCAACAAATTATCCAACAAATACACTTTACCAAAATATACCAAAAAATACACTTTAAAGAGGGAAAATTTCCATGTACACTTCTCAGACTTAATTCAAATTGAAAATCAACAAATTATCCAACAAATACACTTTACCAAAATATACCAAAAAATACACTTTAAAGAGGGAAAATTTCCAAAGGCATACATTTAAAAATCTGGAGAAAAATTTCATCTACCTACCTCTTTTCTGCACGAACCTTCTTGCCACACTGGGAACAGGTGTACATATTATCACCTTCTAAAGTGTCTTTAACAGTTATTTCATCAATGGAATCCTGTAAAATCATAAAAAAAGTTATGAAAATGCAGGTAGTATTTAACATACAACTTCTACTATTATTGTTAAAGAAGAAGAATGAAAACAGTACAAATTCTGAACATTTCTTGATAAGAAGAGGTGATTTTAAATGGCGTTAAAAATTTTGAAAAAAGTTTATTTCAATGAAAATTAAAAGAAAAGAAAAGGAAGGGAAACAAAAGAAATCCGTATTTTTTAGAAGTTTAGCATTGTAAAAGTCTTTTATTACTTAAGTAAAAATTTTTTTTTTCAATTCGACACAGTGTTCTATAAGACCAACCAGTGTTTCCTAAATCTCGGGCTGAATAAAAAGAATCTTTTTACAGCGAGTGAATTAGTCTAATTGAAGAAGATAATTTTTGACAGAACTAGGGGGCTCGGCCCCCTACGAGCTACGCTCGCCAACCCCCGTCCAGACACCGCAGACTCTAAATGCACGCTAATTTGATCGGCTTTAAAAAGATTTCGAAAGATTGAATTATAATTTAAAAAACAGTGGCGATCTCTCTATAAACGGATTTCTATTCATTTCTCTTTGATTGGGGGATTTTAACGCCAAATCCGCTGCGGTACTACTTGATTATCCCGTCGACCCATTTCGCCAAATTATATAAATCGCCAAACCACTCGCCAAATTATACAAATTGACATAATTTTTTATTTTAAATAACGAAAGAACAAATAAATTAGTACAGCATTAATAAAAATACAAATAAAACGTCGAAATAAAAATAACTTGATGACGTAGACACATGTAACAACATTTCAAAATAAGCTAATGTAAAAGGAATTAAGTAAACAGAGTCTTTGTATCCTGGTATTTTTTAACAAAGCGAAAAGAAAGTTCTTTTAAATGAGACATTTTAAATTAATCGTTTTTAATCTGACGTAATTTTTACCAAGCTATTCTTTCTCTGTTAAATATTCACTTGAAAATACCAGTTGAAAAGTATCCTCTCAAAATATCAAATAAATGTCTAGCGCAATATTTAAATTTAAACCGTTTTGCAATATTATTTTGCGTTCATTTTATGTAATAACTGTAATGTGACGTAAATATGACGTAATTTCTCCTATTTAATACTTCTAACGCATGTTAATAAATTTATTATTTTACAAATTCCTTTTTCACTTAAAATTCACGTGTAATTATAGTTTTTATGAAGTAATTTTTAATAAGTTCCTGCTTTTTGCACATAATTATTTAATTCTAATTCCAAATGTTTTTTTTTTCTGTTTATAATAGTCACGTGTAAATAAATTTTTAATTTATTTACACGTATAAATATTTTTTTTTTTTTGAAGCAAACATTATTGCTTCCTCTGTTTATACAGTTGGCAACAGTTTAAATTAATATCACTTTCTGAAATCTGTAAAAAATATCTCTAGAAATGCTGAAAATTTGAATTTAAAATAGAAATAAAACCTCAAAAAATGAGTCAAAATAAAAAAATTAATGCAATCTGCACTCCGGCAAATTCTAACGCATAAAATGATCAAAAAATGATTACACTGCCATGTATAGTTTTTGCTGCTATAAAACTTTTTTAGTGGAACGATTTTGTCCAACTTTAGCATTAAATATCTCTTAAAATAATTCTTCGATTTGAAAACTGTCTGCTTCAGCGTGTTTATCAAACATTTCTGTATAAAACCACCGATTTTTATATTTTTGTATGCATTATTTTTCTTAATATTAACGAAGAAATACCTCCAGTCACAAAAAATTCAAAACCGGCGGCGGCGGTGACAGCGGTAGTTACTTTTTTTTAGAATAGAGAGATACAACTGACATTTTTAGCAGCAGTACCCAGCTTTATCTTATTTAATAAAATTTTTAATGTATTTTGACACAGCTTATAAATGTAAAGTAGGCTTTTCAACACAGATATTCCTAAAAAATAAATATAGAACCCAACTGGAAGTCGAAACAGACATTAAAATTATCAACTTTTCATCTATACCTGAAACATATTAACAAGAAACCAAGGTTGTCATTTTGTCTGATTTTTTGCAAAAAGTCTCAAACAAAATGGAAGAAATGGACAGAATTAAAATCTACTGAATCTGCATATGTTTTTTCATATAAAATTATTGTTGTGATATAATAAAATTGTGTTTCTGCATTTTTTATTAACAGCAAAAAATATTTTACTGTTGTGATCATAATCTGATAAATCAACAAAGAAAATAGTAATTACCCAGTGGTACAAATTTTGTTGTTGTTGTTTCTATATATTTTTTTGTTATTTTATATTGAAAAATTTCAACTAATGGAAAATTTCAATCATTATTACATATTTTTAAGGTTCTGTACCTAAAAAGGAAAAAATGGAATCCTTATAGTCTCGCTTTGGAAATTACGAATAAAAAAAATATTATAAATTAATGATTTTTCCCTTTGCAAGTGCTGTAAGACCTTCATGTCAAATTTCAAAGTTTTAAGTCAATCAGAAGTATCCTATAGATTTTGAGAGTAAAACTTATAGGGTACTTCTGGTTGATCTAGAATGTTTAATTTCGGCACAAAGGAGGTCTTATAGCACATGTAAAAGAAAAAGTCCAAAAATCATTAATTTATAAATTATGTTGATTTATTACATGGCAAAGTCATGAATTTTCATAATCGGTACTAACAATAAATTAACACATTGTAACAGAATTTTTTGTAACGGCAATATAACAATGTTATGGAACCTTCAGGGTGCGAGTTCTAATCGTACTTGTTCTGATTTTTTTTTTTACTTTTTCTTATGCTCCTGTAAACTGTATCATATGAAGTAATTTTAGGGTGGTCACAAATGTTAAAATTTCTCAATATTTCATGATTTTTTTTTTTTTTTTTTTGCTAAACTACATAAATGTCATTATTTAGTAAAAATAAATATTAAAAAAAAAATAATTATTAACATCAATATTTTTTTCATATGACTTTTTAAAAAAATATGATTTTACACTCAAGAATTTTGTAATTTTATATTTGTACTTCAATTTTGCAAAGGGTTTTTTTTTTTTTTTTCAAGAGTAAATGACTATTTTTAAAAAGAATATTTTTGAACACTGTATAAGGCCTTTTAAATCTGTTTTATTTTACCAATAGATTAATCTTGTTACAGGTATCAGTAATTATTAGAGGGGGGAGGTTTCAAAAATTTTATTGGGTAAAGAAGGGTGGAGGAGGCTTATGACAATGAAATTGACTGTGAGGAAAAGTTTGGGAAATGCTGCTATGGACTATACAAACTTAAAATTTCATAAAAAATTACTTGATAGGGAAGAGCTGAGGGAAGAAATTAGATTGCAGCAGTGTTCGTTATAAACAGATCAACAACAACAAAAAAAAAATCTCAAAGGTAATTATAAACTAAAAAATAAATAATAAGGAAGAATTTATAATTGAGCTACATTTTATTTGACTTAAAAAATAACAAAGAACTCACGAGTAAATTCCTCATATCAGCAACTTGACATCGTAAAGTGTAGAATTCTTCTAAAGTACGACTGATATGGGGGCAGTCCTAGATCAGAAAAAGACAGCAAAGCTTCAAGTAAACATTTCACAAGAAATTAAAATGTTTTTTATTAATAAGAATTTTATCAAATTAATCTTAGTTGAATGATCATAACACAATAAACTTACCAAAGATACCACGTTATTAGACACCACACCACAAAATAAGGTTTTTACAAGTTGTTTCTGAAAATAAATAAAATGTAAATAAGAAAACTGGGGACATTCATAAGAAGCATCACACATATACATGCATTACTAAAAAATAAGGTTAGCAGACACATTTATCTGTACTAATAAAATTTTTAATAAAACAAGATAGAGTCGAACCTGGTTAACATGCATTTTAAGGAAGTGGGCAAAAGTCGCGTATTAAACGCGATTTGTATAATGCTTCAGGAACCAGTCTTATTTACATATCTAATCATATAAATGAGCTTTAGAGCTTTCATTTGTTTGTGTACGGTTGAAAATTGTATCTCTGTAATATTTAGATTAAAATTTAATTCTGTTCAACTTTAACTCATTGCTTCTTTTTATAGGATTGACTGGAACAATAACTGAAAATAAATATGGATTCAAACATGGTTTTTTGTCGATTTATGCATTCTGCTAGATTAATATTTTAACACATACAAAAAGTATTAAATATTTGAAGAAAATTCCAGTTATTAAAATTGCATTTAGCACTTATGATAATGAGTACCATTAAAATATGCCCTTCATTTTTAATATAATAAACAGATATCCTTATTAATATTTATGTAAAAATTATTAGCATAGCAGAACGTAGACATAGAAAAAATAAAATTATACAACTGAAATCTTATTATTTAATCTTTACAAGTTTTTCATTCTTATTTTTTTTGTTTATACAATATGCATATAAAATAAAGTAATAATGTAACACACATTTAAAACCTCACTAAAAGCAGGTATAATCAACAATTTTTATGACGTATATCAGCATCATGAATTCTATCTCTCTCTACTACAATAAAAACATACATAAAGCGAGAGACAAAGAATATTAGAATTGCAGTATTGCTAATTTAGCGGGTTCTGTTTTATTCATATATTTACTACTATTTCCGATAAGTAATTTTCCCTTTAATTAACCCGTTATTAAATAAAGCAGATATTACTATTCGAAAACAGTGGGGTTTTTTTCCTGAATAAAAATATCCGCTAAATTGGCAACTTTGTAGAAGAGAAAAGGAATTTGCATCTTTGTTTTTTTGCCTTAAAGAACTGAAAATCTATCGCGTAATAATTACTCACATATTAAACATGATATTTTTGCATTGGCCTTATGGCCAAAACGCAAGGAATCAAAAGAAATCTGTGTATTAACCATGAGCATCTTAACCAAATTCCACTGTATACCTTACAATAAACTTATAGCAACATAAATAAGAACCAAGTAAAAATTCTTCATTACAATGGTAGTGAATTTACTTTTAATTAACTAACAATGCACTAATATGTATGTCAATTAAGCTGTGTTATTCAACCTCCAATTATCAATACAATAACGAACAGAGAATATGATACATATTTATATATATTATAGTAATATTTAGATATTTTTGTTCCTTTTTTTTTTATTACTAGGGGGCTCTGCCCCCTACGAGCTACGCTCGTCAACCCCCGTTCAGACACCGCAGACTCTAACAGCACGCTAATTTGACCGCCTTTAAAAAGATTTCGGAAGATTGAATTATAATTTGAATCTGACAATTATAATCTGACGTAATTTTCACCAAACTTTTCTTTCTCTTTTTAATATTCACGTCAAAATACTTTTGTTAGAAATGAAATATTATGATCATCTTAAAATGTCAAGTAAATGTCTCGCACAAATTTTAAATTAAAACTGTTTTGCAATATTATTTTTTGTTCATTTTACGTAATAAGTGTAATATGATGTAAATCCTCCAATTTAGGACTTCTAACGCATGTAACTGAATTTGTTATTTTACAATATTCTTTCTCATTTAAAATTCACGTGTAACTATAGTTTTTATGACGTAATTTTCAATGAGTTCCTGCTTTTTATATTTTTTGTTTATAATAGTCACATGTAAAATAAATTTTTAATTTGAAGCAAACATTATTGGTTGCGCTTTTTATACAGTTGGCAACAGTTTAAATTAATACAATTTTCTAAAATTTGTAAAAAATATCTCTCGAAATGCTGAAAATTTGAATTTAAAATAGAAAAAAAACCTCGAAAAATTATTCAAATTACTGCAATCTGCACACCGGGAAATTCTGATGCATAAAATGATCTAAAAATGATTAAATTCCTATGTACAGTTTTTGCTCTTATAAAACTTTTTTAATGGAACGATTTTGTCCAACTTTGGCATTAAATATCTCTTAAAATAATTCTTCGATTTGAAAACTGTCTGCATCAGCGTGTTTATCAAACATTCTTCTATAACACTACCGATTTTAATATTTTTGTATGCAACAGTTTTTTTAATATTAACGAAGAAAGACCTCCGGTCACAAAAAATTCAAAACCGGCGGCGGCGGCGACAGCGGTAGTTACTTTTTTTTAGAATAGAGAGATAAGTTCATTAGTAATTAATGGATCTTTTTAGCATGCTGGTCATGCACCACATACCAAGTAAAACTCACTTCAGAAACATTTTAGTGAAAATATTCATTTAACAAGTTATTTAAAAAAAAAATATTTTTGATAAGTTTTCGAATATTACACTGAATGTAACTAAAATTTCTACCCCATATAAGATAATTCAAGATTTTTTAGACGAGGGGGGACTCAAAAATAACCGGAATGGCAGCGCTGCGTGCGGGACTTGTGTAGCCACACATTCCTCCTGATAGGTACACATCACACAATGTGTTTTGAGTTCAGTGCACTCAGTTCTGCCACCAGCCATAAAAATAAAATATTATGTTACACATTCTTTTCTTGCTTTTTAAAAGATACATATGTAAAAACTTGTTTAAATATATTTATTATTTAAAATACTAGGGGGCTCTGCCCCCTACGAGCTATGCTCGCCAACCTTTGTTCAGGCACATCAAAATCCAAAAAGCACGCTAATTTGATCGGCTTTAAAAATCCTTCTATATATAAAAAAAGTTTTGATTTGGAAATGGACCAATGAAAATCTGCGTAGATATTCCCGGCAGATCGGCATCCAATTTGAATACTTAAGCATGACCTTTCTTCGTTAATATTAAAAAAACTGTTGGATACAAAAATATGAAAATCTGTAGTATTATAGAGAAATGTTTGATAAACACGCTGATGCAGACAGTTTTCAAATCGAAGAATTATTTTAAGAGACATTTAATGCCAAAGTTGGACAAAATCATTCCATTCAAAAAGTTTTATAGGAGCAAAAACTGTACATAGAAATTTAATCATTTATAGAGCATTTTATGCGTCAGAATTTCCCGGTGTGCAGACTGCATTTAATTTTTTAATTTGACTCATTTTTGAGGTTTTATTTCTATTTTAAATTCAAATTTTCAGCATTTCAAGAGATATTTTTTACATATTTTAGAAAATTGTATTAATTTAAACTGTTGCCAACTGTATAAACAGTGCAAACAATGTTTGCTTCAAATTAAAAATTTATTTTACACGTGACTATTATAAACAGAAAATATAAAAAGCAGGAACGCATTGAAAATTATGTCATAAAAACTATATTTACAAGTGAATTTTAAAAGAGAAAGAATATATTGTAAAATAATAAATTCATTAACATGCGTTAGAAGTTTCAAATAGGAGAATTTATGTCACATTACACATATTATGTAAAATGAACAAAATATAATATTGCAAAACAGTTTAAATTTAAAAATTGCACGAGACATTTATTTGATATTTTAAGATGATCATAATATTTCATTTCTAACAAAAGTATTTTTACGTGAATATTAAAAAGAGAAAGAAAAGTTTGGTGAAAATTACATCAGATTATAATTGTCAGATTCAAGTTATAATTCAATCTTCCGAAATCTTTTTAAAGCCAATCAAATTAACGTGCTGTTAGAGTCTGCGGTGTCTGAACAGGGGTTGACGAGCGTAGCTGGTAGGGGGCAGAGCCCCCTAGTATTGAATTAGAAAAAAAAAAATAAAAAAAAAATAAATAAATAAATAAATAAATAAATACAGTAGCGATCTCTCTGTAAACAGGTTTCCATTCGTTTTCCTTGGATTGGGGATTTTTAAGACCAAATCTGCTGCTGTTAAGAGATACAATGGCTGTTTTCGTATTTAATTAAAAAAATTAGTTAAACATTTGGAAATAAGCTAATGTAAAATGAATTAAGTAAACAGTGTCATTGTCCCACGGTATTTTTTAACAGCCCTATAAGATAGTTTTTTTTTAAATAATTCATTTTAAATGCATAGGTTACCAAAGTTTTATTTCTCTTATTAATACTCACGTGAAAATACTTTTGTTGTTAGAAGGGAATATTATTTGCGCTGTCTTCGAATTCACGATAATAGTTGAAAAGGTCATCTCAAAATATCTCACACAAATATATTTTTCAATTTAAATTGTTTTGCCACATTTTTTGGCCATTTTAAATATGACGCAATTTCCTCCATTTACAAGTTTTAACGCATAATAATGATTTTTTTTATTTTAAGATTTTGTTTCTCTTTTAAAATTCAAGTGTAAATATGGTTCTAATGACATAATTTTCCTGCTTTTAGCATGTAATCATTTAATTCTAATTTGAAAGTTTTTTTTTTCTGTTTATAATTGTCACGTGCAAATAAATTTTTCATTTGAAGTAAACATTATTGTTTGCGCTGTTTATACAATTGGCAATAGTTTAAATTAATAACATTTTCTAAAATTTGTAAAAATCTCTCTCGAAATGCTGAAAATTTGAATTTAAAATAGAAATAAAACCTCAAAAAATGAGTCAAATAAGAAAAATAAATGCAATCTGCACACCGGGAACTTATAACGTATAAAATGATCTAAAAATGATTAAATTTTCAATGTATAGTTTTTGCTCCAATAAAACTTTTTTAATGGAACGATTTTGCCAAACTTTAGCATTAAATATCTCTTAAAATAATTCTACGATTTGAAAACTGTCTGCATCAGCGTGTTTATCAAACATTTCTCTATAATAACACCGATTTTCATATTTTTGTATGCAATATTTTCCTTAATATTAATGAAGAAAGGCCATGCTTAAACATTCAAATTGGATGCCGATCTACCCGGAATACCTACGCAGATTTTCATTGGTCCATTTCCAAATCAAAATGTTTTATTATATATAGAAGGATATATTTATTATTTAAAAATCAATCGCACAACCACTGGAAGAAGTTTCACCTGAGAGGAGTTTTGAATCATTACTAGTCACAAAATGCACAATTTGATTGTTTCATTTGCTCGTGAAGTATTTTTTAGAAAACAATTTAATGAAAAGCACATGCAGCCAAAATAAATGTAGCATTCAGCTGCTCCAAGGCTTCTTGAAAGGAGCCTATTCTTGAAAAGTAAAAGAAAGATGGGAAGAAAATAATAGTAGTATCACACGTATCTTTGCTGCTATTTTTTTCCCATACTCTCTTTCATTCACTTTGCACTAAAGAAACTTGATTATGAGAAACTGAAAACACATTTGTAAAACATGGTTTGGCATCCAGATTTTTAATGCCACATAAATTCTAGCTTTAAAAAAATAAAAATATGTTGTCATTTTTTTTTTTTTTTACAAAAAGGCTATTTTTTAAAAAATAGATTTTTGTGAAGTTTTACAGGATGTAATACATACATATACAAATTAGATACCAAATATCACCTTAAATACACCGCTCTAATAAAATTCTCCCAGCGTTGTTTTTTTCATTTTACGAAGAGAGGCTCATCAATTTTTACGATTTTACATGGCCCTCCTTTTTAAATGGGTTGCAGTTTCATTTTTGCAATTGTTTATGTTATTGGGTTCTGTTATATTATTATATATCTACCTCTTTATATTATTAACTTCACTTTTTTATGACTGAGTTATGTCAAGGGCCCTATAAATAAGAAATACTATATTGTCTCCTATGAAATGTGATAGACAGTTGATTAAATGTTTTTAATTAACTGAAGTGAAATGTTTTGCTTAATTAATGCATTTATCTTTCCTTTAATGCTATTTGAACAACGTCACAAGTAGCTGCTAGTTCTAAATAAATTGTATAAATATTGAAAAGTTGCTTGTGTACAAGAAACAGTGAGTAGGTTGACAAAAATTATGCTTTCAAATTTCCTTCACTTGCCAAGGTGTCTTTCTCCATCTTACTAAACCCTATACTGGAAAACACCAGTTTTTGTAAGTAAAGATGGAATTTTGTAATCAATATTTCACGGATAAGCTAGAATTATAAAAATTAGGTACACAGTTGTGTTTCCAATGAGAATACAACATTTAATATTGTTTGAACTTAATTATAAATTAATTTGAAGGCACTTTATCTTTAGCCGGCCATAGGTAATAAGTTGGCCATAGGTAATAAGTAAATATTCCTTAGGGTTTTATCTCTATATGAGTTGCAAAAACAATGGATTCTATGACGCACCAAACCATGCTTGACAAAATAGGCCAACTTGCTGTGAAACTACAACAATGAAATATATTAAGCATTACAAAATAGAAAAAAAAATCTATTTTATTTTATTTTTTTCGATATATAGTTTATTAAATTATATGTTTAGAATTTCTGAATAGATAAGTCTGAAAAGTATATATTTGTTCATTCCTGTTGCAATACGTTAAAAAATAAACTAAACACAAATTACGATTTTATTAACAAATTCATGAGGTTATACTTTTTGACAAGTGCCTATGAAAGCAATGAATTTTTCATAGTTGGAACACATGCCAAATTAGTGTACTGTAATGATGTTTTTTTTTGAACAACTTAAATTGCAATTATGAAATTAAGCATGATTTTTAAAATAAAACCAAATGCATTTAAAGTTTTTTACTTTTTTTTAAATTAAGTAATAGCATTGAAAATATCAGAGGAAATAGTATTCCAATAAAGAACGAAAAATTGGAAAAAATATGCAAATATGGATAATAATACAGTCCACTCCCGCTAATCCGTGACCCTATAATCCGCGAGCGCCTGTAATCTGCGATATATTTCAGATGTAAACAAACATGTAAACAAACATTTTCTAACACGATACTTTGCATATATATATATATATATATATATTATGTTGACTTTGACTGTTATAAAAGCCTACTGAACGGTTGAATTTTCTAAGATTTTTTAAAGGTAATTCTGTAAACGTAGAAAAATATGTTTTGTGTATCTTTGGAATGTACTAACTTATCCCTTTAAGACCTGATGTATTTGTAAACAAAGCTAGTCATTCCTGTAGAAAGTAAAACATGGACAGCAACCACTACCTGTTGATAAAAAATGATACTTTATCTTCAAACTAGAACGATCATTCGATTCGAGTTTTTATTATATACGATTCAGAAGCAAAAATTTAAATAAATGTCTAACCCGCACTGTGTCTTAAAGGGTTATGTTTATCTTTTCACAAGAAGCTAAGCATCACACGTTGCCATTCCTGGAAACAAAAACCATACACAAAACGCGATCGGATTTACAGAAAAACGGCATGAAGCAATGACGTCAAACGTCTTCATGTACCAGAGCAGCGTACATCCAATCAAATCGCTTCAAGCCAAAACCATGGGAGTTAAGACACGCAGCTGTGTAGACATCAACACGCCTAGTGAATAAAGAAATTGCGAGCGATTGCAACTGCGACTGCAGTGAATAGACTTAATTTACTCAATGGTTAATGATATTATTAGTGTTATCTGTATGGAAACGACTAAGGCGATTGTTGATCAACATCTTGGCCGCGATCTCACGTGCTAATTGCCAAATTCAATTTAACATTATTACGTACAAGTTGAATGTTATTTGTGTCTAAATTTTAATTTATCTTTTGAATTTAGAAAAAGAATGTCAGAAACTAAAGATCGTGAAAACATCGCAAAGCGTAAACATGTGACGCTAACACTTCTACAAAAAGTGGATATTATAAAACGGCTAGAGAGTGGATCATCTGTAAGATATCTAGCTTCCATGTTTGGTATAGGTTCAAAAACTGTATATGACATAAGTAAAAACAAGCAACAAATTCTGCAGTTCTACTCCTCTAGTGACAGCAATGCTGGGATTGCCAACAGGAAAACAATGCATCCTGTTAAGGATGTTAGTTTGGATGCAGTAGTTTATGAGTGGTTTAAACAAAGGAGAGATGAAGGTGTACCTATAACAGGACCTTTATTATGTGAGAAAGCAAAAATGCTCCACAAAGAATTACAAATTCAAGAGCCGTGCAATTTTTCTTCTGGGTGGCTCACACGATTTAAACAACGTCATGGCATTTGTTATTTGAAATCTTGTGGTGAAAAATTATCCGCTGATACACAAGCTGCAGAAGATTATGTTGAAGAATTTTCTAAATTAGTCCATGATGAAAATTTGACCCCAGAACAAGTTTATAACATGGACGAAACTGGACTCTTTTGTCGGTATTTACCCAGGAATAGACTTGCAACCTCAAATGAAATTGCACCAAGTGGTGTGAAAGATGCGAAGGAAAGAGTCACAGTTGCTGTATGTGGCAATGCTGCTGGCACTCACAGATGTCAATTAATGATCATATTTCCAAAAGTGCCCACCCCCGTGCCTTGAAAGGCATTAAAAGTCTGCCAGTCACTTACAAGAGTAACAAGCGGGCATGGATCACCAGGGAATTGACTCTGGAATGGTTTTTAAAAAATTTCATTTCAGAAGTCCGTGCTCACGGTGAAAAAATAGGCTTACAAAGTGATTGCAAAATTTTATTGCTGCTGGATAATTGTCGTGCCCATCCAGAAATTTTAACCCAAAATAACGTTTCTGTTATGTTCTTACCTCCAAATACAACATCATTAATACAGCCAATGGATCAAGGAATTATACACAGTATGAAATGCCAATATCGTTTTGAATTTATGCGAAAAGTGATTGCAATTAATCCTACAGCTGAAAAAATTGATGAATTCAAAAAGAACTTTACAATAAAGGATTGCATATTTTTAATTGCTAAAGCATGGGAGGCAGTGTCTCAGCAAACTTTGATTAATGGTTGGAAAAACCTGTGGCCAGCTACACTGTTCCTTGATGTCCAGAATGATGATTCAGAATTTGCTGGGTTTAGATCCTCTGTTGCATGTGAAAAAGCAGCAGAATTGCTGAAATTTGCAAAAGATTCATCATCATTCGCTTCTCTTCTGAATTCTGCATCAGAAGATGATTTAGCTTCCTGGATGGATTTCGACGATGAAATCTTGGAGTCACAAAAAGTAACGGATGCAGAAATAATATCTTCTGTGCTGAATTCAGAAGAAACTGATTCAGCTACAGATTCTGATGTTGAAGAAGAAAAGATTGTTTGAAGAGGTGTTATCCATTGGGGATAAATATCTCAGTTATTTTAAAAAAACAACCTCAAAAAATTTTGTTACTGACCAAGAAATCTCGACTCTAAGAAGGCTTCAAGATAAAATTGCAGAACAAAAAAAAAAGCTTTAAAGCAAACCACAATCACTGCAATGTTTGACAAATTTAAAAATAAGTAAAAATTTAGTGAGTTCTATTATTTTTGCATTACTACATTATATCATTTAAATGTGTTTCTAATGGCTGTTGTATGTAGTATTTAAATATGAAAAACATTTTCTTTCATTTCTTTACTATGTGATTTTTATTATTTGTATATAAATTCCAATATCATTTAAATATATTTCTAAATATTAAATATAATTTTTTTATGCATAAAAAAGGCCTTTTTTTCATTCTGTGTTATTTATTTATAGTGTGATTACTATATCTTTAGATAAATTCCAAATATTAGAAAGTAAACAAAGAAATGACCTATAATCCGCAAAATAATTCGCACAACCTTTGGTCCCGACCTGTGCGGATTAGAGGGAGTGTACTGTAAATAATAATAATAATGCAGCTATAAAATGTTTACATAAATTATGTTATTTTACTGGGTTCCAAATACATCTCAATATACTTTTCTCTATACAATCACATTCAATTGTGAAATATCGGTCGCAAAATTTCTGAACACAAAAGGTTATTTGCTAAACACAGATGGCACTTATAAAGCTTTTCAATATTACATCTCAACGAATAGAGAATGAATCTTGAAATTTTAAGAACGGGAACTTTTCTCTATTTTATGTGCAAACTTTTCTTACACCCAAGCAATTTAAAAGAAGTATTGACAGTAAAGCTGGAAAGTTGTATAGGAAAATTTCATTTATTAGATACGTGTAAAAAGCTGATGAACTGAGAATAAGATTTTAACACTTCTTATAAAACTAAGTATATAATTTAGAAATATTTTGAGAACTAAGAAAAAAATATATCCTTTAAGAAGAGTACACAGAGAAAAAGAGTTAAAAATATCAAATATCCCAAGGAAATATTTTAAATATATGAATGCATCCAATGCCCATAGGCTAAACATTAGTGAGTTGCTAACAGCCTTCAGATATTTTAATAAAACAAAATAAGGATTTGTGAACAACCCTTGGCGCAGGCATCTATAAATTGATAACTAAAATAACTTTTTCCCCACTAATGCACATTATTATTATCTTGTGTACATGGCATTCACATAACTCACCAATTCAGGTGTCATCTCTTCTAATTTACTGATGAGATTTGTAAAAAACTCTGCCATATCTTTCTGTTCTCCAGTGTTTAACAACTGATGGTCCATTGTGTACACTTTACAAAACCCACGAGGATTGTAAGCCTTTCTTTCACTTTCCTGAGAAGAAAAAAAAAAGTTTCTAAGTATGCAGTAAATATTCTTAACAGATTGAAATGATTGTCCCACTGGCATAAAGATTCCACAAAAAACAAAATATATATCATTAACAACTTTCTGACTTACTAATAAATAAGCAAACATCCGTTGAAGCTCTCTCAGTGTATTTTCATGCTTACAATTCTCATCAATCTAGAAATGGAAATACATAATATAGAGATATTAGGTTTTAATTAAACTTATTTTTAATCAAATTACATGTTATGAAATAAATAATACCACATATAGATTCTATAGAAGCATCAGATACTTAAAATAAGCAAGATAAACAATTTATCATGTTGTCCCTGTTATTTTACATTAAAAGAATATTGCAGTGTTATAATTTTGAAAAATGATTTAAAAATGTAGACAGGTCATGGCTGACAAAAGTCAAAGATTTACAAATATTACCCCCCCCCCCTAAAAATAAATAAATAAAACAAAATTACATAAATAATAAATTAAATTAAAAACAACCTTTAAAACAAGTACATTTCATTTTTTCATATTGTTCATTAAGGCATAAAAAGAAAAAGATATAACCAAGGCCATTAAAAAAATTATGTTCAAGCAAATGTTTTATATAGGGGTGTTCAAATGAAAGTGATTTGAAGCGTTGCACGCAAACAGTTTTCAATGTATTTTCGAGGAACAAACGCGATAATGAAGGTGTATGTACCATGCATGCGCAAGCATATTTGTGATAACTTCATTCCTAAGGATGTGGGATTCAGTTAAAAATGGCTGGTGTAGATGCAACTGCATCCAAAACCAATCAGAGAGTTGTAATTAAGTTTTTAACACTGGAAGGATATAAGCCAGTGGATATTCATCATAGAATGCTGGCTGCATACGGCGAACAGTGTGTGTCAAAGACCACAATGACGAGGTGGGCGAGAATGTTTAGCGACAGTCGACAGGAGACAACGGATTTGCCATGGCTCGGTCAAGCACACATAGTTGTGACCTCGTCACCGTGGGCTTTGACACACACGCGTCACCATAAACAGCCAGCATTCTATGATGAATATTCACCGGCTTACACTCTTCCAGTGTTAAAAACTTAACTACAGGTCGGCGATTCGTTTTGGACGCAGTTGCATCCACACCAGCTATTTTTAACTGAATGCCATTGTCCTTACGAATAAAGTTGTCACAAATCCGCTTGCGCACGCGTGGTACATGCACCTTCACTATCGCGTTTGTTTCATGAAAATACATTGAAAACTGTTCGCATGCGACGCTTCGAATCACTTTCATTTGAACAAACCTTATATTTGTCTCCAAAATGTCTTTAACCCTTTATCTACTGCATTTTTTTTTTCAGTTATTACAATAAAAATTAAAGGATAAGCATAAAAAAAATACTCACCCATCAGAAATTTAATTGCGTAGAGGTAATTAATCAAAGTGGTACTTTAAAGTACCGTCGGTACACTATGACTAAAATAACATAAAATCCCCAAGGTATTTCAAATGGTCCCAGAATTGTAAAATGTTTTCGATTTAATAAGTATGTGACATATAGCCTTTTTATTATTTACTTTTTTTTTGGGGGGGGGGGGGGGGGGCAAATTCTGGTGCCAATCATTTATTTCAACACTTTAGCATTAAAAATGCTTTGCTCCTGAAAGGATTTTTTTTTAAGGTTTCGATCTTGTTAACAGTCTTTTAGTTATGCAACATCTATATTCCAGGGACAACATGTTCTCTTGCATCTCCACATATGCAATATATGAATTTACATATGCCATTTCTAGCATAGCAACAAAGAGCCGGTGCCACAAATTTTTAAATTAGGAAAATTAGGAAAATTATAACTACACTACATTTTAGAAATTACATTTTAAAGCAGATGAAAACGATGGATAACTACGCAGACGAAAAGTAAACAAGAAGTTTTTCTCCAACACCTAGTGTACTGACAGTACTTATATGTACCACCGAGTAATTCAACTGTTAAATCAAATACACTGTTCACCTAAAATAGTTAGTCAAATTGTATTCTAAGATCATAATGAACACATAAAAAAAATCCAACACTTATCTTATATCCTTTAGTGTATGCAGCAATAAAAAGACGAATGTGACAATCTGTACAAAATGTCGGCACAAAACACATCGACTGTTTTAAACATAACCTCCTCCATCACTAAAATAACAAACCTAGAACTACTGCTGCCATGTATCTGGATAAAGTACAGTTAAAAGAGCATTTTTGCAAAGTACCATTAAAATATTAGTAATATTCACTATGGGATGAAAGTTTAAAGTGAGTGGTACTTATAAGTACCATCAGTAGATAAAGGGTTAATTCATATGCATGATACAATTTTCTTATGAAAATTAACAGAGAGACTTTTGTATTTGATATAAAGTTACTCAAAAATTGTTTATCACATCATCCCTTTCCTCCTTACTGGCCGATATGTTAAAAGAGCGATATAAAGAGGTATAATATAACAAGGAGATACCATTTAATACCTAAAATGTACACGGAAAGGACAATATAAAATTAAATTTATTGAAAATTAAAATATTTGCTGAATCCTTCTCATTTGATTTAAACTTTATCTGAATCATACTTGCAAAAGTTACTTTTATTTTGCTAGTCAAAATTTATATATATATAATCTGTTGCCAAATAATGGGATTTAATGGCAATTAAACAAAAGTGTGACATTACTTTTGATTTAAAATGCAGCCTAGCACACACTGCATGCATTCCATTTTTATTTATTTTGTGAATAAACCAGCTTAATTTTTATAATGTATGGATAAAGTTAATTACTATTTCTCTTTTCTCTGACATTTTGGAATATATATATATATATATTTAAATCTGTGATTTTCCATCTACAGAACTTGATGCAATAAACTTTTTTTCAAGATTATGGGATTCTGCCATATTTAAAAAGAATTAATGGGCATATGAGACTTATCTGCAAACAGAAAACAATGACAATGTACTGTTAAAAATCGTCATAAGCTCATAAGCAAATAACTGTTAAAAAAAAGAACGGACAGTTGCAAAATCATTTTTAACCATAAAGTTTTTATCTTAATGACTGGTCAGATGATTTGACATTAATTGAATAGTTTTATAAAAAAAAAGTTTGATTTAAGCAAGAGAACAATGATTGATTGGAATAGTTAGCTCTAAGAAGTTTGTATGTCTAATTTTCTAGAAATATATTTCAGAAAAGTCAGATGACATAAAAAGATTGTAGAAATTGATGAAAATCTTTTTTATAAAGTGAAAAAATCAATCTAACATTTTTTAAATATTTGGCAGTTTAACCTTCCCAACAATGTTTTGTCTTAGGGATGCACTTACTAATTAGGCATGCAGCCATAGTTGTTGGTCGAAAATCATGAATATATAATAAATATGATATCATGATTATGATTTTTGGCATTAAATCTTATAGTTTGAATATCCCTCCCCCCCCCCCCCCCCCTTATAGAAAGTTGTCGATGGGATAATAGACAAGCAGCATTATTTCTATACATGCTTTTGATATAAGTACCTAATGTATAGACTTCACACAAGAAATTCCAAATAAATCTTTAAAATTTAATGATTAGTAGAGGGAAGACAATTTGCAAAAAGATTAAAACTACTTCTTAATTCCCTTGTCTTTTAAAATTCAATAAACAGTGTTTGTGCTTCATAATTAAAAACAAAATTACATAATCATACCTTGACAAACATTTTATATCAAATGATTATAGTTAAAAATATTTAAAAGAACAGTTTTAGAAATTTTAATGACCTTGGTTAAAATCTTTAGTTAAGAACTTTGGCAAAGTTATCAAAATTTTTAAATTCAAGTTTTTTGAATAGTTGTTCACAATTTCAAAGTAACAATGAATGAATGTTTTATCACACAAATTAGAATTGCCATTATTAAATAAATCAAAAACAGAATTCATGTATCGAACTAGAAAAAGAAAAGAAATTAGCATTAATTTATTTCAGAAATCTTACAATGCAGTTTAATAGGATTTACTTTGAAGCCATATTCTTGTTAATTACAAGGCAAAGAAATCAGCACACAATTTACTTAAATTAAGGGAAGAAGAAATTTTGCACTAAAATAAGTCAAATTATCCAACCTCAGCTTATAATATTTGAAAAATAAAATGAAACTGAAAAGTTTAATTGAATGGATTCATATTGCAAATAAATTAGTTTCGATCTGCATACTTTTGAAATTTTTTTCCATGAGTAATGTTAAATCAAAGATGACATTTGAAAGCTTCTTGATTTATAATAGATTCGCGTTTGAAAATTATTATTATTATTTTTTTGTAAGATAAAAATGTTAAGATATATGCACAGATTTCAGAAGTCAAACAGTTCTAAAAATTGTTTTTTCCACCTAAAAATAAATTTAAAAACTAGGTACAGTTCCAGAACTTGTCAAGTCCACATCACCAACAGTTTCATACTTCATTATGTCCACCACCTAATTACTGGATCAAAAGTAGTCATGTTCTATTGCCTTTCACTGGTTACTTAGACAATCCAGGCCCTAAATGGCATGGGCAAATCGGGACTTTGCCCAGGGACCCCGGACCTCAAGGAGCCCCCAAATCCATATATTACTTTATAAAATATTACTTTTTTTTTTGCCAATTCCAACTTTGAAAATTTTCAAATACAAAGCACAAATTTTATCTTTAAAAGATTCTACTAAACTTTCTGAAAACAAATTTCATTTTGAACTCACAGAGCTCAATGTTTTCACAAAGCTAACCTCGACCACTATTAAATAAGAAATAATATTTAGATTTTAATAGATTACATTAGCAATAAACTTGAATCATATCTAAACTTTAGTGGTTGAAAATAATCTATTCTAATTGTCATGAGATAAATTTTCTTCCGTATTCAAAGTACTTTCTTTCAACTTTGAGTTAAATATAGAGATGGGAAATATAGTTACTTTTGGTTAACAGGTTACATTGTTCCACACTTGTACAGGTAACAGGTTCCAACAATTTGTTATTTTTATAACATATAACTAATCATCGTGTATGCGGTCGACGGATGGTTTAATTAGAAGGCCCTTCAAACAAAATGTTTGAAATAATTTTTTGACGCAATTATAAATGCTGTTTTCTATTGAGATGAATCAAAATCTGTGATTAAAAACTTAATTTTTGCAAAACAAAAACTTACCTAGGTATAATGCTTTGACAATCGTGCATTTTCAGCGTTTTTGGGCACTAATAATACTCTTTCTATTTATGGTGACTTAAACGTTGAAAATTCATAAAATTCTAAGTATCATAACCCAGTACGGTTTGCCTATAGAAAAATAAATTTTTGCTGTTTTACTTGTTATAATAAGGGGGGATTTTTTTCTAAATAAAACTTATAGGATCCAGGAATTGTATAAAATTTGCAATTTGTTAACTATTCAAAAAGTAAGTATTTTAACGTAAATTGATTTTTATATGATCTAGAACAAAATTTGAAACATTTTTACAATTGGAACTATGCCTCTAAAACTAACGGTTTAGAAATTAACCTTTTGTAAACGATAAAAAGAAATACCCTACATAAAAACAAACACAATTTTAACAACACGTATTGTAAAAGAGATAAGTTTGATCTTCACTTCATTGCAGCCTTGACTTGAATATTGACTTCATTGCAACCATATCTATTAAAGCATATTCAATGCTAAACCCACAAGAAGACGAAAATATTATTTATACACTTTTAATCAAATGCAATTCATCCAAACAAATTTCATACGTACAAATACCTTTCTAAAATTAATTACAATTGTATTAAAATTAATTATACAATGATATTTTCTTTCTTTTTTTTTTTCAGCAAAATAAAAAATGTTTTCCAGCTCTCATTTTCTAAAAACGCAACAATGACAAAATAATAATAATAAACAATTGACCAACAAACAAAAATTCTAGCGCCAGACCCCCCCCCCCCCCTTTCACCTCCACAAACTTCAGGAGTACATAGAGATATCCCTTTTAAATACTCAAATTCAAAGAAACCGCCTCCTGCCAACGCATGCCTATGCTGGCCAAAGATTGTCTTCAGCGCGATAAAACAAACACCTTCAGCAACCAACTCTGTAAATCTCTTTTAATTCAATCCTTCCAACACTAGATGAAATCATTTCATCCCCATAATAATAATCCAATGCATTATTATATTCCACAAAACACAGATCTTTCATTTCTGCCACAGAACACGAAAGTAATTTTTAATCGAATGTCGCTCACTGAAACAATATTATCCTTTCAGTTTTATATAATCATCAGTGTTATTTTTAATTTAAAACGCTGTTGTACTAAAATGTTTCAAAAGAAACAAAAGTTAAATTAACCGCAGAAAAGTCGAGTAGATAAAAAATTACAAAGAACTTCTATTATCTATATTTATTCTAAGCTTAAAAATAATCATTTGATATGTTTATATGAGAAGAACTCCATTTACCCTTTGCGTGTATAAAAGGAAATAAGACTCAGAAGAAAATGGGAAGTCTGCAGTGATTGGTTGCTTGTAAGATATTCTTTTTAGCCGGCAAGGTCTGTGGTTTCTCTAGCCTTCATTCTCAAGACAATGAAAGTACTTAGAGCAATTTAAATAACACTTGGAAAGATATATTTTTGTCTGGCTTCGATTATTTATGATTAATCATTTTAGCTTTGAGTTTTCAGAGGCGCACAATTTTTAGGCTTTTTTTTTTTTATTAATATACAAAACAAATTTCGGACATTTTATTTTTATTATCATTTAAATATGTACTTCTAAAAAAAAAAAAAAAAAAAAAAAATGCTTTTTTTTTTTTTTAATTACTTTGCTGATAATGCGTTCCAAATTTAACATGGACTTTCTGATAATATGTTACTGAATAATAAACTGTAAAAGAATAACACTGTTATTTATCCTAATACGTTAAATAATGCCCATCCCTAGTTAAATATGAAAAACAAACCCAAAATTGCCATCTTTTTAGTTTTATTGAAAAAACACTTTCTACTTGTTTAATGAATGTATTTGATTTGATATTATGTTGTGTGTAGTACACCTTAAAAAGATGTAAAAGAAACTAACTTGATAAACTCATATTTGCATGTAAGAGTATTTGACACTCTTCCGTAAGTTGAAGTTATGAAATTCATCTTAAAGTAACATAACAAGTTTCTAAAGTTATATAAAAGAATTTTGTTCTGCACTAAAGAAAAAAAAGAGTATTTTTAGAAATTAAGGTACAGTAAAAGCTCTGTTATCCGGCATCCAAGTAACCGGAAAGCTCAACTAGTTGGAAAAATTCAGAGAAATCGTTTATTTTTTTTCCCCCCCATAAACAGTTGAAAAATTTTTACTACTATTTTAGGAAATTTACTGCTAGCATTATCGAATTATCTCAGCGACTAATTCGGCGTAAAACAGATCTGTGTGTATGTTCATAACAGTGAACGTTATAAAATAAAAATATAGCATAAAGAACTGTCTATAGCTCGTTAGCACAGAATAACTTCATGTTGCGTCATAGTCCACCGCGCCGGCTGTTTTTCCTTGCGAAAGAGAGAAGGAGGGGGTGGGGGGGGGGGAGAGAGGGAATGAAGACAACAGAAGAGAGGCTTAATCTTTCTCTTTTTCTGCTCTTGGCGAAACTAGATGGGGAGGGGGGAGGGAGACATGATAAACGGTAGAAAGCTACATCTTTTCCGAAAAACTGAACTGCTAAGTGAGGAAGCCAGGAGCATGAAGGAAAACTGTTTTCTAAGTATTGGGATGGGAATATGGTCATTTCAGATATCGTATTTTTTCTCCCAGATGCACAGTACCCCCCTCCCTGGAGTTACTAGAAAATTCCATCTGTCTGTAGAACTGTCCTGCCCTTTTGGGTCTACACATTCAGTTTGACCAATTAGAATTTGACTTAAATCACGCTGATGCTTTTTTTTTTTTCGTTTTGGCACATTTTTACTGCCATTCGCTTGTGCTTAATCACCTAGCCTAGTAAATTGCTCTCAACCTTTATTAATCATGTTCTGTCACATTTTTTGTCAAATTAAAAAATGGTAGATCAGTCA
Organism: Maratus speciosus; assembly: GCA_963932465.1. Taxonomy (NCBI): domain Eukaryota; kingdom Metazoa; phylum Arthropoda; class Arachnida; order Araneae; family Salticidae; genus Maratus; species Maratus speciosus. The sequence goes on from OZ010794.1 coordinate 87,831,216, forward strand.
AATCCTAATAAAAGGGAACGAGTTGTTTTAACCATAACTCAGAAGCTAGACATTATTAGACGTTTAGAAAGAGGGAAAAATAAACAACAATTGATGCGTATATTCAACATTGGATCGTCAACGATTTACGATATTAAATCGCAGAAAGAAAAGTTGATGGCATTTGCTTCCTCTGCAGAGTCAAGCAAAGTAACGGATGAAAGGAAAACACTGCAGCAACCTCAGCATGAAAAACTGGATAAAAGTTTATATCAGTGGTTTCTATTAAAACAAGAAGGAGTTCCTATTTCTGGGCCTATGCTGATTGAAAAAGCAAGAGATTTTTCAGAAAAATTAAATATTGTGACAGAATGCAAGTTTTCAGATGGGTGGCTTTCTTGCTTCTAAAAACGCCATGAAATTAGAAAAATTGACATATCTGGAGAACGAAAATCAGCAGATAACGAAAGTGCAAAGGACTATTCTACTTTTTTTGAAGATTTTATTAAAAAAAAATAATATTGATCTAAACCACATCTATAACGCTGATGAAACCGGAATCTATTTCCGTTGCCTTCCGACCTCAACATTAGCTGGTCCTAATGAAACGTCAGCAGATGGTTTTAAGAAAAACAAAGACAGACTAACGATTCTGACTTGCGCTAATGCAACTGGCTCCCATAAATTAAAACTGTTAGTAATAGGAAAGTCGAAGAATCCAAGAGCACTTACAGGAATTAAACATTTCCCTGTAGTTTACACCAATCAAAAAGTGCTTGGATGGATAAAGATATTTTTACCTACTGGTTTAAAAAAGTTTTTGTGGCATCTGTAATTAGCAAGCTTGAAGCTAAGGGGAAAAAAAACTGGAAAAAAATAAAATAATTCTTCTAATTGACAACTGTCGAGCGCATCCCAGCGAGGAAGAATTGAAATATGGCAATATTTCATTGATGTTTCTCCCCCCCCCCCCCCAATGTAACTTTTCTGATACAACCGATGGATCAAGGGATCATACAAAACGTAAAAATGATTTATCAAAAACATTTCATGCGTAAGTTCGTAAATGCACAGGCAATGGTGGCAGAATTTCAATCAGCTTTCACAATAAAAGATGCCATTTATGATCTTGCCAGTGCATGGAATGCCGTAAAACCAAAAACTCTTCGAAGGGGATGGAGAAAATTATTATTTACAGTAAACTTTTGTTCTGATTCATCAGATGAAGAATTTGAAGGATTTAAACCCAAGAAAAGGAACGAATTGTATGAAATTATGGAAACATTAAAAAATGGGCCTAATACTAACTTATCTCTATCGCAACTGGAAATGCCAGAAATCGAAAATTGGATAGCTATAGATAAAAATATTCCTGTCACAGAAACTTTAAGAGAAGAGCAGTTAATTAAAAAAATGACAGCTCCAGAGGAAGAAACAAATGATATTTCCTCACAATCAGAAAATGAAATCCGAGGAGAAAATTTCGTGGAGTGAAGCCGAGAAAAGTTTATCTACTTTTTTAAAGTTTTGTGAAACAAATTCGCAGTATTCGGCTCAAGAAGTTTTATAACTCTCATAACATCTCATTACATAACATTAACATAAACACATCATAACATTAACATCTCATAAAAGAAGAAAAGAGAACTTCATGAAAAAAATAGAACTTTCTTACAAACAGACGGACATCAGACATGCATTTCGTAGTATTCCTGGCACATCGAAAGAAACACAATCAAACACACAGTAAATGCTGAGAAATTATATCCCAAACTATTTTTTTTTATTGCTTTATTTACTCAAGAACAAGAAATTATTATTTTAAAATAATTATGTAACAAAGATCTTTATACCATATTGTATTTTAAATATATTTACTCAAGAATATTTTTTTATTGGATGTGTTTGGATCAACTACACTTAACTGGAAATTAAAAAAAGAAAAGACGCTGCAGGGTAAGTTTCTTTCTTTTTGCTTAGTTTTATTGTTGGATTTTTATCAGTTCAAACTTTTTCTCCTCAGCCGGGAGCAGGCTTGTATAAAAACAAAAACTTTCCGCGCACATAAATATTAGGTCAAAAATTTCCGCAAATTAATTTAATGTTCCATAAAATTATGTGTTATATTATTTTAACGATATGAACTAAAAATCATAGTTTAAAATGTTTTGTTATTTCCTTCTATACATAAAAAAAAGTTTTGATTTGGAAATGGGCCAATGAGAATCTGCGTAGATATTCCCGGTAGATCGGCAATCAATTTGAATGCTTAAGCATGGCCTTTCTTCGTTAATATTAAAAAAACTGTGGCCTTCTAAAAATATGAAAATCCATGATATTATAGAGAAATGTTTGATAAACACGCTGAATCAGACAATTTTCAAATCGAAGAATTATTTTAAGAGATATTTAATGCTAAAGTTGGACAAAATCGTTCCATTAAAAAAGTTTTATTGGATCAAAAACTATACATGAGAATTTAATCATTTTTAGATCCTTTTATACGTTATAAGTTTCCGGTGTGCCGATTGCACTTATTTATTTATTTTTTTGACCCATTTTTTGAAGTTTTATTTCTATTTTAAATTCAAATTTTCAGCATTTCGAAAAATATTTTTGCAAATTTTAGAAAATGTTATTAATTTAAACTGTTGCCAACTGTATAAACAGCTCAAACAATAATGTTTACTTCAAATTAAAAATTTATTTGCACGTGACTATTATAAACAGAAAAACTTTAAAATTAGAATTAAATGATTACATGTTAAAAACAAGAAAATTACGTCATAAGAATCATATTTACACTTGAATTTTAAAAGAGAAACAAAATGTTGAAATAAAAAAATCATTATTATGCGTTAAAACTTGTAAATGGAGGAAATTACATCATATTTAAAATGGCCGAAAATATAGCAAAACAATTTAAATTAGAAAATATATTTGCGCGAGACATTTGATATTTTGAGCTAATCTTTTCAACTATTATCGTGAATTCGAAGGCAGCGCAAATAATATTACCTTCTAACAACAAAAGTATTTTCAAGTGAATATTAATAAGAGAAATAAAACTTTGGTGTAAATTACGTCAGATTTAAAACGATACATTTAAAATGAATTATTTAAAAGAACTATTTTATAGCGCTGTTAAAAAATACCGGTAGGCAATGACACTGTTTACTTAATTCATTTTACATTAGCTTATTTTCAAATGTTTAACTAATTTTTTTAATTAAACCTGTTTACAGAGAGATCGCAACTGTTTTTTTTCTTTAATTCAATATTTTTAAAGCCGGTCAAATTAGCGTGCTTTTTGGATTTTGGTGTGCCTGAACGGGGGTTGGCGAGCGTAGCTCGTTAAAAAATAATTTATACTAATTAAAGAATAATTATTTTAATTTAAAAATAATAAAGCAAAAATCAATGATAGGAAGGTGAATTCTTTTCAATTATTTTGTCAATGCATTTAAAAACAACACAATTCTTAATATTGTGATCTCTTTGCACAAAATGCCAGTCACTCTTATAACACTATGAAATTATTCGATTTAACAGCCGTTGCCAGGCTAAATTGTCACTGCAGCCACCGACGGAAAACCGATCGGCGACCAGTTTTAGTCAACGGAAAGTAGAAGTAAAAGGGTCTGTGATGTCACAACAATGTTTTTAGTCTTTAAACTTTGAATTGTGGACAAACAATATATAAATCGTATATAAAATTGGGGAATATTTTAAATTTTAGGTATTAAAAAAAGTTACAAAAACAAAACATACGTTTTTCTTTTTGTAACTTTTTTCCGCAAAGTCCCGAATTTTTTGGAAAATTTTCCGCGCACGGCGTTCGCGTGTGCGTCTATATTATACAACTCTGGCCGAGAGATTGCATCAAAGTTTTGCGCTGTTGAATTAGCGACAAAAAATATTTTTCATCAACCTAAACAGTAAACAGAAATAATAATAATATTATTCTAGATAAAAAGAAAGAACGAAACGGTACTCTTTTTACCCCTTACTTATTATATAAAAAAAAAATTGCTTTCTTCGTTGCTAATTGCCCGATGGTGTTCAAATTTTCACCGAATTCAAATAATAATAAATTAGGCCGTTTACCTAATTTTTATTAATATACAATGAGTTTTCAGAAATTTAGAAATCCCCCCCCTCCCCAAAAGACTCCATTATCTGAGCCACTCCAACAAGAACAACAAAAAAAGCTAATGACTGTGTAGTTTGTTTTTATCGTGATCGGAGAAGTTGGGCGTTATCAGTTTGCATCTGATAACGTTTTTAGCTATGCAGAAAAGATTCATTATTACTGTGAGGTTAATTGAGGTAACACAAGTGAATCATACCAAAGTTAATTTTCCAAGCTTCCATGTGCTTTTTCCGGAAAGGGGAGATGTCAAATTATAAATAATACAATTTTATAAAAGATTAATAAATAAATATAGAAATTTGTTTACTTTTATTTTTTTATTCGGAAAGAATAACTTTATCAAATGCAAATTTAATGATAAGAGTTATTTGATCAACTTCCTAATGGCAGGAAAATAGCCTAAAAATCATTTTCCTGTTTCATTTTTACGTCGATGCCCCCCCCCCCTCTTTCATCACAGATTTTGTAGCGCTCAACTATCCGGACTTTTCAAGTATCCAGCAGTCAGCGTTTCCCGAGCATGCCGGTTAGTTGAGCTTTTACTGTATTTAATTTAGAATTGATGGAGCTAAGAATTTTCTCCTTTCGAATGGGGCCCCTAATTTATTATGCCCAGGGCCCCAATTAGTCTTGATCGGGGCCTGAGATAATCAGTTCCATGTGTCATTATATCCAAAACAACTCATACTTACGAGTTCTTTTTAAAACTGCCCTACACAGCAGTAAAATGAATCATTCTTCTGTTCCCTGTTGTTGGTCATTCCAATATTCCCCCAGATTGTATTTTTTGCAGGATTGAAATAGAAGTTAGGTCCAAATCAATCATTGTAAATCTTCATTGATATAAAAATTTCAATCATTGTAAATTCTCAAAGATATGATGAAATTTTCAATAATTGTAAATCCTCAAATATTTGATGAAATTTTTAACAATGTGGGAACTGCTTTTAAATCAGGTACGAATATGGAGGTATTTGTACCTAATGGACTGGAAAACAGGCATATTGGGCATTCAAAAACATGGAAAAACTCCTTCCACACCAAGGACTTTCATTGATCAAGGAGTTATTTTACAATGGCCAGGAATAAGTAAGCTGCAGAAGATGCTAGTGACATAACTTTTGAACAGAAAGATGTTTTGAAAGTTAAACACTTGTTAAACTTGCTGTTTATACTCTTATTGACACTTCCTAATAAAGATATAATTTTTTTCATCATAGGTAGCAAAGAGCATAAAGATTATTTACGCATATAAATTTATTCTATTAAAACTTTTTAGAAGATTATTAAAATGACAACATTTTTTGGATGAAAAACATACTATTGTTCATTTAGGTACATTTTCAAGAAAACTTTAAGCTCACTTATCTTGAGCTCATCCAAAATCATAAAAATTAAATTATAAATAAATAAATAAATGTTTAAAATGTTTTTAGCAGGTTTCAAAAGTAAGAGAACTTATAGTTTTCTTGGAAAAATGTACCATAATATGCGGACTATAATCCGTGTCACCGTATAATCTGCAGTTGCAATTTTTAGCCCTTAAAAAAAATTTCAGCAGATCTACATCGACTTATAATCTGCAGATTATACGAGGATTACTCATTGTTTTCAACATTCCAAAGTACTACTAATAAACCACCTTCCTATTTATTTAGTTGCTCTATTTAAATAATAATAATTACAATAAAATAATTGAAAAAAAAATAATAATTATAAAATAATTACAAGTAAAAATACAAATACTTTTTTGCATTGAATTTTATATCTAAAACGTAGAATATCTTATTAATACAGATAATTCTATAATAATTGCTGTTTTTAAATCAAAATCTTCTGCTTTTTTAACAACGTTCAGTTTAAATTATGCAGTGTTAAATAAAATGTTTTCTCTTAGGCATTATTATAACTTTCAACATGATAACAATACACTATCTTGAGTTGACCGAGAATGAGATCCGAAAGTTGACAATAAAGGAATCACCGCCAAAAAAGTTAGATTTTTGGCGATGAAAGAGCGAAAACATTGCAATTTTTTGAAAGAGATGAGTTGAGAAACATAGAAGCATGTTGCCAAAAGGCTAAAAAAAATATAACATAAAAATCAGAAGCCACTCCCACTAGCGCATACACGTCATGTGTGAACCAATCACTAGCAACTCCGCAAACGGTCGATAGCAGATAATCGTGTGATAGCTGTTTACATTTTTTTTATTTTATGATTGCTAGTAGAAACTGGATAGAACTTCTGCTTTAAAAAAATTTCAGCAGATAATCCACACTTAAAATTTGAGTTTTTTTTAACAGATAATCCACGGATTATAGGCCGGAAATTACAGTACCTAAGTTGGCATTATTATTAGTTTTTCATGCAAAACCACATTATTATTTAAAGAAACTTTTAAAAATATTTTGATACTTTTCCAATATAAGATTTCAGGCCTTGGTGAGAGAAATATATTTGGCAACATACTTTCTGCCAACCTATTCACTGTTTCTTATACACCAGCAATTTTTAAATATTTATATAATTTATTTAATATAAAGTAGCTATTAATCTATTTTTATTACAAACAGAAGTAAATTGTATATTTTAAAAAAAAAATGATATATAAATAAAATGTTTAGGTATTTATATAAAAATACATATATAAACAAGCATAAAAGTTTATTGGGTTTGTTTTAATAGCTATTTATATCATTTGGCAACAAATCTCACTTTCTGAAGGCCAAATTGCACCAATCTTTTTAATAAATGCCAAGGCCCTATACTGCAAAAGTACCTTTTTTCTTTACAGAATAAATTTCGATCTATGCCTAAATAATCTTACCTTTGCTATCTATGGTAAAAAAGATATATTTATTAGAACATAACCAATATGGGTATAATAACAGTGTAACATTTTAGTAACATTCTTTCCTAAACCGTCAAAAAATACCCCCCCCCCCCCTCAAAAATAAATAAATAAAAAATTTTACTAAAATTTTAACTAAGTTCCTCTTATTTTTTCAAAATACAAATGCATTAAAAAATATATTAAAACATATACAACTTTTCAAACTTAAAAATGATATACCCTTGCAGATAGTATAGTGGCTCTAGCTTGGGGTAACATGTACAAATGTTGAATGCAAGAAGCCAGGTAACAAGTGGCTCCAAGATTTGTCAATCCAACATATCCACACTCGGCACGACCATCTTCATGAGGCCAATAGTCCCAGGGATACGCATTGTGCGACTCTGGAAAGGAGAAAAATAAATAAATCACTAAGAAAGTTTTGCTATAAAATTATATACAAACATAAATAACTTATGCATACCTGGAGTATTTTGCAGAAGCAATTTTTCATGAAGGATAAGATAGTTCTCAAACGAACCTTTCAGCATCTCCACAAGAAGGTCGTAGGCAGCCGAACGAACGGAAGGGGATTTACATTTAGGCAAATACCTCTGTTTCGGACTTGGCAGAGCAAACAGGGCATCAAATAAGTGCAACACTAAGTCCTGTAATAACAATCACATATTCATGATAAATGGATGCATGCAAGCACAAACAGAAATGCATTATTATACAGCAACCTTTAAGTAATTGTAAATTTAGTTTATTTGAAAAATAAATTACATACACATTTACACATTATATTGAATTAAATAAACAGAAATATATTTAATTGATTTTATAAAGAAAACATTGTCATCTAAGAATGCAGTGTTTTTCCCAAAAATATTTTCTGAAAAGTGCAACACCCAGCCAGAATGTAAAATGTGACCTGCTCGTTTCACAGCTGCAGAAAATACACATTGCCTTTTTTACATTGCTGTAATCTTCTGTTATCAAAATTAGGACCAGATTCTGATGACTCATTGACTGATTAGCAGAATAAACATTTGCTTTAAAGGATGATAATGGTTTTTGTTCCAGTTCATTAAAAAAAATAATAACACTAGTTATATAGCATTTAATAAGTGCATTTTAAAACTGAAGTCATTAAGGCAAACCATAACAGCAGGGGATAATTCCAATTTGCCTCCTTTAATTATTTAGATTGCTCTTTTCCTTTCTCTGCTCTTATTCTAACCTAACACAAACACATCAGCATATTTCAATTCTAGTATTTTTTTATTCAAGAAAAAAGAAAGAGAACTATCGTGCAATGTATTAAAAAATAGCACACTGCATTATCAAAAGTAGAATTTTGCAGTTGGAAAATAGCACATAAGTAAGGAATAATTGTGATTTCATTTTACATCTTTACATCTTTAATTCCCAGATTTTTCTTTTCCCAACCCTACATGAAATATTGCACCATCAACTTTAAGATGCCAAAAGCAGAACGGTTGCAGCAATTTAGTGATTTCTTATGTTAATAATAAACTATCCTCTGCAAAGGTAATATTGGGAAACATAATAACCAGGGTTGTTTGGTTTAAACCACACTGGTTTAAAATGTGGTTTAAACCAAATGGTTTTTTTTAAAAACCATGCTGGTTTTTTTTCATGTGGTTCTTTTCTCTTTTTCCCTAATGTTTTCATTTATTTTACACATTATTTAAAAATGCAAAATTCAAGTTATGCAGAAGCTACAAGCAAAGCTTTAGAAGAATGATGAATTAATAAATTTGTAAAGGTGACTAACATTTTTAATCAAACTTTTCTTATAAGCTTTAAATCTACATAGCAGACTACTAATTTTTCTAAAATTAGCTGGGAAGAAAAAAACAAGTAGTTAGTTATTTTTTTTTCTTTTTTTTAAGCCTTTTATTTTTAAAAATATCCAAAATGGCAGATTTGAGCTAAAAGTAGACTTTTACTACTTAGATTACTTGATTAGTTAAGATTTACTAAGAATTGCATATGCCTCAATGATGACATAATCATAAGTAATTCTCTCCATTGGTTACTTTTTGTTCTGTATGCTAATGAATGATTGGCTGTGAGTTTTCTTTGCTGTATCATGGCTATTGGGTTTAGTAAGCTTTTGTTTTTCTTGCATTCCTACATTGGGATTGGGGTTTTGGCATTATGATTTTATTCTGTTACCAGCAGGATTGGCATGATTTAAATCAATTGGTTAACCAACTGGTTTTTTAGAAAAGATCTAATATAATATTTTCTCATTTTTGTAATTTAAGTGTTTCAAATTATTGGATTTCTACTTTTAACAGTCTTATCCCAGCAGTCACTGTGAGACATAGTGAGTCTAGGTTATATTTGTATGCATGTAGAATGCAAATTGCATGTGTTGATGAACATATCTGAAGCTCTAAAGATAAATTTTAAAACATGTGAATGTAGCAAAGATAAAATAGATTAAAAATATTCAATATTTTGAATAAAATATTTTCCTTTGAGAAAACGCAGATTATTTACAATTAATAACATAAAATGACCTTTAAGATTTCAGTCAAGCTGTAAAAGAAAATTTTCTTGATTGGGATGATTATCTTTTAAGGCTGTTCTCAACTACTCTACCCAACAAGCACAGAATGCTTTGACACATTTACAAATTCATTTTTTAACGGAAAGATAAAATTGGAAGGCCTGACTGGAAGCGATTTGGAATCGAACTGTGTTTTCCATTTTTGATAAATAAATTACCTATTGAGTTATACACAATTTTGATTACGTGACAAAGATGTTTTTAACCTTCCTTGAGTAGTTATTTTTCTTTTTCATGGAAATTCAGTTCAAAATGCCAACTTTGACACTATTTTCTGAAAAATCTATTGCATTGGCAAAAAAACTGGAAAACACAGTTCCATTACATAGTTTCTGAACAACAGCATCTGCTAGTTTCACGCATTTCCAAACTAAAATAAATTAAAACTTATGTTATAAAGTTGCCCTTTCGGATTTTAGAACAGCCTTAAGAATAAAAAAGATACTCAAGATATGAAGTCAAATAAGAGGACATTAAAAAATTGGGTGCTATCGAAGCACCTGTTTACTTTAAACTAAAATATGCAATAAGATAGTTAAATCGTCTATTGCATAATCGAATCCACTATTTAGATCTGACAAAAAAATGGGTAAAAATCGAGATAAGGTTCGCGTGAGACATAACACAGAAGAATGTCTCATAAAAATTCCTAAAAAGATATATTATTAATTTTTAGTTTAGACATTTAAAAGTAATACGTATTATAACATAGCTTAGAAAGAAAGCCTGTGTATTAAGTCTGATGGCTGTTTAAATGTTTTAGTGGATGACAGCTTTTATAAATCTACTTTCCATTTAAAGATCAATGTTTTCAGAAGTCTAAAAAGCTGGTAAATAAGTATTTCTGTTTATTTTACTGTTTCCTTTTTTTTTTTTTTTTTTTTTTTTTTAAACATGCTAGTTTCTGAGGAGAAGTGTTCAAATGACAATACACAATACTTCTTGAAACGTGTAAAGACCCTACAGCTAAATTCAAATCATTCCAGGAATTCTTTATAAAAAGCTTTATTTTCAATAAAAGATAAATGTTCATGTAGTGTTCTAACAGAAAAATCAGATTGCAAATATTTCAAAGAAATTATTTTGAATGGCCATGGAAAAGTATATTATATTTATGAAACTACACCATATATTTATTTATAGTACTAGTAATCAAAAGATTGTTTATTAAGATTTTCAAGGTATCAATGTTTCACTATGTAGAGCATTTTATTCATGAAACATAAGACATAGCTTTTACTAAAAATGTTTACATTTTAAATGATTTCAATTTTCTACACAATTGATTGTAATTAATTTAATTTAAATTATTTTTAAATGAAGTTATATTACTTATATATCCAACAATGTTTATTTTTGTCAATAAATATGCATGTATATGTAATAGGAAAATATATTTTTAAAAAACCCGGCTTAAACAAAAAAAAAAAAAACGGGTTTTTTGGTTTTTTACCAACCCTGATAATAACATCACCATTACTTTATTCATCAAAATTGAACAGATGTCAAAAATTAAATATTCTGAAATTATTATATTTTATATTATTTAGATATGTGCCCATGCATACCTTATGTGAAAATTATGGATGAATGTATTGGTAATAAACATCTTTTTGTTCTCTTAAATGCTTTGCCACATAAATCAAAACATTTTAAAAGTCTAATACACTTTTTTGTGTGTCTTAAAACAGTAAATTTTCCAGCTTAAAACAAAAGTCTTCAAAAATGCTAAGATGTTAACTGTAAATAAAACAATAAAAGTAAATTGCAATTCTAAACTTGCTTTTCATATCTATTACAAAATCATGCCTCTTTGGAAATTCTTCAGTTTTATGAAAAAAAAAAAAAAAGAATGTTTATATTAAAATTGATATTATTTAATAATGATTAATAACTGAAAAAATTGCTTATTATGTTTCAGTGAAAGAAAATAAATTACATGTACATTATTTGAAAAACTTCTTGCAAAGGGAAAATTTATGGTAAGTTAAAAATGGATTTAATAATAGTTAGTGCATTTTCAATTTGTTCTAAAAGTACTACATATACAGACAAGTTTATGCTTTAAGTAATAGTTCGAGAAGCTACACAAAATTTGCTTAGCTGTAAAATAAAATGAGATTAATAAAATAAAAACATCACATTACATTTTTCTTAAATAAAAACATGACAGCAAAACAAATTTTAATGACTGACAATTATTCTTAATTTATTGTTAATTTAAAACTCCTCCAGTAATTTTATTTTTAATTTTAGTGAATTTTAAAAGAAAACTATTATTCATCAGTCAGATATTCAGTATTTGACCACCTATTTAACAAATATTCAATATTCAGCAAAATCACTATTCACTCCAAAATAAAAAAAAAAAAAAAAAAAAAAAAAAAAAAAATCATAAGAAGAAAATAAGGAGAAAGTTAACCTTAAATGTATGGTAGTTAAAAAAAAAAAAAAAAAAAAAAAAAATGTCTTAAGATTACCATATCTAGAAAATCATGCAGAAACACTATGTACAATATTTATTACAATTTTTTTATGGATCTCTACCAATTTTTGGAGGAAAATGAACAACACAATTCTGTAATTAAAATTTTCTTGAAATATTTCACACAATAACAATAAGAGAAGCAATCAGTTTGTATCATTGATCATTATTTTTAGGGTTCTATTAAAAATTCATTCTTGACTGGTAACAAAATACAAGACTATTTCATGCTTTGGCACTTGCTTATATTTCCATTGAACATTATGCTAAACAAACATCGTCACTAAATAATGCAATTTCACACCAATGATGAATAACTGCCGTCAACTTCCCCACTGCACATTACATGCAATGGATACATCCCATTTTACTTATTTTGTTGATAAACCAGTTTATTTTCCATAATGAAAGATATATGTCATTTGCTATTTTCCTCCTATATTTCAAACTAGGTGATAAAGATTTGAGACCTTCCACCTATGAAACAGAATATGGTGCATAAGTATATTCAAGATTCTGGGATTCTGTCATGAAAAAAGTGTGCACTAATGGGCACAAAGATGGGCACATCCATAAATGTATAAACGATAGTGATGCAATGTATAAAAAAACTATGGCAAGAGAATATCTTAAAAAAGAGAGCATGGTTTGATGGGCCCAAAACTACATTTGCAACTGACAAATGTTTATTTACAACTAGTTTAAAAAAAAAAAAAAAAAAAAAAAAAAAGGAAGAAAAAAGCATGTGGATTTGAGAAGCAAGATAGCGACTGCATACATATTAGAGATGAGATAGGATCAGTTAGAGCCTGCACGCGGGCTTTACTTTTATATGGATGTTTGGGCTCCGGCTCAAAGTAAAAATTGTATTTATTCACAAATTGAAAAAAGGGGAAAAAAAACTTGCTATTTGAGGAAAAATGTATTCTAAATTTCATAAAGCCTTTCACAATACTAAAAATTAGCTTGAAAAGAATTTAATTGTTATGGATGGAATATAAGGAGAAATATTCTGATTCTGAAGCCTTTGCATAGTCAGTGTTAGTCATATAAAGAAGCAGTGGGGTATATTTTATCTAACGTTGCTGTCTATTTCAAGTACTTTACTAGAATGACTGGAAATCAGAGCTTATGACATTCTGCTATAGTTACACAAGGATATTTTAAAAGAATACGAATTTTGAAGATATGGGGGGGGGGGGGGGGGTAAATAACAAATCTGCTATTTTAAAGAGATTTTCAGGGACGTGAAAATCGCAAAACATTGTCATGAGAGAGTATTTTGGTTTAATACTCTCTTAAGATTCTTAAGATTTCTCTTCTCTTAAGATTCTTTCTCTTAAGATTCTCTTAATTCTACTTAAGAAAAGATCTTTAAATGAGAAAATTAATCTTAAAAGAATTTCAAAAAGCTATTAACAATTTTCTATTGCATACTTTTAGTATCGGGCTCGGATTTCAAATCGTCTGATTCGTGCTCTGAAAAAAAGAGCCAGAATTCATCTCAAATACATATGACATATCTATATAAAACCTTTACATTAGCTTATTTAAATTTATTAATAGAGGTTATCTAAACGAGACTATTACAAGTATGTTCTTGTTTGTCGAGTATCGGCATCAATCAACACCAATTTGCAACATCTATATTACAAGATCAACAGAAAAAATAATAAACAAGTACTCATTTCAGAATTTGTATAATAAAATATCCGATATTTTTTAATAATCAATTTAATGATGATTACAAATATTTTCATTAGAAAGTAAAATGTATTGCCCTTAGCATGAAAATGTAATAAAACAATATTCTAAATTAAAGCACACATAAATTAACGCATGAATTTATTTATTTAATTATTAAAAGTATATATATATATAAAGACAGACTTGAACACAATTAATACAATAACTCAACAGGAGTGAAAAATTAGCCATGGCCAGGACTTGAACCTGGGTCTACAGAGTGCCGTGACGTTGCTTTACCACTAAGCTGCCATGGCCGACATCCTAGTTCGGCAATTTCTCACTAATAAACCATGATGGGGAATATTCTAAATGGTTTTTACTTTTCACTTAATAATAAGTCAATAATAATAAGTCAATAAGTCAATAATAATAAGTTTCACTATGTAATAAGTATGAAGATCAATTAATTGAAAATAGACACAATTTCTTTTTACATTTACACACACACACAAAAATATGGGATTTAGTATCAAATAAATTTTATGTTTTATATACAAATTATTTTAAATACAAATCATACATTTATTATTTTAAATACAAAATAACTTGTTTTTATTAAAATAATTGTACATAATTGTAAGCTTATCTGCTGTTTCATTCGCTAACCTGTTCTGCAGTTTAAAATGACCTAAACAAAAATTCAGAAAAGATTCTTTTTAATGAAGCTGTGAATAACTTATCTCAATTAGACAATTTATCCTTCAATGACTGATCTATGTAAATATTGTCCAATATGGTTTATTTTAAAAATTCATCTTCAAATGTAAAGCCTAGAATTTTTTTTTTTTTTTTTTTTGTTAAAAAATTTACTGCCAGAGTAAAGGTTCATTATGAACAGTTATCAGTCAATAACAGTTTAAAAATTAATTTACACTTGTTTTAACTGAAAATATCAAAATATCATACACAATATTCTGAAAAAAATATATATATCTATATCTATATATATATATATCAGATATGAAACCCATTTGATTTTCAGAAATTTCATTAATCTCATATAATAGTGAACAGTGCAAATATTACCTTTCCTTCTTGGGAACACTTGAATGAGAGATTGTGCTTCATAACGACAGTCATTAAATTAATCAGTCCTTTAAGACCATCATCCTCCACCGTGTTATGCCTGGTTTCTCGATAGTCTCTTTCTGTGATGCTCTTTGCCAAATAGTGTGCTAAACTCTCCAAGTCTAGATTAGATTTCTAAAGAGAGAGAGAAAAAAATAATAAGGTGGTTGTTTTTTCCTACACATATGCATTAACAATTCAGTAAGAGAAAAATTATCAGAAAAAGAGTTACTCATTTTTAAAACTGAGAAAAAAACTATCCTTGCAATTGGACTAAGAGGTCAAAATTTTGCCTGGTAGCCTCTCTCTTTCCACCCTACATAGATTAAAAATCTATTATACCTAACCTACTTATATTCTTAATAATTATTTAACACCTTCCTCTCTTTCCTTCCACCTTACCGCAAATTAAAACTTTTTGAGTTGAGGTCACTTTACCAATAGGTACTAACACATGATAGATGAAACAACTTACAAAAATAATACATTAGCTATTTAAAAGTAGGGTGTCAACGATTTTAATCAAGTGATTTAAATCAGCGATTCAATCGATTTAAATCAAATGATTTTTTTTCCAAATCATTGATTAAAATCATAAATTTCATAAATGTTTAAAATTAGATAAAAACATATGAAAATCTAAGATGAACATAATTTGGAAAATTTCTATAGGTATTTTGACTTATGAATAAACAAAAGCTTTAAATAATTGTTTCTAAGCTTAGATTATTCCTTAGACTTGTAAAAAATTAAGTATAGTAAGTTTGTAA
Organism: Maratus speciosus; assembly: GCA_963932465.1. Lineage (NCBI taxonomy): Eukaryota > Metazoa > Arthropoda > Arachnida > Araneae > Salticidae > Maratus > Maratus speciosus. The sequence goes on from OZ010794.1 coordinate 87,846,862, forward strand.
AAAGCAAGTTTTTATCTATCAAAAAAGCATTTCATTTAAAAAATGATATTTAAATCTAATATAATTTGCAATGTCATAATTTCATTCAACTGATCAAATTATTCATTCTTTTATATAAAAAAAGCATATCAAATACATTAAATTTCTGCAAGTAGAAGAATAAGTAGCCAGTATGTTATTTTCTCATTGTATTTTTTGCAATGTTTTTATTTTTTTACTTTTGAACTCATACGCACCAGTAAAGAAATAAGTTAGGTATTGAAAAGACAACTTTTTTTTTCTTTTTTAAGTTGAAACACCAAATGTTAATAATCCCTACTGAGTGGTAATAATGCTGCTATTTAATATTTTGAGCATTTTAGATAAAACTGTCCATTTTTATGTTTACTATGTATGAATGGGTGTGGCTCATTTTCATTTTTTTTTTTTTCTTTCTGGTTAGCATACGTATACATATGTACAAGTTTAGATTTAGGCAATTACCGTATATACTCGCGTATAAGTCGAGGACTTTCTGACAATTTTCGGTAAGCAAATTTAAGGGGTCGACTTATACGAGAGTCAGTTAGCAACAACAAAAACTTCGAATACTGCAAAATTATGGCTTTTTATGTGTATGAATAAAAAAATTATATATAAAATATACAAATAATAATAATTTAACGTTTAAAAAATTTCAATCATTTGTTTTTGTTTACTTACTACCTTTTCGCATTGGCAAGTGAAATCTTTGGTTTGATTTTGCGAAAATTGAAGTAAAAAGTTAGAGGGTCGACTTATACGTGGATTTTTTTTTTTTTCCAGAATTTGCATTCAAAAGTTACGGGGTCGACTTATACGCGAGTATATACAGTAATAGTAATTGTTTATTTTGTTATTTGTGCTACTAAGTAATGAAATTACTTATTTGCAGTTTTTATTAATTTGTACCCTCTAGGCCATTTTTTAAGGTTGCAGCATCCTGCTCTTTTTAAAATTGGCAAAATGCATCCCACTAGGATATCATTAAATCATGTCGTTATTTAATTGTATTTTTAAATTTGAAATTCATAAAATCCTTATCTTAAAAATTAATGTCACTTTATTTTATCATATCAACAAATTATCCACTTTTTGTACATCATTACTAAACACAAACACATTACTAATATATTTACTCATGAAGTATATATATATATTTTTTTTTATGAACTAGTACCTTTTTTGGGAACTAGCATCCTTTCCCTTTTTTATTTCTAGAATAAATACTAAATTATTAATTATTGTATTAATTAAAGCATAAAAATGTATATTATTTTCTTAATTAGAGAGTTAATTGTTTAATAATTACTAATTTTAAGCAGCGTTAACAATTTTATAAATATCAGTAGTATTTAAGATAGTTTTAGATATTTATGACAAAAATTAATGTATATAATGTTATTGTATACTACTAATTGAAATAAATGCAGTTTTTATAATTACCATAATTACTAACTAATTATAATTAATTAAAGCTTAAAAACAGATTATGTTAGCAATTAAAGATTTATTTGGTTTGGAAACCAAAAATTGATAGCTATTCCATATTTTAACGCTAGGAAAAAAATCATAAAAATGAGATTTAAATTTTTAAAAATCTGATTTTTTTTATTAAAAAAAAAAAATCATGATTTTTTTACACCCTATTTAAAAGTAACATTTATGTGTGTGTAGCATATGAGAATCCCAAAATATAAACAGTCTTGATTAGGGAGGAAAATGCGAAATAATTCTAACATACACTGTGACCTCAAGAATATGGTATCCAAATCATCTCTCCTCCACCCCCCCCCCCCTTACTTTTTTTACACTTCCAACTTAGGGAGAAAGAAAAATTTTACAAAGTAAAAACTTTGAGATTGAAAGCGAAGGAATAACAGACAGCGAGATTGCTGATGCTGTGCTAAACAGAACCGCTGATAACACTAGTAAGAGCTCAGAGGAATGAGGATGAGGAGCCAGAAGATGAAAAGGTGTCACAGGAAAAATGTAAATTTGACTGGAGATTTAATATCTGCTGTCCAGAATAAACACTGTATTTAAGAAATAGACATTCTTCATTTGTATAAAATCCAAGAAAAACTTTTAATGAACGGCAGAAAAAATAAAAACAAATAAAATTGACATTGATGGTTCGAAAATTACATTACTTCACTGTTTATTAGAATTTCTTTGTAAAATAAAAAATATCAAAGTAAGTTATATTTTTAGTATTTAAATTTCTGTTTTTCTCAGATAAATATCACTTGGCTATGAATTAAACTATGGCTAAAGGTACAATTAAGAACACGTTTGATATTCTTTCAGAAATCTAGAATTTTCGCTATCTGGCTCAGTATCAGTCCCAATGATGCTGAATTTTCGAAGTCATACTGTAGACAGCTTGAAAATTAAATAGTGCAGCAAAAAAAGTTTTAATTGACAGCTAATCATACAAAAGTGTTCTAGAAAATTATTTTGCCCGAATCAGCAAATAATTTTGGCAGTTCTATTAGACAGTCAACAAAGTTCCTAATATTATTACAAGTGAAAGTATGGTTAGCTTCAACTGCATTAACAGAAAAAATATTCCAAGAGTTGTTGAAATTGCATTTAAAAGACCTAATTAACAAACAGGAAAAAAAACTGTTAAAGTGAAAGATATACCCAAAGAAATCCAGTTCAATAGATAATTAAATAGAGGGGGTGGGGTGGGGGGGGGGAAGAAAGAAAAGAAAAACAACATCATTGTACCACAGACAGATTAAAAATACACAGAGAAATGAAATATTTGTTTGAGTTTAAATAAACAGATTGTTTATTAAAAAAAAAAAAAAATAAATAAAAAGAATGAGCATCTATACTTGTTCAATAGAAACTTAATGCAAAAATGAATCTGTCATACCTCTTACCATCAAATAAAGATAATCGTGATCATTGGATCATCCGGGATCATTGTGAAAAATTTGTACGTATTATCCAATGAGTAGTACACATTAAACGATGTCTTTAACATTGATTTCAAATAGAAAATGAAAGAGAAAAATTGAATCGCTCTCATTAAGAGCAGACACCTCTCAACTAGAGACTCATTTACAAGAGTCCACTGTATACAGTGTGTTTCAAAATGATAGATTTGCTTCTTGAAAACAAAATCAAGACTAGCTGTTTTAATAAGAAGGAAGGGTGTGGGGCTTTTTTTATTTACTCTCCCTATCGAGATATATTTTCTCCTCATTAGTCATTACTCAATATAACATCATTAAATACATCTTAGTATAGATAGATTGTTTTTACTGTGATCTGAAAAATTATACAAAAGAGAATCAACAGTCTTCATTTTAAATGAAAAATCTTGCCGAAATAATCATCATAGAAAACTGAAAATCAAACATGGGCTTTTCCCAGGTTACTGAACATACTGCTCAGTGTACTAATATATTGCTACTGTACTGTACAGTGAACATAAATTAAAATCATTGTTTAATTGAAAACTAGAATATTTTACATTTAAATATACTTTCCAGATTGTGCACCAACAACACCAAAAAACATCAGTACATAAAAAAAAAACTAAAGCTGTAAAATTTATTAAAATTTCATATTAGCCACATCCCAGACAATAAGAGAAAAAGAAATTGTTAAAGGTTTTTTAATTCTGATTATTTCAACGTTTAAGCAATTACCTAACTGTTAAATTTATGTATTTATTTAAGTAAAGTACACTATAAACTATGTACTAAAATACTAAAAATGCTATAAAGAATACTTAGACAAATTTTTAAAAGAGCGAAAATTGTTTACCCAAAATGAAATATTGTAAATACTCAATCACAAGTTTAAGTGGAGATGAGAAGTTACCTGGTTTTTGAATTCTTGAAGCATATCTTCATCGAGGCTGTCAACAAGTCGACATACCAGCCAAAAATAATCTTTACACCCAGGACCATAGGGTTCTTTGTCTTCTTCCTATTAAGAAATCCTTAATTTAGAACAAGCACACATAAAATAAGTCAATCCTAACAACACACAAAAACAAATTTTTAAAAAAACACCAAAGATTACATTTTTTATGATTTAATGAAATTACTCCAATGTTAACAAGGCTCATGGCTTTGAATCTGAAGTTGTTGAAATATACCAAGTGATATTTATGTGCCTATTTACATCAGAAGGAATATATTGTTACAAATATCACTAATTAAGTCGCATTTTGAGGAAACCTCATTCTTGTACTGCATTAGGTGAACATAAGACTAGAACTAATAAAAAAATCTTCCTTAAAAAACCATTTGCAGCCACCCCCTTCCAACAAACGGATACAATGCAGTCTATTTGGGCATTCCATTTATCATCTATCATACAATAAAAGAATTTTTAAAATAAATTCAGTAGTCTCCGAGTCAATTTTCCACAAACAAACAATCTTTCTTTTTACAGTATTAGTATAATTTAAATCATCATAAAAATTAAAATACTGTTAGTAATAAGTTGGAAAACAATGATTAAGTTTATTTAACCTTCATTTTTGTGTAGTAAATGGCTAAATGCATTTTTTCTTATCGCTCAGAAAAGTTTAATCTAACATTGGCATGACAAAGTTTTTTTTTTTTCCTCTCTTTATATTTTGTTAACTTTAAATAAAATAAATCAATTGTTTGGGCACATCTGCATCTCAGAAGTTATCCCTATGTCAAATTTGAAGTTTCTAGGCTGACAGTTTAAAAGAAATCACAGTGAAAGTTAAACTGTAAAATGTTTTCGCCCACATTCCACCCATTTGAAATTCATATTTTAAAAACTTTTCTTACAGGAATCACATTTTAATAAAGATTCTAGAATATTTTTTATTCATTTGATCTTCTTGAATTTTGATTTTTTGAAAACATTTATTAGCGAGTATTTATCTTAAAAGTAACAATCATGCCAAATTTAAAATTTCTACCCCAGCAGTATCACAGAAATTGCAATTTTAAACATTTTTTGCTTCCACAGTATTATAAATTTTTAATTTTTATAAAAACTCTTTTTTTTTTTTTTTTTTTTTTTTTTTAGCATTTACATCTTAAAAGTAAAAGCCATGCCGAATTTCAAGATTCTATCACAAAGAACTCCAAATAAATCTTAATTAGAATGTTTCTTAAACATTTACCTTTCATTTCGCCCTTTTAAATTTCAAATTTTTAAGTAACGATTCTTAATGAGCATTTGCATCTCAAAAGCAACCACCATGCCAAATTTCAAGTTCCTAGCTTCAACAGTATCAAATTGAAATTTTTAAAAATTTTAAAAACTTACGTGTGAAAATTTATGTCTTAAAAGTAAATGGCATGTCAAATTTCCGGTTTATGCCCTTAATAATCTCAAATAAATCTTAATTTAGAATGCTTTTTGCTCATTTCACCCTTTTAAATTTCAAATTTGTAAAAACTGTTCTTATCAAGCATTTACATCATATAAGTAACTACCATACCAAATTTTAAGTTTCTAGCATATTTTGCACTCCACCATAGCCATAACCCATTCTTAAGTTAACAATTTCAAATTAATAAAAATATTAAGCTATCAAAATAACTTACATCAGGTCGAGGTGGTTTCATATCCTGGGCAACCGATAAAAAAGTCAACAGACTGTTCAGAAGAGGTATCACAAACTGGTATCCCGAATGACCGTCTGCATTGGTCCCTAGGCACAGACGATAAAATCCAGTACAAGCTTCTCTTCTAAGGCTAGGCTTGAAAATTAAAAAGTACATTCAATAAATAAAGTAATAAAAACCTCTATGAAAGAGAATTCAATTTGATACAGATTTATGTTAGAATTCTGACAGGTTATTGTTCAATCAAACCACAATAGAATATTTTAATGTCACATATAACAAACCTGCTGAGTTAAATGAGTTAAAAACTATATTAGATTAATTTTTAACACATTTTAGATGTAAATTTCCAACTGGGCGAAAAATGTCCGAACTAGGATTCGAACCAGGGATCTCCCTGGCTGAAGCAGCCAGTGCCCTGCCATCTGAGCTATCCCGGACGAATCTGGTGGAACTTTCTCACCCAGCTAACCTTAATGTATTAAAGCATCTGGTCTGAAACCTGGTTCAGCTCAACAGAATAAATCTCAGGTAATGGAACTCCAGAATTCGCTGGATACGAAATTACACTCGATTAACTTCAACACAATTATTCTAATTGGCAGATAAATCATATTAGATGAAAATTTCCAACTGGGCGAAAAATGTCCGGACCAAGATTCGAACCAGGGATCTCCTGACTGAAGCCGCCAGTGCCCTGCCATCTGAACTATCCCAGACGAATCTGGTGGAACTTTCTCACCCAGCTAACCTTAATGATTATTTGCCAATTAGAATAATTGTGTTGAAGTTAATCTAGTGTTTTCGTATCCAGCGATTTCTGGAGTTCCATTACCTGAGATTTATTCTGTTGAGCTGAACCAGGTTTCAGACCAGATGCTTTAATCATCAAGGTTAGCTGTGTGAGAAAGTTCCACCAGATTCGCCCGGAATAGCTCAGATGGCAGGGCACTGGCAGCTTCAGCCAGGAGATCCCTGGTTCGAATCCTGGTCCGGGCATTTTTCGCCCAGTTGGAAATTTACATCTAATATGATTTATTTGCCAATTAGAATAATTGTGTTGAAGTTAATCTAGTTTAACACATTTCTTCAATTGGTAAATAAATCATAACATTGTACATTTCCAAGTGACTGAAAATCTAATATAATTATGCATGCAGCATTTACTGCAGTTCCAAAAATAACGTTCAGTTTATTCTATGGAGCTGATTCAGATATCAGACCAGATACTACTGTGATCATTAAAGGTAAGTTGGGTGAATGAGTCCTCCAGATTCATCCGGGATGGCTCAGTCGGTAGAGCCTTGGCGGCTTCAGCCAAGATATCTCTATTTTTAATTCTGACCCGGACTTTTTTCACCCACTTGGAAATTTACAATGTTATGGGTTAAAAGCTGTACAACTTTACAATTTTCATTTTATACAAGGTGGTGAAATTTTATAACTTGTCATGGAAACTTAAAATCGCTCGTAATACACAGCTTAATCTTTTGCAACAGTTGCTGTTTTGTGAAGCAGATAAATAAAAATCACCATTCAAGGAGCAATAGGAAAAGTTGTAAGTAAAGTACAGCAATTTTATTATTCAATGAAATAAGTATTTTATTGAATAATAATAAACACATAATAATGTACAAAAGTCAAACATCTGAATAGCGAATGCCTTGGGACATCAGAATTTTTTCGCTATTTAGATGCAAAAGCCTATAAATATATAGTTTTTGGGAATTGAAAATAATCTCTAAATAGATGTGTCTGCAATTTGAAAGTGTCGGTAATCAAGATTTTAACAAAATTTTAAGTATTCATAAGTTTACCTATCAAGAGTCAATCCAGGCAAAAATTGAACTCTTTTTGGATGCCCTTCAGAAAATTGCATTTAATAAAATAGGATCTTCTTAAAAGGATCCATACAAAAAGTCTTTTCCATAAAAGTGAACTGTTCATAAATTTTCCATCTTGTTCAGATTTGAGATGTGTAATTTGCAAATAAAACAAGCTCAAAGGAATGAAAATTTTAGCAAAAGCTTAAAAAAATAAAAACTTTAGCAAAAGCTTAAAAAAATAATGTCTTAATCTTAGCTTGGATTTGATTATCATAACATTGTTACATGAGTTTGATCATGATAACACCACTGTCAATTTGAATCAATATATTTTACATTTAATAATAATAAAAAAAAAATCACAAAAATAATATATGGAACCAATGAAAAAAACCTTGCATTAACCAAGTCCAATTAAATGAATTTTCTCTATCAGAAAACTAGAATTCTGATGCACAATGAGAACATAATTATTTTAGAGTTACAAAAATTGGGGGGGGGGGGGGAACTATTTATTTGATGATAAGTAACCCAAAATAAATCCTTACCTCTGGATCGTCCAACACAAGACGCTTGAGCAACTGCGTCAGGTCAGGATACTGAAAGAGGTGAACTCTCACTTGGGGCTCAGAGAAGGCCCACGACACCAAGAGAGTCATTGCACAGGAAACTATCTGAGCTCGACCCCAAAATCCAGTTTTGTACTGATTAGGATCACAGGGAGAGGCAGCTTCACACATCAGGTTCAAAATGGCTTTCAATACATGTTCTGTATCGCCCATCACTTGAAGCATAACCTGCAAAATAAAGCAAACTGTTAGCACATATATTACTTTTACAATAAAATTACAGAAACTATTCAATTTAAAATTTTTCAATATTTAAAATTATTAACATTCTCTTAGCATAATGATTCTAATTTGTTGAAGTAGAATCTTTTCTATAATGATTATAGGCAATGGCCTTCTTAAGAAATGACCCACAAACAATTTGCTTAATATTAAATCAGCTGAAAAATTGCTCATTTCTAAAGTATATTAATTTATTAGTAATATTATTCAACTTTTAGGTAGATTCTATTACAAAAAAGCGAGAAGTATCCATTGAGTTCATACAGACTTCAGAAGAAAAAAAAATCCAAGGAGTCAAAGAATCAAAGAATTTTAAAGGACTCACCACATTTTTCAAGTATGCCGCAGTATCGTGCAATGCACACACCCAGTTTAAATTTCAATGCCTCATTTGGAGAGAAAAACAAATTTTATTCTATTAAAATCTATGATATCTAAGTGAACACAATTTAGAAATTTGACTTTGAAAATCCAATTTCAGCAATTTCCATCCATAGCAATATAATTTTTTATCTTACAGAGTATGAAAAATAATTGAATTAAATGTATTTAAAAACATTTTTATTTCATTGCTCCAAAAATACTTGATGCTTGCTCCAAAATTCCTTGCAGACTTTTTTTTTGTTTCTCCCCCCCCCCCTCCTCCCCCCCAAGTAATCGATTTTTTGGGGTCCCCCAGCCCCTTTAATATTCTCCATGAACTTTAATTTCTTGCAGCCTCTTTTATTGAAAAATTAAGGTCTAATATTTTCTTCTGATGTAAAAGATCCAAGGACTGACAAAAGTTGAAAATTCTTAGGAGCCAGCTTGAGGAATCATTTCTCTGACATTAACGCATTCACTGCAAAATGGAACACTGGCTATTCAGAATCGTATTCGGCTAATTTTCAGTGATGTGTCATTTTGCAGTGAACAATTCAATAAAAAAATTAAACTGAGCAAAAATTTTAAGATAATATCACTTTTACATTGTAAAAATTAAATAGAAACAAACTATGGAATTAAACATTAAAACAGAAGACAAATTAATATCCTTACCTTTAATTCCTAACAAGAAATTATATACATAAATTAATAATGCCTTTGAGATTATGATTTGAAATATCATTTGCCAACTGATTTTTCAGGATTGAAATCCTTTAAAGATGTCCATTTAAATTTATAAACAATAAACTGTTCATACTATCCTCTTTTAAGTTTGAATCGAGATAATATTCATTTTGCTGAAACTTCTTTTACAAGAAGCTGTTAACACAGGAAGTGTCAGCACAATGGCCAGGAAATTTGCTGTATGGAATTTTTTTGTTAAAGAAAAGTAATTTAAATTAATAAGTAGGTAAAAAAGTTAGTCGCCAAGAGGAATTTTTTTAGTCGCCCGGGGTTTGTCGGATCCTGAAAATATCTTATTAAAATCTTGCCCTATTACAGGACTTTTTTCTGCTACTATTCTCTTTGTTATCAATCACTCTACCTTTTGTCTTTTGAGAATGGATGATTTCAAATTAATTTAAAAAAACTAATATTTCTGCATCATTGACTCAGTGATACATTAAATACTTTGTATAGCTGAGATGCAGTGTTTCAAGATTTATAAGTCGACAAGATATATGTTTTGCTTTCCCTGACCCTGATGTTTCCTAGCTACATTCATTATTAAAATATTTGAAGGATTATTAAAATATGTTTTATGAAAGTTAACATTTAAAGAGTTATCCCCCCCCCCCCCCAAACTGACTACCATTGGATACTTTAAACTTTAAAAATAGATACATTTCTTATTATCCCAATTCTTTGAAATTTTTATGAGTTATAATTATAATTAGGGATTGACCGAATACAAAATAGTCGATTTGATATTCGGTGATTCAGCATGTAAACTGAATATTTGGTTTTGACCGAATACTTTTAAGTATTCGGCCGAATCTTCTAAATAATATTAATTTATGGAAAACTACAGGTAAAGTATTACTAGTTGTAAAAGTACATGTTCACCAATGCTCATTCGATATTATTTTAATATTCTTTAATGATAAATGATCATTTATAAAAGCAGATACATTACTATCTGTAATCAAAATTTAACACGGGCAAATTACGGTAGAAAAATAAAAGTTTTTTAGCATTATCTGGTTGTAATCTGTTTCTTTTCTGTTCATAAATTTGCCCAGCTTCAGAAAATACATGTTCGCTATAAACACTGTTGGCAGGTGCGGATAAGTATTTTCTTAGAAGTAGAATTCCCTTTTACTTAGAACTAAAAATGGCTAAGTGGTGAATTCAGAGTTCAGCTGCACTACAAAAACAGGTTAAAAGCCATTTTTAATAAAAAAAGAAAAAAAAAAAACTTTTTCATTCCTGAAGTCAAAACAACTGTCCACAATAGGGGGAGAAAAAAAGTAAGGAAGGTGAGGCATTTTTCCCCTATGATTTAGTTTTTATCATTTCTACATTAGTTTTTTTAATTTAAATTTATTTAATAAGTATTTTCTTTAATATACACATTAAATAAGTATCCCCTATGTCTATCATAGAGCTTTTATATACATTAAAATAAAATCGCTCAATTTTTTTTTTATCTTCATCACCACACAGTTAAATCATTAATCAAAATATAAAGCAATAATTTGCCAGAAAATAATTAAGTGTACAAATTTATATGCGACTTTTTGTATTTGAAAACATTTCTATTCAATATATTTATAATTAGATTAGACATATAGACAATCATTACTAAATCAGCTTAATCCTTATCCTTAATAATTGCCTGTAAAATTTAATACTTTCATAATTTATTTTGGGTATTGACTAGTGATAAAATAATAAAAAATAAGTGGTGGATTAATGAATTTGTGAGGGAAAAGTCATTCATTTTTTGTGTAATTAAATTTAAGAATAAAAATGCCACCGAATTAAAATATTATAAATTTAAATTTAATTAAAGTTTATTAAAAAAGCTAATATGCACTAAAATATTTATTAAAAATTTTTTAGTATTCAGTTGTCAAATACCGAATATTCGGCCAAATTCCTGCTTCAGTCAATCACTAGTTATAATGCTTCCAAATCCTGCAGCGATCACATGTGTATTCATGATTTAAGCAAGCAATCAGCAAAAATCCTGACGTGACTTTAGAAATTATTGTTTTTCTTAAGGTTTAATATTAATATTTTTTATAACCAAATGTACGTTCAATAAGCGTGTGTGATTTGTTTTAATACTGCATTGAAATGACTTTTCTAAGAAATTTTATCATGAAAAATATTTTGCATGATACATAAATGAAAACACAAATTTAGAATCAATGAAAGAAATTTGTAAAGAAAAGAAAAACATATTTTAGCAATAAACCAGAGTTTCCTCCAGGTTTAAAAAAGGGCAGGGTGCTTCTTGTAGGAAAAGGGCACATTTGGATTCCGAAGGGCATGTTTTGGATTCTTAAGGGCACTTTTGGATTCCAAAGGGCATGTTTTGGATTCTTAAGGGCACTATTTAAAAAAATTTTAAAGGCATTCTTTTGATGTTTAAAACTACTTTTAATATTTAATAGACAGAACACTATTTTAAAGACAACAATGAGTCAATCTTTACTATGCAAGTAATTTTTTTAATAAACAAAGGAGTAAAGGCACTTTTTTCTGCTGGGGGCAACAAGGGTGTTATTGTTTTTCATCAGGGGCAAGAGGGGTGCTATTTTATAAACGTAAGGGCAGGCAGGGTGCAGAACCCTCCTGAAACTGTTTGGGGGAATCTCTGATAAACAGTTCAGTAAATACTAACTTTTATATAAGGAATGCATTTTGAAATGAAATATATTAAATACTTAAAATCCAGTATGATTTTTTTTTCCAAACTTCCATTGTGTGCAACAAGTAAAGCCTACGATTTGTGATAAAGTTTTTGAATGATTCTAATGACGAGAGAGAAAAAAATAATTTCTTTTTAGAGAAGTAATTAATTAGAAAATGAAATAATTAAAATTGACATTGCTTCAATATTTTTGTTTTATTCCAACATCCTTTATGACGTGTATTATTGGTATCAAACACATAATTTAAATTAGGTGTCTTTAACCTGACCCGCTCTAGGACAAAAATTGTAACTTCTTAAAGTTCCACAGTGTGTCCATAATTCAAATGAAGCGCTCAGATTATAAAGGTGGTAAATGACCAAAAAAAAGTTAGTCATATGATTGAAGATAATCAATAGTCCTCTACCATCTGTTAAATTACTATTTGAAAAAAACTAATACTCAAGAGATTTTCATCGATAAAGGAAACATTTGACAATAAAAAATTATAATTTTGGTTGATAAAAGTGGTTCGTAAATGTATTTTCTCAAAATAATGATTTGTCGCTTACCACCTTTATAATCTGAACTCTTCAACCAAATAGTGTAGGCAAGAAATGTATACATACCTAAGTTTAAGTAAGACCAGGGACTGATCATATAGCGATGCTGCAGAACTACAGAATTTTCATTCTTTTCTTGATTTATAAAGAAAAATTTTATTTATTTATATTTGCAAGCAATATTTAATTTTTATACCAGATGTTGTATACAGTTACTTGATTTAGTAATAATAGTAGTACTGTACTTAGGGTTAATCTGCTGGTTTGCACTCAAGAATGCAAAATATGCTAGCACAAACTATTTACAACAGTAAAGTGCTTTGAAAATTTTTCATCTTAATATTAAAAATAATACTGCATACCATTAAAATACACTCGGTGGGCCACAGGTGGAAGACTTTTAATTTAAATGATAGTTTGAACATATAAGGTACATATAAGTCATACAAGATAACATATAAAACTCACCTTGTTGAGTTTTGGTATTAACAATTTGTCATTACTGCCTTTGCGAATTCTTTTAGCTCGTTTTCTAGGAGCTTCACCATCACTCGTCAAATGTTCATCCTCATTGCCTTCAATGCCAAATTGATAAATGAGACGCAATAGAGAAGCTATACAATCCTGGTTCCACTGAAAGAAGAAACAGTTACTTTAATCCAGGGTTGTAAAAAACCCAGCCCGGGCAGGTTTTATTAAAAAACCTCGGTTTTTTGGGAAAAATAAAATTTATTCTTTTTTGCAAAGTAACAAAATGTAACGCACGCACACACACACACACACATATGTTTATATCTTTTATTAAGCTTGAAGATACATTGTTTAATAAACATTAGAAACATTATTTAATTAATATAATTATTCTGCTTGAAATAGAGGGTTTTCAAATATTTGTATATACCACCAGAAAGCAATTGTATTTGAATTTTAAGTATGGAAACAGAAAAACAAGACAGCTTGAGGATATACTAATAAATTTGAAGAAAAATTAATATTTTATTAAATTATTAACTATGTTATTATTAATCCTTTTAATCTTCAAATAAAAGTCATTAATAAAATTACATGTAATGTACTAAAACACACAAATGTAAGTTTGTTGTTGGTTGTCTTTTCTTTATTAGAAAGGGTTTTCTTTTTGGTAATCTTGCTTTCTTGTATTAATAAAATTAAACTTTTAATTTTTACTTTGAGAAATTTATTCTGTTAATTATTTTTACAATATGCATTTTTATTTAGATATAAAAAAGAATGATATAGACAGACAAATTAAATAGGTACTCTCAAAACATAATACAAAAATACTGGCATTGGTTTTGTTTTAAACTTCTAAACCAAAACTTTCAATAACAGAATTAAGATATAATGTAACTCAGAGTTCTCGCTGCTGCTCGCCATTGTGCCAAAATGTTTCATTTGGCGAGTAAACTAACAATCAGACACGCCAAATTGCGAGTGCTCAATTTCTGCTCTGTTTGTGTGTATGCCAATACACTCGAGACTTAACCGCGTTTCTGAATGATTGATGTAGCTTTAGATATTCAATCGCACTGTGCGATTTACATTGCTCTATTTATAGAGATACAGACTCAATATTAATTCAGTTTAGCAACAGCGAAAGTCCAAAAAGGATTATGCAATAGGTTTTTGTCAGTTAATCACTGTCTATGCACCGGCGTTGCCCTGGCAAAAACAAACAAAACTACTTGCAACAGGTGCCAGATATTGAAAAGTCTTGCTGGAATGTGGTGTTGAAATTAACCATACTATTTATTAGTTGTACGTAAAGTATCATTGGCCGGTCAATTTTTTCTATAGGTCAAAATCTCATAGCAATTTCTACTGTATGTTTTCACAACGGTAAATCAAAAATAACTGTTTTTAACTTTTATTCAGATTACTAAAAGTATATCTGAAGAATTTACACATTTAGGAGGCATTTAGAATGCATTTATTTTTAATAGTTTCTGCAGCGGATAGTGGAACTTCTATTTTTTGAGTAATTACAAAAATTTAGATTATTTTAGAACATATTTTAAAAAAAAGGGATACGATAAGAGGTTAAAGATGGATTTTTCAGTGTTTCACGCCAAACCTATTTTGCTAATATTTATTTTCATTTGGCTACTGTTTTATATTTCTTATTCGTCAGATCGCTAACGTTGATCAAAAGCCAGCAAGAACACTGATGTAACTACAACTTTAACTTCTTCAAATCTAAACTAGAATGCTTCTTTTTGGGCATCTGCTTTATTTATTTACAAAAGTATCTTATTTTTTTTCATATTTAATTTCAAGAAATATGTTTTCGTAGATGTTAAATATACTTTCCTTTATTACTTTGTACAGTTATTTGCTTTTTACAATTATATAACTAATTTTTTCCTTGGTCCATCAATTTAAAGTTAAAGAATACTCACTATATATGAAAATAACAAATGTAATAAGTATTGGATGATAGTTGATAGCCAAGATTTTGTGCATGTATGTTTATATGTAAAGAAACATTTTACTGTTGTATTTTTTCATTCAAAAAGTACTTAATATTACAAAATGTTGTTTTATTTGATAAAAACCCATTTCCCCCCAAAACACAGGTTTTTTATGATAAAAAACCCAGCCCGGAGGGAAAAATGGGTACCTACTCGGGCAGCAAATTTGACAACCCTGCTTTAATCTATCTTTAGGGTTTAAAATTAAGTTTTTCCTACAAGAGAATCCTCTTTATAAACACCTCTTCAAAACAAACTTTACTTCTTTATAAACATTTGCAAATAGTGAGGAAGAAAGGAGAGAAAAATCTTTTCAACATCACAACTATTTTAATGTGTGATTTAAATGAGGTATTGAATTAACACATGACAAAATATCACTAAAACAATTAAAACCAAATATGTGGTTTCATTCCAATTTCTTAATTTCAATTGAAAAATTCACGTTAAAATAATTTCTAAATTTGGTTTTTTCTCTTTTCTGAATAAGGTACATTTATTTATAGACAACACAAGAACAATTAAAAAATTTTTAGAAATTATACTGAATGTGTGTTGTTCTCTTAAAATTTGTACACAAAACAATGAAATTGAATATGCCTTCATGTTTTAGATACTAGCTTAACGAAAGGCTCAGGAATATTTTATTTCTTTTCCCATTCCAATGTCGTTTCAGAAAAACAAAATATTCCAAAAATTAGTGAATTTTTTTGGTCAGGAGGTTTGTGCTTAAAGAATTTTCCTACGCTAATTAAGTTGGATTGCAAAATTTTAGGCATGAATCAGAAAAATAATTTAAAAACTTAATGTTATTTACTGAAAAATTACATTATTCTTGAATTCACATTGAATTAATTTTGTGCAATAATCTCCCAATAAAAACTAAAGGAAGGACAAATCACTCTGAAATATTTCACAGAATCTGGAATTTTTATTTATTAATTCCTTTTAAGCAGGAGAATAAAAGCATGCAAACTCCCTTACTTTTTATTTTTTTACTGCTTTCCAGAAGGATTTATTATAAGTTATTCCTAGAACAATGAAGAAATATTAACTTCTAATAACTCCGTTGAAATTAAAAACATCTCATTTGCAAAGCAACAAACCAAAATGAATTTTCACTTACATATATATATATTTTTTTTTTTTTATCCCCTCGTTCCTAAATTATGATAAAAAAATCATTATGCATATTGATATACTTAAAATGGTGTTGTATGACGCCCTGGCTGACAATTCACTGAGATAATCTTTTGGTTGAAACATCTGGTCTCCTATTTAGAAATAATATTGCAATGTATAAAAGGTTTTTTTCTGCATTCTTTTCTTCAACAAATCTGCTATTTGTTTCAATACTTAAAGATTTATCGTTGAGAATTTCATTTCACAAGTTATGCAAAAATTAAACTTCCTGTCCAAAAATGAAAGACTGTTTTGATAAAAGTTACTCTTTTTTTTGTAATTTTAGTTTAATTTGCTAAGAAGCAAGAATTAGGCTGAAAATTTAATTCAATTAATGAAAAGAAAAAACAAGTTATTAGAATTTTTTTCAAAATCTCAACTATAATGTTCATTATTTGCACCTAAATATATATATCATGTATTAAAGCCAGTTAAATGTTTATCTTTAAGAACAGAATTATATAGAGCAATCTTTAAAAAAAAAAAAAAAAAAAAAATCTGCAAACTCTGGTCAAATGCAGACTCTGCATTTTCAGGGTAATAAAAAATTTGCCTAAACCTGTTTTTTTTTTTTTTTTTTTTTTTTCCCCCTCGCAAAAATAATATTGATTGTGCACCTTTTCTTGCATAGAAATCTTTTGAAATGTATTTTCATTTAATAAATTAAACAAATATTTTGGAAGAAATTTTGTTTTCTTTACAGTGCTTTAAAGTTATGATTAATTTCCCCTCTCACCCCCCCCCCCCTCCTTTATTCTATTTTTTTAACCATTTGGAAAAATCGTTATTGTCCTCATCAGGGTAGGAAATAAAAAGCATATCTGAAGGTTTTTGTTGGTTTAATCATCCTTTTATTCGTTTCCTGATTGGTCTATACAGTAATCTGTATTTCTCTTTACTATCAACAGAGATGGACAACAGAGTGTTGCCACTATGACAAAAAAGTAATAAAAACTACAAAAAAAATTAACTCAGAAACAAATTGAGATACAGCTTTCAAACAAATTGCATTTAGAAGTACATTTTTTTTCTCTATACGATGACATGAAAAGTAATACTGTGGGATGTTTAGAAGTTTAAGAATGAAGTTTCATTTAAAATGGGCTGTCTGATTTCTTGGAAATCTGACGATGGAAAAGCCTTTTCCCGAACAGCCAATGAAATGCTTGGATAATACGTAAGTTTCAGGTGGATAATATGTAAGAGTCGCAGGCGATTTTTCTCGCTTGGAATTTTTATGTGTAGTAACACTATTAATGTTTAATTCATTGCGTACATAATGTATGATCAACTCCGTGCTATTTTTTATGTCTTAAATTTTAGTCTTTGAAAAAATCATTTTCCAAATGGTCATTGTAATTTGTTAAATTACAATTTTTTTTTATTTTTTTTTTTTTATAACCACGTTTTCATTTGAACATAATTGTCTAAGTGGTCATTCACATTATAACTATTAACCTTTTACAGCCAGACGGGATCTAAAAAGTTTTTATAGTGTGAGCTGTAAGTAAAGACAGTTGAAGTAAACAACAAACTTTAATAACCGACCACGAAAATTAAGTCGCATAAATCACATCACTACTTTGCTGAGGTACTTAAAGAAACATTAATAAATTTAAATGAATAAGATGAAGAAATTAAAAACTGCAGTAAATAGCATGATGTAGCAAGGCAAAAACATTAGCAAATCTTTCCATCATAGAATAAACAATTTGTTGCCATTTTAGATACCAAAACTGACATCTGAAATGCCATTAGGTTATTGACACATAACATTGAATTACGAACAATCATAGTGATTCCCGAATCACCGCTACTGAATATTAACTGTAACATGTTTACATTTAGAACAGTATTCTAAATGGCATTTTCAATACACATGTACGATAGTGTATCTAAAGATAAAAGAAAACCAACATGATTGGGTGAAATAAGTAAATAATTCTATATTACAGTAGCCTTCCTCTTAACCGGCCTACACGGGGCCAAGGGTAAGCCGGTTAAGAGAAAAACCGGTTAAAGCGGAGAAGTAAAAAAAAAAAAATAATAATAATATCTGCGTAATTTAATTAATTAAACCCGTAAGGATGCATTTAGTTTTTAAATTTGGATAGTTTAAAAAAAGAACATATTTTCTATATTTTGTGAAATGAATATTAGTTATAATTAACGGAATTGAATGAAAAATATCACTGAAAACAAATGACGAAAAATATTTAACACAAATTAAATTGTTAAAAATCGTGTCACTTATTTTTATAAGAAGTTGAAATTGTTCTACATTATGTATATTTAAGTTAATCAACCATAAAGTAAACAGCGACCTTCTTCTGTTGAAGGCAAGATGCTTGGCATTTTGCAGCCTTATCTCTCCATATCTTTAACATCATAAGTTTAACCGAGGAAGCTGTTAGACGCTGTTCAACATATAGTGTAGCGCCAATTCTATTGCTTTTACCCCTTCCGTATGAGGAATTTTAGCAGTGTCAACTTTAACTGGATCATCATCAAGATCATTTTCGTATTGAACACCATCAGTTACTGCTCTAATTGTATCGTCGTCAAATAATGTTTCATGCTTGAGATTTTCATCAAACAACCCTTATACATCTGCGTTAATCTGTTCTCATCCCTCAAGCTTTCTAAACATTTGTACAAAACAGTTTGCAGATAGATCAGACATTATAGAGTTCCGGGTGGGGGATTGCACTTTTGACAATTAAAAACACAAAATCTCAAATCTTCCAAGGGGACATCACATTGTTCCTGGGGGGAACGTCGTCCCCATCTGGGCTGCACCCTGAATTCAACACTGGTGAAGGTCAACGCATACCCATTTAGAACAGACGTTCTCCTTTCTGAATTTTACTTCCTTTCTCTCGGGATTGCACTTCAACTGGAAAGCTTAAGCTAAGTTCCTGAGGTCGTCATTCTTGAATTTTGCCTGATGTTGGGAGAAAAATTCAGCTGGTTAAAGCGGAGTTCCGGTTAAGAGGGAGGCTACTGTACTTTGAACTAATTTTAACATTAATTCGACGAGTATCAATAATTTTATATTTCTTGGTTTATGGACAAACAATTTTAAAAAGGCTGCAAATTTGCATACACATATATCCTCCTGAGACCCAAGCAAAATATAATGCATATATATTTTTTTAATATGAGTTTTTTTCAACAAATAGGCATCAAAAATGAAGTTTTTAAAAAAATTAATAAATTTCGATTTTTTAAATTTTGTTTTACAGCACATCCATCTAAATGGATGTTCAGGCCATAACTCGCTTTAAAATAATTTTATGCTAATATATAATAATGCTAATATATAATAATAATATATAATATATAATAATAATGCTGAAAGTATGGGAAAGAATAGAATTTATTATAAAGAACATAAGGCAAGTTTTAACATCTGCTATCAAAATTGCAAAAAAAAAAAAATAGTTTAAACAAATTAAAATAACATAAAAACAAAACTTACCAGCAGAACGTAGAATTCCAACTTGACTCATTTATTATGCCATTTTGTAAACAAAGTAGTTACCATTGCCAAAATCCAAAAGCTGAATGTTGATTTTTGATTCATACATTACCATGCCAAACTGGTTTTAGATTGCTACAATGAAATTTAACGCAATAGAAGGAGAAAGCAAAACATCCATTTAAATGGATGCCAGGTCTCAGGAGAATATACAATATTCTTTTACAGGGTTCGTACAAATTTCTTTAAATAA
Organism: Maratus speciosus; assembly: GCA_963932465.1. Taxonomy (NCBI): domain Eukaryota; kingdom Metazoa; phylum Arthropoda; class Arachnida; order Araneae; family Salticidae; genus Maratus; species Maratus speciosus. The sequence continues at coordinate 87,866,898 of OZ010794.1, forward strand.
AAATAAAGGCCTTTTAAGGACTTTCAAGGACCAAAACCAAAAAAATGTAAGGACCTGTAAAATTAAATAAACTAATAAATTTTAACATGCATTTTTTAATAAAGAGTTTCATTTTTGTAAATACAAGTTTCAAACACTCAAATGGCCAGGAAGGAGTGAATTTCAGCATGTGGCATGGCAATAGAAATTTAGAAAATTTTAAAATAACAAATACAGCAGAAGAAAAAACTAGTCGGATGTGCCAATCTCAAAACTTTCTTCTATTTCATATATATTAATACTTCAAAATTCACTATCAGAGTGCCAAAATTAAATTACAATCTATGCCCATCATGAGGTTTCTAAAGATATGAAATTCTGTGCATTAGTTCTTGAGGTATGACTATTGCTAAAATCGTGTAAATCCTGCAAAGTGCAGCACCACCTGTTGGGTGATTTATACCAAAACCTAATCAGCAACAACTTATGTCAACGTCTAACTGAATCCGAAGTTTGAAGAAAATCCGTGCAATACTTTTACAGATGCCATTGTGAAAATCTTGAAACATCCAGTATAGCAGTGCCACCTGTTGGGCAATTTTCACCTAAACATAATCAGCACCAATATTTATCAAGGTATACCTGAATCTGAAGTTTGAGGAAAATTCATGCATTAGTTCTTAAGATAAATGCTATTGCGAAAATCATAAAAAAGGCAGCATAGTAGCACCACCTCTCGGGTGATTTACACCAAAATGTAATCAAGTACTTTTAAGGACTTATTGCAGATTTTGAATGAAAATAAGTACTTTTAAGCACTAAAAATTCTACTTGAAAAATGTAAGCACTTTTAAGGACTTCCAAGGACCGTACGAACCCAGTTTTAAATGAATGGTACGATAATGTTGGTTAAGAAATAACTTTTTTTGTCAAAATTCAGTTGAGCCTGGAACCTGAAAATTTTGGCCTGTGCAGACTTTAACAACAACAACAAAAAAAAAAAAAAATTATGTAATTTTCATTCTTATGATATCAAAACAGCAGAAGGTATGGTAATAAATAGGGTAATAGCATGGTAATAAATAAATAATAAAATATAAAAGCAAAAGAAATTTAGAGACATAAATATGAAGGATAAAAGGGGAAGGGGACTGAAAACAAAGAAGAAATACCTCATTCCAAACTTGTCCATCATGAGACTGCAATTCACCGGATAAAAAAATTTCAAATAGATAAGTTAAACCACCAGACTTGACAAACTGAAAGAGAGAAAATTAAAATGCTTTATAAAAATTAATATTTCAATTATAAATTCATGCCTAAATTTAAGTTACAAACTAAACAAAAAATACTAATAAAAAGTACTACTATACTAAACATTGGTTCAAGTTAAATATAGTCTGAAACCTAAGTTTTAATATTGACAGCAGACACACACTGAATGATACAACACTGATGATATTATGTTGCAACGAAAGTTTTCCGCCAAATCACTATTACATAATACTAATTTTAATACAGGGTTCCTATACAATTCTAGTAAAAAAATTCCCTGACTTTTCGCTGACGTTATTCAAAAATTTCCCTGACTTTCTCAGTAAAAATTCGGCTTGTATATTGTTGTAAAATCCTCCACAATGGACTTTAATCTAGATAAATGCTAGAAAAAAGTATGTGCTGTATGAATTTCCGCTTTTTTAATTATTTTTCATATTGTTATATAAAAATTTTAGTTTGGATGAATAATTAATTCAAAATTTCTTTATGTACGGCGATAATAGAAATTCTGATGGAAGTAGTACAGCAAAAATTCCCTGACCTTTTCAAATATTAAAAAAATTCCCTGACATTTCCCTGACTTTTTGCCTAAAATTTCAAATTCCCTGACTTTTCCCTGTTTTTCAGGTTTTCCCTGACCCGTAGGAACCCTGCAATATATATAATTAACTGTAATTTTATATATTACCACAATTCTGCCAAACCTTCACACTGTTATATGATACAACACTAGTATCTAAAGTTGTACACTTTATTTGATGACATTCTGTAGCTGACTTTTTACAACAGAGCTGGGAAGTAAATGCTGGTTCTAATCTGGTAGCGTGATAGTTCCATTTCAGACACCTTGTACTTAATGATAACGATATATTTTTTACAAATTTCACAACACAGTGTTATAAAGCAAGTCTCCTTCTTTCAAATGCCAAAAATCATTTGACAAAATATGAGCAAACACGTCAACGTGAACTGTTTGCACAGACTGGATTAGATGGTGGAAACTTTCGTTACAACCTGAAATTATGAAATAGAGTGCACCAAAAGCAAAATATGCTAAATAATAAAAAAATTCAAGTTCAAAAGAAAGCTTTCTAATTTTGGATGATTTTGCTTATTTCAGTTTACTGAGTGTTGAAATATTATTTAATTTTCTAAACACAAATTTTGAAAAGTATTATAAAATGTACATGAATATAACATAAGATCTTGTGTAAGTGGTTTCACTTATTCAGCTGAGCAAGAAAAAATTTATTTGATGTTGACAAGAACACTTCGAAAATTTTTAATTTTGAAATTAACATACTGACAGGAATACTACATCTGCAATAGCTCTGCTAAAGTTATTTGGCTGTCAAATATTAGAACCAACAGTAGGCAAACTGGAATCTTTCATTGTTTTTAAAATTTGTATTGTTTAAATGTATTGATGTTATTATGTTTTATAATTACTTAGTTAAGATAGTATTTTTCATTTAATAACTAGCCATTTTCACAAGAAAGAGTTAACCACGGTAGCCTTCTGGGTAAAATAAAATGAAAATGCAATACAGAACCATACCACTGAAGATGGACATGTGAATTGACTGAAAACGTTTTGTTTTTAATGGATTTTTAAGGTATTTAAAATAATTTTGTTATGTATGCACCTGCAAGCAATTTTAGTGCATTTTATTTGTGCTTTTTATATGAATTTTAATTATTTACTCAAGGTCAATTTAGCACTAGAATTTTAACTTTCCTTTAATGAAATGTTTATTTTTTTTTTCTCTTTTCTAAAGTAATAAACCAATTTTAATGAAATTTAAATGGAGCCCATTCGGGGATATATTCTTTAAAAATAAATAAATAATAAATCACATGAATTGGTCACATAGTTTCAGAGTAATCAATGAACATACTTTAAATACATATGTGTCGAACTGAAAACCAACCTCCTCCTCCTTTAAAAATTTACAAAAATCGGTAAATTGAGATACAGTTTTCAAACAAATTTTATTTGGAAGTACTTTTTTCCCTTTTTCCCTATTTGATGGTGAAATTTTGAAATTATGCAATGTTTAAGTTTGCAAAAAACTGAAATTTATTATTCAGGTTGCATCGTCAAAAAGATGTCAATGTTTACTTACAGACATGGTATTGCTCATATGCAGTTTCTTTTTATAGCAACAAGAAAGAAAAAAATAGATTTAGAAGGTAGATACTTTTAATGTTAAGTCTATGGCACTTTTGATATATGATCTGGACATGATTTATGTTTCATGAAAATCACAACAGCCGTGTCATTTATCACTGTGTGGAATTAAATGGTCGTCAGCTTAACAGTTTAGTAATTTTAGAGTAACAAAGAAATCCTTGGAGTCACTGGAAGAAAGCTTCATTCCACTCAGTTAAAAAATACATTTTTTCAAAAGGATGCCATCTAATATTAAGTTAGATTTTCTTTTTGAAATAAGATAATGATGCAACGATTTGTACCGCTTTGATCTTTAATAAAAAAAATTATAGTTTTTATTTGATTTCATCACAATAAAATTACATTAGAAAATAAAGAAATAAAATATGTAAACTTAACAAAAAACATGAAAAATATAAGTATTGCTCATAAAAATATGAAACAGGTACGGAAATAAACAGAAGTACGAAAAAGTTTGAGAAAATATCATTAAGAAAAGTAGCTTCATTAATTGTGAGAATGAATGTGGTAATGCAGTTGTGATAAAAAGTGGACTAGTCAAGTTAGTTAGCAATTCTCAGAGGGAAAATACATTTATTTGGCAGTTTATACAAAGAGCATCAAATAACCACTTACATACATAAAATTGAGATTATGAACAGAAAATTAAGAAGATTTTTATCTTCTAACAGGGAGAAATTCAGAAGGTACATATTATTGCTGCGAAAATAAGTTTAAAAATGTGTGAGTGCACATCAAAAATAAAAAGTAAATTCAACTTACTTTCACAGACCATGGCACATTATCTTCTTCAACATTTTCATTCTCCGTGGATGACTTTTCAAGGATATCAATTGATTCTAAACCCTATTAAAAGAAAAAGAACCATAATAAAATCTGTAGGAATTAAGCAATTAGCTTTATTTAATTTGCACACATATACCATTGCATCATTGAATTAAATATAGACTTATAAAAAATAGTTTTTAAAATTCAAGATTTAAATAAAATCCTGGATGCACATTCCAAACCACAACATTTGTCGCTATTCAGAGGTCAAAACATACAAATATGTAGGCGGTGGGGGTTGAAAAATGTGTTCATTGAATAGAGGTGTCTGCTATTCAGGAGTGTCCGTTATTGAGTTTTTATTGTACTGTATACATGGGATGTGCAATACAGAGCATTTTCTTTCGAACTGTATTGATAGTAGATGAAAGTTATGGGGGGGGGGGGGGAGTTTCCCTCTCCTTTAGTTTTAGTCACAATTTAAACTAGAAAATGCAAATGAAATGATTATTTTAACAATTAATCATATTACAAAAAATTTTGTTCAATTAAGATTGAAATTGAAAAACTTCTGTGGAAACTCATAAAAAGATTGCATTTTTAATAGTAAAAACAGTTTATTTTGCTTATTCATTTATTTTGAAACACATTCATGTAAAGCAAAAACAAATTTTACTTTCTTCTATCTTTACAAGTAGAAAGTACTGAATTCTTGAAAAGGATAGACTTCCGGTTTTTGATGGATTTATACATTTTGGAAGGTTCTGAACACTAGACTGTTATTAGAAAATGTCTGCCCATCAGTCTGTGTGTCAATCTGTATGTGAAACAAATTCTGTGAGCACTATCTCAAGAACTGGTGCACAGAATTTAATCAAACTTCAGATACAGTTTGACCTTAATACAGATTGGTGCTGATTAAGTTTTGGTGTAAACTGTCCATGCTATACTTTCAGAACTTTCACTATAGCTATTATATCTCAAGAATTAATGTACAGAATTTAATCAAACTTCATATTATGATAGACCTTGACATAAATAGATGCTGATTAGGTTTGAGTATAAATTGAATAACAGGTGCTACTTCTATGATGTGTTTATCCTGATTTCTACGACCTTAATAACTAATGAACAAAATTTTACCAAACTTCATTTTTTGTTAAACCTTGGCTTAAATAGATCCTTTTAGGTTTAGATGTACACCGCACAACATACGTTGCTGCTAGGCTGTTTTTCACAAGTTCTACGATAGCAATATGTCAAGAACAAATAGATTGTCGTTTAATTTTGGTTGTAGGTGATTTGATTTATAGAAAGAAGTAAGTTTTGTGATGACCATAACATACAAGTTTTTAGCAGGCCGTGTATCCTTAAAAAAAAAATGTTTATTTTATGCTTTCTAAGAAAAACAGTTGTAAGAAAAGCTTTTCTTTGTATAGAATCATTTTTTTTTTCCCCCACCACTTTAAGATTTCTGGAAATTTTACATCTCTTATAAAAGTCAGTTAAAGTCAATTTTCTTTTGTGTTTTGATGCTAAAAATACATTTTATCTTAGGTATTAATCAAAACACAACTATGTAGCATATTAAAATATAACTACAGTAGAGCCTCGATCCATTGTTTCTCAAGGGGTGCGTGAAAAAAAAATGATGAAAGCGGGAAAACGATGAATGGGAGTTAACGTCAAAACACGAAAAAACAATGTTTATCCATTACTGATAAATGCAATGTTACATTTTCAATATTTCAGATTATTAATTTATCGTCTGCTTTATTTCTCTATTTAAACTTAAATATTTAAGTACAAAAACTTTTAAAAAACGTATTAAGTAAATGAATAAAAAGCATTTTAAGTAATTTATATTCCGTTAATAATCTTATAATTAATAATTATTTAAAGTAATAAACATTATAATATGCAATTAAATATAATTTTAATAATGTACGGATCTTTTAGAATATAAACATTACGGAATATCGTACGTTAAAGTAACATACAATGCTTTTCTAACAATTGCTAACTTCCGAAAATATAAATTAAAAAAGTTATTTAATATTAATTATTTTATTCCCAAACTATTTTCATTGGATGCCACTATTTATTTCTAAGCGATTGCCAAAATTTCATTAATTTTAAACCATAATTTAGCGAGATATCCGCATTACAATATTTAATCACTTCTGTCAGTTTTAAAAGACGTGCAATCCATTTTTTTCCCTGATGCAGTTAGACATTTTTTTATCTTTCTTCCTCGCCAGGAAAGAGCATTGTGATGTCACTCTATCCTGCATCTTGTTTCAGTATCAGGAAGCGATATCTCTGGGACTCAGGAATGCAGGGGGAATGCAACTTCGATTACGATATAAATCATTATCGATATGTCGATTGCAATGAAAATCGTTATCGATATGACTCAGAAGCGCGCGTGCCGATCGCTCATTGGTTAAATTTGAGTTCAGCGTCGGCCCAACGATCTTTTGAGGGGCCATGTGCACTTCGTCTCTCTCACTTTGTCAAAATGTAGCGTTGAGTACGGTCGTACGTTTGAGGCTTTGGCCTCAGACAGAAAAATTTTGCATGAGGAAGATGTACCCTCTTTTTTAAGAAGCCAGATTTCCTTTTTCCTGAGAAGAGTTTTCAACGTCCTGACGATATCTGCAAGTGCTTCGTCTTCAGTTTTGAGTGAAAGATGATTTAATAATTTAATTATTAATGTACTAGAGTTCGACAAGAATCTCTCTAGAATAAAAATTTTGGAGCTTCTAGCGGATATATCAGCAGGCTGACATCGTTCCTGGAAACATCCTTCTCCCGCTCACAATATAAGCTATACCGAGCTTCACCGACAACGTGCCATTATTTACCTATTCCCATATACTTTCGTAAATCTTCAATAGTGGTTGAATATCAAGAGAAAGTACGACTTGGAGTCCGTACTTAATAATTTCTAATGTCATCAATGATCTGAGTGCTTCAATATTTCACGGAGTCCAGTCTTTGCGCCCAAATAAAACTATAACTTCCCTTAATAGACTGAAAAGAACTTTAAATATAACGAATAACTATAAGCAGCATAGGTAACACAGAACCTATAAAATATTGGACTGAAATGACTTTGAGTGCTACATCAACTATCTTAAATTTTTGAATTTGAAGAAGTGTTCATAAGTTTTTACTAATCAAATAGATAATTTGTCAATATCCATTTCATTGAAGGTTTATTTTAATAATTTTCATAACACCTTTAGATATTGTTTTCCTGGCCAGGTATAAAATAACATGTTTAATTTTGTGCTACAATAAAGTATTATTTATTCATCTTGGTATCTTCACTTCAAAATGTGTGAGTCCTTTTTCTTTTTCTTTTTCAGCCTCCGCTCCGGACATTTTTAATGGCAACATTTTCTAAATTAGTTAATTTGAATATTTAACTTTAAGTCTTAATATATTCGTTGGTTGCCAATTCATAGTTTATTTTTCAGACATACTCCACTACGGCGATCTACGGCCACATTATATTACATGCAACATATACAGTATATTAATAAATACTAATTTGTTATTTACCAAACTGTAAAAGAAATAAATCGAAGTTGTGTTTTTCGTTCACTTTTTAAATTAAACTACATTTCAAGATGTGCGACATTTTTCTGGTCATTTTCTGTAATTTCAAATGCACATATAAAAGTTCGTACAGTTTCAAATGCCGTAATTGCATCAGACAGGCTTGGCACTGGTGTAGGCTCAGCTTTATCGGCATGAACATTATCCTCTACTTCTTCGCCATAATTTTCAAGCATCACACATCTCTTCTATGCTTAGGGCACCACATGCCGCAACATCTTGATCAATGGAAATATAACTGCTAAATTTCACACCAGATACATCCTTTGCTGCACACAACCACTCTTCATCTGCATTATCATCACCATCATCATTTTTTTCTTTACCTTCTGTTAAGCATTCTTCATAAATTTTTTGCACAAAACTGCATTTCACGAAACAATTTTAGATGGCTGAAGGCATTACTTTATGCCATGCTGAAAGTACAAAATGAATAGCCTGAAGAAAATTTATTTTTGGGGTAGTTTCTTTTGCTTGTTCCATGAAACATAATGATCTTTTCAATAGCTTTCTCCTGTAAAATTGCGCAAAACAGTTGATTATCCCGACATTAAAAGGTTGTACGACGGATGTACAATAGGGTGGAGCGCTCGCCTATGGGAAAAAAAAAATTTCTTCAAATCAAAATTGGCCGGGGTGGGAAAGTTGCTCTATCAGATCCTCATTCTGAATATAAAATATTTTTGAAAAATATTAATATTAAATACTGCCCCAAGGTCATTGAATATTGAGAAAAAACGTAAAAGCGCTCTGCTATGGAAAATATTTTTTTTTTTTTTTTTTTTCAAATCAAAATGAGGCGGTGTGGGAAAGTTGCTCTATCATATCCTCATTCTGAATAAAAAATATCTTTGAAAAATATTAATATTAAAATTAAATACTGCCCAAAGGTCATTGAATATTGAGAAAAAACGTAAAAGTTGTGCATTTTCCCATTTTTTTTCTCAAATATACAAATTATTTTATTAATTTAATTTAAAAGGATGATCATCGAATTATTATTATTGTTATTATAAATTTATAGTAAAATTATGTAACATTTATATCATATTCGCTTTTATTATGCATACTCAACGACTATATATTTTTTTAATATGAAATTTGGGTAATTGTAATTGTTCTATATTTTTTACTTAACCTGTGTAAAAAAATATAATTTGAAATTATTCTTAAAGAACTATAGTAATAAGATAAAAATAATTTACTATTGCAATTTACAAGTAATGAAGTTACCATTTTATAGTAGTCCATACTGTTTTTTGGTTTCAAAAACTGCCTTTTTTTTCCGAGACTCCGGACAAGTTTTAATGAACTCAATGCGTCTTAAAGGACCACAAACAGCAGAAGAAGCCTCACAAGTTTCACACATCTTTCAGTGGCTTGATTGTGACAAGGGAATAGTTTAATCTTAGGTAAGATGTCTTCATCTATTGCCTTTGGATTTAGGATACACTTTGTAAGAATGTTATGATCAAAGAACTTAGTTAATGGTGGTTGTATCACGGTCACTTCAACCCAATTTATAGAATCTATATAGACTTTGGCTTCAAAATTTATCCGTATGTAAAGGATTTCTTGACTTTCGAGATTTTATTGTTCTGCGAAGTGCCAAAGCTCTTACACAGTATGTAAGAGTGTCGGCACTACGCATAATAATAAAATCTTGAAAGTGAAGACATTCTTTACATACTTTCAAGTTACCTGAGATCACGTACGTAAAGAATTTTTTGACTTTCGAGATTTTATTATTCTGCGCAGTGTCACTCTTATATAGTATGTATGAGTGTTGGCACTATGCAGAATAATAAAAGCTTCACGAAAATAAACGATCAAGTTACCTGAGAGACCAAAGACTATATCAATTTCCTAAATTAGGCTGAAGTGAACGTGACAGAACCACCATTAACTAAGTTCTTAGATCATAACATTCTTGCAAAGTGTATCCTAAATCCAAAGGCAATAGATGAAGACATCTTACCTAAGATTAAGCTATTCTCTTGACACAATCAAGCCACTGAAAGATGTGTGAGACTTGTTACAGAGGCTTCTTCTGCTGTTTGTGGTCCTTTGAGACGCCATGGATACATTAAAACGTTTGGAGTCGGGAAAAAATGCCAGTTTTAGAAACCAAAAAACAGTATGGACTACCATAAAATGGTAACTTTACTGCTTGTAAATTAAATAGTAAATTATTTTTACCTTATTACTATAGTTCTTTAAGGATAATTTCAAATTATATTTTCTTACACAGGTTAAGTAAAATATGTAAAACAATTACAATTACCCAAATTTCATATATTTAAAAAAAGTATAGTCGTTGAGTTAGCATAAAAAAAGCAAATTTGATATAAATATTACATATTTTTACTATAATTAGATAATAATAATAATAATTCGATGATCATCCTTTTAAACTAAATTAATAAAATAGTTTGTATATTTGAGGGGAAAAAATGGGAAAATGCACAACTTTTACGTTTTTTCTCAATATTCAATGACCATCGGGCAGTATTTAATATTAATATTTTTCAAAGATATTTTTTATTCAGAATGAGGATATAATAGAGCAACTTTCCCACACCGCCCCATTTTGATTAGGAAAAGAATTTTTTTTTCCCACAGGCGAGCACTTTTACGTTTTTTCTCAATATTCAATGACCATGGGGCAGTATTTAATATTAATATTTTCCAAAAATATTTTACATTCAGAATGAGGATCTGATAGAGCAACTTTCCCACCCCGGCCAATTTTGGTTTGAAGAAAAAAAAAATTTCGCTCCACCCTAATTTACAATTAGCTGACTTTTATATTTTTGAAAGACTGGTGAATGAGTTGAACAATTGTCAATAAACAGAATTATTTTCCTTTATTGAGCGCCAATTGATCTATTAAAGTCATGAAGAAATTTTGTAAAAATATCATTTTTCATCCATGCTTTGGCATTTGAAAGGTAGACTACCGGCAGTTTCTTTACATTCTTAACCACTTCACCATTTGCCACGAGATAACTCGGGGGAAAAAGCCCTGTTTCCCCATACCTGTCGCCGGTGAAGTGGTTAAAGCATCGAGGTCTAGCAGATTTACCAATAACGAGGGGTACTCATTTATCAGAACAGTCCTTATTTGTTCATAGTAGCACTATAAGTCTTTCGTTGGAATGACTACCACCATGACAAGACCCTCCTTTAAACGTTAGCGTTCTCGTTGGCAAGCATTTATAAAACAAGCCTGTTTCGTCTGCATTACTGATGACACAATCCTTGTATCCTTCTTGTAACTTCTGAAGTTTTTCAAACCACATTTCTATGCCATCAGTATTTACTACTGCAGCACTTTCGTTGTATAATTTCCTAGATACCAATCCATGCCAAATTTTAAAACGTCAAATCCACCCATTTGGTGCAGAAAAAGTATCCATACCATATGAGGCAGCTATTTCAAGTGTCTTCTCTCAAAGAATATTCCCATCCACAAGAATATTTGAAGCACGAACCTGCTCGTACTAAGTGAAGAGAAATCTTTCAAACTCACTTTAAGCAGACATTTTGCTTGTTTTTCTCTTTTTTTCAGACATTCCATATTTATCAGCCTGCTCTCTAATTCCTTTCTTTTTCGAAATTATCGAATTCAGGTTTGACGGAGGTGTAAACTAAACATTTAGCGAGTTTTCTCAAATTGATTCTTTTCTACCTCATCTATGATGTGAACCTTTTCTTCTGAGGTTCGGATTTGTTTTACCATTTTTTAAATTCACAGAAGGCATAAAATTTAGCACAGAACGCATTAAATTGAAAGCCCACACCCTTAAACACGTGATTTGCACACAACAGATTAGCCAGGAATGTGAAAGAATGTGGCAGCTCGGCGAAATGGATGCATCCATCCTCCCCTTTACACAGAGTAGAATAAACCATTATCCAAACAGGAACACCTGTTCTGATTTCAGTTATTTACACGTACATACATGTCACAAGATCAGTGCTAATCACCGACTTAGATACCCTGAAACAGCACAAATGAGTTATTTTATGATAAAAGAAGTATCTCCAGTTAGTACACATATGGATCAGTTTGACCTCCAATTTCATATCGGTGAGCAGAATAATTTTTCAACGATGAACATGGGAAAACGACTTTTTGAAGAATGATGCATGCAGGTTTTGTTAACATTGTTTAAATATAATTTGTGCAAGAACCATAGAAACAAAATGATCAATGCGGGAAAACGATGGATGCAGGAACGATAGATCGGGGTTACACTATATTACACTTATACTTTTCTTATTCAGGGTTCATACTCATTTTCCAAGAAAAAATCCCCTGAGAATCCCCTGATGTATTTTCAGGGGTGCATAATTTTTCCATGTCAACAATTAATGACATTTTTTAAACCAGTATCATGATCCCCTTGCCCCCCCTCCCCACTCCTTTAAAAAAAATACAAACTGGATAATCTCAAAAATACAGTTTATATATCACCTATATAAACAATATGAACAGAACTTTAAAGGAAAAACATTAATTTGCGTACCAACAGAGATGAAGTCCGCAAGCCTTGTGGGGCTCTCCTTAAAAAACTTGGTAGATTGCTGTAAGAATTTAATTTTCACTTAGGGATTTTATTACCTCTTTGAAAAGCATTATGAATAATATGAAGGCTCAAGTGTCAATATAAATTTTAAAATGTCCTTTATTTTTCTTAAGTTCTTCTTTAACAGTTTTCAAACCTCACAATGTTAGAAGTAATGTCTAGTGACTGAATGGATGTCACCAGACGTTAGAAGTAGTACAGATGAAATATAACATATGTTTTCTAATCTGTAAGAGGGAGTGGTTAATTTCCAATTCTATGTATCACAATGGTAGAAGAAAGGTCTTAGTTTGATTTCATTAAGACCACACAAAACACGCAAACAGCAGCGATTGCCCTCAATTTCCCAGAGTAACCAATCATTTTGCCAGGTTTTCCCAGGTTTGGGGAATTTTTTGTACTATCCCCTGAGATTCCCCTGATTTTTTAGGGCCAAAATTTATCCCCTGATTATCCCAGGAATCCCATAATCCCCTGATGAGTATGAACCCTGTTATTTCTTTCAATAGAAATATATTTTTTCCATTAATATTTTCTCTACATTTATATTATCCACACTTGTATAACAACTTCTAATCTATTTTTTAAATTTTAAACATGTTCAAAAGAATATGAAAAGGGGGCAAATAATGATGGCATTTCATAACATACCTTATTCTGCCTTAGTGTTTCCACAATTTGCAGTGAATACATGAGCTTCTGGGGGCTTTGGGGATCAATTAAAGTTTTTAGCGTGCTGTTGGAAGCAGCATTCTCTGAATCAGAAGACTAGAAATGAAAAAGAACAAAATATAATACTTAGCTTCAAAAAATCACACATAGTCATTTTCAAACAATCAAAATATTTACAGGAGTAATGTTGTTCAAATTAATTATTAATTTCTAAACAATAAATTGTTAATTTTGTAGGTAAGAGTAAAAGTCTTTGAAACAGCTGATGTGAATTTCAGGTTTAGATGGAGAGGAATTAAGACTTTCTTCCTTTTCTACACACCTGATTCTGAAGAGTTAATAATTTTTAGCCTATCAAACATATTAAATGTAACACGGCCTTGGAATGAGATGATTCTCCCTGACTCAACTTTATTTTTAAAGAAAAATGAGATAAAGTTTCATTTCTCCATAGACAACAATGAAATTAAAACTGTCAATCCCCTAACTTTTAAAATACGTCATAGAATATGTGGCATGTAAGCTGAAATTGCAGACAAGATTAAATATACTAGATAGATTAAATATACTAGATGATGATGATAATGATGCCATCCCTATTTAGTTGATATTGTCAGTTATAATCTTGTCAGCTTAAGGATACATTATGTTTAAAATACAGAAACAAAATTTGTTTTTTTCCCTTAAGAATTTAGAGGAAAAAATATTTATTGCAAATCAGTGAACTAATTTTTTTATTAAGAACACAAACATCAATATAAATTCTAATTATTTTCATTGAAATAATTAATTTTTCTATGTTCAGCTATTTTTACAGTTTAACAGACTATTACTGTCACATCCAGAATATTTAATCAAATGATCATCTTGAAAAACATAGAAAAAGCAGAAGTCACAAAATTCAGAAATTACAGCCAAACTGAAAGAAAAAATAACTATCTTCTCCCTTTATCTAGAAATCTCTCCTTCAGCTATGGAATTTAGATGATTGATTGTTGTTGTTAATGCAAAGTAACAAACTGAGCTTTATTATATATATATATATATATATATATATATTAAATTGTATGCCCAAAAGAACAAAGAGGAGGTAAAAGACTTAATTTACTTTGTGTGTGGAAGGGACAAAGGAGGGAAGCATTAGATTCATGGAAAAAAGTTATATGAAATATTTTAGAATTTCTTGCATAGCTGCCAAACTTCCAGTTTTTTTTTTTTAAATCAAGCACAATCTTTCTAAAAAATAAAATTCATTAATAGCTTTACAGAAGCAAACATATTTCATTAAATATTTTTTTGGCTCCGATTATGTTTATTTAACTTAGAAACCAGTAGGTTGGCAGCTATGTCATTGAAACATGGAATATTCTCATCTCTTAAAATGAAGTCTTTTTTGAAAAAGATGTTCCTAACAGGGTGTCTAGCCTAGCTCAGCTATAAATTTCCCTCACTTTTCCATAGCAATAAATAAATAAATAAATTAAGTATCGAGATTTTGTGATGTTAACTACAAATTATTTTTTAAGTTATGAACTTGAAAGTGGAACTTTCACAGCTGATTCTGAAGCACAAACTACAGATTTTTAAAACAAATTTTGCAAAATGTACAAATTGTTGAGCACCAAGATACTTATTTCATGTTTAATAGTTGCTTGATGCATCTATATTTCTTAATGAGAATGTTTTTGTACATGATAAGCATTCTCCATATACACCCTTTTAGCAAAGGGTTCCATCCATTTTGTCCAAACAGGGTGAAATCAGGGTTGCCATTCTAATCTTGAAAAAAAATTCCCTGTGTTTTCCCTGTACTACAATGTGTTTATTACTATGCTGAGCGGGCAAAAATATATGCGTACGTGGGTTATTCTCTACAATAGTGCAAAAAGTGTTTCCCAGTCATATAAATGCTCTTAATTTCATTACATTTTTAATTATTTTTATTAGAAGATCTAAACATAGTTTATTAGGGACAGAAAGTAAAATTTAAAAATAAATAAATTTAGTATTTAAAAATGTAACATATATCATGCAAACATCATTCCCTCACCTTTCCCCCACCTGTACTACCATATTTTATTGCTATTTCTTTCCACCCAGAAATAAAAATAATTAAAAATACCCTAAGCAAAATAAAGTTCTTATTTGGTACATTACAAAAAATAATAAAAATATTATTTTTTACTATTATTATATAGTCTACTCAATCAATTATATGTTCCCCATGTTAGACCATCATTCCCTCACACACAACTATTATCTCAAATATCTACCACTAAAGAGCAGTAGCAGTCTAGCATCCTTCACAGAGAAGAAGCGATTTTGAGCACTTGTCAGTCCAGCAACATAAATTGGTGGTGTAAGATTTTGTTAATTTTTCTTTCAAAAAAAAAAAAAAATTCAGTCAATATATCTGGAAGCGTTTTTATTAGCAGTCATTCCCTCACACAGAATACTAATTTTTTTTACAAATATCAAAAATTTTAATTTTATCATACATTATATATTAAGTGTTGCTCTTAAAGGAAACAGTTTGGTTTTCTTCATAATTTTGCATTTTTCCCTACAACTTTTTGCCTTTTTCCCTACAACTTAGTAAAAATGTCTTATTTCATCATTTCCTCACATTTTTTATTTTATTTTTTCCACAAATTTTTATTTATTTATTTATTTTTTTGTTAAGTCAAATTTTTAAAACGATTTCTGCTGCTATTAAAATCTTCAATAATTGACTGACTTCTTGCCATTTATCTAATTTTTATGAAAATTTACATATGCATCATTCAAGTCAGACTACTTAGCCAAATTTGCAAGTATTGTAGAGAACAACCCGTGTATGTATACTTCCAACATTCGGGAATCAAGCACGTGCTGATTGCATCAGCATTGTTTTGTTTTTGCAGTACCAGATGCATGCACAATGAAGGGAGAAAAATGAAGAGAAAGAGCGTTATGCACAGTCGCAGATGGATGGGGTGAACACAGCCGCTTTGTGGATTCAGCCATATGCAAGAAGAGGGGGTGTAGGCAGAAATGAGCTTTTATGAAGTTTCGTTGAAAATAAATTTTTGCGTCGCTTTTTCCTTTTTTCTTCTGCTGAGCGAATTTTTTTTTAAAGAAGAGAAAAAATAATTTCTGTTTGAAAATATCAGACACACACAAGAAAAAATTCCCTGTGTTTTCCAGATTTTCTAGGAAATTTAAAATTCCCTGTGTTTTCCCTGTTTTCCAGGTGGCGTGGCAACCCTGGAAATTCTTTATCACCTTACCCATAGAATGCATTAACATATTTTTCATTTTTTCTTTATAAGTCAGCTGCTCTGTAACTAATCAAATTTAAAGATTATACATATTCAATAAATTAAATTAACAAATGTACAGTTCCCAAACAAACATAAATAAGCAAAATGAACAACCAATCTTTACAACACGGTACAAAAATTCTGCGAAGCTGGTATTGAAGATCTCTGAGTTACATTAAAGGATTGAAAGGGTGTAGACAAAAGGAGTTGCATGAGAGGGGTGAAATTCTCTTTACAATAGTTATGAAAAGCAAAGTTAGATTTTCCACTCACTGCAATTTAAAATCGTTAGTTTTATAAACAAAAAAAAATTCCTAAATTTTTCTTGAAAGTTTCACATTTCTCTGACTTTTATTCAGAAATTTTAAATTTCCCTGACTTTTCCAGGTGGCTACACACTCTGTAAAATAACATTTACTAAAAGAATAACTAGAGAAATGCTTTTTATCAGACCCTCAAAAGGTTTTAATTAAAAATTTAGTGCTTACCTTATTGTCTTTGAAGCCTTTTAACATGGTTGGTGATGTTGGTAGCATCATGAGAATCTCCCACACTCTCCTTGATAAAATTTGAGCCTTAGTATGAGGAATTGATTCCTGAAAATACATTAACAAAGAGTTAAAATTCTTCGTGTCATAGGATATTTTTTAAAAAAGAGAAACTATGTATAAAAATGTACAAATAAATTTAACGAAACATTTTAAAACAGACAGCTGTTTTGTGTTCAAACATGAGGATCCTTCATCAATGCATAGTGATTAAAATCATTACCTTATAAAGATGGAAGATTCCATAACCGGATGCATTTGTCAATTTTTTTTCCAGCGCCAAGCGTAGGCAATTTTCATTTAATTATGGTATTTCAAGATTTACATATCAGGAGTTTTGTTTTGAAGTAAACCTAAATAGAAATCACGTGACCTTTGTTTTGACCACAAATTTAATCTATTTTGAATATTTTTTAAAAATAAAACTAAAGGGATATCCCAAAGATTGCCTTTTCAATGATTAATTAGAATCTACCTTTTCTCGGTTATATAAAGAAATTTTAATGTATCGAGCTAAAAGATTAAAACTGGAGTTATTAACAAATTTTAAACTGGAGTTATTGATGAATTTGGGACTGCAAATTTTAGCCACTTACTCCATAGCTGAAGTTGCTGGAGCACATTGTCAGTTGCTTCTAAATCAGTAAGTGTTTCTATTTCTGTTAAATGTCCCTTCTGATATTTTGTTCGGTTAAAAAATGGTGCATCATGTCCGATTGCTTGCTAGAAAATATAAAAATTAAGGTTAAATGTACTTTTTGTTTTGAAAAAATAATTTTTACGCCTTTAAAAAAATCGTCAAATGCACCCGAGTATAGAACTTTAGCCAAAGGCACATTTTGCACTGATGAGGAGTTCCTAGGCTTGAACCCAAAATAGTCATCTGTCTTTAGATATTTTTTACTAATGCCTTTTTATATGTAGTTTTCCTCTTACAGAGAATATCTACTATTTCTTTGTTGTAAAATTTACAAAATATTTTAATTTTTTTAAATTTATTATTATTTTTTTATTTTTTTTTTTTTTTACAAAGCAAAGATAATTATATTTATTGACCTATCACTTATATATCTAAATTTTAGTGTGTAAAAAAAAAAAAAAAAAAAAAAAAAAAAAAAAAAAAAAAAATGAACAATATGCCAGGTGCGATGGGAAGTATCTGCAGATGCATGCCAAGAACTAGCAATCGGGTAGCCATTTTTCTGTAGTCAGAAGCAGACCTGCCAACCTTTCAGAATGAGAAATCATAGCACATAAAATTAAAATTAATCTGGAGGTTGGTTGGTTGGTTTTTCGTGTTTCGCAGCCATCTTTTGACATTCATAAAAGGAATAAGGTTTCACTCTTTAAAGTCAATATAGTGTTTTTTCTCTCTGAAAATTTTTCTACGATTTTTAGAGTTTCTTCTTGTTTTGCAGCTTTTTTTTTTTACATTTGTAAAAGGAGCTTGGTTCCAATTTTTAGCTCAGTGCAGTAAATTTTGACGAAATTCGCGATTTTTTTTCTGCGATCATTTCAGGATATTAACAATTTTGTTCCCACAAGCGTAATTCACTTTTCTATCATGATTCTTTGTTGAAATCCACACTTTTTACCACGAACTTTTGACGAAATTCATATTTTTTACCACAATCCTTTGACGAATTTTGCGTTTTCAAGGGTATTACTGGTCCTAGGAGATATTTCAGGACAATTTCAGGACACATTTACCCAGCATACTACTTTTTTTCCACGATCGTTTGTCAAATACGAGATTTTTTTTTTTTTTTTTTCCCATGAACTTTTGTCGAAATTTATGATTTTTTTCCACGATCATTTGCTGAAAATCGTGTTTTTTTCCCACGATTGTTTGCTGAAATTCGGGAATTTCAGCGAATGATTGACGACATTACCGATTTTTTTAGAAATTGGTTGAAGACTATCGCAATTTTTTTCAATGACCGATAAACAAAATTTGCAATTTTCCTTCCTGTCTGACTGAGAAATTCCTTTTTTTTTTTTTTTTTTTTTTTTTGTGCGACCTCTTGACAAAATTTGAGTTTTTCATCATCAGATGACAAAACGTTTCACTATTTTCTGACGCTAAAGCACTTATTAATTCCAAAGTACCGATTTTGTGCAATTCCGTGAAAGAAAAAAAAAAATATATACATTCATGTAATCATGACTGTTTGTGCTATAGTACAAAACTTGCGAAATTTCAGGAATTTTAGGACATGTTACCATATTTCAGGACATTTCAGGACGTTTTTTCATTTTTCAGGAATTTAAGGAATATCAGGACAAGTACGACCCCTGCATTTTTTTTATCTCGATCCTTTGACAAAATTAGAGTTTTCTTTTCGCGATCTTTCGGTGAAATTCGCGTTTTCTTACTGATCTTTTGACGAAATTCGCATTTTCTTTCTGTGATATTATGACGAAATTCACGTTTTTACTATGATCCTTTGACAAAATTGATTTTTTTACACGGTCATTTGTCGAAATTTTCGATAGTTTATCACAACCGATAGGCAAAATTTCGATATCTTTTCGCGACCAATTAACAAAATTCACTACTCGTTTCCGCGACCTTTTTACGAAATTTGCAATATTTTTCCCTTGATAGTTTATCGAAATTCGTGATTTTTTACACAATCTTTTGACGAAATTAGCAATCTTTTTCTGAACTTTAGCGGTTTTATTCAGCGACCAAATGAAGATAATCACTATTTGTTTCTGAGATCTTTGACGAAATACCCGATATTTTTAGAAATTCTCATTTTTCCCCGTGATCGATTCATGAATTAATTTGAGGAAATTACATGAAAGAAAACAATTCGTGGAATTCCCAAAAATTTCAAAATATACTCGCAGCAGAATCATAGGTTTGTGGAAGAATTTGCAGGGGGAAATACTGCACAGCATTTTTCATTATGCAAGACGTTCCTTTTCCGTGTGCAAATCGTTGCACTCTATTTCAACCTTGGTCCTCAAAGACCCCCCCCCCCCATAAATTCTTAAAATGGCAACCCTGGTTTCTAAGGATGAGAATTCCTATATAAATATTTACAGAGACACGATTCACTCATAATTAATATAAATAAAGAGAGTTTTGTGTTAAGAAGTTTGTTTTGCAGCCCAGATTTGTTTTTCCCATGAGCATTTTTTAATTCTGAATTTTCGGACAAATGACCAATTTTTTAAAACTTTTGGAAGCGAATACTTTGAAATTTTGGAACAGAATCACTCCTGAAAAATATAATGTGAGGGATAAACATCGCAACTAGAAACAAAAAATGCGTTTGTGTTCTTTGCAAAAAATCGTAGTTTGAAACCGATTTTCGTACTATCGTAGTTTATAGGTCCAAATCGTAGAAACTATGATTTTTTCGTAGCAGTTGGCAGGTCTGCAGAAGCATCTGAAACAAATAAGGTCGCCACATTATGAAAGGGCCTTCCAGTCTCTGAAGCTGATGCTAACATTTGATTTTAAAAGTTGATTTTTGACAATATGGCATCATTTGAATAAAAAAGGTCCTTTTTTGAGTGCCCTCCTATTTAAAAAAAAAAAAAAAAAAAAAAAAAAAAACAACCTTTTTCTACCTTTCAATCCTTTTCTACCTTTCTAATCAACCTTTTTATTTTTTTAAGCTCAGCTTAAAAAAATAATGAAAATTATACTTTTTGTGTCATAAGCTCCATCCAGCAAAAATAAATGGTTATCTTTAAGAAGAAATGAAGAAAATGGGTCAAATAGTTCCCAAGAAAACCCAAGTCACCATTTGGTCACCCAGTTTGAAAAACACTGTTTCAAGACACAATAAACTTTGAGCATAGAGATAGAATAGAGAGGTGTTTTCTGACTGCTGAGGCATTGCGTTCAAGAAAAAAAGAGGGTAAGGAATTTGAATACCACAAAACCATTTTAGGGCAACAATCTACATACTTGAGAGATGCAAAAAATTAAAAAAAAAACTAATCCAAAAAAGTAGAAAAGTTAGTTACATTAATTAAAAATAAATTACACATGAAACCATTTTATATAAGCAGTATTTTAATGTACAGCAAAAATAATTTTATTAAAAGAGAAAAGTTTATGCCTTTTGAAATAAAAGACAAAACAGATACCTCATTTACTCTTGTACTAATACACACTGTTCATAAAAATGAAGGTGCCCATTTCATAATTCACGATGCAAGTGCATAAATAATGTTCATTAAATGACACAATTCACATAAAAGGTTTGTGTGTGATCCACAGTACATTTTCAGACGACATAGTTAATGTTAGACTTTGCATAAATCTCAAAACTTTCATATTATTTTAATCAAACACTACAGGTGCAGATTCATGGTCACTAGTCGCCACATGGTGACTAAATTTTTTACTGCGGCTGCCAACTTTCGGTGTCTAAGTTGCCATATTTTCTAAGGATATCTTTTTAAATAAAAAAACAAATGTTAAATGTATTTTTTTTTCTTTAGTGGAAAATAATCTCACTCATTCACAATTTATTTTATTTTTTTATATGTACTTTTGTATGACAAAATCAAAATAAGAAATATTGTTTTACTAATATTTTCTATTATCATGAATGCTTAGCTCATACATTTTTTTTTTAACTGCATCTTGTCCAACTTTATCTTCTGAGTGTACATACGTAGTTTAAGACTTATATACTTAATTAGTAATTCAATTTCCAAGAATTTTATGATTAAATGAAATATACACATTTGATGTAACTAGTTTGTGTTTCGTTACACATGGGTCTTAATTAGTAATTCAATTTTCAAGAATTTTATGATTAAATGATATATACACATTTGATGTAACTAGTTTGTGTTTTGTTGCACATGGATATATATTAAATAGATTACTAGCTGACCCGCCCGGCGTTGCCCGGGCAGAAACTGGGCCAGAACTGTCATTGGAAAATATAACACTGGAGTGGACTTAAAAAAAAAAAAAAAAAAAAGACTGAATAATATTGATATGGCACAGATGTCATACACACACCACATTAGCACGATTTTTCTCAGATGCTGATTTGGTGAAAACCTCGTTTTCGAATACCAGTTACATATATATTTTTAAAAAGGGAGTAACAATAAATAAAAAAAGTTTAATTAATAACTGTAGTACCAAAAGTATGACACTTACTGTTAAAGAATGAAAAGGTGAGAGAAATTCTTTAGGTTGAACATAAATGGCATATTGGTGTAAGATCGACAGAGACCCAGAGCCGAACAATTTTTGATGCTCCAGCTCCGCTCCTAGATAAAATACTGTGGCTCTGCCTCTGACTTAGCACTTTTGAGTTGCAGATTTAAATTTACACATTTAATTTTTTGCTCACAAATTCTTTTTTCCTTTACCTTCATTAAAAATCTGACAAAATGCATTTTTCTTCTCATCAAACTTGAAATGCTTATTCAGAAAATATGACATCTTTTAACGTTTGCTTTTAAAATAGAAAGTTTGGTGGAATTTTATGGAAAGTAGAAGTAAAATAGTGTTGTGATGTTTTGAGAAGTTTTCCATCTCTAATATAAAAAAACAACCCCTAAAAAATGATAAAATTAAAATACTGAATAATGATGTAATTAAAATATTTTAAGCCTAAAAATGTAAAAGACTGAAAAAAAAAAAAAAAAAGATTTAAAAGAATATTAAAAACTAAAAGAGCCCTGGAGCAAGGAAAAATGTAGAGCTCCAGCTCCTGGGAAATGCTAATATGATGCATTTTAGAAAACTTCATTATAAGTACAATTAAATATATCTGCAGTAGGAGAAACGACAGTTATAGAGTCAAAAGATCTAACTCTAGAAAGACCAACATATAATTGTCCATGGCTAAACACAGGTTTTGATAAATCCAAGCATATTTTATCAAAAGTTTGTCCTTGGGATTTATTGATTGTCATTGAAAATGATAAACGAACAGGGAACTGCTTACGTTTGAATTTAAACGGCATAGTGACATCAGATGGAGTCATATATATACGGGGAATCAAGAAAGTTTCATTATTATTGCCATCAATGTGTTTTGCCTCAATAATATTCTTCTGTAATTTAGTTACTATAAGTCGTGTACCATTGCATAATCTTTTAGATGGAACTAAATTTCTGAGCAACATTATTATGGCTCCCTGCTTAATTTTAAGTGCGTGAGGTGGCATACCAGTTGGAGTTAAGCTATTTAAAAATTCTTCAGGATAGGTAAGCTTGTCTTGTGGATCATCACTTACAATGCTATCAACACTATTATAAATAACTTCACTTGAAGGTAGACAATGTAATACGCGGTGATTAATTTGTAAAGATAAATCGTTAGTTACAGTGAGAATGGCACGTGTTTTAAGTTGTTCAGGGGTGACGGTTGTGAAATCTATATCATGATAGAGTTGTTTGACAGGATCCTGTACTGAAGGATAACATATTGCAGGCAAACTAACTTTGTCTCCACTCTTCCCTTCCCCAACATCAAGCAGCCAATTTGCAAAATCTCTTTCATTTTCAAGAGCACGCATGTTTTCCGTCAGTTGCATCACTTGAAATGTTGACCAAAAACGATGTTTTTTTAAGCAACTCGCAACTGTCAGTGATCTGGACCCCCTTAGTATTACAGGCAATACTTGCCGAAAGTCTCCACCAAGTAAAACAACTTTTCTGCCAAATGGTTCAGGACATTTTGTGAGATCTTGAAGCAATCGGTCAACTGCTAAAAAAGCATGAACATGCGTCATTGGAGCTTCATCCCATAATATAAGTTTAGTTTTCTTTAATAATTTGGCTTCTGTTGAATTTAGATTTAAACTACATGTGGAAGTTGCTGTAAGATTTAGAGGTATTTTGAAGACAGAATGAGCAGTTCTTCCACCTGCTAACAAAGAAGCTGCAATTCCAGTTGATGCGACAGGTGTTGCATGATGACTCTTTCCTCGTATGATATGCAATAAGGTTTCATATACAAAAGTTTTCCCTGTTCCTGCAGGCCCATCTAAAAAGAAACACTTTGAGCCAGTGCCTTGATTTGTATATATTGCATTTAACACAGTGTCTACTACAAATTTTTGTGAAGCATTCAATTTTTCCGAATTAATGCGAGCTTTGTTTTGTTCTGCTAAAACATCAAAGGAAGAAGGAAATAAATGATCTGTTGGTAAAGTTATTTGAGGAAGTTTAAGTTTCTCAAGAGTTAAACCATATGCTTTAAGTAGATCACTGATATCTGCTAAGGCATATTGAACAGCTGTTTCTTCAGAGTATCTATGTACAAAATCCTCACACAAAGCAATTTTAGGCTGCTCCCAAAGATCAGGAATATTTTGCACCTCCCCAAAGTCGCAAATGATGCAAAATAAGACTCTTAAATAACTTGGCATTCGAATTCTTGCAGCATCTGATAAAGTCTCATGCCAATGTTCGTCTCCCTCAAGGAAACCGAGATGTTTGCATGCTAAGTGAAATGTTTCGTATTCAATACCATTAACAGTTTTTAAAACGTTAAAGTTTGTAGGGCCAGGTCTGTGTAGCAGTAACATTCGAAGGTAATATCGTTCACTATCTTGAATTGAAACTGCTGGTAACCTACCAATTACTTTATCTCCGCCTCGCTGCCTATTCGTCCACATTGTTGTTTTTTTATCAAAGACATAGTAATTTGGAATATCAGGGTAAACAAAGTTTCTTGCTTCTTCGTCAACACTATTTAAGTGAAACCATGCAGTTAGATGTGTATATTTTGTTGATGCTCTTGCAATAGCTTGTTCCTCACGACCTTCTTGAAAAAAAATCTGCTGCTGTTCTGGTAAGTGTACAGCTAATCTGAATACAGTATGGGATTTTTCAGACATGCTGAACTCATTCAAGCGCCACAAAGCCTCAGGAGCACTGACGTACCTACCATCTAAAAAAGTTAAAATTTCATCATGATTGAGAACATCATCTTTCTGAAGTTTAACAGAAGCTGCATCATGTCCCTTATATACATATTTGTACAGATACTTAACACTTTTAACTGATGCGCATACCTCAACATTAATATGAGCATTAAATTTTTTTAATAGCCAAGGATTATACGGTACAACCCATCGATTATCAATATCATACGAACCAATTTTCACTGGGTCGATGGATCGCCTTCTGTATTCAGGATATCCATTGATATTTTCTTCTGTCATTTGCCTCACTTCTTTTGGAAATAGCTTGCTGCATCCAGTTGCTTCCTTCATACATGGAGAATTAGGATTTACTGTCCCACAGGGACCACGTATCATACATTTTGTCACAATTTCAAATAATCTTGGATTAATATCAATATTTGGTAACTCTGCACTGACATATTTATCAATATCATCCTTTGTTCGTATTTTAAAGTTAGAGTCTAACGTTAATAAAATATGAGCATGAGGTAAGCCTCTTTTTTGGAATTCAATTACATAAACATAAGCAATTACAACACCAAATATTTTACGTTTCAAAATATCATCTAATAATTCTGATAACTTCATTTTAAAGACTAACAACAATATCTGGTCTATTTTCCGGTCTTTGAGGGCGTTCTATGGCATCCAATATTTCAGGCCAAGCTGGATTGCACGTAAACGTGATAAATAAATCAGGTCTCCCAAATTTACGAACTATCGCCATGGCGTCTTGGTAATTTTGTTGCATGTATCTAGCACTTCCCTGAAATGTAGAGGGCAGTATAATTAACTTACCTGTTCTTAAATTGTTATTTTCTGAATTTGAACGTAAGGCATCTAAAAGTCACTATAAAGATCGACTCGTAAGCTATTTTGGTTGTTTCGAATAAAATTTAGACGTGAACCTTTGGTTTTAACATATGAATCAACAATATATTGTTGAAACAGTTTTCCACTGCTGTGCAAAATACTAAAATCACTACGTACTGAAAGCCTATATGCATAGTATTGCAGCTGTGTAACTCGCACTCGTTTTGCTGAGCGCCTCTCTTCCACATGCTCCATTCCAGAATGCCAACCTCGTTCCCCTGCGAGGAAAAGTAATGGGTATGTCATGGGATCACAACACTGATTCATTGGAGATATATTTTTCAAACTATCATTCTTTGGATAGATGCAGATGTCTCGATTAACTGGAGGTTCACCATCGTCTCCAACAAATATCGCAGCAACATCTGTTGAGGAAGTAGGTGCATTGTACCTACGCAAGTCCAAATCAGGATGTTCCATAAAAATCATTTTAACATTCATAGTTAAATTTTGATTCACTAATTCATGCATTTGTGAATATGATTCAGCAAATGGATTAATGTTTCGTAGAAGAGCATCTAATTTTTCCATAACATTTCTTAAACAGCCTCTGTTAGTTTCTATTCGATAATTAGTAGCTTCACTGGAGTCAAATATGTATAGCTGTCCATAGCCGGGATTTCTGTTATCATCAGTGTACAAAGGAGAAATCCTGTGATATATCTGACCATGTATCCGGAAGCAATATGGCCCTGCTCCAGAAGGCAATTTGATTTCTGCTCCCATTGAGGCAAAAGAAAAAGCGGCGTTATACTGCCGAATATGCTCTCTACAGGGTGGCTACTAAATACTGTTACAAATATTCAGTCATTTTATTTTACAAATATAAAATATAAAATGATTCCTACACTAATAGGATGAACATCAGGAAAGTTTACCGGGAAGTAATTTTACTCGAATTGACCGCCATCTTTATCGATTATCAAAGATAATACCTTATGCCATTGTCCGACTGCGGCACGAATCATTTTAAGAGGTAATAGGTACCATTCACGCAATATGGAAGCGTTGAGAGAGTCCAAACTTCTGTGTTTGTTGCTGTTTACTTTAGCCTCTAAAATCCCCCAGACGCGATAATCTAAAGGATTTAGATCCGGTGAAGAAGGTGGCCAATCTTCTTGCATGATAAAGTTCACACAATTGACAGGGAGACAAGCCTGTGTTGATTTAGCTCGGTGTGAAGGTGTAGAATCTTGCTGAAATGTCCAATTCTTTTTGGGATACAGCCTGTCTGCATGTGGCAATAAATGTGTAGCCAATATGTCTTGTTTGTAGTATTTGCATTGATTTTTGTCCCTTTATTGATGAACTTCAACGGCAATTTTCCATTGTTTGACCCTGCACCACAAACCATTACAGAATTGTTGTTCTGAAAGCGTTTAACAGTTTTAAAGGTTTAACGTATATCCTTGAGAGTTGCTGAATATCCGACATCATTTTTAGCCTTATAATACTGTTCAGTGCAAAATAGCTTCCCATCTGAAAATATTATTTTGTCAACACTTTTCCTACCATGCCGCTTCATCAATTTCTTCCTTCTTTGTAATCTTTTTATTCTTTGTGCTGCAGTCAAAACTTGGATTTTTCTTTTGCGATAAGAGCAGTAACTCAGATCTTCATTTATAAGAACTTGCATACTTCTGCGACTCACGTTCTCTTCTGCAGCCCTTTTATTTGCAGAACGTTATGGATTTCTTCTCAGCTTTTCACGAATTCTTTTGATGCACTCCATTGTACGAACTGAGCGTGAACGGCGAGACCTAGATCGATCTTTACATAGCTATTAGTATCCAATAATCGAAATATAGTTCTATATATAAATGTTCCATTAAAACTGAGGCATTTTAATTGCTTAAATATTTTACCTGTAGAAAATCTGCGATCGAATAGCTGTTTAATCAGCATTCTTTTGGCTTTCCTCTTTAAAATAAATTTAAAATATTTGCTTTATAACAAAATTCGTCGGCACTAATAGAAGATTGCCAAACGCTAAAATAGAAAAATAAATTGTTTTACCAAATGGTTAAAATTAATTCGTATTTTTTGGATTGTAACAGTATTTAGTAGCCACCCTGTATAGTTTTTGGCTTCAAGTGAGTTTTCACAGAGCAAATCTTTTATCAAATCGGGAGTTTCTGATAAGGGAGGCAAAATTACTTTACCGTCATGACAACAATTTGTAAATTTTTTGCTGCTGTTTAATTCCAATTTCCAATAAAGTGCTTGGCAGAAATTGCACGTTTCGCTCAAAGTGCCACAGTTATGCTCCGAAACATTTAAATCAGTAATTTGAATAACTTCAGAAGCAATGCGTTCGCGTTCGCCCATGCGACGGTTATTAAGCCTATTTTGACGATCGTTTATACTCTGTGATTGACGCCGCTCACGATCCAATCTATTACGATTTTCTCTTCTTAATGCGGCTTCTTCTTGACTTTCAAGCATTCGCCGAGATCTTTTACGGGAATTTCTAATTATATTCTGAAGTTCCATAATTGCAGCGAAAGAGAGAAACGTGATACTACGAATGTAAACAAACCGTATTTATCTCCTCTGCCTACATCCTGCCATAGGACTTTTACAATAACCAATGAGATGCGTTCTGTTTGGGTGTTGCCATTAAGCAATAACAAATAATCGCGATTTCTGTGCCACGTACGTTAGCGTAATATATATATAGATTTTTCATTTTGAATTTCTGAGTTTATTTACCTTTTTGTCCTATATAAATTCTATTGCTTCACAATATGGTCACTGGATTTTATGGGTTTAGGAGCCACTGGCTCCTTCAAGATTTTGGGAATCTGCACCTATATCCTATATCAAGTACTTGTTTAAGATCCCCCAATATTAATTAAAAATAATTTAACATTCTCTGTTCAGAGTCAGATGTTATGTAAAAGTAATGAAATTTGCTTATTTCAAGACAATTCAACTTGCTTTTGAATTAAACAGTGTTAACATATTAAACATGTAAATTAGGTTTTTAAAAAATCTCTATAAGTGAGATTTTTTTTAAAGCAATATTTTGCCAATCTTGATAGGTGATGTTTAGATATAAAAATGCAAAAATTGGGGAGGAAATGCTTTTTTTTTTTTCTCTCTCCTTTCTGTAGCAGTTTATTTTTACTAGGAAAATTTGAAATTTACATAAAAATAAGGACTGTTGTTTACATAAAAATAAAAAATTACATTAAAAAAAAAAGTTCAAAGCTATCAAAAGATAAGTTACCCCTGATTCTGCTGTCGCTTTAAAAGATCCCAAGTGCTGCATGAGACCAAATAACTGTTCAAAATAGGGTTTCTTCAGCAACAGTATCACAGGTAGTCTTTCTCTAGGAGGTGGTGGCAACATGGATGCTGGTTCTAAGCCTTCACGCCGCCTGGACTGTCGAGGTGCACCAACAGATACAAAAACCAACTGTTGTAAAAAAAGGGAACCAAATATTCAGAATTATAGTTCAAATTAATTGTGTAACTAGAAACAGGGATGAAAACAACAAACTCAGAAGAGAAAAATATGTGGAAGTTAGGGTAAAAAAGATGGAGGAAAATATACATATGTATTTTTATTTATAAAAATAATAATAATCTGACAATTCAAATTTGTTCTGCATGCTTTCAGAAATCTTCTGTGTTTGACTTAACATGATACATAAAAAGCAAACTGAAAGCTTAATTTAAGCCCAGTGGTGTAGTGGTCAGCACGCCTGTCTGCCGCACCGCAGGTCGAGAGTTCGACTCCCGACTGGACAAGGTTCACTCAGCCTTTCATCCCTTTGGGGTCGATAAAATGAGTACCAAGCTTGCTTGGGAACTAAACACCGAGGGTCTCACGTTAGGCTGACCACCTGGCCGGGACGCATGCTGCATAGCACCTCGGGGCCCAGGGTCAAGAAAACAGAGATGGGCACTGTCGGCCCAGATCCTTCTTGGATTGTATAGCCACAGAGTTTAGTTAGTTTAGAAAGCTTAATTTAATGAGTTTTACCATCCATTTCACATTTCAAAAGAATAAGAATCACTATAAAAAATATAAAATAACACATAACTGAGACAATGCCCTGCTTTATTTATATTTGGTCTGAAAGCTTTACTGGAGAGTAAGTAAATGCAAAATCTAATATTTATGAAGCAGGATTGCGAATCATGATACACAGATCATAGGGAATTATTAAATTTCGTTAAAGATACTAAAAATGGAGTTAAATATGTTGTATAAAATGAGAATAGGTTAAAAACCAGAAGTCAAAATCACAGTACATAGTTCCAGTTGGCATCTGTTTTTGCCATTACATGTCATTAGTGAAAGTTGAGAAAAAAAAAAAAATCAAGAAAAGCTGCAAAAGAATTAAAGAAAAATAATGTGTAAACCATAGATTATGAAACACTTTTCAACAAATACAGAATATTGCAATGTTTAAAAAAGGTGAAACTAGATTTCAATAATTATCATCTATAGAAAGTAAGCATTCAAATTCTTTTGTCCATCCTGTATATGATCTATTAAAAATCTGTATATACAATACACTTAGAGTGCTAAAATTAAGCTTTATAAAACACATAACCAAATTGAAAATTCATCTTTAGCAATTTAATACTAGAACACCGAGCTGGTGTCAATTTGACACCGACCAATAGACTAATTGTCAATTCGAAAAAGAAATTTCATCATAAAATAAGTTAAATATAAATGACACTCAAATAAATTAAATAATTTTAAATACATTTTCTACTTTAATATATTTTTATAAAACTTAAGTAAAATTTTCCGGCATTTTAGTGTTAACCAATAGAAAGAAATTTGAATTTTAAGTAACCCTGTGTATTATTGACTAATTTTACTCACACCTCATATTAAACTAAAATTGAAAGCTATTCAGGAAAAAAAAGTGCACAACACAACTTAAACCATACTTTCAGAAATCAACATCCAAAAACATCAATGTATCCAGTGCTTTGCTCAATCTCATACATGAATTTAATTATAATCTACAAAGATCTATTAGTGTATTAAATATAGCTCATCTGGAAAAGGCATAAGCAAATTTAAAAAAAGCAATAAGCAATTGGCAATCACACAGAGTTATGTTTATGAGTTATTTTGTGTAGCCTATATATGATCTATAGAATTTATATGCAGCATGTAGTATGCACAAATTTAAACATTAAAATGCATACCACATAGGAAAACACATGTATAGCTTTTAATACTAATCGACAGTATTGTAAGCGAAACCTTTTGTGTTCTCCTGTAAATGAACGATAACTGTTATGCATGTCATATTCTACAATAAGCATTTTGTAGTGCATCTCAATAATGTATATTAATTTCATTACGTTTGAAATAGAGCAACATTATTAAAATAAGCTACAAGCAATTTTTTCCCAGAGACCATTATATAACCAAATTCTTTTGAATTCCCCTGTAAATAAATGCTAAATGTTTTGCAAACCTATTCTACAGAATTATATTTTAGTGCATTTCATAAATGCATATCAATTTTATTACGTTTGAAATAGTGCAACACCATTAACCCTTTAAACATCCTGTCTTTTTCAGTCACGTAATTTTTTATTCAAAGGCTAATTTATCAAAAATTTAATATTTATGTTATTTTTTCCAGTGCATAAGATAAATAAATGTGTAACACAATAAAATACAAATACTCACACCAATGTTTTTCATAGCTACTTTTATTTAATGAATCATTAAACATGCATGAAAAATTCTAAGACACATGCTTAAGAGGTTAAAATAAACCACAAATAATTTTTCCTCCATTGATTATAATGTAACAGGATTTTTTTGAGTGTCTCTGTAAACAAACTGTAAATGCTATACACTCTATTTTCGACAGCAAACATTTAATAGTAACCTTCAATAACATATGAATTTCATGGCCATCAAAGTATTTTTAAGTGAGAGTACCGGCAGACAGACAAATTGAAGTCAAATACTTTTCAACTATGTTAGAACGTGTTTTAATAAAAATGATTTTATACAAGTAATAAAAAATGGAAAATTGTTGATCTTCAGAATATGCATATTCCTGTACAAAGCAAAAATACTTAAATGAAATTTTACCTGGTGGTCTTTGATACCAAGCTCGGCCAAAGTTTTTTCATCTAGATCACAAGTCAATTCTTGACCCTGAGATATCATTCGAATAGGTCCATCCGACAGCATGGTACCTAAAATGGGACACACGCTTCCACCACCCGATCCATTTACTTTAGAGTCCTAAAAAGAGAGCAAATGGAAATTCATTTGCCAACTCTATGATACTCTTAACCACTAACAGTTTTTACAAAGAAGATAAAAAATTGCAATGAGGTATAAAATTAATAGAATATTTATATTTTAAACAGAAAATTCAAAAGATGAATATTCTCATCTAATATTCTCAAAGATGAAATCGTTCGGGCTCATCTACTCCAGTGATGACAGAGATACTGGAGAAAATAAATTAATTTCTCTATTCATCTCAAATACAAAATTTGATCACAGCCAAAAATTGCTACGAATTAATAATTTTATATTAATATCTCTATAAATGTTTCCTATATCAATGATGATATTTTTGTATTGGCTAAATGTTGACACTAAGTAATAAACCAAAGCTTTTAAAGCGAAAGAAGAAAAAATTAAAACTGCGAATCGCACACCTAAGAATTAAAATCCATTGCTGTTTGATAATATACTTTATGCTGAGTATTCTAAAGACAAGAAAATTGTATCTGAAATGCAGTAAGTTTTGAAAAAAAAAAATCTTTTTGAAGATAACTTAATTTCTTCTCCTCCTGTTACTAATACATGGTTCATACACTTGAAAACAAATAAAATGTAAGAATTTTTCAAGGACTGTTTATATATATGCAACATTACATGCATCAAATTGGCTTTAGAATAAGTATAATATATAAGGGGAAAAAATCACCCCATTGCCTGTCTATTTCAAATTCGTAACAGATCTTGTAGTAATACGAATTTAAGACAACATATTAGAAAATTTAAAAATAAAGTATTTTAGCTTAGTAAGGTACATCTATACCATGAAAAAGAACTCTATACATCGTAAAAAATTAACAAAACACAGCTTGGTATTTTTCCCTTTAGGAACAATAAAGACAAAAGCAAAAGTTATATCTCAAATGGTATTGCATTTTTACCAGCATTTAAGAAT
Organism: Maratus speciosus; assembly: GCA_963932465.1. Taxonomy (NCBI): domain Eukaryota; kingdom Metazoa; phylum Arthropoda; class Arachnida; order Araneae; family Salticidae; genus Maratus; species Maratus speciosus. The sequence continues at coordinate 87,899,826 of OZ010794.1, forward strand.
TTGCTCATAAAGAATTTTACTTAAAAGTGAGTTTAAGAATTAGCAAAAAGTAAACCTCCTTATTAAACAATACTGTTACTTACCATTTATCATAATCCGTTTTGTACCTACAAACAATTTAAGATAATAATAAAAGCCTAATAATTTTTTTCAACACTTTTTACATTCACTTAGTAGCAAAAAATGCTGACAAGGACATCAAATAAAATTTGATGGCCAAATTTTATTCGAAAATTCAAGGACTATTATTCCATTTTTTAACATTTTTAAAGACTTTCAAGAACACTTGAAAAAGAACTCTTCCCCCCCCCCCCCCCCAAGCACTTTTTATATTTTTCCAAAACACGCAAATCATGTAATATCAGTCTCATACATATTGATTTTAAGAATTCCATAATTTGTGAGTAAGTGGCTAAATAAAATTAAATGGTCCCCATCAGTGTGATGTCACAGGCAACTAAACTCTGCATATCAACTGCAAATTAGATCCATACAAACCCACAGAGTTCAAAGTATATTAGAGAGGCACTATACAGACCTGCCAACCTTTGAAAATGAGAAGTCGTAGCACACAAAATTAAAATTAATCTGGAGGTTGGTTGGTTGGTTTTTCGTGTTTATCTGTCATCTTGTGGCATTCGTAAAAGGAATAAGGTTTCAGTATTCCAACTCAACTTAGTAAATTTTTTCCTCTGAAAATTGTTATAAGATTTTTAGTGTTTCTTCTCGTTTCGAAGCGTTTTTTTTTTTTTTTACATTTGTAAAAGGAGCCTGGTTCCAATTTTTTAGCCCAGTGCAGGAAATTGGACGAAATTCGCGATTTTTTCCCCCGCGATCTTTTCAAGATATTCACAATTTTTTTCCCAGAATCGTAATTCACATTTTTCTATAACGATTCTTTGTTGAAATCTGCACTTTTTACCACAAACTTTTGATGAAACTCATTTTTTACCGCGATCCTTTGACGAATTTTGCATTTTTTTACCACGATCCTTTGACGAAATTAGTGTTTTCTTTCCGCAATCTTTCTGTGAAATTTGCGTTTTCTTACTGATCTTTCGATGAAATTTGCATTTTCTTACTGATCTTTTGACGAAATCTGCGTTTTCTTTCTGCGATATTTTGACAAAATTTACGTTTTTTCCACAGTCCTTTGACGAAATTTATTTTCTTCTGCGACCAATTGATGAAATTGATTTTTTTACATGGTCATTTGTCGAAATTCGCGATAGTTTATTGCAACCGATCAGCAAAATTTTTGCGACCAATTAGAAAATTCACTACTCGTTTCCGCGACCTTTTGATGAAATTTGCAATATTTTTCCCTCGATAGTTTATCGAAATTTGTGATTTTTTGCGCAATCTTTTGACGAAATTCGCAATTTCTTTCTGAATTCTGAATGAAATTCATGATTTCATTCAGCGACCAATTGAAGATAATCACTTTTTGTTTCTGAGATCTTTGACGAAATACCTGATACTTTAACATGATCGTTTGAAGAAATTCTCATTTTTTTCCGCGATCGATTCACGAATTAATTTGGGGAAATTCCATAAAAGAAAAAAAATTCCCGGACTTCCAAGAAATTTCAAAACATACTCGCAAAAGAATCATAGGTCTGTGGAAGAATTTGCAGTGGGAAGTACTGCACAGCATTTTTCATTATGTAGGACTTTCCTTTTCTGTGTGCAAATCGTGCGATTTTGCACATTATTTCAAACCTTGCCCCTCAAAGAACCACCTCCCATTCCAGAAGTTCTTAAAATGGCACCCCTCTTTCTAAGGGAGGGAATTCCTGTATAAATATTTACAGAAACACGATTCACTCGTGGTTAATACACATAAAGAGGGCTTTATGTTAAGAAGTTTGTTTTGCAGCCCAGATTTTTTTTCCCCCATGAGCACTTTTAATGTCCGAATTTTCAGACTAATGACCAATTTTTTAAAACTTTCGGAAATGAATACTTTGAAATTTTGGAACAGAATCACTCCTGAAAAATATGCTGCACGGGATAAAAATCGCAACTAGAAACAAAAAATGTGTGTGTTTTTTGCAAAAAATCGTAGTTTAAGACTGATTTTTGTAGCATCGTAGTTTATAGATCCAAATCGTAGCAACTACGATTTTTTGGTAGCAGTTGGCAGGTCTGGCACTATAGCATCAAAACGGCTTGCAGTATGAAGCCAGTTATTGCTCAAATCATTCAAGCTCACACAAGACAAGCACATGAAACAAGGGCTAAATTCATTGGATGGGAAGAGGTTTTAAAAGCAAACTGCAAGTGTTTGGGCTGAATTATGACTGGTTTTAAGCAGTTTCAGGGTTGCATTTTAGCTTCACGCCAAGCCAACACATTTCCTCTCTTTCTCTGAACTCTGTGGTTTGTGTTGAACGAACTTGCAGTTGATTATGCAGAATTAAGTTGCCTGTGGCAACCATTGGGGATCCATTGCAACAGTTGATAAGTTTAATGTGGCACTTCAAAAACTAGCACTTAAATATTTTTTTTCTCTTTATCAAAAAGAATGGAACCAGAATATTCAGAATCACTCTTATCTTTTCAGAAAAAACTTTCTAAGAGAAATAAGCAACTCCCCCCCCCCTCCCCCCCAAAAAAAGATAATACTGAAAGAGGATGCATAGGGCACATCACCACAAAAGTTTATAAACAGCAATTCTCACTGCAAAGTGAATTTTTGCAATACTGTACTAAAATCTATTAATTCGTAAAAAGTACATATTTTAACTAAGTCAATATTAGAAAAGAGAAATTTTAACTGCTTAAAACTGTTACATGTGTTCAAATGCCTACATGTGTCATATAAATGCCCACATACTTAAATCTAAATTATGCAACAGTTGTAATAACTCTTTAAAATTCAATGCAAGAGAAGCTTTGGTAATACTTTAATTTAAAAAAAAGTTTCATCTTACTTTCTTAAAGGCATAATGCGTTAAAATCATATTACAGCAACATAGCATTAAAATAAAAAAAAAAATTAGATGCAATCATACATTATTGTTAATATGTTGCTCCATTATTATTATTATAAACAAAATATTTGAGGGAGATAATTGACTGACAAAAAATAACGTATCCTACATATTTTTTCTAATTAGGTGAACTTGCATGAAAGCTTTGCTTCAAAAAATGTTTTATCTTTTTCAAGAGCATGATTTTGTGTTAAATAAAAAAAAAACATTCAAAGCAATTTAACATAAGATGTTGCTTGATTTTACATGATAAAATCCTACAATTATTGATTATACAAATCAAGAAGCAACAGATACGATCCCATGCATTTTTATTAATTTATTTACAGAATTTTACAAAACCTTTGGTGGAAAGAAAATTGATTTAAAAAATAGGTTCTCTATAATTAAGTATTGTTAAAAAAAAAATTGTGAAATGCTGACTAATAGTATACTTACGGATATATTGCTCTCCTTCTTGTGTTTTGCTTGTAACTGTTCCCACCACTGAGTCACCTCAGCTCTCAGGTCAGCTACTGTATCACAGTTTTGAAGCTCAATGGTCGTCTGAAAAAAATTATTCAATAATAAAAGGTCACTTAAACATATTACAGATAACCCTCACTTTATGTATTTAATGCAATTTTTAGTTAGAGCAGTCAAGTTTTTTTTTTTTTTTCTTTAGATGCTCCCTCGATTAATGCAGGAAATTTTTCAATTAGTACAAAAAGCACAAAATGGGTGACTGCCCCCATCAATGTGGCATCAAATTGGGCGAAATGAAAAACAATAAAAGAACTTCTTTCAAAAATTAGAATCCAAAAGCATTTGATAGATATAGATCCATGCAGCCATAGAAGTATGCAACTGTATGGAGCTTTAGAAAATATAATTTCATGCCATCACAAGATGTATTCCAAAATGAAGAAAAAACTGTGCAATTGACAGTTAATACATTTTTGCCTAAATGAATTAAAAGCACAAGTGCCAAAGATTAAGGATTTTGAACACTGCTATTAAAAAAAAATTCTTTATCTCATGTATAATTGCAGAAAGTCTACAATTAAATAAGGGAAAGAAATTTTTTTTTACATAGCCAGCGGTATTCAAAATCTGTAATCTTTGGCATCTATGCAAATGGTAAGTAAGTTTGAAGTAAATCTGAAGACTAAGCTATTATAATCAATCTGTATTACAGAATATTTAAAATCAAATTATATAAACTTATAGTAATTAACCTAACATAATTGTCCTAAAAAATGTAGCAGGGCAGAATTAACCCTCTGAGCGGTTTGGGCGTATTTTTCCGTTTCCCAAAAACAAGTTAAATCTGTTGTAGAAAAAAAAAAATATTTTAAACAGAATTGTATTTTAAAATGTATTTCAATTAAAGGGGAATGAAGTGTATTTTAGAAACAAACAGGGAAAGAAAATTTATGTATATATATATATATATATAAACTCTGTTTATGGAGTCAGATGCCGCCATCCGAAGAATCTACAAAAGTCTTTTTCCATTTTTTTCCCGGTGAAGGGTCCATTCCTCTTCCAGACCTCTATACCTCATTGCCTTTGAGATATCATCCATCCAGTTCTTTCGTGGTCTTCCCCGTTTCCTTTTTTTTGTTTGTTTCATAATTGAATGTGATTTTGGGTAGTCTTTCAACATTCATTCTTTTGACATGACCATACCAGATTAATTGCTTTTTTTGAATATCATCTAATATGGTTCCCTTTATTTTCATCATTTCCTTGATTCTGAAATTTAAATTAAGATTATCTTTATAAGCATTTTTATGAAAATGCAGGAAAGCCGCCAAGACGCTCAGAGGGTTAAGCTTAAAATCAACTTTCTGACTTTCCTTGAGTGTCATTTAGCTTGCATATTTATGTTAATGAAAGCTTGAAATTAAAGAAATTTTATTTGACCTGTTATATTTTATTTTTGAAAAATAATACGTTAGCCATACCTTACCAATATACATTGTTTATTTATGTATACAGCGTTTTTAAAAAACTTGGCTGTAGATCTATTGTACTTTTCCTGCTTTGAATGTATGTTTCGGTGAGTGCAGTCATATTACACATTAAAATCTTACTAATTGAGAGAAAACTTTACAAAGAAGATTCTACAGTGAAGCACAGTTTAACATATTTTTCAAAGAAAAACACAGTGCATAAAACTCTAGAAAAAATTATAAAGGATTTTGATACAATAATATATAATGAAAGGATGAATATAATAAAATTTTAATAATACATTTTTAAGGATTGTTGAAACAGCTGAGAACAAGGTGATAGAATGAAAGGTGGAAGGTGCTGTGTCGGCTGTAAACTATGAAGAAAAATAACTATGTGAAACTGAGTGCATCTCAATATGTGCATTTTATCTGAATAGATTATAGGGTTTATTATTATTAAAAAATTTTGCTAACAATCAACTAAATAATTAAAGGATCATTGAACTAATTGATGTTTTTTTTTTCCAAAGTCCTTTTCTTTCAAGAATGATTGTTTTTTTTTAATTACTTTTTTTATCAATAATTTAATAGTAAATATATTATTATTATTATAGAGGAAATTATAAATTTTAATCTAGGGGAATTTAAACAGTGAAAAAACTTTGAGTAACACAAAAACACGTGTACGAATTTCTTCATTCATATTTAAGCATTGAATTCATTCACAAAGATTTAATAAAAATACAAAAGTATTATATATATATATATATATATATATATATATATATATCACTCTATTTTTCATTTATACTTTTTAATATTTAAAATGTTTCTGTTGGAGTTTCACAGCTAGTTGGCAAATCTTGGAAAGAGTTGTTTGGCACAAAACTGCATTGTTTTCACAACTTGTAAAGAGTTGTGACCATAAAGATTATTTGGTGATTTATCACTTGCAGCCAGCTAATGGAAAAATGACCTAAAATTAATTTATTAATTTTAAATTACATTAAAAAGTATTAAAATGCTGTATTGTGATCAAAAGCAATCCTGTGTCAATAATTTTTATAACTCTAGCCTATCAGCAAGTGAGTGAAAAATCAATTACAAAATTCCATCTTTACATGCAAAAAACAAGTTCAGCAAAGTAAAAGGGTGTAACAAGGATAATTTTGTGTGTCTATCAACTAAATTAAATATCTATATTAATATGGACCTTCTTCGTCAATTGTTATAATTATTTTGCACACTTAATGATAACTAACATGCATAGAATAAAACAAACAAAAAAATTCTAACATAGTTGTTAGACAACATACATGTTGCATTTAAAAAGTAGTCAGTAACTAGTAACATCAATAAAAATAAGTACTGAAAGAAAGTTTTAGTTATAATATGCTGAAATGGCAATAAGGAAAAAAAACATATTGTCTTCATTTCTTTTTAGAAGGTAATCAATACAAAATTATTACAAATATTTATTCATATATCTACTTTAATTCTAGGTAAATTGCATTTGAATTCAGATCACATAGTACTATCATAGGATTGATATAGTACTATGATAGTACTATACTAAAGACTAAATACTATGGGCAGAGTCAGAAAAACTACTTTATTTTTGTAGCCAACTACAACTACTTTAACAAAAATGTAGTTAACTACTTATTTTAAAAAGTAGTGACAACTGATAACAAACTTCTTATCAAAAGTAGGATTTTGTCAAAGGATTCAATCTCTACACTTGAAATTAAGGACATGGATTAAATGTAATGAAATGCCCCCTCCCCTCCCCAATTAAATCACGTTTGCCAGGATGCAATCAAATAAATGCAACAAACTGAGGTTAATAAAAAATTAAGAAAGTTAATATACAAGAAAATGCCTTGTGTTATTTTCTAAAATGTTATCTTAAGCAATACATGACATCATATGATGTATTGCTAAACATTGTAGCTTAGTTGATGACATTTGCAAATTGTTGCACAGAATACATTTTGCTGAAAAGAAGCAAATTACTACCTTGTGACTAGAACAATGAAACATTTTTCGCCCTGAAGTAGCATTAAAAATAGTATCACCTGTTTGCTACAACTACTGATTTTTTGTATTGTGCTAATTGCTACATTTTTAAAAGTGTATGCTACAATACTACAAACTTCCAGAAATAACAGAAATCACTTTAGTTTCGCTACTTCCAACCACTGGTTGTGGGCTATTATAATTACATTAGCACATAGAAAAGATCGATCTATCACCGATCAGCTATATAAGAAAAAAAGAACAGTAATCACTTTACTCGAAAAAGTAATAGACATAAAACAGAAAGATAAATCTGAAATTCTGTATACCTTTTCAGATAAACCAGCAGGTTGGCAGATAATTCTTACAGCAGAAGCATGCTTTTCACCAACATTTGATCTGTGGCTGTTGACACCATGGCCATTTAGTTGCCATCGCCTTAGATGATATGCATACCTATTAAAAATTATCAAACAGAATATAAATATTTAATAATATAAAAAAAGGAAAGAAAAATCATGCATAACACATAGGTTACAAAACACTTTCCAACACATTATGAATATGGTAACAAAACTTCTCTATAAGATATCTAATAAAAAAAGAAAAGTGCCCAGTTAAACTGATGGTAATGAACTCACAGGTTATTCACACTAATTATATATTATACTCTTATTTCAAATAATGCCCCTCGAAAAATAAATTAAGGGGGGATCAGCACCCCCCCCACCGTTTCCCCCCTTTATATTTAACCAATGAACTTCCAAATCTAAACAGGGAAGTGTCTGATCAGAATAAACCTGTATACCAAATCTGAAGCAACTCTGGTAATTCTGCATGAAAAACCAATTTATCTAAATTAAGAGGGTGGGGGATCAGGCCCCCTATTCCCCCCGCCCTTTATACTTAACAAATGAACCTCCAAATCTAATCAAGGAAGTGCCTTATCAGAATAAACCGGTATACCAAATTTGAAGCAAACCTGATAATTCTGCATGAAAAACCCATATATCTAAATTAAAGGCGATTACCCCCCTTCCCCCTTTATACTTAACCATTGAAACCACAAAACTAATTAAAGAAGCACCTTATCAGAATGAACCTAGAAAATAAATTTGAAGCGTATCAGATATTTCTATCAAGAATTATAGTGTTACGTGCATACATACATACATACAGAACCTGCAGGCACATTAGCTCTCATGCTTTGATAGCCTGTGAGCTAAAAAACAATTCGGAAAATGCATCAAACATTCAGCAACACAATTTCCATCTATAGTTGGAAAAGAATTCAAATTATTTTATAAATCCCTGCATATGGTCTATCGATTTGGATCTCTACATATATTATGCTAATGTTTACTTTAGTTAGGAAACACAAAAAACAGTTGAAATTTCCCTTTCAGCAGTTTCCGTCAATAAGTGGAAAAGTACTTGACTTCTTTTGTGCAGCCCTGTATAAGATTTAGAGAATCTATGCACACCAAGTAATATGCAAAAAATTAGTTTAATTTAAAAATGCACACCACAACTGAAAACACACTTTTAGCAATTGTCACTCATAGATACAATACTGTAAACAAACTCTTTTGTGTGTCTCTGTAAATGAAAGATGAATGCTATGCACACCCTATTCTACTATAAGAATCTTATAGTAGACCTCAGAGATGTATATCAATTTCAATATATTTGAAATAATGTAACATCATTAAAATACATTACAAATGATTTTTCCACATGGACCATAAGTAACGGAGTTCATTTGAGTGTCCCAGTAAATGATCTATATCAATTAAATGACAATCTAAGTATATTTACGAGGAAAATGTTAACAAGTGAACAAATGTATATAGAGGTAAAAAAAAAAAAAAAAAAAAAAAAAAAAAAAAAAAAAAAAACTATTCTAAGATTTTAACAACATTGCAGAAGTAAAAATTTTCAATGAGACACTCACCTTCTCCTAAATGCTTCTATGTGAGTTTTTAACAATAACAATGCCCTCTGAATAATGACTAAATTGCTATCTTCAGTCTGAAAGAAAAGCACAGTGAATTACAAAATTGGAGAAGCACAGTTTTAAACAAACATACATTCTGTTTGTTATATACATACATTCAGAATTTTGAATTTTTTTAATTATTTTTTAACAGCAGCTTACAAAACCTTAATTTGTGCATACAATGTGAGAAATTTTGTTAAATAGTTTTCTTACAACAAATATATAATTGTAATGAAAATTTTGATTTATTTTTGATTATGTGTCCTGTCCCCTTTCAAGAAAAATGCTCTGGCTAGAGGTTTAACTCTTTGAATAAAATAAAACATTAAGATTCAATATTATCTTATATATTTAATCTGACTATGTGTTTTTATTTCATATTTACTTATTCAAGAACAAGGAAAGATTCCAAGCTGAACAAAAAACCTTATTTGTAGGGTGCAAGGATGTCATAATAGCTCTCAAAATTTTTTAATTTTAAGTAATTTCCAAGTTTATTTATTTATTTATTTATTATTATTTTTTATGAAATTTCCATAATACATTCAAGAGATGAAAATTCGGTTATTATACTTCTGTTAAAAAGGGAAAAAAAATAGAAATAATAGAGATTGTTATATCTTTATTGGTGATATTTTCTCAATAAAACTGACAAGAAAAATATAATTTCCATTTGAATAAATCATATTTCAGACTGTTTTCAAGATTTTTAATAAAATGATTTAGTAGATGAAGGTGAAATTTTTTAAAAGAAAGCATGTACAGTCGTCCCTGTTTAAACAAATATCGACGGTTCCAGAAAAAATATTCAATTAAGCGGGGTATTTGATTAAACAGGGCATCATAACTGAAATATTTAATGCATGATAAAAAGGCAAAATAACCATTTATGGTATATTTAATTAACAGCATAATAAATCGTTAAGAGAATAACATAAACTGAAATAAATACAAATGCTAATATAAATTAAATACGTATTAATTTATCTGGTTTACGTCACACTTAATGCAGCTCCTTTGAATTGGGTCAAAACTTCACTACTTCTAATTTACGTTACTTATACTGCCTTAAAAAATCGTTTAAAGTGGTTTGTTTAGGTGGAATTTTAAAGAAGTAATTATCGAGTTATTTTTTGAATGAGGACAAAATATCACAACTACCACCTCGAGTCTTGAAGTGACGGCGCATTGCCATTAAAGCCTGGTTAACAGCAAGAAGTTATGGTGGGGAGCTCAAGTTGGGGAAATCATTTGACCTGTCCATTATACACCTGCCGGCCGAAATCATTGCAGAAGAACAGAAAATTTGTTTTCAGCGCAAAGGAACCGAAAAAGACAAAAGGTGGAAGGAAATTTCAGTTGAAACGTGCTTTCTCGCCTATTTTCAAATATCGGTCACTCAGTTCTTATTCGATTAAGCGGGGACGTTCATAAAATGTATTTGGTATATCCCTTTAAGACCCAACCCGCACGATCGTGTGGGTTAGACATTCATTTAAATTTTTTGTTTCTGAGTCGTATGTAATAAAAACTCGAATTGAACGATCTTTCTGGTTTGCAGATAGAGTAAAGTATCATTTTTTATCAGCAGGTAGCGGTTGCAGTCCATGTTTTAATTTTTACAGGCATGACTAGCTTTGTTTACAAATACATTGGGTCTTAAATAGGGTTAAGTGGGGAAAAATAACATGGAAACAATAGGAATAAATTCGGTTCTGGAGAATTCTATTAGAATAAGCAGGGTATTCGATTATCCGTGACCCGATTAAGTGGGGAGGGCTGTAGTAGTTTAATACATAATACTGAAAAAAATTTCTATACATGTGTCAAAATTATATAATTTTCAATACACCACCTTTAAATTAGAGACCATACTTTTAAAGGATAAATATAATTTTTGTTATAATCCTTTTTAAATGAAGGATAAAATTAGATTTCCTTAAAAATAGAAAATTTTTTTGCAATACAAATGCAACAGATTGGGTTACATTCATTAACTTCTATTTATTAAATTAATTATAATCAAATTCACACAATGTTAGAATAACACATTTAAAAACAATGATTTTTATTAAAACTTACAAAGAAAATTATTGTTTTTCAAATTCGATATTGTACACACAATAAATTCTCCATAAGACAGAAATTGGTCTAATTCGAAATTTTTTTTATGTCCCACCAAATCTTATAGACAAAGTAAAAATTAAAGGGGAGGTGGGGTATAAATGGGACATTTTCACAAAAATATTTAAAAAAAATTTTTTAATTTATTATCAATATTATATATCACATTTCATACATAAGGTATGACTACATATATGTGCAATATTTATTCTAGATTATTATTATACAGTAAAATATTATAAAATAAAAAAAGAGCTCCTCTTTGTCTCAATCATCCCCATAGCAGGGATGGATGGGACACTAATATTTTCCTCCCTGTATTCAACATTACTTAATAAAAATGTAAAACTTATATGTAATTCTACTTATTATTTATGATCTTATAGTATGGCTGTTATATCTCAGTGTTGGTAATCACTTCTTTTACTGTAGTTTTAACTTATAATGCAAACTTCGATTGCCTATCTGTTCCTTTTTCCCCACTTACGAGATATTTTAGATATGAAATGAAAGTGAAACTTTCCTTTGAAATACAGCTTAAGTAATAATTTTCATTCACAACTTATTAATTAATATTAATTAAATGTATCTTAGATAATATGCACAGCTGAAATTATGTTAGGGGGAGTGGGGTTTATTTAAGCAAAAGTTCAAAATTCAATACAATTTCCCCACATTTGATCAATAAAATATATTACTTTCAACAATTTTATCTATTTTAGTAAAGTTGAAATAGAATTTTTTTGATAAAATATTTAACCTTTATTACAATACAATAATTAAGATAATTTTTAATAATAAACAACCTATATGATACGAATACTGTTTAATATTTTTAATTAACATAAATTATTAATTTATCAACCTATATAATATTATTTAGTTAATAAATAATTTTTTTAACATCTCTAGAGGTGAATGAGACTGTCCCATTCATCCCCATTCGCAAATATCCCAATCATCCCCATGATGTATATATTGAATTGTCAGCCATTTTGCCTCAGAAATTATTTTGTCACAATGGTTAATATTCATCCGTTTTAATTACCAATATTGAACCTTCAAATAAATAACTACAGCATATCTTAATTGTTTATATTGTATAAGATATTTGACAACTTGAAATGTAAAAAAAAAATTGCTTTTAAGCAAAGTTTCAGGAAATGCAACTTTGAAGAAAAATGAAAACAGCCATGTGGTTTTCCTTTTGGTTCTAAAGCACGCTATGGTAGTACTATATATGAGAATAGGAAACAACTTAAAAAATGTTTTTTTTTTTTTTTCTGAAATATTTAGAATGTACCAACCATCCCTTGTCCCATTCATCCCCCAGATCCCCTATAAGGTAGAATAACGTCTAGGGCAGAAAATTTTCTTGGTCATGATAGTTTCCAAATTAGACAGAGTTTATTGAATTCAATGATGAAATCAAATGAGAAATAAATAAAATGAACTTCTTGAACACATCTCAGTAAGGCAGATTTTTGGATAAATGGAACCAGATTTGCTAACTTGAAATTAAATGTTTAAAATATTTGATTTTAAATTTATAAACTGAATTGTTTTTAATTCTGGACTACACACATTAATAAAAATTAAGTTACTTTCCAGTTTATTCGCATGTTAATGAATAAATACAGGAAAGCAGGATAAATGTCATATTTCAGCCATTAACTTGATTCATTTAGTTACTTCCTCAGCTCACAGATGAAATTATTGTAACATAATTAAATATGTTATTTTGACGAGGGCAGGATCTTATTCACACAGAGAAGACATTTTGAAGGTTTACTTTTATTTTATTTTTAAACATTCTTAAGAAGAAAATATATTTTCTTTGATTATTTTGAAAAGTTTTTTTTTTTGTGTGTGTGTGTGCAGAAAATAGGACATTTTTAAGTGTATTTTTTTATTTGACTTTTTAATATCATGTTTTACACTACCACATTCTTTTCAAAATTCTCTGAGACAAATCAATTTATGAGCATTTTTTAGAACTAATGTTCATGTGTAAAGTTTGTGAAAATTTTACACAAACATTTTTTTAGTTTAGACATTTACATTATTTAAACATTTAGTTTAAACATTTATTAAAATTTTTTAGACAGATTTTTTTACATCTATTTACAAATTTCATTATTTATTTATTTCTTCTTTTTTTGTTTTACATGTTTTTATTTTCCCGTAATATAAATTCAATTTTTTACATGTTAAAGTTTTAAATCTTGGACGATAATCTTGGGCAATGCCCAGAGTTGGAGTATGCCATTTTTTGTACTGACTCCACAGGTTTTATAACTTCTTAATTTTAATAGCTATGAATAACTTAATAACTAAAATTAATATAATGAATAATTAAAAACAACTCTTTTAACAGAAATTTTAATTTTATGATTAACTTAGAAATGTAAATAGTATAATAATACTTTGTAAAGTTTAAGAGATTATTTTACTAAAAGCACACACATAAAAAAATCAAAGGTGAAAAAAGTTGAGCAAATAAATAATCTGTTGCACGCCTGTAAATAGAAAGTGGTAAGTGGTTAAATTACCTCTTCAGTTTTTGAGGAAGCATTCATAAGGCTCTCCATGCATTGTTCGATAAATTCTTCTTCTTTTTCTAAAGTGCCATGATGAACTGAAAAGTAAAATGTAAGATTTATCACAAGACAAGCAAGGCTCACAATATCGATTTTAACATCTTAAATAAAACTTTCATAAAAGTAAACAAACAGATATTTTCAATTGTTATATTTTGCATTTTTTATCGGTCTCTCTCTTAAATGTCAGTTGAGTCAGTTTCAGTCTCAAATGTCTCAGTTAATCATCTGTAATCAGGTCCACTGACAATTGGCCTATTTCGGGAAGTGTCATTTGAAACACGATTCTTTATGGAAACCCTTCTATGGTAGTCAAACACATTATTTGCAGCATCATTCTTATTTGATACTAACATATTATACATATCATTTGATAACATTCATACTAACCCTGGTGGTAGACACAACTATAGGAGCAAACTAATTACAGCTTTTTTTTCCCCCCTTTTTGATAAGAGCCAAAAATATAAAAACTGTGCTCGCAGGTGTAGACACTAATATTTGAAGAATAGTTTCTTTAATTATAAGTGATGTCACTGTCACTAGTGTTGAAGTTGAAACTCACAGAATCACTTATGAAATCATGATTACCTTTGTTGAGTGGTTTCATGCTAAAATTACATCATTTTATCCCCTTTATTTAAGACTACTATACTTAAATCCAAAGCTAGTACCATATTTTGATAAAGGGTTAAGATCTAAAGGGAAAGAACCTAGCAAAATACTCTTATTGGAAGTAATTTTTATATTTCAATTTAAGATTTATAAATTAATTAGGATTTTGAAACCAGAAAATGAAATTTTACATTTTTTTTTTTTTAATCAATGTCTTTGCATCGTCTGGTTCTCAAAGTGAGACACATATAAACATACAACATTTAAAAAATAAAAATACATAAAATAAAATATTCTGATACCTCAAATGTGTTTTTACTAGAGATCGACTGAAAATTTGATTTTGTTTTCGGATCAAAATCAAAGTTTCGACAAAAATTTGTTTTTGGCGAAAATGCTGTCGAAAATTCAGCTGGGCCGAAACTATCTGCATCCCGAAAATCTTGTCGTTTCTTTCAGAAATTTTCTAAATGACTCATTGATTTGAGCTGTATCGGCTCCAATGAGACATTCTTTATTGATTGCAATGAACTTCACTGTTTATAATTATAAGTCATGTCTGACTCAAGACATGAGCGCAAATTATAAAACAAGCAATGCATATAGAACTAAACTTGTAAGATGCTTTTCACGTGCTCATTAAAAGTTGCAGACTTAACTGTAATAGCAGATTTTTAGTTTGAAACTGCAGAAGTATTTTGAATACTCTTTGAGAAAGTTCTAGTATAACAGTGGATCATTTACAAAAATCATTCTAAAAGATAAATCGAGGCATGTATACCTAAAATATTTGTTAATGAGATGAAATTCGAATCATTAGAAAAGTATTCTGTGCCATTGATGAATTAATTACATTTTATATGAAATTAAAAAGTTTTGATCAGGGCACAGAGAGCCAACTTGGGCTACATGTATAATTAATAATTATGTATGTTTAATAAACATGTATAATTAAGAATTAGGTGTATTTATGTATGTATTAATTACTTAAAATTTTTAGACATTTTCGTTTTCGGTTGAAAATAGGAAGATTACCAAAATTCGGTTTTGGTTTCATTTTAGGTCTTAAAAACCTGTTTTGGTCGATCCTTAGTTTTTACATTGCTTGACTTTCAAGAAGATAACCACATATAAAAATACAATATATTTACACTTGCTTTTTAATAGTGTAAATAGATAATAAAGTAAGAAAGAAGAGACTGTAATAATATAGTCCTTTAACATAATATTAATAAACAGTACTACATAATAAAAAAGGGAAAAAATCTGTTTAATTGTCACGTTTTATCTATACCAGTGGTAGAATTGATAAAAAAAAAGTCACTGGTCCTAAGGACCAGTAAGCATGAGAGTTTACTGGTCCACAGTCATCATCACTGGACCGCTACATAAAATTCAAATTAAGTACCTTTAACCCTTTGAGTAACACCCCCCCAACCTAGAATATAAATCAAACTTCCTTTGCAGTTACCCAAAATTTTCAGCATAATAAAAAATATAATTGCTAAAAATTAAACAGCACATAAACAAAAATTATTAATTAGATATTTTATTTCCGATTATTTATTTCAACTGACTGTAAGGTTTGATGCAATTTTTTTTTCATTTGTTTATTTTTTAAAATAAAATAAAATTGTGCAGTTTGTGTTTGGTTGCAGTTTTCTCAGGGACGGGTAAATTTACATTTCCCTGTCAGAGAGGGAAAGAAAGTTACTGGTCCTGCGGGGCACTAAATTTTTCAAATTAGTGGTCCAATTGAATTTTTGTGGTATCGGGCCAGCAAACCCCCAAGGATTTCGAACACTGTATACTAATATTATAAAGTAACTGTGTGTGTGTGTTTGTTTGCAGATGGTAATCTCTGGAACTGAACTACCAAACTGATTTCAAAAGTAATGGTTGTAAATTGATGTTGAGAATCCCAGCTCCAACATAAGCTTTATTTTATTTTGGTGTCACTGTCTCTTGGGTGGTTGTGCAGGAGCAAACAATGTTCCAAAATTGCAATTTTTTTTCTAAAGGAGCTAGAAGCTTGAAATTTGAGATGGTAGTAACTAATAAGATGTAAATGCTCTCAAAGAAGATATTCTAAAAAATTCAAAATTCAGAA
The DNA here is from genome assembly GCA_963932465.1 of Maratus speciosus. Classification (NCBI taxonomy): domain Eukaryota; kingdom Metazoa; phylum Arthropoda; class Arachnida; order Araneae; family Salticidae; genus Maratus; species Maratus speciosus. The sequence goes on from OZ010794.1 coordinate 87,916,229, forward strand.
GAATGAAATGAGCAGAAAATATCTGTCATTCAAACAATACAATTCCTTATAATAGCCACTCTCCATTTCATTATAAAGCTTCAGCTTACCGATTTTATATTAGACGTGCATTTGAAGTTTGCTCTGATACTCATCTGCAAGAAGAACCGGATAAAATTAAGTCAATTGCTATTAGTAATGGTTTTTCCACTAAATTTATTGAAAAATTGATTTATAAGTTTAAGGACGCAGAACCAGCTAAAATAGAGTGTATTAGTAAAAAAGAAGTTAAATTTATGGCAGTTGATTACATCCCTCGTTTATATGAAAAATTAAAATACATCCTAAGGAAATATAGTATAATAGCTAGATAACACCAAATTAATTAATCTTGTGCAAAAAAGAGTTGATCCTATTAGTATGGAAAATAAGTCAGGAGTTTATATCATCCCATACAGAAGTAAAGAAATAAATAAAATATTAAATTACATTGATATGACCACAAGAAAATTCCAAACAAGAGCATGTGCAGGATATTAATAAAAATAGACTGGCTACCGCCCTCTCAAGGCTGTTTCAAACTAAAGATATTGGCATCCTTTTCAATAGAGCGAGAGTCATTATGCAGGCTTTCGATTTTAATAGTTGTGCTATTTTAGAGTCTTTGGAAATTTTAACGCAAACAGAAAATTGTTGTAATGACGTATTATCATACCAAATTCCGCATATCTGGTTTAATTTACTTAATATTACTGGAGAGTTCGGTCTCTCGGAGGATTGAGCTTTCTCTACCTTCCCCCCTCCTTCAGTTTAATGGATATGACCACCTGCAGGCTTCCTGAAGAGAGTTTCCAGTCAATGTGTAGCAGTTAACATAGAGTGTCGAGTGTTTTTATCAGTCAATTCTCTTCTCCTTGACAAAGGCTTAAGGTTAGCCGAAAGCGCTCGGAGTAGCTTTTTATCATTTTAACATCTAGTGTTTTTAATTTTTTTTAAATATTTGTATATATTTTATCACACCTATGTAGTAATGCGTTTAAATGAAGCATTTTAAATGTTTCCATGCTTTTATATAATAAACAAAGGTGAATCTGGCGTTCAAGATTGGGCTATTTTATTAAGTCAATTTATTAATATTTCCTAATTTCACATCCGTTTCAAATTTAGATGACATATTTGCAATTCTGACTATAAATCATTAGCAGCCCTGTCTACGTGTTATTCCAATATTAATGACTTCATTATTGAAAAATTAGTTTATTAAATCCTAAGTCAATTGAATGACTTTGAAACTAATTAAAAAACGCGTAAAAATGTGCAGTTTATCATTAAAATGCTTCACAGTATAAAAAACAATTTGGTTAAAAAAAAACTCGTTTTAGCCTTTAAAAAAAGAAAAAAAAAAAAAAAAAAAAAAAAAAGTTGGTAAAAAAAAAATAGTTATTGGTGTGACCTTTTTTAAATTTTAGGCAGCTTTTTTTAAACTTTGCAGTATAGTAAATTTTCTCCTCTGCTGTTTGTTTATTTATGTATTTTTTGTGTATGATTGTTCTTTTTTTACCCGACTGCCAACAAGGGTTATGTGTTTCACGCGTATCTGGGTATGTGGATTTCTTTATACTCTCAAAACATCCCAACAGCTGAATGGATTTTAATGAATGAGGTCTCTATCGATTTGTCTTAACCGCCGATGGTTATAAACTAGGTTTTGTTTTCATAAGTTCAAAATGGTGGACGTAAAATACAAAATGGTGGTAGAGACGAAAAACAAAGTTTACGCACCCTATTGAGTGGCCTATTATTGGATAGGTCTTTCAAAATGAAGACAATGTTTCATCGACTATTTTACAGTCAGAAGTTCCGTTTAAGTATTACACAACCTGGAAGTTGTATAGATAGGATCTCTAGCTTTACTGCAACTCTAACCTTCATAGACATCTATAGGCCTCATCAAAACAGTGTTTATAGATAGGAACTAACAATTAAAACACAATTTGAAAGTCATCAATATAAGTAAATAAAAAGAAATTGGTAAGTAATATAAAAAATAGTTTCACATTCATGAGAATTAATTTGTTCGCTTTTTACACATTCGGGTTTTTTTATTTTTTAAATTCAATTTTTACTTGTTTTTGTTTTGTTTTTTTATCACAGGCGCAGGCAACCTTGGGCAAGTTAGCTAGTTATAAGATAATTTGGCACATCTCAATTATCCCACCGACCACTTTCCATAAAAATCTATCTAAACTACATTATTAATAAACAAATGGAAGGTTGTTGCAATTTTAAATTTTTATATATTTATGCTTTTTTTTTTCGGGTGGAAGAGAGAGAGAGAGACTTTAGAAGATTAGTTTTGTAATAGATATTTGCTTATCACAATTTTTAACATTGCATTGCCATTGTTTATCCGTTTGTCGATGAAGTCTGATATCATGCCCATTAATGCAGGTTTTTTTTTTTTTTTTTTTTTTTTTTTTTTTTTTTTTTTTTATGGCAGAATTCCACTATCTTAAAAATAGCTTATCAAGCTCTGTAGATGGAAAATCTCAAATCTTTATTATTTTTTCTCAAAATGCAAGAGAAAGCAGAGAAATAGAAGTTAACTACTATCCTTCGCTAGAAAAAATAAACTGAGTCATCCACAAAATAAATAAAAATGTAATACATACATCAGATGCTAGCATTGCATTTAAAATCAAACATGACACCATGCTTTTGTATTTTTAGGGTTACATCCTAATTTGTGAGTCCGGTGAAACTATATCAAACATAACTAGGCCTCGCAACATTTTTTTCAATGCCTTTTCTCTTTTAATATCCTGTCATCATTTGATGACACTTTTTATTTTAATTAATGAAAGAACTAATAAATCAATAAAGCAATTGAAAAAAACTTTGAATTAAAAATCATTTGGTGGCATAGCAAACGCATGTAACAAATCTGATGTCAACTGAATGTGACCTCATGAGCATGCATTTTTGCTGTTAAATCATAGTTTGACAATATTTTTTTTTTAAATGGAAAATGGTGACGGGATAATGCAGAAGTACTAATAATTCCAACATATTTATCCATAGTGTGTCTTTCTTATGATTAATTACAAAATTTTTATTTCCTAGAAGAAAATCATGCATCCTAAAGGCCCCACCACAATTTCTTTTTCGCATCACTTCTCCAATTTTTCTGTGTCAATGATGCATTGTAGCAGATGAATCAAAATAGCATCAAAGAGGAATACTTTTAGTTTTCTCTCCCACTACCCAAAATGAAAACAAAATCTGTTGCCGAACAATGAGATATACCACACATAATGGATAAGCATGTCACTATCACTAGTTGAATTTTTATTTATTTTGTGGATAAGCCAGTTAAGTTGTGGAGGAAAATTCCATATTCAGGTGCATTTATAGTATCTTTGTTTTGACCATTAATTTAATCCTTTTTTAATATTTTAAAGAAATAAAACTGAAGGAATATCACGTGATTGTTCAATTATTAATTTGAATATATCTTTCCCAGGAAAATTTTAACTTCTATTTTGGGGGCGAGTTTACTGTTTGAATTTTGCTTTGAAATGCATCTGTAATTGGTTCATTGTTCATGTGATTGTGATTTCAATGATTAATTTGAATATATCTTTTCCAGGAAAAATTTAACTTCATCTTTTGGGTGAGTTTATTGTTTGAATTTTGCTTTGAAATACATCTGTTGTTGGTTCATTTTAGGTTTTTTTCATGCATGGTTATTCTGGAATCTGATGCTAAGTCCATATGTTTTTACTTTCTTCTATCTTCAATAGAAGAAAGTATTGTAATCGAAATTTTTTTCGACTTCCGGTTTTCGACAGATTTGCATGTTTTAGGGGTCAGAGATTCCAAAAAACATGTTTATAGAAAATGTCTGTCTGTCTGTGTGTCCGTCTGTCCGTCCGTCCGTCTGTCTGTCGCCATTGTACCATCAAAAAGTGTATGAAGTTATGTATAGAATTAAACCAAAATTTTATTATAAGTTTTTGGCTATGGCAAGCAGGTCCTCCCGGAATTTGGAAAAAATTCGCCGGTAGGGGGTGCTGATATAACAATTTTTGTGCGATTTTGAATATTGTACCATCCAAAAGTGTATGGAGTTATGCATAGAATTGAACCAAATTTTTAGTTTAAGTTTTTGGATATGACAAGCAGGTCCTCCCTGAATTTGGAAAAAATTCGCCGTTAGGGGGCGCTGTAAATGCGTTTTTTGTGCGATTTTGAATATTGTACCATCAAAAAGTGTATGAAGTTATGCATAGAATTGAACCAAATTTTTATTTTAAGTTTTTGGCTATGGCAAGCAGGTCCTCCCTGAATTTGGAAAAAATTCGCCGGTAGGGGGCGCTGTAATAGCGATTTTTGTGCGATTTTGAATACTGTACCGTCCAAAAGTGTATGAAGTTATGCATAGAATTAAACCAAATTTTTATTTTAAGTTTTTGGATATGGCAAGCAGGTCCTCCATGAATTTGCAAAAAATTCGCCGTTAGGGGGCGCTGTAATAGCGATTTTTGAGCGATTTTGAATATTGCACCATCGAAAAGTGTATGAAGTTATGCATAGAATTGAACCAAAAAAAAATTTAAGTTCTTGGCTATGGCAAGGAGGTCCTCCCTTAATTTGTAAAAAAATCGCTCGTAGAGGGCGCTGTAATAGCGATTTTTGTACAATTTTTGTGCCATTTTGAATATTGTACCTCCGAAAAGTGTATGAAGTTATGCATAGAATTGAACCAAATCTTATGTGTTTATTTTTGGTCATGTCACGAAGGTCCTCCCTGAATTTGGAAAAATTCTGCTGGAAGGGAGCACTATAATTGCGATGTCTGTACCATTTTCATTATTGTACCATCGAAAAGTGTATGAAGTTATCCATATAATTGAACCAAATTTTTTGTGCATGTTTCTGGCTATGGCAAACAAGTCCTCCCTGAACTTGAAAAAATCCCAAAAGAAGGGGGCGCTATAATTCCGATCTCTGTGCCATTTTCATTATTGTACCATCGAACAGCGTATAAAATTATGCATACAATTGAACCAAAATGTTTGTGCTTGTTTTTGGCTTTGGCCAACAGGTTCTCCTTGAATTTGGAAATATTGCGCGGTAAAGGGGCTCCGTGCTAGCGATTTTTGTATACTTTTCTTGATTTTTCGTAGTTCTACTGTGCATCGGCGGCTCATGCAGCGGCGGGAACTCGCTTCCTGCTATGTCGGCTATTCGCAAACAGCTGATAACGACAGAATAAGGAAAAATTAATAATTTTAACAAATATCATGATATAGATTAACTCGTTTTTAGTCCGTTTAATTGACTTGAGCAGAAATTTAAGATGAAAATCAAAGTTGGTATAGTATTGAACTAATAATATTGAAGTATTAACATGTGTAACTAGGTTTTGAAATATTAAGATGTATAAGATAGAAGAAAGTTTTGGGATTGGCACATCCAACTAGTTTAATTTATGTTTGTTTAATTCATGAGATTAATTTATGTTGTCCTAAAAGTGCTTGGCAAATGTCGGTCAATAATTTTAAGTCCAAGAAATGGCAATAGCAGTGGGCCTGCAAATATAAAACTTTAAATAGTAAGTGTTATGGAACAGTGAATCCTCTAATTAATACTTTTTTTCTTTGGATCTAAGATTCCTTTTAGAGATGTTTTAGCTATATCGTTTTGTTTTGAATTTGCCAATTGGTTTTTGTTTGTCTCAGCATGTTGTCAGTTAGTTGCTTCTGAACTGGTAAGTGATTATTTTTCTGTTATATGTTCTTTGCTTCTGATATTTTGTTTGGTTAAAAAATAACGTGTCACGTTGGATTGTTTGTCAGAAAAGGTAAAAATTAATGTGTACTTTTTGTTTTGAAAAAATAATTTTTTTTTTTGCCAAAATGTGAATGATAAATACACTCAAATATGAAATTTTAGCCAGTTTTTGTAATGAAAGATATAAACTACTTGTCAATTCGCTTTTTTTATATTGTATTTTGAAAAGAGATTTGGCAACTACCACCTACAGAATAGTATAAGGTGTGGTTTAAGACAAGATTACAGAATTCTGCCAGGGCACAGTAGGAGACTATTTACAAATGGATAAACAATAGTGATGTGATGCAAAAAACTGACAAACAAATATCTATTTAAAAAAGAATGTTGGTAAACTGATACAAAATGACATTTGTGGTGGCAACACTGAAATTTATTTACAGTGGGTATAAAAATTGTACAGTGATTAAATGAGAGAAAAGAAAAGTTGGATTTGAGAAACAAGACAGCGATACTGGCTTACCAAAAATTTATAGGGGTTACATGAAACCAAGATAAGATATTTTTAGACTCTTATTTAACTCAACTTAGTCTTGGTATGTAAAGATGGAATTTTGTAATTGATTTCCAACTCACATTCTGATAAGCTAGAATTATAAAAATTATGTACACAGGTGTGTGTTTCCAATGACAATACATCATTTTGATATTTTTAGAACTTAATTACAAATTAATTTTAAAGCATTTAGCTATAGTCGAGTGCAGAAAGAAGATAAATCGCCCAATATTCTTTAGGATTATAACAATATAAGAGTTATAACAACAGAGTTTCCCTATGATTTAAAAAAGAGCAATTTACTGCAGGTGAGAAATGAGCAAATTTTGATTTTTACAGGCATTCTTCTGCCAAACACTTATAAAAGGATATTTACAAGAGAAAACTAGGACAAAGAAAACGTTTCTAAGGGCTATACTTATATACGTTATCAACATTTTGCTAATTTTGGACACCCCCCCCCCCTCTCGATGATATTGTTATTAAAGTCAAAAAATTATTTTGTTTTTAGATTCTTTTCCTTTCTTTTTGTACACTTGCAGTGATATACACATATGAATACACATTTATTAGTTGCATACTTTCCAGATTCAAGAAGTCAATAAAATATCAATAAATGAAATAAATTTATAGTGAATAACATTTAAAAGAGGTAGTTACTATTAAAAAGTATTTAATAATAGCTTATTGATACATAATGCATTCAACAGTAATATTGTGCTCTTGTACTTCCCCCTGCCCTGGAAGATTAAAAGCAGAACAAACAGTAGACAACATTCCTCGTCTTTCTTTACTGGTAAAAGCAAGTATCATATAGAGTATTATGCTCCTAATTTCTCTGACAACGAATTATATGCGCATATAGCAGGGGAACAGGAATGCCAAATTTTGGAATGAAATGATTTTATAGATATTTAATTGCTTTAATAATAGCTTTGTATTTTCATAAAAACATTTTTAAAAAAATAATAAATAAGGTAACAGACTATTTCGACGTAAAGAAAAAGTCTCTGAAAAAAGAAAATTTTCGTTGGATCAAAAATGATAACATTATCAAAAAGCAACCCCCCCCCCCCCCCCTTAGATATCTTACGATATCAAGTGCCAGATCCCCCCCCTCCTCCCCCCTAAAGTGATAACATTATATATGCACAGCCCCTAAATCGTGATACAATTGATGATTAAAATAAGCACTAGTCACAGCCTGTAATCAAAGAATTAAGAGGCCACACTAGTCACTCAAAAAGACCCGGATGGTAATGTTAATCCTATGGGGAAGTTATTTTCAAATATCTCGCTTAAATTTTGATATTTTCAAATGATTTTTTTTGCACAGGATAGCTGAGGACGATCTAAATCTGGGCTAGTTTTTACTTTTTTAATTTTGGTTTCAGATTTTTTTTTTCCCTTTAACTTTCAGAACCAGTTTGAACCGGTTCTGAAATTGAAACTACCCTAATATAAAAAAACTATAACCAAAATCGAAAAGTAAAAACTAGCTTGGTTGTAGATCGTCCTCAGCTATCCTATGCAAAAAACATTCAAAAATATTAAAATTTGTGTGAGATATTTGAAAATAATGCTCCCACAGACTTAGCATTAGCGTTTTCCTTTCTTCCTGTGACTGAAGTGGGCTCTTAAGGACTTCATTGAGTCAGTTTTTGTTTTTACTATGCAAGAAAAAAATTTATATAAAAAGGAGAAAGGGCACATTATTTTACTGAGGGGTAAGAATGGCGCTAATATTTTAGATGAGGGGCAAAAAGGTTGCTATTTTGTAAACCAAAGGGCAGCAATGTTGTCGGGAAAAAATCTGCAACAATGGATTTAATGATGTGCCAAACAGTGCTCACAAAAAAGGACAACGGGTTGTGAAGCTGCAAAAAAGAAATGTTTTTAACATTAAAGGTAGTACCATTCAGATATATACAGGACGAATTTACTAGATCACGCTTTCTTACCAAGCAGTAAAAAAAAATATTGAATTTAACATAAACAGATTCGATGCCTACACCAAATTAAAGTAAGGGAAATTTCTGACAAAAACATGAATTCCTGTCATATAAAGAGGTATGATTCTTAAGACAAACATTGGATGCTCATAAAAGTGTTCAAAAAAACTATTTTTATTTTTGTATGTTTTTACCATTTTACAAGCTTATCCATTACTGTACTGGCATTAAATAACACTGATTAGCGACATGTATATTGGCAACAGAAAAGATATGGAAAAGTAAACAAATACAATACTTTTTCATTTTCATTTAAAAAGATAACAGCTATTATGTGAATGAAATCTGCAGAATAAAATGGATTTCAAATATTTTCAATGCACACTTTAAAAAACAAAAACAATTCAAACCCTCCATAATTATTTACAAATTGAAGAGATGATGTCAAAACGAACAATCTCTATTTTTGAGGTAACGATGTTTAGATGGTTGTCAAATGAAAAATAACCACTCTGACACTAATCTATATTGATTTGTTGAATAAGCAATTCCTAATAAACATCTTTTTGTGATTAAATAAAAATTTAATTAATATGTACATGAACATTCGAAAAAAAGCATATAAAGTTATCAAAAGGCCTAAAATCATTGAACTATTAAAAAAAGTTTAAAAGATGTATGTAAGCATTACATGAGGACACAAGTTTCAAAATTCATCTTATCAGGAAAAAAAAGTTTCAATAATCAATTTAAATAATAATTTTATTATATTATGTAATAATTAATACATATATATATAACTATATTAAATAATAAATTATTTTATTACTAGCAGACCCGCCCGGCATTTCCCGGGGTTTGTAAACAATAACCTTAAACAAAACTGAAGTTTGTATGATTTTATATCTTTTGAAAATCTTTTAAATGAACCTACTTTCGGTTGCCCCATTGCCTTCTGCACCATCTAGTGTGTTCCCAACAAACGTCTTTCAGAATGGACTTGGGACCTGGGTCCCTGCTACCTAAAGCAATGTTCATCAGATGTGCTCTTCACATGCCGGAGACAATAAAAAACGAAGTTGAGTGAGCCAACCCTCGTAGTAATCAAGTCCATAGAACCCAAAAAAAGAATCCACCATTAATATTCGAAAATGTTGGTAACTAAAGCCTAAGATAAAATTTCGTAATGCAGAAAGTAGCCAAATTGTCATCTAAGTTGAATGAAACAAATCCCGTTGAAATTAGACCCTTAGACCGCGAGGAAATAATGTGCCCCCCAAGCGGTGGAAGGTGCTCCCTCCTGTAATTTTCACAAATTACTTTTAACATTAACACGATATTTAATAAACGGATAAAATCCCTTATCTAAAGTTACCTTTAAAGTAACGTGATTTCTAATTTACAGCTGTGGTGACTAAATGTAAGTTTTTGCCGAAAAAGGAGATTAATGTTCGAAAATGGTGGTAGCTGAGCAAGCTAGAAAGACCGGCCCTGGGGGCCAGGGTCTTAACTGGAATGTAGTTGGGTATAAGAAAATTTTTTAGTGGTTTTAAAGTAACTGGAAGCAGGGTAGGCATGATTTAAATCAGCTGATTTTTTTTTTTAAATCATTTAATTTTTTTTTTTTTTTAAATGTTGGAAATTAGTCAGCAGAGAAATAAGAAGTTGGTGTAAATAAGTAGCAGGTGTTTTTCTGGTATTTCCAGGATTGCTATCAGAAAGAATGTGACAGGTGCAGGTTAAGTCCAGGTGTCCTAATCCTTTTTTTGTAATAAACTTGTTTCAAAGTGATAGAAAGCAAAGAGTGAAATATTGTTTGTAGCAATTCCCAACTCATTTTACTAGCAGCATATGCAAACTTATAGTTATGTTTTTTTATCCATGCAAATTTAGATTATTCAGTAATCCTATGTTTGTTTGTTTTTTAATTTTAATTTAACGGCAAATTCTGGAAGGAAAAGAGAATTTATTGAAACATTTGGGAACATTTTATTGAATTACCTAAAGTAATTGGGAAAACAGGAATTAAAGCAAAATGCAGATATTGTGACAAAAAATTACAAGGACCGGTAGCCAGGCTGAAACTACACCACAATAATAAGTGTGAAAGTTCTTCCTCTACAAATGAAATGGATGAGACTGTTTGAAATTGAAATGAAACTTCACTTAGTGTAGAGGAAAATAATGAAGGTTTGGCATTCATTAAAGAAAACTGTTCAAATCTTCTCACCACTGTAGCACATTTTCAAGCAAAAAATGGCCCATTCCAAAAATTACCATTGCTTGAGAAAAAAGTTTCAGATACTATGATTGGTGGAAGTCCTTTTATGTAATGGGAGGTAAAGAGAGAATCATTGAAATTGAAATTGAATTTATTTACCAAATACCAACAGCCCTGGCTTCATTTGCTGGAATAGAAAGACAATTTTCTTCTTTTGGACTAGTTCATTCAAGCCTTCGTAATAAATTAGGAGTGGACAAAGCTTCTAAATTAGTGTTTTTGTTCAAACAGTTAAATCCCTGATTTATTTCTATTTGCTTAAAAAATATTGAATTAATTGTGATTTTTATCCCTTAATAAATAGCTAGCATTAAATGAATATTTAATTTGTTTTTTAAATTTTACCATTTTCTATTCATTTACAACATATTATTTAAGTTTATTTCTTATTTAGCGTGCACAATTCAATTACAAAATAATAGAATGGCTTTAAATTAAAGCCTAGATGTTTAATTTTTAATCAGTAACTAGAAAATAGTATTTTCTTAACTATATAATTATTTTTTATGTTATTTTTATAAATTATAAATATTATTTATTCTTTTTTAGTATTTATTATAAAAAACGCTCCATGTATTGTAAAAACATAAAAACACAATAATTAAAAATAGAATTCTAAAAAAATCAAATCCGATTTAAATAAAAAAAAATCAGATTTTTTTTTTAAAATCATGATTTTTTTCCAGCCCTGGCTGTAAGACGCTAAAGCTATGCTAAAGAAAATTGCAATAGAATAGAATAGTTTTTAAAGAAGATGCAACAAAGGCCCCAAGAAGGCAATTAATATTCAAAATTGGTGGTAGCAAAAGTGTGAATTTTTTTTTGTTGTTGTTTATGTTGTAGCTGGAAAACCAAAGATGTTGTTAGAATTAAAAAGTTTGTGAATTGGACCATTTTTAAGGGAGCTAGCTAGAACAGGGCGCCCAAAAGGGCCCACACTGATAGTTGAGAGCAGGGGCCAAACATGAAAACATATCTAAATGTTTTAATACTTAGCGTTTTAGATCCTCAATTAGTCAAAATTAAGCATAGGGTATGAATAAATCGTTAGAATAATATTTTAAAGAAATGCACAACAATGAGGTAAATGCTTAAAAAGGGGCCCTAGGGCCCCAATACAAATATGAGGGTGTTGATCTAGGGAGAAGAGTCCAAGACTCAATGTTCAAACTATGCAATGACAAGGTGGGAAAATTAGGGGGTGAAAATGCATGGTAAGCAAAAAGTTCAAGGAGCCTCGGGATCAGGCCCTACAGGACCCTAGGGTGCCCCAGGATTTTAACTGCAATATAGAGACAGGAGAATAACTAAATGGAAAAATGGTTCCAAAAATGAAGATCGGTTTAAGAGGTGAAATTTATTAACAATTTTGGTTCAAAATCTTCAAGGGACCCTGTACAGGGTCCCAAGGGGTTAGGAACTCAAGAGGCATGTGGTTTGGTATAAAGATACTTTTTAGTAGTTTTTAACCCTTTCACCGTCCGAAGGTTTTGCAGTATTTCTATAAGAATGCTTGTAAATCCCAGGATATATATTTTTTAAATCTCAGTTTGATGCTATAATATCTTTAACATCACTACTTTCTATATAAGGTTCAAAATAGAATTCTGTTTAAAATATTTTGGTCTACAGCCTAGAGGTCTGCACGGGCCCGGGCTTGGCCCGAGGCCCGTACCCGGCCCGGCGGAATGAAGGCGAATTTTCCAACGGGCCGGGCCGGTAAAAAAATTGAACCGGCCTGCAGGGCCGATAAAAAAAATTAATCGGGCCTGTCGGCCCGATATAAGAATTCAAGCGAAGCAGATAAAATACGAGCCATTTTCAATTAATATGATTTTCTCGAGAAGTATAAATGTGCGTCACGAGCCGATGCGAGTTGAACAACATCAATACAGATATGTAACATGTCCATCGTAGAGATCGGCATCGTACAGTTACAAGATGTCTGATTACAGGTTTAATTTTTTTTTCAGCAGACTCGTGCCGGGACGGAACTGGTCTTAATCGATCTCAGGATGTGTAGGACAGGCATTATGTTTTGTAAAAGTATTAATAGTGATAATGAACGTCTGTTAACAGTATCTTTGGAAATATACCTTAAGGGGTTCTCATATTCACTGCTCAACAATGCGAAACTTTCAAACACATTTTCTGACTCATTTTTAACTATAAAGGCATAAAATTCACAGGCCTGACTATTGGAGGCATTTGGAAACGAATAGCTTTCTCCATATTTGATAAATTACAGAGAGTCTTGTCATGTGACTGTACGTTTTTCTCCTTTCCTGTACTATTGCTTCCGGATGTTCGATTCATAATGCTAACTTTGGCAGTATTTTCAGAGAAAGATATATTGCTTTTATCTATGAAAAAGACGGCATTTACATAGTTTCTGAATAAGAATACCTGCCAATCTTACGCATTTCCGAAAAGAAATGAATTCTCAAATGTGTCGAAATGTAACTTCTTTCGATTTGAGAAAAGCCTTAAAAATGAGAGAAATATTTTCGCAAATCTACTTTTTATCATACAGCTTCAAAAGGTTTTTAATCCTTTATTCTGAACTGCATTAACTTTTTAATGAATCCATATTGGAATTTCGAAATGTCTGTAGAGACGATGACTAAAACACTGTGTAATCGTTAATGTTTACTATTGTGTGTTTTCTGCTTTGCGAACACATAGTAATCTAAAATATACTGTAAAATTTTCCCATAAATATGTATGTAGTACTCATTAAAAGAATCTTAATTGTATGTCGAGAAAAAACGGATTTTATTTTGTAGAAATTGAATCGGGCCGGGCTCGGGCCGAACTTTCAATTCTTACACCGGGCCGGGCCGGGCCCGGAAATTCCGGCCCGTGCTGACCTCTACTACAGCCATTTTAACATGATTTCTAGGAATGGAAAAATCCGGGCCAGACGGTTAAAGGGTTAAAGTAATCAGAGGATGCTAGAACTATGTTAAAGAAAATTGCAAGCAATTCGGATAATTTTTTAAAAAGCTGCACCAAGGGCCCAATAAGACGATTAATATTTAAAATTGGTGGTAGTTGAAGTCTGAATTTTTTTTTTTTTTCGTTCATGTAGTAGCTGGAGAACTAAGAAGTTGTTAGAAAAAAAGCTAGTGAATCATACCATTTATAAGGGAGCTGTAATAGGGGGGGAGGGGCGAAAGGGGCCAACTGACAGTTAAAAACAGGGCTCTAACATGAAAACACGTTAATATGTCTTAGTATGTAGAGCTTTATAGCTTCGATTAGTCAAAATTATGCATAGGGTATGAATTATTCATTAGAATAATCTCTCTATTCTAAAAAAAAGTAACTTACGCTGCCACTGCCGGTTTTGAATTTTTTGTGACCGGAGGTCTTTCTTCGTTAATATTAAGAAAAATATTGCATGCAAAAATATGAAAATCGGCGGTATTATACAGAAATGTTTGATAAACACACGGGTGCAGACAGTTTTCAAATCAAATAATTATTTTAACCGATATTTAATGCCAAAGTTGGACAAAATCGTTCCATTAAAAAAGTTTTATAGGAGCAAAAACTACATATGGGAATTAATTCATTTTTAGATCATTTTATACGTTAGAATTTCCTGGTGTGCAGACTGCATTCACTTTTTTAATTTGACTCATTTTTTGAAGTTTTATTTCTATTTTAAATTCAAATTTTCAGCATTTCGAGGGATATTTTTTACTTATTTTAGAAATTGGTATTAATTTAAATTGTTGTTAACTGTATAAACAGTGCAAATAATAATGTTTGCTTCAAATTAAAAATTTATTTTACATGTGAATATTATTAACAGAAAAAAAAACTTTCAAATTAGGATTAAATAATTACGTATGAAAAGCAGGAACTTATTGAAAATACTTCATAAAAACTACACTTACACGTGAATTTTGAAAGAGAAAGGATATTGTAAAATAATAAACTCATTAACATGCATTAGAAGTCTTAAATAGGAGAAATTATGTCACATTTACGTCACATTACACTTATTACGTAAAATGAACAAAAAGTAATATTGCAAAACAGTTTAAATTTAAAAAATGTGCGAGACATTATTTTGATATTTTGAGATAATATTAACAAGATTAATATTAATTTTATTAAACGCGTTTAGATTGCTTTCGAGCGACTATTTAGTAATTTAATAAAAATAAAAAAGATAATGAAGTGTCATCGACAAAAAATATGATTTGAAAGAGAAAAATCTGAAGCAGAAAATAAAGAATCTGTGTCATTTCCGTCAAAAGAAGGCATTGGTATTTGTGAATTATATTTGCATTTTAATGCAGATTTGCTTATTATATTAGCTTATTTTGAAATGTTTAACTGATTTTATTTAATCAAAGGCGAAAATAGCCATTTTATCTTTTAACAGCAGCTGATTTTTCCTTAAAATTCCCCAATTGAAGAGAAATGAATGGAAACCCGTTTATAGGGAGATCCCCACTGTTTTTTAAATTATAATTCAATCTTTCAAAATCTGTTTAAAGCCGATCAAATTAGCATGCTTTTAGAGACTGCGGTGTCTGAACAGGGGTTGGCAAGCGTAGCTCGTAGGGGGCCGAGACCCCTAGTAATTTAAAGAAATACACGAAAGATTGGGTACATGTTTAAAAAAGGGCCCTAGGGCCCCAGTAAAAATATGAGGGTTTTGATTCAAGAAGAAGAGTCCAAGATTCAACTTTAAAATTATGCTCTGAGAAGGTGCGAAAATTAGGGGGGTGAAAAATGCTTGGCGCACAAAAGATGTTCAAGGGGCCCTACGGTTCTCTAGGAGGCTCCAGTGTCTTATATGAAATGTAGAAACGTGGGAATAACTAAATGGAAAAAGCATCTCAAAAATAAAGATTGGATTAAAAGAAAGCAATTTATTAACGATTCATTTGCACAAAAACTTCAAGGGGCCCCAAGGATCCAGGGTCATAAAAGTAAAGTAGACAGGCGAGAATAACTAAATGGAGAAAGATCCATCAAAACGAAGAAGATTGGATAAAAGGGGGGCAAATTATTAACAAATTAGTGTATAGAAACTTCAAGGGGCCTAGGGGCCCCAGCCCTTAAAAAATTAAAAATCTGAGCCTCAGATGCACCAGGACCTGTCTTGGACTAACCTCACCTGAATTTTCAGACTTCTACGTGAGGTAGATTTTGCTAGCCATCGCCGACACACACACACAGAGTGATTTGTTCTTTTATTAATATAGATATATAAATTTAAGTTTAATAAATTTATTCATCTATTTTGTTGGTAAACTTACACCAAAACACAACTGCAATCTGCGACGAAACTAGTTTTATGGTGTGTTTCTAACATTGTAAAATATTAGTTCACTTTCAAAACTCGCCTTATATACTAGGAATTCGTGAACAAAACTTGGTCTACCAAAATTTTCTTCTCTGGATTAGGTGAGTTTTGATATTCATGTTATCAAATAAAGTATAATGTAACATAACACACAGGAAAGAAACTGTTGATATGAATGGATAGAATAAAACTTACTGTTTATATAATAGTTGTTCAAATACTGAATGGCAGCCATACTGACATCTGTATTCACAGCTCGTAGTGCAATTCCCCACAACTGTCTCATCCCACTCACCTAGAGGGCAGAAGCAACAATGAGTATCAAGGTAAACATTGAAAAAGCATTAAAAAATTATCAGCCATTATCAATTCGCTACTATTCAATGAAATCAAGATTTTAGGGTATTGTATGTTAGCTGGTTGATTTAAAACACAAATCTTTCACTCATTTCACTTTACATATGTGACTTAATTTAAAATACATATGAAATACATGTCTTTCACTCATTTCATGTGAAAAATAAAGAAAAAGAGTAAGAAAAGAAAAAGAAATAATACCATAAACCAAGACCTTTTATTGCAACAACGTCTTGTTTTAAACACATTGTATGCGGGCAATTTTTCGAAAATGAGCACTAAATTTACGTTCACAAATGCCACTGTAAATTAAAACCTGCTCACAACCAATCAGCAGCAAGCATGCTTCGATTACACCTTTTTTCGTCCGTACAAAATTTCCAGTACCAGTAATAATTTCTGTCCCCAACCCGCAAAAACGTACTAGTACGTGCCCCGCATACAATGTGTTAATTTACACAAAAAAAATAAAATAAATAAATAAATAAAGGTGCTACTGGCAAGAAAAGAAATGCTATTGATGAGACTTGCAGCTGGCTAACATAAAAGCACCCATTTTAGATAATAACAAAGAATTACATCAAACATAATTAACAATATAATATGTGACAAAACCTAATCTACATACAGTAGGTATGCAAGCGAAACCAGAAGAAACATTAACAATATGGAAAGTAGAGACCTGGAGTAAAATGACTTCATGCATTGTAATTGTAGTGGGAACAGGGTTACAGGACGTACTGCAGGTGATAAAATTCTAATTTTTTAAAGAAGGGGGGGATTCCATTCCAACATTTGTAAATGGTGGGAACCTGAAGTAGTTGGAAAGGAGACAGAATAGTGCTTTTGTTTGGTTACCACTACATTTTACACACTTAGATTGCATAAAAATAATAAACAAAGATTCTAAGTAAAATAAGCACCCCTGAATTTTAAAATGCATATTACAGTTCCAGGAAAATGTAATCTAATTTTTAGTGCAATTGTATGTATATGTATGTATATGTACAGGGATTAATTTCTAGCAAAAAAAGTATTGGAGCTATAATATTCTGCATTAATAATATCTAAGGGCATATTCTAGATGCAGTGATCTTCTAAGTTGTTCACATGGGCGTTCAAAACTCTGGGCATGAAAAACAATGCAGAGCATCACACCGAGCCCTCGCATTTCTTCCAAGATGGTGATGGCCATTATTTCTGATATCCTATTCACATGAGTGTTAGTTTTGACGCTGCATTTTGAATTTTCTTTATGAGGGATTAACGAGAGATTTTTTTTGTGGTTCATTATCGAATTCTCTCTCACAAACTTTAAATCGATCTAATATATATGGAGCCATTGAGATACAAGAACATCCAGTATTGTGGGATACATTGTCCGAATTATGTAAAGATAAAAAAATAATAACTTGGATAGGTGGCACTGTGGTACCCTTTATAAAAAAATTTCAGACAAATGTAAAGAAGATCATGAAATTATATGTAAATTTTTTCATTATTATAAAAATAATTATTTAAAATTATTGTTTTGTTACATGTTATGTTTTATAAGTATGAAAATAGTAGAGTAATATTAATAGGGAAAAAATTGAATATAATCTTTATCAGATAATATTTTGTGCAAGTATGTTGCTTGAGAACTTAAAATCATTACAGGTTAAGATCTGGTTTTGAAAATCCGGGATGGAAAAGCAGACATTAAAACAAAGCCTGCCATAGATTCTATTTACTATGAGTATATATTTTGAAAAATGCTGCAATTTAAATTTTTTCCATAGGTATTTTTAAAAGGCTTTTAATTGTAGAAAAATGATGGTTAAAAAAAATCAACAATTTTGTAAAAATTGATGTCATTAAATTAATGACAAGGATTTAAATTAGCAGAGTTTAATTAAAAGCACAATGAAAGCTTACGCTAATAGTCCCAATAAAGTATTAAATAGTTATGAAAAGAAACGTATGGTGGCGAAATAAAAACAAAGTAAGTTTAAAAACAAACTAAACGTTTATTAACTAAAATCTAAAATAAGTTTAAGTATAGTTCAAACAATAAATCAAATCTTTAAATTCAATTAAATACATTTAAGCTGTCCAATTATATATAAATACATATCCAGAAAACCATTTGACAATAAAAGAAAAAAACTGCCCTCACAGCAATGAAGAAATAAAAATAATCACAGAGTGCCAGCCCTCCTCAAAGTTCCGTGTTGTTCACAAACAACTAACATGCTGATAAACTTAACTGAAATATCATGAGTCACATATTCGTGCTGAAACAATGCCGGGGAAAATAAATACTTCTTTATAGATGAAATTACGTTATAGATAACCATTAGGAAAATCGCCAAACAGATGGATGCCGTTAACAATTAGCAAGTAAATTAACCTTGAGCTTCATCATAACAAACGCCGTTCTTGACTCGCACATCAGTGTTTCCTTGTAAACACGATATACGCAGAGTCCATATTCAAAAAGCAGGGTCGAAGTCATAATCAACGAACTCATATCAATAAAACTTGTAAAATGGCCGACGTACGATAAAGTAGGAAACAAGTAAAAACATCAAACAATTAAAAGCACACAACATTTCAAGAAGACATCTCCCACCATCATATAGCACTCCTGACACTCCGTGAGAACGAACACAGTTAGTAAAGGACGAGACAAAGTACGTAGACAAACACAAAGGTGAAGAGAAAAGAAAACGTTTTTCAATTTATATCAGCCAGGCGTTCGAATAATGCCCCATTACGCAATTCAAGGAGCAACAGTAGACAGTTCCAGAATGAAATCATCATGACGAAAGAACACAGAGCCGATGCATTGTAGACTCAAACGAGCGACGCCATCTGGCGGCGGTCGTGAAAATATAATCTATGATGGTCATTCAAATGAGATGCGTGCTCTTGCTTGCATGCAAGCAGACAGCTGAAAAACGAGAATACGAACGGCAAAAGAAAAATAAAAATCGTAAAAGGGAATTAGAAACAGAATAACAGAAATGAATAAAAGGTAAGTGAAATGACTTTATATATAGTTGATAAAAGAAATATTTTAATAAAAGAAATACTTTAAAAAACATTAAAGAAATATAGTGGAATGCAGAGGAGATATATATCTGGACAGTGTCAAGACAGGAAATAAAGTATTTACTCTTATCAAAAATTGTGTCGGGGTTTTTGGATCGAAAGCTGTGAAAAAAGTGTCTAAAGCTGTGAAAGCTGTGATCAAAAGCTGTGAATCGAAAGCTGCGAATCGAAAGCTGCGAATCGAAATAAAATGTCTGGGTTAAGACATGAGATGAACTTTAAGCTTTTACAAATGAACTAAAATTTGCTAGATTAATTTTAGCAAAATTATTCTAATTGGTAACAAACAAAAAAAAAGCAATTTAACAAATTACAACGACCATTTGGAAAATGATTTTTTCAAAGACTAAAATTTAAGACATAAAAAATCGCACGGAGTTGATCCTACATTACGTACGCCATGGATTAAACGATAACATTCCTGGACCCATCATGAACAAATTTTAAAAGAAATTTCAGTTTTACAATTTTCGGTACTGTTAATTTTTAAACTTCTACAGAGCTGGTCATACATTACGTACACCATGAATTAAAGATTAATAGT
This sequence comes from Maratus speciosus, assembly GCA_963932465.1. Classification (NCBI taxonomy): domain Eukaryota; kingdom Metazoa; phylum Arthropoda; class Arachnida; order Araneae; family Salticidae; genus Maratus; species Maratus speciosus. The sequence goes on from OZ010794.1 coordinate 87,936,119, forward strand.
GTTATTACACGTAAAAATTGCAAGCAAGGAAAATCGCCTGCGACTCGTCAGATTTCCTATGAAACTTACGTAATAGCCAAGCATTTCATTGGCTGTTCGGGAAAAGGCTTTTCTATCATCAGATTTCCAAAAAATCTCACGACCAATTTTAAATAAAATTTCATTCTTAAACTTCTAAACATCCGACAATATTACTTTTTATATCGTCGGATACAGAAAAAAAATTTACTTTTAAATGCAGTTTGTTTGAAAGCTGTATCTCAAATTGTTTCTGATTTATTAAATTTTTTTTGTAGTTTTTAAAACTTTTTTGTCATAGTGGCAACACTCTGTTGTCCATCGTTGTTGAAACCAAAGGGAAATACAGATTACTGTATATACCAATCACATAACGAATAAATTGCGGATTAAACCAATGAAAACGTTCAGATATGCTTTTGATTATCTACCCTGACGAGAACAATAACCATTTTTCCAAATGGTTAAAAAATATCAGTTGTAATTTTCCAACTGGATGAAAAATGTCAAGACATTTTCTGCCAAGTTGGAAAATTACAACTGATGTGATTTATTTACCAATTAGAATATTATGTTAAAATGAATCTAGTGTAATTACATATCCAGTGTTTACTAGAGTTCCATTACCTGCAATTTATTCTGTTGAGCCGATTCATATATCAGACCAGATGCTATGATCAATAAGTTTTGCTAGGTGGACGAGGTCCTCCAGATTCGCCCAGTTGACAGAGCATTGGCAGCTTCAGCTAAGAGATCCCTAGTTCTAATCCTGGCCCAGACATTTTTCGGCCAGTTGGAAAATTACAACTGATAACTAAAATTTTGACCTGTGTAAACCTAAATAAAAGTACTGATTTCCGTGCTTTTTTTTTTTTTTTTTTTTTTTGGGGGGGGGGGGTAGAGATAGGAATTATTGAAACCTTGTTAAAAGGAAAGTTAGTTCCTTTTCTAATTTTGAAGCAAATACAGTTACAGGTAAATCTGAAAAAGGGGTCGCTTCCTTTTTTTTTTTTTTTTTTTTTTTTTTTTGTAGAATTTTGGGTGACAGCAAAGTTAATTTTCTCTGATAAAGTATACTATTTGCATATGGCGACAAATTTGCTCAGTTACAGTGTAATCACGTTTATAGTAAATATGCATGAATTTCAACTAGAAATATTTCTTTTTTCAATATTACCATTATGCGACTTTTGAGCCTTTTTTCAGTAAATACCACGGATAGAAATTTCTTATTCAATTTAATTTTTCATCAGCCTTGATAGGATTTCAACTATATTAATAACAATTAGGACTGGGCAATGTAGAAATTTCTTAAATCGATTTATCATCCATCTAACATAGCGATTTAGTGCTAAATCATGATTTAACACTGATTTAACATTTTAGAATATAAAAGTTTATTTTTAATAACAAAATATGGTCTTTATGCAGCCCCACCCCCCTCGTGTATTTTTTAGTATACTTAGCTTTTAATTTTTCAAATACCTTTGAAAAAAGATATATTTTACATATTAAAAAAAAAATTGAATGCCCCAAAACATTAGTTTTTTTTTTTTTTCCATTTTAAAAAATAGTTACCTATTTTAATGCATTTTATGAACTCATTCTTTAAGAATTAATGTAAAAGAAAATGATTTTTTTTTGGTCTGACTTGTTATGCCTGCTACAATCTAAATTCCTTAAAGAGGGGAGGGGACGACTTCCCCTAGCCCACCAAAATAGCACTTCATTGCTAACAACCTACAAACATTTTTTTTTTTTACAGACACAGAATTAAAAAGTTATTGGGTTAACTGTTTATTTACCACGATGAGAAAAGTAGTTTTTAAAAAAGGGAGGGGGTGGGGGAGAGATATGAGAAATAAGGTGCACTTTTATATCTTATTAACTTTTAGATTATAATAAGATTTGTTTAACACAAAAGCTGACATTCATATAGGGATGGAGAAGGATTGAATGTGTAAGCCTTGGAGCACATTACTGAAATTGCTCATTTTTTCGTGGCTGTTGCCACTCTGTAAGATTAGAAATTAAATATAATCTTAAAATATATCTCTTTTTGAAAATAACAAAATGTCAAAAAAGCAGAAAATCGCAGATCTGTAGAAAAATCTAATGAATGTCCCCTCCACCCCTCCCTCATTCTGCTGTAAAAATCAAATTACTTGACACATTACAGAACTTTTGTTAAAATATTTTTAATTACTTACAAAATAATAATAAATTAAAACTAAAATATTCCCATAATATCCAAACATATGAAAATTAATTTTCCATCAAAATAATGCATAAAAATATAAATTAAAAAGGGATTATTTTGGATATAAATAGTGAATCAATTTCAGCAAGATACTCAATCCACGTGGCTGGCATTGAAATCCTATGTCAAACCTGCTGCATGGCTATTTTAAAATCTTTTAATTAATTACAGAATAATAGAAAATAAAGAATATATCTTAAAATATTACCCAAACATGTGAATAATGAATTTTTCATTAAAAGAATGCATAAAAATAAAAACTGAAATTCGATGAATTTGGATTTTAAATATGAAATTTTATTCTTTTCTTTTTTCAACCATAAATGCTCAATCAATTTAAGAAAAAAAAATCTTAGCAAAAGAAAAATATTTCATGCGGATCACGGCCAAATCGGGATACACAAAACAATGCATGACTATACTTTAAAATAATTTCATTAATTAAGAAATAATAGAAAATAAAAAATATATGTTAAAATATTACTAAAACACGTAAAAAATGAATTTTTCATCATAAGAATGCATAAAAGTACAAACAAAGTCAATGAGTTTGGATTTTAAATATAAAACTTTATTATTACTTTTAATCATATAAATGCGAATCGATTTCAGGAAAACAATCTTCTGACACAATGCAGGATTCTACTTTAAAACATTTTAATTGATTACAGAATACTAGAAAAGACTTATTGCAATATTACTCAACTACGTGGATACTTAATTTTTCATCAAAAAATTGCATTAACAGATAAACTGAAGTTCGATGAATTTGGATTTTAAGAATTAAACATTCCTTTTTTTTTTCAACTTTCCACCTTATAAGTTCTTAATTTCTGAAAAATACACATCCCAATCTCGTAAATTCTTGAATCTTGTTTACAAAATAAATGAATAAATATCAGTTTTTACTTAAATTGACGTTTTCTTAAATCAGAAGGATTGAGATTCGATATTTACTTAAATCGGATCCTGTTAAATCAATTTAACATCAGCTTGCCTTGTTTTTCTTAAATCGGAAAGCATTGAGGCTTGCGATGTTTGCTTAAATCGGATCATCCTAAATCGATTTAACACCAGCTTGCCATGTAAGCGGTAGATACATCAAAGTAGATAAATCTTTTTTCCGATGTTAGCTCTGAATCACTATTTTGTTTTAAATCGATTTAAAGCCAATGGCTAAATTGCAATTTAAGACATTGGCTAAATCGCGATTTCCAATGTTAGCTTAAATCGATTTAAGACCAATGATTAAATCGGATTTCCGATGTAAGCTTTAAATCAATTTAAGACTTAAATCGATAAGGCCCAGGCCTAATAATAATTATTAAATTTTTAAATGCAGTATAAAAATGAAGAAGAATCGAAAGTATGAAACATTCTTTGTTAGACTAAAGCACACGCTATTACTGAAAAAGAAGAAGTAGGGCTGGCTAGCTAACTAGAAGAAAAAAAAAAGTCTTGCTTTTGTTCATGAGGTGGTAGCCAGCAGCATATGCTTCCTGACTATTGACAAAAGTTTGACACTTTTGAAACGTGCCACTTCTCTTTTCATTTATATAATTAAAATGTTTGTTTTACTTATTGGGTTTTGTAGCTATTTTTTAAATTTATTTAGTTTATTTAATAATAATAAACATGAAATATTAGCGTTCTGCATGGGTCAGATTGTACCTGAACATTCCATTTTAAGTCAACCCGCAACCAAACCTGAACTCGACAAAAAAAAATTCTCAACTCGAACCCACAACAATAATTTCCGGCGACCGAACACGACATATTTCGATTCGCAATGAAAGGAAAGTAAATCTTGTTTTAATGCCATTATGAAAAATAACCTAGAATTGTACATCTAATCAAATTTTTATGTTTCACATAGAAGAATGAACAAATCTATATTCTTTAATATTCAAATATAGACCTCTAAATAGTGGACACCTCAGTATCGTTGAATAGAGTCAAACATAGGTTCGGATTAAAGTCACACGACCCAAATCCGAAATGAAAGAAAAGTAAATCATGTTTTAATGCAATATGAAATACAATTAATAACAATCTATATTTAATATCAATAAATAGAACTATTAATATAATCAAATTCACCGTCGATTAAATGAATATCACAGGTATGATAAATTACGCAAAACTTTAATACAATGAAAACAAAGAAAGTAGAAAAAGTAATGTTTCAATCAATGTGTAATGGTATAAAACTAAAAATCTAATCTTTAAATATTCTTTCAAATTAGTTAGTTCTAACTTCAAAAATTACACTTATAATGATACACCTTGTTTTACACAACTGGCATTCTGCCTTTAGTTTATCATCATCAGCAGTTATTATTTTTTAAATTTTCCCGTCTAATATAGCTGCATCCTGTATCATCAAAATTAAATTATTCACTTTATACATTTTCAATGGGATCTCTAGAAATAGTCATCCTTTCACGAGTCTTCGAAATAACTAAGTGCATTACATTTTTATCGTACATTTTAGAAAAAAAATGCACAGCAAAATGCTAATGATCCTTCCTGTCTATCACACAATAGTTTTTTGTCATAACAACGTTAGAAGTATCAAGATTAGAACATTAGAACTGTAACTATTCAGCAAAAATGCTTGAGTTGTGCAGAAGCCTTCGTTTTATCGTACCACAGATCATAGTAGTTGAAAAAGTGTATTTATATTAACTTACAAAAGCGAAGTCAAACAGATAGGCAAGCATTTTGCTTTTGTGGAACTTTGATCTGCGGGTTTATATAGACTTTTAACGTGAAAAAATATTTTGGACATTCTTTTAAAGAATCAGGTCAACCTGAACCCGACCCGCAAGAATAAAACCGCCGACCTGACCTGAACCACCAGCCGGGTTTGGGTAACCCGACACAATGCAGGACTCTAATATTAGCTAAATAAAAGTTGTATAATAACTATCATCATTTTAATAATTTTCCTTTATAAGACTTGCAGTCAGTTTCCAGGGTAACTAACTCCTAAAATGATGGTTTTGACATTCGATAATAGTTAAAAAAAATTTCTCTAGGTATTGCTAAAACTTTGAATGTTTTAAATAAAAATGACTTAAATAATCTATCATTTATAAGAGGATGACCCCAGTCCCGTCTGTTTATATAATTTTTCCAATTTCTTGTACAAATGATATAAAACTAGAGAATCATGTATATCGTACAAAAGATCCATCTTGCTCAGTTAAAAAACATTGATTGGAAGTCTGTCTGTTTTGGTGGAAATGGAGCATCTAAACGAGTGCCCACATGGCCGCTACAGTGCAGGTATTGTTTTTCACGCGAAAACCATGAGCCTCAAAATTGTTACTGGTGTGACACTAGCCTTAACATTCAAACAGAAAAGGAAGAGAAACAAATAATTTTTTTTTCTTTTTTCAATAAAAACTTAAGATACTCATCGCCCACACAATATATTTATGAAAAAATTTGTTGAAAGAGAAGTTTATGTGAGCATTACTTACATCAGCTGCAGAAGAGGGTGTGTCATAAGATGCGGTGGCTAAGTGAGCAATGCTACTGAGCTGCTGCAACAGGTTCAGAGCCATCATACTGGTGGATTCGGGAGGCAACTGTGGCATCTGCACAGAAAGACATAGTTCAGCTAACAGAAATTTTTATTCAACACATAAAAGTTACATACAAATTACAATAAAGAAAAGACATTACATAAACAAAAATTTTGAACAGACAATTTTGAAATTGTATTTGGAAAACAGTGGTTATAGATAGTTCCCTTTTTATTTATTTATTTTTATTTTCCTTTCTTTTAAGAGCATAAGAGTCTTGTTATCAGAATAGAAAAAAGTTTTTCTCACATTAATTCATTTAGATAAAAAGCTATGAAAGCAAATGAAATTTAGATGGCTCTAATTTGTTAGTCTTGTTAAAGAATATAAAAAAGAAAATTCTTTTCTCCTTCCCCAGCTTATTTAAATAGACATCATTTTTGTTACAATGCTAAGCTATTGAAAATAAAAATCTATTTTTTGAGAGTAGAAAACAAAATCCTGTTTGACATCCTGCCATGATGTTTAGATTTTTTTTTTTTTTTTTTTTTAATAAGACATTATTTGATATTTTACTAATGCATGGTACTTAATGGTAAATAAAAAAGTTTTCTAGACATGTGATCTGATATTTTTTCATTCAATTTTTTTTCTTCTGACTTTTACTCTGCATATGATGTACCTCTATACACAACTATATTTTCAGACTAGCAAACCCTGCGGCTTTGCTTGCGTAAAAGTTCAAATATGCCAAGTGATATTTATATGTCTAATTTTTATTAAAAGGTACTAACTAAATTTTTATTTTATTAAAAGGTAATATTTTATTTTATTAAAAGGTACTTATTACTTTCAGGAATAATTCAAAAATTACTATTTAAAACACAGTTTAATTAAACATCATTATTACACTGCATTAGGCAGAAATGAGACTTAATAAAACGAAATAAAACTAAATAAATGATAATTTAGAAAATATTTTGAAACTTTTATGCTCAATTAATACGCTCATTTCAGTATTCATTTGACGTTTTGAATTTTTTAGAAACCATCTTCTTACATCTTAAAATTAACTATTACGTCAAATTCCAAGTCCTACCACCTCTCTCAACAAAAAAGGATATGTTGAAATAGGAACTGTCACCATTAATTTGCCAACATTAATTTTGAAATTGGTTTGTTATTTCCTAATATTCCACAGAAACGTAATTTAGAAAGCTTTTAAAGGCCTTTTTTAGAACGTTTCTGGTTCCTGTGAATCTCAGGTGGTAGAATCATCGGCATAAAATATAGCCTGTGTAGGATCAGAGACTGTTACCATTGATTCGCAACTATTACTTTTATAATCGGTTTATATTCCCTGAAATTGCATAGAAATCGTAATTTAGGACTTTTTTAGAATGCTTTTCACACCTCCCCTTTGCTTCACCCCTTTTTAATTCGAATTTATTTTTGACAGTCCTTCGAGGGCATTTATATTTTATAAGTAACTACCATGCCATATTTAAAGTTTCTAGCCTTTTCAGTATCACAGAAATCGCAATTTAGAAAGTTTTTAGCTCCTGCAACCCTCTGGTGGTAGTGGCACAGACATAAAATATAGCTAATGTTTTAGCAAGTTCTATCACCAACAATTTGTCAGCATTATTTTTTTAATCGGTTTGGTCTTTGATATGATTGCATAAAAATTGTAATTTATAACACTTTTCGCTCACTTCATCTTTTTAAATTTGGAATTTTCTTCCGACTGTTCTTAGAAAGCAGTTGCATCTTGTAAGTATATACCATGCCATACTTCAAAGTGTCAGACCCCTCAGTTGTGCAAAAAACGCAAATTAGAACATGTTTTGCTTTTGCAACTCTCAGATGGTAGTGACAGCAACATAAAATATAATCTATGTTATAGCAGGGACTGTCACAATTGATTTGCAACCATTACTTTTGAAATAGCTTCGGTATTTCCCGAGATTGCGTAGAAATCGCAATTTAGAACGTTTTTAGAATGCTTTTTGCGCATTTTTAACCCTTTTTTAATTTCTAATTTTTTCGAAAGTGTTCTTAAAGATCATTTATATCTAATAAATATGTACCTTGCCTAACTGTAAGTTGCTAGCCCCTACCGATCATAAAAATCAAAATTTAGAACGCTTTTTTGCTCCTGCAATGTCTGGGTGATAGTGATACTGACATAAAATAGCGTCTATGTTAGAGCAGAGGCTGTCAGCATCAATTTCCTACCATTACTTTTGAAATCAGTTTGATTCTTCCTGAGATATTACTGACAAATCGGTATTTAGAATGTTTTTAGAACACTTTTTGCGCATTCTGCTCCTGCATCTCCTCTGAGGTAGTGGAAACAGATATAAAATATAGCCTATCTTGGAGCAAGATCTGTCATCATCATTTTTACACCATTATATTTGAAATCGGTTCAGTACTTCCTGAGATTGCATAGAAATCGCAATTTAGAATGTTTTTTACAACGCTTTTTCTGAATTTTGACCCCCTTTTAAATTTTGATTTTTTTTAGGAAATGTCCTTAGAGATCTTATAACTACCTACCATTCTAAATTTCCCGATTCTAGGCCCTTCCGTAACGCAAAAACCGCAATTTAGAAAGTTTTTCTCCTGCAACCCTTTTGAGTTAGTGGCACCGGCATAAAACATAGCCTATGTTGGAGCAAAGGTTGTCACCATCACTTTGATGCCTTTATTTTTTAAACTGGTTTGGTATTTTCTGAGACTGTGTGGAAACCACCATGTAAAATGTTTTTTAAAACGCTTTTCGCGCATTTTCACACCTTTTAAATTTCGAATTGTTTAAGAACTGTTCTCAGAAATCCTTTATATCTAATAAGTAGCTAATATTTCGAATTTCATATTTCAAGGGCCTTCAGTAACGCAAAAATCACATTTTTAGAACTTTTTTGCTCCTGCACTCCCTTTTGGGTAGTGGCACCGACGTAAAACATAGCCTATGTTGGAGCAAGGGTTCTCACCGTCATTTTGACACCATTATTTTTTAAATCGGTTTGGTATTTTCTGAGATTGTGTAGAAACCACCATTTAGAACATTTTTTAGAACGCTTTTCGCACATTTTCCCCCTTTTTAAATTTCGAATTGTTTAAGAACTGTTCTTAGAAATCCTTTATATCTAATAAGTAGCTAATATTTCAAATTTCATATTTCTAGACCCTTCAGTAACATGTAAATAGCATTTTTAGAATGTTTTTTGCTCCTGCACCCCCCTTTGGGGTAGTAGCACGGACATAAATATAGCCTGTCTTGGAGCAAGCGTCGTCACCATCATTTTGACACCAATATTTTTTAAATCGGTTTGGTATTTCCTGAGATTATGTAGAAACTACCATTTAGAACGTTTTTTAGAACGCTTTTTGTGCATTTTCACCCCTTTTAAATTTTGAATTGTTTAAGAACTGTTCTTAGACATCATTTATATCTAATAAGTAACTAATATTCCAAATTTCATATTTCTAGGCCCTTCAGTAATGCATAAATAGCATTTTTAGAACGTTTTTTGCTCCTGCACCCCCTTTGGGGTAGTGACACGGACATAAAATATAGCCTGTCTTGGAGCAAGCGTCATCACCATCATTTTGACACCAATATATTTTAAATCGGTTTGGTATTTTCTGAGATTATGTAGAAACTACCATTTAGAATGTTTTTTAGAATGCTTTTTGTGCATTTTCACCCCTTTTAAATTTTGAATTGTTTAAGAATTGTTCTTAAACATCATTTATATCTTATAACTAATATTCCAAATTTCATATTTCTAGGCCCTTCAGTAACGCAAAAATCTCATTTTTAGAATGTTTTTTGCTCTTGCACCCCCTTTGGGGTAGTGGCACTGACATAAAATATAGCCTATGTTCCAAGTTGGACTAACACCATCAGTTTGATACCATTACTTTTGAAATTGGTTCGGTAGCTCCAGAGATTACCTCTAACAAACAAACAAACTTTACTTCTTTATAATATTATAGTATAGATAAGCTTCTGTTATTATGGTCAGTTCCATATTTTGTTAAAAAAATTAACATGATAGGGTTTTTTAGGCTAGTAGTCCCTGGTAGGAAATTGCATAACTATGCAAATTAAACTCACTTTCCACAACTGAATTTTGCTCTAATCTTCTGAATAAGCTTCTCTCATGGTCAGTGTCATGCTTTTATAAAAAAAATTCTCAAGATATGTTTTTGTGGTAATAGTACTCAAGGTGGGAAATTGCATAACTATGCAAATGAAATGACATCCTACAAACAAATTGTCCTCACATCCTCCGAATAAGTTCCTGTCATGGTCAGTTTTATGCTTTGATAAAAAATTTCATGCTAGTAGTGCCCCTGGTGAAAAGTTGCATAACTACTTAATTTAAACTGACTTCTTATAAATTAATTTTGCTCAAATATTCAAAATAAGCTTCTGACATGATCCAATCTATGTTTTGACAAAAGCTTTCACATTAGTGTTTTTATGCTAATAAGCATCCCTGGTGGGGGAAAAAAAGGCTTAACCCTTAAATGCCTGATTTTTCAAAAATCATTAATAATGTTTTTCGGCTTTCATTTTTTAAATAAATCATGGGAAAGATACGTTAAAAAATCATATTTTCTTTTAAGTATGGTTTACAGCTAAAAAACAGTTTGTTACTATTCAGCAATACTGGTCTTTAATTGAAAAAATTATTTTCCCTGATAAAATTCTATAATATTAAATACACAAGAATTTTATGAACTTTGATAAGAAATAAATTATACTTGCTCACTGCAGAACAAAATGGGGTATTTCACAAGCTTCCAAGCAAAACAAAAAAAACATGTAGCAATAATTGAAAAAATAAATCTATCTTTATTCTTAAACAGCACAAGTGTTGCCACCTACATGTTGAAAATTGATTTATTAATAAATTTTTCAGAATGTATTTTATTGGCAACATTGGGCATTATAGCTTCAATATTATTCTAATAGTATTTTAGGAGCCTAAATTGGATATGTTACCAAAAGACAACACCAGGGCATTTAAGGGTTAAAGTGCATAACTGCAATTTAAACTCACTTTTAAAAAAAGAAATTTTGCTAAATTTTTCAGAACAAGCTCAGTTTTCAACATGGTTAAATTTATTTTTTTATAAAAATTTTCTCATGACAGGGCATTTGATGCATTTGGCAGAAGATGAAAAACAATCTAATTTAAGCTCCTTTGCCATGAACGAATCTCTCTCATATCTTCAGAATAAGTTTAGAACATCGTGATCAAATTCCCGTTTTTGTAAAAACTTTCATGAGATAATTTTTTTTATATCAATACACCCCTGGTGGAAAACTGCAGACTAACTTCTCATGAATGCATTCCACTCAAATCTTCAGCTACATGCTAGCACTGCATTTGAAATTATTATTGATGTTAAACCACATTGTTTAGTGGGGTTTTTTTTTTTCCTTGTACAAAATAGTAAAAAGGAAAGTGGACCAGTACCGAAAATTTGTAATAACATTTGAAAATTGCTTTAAGATTAATTTTCTTATTTAAAAATATCTTCTTGCACAAAAATTAACATTAATCCTAAATGCTCCCCTTAAAACTTATTCATATTCATCGAGAAACATCATTCGAAGTAATAAAAATTATTTTGTGAAAAAAACATTTCGTTGAATCCAATTCTTGTAAAATAATAAATCTTGTAAGTCTTTTTATCTTTTATTTTTTACAGCACAGCACGACGACATTTAGAACAATTAATATTTAACAGTTAAATAAGATAATAAATTCCGAGAATGCCATATAAATATGCATCTCAGCCAAATAATAAAGATATTCTAATCTTCTAGTTACATAAATTCAAGCATCACTTCACTACATTAAATCACACGACTTGTTAATATAAATATTTACAATTCCGAGAAAACATTTTTTTCCTGACCAAACACAATTCGAGTTTTTTACTTACTAAAAGAATTCTAGCATCAGTCAGTTTTATTCGCACTCTTTCGCAAACACACGTACCGAGCCAAGTGATCTCGGCTATTTTTAGATTTCTCCCCACGCAGGCAGGAGCCATTTCGTAACACCCCTATAACAACATTTTATAATTTCCATGGCCCTGAAAATCTGTTTAAAATAAAATTTATTATTTACACCCAATCACTGCAAGAAATCTGAAAAAGACATTCTTATTCTTTAAAAATATCATTGTAAAACTGTAATAGAGAGACGTGAGAGTTCTGTTTTCTAATAATTTTGAAAAAGGACTTCAAACAAAAAGCAAGGATAAACAAGATATATCTCACGACTTTGTTTTAGTAACAGTGGCTGTGCAAAAGACTCTGAATCAAATGGAATATTATAGACTGAGAGACGGCTGCACAAACCACCACTTTTATCCAGTGGACGGCTGAAATTCCAGGATTAGTTAAAAGTCGATTTACCTATTAAAATGCAATTGGTCTGTCAAGTTTTATCTTGGTGGAAAACACCTGCAAACCGGATTTTAGTGGTAGATTTACCATTGTGTTTTTCTGCTCCCAGTCATTCCTGTTAATGCAAGAAAACACAATGAAAAACCTACCGATCCACCACTAAAACCGGGTCTGCAGGTGGTTTCCACCGAGACAAGACCTGGCAGACCAGTTGCATTTTAATATGCTAATTGAGTTCTGTCTAATCCTGGAATTTCAGCCATCCACTCGGTGAGTCGATGGTCTGTGCATCTGCTTCCAGGTCTATTACTTATATCTCATCAAAAATAACAATAAAATTCCCTTTCAAATTGACTTTTTAAAGATTGTCAAACACTAAGAAACTTATAGTACATTCTTCTTTTTCAAATAGCAAGTTTTTCTTTCTTAATTTATGAACAAATAAAATTTTCACTCTTTCATTCAAGATCAAGACTGATATAAAAATCAAGGCTTGGGCTGTGACTGTCTCATCTCTAGTATGAACTCCTTATTGACATCATCAAATAGTTGTGTTAGTGCTGTTACAGCTTTTGCCTTTTATTTAATTTGATCACAAACATTTCTAAAAATATACCCTTTAAATATGGAGAAAAATACAGTTAATAACAATAATAATTAAAACATATACTGAACCTTTTCTAAAAGTACATGCTTAAAGAGTGAAACACTCAGTGCATGTTGGTCTTTAGATTTTGCCTGATTCAGAAGCCAACCAAATAATTCATCAGCACATTCAGGGTCCTGTGCCAAACACTGCCACAGTATGTCCACTTGCTCATGACTCAAACCTGGAAAAAGTACAAGCACCCATATTAGTGTACATGGATATGTATGAATTTTCAAAATGAAACATGAATTTATTACACTTCATTACTTTTCAAATTTATCTAGACTATTTAAATTAAGAATGGTTTTAACCTATATTTTCAGTTTTTAATACAGAAAAACCTCTAAATTAAGACACCTCGGGAGCGTGGAAACTGTCCGTTATTTGGAGATGTCCACTATTGGGAAAACCTCAGATTCAAAAATTGATAAGAAATGCTTAATGTTTCATTAATTGACTTTTATATGTCCTAAAACCTCTTTTATATGATTAATCAGAAATTAAAATTATTTTTTTAAGCAATAAAACTTAAATAAAATTGTTTATACCTTTATCTACTGTTTATTATATTCTTAAGAAAAAAATCTGATACAAAAGTTTACTTTTGCTAGCGATTACATGTAACTTGTTTTTAATGTGAAGTTTTAACTCTGTCAGTATTTAATCCTTCTGAATCATCTTTTTTTTTACAAATTCTTCATTTTAGTCGGAAATGTGTGTTTCATTTTCTTTTAATACAAAGCCTGCTTTTCTGAAACATTGTCGTATGCTTTTCGGTTTTATGTTTTTTTACAGCTGAGGAAAACCTAATTATAGCATCAAGAGCATTAACTAATTTTAGGCAGTTCTTAAGTGTATTGATAGAATCTAAGTTTGAAAGAATGTGTCGTAATAAAAGTTTTATGTACCAGGCTTTAAAATTGTGTATTACACCTTGATCAAGTGGCTGGCATAATGAAGTTGTGTTTGGGGGAAAACACATAATTTTAACATTGTCGAATTTCAAATGTTTTGGACGTGAACCTGCATTGTCCGAAAACAAGATAACTTTTCTTTGTTGTTTTTTCATCCTATTATCAAAGGAAGTTAACCATTCGATCATTAAAGGACTGGTCATCCACTCTTTCTTATTCGCTCTCCTCACAATACCAAATTTATTAAATTGAATGTTCTTTGGGAAACACCTGGGTTTCAGAGATTTTCCAATAATAAGAGAAATTTCAAATTATAGTAACACATAGCAAAATAATAAAATAGTCTATTTTTTTTTACATTTTTCCACCGATATAGTCATTCTTTTTAAAACACAAAGTCTTATTCGGAAAAATTGTGAAAAAGTGTCTGGTTTCATCTGCATTAAAAATGTTTCTCTCCTCATAACCTTCACAAATTGGCCAATCCTCCACTTCCTTAAGATCTACCGATTTTGCTTCCCCACATATTGTTTGAAAGCGAGGCTGTGCGGGGATCCGAACTTTTCCACCCACCCACTTGAAGCCTTAAAATCGTGTAATTCAAGTTCTTGCAACTTCTAAAGCCTTTTCTCGAATCAAAGGCCATGTGATAGGATTGTTTTTTTCAACAAACTGAAGTAAACCAATTCAGAATTATAGAATCCATTTCAATGGAATTAATCTCCCTCAATTTCACATTTTTTGTGTTCTCGTTAGAGTTAGTAATCCACAAATTTCTTATTTCTTCTTTATTTTATAAAATCTCTCCCACCGGTGTTTAACTTATTTTAAAATGTCCAGAATGTATCCATAAACTCAATTTCTCTTTCTCAGATGCACTTACAATTTCAAATTTTTCTTTTAAAGTTAATCGTTTTCTTTTCGAGCCCATTCTCGAAATATTAATCACAAACAAGTATCAAGCAGTAATCAACATTGCTAAATAGTTTTTTCCCTGCTCTCGTTGCATTCTTGGTGCCTTTAATTCTCGCTTTCAATGCTCTGGGGAGGAAGGGGGGGATGTCACTTCTAGGCCAACTCCTGAATTCAACACTGGACGTGGGAGGGGGATTTTCCACAGCCTCCTACGTTTATCTGTGATCACAAAATTTGTGACACATTGCCCTGATAAATTAAGTCTTTTTAATTTTTTTTCCCCCATCTCATAAAAAAATACTCTTTCATCCTTTATCGCCAAAATTACTGTCTGTTATTCAGAATGTTTGTTATTCAGAGGTTCAACATAAAAAAAGTTAGGTTTTCGGAGTAGGGATTGGAAAACTGTCTGTTAAATAGAGGTGACTGCTATTCAGGAGTGTCCGTTATGGAGATTTTACTGTATATGCTTCAAAGAAAATTTACCTTTGAATAACAAACACATCGAGACCATGGAATTTGTCGTTATTTAGACATTTAGAGATAAAAAAATACAGACATATACAGACCTGCCAACTGCTACGAAAAAATCGTAGTTGCTATGATTTGGACCTATAAACTACGATGCTACGAAAATCGGTTTTAAACTACGATTTTTTTTTTCCAAAAACGCAAACGCTTTTTTTTGTTTATAGTTGCGATTTTTATCCCGTGTAGCATATTTTTCAGGAGTGATTCTGTTCTGAAATTTCCAAAATTTCAAAGTATTCATTTCCGAAAGTTTGAAAAAATTGGTCTTTAGCCCGAAAATTCGAACATTATTTAAAAAACGCTCATGGGGAAAAAATCTAGGCTGCAAAACAATCTTCTTAACATAAAATCCTCCTTATGTATATTAACCACAAGTGAATCGTGTTTCTGTAAATATTTGTATAGGAATTCCCTTCCTTAGAAACAAGGGGGCCATTTTAAGAATTTCTGGAAGGGGGGGGGGGGTGTCCTTTAAGGGGCAAAGTTTGAAATAGTGTGCAAAATAGCACGATTTGCATGCGGAAAAGGAAAGTCCTGCATAACGTAAACTGCTGTGTAGTATTTCCCCCAGCAAATTCTTCCACAGACCTATGATTCTTCTGCGAGTATATTTTGAAATTTCTTGGAAGTCCACGAATTTCTTTTCTATCATGGAATTTTCCCAAATTAATTCGTGAATCGATCGCACAAAAAACTGAGAATTTCTTCAAGCGATCGTGTAAAAATATAGGGTATTTCATCAAAGATCTCAGAAACAAATAGTGATTATATTCAATAGGTCGCTGAATTGCGCAAGATTGCGCAAAAAATTACGAATTTCAATAAACTATCGAGGGGAAAACATTGCAAATTTCGTCAAAAGGTCGTGTAAAGGAGTAGTGAGTTTTGTTGGTCGCGAAAAGATATCAAAAATTTTGCTGATCTGTTGTTGCGATAAACTATCGCGAATTTCGACAAATTACCGTGTAAAAAAAGTCAATTTCGTCAATTGGTCGCAGAAGAAGATAAATTTTGTCAAAGGATCGTGGTAAAAATGTGAATTTTGTCACAATATCGCAGAAAGAAAATGGAATTTCCTCAAAAGAACACTAAGAAAATGCAAAATTCATCGAAAGATCGCAGAAAGAAAACACTAATTTCGGCAAAGGATCGTGGTAAAAAACGCAAAATTAGTCAAAGGATCGCAGTAAAAAAATGCAAATTTCGTCAAAAGTTCATGGTTAAAAGTGCGGATTTCCATAAAGAATCGTGATAGAAAAATGTGAATTACGATTGTGGGGAAAAATTGTGAATATCCTGAAATGATCGCGGGGGAAAAAATCGCGAATTTCATCAAAATTTACTGCACTGGGCTAAAAAATTGGAACCAGGCTCCTTTTACAAATGTAAAAAAAAAAAAAAACGCTGCAAAACAAGAAGAAACTCTAAAAATCGTACAAAAATTTACAGAGGAAAAAATTTACTATATTGAGTTGAAAGAATGAAACCTTATTCCTTTTACAAATGTCAAAAGAAGGCTGCGAAACACGAAAAACCAACCAACCAACCTTCAGATTAATTTTAATTTTGTGTGCTACGATTTCTCATTTTCAAAGATTGGCAGGTCTGCATATATGTGTTCAGTATAGAAAAGATGTCTGCTATTTGGGAGTGTCTGATGAAAATTTTAGGGTATTTATTTTTTATACAATATTTGGGATTTCAATCAAACAAAAAAAGATTGACTTTACAATCCATTGCAAAACTCTACAAATTTGAATAACCTAGTTTTTTTTTTGTTTGTTAGTTTGTTTTAATTTTAATACTAATGAAATCCAACTATCTTTTTTTAAACTAATAAAATGAATTTCAGCACAAATCTTTCAGCATAACATCTAATTTGAAATAACCATAACATCAAGATACTGCTTTCAATGCCTCGAGTAGTAAGTAACAATAAACTGCAATCACGCTTCTAACCATAGATGATAAAATATTTAAAAGAAAAAAGGCAATAACTTTATTATAGAACCACATTTGAATTCTGCAATGATCTGAACATTTTACGCAAGTTCAAACATGAATAAAATCCTTTTCATAAAATTTACAATTGACCATCTGAAATATTTTTTTCTTGGATCCCCATTTTGTGAAAATAACTTCGCAAAATTTATTACATTTTTGGGAAAAATAAAATTTGCAAAGAAAGATTACTTACAAGCTATTTATTAATTACAAAATTTTTTTAAGTTCTCACACTAAAGTTTTCCTTTCTGTGAGCTGGTTTATTTGCAAATAACACATTTCATGAGATATAAGAAAAATGAAGAAGAGTTTGCTTTTATGGAAAGGAATTTTGTGCTAGGCACAGTGAGAAAAAATTAAATTTTTGCTTGAATCAACCCTTTATACAGGATGTCCCTGAATTCATGGGTCAAACTGTAAGGAAAAGTGAAGTACACATAAAGAAGCAATTTTGGTACAGCAATGTGGGGTCAGAAATGAAACGTTTGGGCGAAAAACAAAAAATGCAGCGGAAATGAAAATGAGTGTTTTATTGAATTGACATAACAATTACAGTAAGTACTCAAGTGTGCCACTGGCAGCGTATAACAAGTGATTGGCATACCTTTTTGCAAATTACAAGTGTTTCACAAACATTTGCAGCAGCAACTGAAAGTCTTGTACTGAGGTCCTCATCCGGGTCAACTCATGTCTCACAGATGAGACATGTAGAACCTTCGAAAGGGTACACCCATCACTTGCTAGACGCTGCCAGGTATGTATCGATGTTGATAGTGGGACATTTGAATACTTATTGTAATTGTTATATCAATAAAACACTTGTTTTCTTTTCCTCTGCATTTCTTGTTTTTCGCCAAAACTTTTCATTTCCTACCCCACATTACTATACCAAAATTGCATCTTTATGTGTACTTTACCTTTCTTTGGAGTTTAGCCCATGAATTCAAGGACACCCTGTTTATAAGTATAAATGCTTTGTTTAAAATACATTAAATAAACTGAGCCTTGGGCAACAAAGAAGGTACCATTATTATGTACACCACTGGAGATACATATGTTACTCATCTGAAAGAAAAACAGTAACATTAACGTTTTTAATGTTTTACTAATAATTTAAATTAATTACAATATTATGAAAGTACAACATAAATAGCTAAATAAAAATAATAAAACGTAAATATCTTTTGAAAATTATTTTTTTTTTTTATAAACTGATCATGTGCATTGCAATATTTTCTAATAAAGTAGGAAACATCTTATTTATATAATATAAATATATGTATATTAAGAAATGAAGTTTTATATTTTGAAAACTCACGAAAATTTTCTGGAGACCCTGTCGTAGAAAACACACAAGTAAGAAAATGTAAACGGACTTGTATTTCATCTTTGTGAGAATACCTTAAATTAAAATTTAAATAAAATCAGAAATTTAACAATAAAATATGAAAAACAAAATTGAAATAGATAAATGATTTACACAAACTTACATTCCATGCTTGGAGCTATTTTTATTTGAGGTGTAGTTAACCAAATTATTGAAAAAGTGTTTCATCATTTTGTGTTCTTTTTCGGCCCATCTGAAATAAACGGAAGAAGAAAATTACAATTTTTATAAAATAAAAACATTATACAACGATATCTTCTATAACATATGCTTACATTGTGACAGAATGTGTATCTGAACTCCCACGGAACTGTTGAAAAGAAGCAAACAACTTTGGCAACAGACGCATGGATATTATTACAGACCTGGAAAAAAACATATCTTAATTTTAATATTTTGTTATTCTTAGTGCAGACCTGCCAACCTTTGAAAATAAGAAATCATAGCACACAAAATTTTAATTAGAGGTTGGTTGGTTAGTTTTTCGTGTAACACAGCCATCTTTTGACATTCGTAAAAGGTTTCAGTCTTTCAACTCAATATAGTAAATTTTTTCCTCTGAAAATTTTTATACGATTTTTAGAGTTTCTTTTCGTTTCGCAGCGATTTTTTTTTCTTTTTTTTTTTTTTTTTTTTAAGATTTGTAAAAGGAGCCTGGTCCGAATTTTTTAACCCAGTGCAGTAAATTTTGGCGAAATTCGTGATTTTTTGCCTGCGATCATTTAAGGATATTCACAATTTTTCCACAATTGTAATTCACATTTCTCTATCACGATTCTTTGTTGAAATCCGCACTTTTTGCCATGAACTTTTGATGAAATTCGCATTTTTTATCACTATCCTTTGTCGAATTTTGCGCTTTTTCCACGATCCTTTTGACGAAATTAGTGTTTTCTTTCTGCGATCTTTCGGTGAAAATTTGCGTTTTCTTACTGATCTTTCGATGAAATTTGCATTTTCTTACTGATCCTTTGACGAAATTCGCGTTTTCTTTCTGCGATATTTTGACAAAATTCATGTTTTTAGCACGATCCTTTGGCGAAATTTATTTTCTTCTGCGACCAATTGACAAAATTATTATTTTTTTTTTATAAGGTCATTTGTCAAAATTCGCAGTAGTTTATCGCAAATCGTGTGATTTTGCACACTATTTCAAACCTTGCCCCTCAAAAAAAAAAAAAAAAAACCCCTCCCCTTCCTTTCCAGAAATCCTTAAAATGGCACCTTGTTTCTAAGGAAGCGAATTCCTGTATGAATATTTACAGAAACACGATTCACTCGTGGTTAATATACATAAAGAGAGTGTTTTATGTTAAGAAGTTTGTTTTGCAGCCCAGATTTTGTTCCATGAGCATTTTTTAATGCCCGAATTTTCGGACTAATGGCCAATTTTTTAAAACTTTCAGAAATGAATACTTTGAAATTTTGGAAATTTCACAACAGCATCACTCCTGAAAAATATGCTGTGCGGGATAAAAATCGCAACTAGAAACAAAAAATGTGTTTGTGTTTTTTGCAAAAAATCATAGTTTAAGACCGATTTTCATAGCATCATAGTTTATAGGTCCAAATCGTAGCAACTACGATTTTTTCATAGCAGTTGGCAGGTCTGTTAGTGCTAGCTCAGCAAATTCTGTTTTAACCCAGCAGTGCTCGTGCAGCGTCCCACAGATGCCAGGGATGTTTCTTTTTTAATTGCTTTATAAACGGATGGGCGAGCAAGCTAGTGCTGAACATCTACCTTTCTGTCAACTAAACTTTGCAATATGCCTATAACCTTTGCATATAACTTTGCTATAACCTTTGCATTTATAAATTTGAATTGAATGGCCTAAATATATATTAGTACAGCAAAAACACACCTGGCGTCTGTCAGATGCTGTGCAACCTTTAATGTAACAATATACCATGTGAGCACTGCAGGGTTAAATATATCTAATGAATAACTTAA
Source organism: Maratus speciosus (assembly GCA_963932465.1). NCBI lineage: Eukaryota > Metazoa > Arthropoda > Arachnida > Araneae > Salticidae > Maratus > Maratus speciosus. Next base: position 87,956,723 of record OZ010794.1, read on the forward strand.
ATGCAACTTATAGAAAAATTATTTTGAAATTAATTAAAACAATAACTGAATATTCTTCTTCAGTACAAACCCCAGTAACAAAACATAATATGAGAGTTGCTGATTTTTTATTCAGTGTACAGAAATGTAGAACAATACTTATTCATTTACTAGTTTAGCACTTGCATTCCTTTTATCTTAGGCATAAAAGAGGCTGTACATATATAATGTTATCAGCATTTTTCTAATTTTGGACCCCCCCCCCCCCTCCATGATATCATACACCATCATTCGTCTACCCCACACCACAACCACTACTAATATCGTTTCTAAAATTTTTTTTTCTTTGTTTTGTGCACTTGCAATGATATACATACAGGGTTAGTTACACATCTATTAGTCACATACTTTACGAATTCAAATGAAGAGAAAATATTAATATTGCACATGAAATAGATTTATATCAAAAAACATTTAAAAGAGATAGTTACTATTTAAAAGTATTTACAGTATGGAACTGTTTATCTGGAAACCAGTTAATCAGAAAACCAGTTATCCAGAATGATATTTCTAATAGACTGATTTCAGAATCTTTGAAGAAAAAATGCCATACACTGCAGTTTGACATATGCATTGCTCGAAACATTGCAAAATGCATGGTATAACTTGATGCCAGCATCTAGGATTTGAAATGGAATCATATTTAGTTATATCTTAGACATTCTGATTTTTATGCAGAGGAAATAGAAGAATTTTTGTTTTTACGGGATTCTATAAATTACCTTCTTTCAAACATTGATTAATCTTTGATCTTGTTCGGATCTGATTCTTAATCTGAGTAATCTAATAATAATTAATTTGAAATCAGAAATAATGCCATGATGACATATATTCCACAAAACTTATCAAATGGATCTTGCTTTAATGCCCAACCAGTTATCTGGAATACATCTGACCCCAACCATTCTAGATAAATGGTTCTGTACTGTAATAATAGCTTATTGTTGCATAATGCATTCAACAGTAATACAGTCGAACCCGGTTAAGACGCTCACGGTTAATACGCGATCCCGCTTAATACGCGGATTTTTTCCGATCCCTTGAACATCGCCTATAAGGCTAATGCAAAAATATCACGTTTAATGCGCGAACGGTTATTACGTGATCCCGCTTAATACGCGATAAATTTTCGGTCTTTAAGAGAAAAAAATCACGCTTAAGACGCGAATTCATTGGTTAAGATACAAATTCCATCTCTCTTCTCGAGTTTTGCAAATTTAGTGGATTTTTTTTTATTATTCAGAAAAAAAACACTGTTTCCGAATAATATTATTTACTTTATTTAACAACAAATTAATTAAGTAGAAAATTACTAATCGGAAATAGTGGAAGATATTTCAATAAAACAAAAACCTGCTAAATTAGAAAAACTGCAATACTTCTTTGATTCCGCCTCCTCACATTTTTTGTCTCTAGCTTCGTGCATGTTTTTACGGTAGTAGAGAGATTCAGGAGATGAATTCAGTCTACACAGTTACATCATAAAAATTATTATGGTTAGAGATGACCATGCATGTTGTTAGTGAGGTTTTAAACATACGTTATATTAGTACTATGTTTTATAATACATATTATGGGCAACAAAAATGAATCTCGTAAAGATTAAACTCATACGACTGCGGTTGGATAATTTTTTTATGTTTTCTTTACTGTTTGCTATGCTAACAATATTTTTTTACACAAAAATTAATAAGGATTGCCTTTCCTATATTAAAAAGATGGATAGATTATAATGGTACTCATTATTACAAGTACTAAATGTGATTTTAAAAACTGATAATTTTAAAAAGTGAAAAAAAAATTGAACATTCCTATCTTTGTTTTTAAAAAATTACTCTAGTAGAAAAATTATTGTTGTTGTTTAATTTTTGGTTGCAACGTATTAATCGAAAATAAAGCCACGTTGGGATCCATATTTATTTTCCATTATGATTTCAGTCGGTCCTATAAAAACAAACAATGAGTTAAAGTGGAATACAATTAAATTTTAATTTAAATGTACGTAAAAGACACAATGATTGACCATTAACATTCATATGAAAGCTCTAAAGTTTATTTAGACTATTAGATATGTAAATAAGTTCAGTTCCTTCAACATTATACAAATCACGTTTAATACGCGATCCCGCTTAATACGCGAATTTTGTCCACTCCCTTGAAACGCGTCTTAACCGGGTTCCACTGTATGTTGTTCTTTCACTTGTCCCTGTCCAAGGAGGGTAAAAGCACACAGTGAACGACATTCTTTCTCTTTCTTTACTGGTAAAACAACTATCATTTCAAACATATTTTGTTCCTGGTTTCATCAACAGCAAATTAATTATATACATGTATGGCAGAAGACCAGGAATGCTGAACATTGAGGTATCCCATATTATAGAATGAAATGATTTTATAAACATTTAATGGCTTTAATAATAGCTTTGTATTTTCATAAAAATATATAAGAATAAAAAAAGGTAACAGAGTATTATAATGTAAAGAAAAAGTTACAGAAGAAAAGAAATGTTTCTTCAGATGATAAAATGATAATGATATCAAAAGACAACCCCCTTCCCCTAGAGATATTCTACAATATCAAGTGTCAGACATCCCATCCCCCTAAATTGATAAGGTTATATATGCAGAGCCCCAAATGAGAAAAAGAGATTCCTAAAAATACTTATTTCAAATTTTAAAAAAGTTACCAATATAACTTCATGTATTCTGAAGTCCAAAAGATGGAAATTCACTTTCAATTTTTACTCATGTGAGATATGTAGGCAATTTAAATTGCTAAAGTGTTCAAAATAAGGTAGAATTTAAGATTAGGTTGCAGACATAGTCCTACTGTTAATTCTCTAGATCATTTAACAAACTTGTTGTGTACATAAAAAATATTTCACTAGTATTTTTTTTTTATTTATTTTTTTTTTTTTTTTTGCGCACCTATTGATATCAAAATGCTGATTTTGTGAAGTTTCACAAAAAATAAATGATTCGCAAAAAATTACATGTCTGTAAGTGCTATAGCACAAAACTTACAAAATTTCAGGAAAGATAACCAACCATATTTAAGGAAGTTTCAGGACAAGTACGACACCTGAATTGAGTTTTAATTTTAAAATAGATTTGGAAATTAGCAGCTCCAAAAACCACATCTCACCAACTCTTCCTGCTCATCTCACTTCACTTTCATCATCTGAAAAACTTGTTTCACTTCAATTATAAGTTAAACAGAGGTTGGAGATATGACAAAATTGAAGGATCGGAGTTCATTTTTAGAAAAAAAAAAAAAAAAAAACTTTCTATGCTGTGGCAGGTAAAATATAAAAAATTCCGTTCTTGTATGACCAAAACTCATTGAGTTTAGTTACTGTGAATTCTAAAATTTATGAACTTTCAGCACTAAAAATAGAAAAATGCATTTTTAATTTCATAAAATTCGACACATATCTCTGTGACTTTCACCGTAAAAATGTATTAAAATGAAGAATGTAACCTTTTGAAAATGAAGGGCAGGATTCTTTTATCCATATAATCTTAAATCTTACTTCACTTTGAACACTTTTGCAATTAACATTGCCTGTATATCTCCCAACAGGTAAAAAATTTAAGTGCATTTCAATCATTTTGGGACACACATACAGTGAGAAAACTCTTATTGGATAATGAATAAAGCGATATTTCATTTAAATATAAAGGTCATTCCATGTCAAATCAACACAAAAGAGTGCAATTTTTCCCTCACCATCTCCAAATTTTACAAAATTTGGGGAACTAGTTAGACTGGTTGAGAAAAAAAAAAATCTGCAAATTCAAATTTCTGAGACTTTTAGTTTTTAATTATAGGCATTTAAAGATGGCCGACAGACTAATTTACTGTCAGATGTCAACATTAAAATCATCATAAATCCTGTTATAATTAACGTACAGACATGGGCCTGGTATCATTTTAAAGCATTTGAAAGGCGCTTTAATATGATACCAAACACAAGACGCTTTTGAAAAAAAAAAGTTTGAAGGTCATGGCACTTGACCTTTGACCTTGAATTACTAAAAAACAAATTCTTCAATTTTCACATTTTTTTTTTTTTTTTTTTTTTTTTTTTTCCTGAATGCTAAAATGCCTTAACTAGATGTGTAGAAAGTTTCAAAATGGGACCACAGTGGGATCATATGAATAAAAAAAATAAATCAATAACAAAATATGAAATGTTCGCGTTTAAATTATCTATTCATAATAATAATAAGTTCGTGAACTCATGTAATTTTATCAATATATATACAAATAGAAATTGAAATAAAAAGTAAATATATAATACAAATTAATTTGAATATAAAAAACAATAAAAATTGAAATAAAATATACAGAATTTAACATATGAATATGTGTACATGATAATTATACATAACAGAACTGTTAACATATTGGAATATGGATTATTTTCTTGCAAAATAGATCATGTAAATCCTCATGACAGTTTTCATGCATTCACTTTCGCATTTGTTGCTGTAATTGGATTAACAACGGTTAATATATCATATATGGGCACGAAAAGTATATCAGTGTACTTGGAAAGCTGTATGATGGAGAAGGTCCTGATGGATGAAAAAAGCTTAACTTGAGCATTTTCTTTATCAGTATCAATCACATAAGCTATCCACTACTTTTTATCAGATATAGCAGTGACAAATATCGCCAATTGAAAGTTTGCCTGGTAACTAGTTCTACATTTGAGAAAGGTGAAGCAGTATAAATTTTAGTTTATTGTTATTGGAATGAAATGAATGAGTGAAGCTTTTAATTTTGTTTGTATTTGAATGATATAGAAGGGATATTAATGACTGCACACTCATACAACTATTTTCCAGTCATAATGTGCTCATTGTATGGTTTTTGCAGGCTGGCACATTCAGATGAACTTTTCAAAGTTCCTTCCAATCCCATCACAAGCCCCTTTTCCATGTGTTGTCACAATGAAGTGCCATTCAGCAGATATACCAAAACCTGCTTCGTGATAACAGTTTTATAAAAATTTTTTGGTTTTTGTAATGTGCTGCAGCCGTATCCCGAAAGTAAAAGATGTTTTTAGTTAACTTTGGACACATCTTACTTTTGAGAAAATTTATTAAGTATCTCTGAAATAAGGGAAATGCATTGGTATTAGGAGTTAAACACTCTGAAATAATTACAAAACTAAAAAGCTGAAGGATAAATTCGTTATCATTAAAATACGCAAAAAATGGATGGATAGTTACCTGGGAATTATTCCATGGATTTCATCTTGAAGTACGAAAGAATAATTTTCTGTAAAGTCACATATTACCAAAAACTATCCTGGTTGCAGCATTAATTTTAGTTCTGCTTGAAATAGGGATTGTTGTTTAGCAATAAATGAATAGCAAAGGTGTTTTAAATTTTCGCGAAACATATCAAGAAAATCCTCATATGTTTTTGTAACTGTTTCAAGTGTAGACCTATCTACAAATAACCACTGCTTATATGTGACTGTATCCACCATATTCTCATTCATCATATTGCTTAATTGCTCTTTCAAGATTAACATAATACTATATTAAGATTACCCCATTCTTATACAGCACAATAAAATACTTGATTGAAGAACAAAACATTAAAGAGTGATTTCAGCAATTGTGTACAAGTTTTGGTACTCAAAAGCTTCACTCATTCATTCCAGTAACAGAAACTAAGATTTATACTACTTTTAATTGGTGATATCAAAGGTTTTGCCACTGCTATATTATATGATAAAAAGTGGTGGGTTACTGATGAAGAAAATGCGCAAGTTAAATTAAGCTTTCTTCATCATCAAGACTTTCTACATCATACAGCTTTCCAAGTTACTCAGATGTATTTTTAATGCCCACACATTATATATAAACACTTGTTAATCCAACTACAGCAACTGGAAGAGTTTACAATAGCAGTGAAAAAGAAACTACAGCAATAAATGAGAAACTGAATGCAAGAAAACACTCTATATTATGCCCATATGTTAACAATTCCATTATGTATAATTGTTATCATATACACATATTCATATGTTAAATTCTGTATATTTCATTTCAATTTCTATTGTGTTTTTGAATCAAATTAATTTGTATTATATATTTACTTTTTATTTCAATTTCTATTTGTATATATTGATAAAATTACATGAGTTCACAAACTCATTTTTATTATGAATAAATAATTTAAATGCAAACATTTCATATTTTGTTATTGATTTTTTTTTTTTTTTTTTTTTTTTTTTTTGTATGATCCCATTGTTGTCCCATTTTGAAACTTTCTACACATCTAGTTAAGGCATTTTAGCATTCAGAAAAAGAAAATTGGAAAAATTGAAACATTTGTTTTTTAATAATTCAAGGTCAAAGGTGCCATGACCTTCAAACTTTTTTTTTTCAAAAACGTCTTGTGTTTGGTATCATATCAAAGGTAATTTGAAATGCTTTAAATGATGCCAGGCCCATGTCTGTATGTTAATTAGAACAGGAGTTATGATGATTTTAATGTTGCCGTCTGACAGTAAATTAGTCTTTGTCGGCCATCTTTAATTGCCTATAATTAAAAAACTAATAGTCTCAGAAATTTGAAATTGCAGATTTTTTACTTTCTCAACCAGTCTAACTACTTCCCCAAATTTTGTAAAATTCGGAGATGGTGAGGGAAACGGCTGTGTTGATTTGACATGGAATGACCCATAATTATTTCATTTTAATAAAGTGACATTAGCAGGGACAGTACACGCACTAGTACACAAACAGAAATACCAGACCATTCTTACCTCAACTGGCATTTATGATTAATAGATTAAGGATACCACGATTTTTTTTTTTTTTTTTTTTTTTTTTTGGATGACCTAATGACAAAAATCGCAATTTTTTTCAGCAGCATGTTGATGAAATTTGACTTTTTTTTACTAAAATTCATGAATTTTTTTTCCCCCGTCCGATTTACAAAATTAGTGGCTTTTTTTTTGTTTTGTTGTTTTTTTTTTTTTTCAAGAATCAATTGACTAAAATCACATTTTTTTTTTTTTTTTTAATCCTATCCAATTAATGAAAAATTGCGATTTTTTTTACCCATCAGACTGATAAAATTCACGATATTTTTTAGCGATTGATCAGCGAAATTTGCAATCTGTTTCATCGAATAACTGACAAAATTCGTGATTTTCAAACTGTACGATCAACAAGATTACTTTTTTTACTGCGACTGATTGACAAAAATCATAAGTTTTTCATGATCAGTTGACAAAATGTCGTTGTGCAGATAAAAAGCGTTTCACAACTAGATTCTGACTTTTTTTTCCCCTTTCATATGCACCTATCAATACCAAAATAGACTTTGTGAAATTCTGCAAAAAATAAATGGCTTGCAGCAAAACTCCATGAGCTATAAAAATACATCTAACCAACTCTTCCTGCTCAACTCACTTTACTTCCATTGTCAGTTAAACTCTCACTACAGTTCAATTCATTTATGAGTTAAACAATGTTGGAGGGTAGGTTGTATGACAAAGTTTAAGGATCAAATTTTATTTACGGGCTTTCATCAAAAACAATTTAAACTGTTAGTGGATCGAGATTTTGGCAGCTTCTTAGTAAAAAGATAGAATTTTGAATTTTCTTAAGTGTTGAGTTTCATTAATAAAGCTGTGATATAAATATCTGATTAACTAATTTTTTAAAATAACTGAAATAACAAACCTGTTGTTAGCTATGTTCTTCAGGCAGCCCTCGATGAATTTCATTCTGATCATTTTATCGGTGGACCAACAAACCAAATTGCACAATATTTTTTCAGCTTCTACAGCCAATCCTTCACCCAACTGGCCCTACAAAAAGAAAAAAAAAAAAAATTAAATATAGATTCAGAAAAAATAAACTTCAGGAACACATGAGGGTGGTGGACTTTCAGAAAATCTTATCAGCCAAGGATTTATTTTATCAGTCAACAAGATGTAACGTACAGATGAAAATTGTTATGAAAAAATTTACATGGCTGCAAAAATAAATCATTACAATCGTGCATTTTCGCATTAATATTCTTTTAATTATTTCTATATTTATCATCTTTCTTTTTTTAATAAATACACTGTAAAATACTGTTAATCCCCCCCCCCCCCCCCAAAAAAAAAACACCATGGAAAATCATAAAAAAAAATCGGAGGGGCACGGTATTAAAATTGTAGTAATGATATCTATGGGTGGTGGGGGGGTGGGGGATGGTAATGGCAGATTGTCGCAAAATATGCATTATTTTAATAAAGTGAGAAAAGGAAAACATTTTGAAAAAAAAAAAAAAAAATTATATACAAAATAGAAAAACAGTATAGCTTCGCGATTAACAGCGATTTCAAATTATAGAAAATTCTGGATTTCAGAAGCTTTGAAACTGGAATGCATTTTGATAAATAATAACACTAATATCTGTAATGAGATAAATAACAGCACTAATATCTGTCATTAATATGGTAACAGAAAAATAAAAGGAACTTAATAATTTAAAATAATTAAAAAAGACCAAGAAATTGCATTTGAAAGTATCCTGAAATATTTTCTAAAACTAGTAACATTTTATGTGGTGTCGCCACCTGTTGTAAATTAGGGAGATTAAATAACCGTATTTTTTTTTTTTTTTTTAAATCATCATTTCTTATCTATAAAGGCTGAATAAATAATACAAATCACAAAAATAACAATAATAACATGAAAATTATTGCAAATGAAACTAATTTTTTTAAAAAAAGAAGAAATGTGTTATAATGGGAAATTTAAATCAGACTGACATAGAATCTCTCTATTCTAAAAAAAAGTAACTACCGCTGTCACCACCGCCGCCGCCGGTTTTGAATTTTTTGTGACCGGAGGTCTTTCTTCGTTAATATTAAGAAAAATAATGCATACAAAAATATGAAAATTGGTGGTTTTATACAGAAATGTTTGATACACACGCTGATGCAGGCAGTTTTCAAATCGAAGAATTATTTTAAGAGATATTTGATGCTAAAGTTGGACAAAATCGTTCCACTAAAAAAGTTTTATAGCAGCAAAAACTATACATGGCAGTGTAATCATTTTTAGATCATTTTATGCGTTAGAATTTGCCGGAGTGCAGATTGCATTAATTTTTTTATTTTGACTCATTTTTTGAGGTTTTATTTCTATTTTAAATTCAAATTTTCAGCATTTCTAGAGATATTTTTTACAGATTTTAGAAAGTGATATTAATTTAAACTGTTGCCAACTGTATAAACAGTGAAAACAATAATGTTTGCTTCAAAAAAAATTTTTTATACGTGTAAATAAATTAAAAATTTATTTACACGTGACTATTATAAACAGAAAAAAAACATTTGGAATTAGAATTAAATAATTATGTACAAAAAGCAGGAACTTATTAAAAATTACGTCATAAAAACTATAATTACACGTGAATTTTAAGAGAGAAAGGAATTTGTAAAATAATAAATTTATTAACATGCGTTAAAAGTCTTAAATGGGAGAAATTACGTCACATTATAGTTATTACATAAAATGAACACAAAATAATATTGCAAAACGGTTTAAATTTAGAAATTGCGCTAGACATTTATTTGATATTTTGAGAGGATACTTTTCAACTATTTTCGTTAGGAAAGCGCAAATAATATTTCATTTCTAACAAAAGTATTTTTACGTGAATATTTAAAAGAGAAAGAATAGCTTGGTAAAAATTATGTCAGATTAAAAACGATTAATTTAAAATGGCTCATTTAAAAGAACTTTCTTTTCGCTTTGTTAAAAAATACCAGGAGACAAAGACTGTTTACTTAATTACTTTTATATTAGCTTATTTTGAAATGTTGTTACACGTGTCTACGTCATCAAGTTATTTTTATTTCGACGTTTTATTTGTATTTTTATTAACGCTGTACTAATTTATTTGTTCTTTCGTTATTTAAAATAAAAATTATGTCAATTTGTTTAATTTGGCGAGTGGTTTGGCGATTTATATAATTTGGCGAAATTCGTCGACGGGATAATCAAGTTGTACCATAGCGGATTTGGCGTTAAAATTCCCCAATCAAAGAGAAATCAATAGAAATTCGTTTATAGAGAGATCGCCACTGTTTTTTAAATTATAATTCAATCTTTCGAAATCTTTTTAAAGCCGATCAAATTAGCGTGCATTTAGAGTCTGCGGTGTCTGGACGGGGGTTGGCAAGCGTAGCTCATAGGGGGCCGAGCCCCCTAGTTAATTTTTAAAAAAAATAACTTTTTCACTACATTAACTCATTTTAAATAGTGACATATAAAGTAAATATTATGCCTATCACCTTCAAATATTAAATTAAATCACCAATACTTCAATACTTAATAATAAAATAAATAATACCAATAAATCCGATTTCGCATTATTTTGGCGCCATTTACCATAACTTAGAAGAAAGAAAACCAACACAATATAAAATTAATTCAGAACATTACTAAAAAGTCTGTAAATTGTTATTATCACTATTATTTTATATATTTAGTAATAACAATATACAAGGCTTATAGTATTATGAAAAATATGAATTATACATATAAATATAAAGTTACGTAGCTGTACTGAACAGAAGTGTAAAGTCTGAGGACGTGAATAAATTCTTAATCGAATCGTAAAACGAATAACTGAACTGTGTTTACGGCGATATGAAAACAAAAGGTAAGTGCAAACGCCGAAATGAGTTTGAATAAACTGAAATAAATAAATGAAACCAAAGGTAAGTAGAATAATAGACTTAGTTGAAAAGAAATAGTAAAGAAAGGATTGAAATAAAGTAAGTAACTTTTAAAGTATAAACATCAAAGAAAAATAGGGCTAACAATTACCTTCATATCGCCATAGAGATAAATCTACAGCAAAACTAATACAGTAGAACCTCGATTATCTGAAGTAATTGGGACCAACCCTCTTTCGGAAAATCGAAATTTTCAGATAATCGAGAAGACTTTAATTTTAAGATTAAGGACAAATATTTGCAATATTTCATATTATGGTAAAAAGTACTTAATAAAAATAAAGCAATAGCAAAACAGAAACAAGAATAAAGTACCAGAATTTTAATTTGAAATTAAGTGTACCTTTTACATATATCACAAGGGTTTGAAAAAATGTTTTGTTTATCGCAGTTTCGATTGCCTTTGCTTTGAAGCTCTATCACAGAGTTTTTTAATATTATTAGTTCACCAGTATCACAGTCTTTCTGCTGCTCTAGCCATGCCAAACCTTTTGCAAAACATTCAAAAGCTTCAGAATTACTAATTTGTTCGTTTTTTTCATTCCACTCTGCAGCTTACGGAAGCTCAAGTTAAATTCAAAGGAACTCTAAGAAAGGGGATCGAAAATATTTATATGTACTCGTAGCTCAGAAAGGACCGCTTGCACACAAGGAATATGGTAGTTAAAAAAAAAAAAAAAGCTTTCAAAATGGATTTTGCACACAAGGAATGTGATAGTAAAAAGAAAAAGTTTCAAAAATGGATTTTGGTTAATCGAGAGTTTCGGATAAAAGAGGTTCTACTGTATTTGGTTATATTGCTTTTCCAGATTGGCAACAGTTGAAGTTGTATGTTACTATTTACGTTTGCAAAAGAGTCGTGGGCCCACCATGGCTGAGTGGTTAAGACACCACGGCGCTAATCCAGGCCCTTATTATTGCATGGGCAAATCGGGACTTCGCCCAGGGCCCCGGACCTCAAATCCATATATTAATTTATAAAATGTTTATTTTTTTTTCTTTTCAATTCCAACTCTGAAAATTTTCAAATACAAATTTTGTCTTTAAATGATTCTACTAAACATTCTGAAAAACAAATTTTATTTTGATCTCGCAGACCTCAATGCTTTTGCAAAGCTAACCTCAAAAGCTATTAAATAAGAAATAATATTTTGATTTTAATAGATTGTATTAGCAATGAAGTTAAATCATATCTAAACTTTAGTGATTGAAAATAATCAGTTCTAATTGTCATGAGATAAATTTTCTTCTGTATTCAAAGTTATTTCTTTTAACTTTGAGTGAAATATTAAAAACAAACCCATCTTTTTAGATTTATCGAAAAAACACTTTCTACTTGTGAAGTACAATGCATTTTATTTAATATTACGTTATGTGTAGTACAACTTAAAAATATGTAAAAGAAAGCAACAAGTGATTCACTCATATTTACATGTTAGAGTATTTGACACTCTTCCATAAGTAGAAATCATTAAATACATCTTAAACTAATATAACAAGTTGCTAAACTATATAAAAGTGTTTTGTTTTGTACTAAGAAAAAAAAAGCAGTTTTATTAATTAAGGTAGTACTTAATTATTTAGAATTGACGGAGCTAAGAATTTTCTTCTATTTAAAATCAAAGGTCCGAAAATATTGTTTTTACATCACACATGACTGACCTTTGGTTCTATTTGAAAAATGTTGCAACAATTCAAATGGGCCCCCTAAATTATCTTTGCCCAGGTCCCCAATTAGTCATGATCGGAGCCTGCGCTAATCGCTTGAGAGCCTAGGTGGGAGGCGGGTTCGAATCCCGCCGGTTCCGTTGCACATTTTTTGTGGGGCCCCTAGGATGTAATTCTCCGGTGTTGTAAATTTCCTTCTGCTATCTATCTCGTCCCTGCATATCGACGATGACTTATAAGCGGACCCTGGTGTCAAGCACACAAGTCTGATGTATGTGTTCAATAAAACAAACAAACAAATAAAGAATCGTCCATGGAGCTATAGAATTGTCACACCTTTCTGATCCGTTGGGAAAAAAAAAATCACTCGCAAGATAAAATCTTTAGTATTGATCTTGACGTACGTGCTGAACTTTTTTTGCAGGTTGGACGCTTTTTCAGAATTTCTTGAATTTTCCAATTTGTTTACAAGATGGGAAGGGACACTTAATTGGGAAGGATGGATTAACGGAATTTTACGGTAAACTTACAAAACATATACAACAGAGAAAAGTTTAGTGTAGAATTCAACTAGGTGGCATGTTTAGATTGTGGCAATTGGGAGAGGGGCAAAAGATGGCTAAAAAATATAAAATTTTTGGTATATTTCTCTATCCTCTAGATTTAACACTTCTTAAAAATACACTTGCCTAGTCATAAAATGCACTCACTAGTGTCGAGTAGAATGATGTAATTCCCCAGCACTGGGAATACACTATTAAAATGGTATTTCTATTTTTAATCATTATTTCACTAATTATGCAGATGATTATGTGCACATCAAACTAACTTATATTTTATTCATGTTCATGGATATAAAAAATTATACAATCTTTTTAAATAATCAAATCAAAATTGTTAATTTTTACATTGTCTTTTATTTTTATTAATCTATATAATAACAGCACAAATCATGCGGCTGTCTGAAATAGATACAGGACTAAACACTTCGCACTTCATACGCCGAACTGTCATTTTTTATAAAAATTATATTATAAAATAAAAGTTACCCCATAAAATTACATTATTAGAAAGATCGTTACAAAAAAGTTAAATTCTGAGAAACTACTTTTTAAAATGTATATATTTGTTGTTATCAGCATTCAAAATTTCATTCCTAACATAAAAAAACTGCTTGAAATGGATTGGAATTTATTATTATTTTTTTTTTTCTTCTTTCCAAAAACCACGGTGAACAATATTTACTTAGTTCACATGCAAAGAATAAAATCAGAAAAGATCTTTGATGTTGTTTGCCTATGAATCAATAGAGTCTGGTTTTAGTTTTAGAAATGAAGTTTTACACATCTCAACACTATTTTTTGCACATTGATTTATGGATTTTTGAAAAGAAAAAACAGAGAATTAGACATAAAATGACTGTTACTAGCTTGCTGAAAAATTATCGCAGCAGTAAAAATTATTTAGAAAGTTTTTTTCTCTGTTGATAATCTAGCTAAAGCAGTTTATTTGATTAGATTTTTAATTATTTTAGCTAGAAGATTTAAAATGCTGAATTTCACAGAATTAAGCTTAATTTCTATAATCAAGTGCATTTGCCCCCCCCCCCCTTTTTTTTTTTTTGTCACCAAATTTAACATTTTGGCGAAAAAATTATTTTTTCAAAACAAGAAGCACATTTAATGTTAATTTTCATATTTTCTGGCAAAAATCAAACATTAGACACTATTTTCTTTTTCTTTCTTGTTTTTAATGCTTAGAATTGTGTATATAAAACAAATTTTTCCCCCTTTTAAAACATTTTGTGAATTTACTTTTTATTCAAATGTTTAAAGCATAGCTTGCATGTTATGAAAATATATTGTGTTTTGGGCTTCCACAATTTAACTTACTTTCCTATCACAAGATGTAACAAGATTACACCTTTAATTTTGAATAATGATACGATGAAATGCAGAGTTTGAGCTGTGGTCGGTATTTAAAGAATAACTCAAATGAAATCAAGTGTGTTTATAATTTTTCTGAGTTAAGAGGTAGCAGAATTGTGTATTCTTTGTTTTTAAATATAAATCCTTTAATATCAGTTTTGAGGTTACTGATGTAAGGAAAAGATTTTAAGGATATTTATATTGAAAGTAGTCTGGAAGTCATGGAAAGAACTTTTTCCTGAAAATTAAGCAAAGATCATTTTTATAAGAAATATATGCCTATATGTAAATAAAACAGAAGAAACTTTATTATTAGAGAAAAAAAACAAACATTTGAAAAGCAAAAAAAGAAGCAGCAATATGATTGCAATGATAAGGAAAAAAACTAATTTGATGTGCCAATCCCAAATTTTCTTCTATCTCATACATCTTAATACATCAAAAAGTAGTTACAAATGTTAATTACTTCAATATTATTAGTTCAATACTATACCAACTTTGATTTTCATCTTAAATTTCTGCTTCAGTCAATTAATCAGACTAAAAACAAGTTAATCTATATCATGATATTTATTAAAATCAGCAGTTTTCCATTATTCTGTTTGTGAATAGCTGGGTTAACAGGATGCAAAGCTGCACGAGCCACCAATGTACATTAGAACTACGAAAAACCAAGAAATACAAAAAATCGCTATTACAGTGCCCCTTTCAGGCAGAATATTTCAAAATTCAAGAAGGACCTGCTTGCCATATCCAAAAACATGCACAAAAATTTTGGTTCAATTCTATGCATAACTTTATACACTTTTCGATGGTACAATAATGAAAATGGCACAAAAATCATTTTTCCAGCAGAATATTTCCAAATTGAAGAAGGGTCATAGCTGAAAGCATACACAAAAAATTTGGTTCAATTCTATGCATAACTTCATACACTTTACAATGGTACAATGGTGATACATGGACAGACAGACATTTTGTATATACATGTTTTTTGTGATACCTGACCCCTAAAATGTTTAAATCTGCCGATATCCGGAAGTATAAAAAAATTTAGATAACAATACTTTCTTCTATTGAAAATAGAAAACAGTAAAAAGGATTTTTCGAATATCAGATTATTATTATTATGCAAGACTCTTTCTCATTTTTTTTGCTAATGAATCACCTAATATACCAACATGGATTATGACAATAATATTTCTTCATGTGATTTCTACATAAATACTTTTGAAATTACTTCATTTTGTATTTAGTAAAAAGGTTTGGGAGAACCCTCACAGAAAATTTGTCAGTGTGTTCCTAAGTTAATATATATATATATTTATGTTGCAGAATCTTTATTTACATGATTTTTTTATACTTTTATATACTTCATGTATTATATTTGGTGCACTTTGTATGCACTTTGGTGCACTTATAATGCACTTTGGTGTATACAGAGGGGGGGGGGGGGGGGGTTATCTCAGGCTATATCAGGTCTTGATGTCTTGAAATTCAAATTTTCCCTAGGAGAGGAGTCTCCCTTCCAACATTTATAAATGGAAAGGAGTTGAACAGCTTGGAAGGGAGAAAAACAATATATTTAGACACCTCTTTTATTTTATGTGCTATTGAAAGAACATGACATTATAATGGTATGACAAAATACCATGAAAAATTTAAATCAGCAATGGAATAATTATACAAAATGTTTATTTTTTAAAAAGTAATAAAGTGAGCTTTATATATATACATATACAACCTCTATTTAACTTTCACAAAATGTTAGCAAAATTTAGCAGATAAATAAATATCAATCTACTTTAAATTATGCAATACACAGCATAAAGGCATTTAGATAACAGGACTTATTGGACAAACCTTAAATGAAAAAGAACAAAAATTTGGCTTACAATTTTGTCATCCTGTAATAAATCCCAGAGTAAAGTTTGGCCAGGTTCACATACTGAATCCAACTCAAAATGATCGAGAGCTTGCCTCACTTCTCTGGGAGATCGGCCTAAAAAATGGTGTGAATGTTTGCCAGAACCATGGAGGTGAGGTGTGTACATACAGGCCATGTTTGTCAGCCTTTGAGTCATTGGATGAGAATTTATCTGAGCTTGAGCATGAGCCGCAAGTTGAGCAAGCTCATCTTCGCAACCAGATTCTTCCCCATCAAAATCGGCAAGATTTTTTTCAGACTTGTTGCTCACGTGAGAACTATTGCAACTTCCATCATCAGGACTCAATATATCTTCGACTAAATCACTAAAAGAAAAGAAAAAAAAGATTTACAGTGCCTGCAACAGGTTATGTAAAAAATCAGAAAAACAGAACAGAAGCTACAACAAAATGATCACAATAGAATTCCATTTAATTTTTCAAAAGGATGGTTTAATCTTCAATGTTGGTCAGTCTGTCAAGTCCTTCAATTATTAATGAAATTTTATGAATAAAATCCTTATAATGGCAAAACTTCCCACATAAAATGCAGTTTGAATAGATAAGAATTTGCTACCCATACTAAAGGCAGAAAATTATACATTTCTCATTATTAAAGAAGTTTTTTTTTTCCACATATTTCATTGTAACTACTTAATTGATTTAATCAAAGGTGCACATTCTTCTTAAGAGAGCAGGATTGCCTCCAAAAATTTATTTTTTAAAATTTTTTGACATTTAAAATGAAATATAGTTTTACCATCTAAGTAAACTCAAGATATATCAAAAGGGGCTAAAAGTTGAGTAAAAACAAAATATTTAAATAAATAGAGTACAAATATTAAACAGAAAAGTCTAAATTTAACAAAATATGTTTCTAAAATGAAATGACACATTAAAATATTTATAAATTCAAATACTGTATTTATTTGAATATTTTGTGCATTTTTTTTTTTTTTTTTAATCATTTCTTTGATGCCAAAAGTACAGGATGTGATATACTTTTTTTTTTTTTTTTTTTTTTTTTTTTTTTTTAAATAATTATTGATATTATACTTCCTTAGAAAAAAATTGAATAATTAAAGAAATGCCTATTGTTAAGATAGTGACAACATTTAAAAAAAAAATAAAAAAAAAATAAAATAATAATAATAATAATAAATTATAATTGCAGCAGTTATTTACATGATATTTTAAAATAGAGTGAGCACATTCCTTTATAATTTTCAGGAGTATTCCACGATAATAATAATAATAAAACAGACAGCATTAGTAAGGTTTCAAAACTCTATTGATACAGTGGACTTCCTAAAATCCACAAATGCCTAAAATCCGCACACCATTGCAGATATAAACAATGAAACATCCAGGGAATGAAATTAGAGACTTTATTTTTATATCATTCCATATGTATTTTAACATGCAATTCTTGTTAGTACGACTGAACTCATGCCTTTTCATGAAGGAAGTATAAATTTAAATCTAAAAGATATTTCTGATATCAATGGTAATTGCAACCTTTTAAAAAAATACATATTTATGTATCAATCAGCTTTTTTTTGTTATTCAGTCTGGCTAAGCCTGAAATGAAGATACCTTTATGAAGCAGGTTTCATTGAATAATTCAAGAAAAATGTACCTCATCTTTATTATGCATATTTAATTATACATTAATTATTTACTAGACCTTTACTTTTAATAATTTAATCATTTTTAAAACTATCTGAATTTTTACTATTTTACTTCATTACTTTACTTAATAATTTTAATATTTTACTATATTGTAAGTATTCATTATAATTTCGATAGCATCATTATATTCAAATTACTGTTAAACGTAAAATTAATGACCAGAAATCTGCAAAATTCTAAAATCTGCACAACCTGTGGTTTCAAGCTGTGCAAATTTGAGGGAGCCTACTGTGTATATGTATATCAGACCTGCCAACCTTTGAAAATGAGAAATCGTAGCACATAAAATTAAAATTAATCTAGAGGTTGGTCGGTTGGTTTTTCGTGTTTCGCAGCCATCTTTTGATATTCGTAAAAGGAATAAGGTTTGTCTTTCAACTCAATATAGTAATTTTTTCTCTCAGAAAATTTTTATACACAATTATATTCACAATTTTTTCCCAACTGGGGAAATTCCTTTATTCTGCAAGGAAAAAAAAAAAAAAAAAAAAAAAAAATCGCGAACTTCCAAGAAATTTCAAAATATACTTGCAGAAGAATCATAGGTCTGTGGAAGAATTTAAAGGGGAAAATACTACACAACATTTTTCATTATGCAGGACATTCCTTTTCCGTGCACAAATCGTGCGATTTTGCACATTATTTCAAACCTTGCCCCTCAAAGAACACCCCCCCCCCCCTCTCAGATATTCTTAAAATGGCACCCCTGTTTGTAACGAAGGGAATTCCTGTACTATAAATATTTACAGAAACACGATTCACTCGTGGTTAATGTACATAAAGAGAGTTTTATGTTAAAAGGTTTGCTTTGTAGCCCAGATTTTTTTTCCCCCATGAGCATTTTTTAATGTCCAAATTTTCGGGCTAATGAACACTTTTTTTTTAAACTTTCGGAAATTAATACTTTGAAATTTTGGAAATTTCGGAACAGAATCACTCTTGAAAAATATGCTGCTTTGATAAAAATCGCAACTAGAAACAAAAAAAATGCATTTGTGTTTTTTGCAAAAAATCGTAGTTTAAGACCGATTTTCGTAGCATCGTAGTTTATAGGTCCAAATCGTAGCAACTACGATTTTTTCGTAGCAGTTGGCAGGTCTGATGTATATATATATATATATATTTCAAACTGTACTATTCTAAATTAAGTCTGTGGTAAAACATAGAAAAACTATTATATTAAAATTTAAAACTTATACTTGACCACTATTACTCATGGAACTGGCAGCTACAGTCCTTCAAGACTGTAGGAAAGGTAATAGACCCAATCACGGAAGATAAGAACAAAAATATTTAAATGCTGAATTCAATAAATTTAAGACATGGACCAGCGGTTTCAGGATAGCTGGTGGTATTTGATGCATAGGATAACCACAGCAGCTTCAGGGTTCCTACACAATTCTGGTAAAAAAAATTCTCTGACTTTATTCAAAAATTTCGTTGACCTATCTAAGTAAAAATTCAGCTTATATATTGCAGTAAAACCCTCCACAATGGACTTCAATTTAGATAAAGGCTAAAAAAAAAGTATGTGCTGTATGAATTTCTGATTTTTTAATTATTTTTCATATTGTTATATAGTTTGCATAAATTTCATATAAACATTTTTGATTGGATGAATAATTAATTCAAAATTTCTTCATTTACAACAATAGAAATTCCAATGGAAGTAATAAAAAATTCCCTGACTTTTTGCCTAAATTTTCGAATTCCCTGACTTTTCCCTGTTTTCCCTGCCCCATAGGAACCCTGAGCTTAGAGCTTATTCATTGCTCTCATACAGACTTTCACTAACAATTTTATTACATCAATACAAATATATATATGTGGTAACAGAGTTTGAATTCTGCACTGCAAAGACCAGCACATTCTTTAAATGAGGCTCGGGACGATCCACCCCAACCTCTGAGTCAACGAAAAAACTGCTGAACTTACAAAAACTATTGTGAGAAAGAGGAGATGACTGTTGGTTGCTCATGTAAGCAGACGTGTGAAACGTCGTGTCGACTGAATACTGGGTCAGCGGACCTCGGTTTTAAAGCGGAATGCCGCCAGCCAGTTATAATTATCATGTTTAATCTAAATGTAAATACCCCATCTGTAAATATTTCACCCACATAATCAAGAGCATTAAAGTATTAAGATTTCCTCAAGAAACTGCCTGGACTAATTACTTCTAGACACCGACCACAGTAAAGGTACATTTATTCGTCAAAATCAATGTGCATTAAATTTCTACATATATGTGCCGGGCATTATGAAACATGAAGCGATTAGCATGTATCTGTTGAGGACAGTAACATTACTTGCGCTATTATTATATAGATTTTTGGGGACTATTTTCTTACAACATTTGTTGATAAAAAAGAAAATCGTCAAGTATTGATTTTTTTAATACTTCTTTCGAAAATAACAAATTAAACAATTCAGTCAGTTATGTAGAAAATTCAATTCATTTACAATATGAACACGATTTGTAACCTCTATATCTAATGCTCACAGAATAAACGACTGTATACATTTAACTCTTGATATCTTGAATCTCTTTATCAAGAAGCCTTTTAAAACTAAAATAAATAAATATTTCATGTACTTTAATGAATGTAATTCTTTATTCAAAAAATTTTCCTTGAAATCTTTGTTATCTGAGATGTCTGATTTTTCTGATGAGCACTTGGTCTTTTCTGTCATTTAAATATTCAAAAGAAAATTTTTCATAAGGAATTCCTGATCAGTGACCCGGAGCCGAACAATTTTTGATGCTCCAGCTTCGCTCCTAGATAAAATATTGTGGCTCCGGCTCCAACTTCGCGCTTTGAGTTGCAAATTTTAATTTACACGTTTAATTTTTTGCTCACAAATTCTTTCTTCCTTCATTAATGATCAGACAAAATGCATTTTTCTTCTCATCAAACTTGAAATGCTTGTTCAGAAAATATGACATCTTTTAGCTTTTGCTTTTAAAAAAGAAAGTTTGGCAGAATTTTAAACACAAAAATCTTAAATTTCTACACATGTAAACAACAGGCGGCCATATTTGTTTTCAAATAGTGTTGTCACTTAGCTCAAGCAGAAAGTAGAAGTAAAGTAGTGTTACCATGTTTTGAGAAGTTTCCATCTCTAATATTAAAAAAAACCCCTAAAAAGTGATATAATTGAAATACTGAATAATAATGTAATCAAAATATTTTAAGCCTGTAAATTTAAAAGACTGGAAAAAAAAAAAAAGATTTAAAAGAATATTAAAAACTAAAGGAGCCCTGGAGCAGGGGAAAATTTAGAGCTCAGGCTCCAGCTCCAGGGAAAACACAGCTCCGGAGCGCTCCGGCTCCAGGCTCCAGCTCCAGCGCTGGGTCTCTGCCAGATATGATTTAACATTTAGCAGTTGAGTCTTTAAACCTTCATTTGAGAAGTACTGTGTACTGTCACTTGACACTTCTCTAACGCTGCTAAGTTTCTATAAAAAGTGACAGTAAAGCAAGAAAAAAAAACTAATTTTACTCAGTTTCCTCCATGTTTAAAAAAAAAAAAAAAAAAAAAAAAGGCAGGTGGTTACTGGTGAGAAAATAAGCACTTTTTTTTTTATTTTTCAGGACACATTTTGGATTTTTTTAAGGGCACATTTTGGATTTTTTTAAATGGCACATTTTGGATTTTTTTAAAGGCACATTTTGGATTTTTTAAGAGTCCATTTTGGATTTTTAAGGGCACATTTTAGACTTTTTAAGGGCATGTTTTGGATTCTTAAGAGCACTTTTTGGATTCTTAAGAGCACTTTTTGGATTCTTAAGAGCACCTTTTGGATTCTTAAGAGCACTTTTTGAATTCTTAATTTTGAAGGCATTTTTATGTTTTTAAAGCCTTTTATTATTTAAAAATCATTGCACTTTTTTCAAAACTACATTAAGTCGTTTTTTACTATGTAAGGAAAATTTTTTTTATGCAAAAAGGAGAAATGGCACTTTTTTACTGAGGGGCAAGAAATATACTAATTTTTTTGGATCAGGCACAAGGGTGCTAATTTTTGGGATGAAGGTCAAGAAGGTTGTTATTTTGTAAACTAAAGGGCAGGTAGAGTGAAACACCCTGCTGAAACTGTCTGGGGGGAAACTCTGCTTTACTGAAAATATTGATCTTGAAATACACAGTAGCTTTGCAAATAGTTGTCAGGCACTAACAGATTTAACTTCTTGAGACCCAAGCTCACATTTTTGGCACAAATTTTACCATTTTTAGGATTAAGGCTCTTTATGGGGCTAGAAAGCTTTATATATATTCATTTATTTTAAAAATTAAAAAATATATAGAGTTTTTGCATGTCCAATATAATGGACATTGGGTCTTAGTCCTGTAAAAAACATATTATTGAATTA
Organism: Maratus speciosus; assembly: GCA_963932465.1. Classification (NCBI taxonomy): domain Eukaryota; kingdom Metazoa; phylum Arthropoda; class Arachnida; order Araneae; family Salticidae; genus Maratus; species Maratus speciosus. The sequence continues at coordinate 87,979,124 of OZ010794.1, forward strand.
CATGATTCTGAATGAAAAATTCTTAATTGCAAAGTTTTCTTTCATCATAAATGTGTTTTTATCGTTCATGCATCACCTTTAAATATTGCACAATTTAATTTTTTTCATTATTAAAGAGAAAAAGTATTTTTGGATGAAATTTATTTGAAAAGTATAAATCAATTTAGTGACTGTTTAAATAGTTCCTTTAAAAGGAATTTTAAAAAAAAAATATCACATCAATTAAAGATTTTCCTAAAAGAAATTATAAATAGTTAGTGGCACGGTTATCACAATTGACATTTGGATGCCAAAAGTAAATTTAAAAAAAGTAAAACACAGTTTATTTATAATCTTAAACTATTATCTTGAGGTATATATTTTTAAAAGTGTTATTTCTGTTTAAAAAATTTTCCTTCATTATAAATGTGCTTTTATCGTTCATACATCACCTTTAAATATTGCACAATAATTTTTTCATTATCAAATAGAAAAAGTATTTTTGGATGAAATTCATTTGAAAAGCATAAATCAATTTAGTGACTTTTTAAATAGTTTTTTAAAAAGGAATTGAAAAAAAAATCAAACGCATCAATAAAAAATTTAAGCTAAAAATAATTATAAATAGTTAGTGGCATGGTTATCACAATTGACATTTGGATGCCAAAAGGAAATTAAAAAGAAATAAAATGCAGTTTATTTATAATATAAAATTATTATCTTCAGTTATATTTCTTTAAATTTTTATTTCTGTTTAAATTCAATTAAATTAACTAATTTATTTATAAACAACATACAAAGAGCAAAATAATATAAAAAGCCTGCAATTATTTTTTTTATAGTTAAACGAATATACAAATACAAATTGTATTTCATGCACACAACCTTATTTTATTTTATACTTGTCAAGTAAGATAAGATCGCTACATAGGCTTCAAAACCCAGATATTTAGCATCAAGTTCCTATTTCTTTCACTACGAAGTTTGTTGACATCAGAAGTGTGTTTTAAGCGTTTATACGTCACTTCTAAATATCATATAAATTAATTTTTGCTTCATCAAATAGAAAAAGGGTACTTTAATACAAAAATTTAATAACATTGTGTTTTGTTTTCTTATATCTCCTCAACACCAGTCATTTGTTTCTTACAATAATGATAATAATTAGGGGCACAGCTACCACAATTGGCAAATAAATGCCAAGAAGAAATTTAAAAGAAATTTAAATGAGTTTATTTATAATCTTATACTGTTATCTTTAATTATATTTTCTTAAAATTTTTGTTGCTAATTAAATATGATTAAATTTATTAATTCAATTATAAATAGCATATTAACAAAAGAATAATATCAAAAATAGTTACAATGAATAAGAATAAAACATAATAAAAGCTTAATTATAAATATCTATATTTACCAAATGCTGCAATATATATATATATATATATATATATATATATATATATATATATATATATTTATATATATATACATATATATTTCACTGAAATCAAAAATTTAACAATGTACTGGATTAGAACAAGTATTATATATTTTTAGGATAATATTTATTTATTTTTTATTTATTGATTTAAGAAAATATATTATCCACTTCTGTATCTATTATTTGTTTCAATACTGTGTTGATTTTTAAGTAAAAACAAATGCCTCTCTTCAGTATACAAAGAGAGTTTTATATGAATAAAAACAACTGATGAAGACCCAACGTCCAATAGAATGGACATTAAATTTTTTTTGTTTATTCTCTAAAATATACATTAGATTACGTAAATTGCGATGTCATTTCATGGATACAACATTCAAAATTAGATGTGTGTAGCATTAATATTAAAATATTTTAAAAATATGTATAAAATTAGCGTTAAAACTGTCGGCTTACCTTCAACAGTCTTTCTCTTGTTCCCTCCCTCTTTCAAATGATTAAAATACATATTTAGATGCAATATTTTTATTATTTCGGCATACAGATAGCAGCACTAGACTATCTAGTATAATGGGCAGCAAGTATTTACAAGTTCCAACTGAAATTAAGTATTTTATACAAAAAATAAAAATGTCCAATAGAATGGACGCGGAGTCTCAGGAGGTTAAAAGGCCATCATAATTAACAGGCATTTTTTGAAAAGTTATTACAATACACAATTCTTTTAAATGACTAAATTAAGCAATGATAAAATTATATAGTTTTTGACATTAATTTTATGAAACTGATGTCTCAGCAAACCTTATTTCATTTTTTTTTTCACTATATCCCTGTAAACTTCTAGATATTTGGGTTCAACTGTGTTAAGATATTAGAGAGCCTTCAAAAACATATCTTGTTATATAATTTAGTTAAAGGTAAACAGGAGGTTATTCAACAGAATTTTCATTTAAATTTTTAAAAGGAGAAACAAACTTTTTCTAGTTTTTTTAATATCCAATCTCTTGTGCGATTTGATTATAGAAAAGCTCAGACCAATAAAAGAATTTCTCTAAGTCTCATGCTGTGTTAAAAGCATAAAATTACTTAGATCCAATAATTTGAAATACTTAAATTACAGAAAAGAGATAATATTACGTTCGAGTTGATCTAAAAAAAAAAATAGTTGGTTAAAACCATTTCGTTTACACCATACCAATCCTGGCAGCGATTAAAAAACATTTCTATTCCTATTATCATAAGAACCTCTTTCAATAAATCCTACTGTAAATATCAACTAAAAGAGTTGGTCCTTAATAGCTCAAATTTTGTCCAACACATTAGAAAATTTAATTGCACAATAGCATTTGTATCATTTTCAGTAAAGCAGAGCATTCCAAGTTAAAGTCCATATTGCTTTAAATTAAAATACAAGGTCGAATTCAGAGACACATTTAGTTTGATTTAAGGCTTATTTGGAAAACAGACCAGTGTAGCTTTCAAAGCCTGCTAGTTGCCGAAACGTCAGTGAGGCTTACTAGTCCAGGTAATAGAGACCGTATAGGGGCTCTACCTAGCAAAATTCATGGTAGTTCTGGAAAAAGGCTTACTATATGTTTTTTGGGTCGCTGAATCCGAATTTTTAACTTCCCACCAAAATTTCCCCCGGCAACCCCCCCCCCCCCCCCCCCGCAAAAAAAAAAGGTTTTTATTAAAAAAATCAATTTTGTTATTGTTTTAGGGAAAAAGTATCTAGAAATTCAGAAAGTAGACAAAATTTGCAACAAATTAGATATATGACATTATGACTTAGGATGAAGGAGAAGGGAAGATCTGCCTCGGAACATGCGCACGGTGCTGCGTGAACTAAGTTGCACAATTCCACTTAACCATTCACACGTTTACATTCGCCCACCCATCTCCCCTCCGAACTTTCTCTATAAGGTTTACTTTATGTTTTTTGGGTCGCTGATTCCGAATTTTTAACTCCCCCCCCCCCCCCTCCCCTCCTAGTTGTTTTTAACTTAAATTTCTTATTGTTTTAGGGGAAAAGCATTACGAAATTCAGAAACTAGACAAAATTTGCAACAAATAGGATATATGACATTATGACGTAGGATGAACGGGGAGGGGAAGGGCTGCCTCTGAACATGCACCGCGGCGCTATGTGCACTAAGTTATGAAGTCCAGGCAATAGGGGATTTTACCTGGAAAAATTAATACTAATTCTGGATTTCGACTCACTTTATGTTTTTTGGGTCGCTGAATCCGAATTTGTAACTTCCCACCAAAATTTCACCCAGCAACCCCCCAAAAAATCGATTTTTTGAAAAAATTTGGATTTTGAGAAAAGCGCGCGGGGAATGTTCCGAGGCAGCCCCCTCTCTCCCCGTTTATCCTACGTCACAATGTCATGTATCCTATTTGTTGCAAATTTTGTCTAGTTTCTGAATTTCGTAATGCTTTTCCCCTAAAACAATAAGAAATTTAAGTTAATAACAACTATTTTGGGGGGAGTTTGGGGGGGAAAATTTTGGGGGTAAGTTAAAAATTTGGATTCTGCGACCCAAAAAACTTAAAGTAAACCTTATAAGGAAAGTTCGGAGGGGAGATGGGAGGGCGAATGTAAACGTGTAAGTGGTTAAGTGGAATTGCACAACTTAGTCCACGCAGCACAGCGTGCATGTTCCGAGGTAGAGAACAGGAAACTTAAAAATAAATAAACAAATAATTTTAAATACATTAAAATTTAGATACTACTTGATTATCCCATGAACCAATTTCGCCAAACTATTCGCCAAATTATACAAATGGAAGAATGTTGCCATTCTAAGTAAGGAAAATTAACGAATTTAAATTTTTAAAAAATCACTAACAAATAGGGTTACTTTAATGATGACGTTTACTTATGACGCAGAGACATACCAAATGAAAAAATTGGATGTATTCAGATGATTTCTGTCAAAAGAATACTTAGTTTATGTATTTAAATGAAGAATTATTAAATTAAACCACAAGCAAACATATTTTTAAAATATTGCATTTTTTAATAAAATTTAAGTATTTTAAATGTAATAACCAAATTAATTAAGGGATATAAAAAAGATCAATGATAACGTAAGATTGTAAGGAGCTTAATGCTCTTTATTGAGTCAAAAAACATAGATGGATATAGGAGAAGGTGGCCTAAAATGATCCTAGTGGGGAAAACAGTCTACATAGGTTTTCTTCCAGACAAGCAATTTTATGGCAAGTTTGGGTGACATTTCATTATTTCCTTCAATTAATATGGATGAGGTTTTAAGCAGGGGTGCAGAATATGTCCGATCCGGCGATCTAGGATCGGGGGAAATTTTAACACCCTGGGGAAATTTTTCAGAAACATATACAATTGATTTCGATTTTAACAACAAATTCCATAATTCCCTGAGACCTGAGATAGAACAATTTCAGTACAAATAAAAATATCCTCTTTATTTGTACTGAGATCTTTACAAAATCGATCTCAGAATAACATGTACCGTATATCAGAGGTGATTATGTTCCGAATTTTCCGAAAGTTTAAGACATTCGGTTCCAAAGAAAAAAAATCGGTCATTTGAAAATTTGGACATAAAAATACCGCGAATTTTCGCGAAGAATTACGGAAAAACTCGAATTTCGTCACAAGATCGCAAAATAACTGCACATTTCGTCAGAAGATCGCGAAAGAACCGCAAATTTCGTCAAAAGATCGTGAAAGAATCGCAGGTTTCGTCAAAAGATCGTGAAAGAATCGCAGGTTTCGTCAAATGATTGTGAAAGAATCGCAGGTTTCGTCAAAAGATCGTGAAATGAACGCAAATTTTGTCAAAAGATCGCAAAATAAATGCACATTTCGCCAAAAGATTGCAAAACAATCGCAAATTTTGTCAAAAGATAGCGAAACAATCACAAATTTTGTCAAAAGATCACAAAACAATCGCAAATTTCGTCAAAAGATCACAAAACAACCTCGAATTTCGTCAAAAGATTACAAAACAACCTCGAATTTCGTCAAAAGATTACAAAACAACCTCGAATTTCGTCAAAAGATCCCAAAACAACCGCGATTTTCGTCAAAACAGGGTGAATAACCTTCAATTTCGTAAAAGAAAAGCGGAAAAAAACCCCGCAAATTTAGTCAAAAGATCGCGAAATGAACGTAAATTTACTCAAAAGATCGCGAAATAAATGCAAATTGTGTCAAAAGATTGCGAAACAACCGCGCATTTCGTCAAAAGGGGCGAAATAATCGCAAATTTCGTTAAAAGATCACAAAAAATCTGCAAATTTCGTCAAAAGATCACAAAATAATCGCAAATTTCGGCAAAAGATCACGAAAGAATTGCAAATTTCGTCAAAAGATCGCAAAAAACTGCAAATTTCGTCAAAAGATCACGAAAGAACCGCAAATTTCGCCAAACGATCACAAAACAATCGCGAATTTCATCAAATGATGGCAAAACAATCGCGAATTTCATCAAATGATGGCAAAACAACTGCAAATTTCATCTAAAGGAAGGAGAAATAACCGGAAATTTTGTCAAAAGATCGCGAAATAACCGTAAATTTCGTCGAAAAAAACGCGATTTGCGTCAAAAGATCCATGAAAAATGCATAGTGTTGGAAGTGGATTTCCCCCACTCTGGTGTAACCTTTCAGAAAATTTGCTGTGAATTTTAGGAAATTTTTTTTCACTCAGAATCACCCCTGCCATATATACTCGCACATAAGTTGAGAAATCTTTGAAAAATAAATTTTCTATATCTACGGTAATACAGCACTTACTTATAGCATACCGTAAAATGTTGGCGAAATTTTCGTGTGGATTGGGGGAAATGTTGGGAGTAGAAACATTTTCTGCACCCCTGGTTTTAAGTTATATTTTTTCATTGATTGATTGCAATCCTGGTTTAACTGATGAAATTAAAACTTCACTAAAGGCTGGTTTAAATCTAATTTTTTTCAGTAATATTTTTATATGTAATGGAGTTATTTACAGACAGCTTCATGGGGCACCAATAGGTTCGCCAATTTCAAGTTTTTTCGCCGAGTTTGCACCCAGACCTATGGAAGGAAAAATTTTTAGTTCATTTAAACAGAAGCCAATTTGTTGGTCAAGATATGTGGATGACGTGTTCATCTTTTTGGACTTAGCCTCTACCAGATTTACAGATTTTTCTTCATGAGGTCAATAGTTTAAGTAATAGCATCAAGTTTACCCTCGAAACTGAACAAGATGAAAGTTTGCCTTTTCTTGATGTTCAAATTAGCCGGAGCAATATGCATTTTACCTTTTCAGTTTACATATAACCGTTAAAAGAGAATACAGTGATACCTTTTTGTACGAATTTGCTTTTCAAATATACAACGCGTTTCAGTCCTTTATCAGAAGAGCTTATAAGATTTGTTCAGATAGTCAGCTTGGCACTGAAATTGATTTCATTAAAACAGTTGCATTAGATCAGAGGTTTCCAAACTGTGCTCCGCGGAGCCCTAAAGGCTCTGCCACGCTTTAGGAAAATAAAGAAAATTTAAACGAAATCACGAAACACATCTACAGCAAGTCCCCCCCCCCCCCCCCCCATCCCCCCAAAAATTATATCAGATTATTTTGTTACAGAAATATTTATACATTAATAACTATCTCCAACTCTTTTAATAAACTAATTTTATTTTATTTATCTTAATTTCCGGCGAGACTTAATTTCTACTAGTACTATATTTTTACTTTTTTCTATCAAAAAATGCAATAATTGGGGAAACAAATGTGGATTTAATGTAAGAAAGTGAAAAATTGTATTCTGGAGGAAAATTTGGATATTTGAATTTTTAAATTCCTGTCAGTGTTACTTGAGGTCAAGTGTTATTCAATAACTCTACGTTTCATGCTGTACTGCATCATCATTTCGAAAGAAACCATTCTGATTTGAAAGATAAACCACCTGATTTTTATCAATATCAAACACAATGTAATGTATGAATACTTCAAAGAAAACTGTCACAACACTTGTTAAAACAAATTTAAAATGTTCTGGACATAGGCGCAGACTTCACGGGGGCTAAATAAGCAATAATATATACTTCTACTACCATAATTTCCGGCCTATAATCCACAGCGGCGTATAATCTGCAGCCGCAATTTTTAGCCCTTATAAAAAAAATTTCAGCAAATAATTCGCATCTGCGTATAATCCGCAAATTATACGCCGGGCTATACGAGAATTACTCATTGTTTTCAACATTAAAAAGTACTACTAATAAACCACCTCCCTATTTATTTAGTTGCTCTATTTAAATGATAATTGTAATAAAATAATTTTAAAAAAAATAATAAAATAATTACAAGTTAAAAAATACAAATAATTTTTTCCATTGTATCTTATATCTAAAACGTAGAATGTCTCGTGAATACAGATAATTCTGTAATAATTGCTGTTTTTAAATCATCTTCTGCTTTTTAAATAACGTTCTTAAATTACGTGTTTAAATTCTGCAGTGTTAAATAACAGGTTTTGGTTTTTAATATAAATTACAAGGGCATAATTGTATTTTATTATCCTATCCATAGAAGGCAGCAGTAAAACCATGAAACTACGATACGATAAGGATTCATTCGATTAGAGTGTAATAGATTCTCATTGGTTGCATCATAATATCAATCATCGTAATCAGTAAAACTGCCATAATTTTGGGAGGAGCTACATCCATAATCACTTTCGATAGAGATTGCAATTTTTGAAAGGGATGAGTCACTTTGTTCTTCGTAGAAACATGTTACCAAAAGGCTAAAAAAAAACCATCATAATCGGAAGCCACTCCCACTAGCACATTCACGTCATATGTCAACCAATCACAAACAACATCACGAACGGTCAATAGCAGACAACTGATAACTGTTTACATTTTCATATTTTATGACTGATTTTTATATTTTATGACCGGTAGAAACTGGATGTCTGCCCTGAACTTCTGCTTAAAAAATTTTTCAGCAGATAATCCGCACTCAAAATTTTTTAACAGATAATCTGCGGATTATAGGCCGGAAATTACGGTAATTTAAAATTTTCCTTTTGTAATGTTTATTCACTTTAATAATTAGGACACAAAAATATCCTAAATTTAGTGATGAAAGTTTGCATGGTTTGACCAAGTCGTTCAAGTTAAGTCGGCGCTATGACGCCCTGTCACCTTCCTGATAGTTTAACGATTCGCTTGAGCTCGTGAAGATCATATAATTGCTGAGACCCTTATAAACCCTGTAAAATTGACATTGTCAAGAATTTGCACTATGAAAAAGTTGTTAATTTAGTGTCCAATATTACCTTGTCAAATAACTTTTTAAAACAAACTATATGACTGGTGAACAAAACACTTAACAGCCTCTTCAGATGTGTTAAATTTGCACTAAGTATGCACGGATCTAGTGACATGACCGGGTTAGCAGTTTTTTTAGTACATTTCAGTTACATATACAGTATGGGACCCATTATCCAGAAACCCCGTATCCAGAATGCTCCAAAATCCAGAATGCAGAATGATAACTAAAAAATAATTTGTTTCATTTCAAAAATGTAAAATCGTACAATATTTTTTAATGGTGTGAATGAGCATGAAGTTGAAGACTTTAAAATTTAAAAAGAGAAAGAAATTATTACAGATCTGCTGGACTAAGCTAAAGAACTTTCATGATCAGAAGCTCAATTGTTGGATCAAGAACTAATAGAAGATTGTCTAATTGCTGATGACGAAACTCCTGTAAGTGATCAGATGACTGGCAGTGAGATTTGTGACATAATGCCAAGGGATATATCTAATGGAAGTGAAAAATGATGACAAGCAGAATGAGGTGGTAAAAAGATTTCAAATGAGCTATTAATATTTTTCAATTGAACAGATGATTTGTAGAATGCAACAAACAAGCTACTCTCACAAACAGCAAATCGTGTCAGTATACGGAAGCAATTAGTGCAAAAGACACACTATAAATAACCAATCTTAATAAAATTGTTCTAAAAAAACAAATCAAAGGATTCTGCTCTCTTCTTATATGCTAATGTAATTTTCTTTTTTATTTGAATTGTAATTTAGAAGAGTTTTTTTATTTTGTGTAAATAAGTTATTAAATTAACTAATTCATAATTATGTATTTTCATATATTATTCATATTTTATACATTTCATACCATTATTTTATACTGTTCTTAACATTTATTGTAAAGTGTTCCGAATTAAGGAAAACCCCTTATCCGGAATATCTTAGGTCCCAAGCATTCCGGATAACGGATCCTACACCGTACTAATATCCCATTCAGACTAGGGTAGTTAAGAGTCCAATTACTTTTTTGAAACGGGTACCTAGAACTAGACTTCTCTATTGAAACGGTGTTCGGGTACAACTTGATTAAAATTAAGTGCCTTACTAAGGCTAATCTAAAAGAGGTTTCACACGACTATCAGTATCATATTGTTTGTAGATCACTACAAACGAACACACTAAGGGGCAAAATATTTTTGGATGAATACATAGGAAAACAGACATGAACGACTGATGAATCGAAAGCAATGATGGGTCACAATGCTGGAGCACTGCCCCCTACCCTACTGAGCCTGAGCACTGACACAAAAATGGCAGCTGTCTCAGATGGATTATTTTTAACGTTTGTACAGTCCTTTGATTTGAAAACCAATAATTTTTAAAAGTTTTTCACACCATCTTTTCATAAGATTAAATAAGTCAAAGAAAACTTTAAAAAAATACTGGTGTCTAAGTTCAGGTGACCACAGAAACGCTTAAAAAATGCGCCTACAACAGCCACCATTTTTGTATCAGCAATCATGCCTAGTATTCAGGGGGCAGTGGCTGGGGCCATTGCAAAAATTAAAGAGATGGTAAAGCACTGTAGAACCATCTGTTGCTCTCTTTACAGATACGTGCTATCTCCAAGCAATCGTCTTCTGAACTTATGAAAATGTTGAATGGTGCCATTAAAATAATAAACTATATAAAATCCCGAACTCTTAAAAACAAACTTTTAAAACTTATTTGTCAGGTTATTGGAAGCCAGCATTCGATCCTCCTACTGTATACGAAGTAAGATGGTCATGTTAGCCACCAAAACGAAATACAGAAGTGTTTTAAAAGCAGAACCGAACATTCGCCGGCAATTACTATCAACTGGACTTGAATTCAAACATTTGTGCAAAACAATCCAATCGCATTAAACGTTTATGCGTTAATGTTCGTCACTCTAAAAATGCAAAATTTATTGTAAAGCAAATGTTATGACTTCTTGAGTTTTGGAGATTTAAGTATGTAAACTTTTGATAATTCCATCTGTATTGATTGTAATTGAAAATATATTCAGTATTACGGTGAAAGTTTCAAAATATAACTTTATTTCTGGGACAGTGCAAAATTGTTCAGATTACTATTCATTCCCTCTTCCTGTACTCAGTAGCCCTGCACCTAAAAAACAGTACATTGTAACTAGGGCATGGTAGGCTGCAAGGGCTCCATCATAGAAATCCATTCTAAAAAGGGCTCCGTGAGTCAATAAGTTTGGGAACCACTGCATTAGATCATGGTTATAAAAGCTCTCAGATTGACCAGATTATTTGGCAGTTTAATACCCCCCCCCGCCCCCCCCCCCTCAGTCAGGCCAGCAATTTGTTAATAGTTTACCTATCAAATACAGGAGTATGCATTTATACCCCCATTTTATATGAAAAATTAAAGCAGATTCTTCAAGCTTTCAATATTAAATTAGTAGCTCTCCCCCCTCCATACCTGATTCGAATTCTTAGTAATAATATAGATAAAATCTTGAATCATCAAAAAGACAGTGTGTATGAAATTCAAATTACCCTCCCAAATAAAGAAAGATTGGTTTATATCGGTGAAACTAAAAGAAAATTTTCAGAAAGATTGAAAGAGCACAAGGGGGACATTTCACAATCGAAACTAAATACAGCTCTTGCAAGATTTTGTTTTGCTAATGATGGTAGCAGAGTTGTCTTTGATGAAGCAAGAATCCATATCTAAACAAAATTTTACAATCCATTAGGATTATTAAGCTTGGACAACGCACCTGTAACGATAATTTATCCTACAGCACATAAAATATGGCACAATATGTTATAAACCGTTTTTGGAGTAAGTTCCATTTAGATTCTCTCCCCCCCCCCCCTCCCCCCCATCGCAGGAATGGTTTTCTCCTTTTGGTTGCCTTGATAACTTGATGACGTTTGGTGCACGCTCTAGACAAGATCGTCAAGAACTCTGAGATGTTTGCTTCCATTCTTAAAATTTTAGACTTGCATATTTCATAACATCCTGCAGACATTCACAGATGCGAAATAAAACATTGATGTTTTATTGTATTTTTAATGTGTGTATCTTTTAGCATAGTGTATTTGTTTTAAATACATAATTTTTAATATATTTCATAGTACAATCGTCCAATTTTTAATTAAAATTTTTTTTCTATCCCTAAATTGTCTTTGGGCTTTAGTGGTTTCACCTGAACAGAGTTTACTGTATTGAACTAAGTTCTGCAGAACTTAGAATTTTTCTGTGTTAGATAGATTTCAAAGTCCACAGAGACTGCTTAAGACAGTTTACTGTATTACAATAAAACTTAGCTTTAAAAAAACTAAAGATAAGGTCAGGTGGGTAAAATAGGTAAGTTTCAAAAAATAAATTTACGAAGCTGCATTAAGGTTTAATTGAAACTCAGCAGGTTAGCTTGTGCATATGAAATTCAGAAAATTTATCATACCACAACTAAAAGTAGCTGTTTAGAAAATAAAGAATTAAAAAGAAAATGCAGTGTAAAATAAAGTAGAAAAAAAAATACCACTCAAGTTTTCAACAGATTGTGTGAACAATTGAAATTCGTAAAGTTTATTTACAAAAAAAAAAAAAAAAAGTCATACAGAGGTCATTGTAAATTTAAATGATAACTTAAAACTAAGCATTTTTAAATAAATGTTCTTTGAATTCATTTTCAGCAAACTATAAATGTTGAAAGACAGGTCAAAAGATCAGTCAGTTTTCTTGCATAATTTTGTGCAAATTTTTTCTTGTAACTGATTATTTACATTTATGTAAAAGTTATAAAGTTACTCAAATAGCGATTTTTGTTATTTTATAAGGACTAGCAATTTCGAGTAAAATGTTTTACACATCAAATGTTTATGCATTTTGCATGTAAATAATACAATAATGACAAATAAATAAAATTTTACAATAACCCTTTGACAAAGGACAAGCATCAACTTACCCAGGAACTGGAATATGTCGCTGAGGTCTCAAATTAGCCAGATACTGCCTACATTCATACATATCATTTTCTATACCCTCTTGAAATCCAGACATATTTTCGTCTCTATCCAAAACTGCTTTCACCAGCTCTGGCAACATGGGATTTTTACGTACAAGTTTTTTGTCAGAAATCAGGGATAGTTCTGAGTGTTTATGGTCGCCAGAATTTAAAAATTTTTTACAACTATTTTCACTGTCTTTCACAGGAGTCACACATCGTATGGGCGAAGTCTCATGAATTGAAGCATTAGGGTTACAGTTTTCAACACTTTCTTCAGAAAGTTCAGCTTTAATAATAGGATTGGGTTGCTTGATGCACCTAGTTTTTTTCTTGTTAGCAACGTATCTAGCTCTTTTCCTCCTGATCATTTTACGACTCCACATATTGCACGGTTTATTGCAATCACGGCTAGAATCTTCGGAGTTTTCAATGAGATGAGTTTTGCTCACATCGACTATGGGCTCTTCTGAACAGTCTCCAGCATCTGTGTCACTATGGAGGCTGTCGTCTGTCACACTGCTCAGTTCACTTTCTTCACCACTGGAGCTGTTTTCCACAAATTGAGTTTTATTTTCAACAAAGACGGCAGGTCCAACCCGTCCGGCACATGCATGTCGCCACTTCCGGCCATTCTGGTGCCTTTGCGATGTGGTTCGCTTACGATGAGATTGTTTTATCAGCTGCTTGTGTTGCTCTACATCACAGGGACTACTGGAGGGACTTCCACCCGTATGCTCACTTCCTTCAATGCTGCTTCTAGGACGGTCACTTATTTGAGAACTATCCAACTGTAAAGACAGGAAAAAAAATTCAAAATGATTACTTCTAATTTTTGTAAATATTACACTAACATAAATTATTGTACTTTACATCAGCCATACTCAATGTGCAGCTTATGGAAAGCATGTGGTCTGCCAGCCTGAGAAACCATTATTAATTCTTAAATAGAAAAAAAGGAGATGTGGAAAAAATGTATTTTAGACCTTCATTGTTATTTACATATTTTTATGGGATGACAAAATTTGTCCTATTACCGATAGTTAATTTAAAATTACTTTCACTTTCTAATTCAAACACAGCTAAAACGAGAGTACAATTAAAACGAGCAATTTATATGTTAAAAATGGTTCATCATTAAAATTTTTATGAGCTGCATCCTGACTAATGTGAGCACAACAAATTAAAGCAAAGGAATGTCCTGAGGTTTTAAAAGAATGAGAACAAGTGGGAAAGCGTGATCGAAGATTGCACAGGGGGTTTTCATTTAATATTCCTTTCAAAACACTTTCTTTTAATTAATAAATCCAAATAGCTTATTTTTAATTATTAAACCATTAACTTTTTCAGTAAGAATATAGATTGCAGCAACATTAAATTTAATTTTAAAATTATTATAATTTAAAGATTTTTTTAATCAAATTAAAAAAATTCAAGAACTGCTTTTCAGACAATTGTAACAGCATATCTTTGTATATCTGAAAAGCATATTTAATAACATGATTTAATTTTAGCTAAAAAATCTTAAAATGACAAAAAATCTTTTAATTAAATCCACCAGGTCATGTAGTCAATTTAAAATTTCACAATTTCTGAAAAAGAATTTTTTGAATAAAATAAATAATGGATAAAATATTTCACAACTTTTGGCTTTAAAATGGCAGAAAAAAATTACAAAAATTCTGTAAAACTGAATCTATTTAGACAGTGAAATATATTCTGGGGAAAATTTTTCAAACATTGAAGTCGACAAATCGAGCTTTAAACCGAGAAACTTTGGATCAGCAGGCAAATGCGCTACCACAGAACTATCTGGTATGTGCGAAAAAGACAAATTAAGGTTCTGTTTTAAAATCTAAATTGCAAAAATGGTTAGATGTCATTAAATTAATTCATTTACTTAAAATAATATAAGACTATTTGAAAATTTTATGATTTGTCGTGTGATCGGAGGTATTCAGCTGCAAGTATGCAAAATTTCAAGTTTCTAACATACATAGTTTCTGAGAAGGAACTCTGTGACAGAGACAGACACAAGAGCGAGATGAATAGGGTTTTGTCAGATGAACGAAACCCTAAAAAGAAAGAAGGATAAGGACATTTCAAATACCACCCCTTTGTAATATTTAAATCTTAGCCGTGAAAAGGAAGGAATCTAGAAGAAAACCTTTAGGGGAAGGAAGGGTAAAGTGGTCAGTCTAAGGTTTAATGAATTTTTATGATGTACACGTTACTTTAAAAGAAAAATTACAAAATGGCTACTTTATCCCCCTAGGTAAAGTGGCCAGCATAATTAATGAACAAATCATATTGACTCAGGACGTATATTTAATCCATACAAGTTAAAGTAACACACATTAAGAATAAGTATTATGTTTTGTAAGATTTTAAATATTAAATTGTTAAAAGATAAAGTAAACAGTAATGAATATCAATAGGACGAATGCAGGAATACAAGTGCCCCCAGCAGACTGCAAATGTCAAGAGTAAGCCTTTCTCTGCAGAAGTTATTGTCCCAACCTGTCTTCTTTCTTTCAAAAAAAATTTTTTTTGAGTAGTATTTTGTTATGAACAATGAATAAAAAATCGTTTCCAGGCAAAGTAACCATCTGACCATTTTGCCCGATCTCTTTGTGACCACTTTGCCTGCCGTGTAATCTACATGACTTAGTGTTTTCAAACACACATCATTTAAAAGGTTATTTCACACCAATCAAACAGCATAAAACCCAATAATTATAACACTAATAATTATTTAGTTATAATCAAAAAGTTGTACCACTCGCCTAAAATCAAAAGTGCGAAAAAACAGCAAAATGAGTTCAGAACTAGAAAAATGTAGCCTTCCACTTCAAAATCGCAGACAATACTGTTTAGGCCAGTTCCTGCATGCCGGGGGCATTATACAGCGGAAAAAACTCAAATGGCCACTTTGCCCTCACTGACCCCTTTACTCGTCCTTCCCCTATTTGTTTCTTTTTCTGGATCATATTAGAAAGCTTTTTATTTTCTTCTTATCTTCAATAGAAGAAAGTATTGTAATCTAAATTTTTTTCGACTTCTGGTTTTTGACGGATTTACACATTTTAGGGGTCAGAGATTCCAAAAAACATGTTTATAGAAAATGCCTGTCTGTCTGTCACCATTGTACCATCAAAAAGTGTATGAAGTTATGCATAGAATTGAACCAATTTTTTTTTTTTTTTATGTTTTTGGCTATAGCAAGCAGGTCCTCCCATAATTTAGAAAAAATCCACTGGAAGGGGGCCTGTAATAGCGATTTTGAATATTGTACCATCGAAAAGAGTATGAAGTTATGCATAGAATTGAACAGAATTTTTTGTGTATGTTTTTGGTCATGGCAAAAATGTCCTCCCTGAATTTGGAAAAATTCTGCCCGAAGGGAACACTGTAATAGCAATTTTTGTGTCATTTTCAATATTGTACCTTCGAAAAGTGTATTAAGTTATGCATAGAATTGAACCAAATTTTTTGTGTATGTTTTTGACTATGGCAAGCAGGTCCTCCCTGAATTTGGAAAAATTCCGCTGGAAGGGGGCTCTGTAATAGCTATTTTCGTGTAATCTTCTTAATTTTTCGTAGTTCTATTGTACAGCAGTGGCTCGTGAATATACAGGAACTTCCCATCCTGATAAGCCGACTAGCCGACTATTCGTGATTTTAATAAATATCATGATTGAGATTAACTCGTTTTTACTCTGATTAATTGACTGAAGCAGAAATCTAAGATGAAAATCAAAGTTGATATAGTATTGAACTAATAAAAATGAAATATTGACATCTGTAACAATATTTTGAAATATTAAAATATATGAGATAGAAGAAAGTTTTGGGATTGGCACATCCAACTAGTTTATGTTTCTTTGTTTCTTATTGCACTGTTAAAATGAAAAGGACATGTGAAATCATTAGCTCAACAATTACAATGTTAGCCTATTTTTTTCTGGGGAAAAGGCAAACGATCAGTTGCATTACTGTAAGTTGTTCATGTCCTTTGAAATGACTAATTCTTTAGAAGATTTCCCTACTGTACTGTAATTTTATCTATAAAAAAAAAAAAAAAAAAAAAAAAAAAGATCCATCTAAAGAAATGACACTCACAAAGGTAAGACTGAACAAAACATTTTATCTTAACTTTATGATATGAAATTAATTTTTGCATTCAGATATTAGAGCAATTAATAGTCAACAGTAGATCTGTGCAAAGCTTTCGCAGTGCAATTTTTAAGTTTATTTTCTGATATATTTTTTAATAATTTATAATTAACTGTGATTTTTTTTTAAATCAAAGACTTGTTTTAACAAAATATCAAAGCCTGTTAAAAAACTTTTTGTATAACAACCTACTCATCATAGTGCGTTTTTTATATGTGCATAGAAAGGAGATGTTGATATCAGAAATAATATGCAGGATGATACTTAAACTAAAAGTATAATGAAAATATAACGAAAGTATAACGAACACAGAGTAAAATAGTTTCCGTAGTTAGGATTGGTGGTTGCGAAGAATGAAGGAGAGAGAAAGTGGGAGGAGTTATTCAATATATGGCATGCAAGACGCGAGACAAACTTGAGGAGAGCCATTGTGATTGGATGAGATACCTGTTCAAAGTGCCATTTTCTGCTCATGAAAACTGCATCGTTTACAAACACACTTACACGTTTCCACCATGTGAGACATTGCTCTTTTCTTTTCAGAGGTACAACACACAATCACGGATTTTTTTTTTTTTTTTTTTTTTTGTGTGTGTGTGTGTGTGTAATCAAATTTCCAAATTTTAAAATAAAGATTGAAAGTAAATTTTGCACTATTTGCAAGCCTCACCTAGTTATCAGTCACTTTTGTGTTTTCAAACCAGAAAAATCTAGTTTAACGCTGCGACATTACTCCTGGAAAATACGGTATATTACATATATCCCGCGAGGAAAAAAGGCTGAGCTTGGCTGCACATATTAAAGTACATGTAACAAAAAATTATATACTTTACAGTTAATTTTCAATGAAAACTCCAACATTTGTTTACATTTTTGGCAATCATATTTGGTAAATAAAATAGTTAGTATAATTGAATGGCAATGATGGATAAGAGTTATGACACATTCACAGTTGTCAATCAGGGTCACTAGCAATGTACATATTTTATTTATTTATTTTCATTTATTTATTTTTTTTTTTTTATTATTTTTTTTTTTTTTAGACTAAGCTAGTTTAGTATTTTCTTTTGGTATTTTCAAAATAAATATTTCAAAGTTACAGAATTCTACTTGTTTAAAAAAAAGCATGCATTAATGGGCATGCTATGAGACTTTATCTACATACAAATCAACAATGGCAATGTAATATGACAAATAGCGAAAAACAATAACTTATATAAAAGAAGCATAGTTCAATGGTTTTAAAAATTTTTTTTTTTTTGGCTGCACTAGAGTTTTTTTTACATTATTTTTAAGGTTATTTTGCAGAAAAGAATTAACATCAGATAAATGAGGAAAAGGACAGGTTGGAACAACAAGACAGCGATTGATTAGAACAGTTACATAACAGAAGTTTGTATGTGTAGCCTACTAAAAAGATATTCATTATTTGAATTGAATTAAATCAGATTGTTTAAGTTTTTTTTTTTTTTTTTTTTTTTACAATTTGCATACCTATTTGAAATCTTTACACACATGCTTATCTCAACATACAATACAAGGATTACAATAAATCCAGAAAAGATCTTATGAGTATGTTTTGACATCATGTGATGACACAGGCTTGCAATGAAACTTTCTTCAGCTTCGGAGTGAAGAGTATTAATATATTTTTTATTCTTATTTCAGGAAAAATACCAAAAACAAATTCTATCAAGCACAGTTTCAATATAAATTGAGAATTTCTGCCTGATGCATCAGCTAAAGCCGAAAAGATACAGTAAGCTGATTGACAAATTGTGGAAAATCCCTTATATAATAAAGCTATTTTAAGAAATCAACTCACTTTATTGCCCCTATCTTTCTGCATTTTCGTGATATTTCACTGGATTTTTTTTATATAAATTGCTCTAAATAGTTGGCTACCAAATTCTGAAATGAACATTTTGGACTCTTTCAAGCATATTCAGTTAAAAATTGTTTCATAGAAATGCCCATATCTCATCAAATATTCAATATATTTATATTTTAATTGCAGTATAGTGTTTATACTGTTCTTTTTCATATTTTCAGAAAGTGGTGTTAAATTTGGTTGAAAACTCTGTATCCTATAAACAAAAAACTTTTAAGTTTTTCCCAGAAATGTTAACACTTTCATGAACATGTGTGCTATGCTTACTTACACAAATACACATAAATGTTAAACAGGGCACACATAGTCATTTGCTACAGTGACAGACCATTTTGAGCATTTTCTGTTACATAGGTGATCACAAACATTTTATTAAATTTATTATAAAATAAATTGTCCCTGTGACTAAATCTTCACTGAAAAAGATGAAGTTAAACATGTTCTTTACATCCTCAAATTTCGAGGATCATCAAGAATTTCAATAGATATTTGCCAAACCATGTAAAGTTTTTTTTGTTTTTGTTTTAAGGTGTGGTTTTGAAATTGGCAAATCTGCTTCTAATCACAGTCAATTTGTCAGCTGACAGATGATTTGTGCTCAGTATGTTTTGTCATATCACCATGAACAGACTTGCATCAGAGAAACGTTTAGAAATTTTGCAAAACACCATCAGTTTGTTGCGGGAGACATTCGGTGAATGCATAATTTTGCATAATGGATCTGTGAACTGGTCTCCATGGTCAGGTAATTTCACACCAATGGATTATTTTCTCTGGGGATATGTGAAGTCGCTGGTCTATGCCAATAAACCACAGATGTTGAACCACTTGGAAATCAACATTCGCTGGTTTAAAGCTGATAAACAGCCCCAGCTGCTCAATAAAGAGGTCAAAAATTGGACTTTCAGATTGATCTTCATTCGAGCCAGCCATGGTGTCCCTATGCCCGAAATCATTTTTAAACACTAATGGCATAAAATTATTTATTTAATAAAACCAATATCAAGGCCATTAACATTATTTCTACGTGTTTTATTTTGTTTTAAATTTGCATACCTTTACGGAAAACACACTTTACAATAGAAAGCATCCGGTTACTGTCCCTTAAGTTTTAGAGGCCAGTGTAAAAAAAAAAAAATTAAAATGTACTTTTCTGTCTTAAAATACCTTTAAATTACTTGTACATAATATTTCTGTTTTGCACTTTAATTTTTGTAGTATTTCTAATCTATAAAACTTAAATAAGAAAGAAAATTTAGGCTCTCTCGGTAACAATTCAGATGTTCAACAATATGGGACTTTTCTTCGGCAGAGACAAGGAGGGACGAGGTAAAAATTGTATATTTTTACAAATTTTTACACATTTTTGCAGTTTGAGCTACATTTCCAAAATTAAAAATTAAGAATTAGCTTTTGGACAATGATAAGATGGAGCATTCTGTATAAGAAAAGACCAAAAATAATTCCCATCTTTATTTTCAAAACAAAACTTTATTTAATTAAATGTATTTTTTATCTTATCCTTAACTTCTTATCTTACATACAAACTTAATGATAAAATATTGGAAAAAAATAGAAAGACTAAGCTTTTCTAATTTTCAATCGAAAAAATATATAAATGAAAGTCATAATTCCTTCTTTCATACAAATCAGGCATGATTGCTGCAAAAATTAAAAAGAGGAAATATGACATTGTCAGTGATGGAACAGCATGGACCTCATTTTGGAGCAGCAAAAACGCTCATTTTGGAGCAGAAAATAACTATTTCGGAGCAGCAAAAAATCACTTGGGAGCAGAAAATAACTATTTTGGAGCAGCAAAAAAGCTCATTTTGGAGCAGAAAATAACTATTTTCAGGCATCAAAATGTCATTTTGGTATTCTTTGACAAAATTTGCGTTTTTTCTGCTATCCTTTGACGAAATTCGCATTTTTTTCCACGACTCTTCCACAAAATTCGTGTTTGTTTTTTCACAATCCTTTGACGAAATTTGCGTGTGTTTCGCGATTTTTTGACCAAATTTGCGTATTGTTAGCAATCTTTTGACAAAATTCACGTCTTTTTCGCGTGTTATTCAGACCCTTTGTTGAAATCAGTGTGTTTTTTCTATCTTTTGACGAAATTAACGTGTTTTTTAAAATCTTTTGACGAAATTTACGGTTTTTTGCGACCTTTTGATGAAATTTGCAATTTTTTTTCTGGGATCTTTTAACGAAATTCGTGTTTTTTCACAATCTTTTGACCAAGTTTTGTTCGTTTTTGACGAAAATAGCGATCTTTTGACAAAATTCACGTTTTTCTCACGATCCTTTGACAAAATTAATGTTTTTTTGCGACCTTTTGATGAAATTTGCAGTTACTTTTTTCGCGATACTTTAACAAAAGTAGCGTTCTTTTTTCACAATCTTTTGACCGTGTTTTGTTCATTTTTTGACGAAGTGAGCTATCCTTTGGCAAAATTCACTTTTTTTTTTTTTTTTCATGATCCTTTGACGAAATTCGCGTTTTATCCGCAATCTTTTAACGAAATCGCGTTTTTCTTCAGGATCTTTTGACCGCGTTTTGTTTTCGCTTTTTGGCGAAGTTAGCGCTCCTTTGACAAAATGCTCGTTTTTTTCGTGATCCTTTGACGAAATTCGCGTGTTTTTCGCGATCTTTTGACAGTGTTTTGTTCGTTTTTTGACGAAATTAGCGATCCTTTGACAAATTCACTTTTTTCTCGCAATCCTTAGAAGAAATTTGCATATTTTGCACGATCTTCTGACAAAATTCGCGTGTTTTTCGCGATCGTCTGATGAAATTTGCATTTTATTCGCGATCTTTTAACGAAATTACACTTTTTCGGGATCATATGACCGCGTTTTGTTCATTTTTTGACGAAATTAGCGATCCTTTGACAAAATTCTCGTTTTATTCGCGATCCTTTGACAAAATTCGCGTGTTTTTTGCGATCTTTTGACGAAATTCGCATTTTTTGTGACCTTTTGATGAAATTTGCGGCTTTTATTGCAATATTTTAACGAAAGTAGCGTTTTTTGACGAAGTGAGCTATCCTTTGGCAAAATTCAAGTTTTTTTTTTTTTTTTTTTTTTTTTTTTTTTTTTTTGTGATCTTTTGACGAAATTTGCATTTTAATCGCAATCTTTTAACAAAAATGCGTTTTTTCATGATCTTTTAACCGCGTTTTGTTCCTTTGGCTAGTGAGCTATCCTTTGACAAAATTCACTTTTTTTTTTTTCATGATCCTTTGACGAAATTCGCGTTTTATCCGCAATCTTTTAACGAAATCGCGTTTTTCTTCAGGATCTTTTGACCGCGTTTTGTTTTCGCTTTTTGGCGAAGTTAGCGCTCCTTTGACAAAATGCTCGTTTTTTTCGTGATCCTTTGACGAAATTCGCGTGTTTTTCGCGATCTTTTGACAGTGTTTTGTTCGTTTTTTGACGAAATTAGCGATCCTTTGACAAATTCACTTTTTTCTCGCAATCCTTAGAAGAAATTCGCATATTTTGCACGATCTTCTGACAAAATTCGCGTGTTTTTCACGATCGTCTGATGAAATTTGCATTTTATTCGCGATCTTTTAACGAAATTACACTTTTTCGGGATCCTATGACCGCACTTTGTTCGTTTTTTGACGAAATTAGCGATCCTTTGACAAAATTCTCGTTTTATTCGCGATCCTTTGACAAAATTCGCGTGTTTTTTGCGATCTTTTGACGAAATTCGCATTTTTTGTGACCTTTTGATGAAATTTGCGGCTTTTATTGCAATATTTTAACGAAAGTAGCGTTTTTTCACGATCTTTTGACAGTGTTTTGTTCGTTTTTTGACGAAGTGAGCTATCCTTTGGCAAAATTCAAGTTTTTTTTTTTTTTTTTTTTTTTTTTTTTTGTGATCCTTTGACGAAATTTGCATTTTAATCGCAATCTTTTAACAAAAATGCGTTTTTTCATGATCTTTTAACCGCGTTTTGTTCGCTTTCTGACAAAGTTAGCACTGCATTACAAAATTCCTTTTTTTTTTTTTTTTTTTTTTTTTTTTTGCGATTCTTTGACGAAATTCGCGTGTTTTTCGCGATCTTTTGACGAAATTTGAGACCTTTAGAAAGAAACTTGCAGGTTTTTTCTCTATCTTTTAAATAAATGAATTTTTTCGCGATCTTTTGACCGTGTTTTGTTCGTTTTTTGACGAAATTAGCGATCCTTTGACAAAATTCACGTTTTTCTCGCGATTCTTTTACAAAATTCGCGTGTTTTTCGCGATCTTTTGACAAAATTTGCGTGTTTTTCGAAAAAGTTTGAGTGTTTTTCACGATCTTCTGACAAAATTTGCGTTTTATTCGCAATCTTAACAAAATCACGTTTTTTCACGATCTTTTGACTGCATTTTGTTCGTTTTTTGATGAAATTAGCGATCCTTTGTTAAAATTCATTTTTTTCGTGATCGTTTGACAAACATCGCGTATTTTTCGCGATCTTTTGACCAAGTTCGCATGTTTTTCGCAACCTTTTGGCGATATTCGGATGGAAAATGATCGATTTGGCTCAAGAATTATCATCAAATTGGTGCAGTTGGGCGCAATTTTGGAGGAAAATGATTGTTTTGGTGCAGAAATGCGCAGCATTATCGATTTGGCGCAATTGTTGCAATTAGCGCAGCTGTTCCATCACTGCATAGTCTAAAAGAATGCACACACAAAAGAAATACAAAGGGAAATTTTATGTGTGAAAAATATCTTACAAATACGGCTATATAACAGAAAAACCAACTTCAATTTTTTACTGTGTTTTTTCTTTAAAAAGAGGTATAAAAACACACAGAAAACCTTAGATCGAGAAAAGAATAGAAGTATTTTATTATGATAAAACATAAGAATCAATTGGAACTAGAACTGGAACAAGAGCCAAATACGAAGTTATAAAAAATGCATAAAAAAGAGAGAGAATACTCTGTTCTAATTGGATAATGAATAAAAATTATAACTACTTCAAAAATTTAAATAAATATTTTTTTTTCTTTGTCTACATTTGCTTAAAGTATAAATGCTAATAGTATAAATGCTTAAAGTAATAATGCTTAAAGAAGAAAAAAAAAATGTCACCTCGCTAGCAGTGTGAACATGTCGGACATCACTTCTTTCATCCTCGCTATTGCTTGCTTCAATACTGACACTTCTCTCGCTACTGCTGGGCTCTCGTTTACGTATTAAACCTGAAATCTCACTGCCACTAACACCTAAGAGCAAAACAGATTCAACATTACAATGAATACAATATTACGTATTGAGAATCATCTCAATAATACCAATTACAGTAACCTTTTTTTTTTCCTGCATAGTTAAAATAGTTGCAATATTAAAGGAAATTGCAGAAGTATTTATATCATATAAATGTAAAATGATATATATGTATTAAATTCATAAATATAGTATGTATATAAGGAATATATATTAAATCCTAATGAAAATAAAAATACCACACTAAATATCTTTGATCACTAAAAGCTGCTAACTAGAAGTTACACTTAACTTACTTTTATTTTACTTATCCTTTTTAATATTACATACTCAATAAGGGTAAATAAAATTACCGTTTTCAACATTATTGGTGATTGTCAACAATGAACATGACAGGTGACTGAAAATCACTTTTCGAAATCTATCAGCCTGGCACAGATATGTAAAAACCATTTTTATGAAATACATTGCATAATAAATTATGTTATAAATTTAAACAGATTGGAATAAGCTTTTAAACATTAACTGTGGTGCATGAAAATTACTCAAATACGGGTTAATCAACTATACTTTTGCACCATCCTCCCCATATAAAAATAAATAATTGAAAATTTTATTTGGCATGTTTACTAGATTAATAAATGGAGCTTTAGATATGCTAACCAGCAGTGCACTTTTTTTATTTTTAAGACCTTCAATTCATTAAAGTCTATCAAATAAATAAGTCTTTGAATAAATAAAAACTACAATTATTAGATTCAAAATAGATTTATTTAATTTTTCAATGGAAGACAGGAATAAGAGCAAAGTACAGTTGATTGGCTCATATGTTTCATTTTAAATTGTTGAAAAAAGAAAAATATTTTTTTTTCATGAAATGTCAGTCATATTCAAAAAACATTTAAAAAATAGTGCATGTTGTTCTTCTTATATGAACTCTGACTCAATATTGAACAAAATTAATAAAACATTAAGTTGATAGTGCACTGCACAAATGAGCGTTACTTTAACCATTGAAAGAATTATTCCCTGGTAGTTTTTTATTCCCCCCCCCCCCCCCCTGTTGATTTCATATTTTCAAAATGACTAAGTTGAAATCTTTACACAATAACATGTCTGCTAATTAGTTACAGATAAAAACAAGATGGATTCTCCAAAAACAAGAATTGGGAAAAAATAGAATAACACTACATAGTAAATTAAATCACATCATTTACTGCATTTAAATAATGTGTTAACGATAAAGTAAAGACACTTATCTAAGGTTAACTTTGATGTAATTTTAACATAACTAATAATCGGCACTTCTTTGTTACAGCAGCCTCAAGGATGAATCATCAAGTAATAGAGATATATTGCTAACTAAAGTTGTAAAATCTCATTGAACAGTCTGCAGTCTTAAAGAAACAGCATATATTTATGCTATTGTCCTATTGTTTTTTCATTAATGTTCTATAACATTGAGTTTTTTTTTTTTTTATTATTATTACTTGTATGATGCAGTTTTTCATCTTTAATCGCCTGTATTTTTTATGTACTAGGAGGCCCTGCCTCTTACAAGCTATACTCACTAACTCCCGTACAGAATTTGCAGCCTCTAAAAACATGGTAATGTGCCCTGTTTTAAAATGTTATTACATGGTTACAGAAGATTGAATGACATTATCACGAAAGGCAATGGTCTTCCGTAATCGGTTGTCATGCTTTTCCGTTTGAATGGGATATTTTTCAGTTACCATGACCACACCCACTGCTGTTATGACAGTTGATGGCTGTTTTGGGGATTGATAAGTAAAATCAATTACACATTTGAAAATCAGCTTGTATAAAATGGTTAGGTTAAAAATGTCACTCCTCTTTCGGACTATATAACAACGCTATGGACAATATTCTTTCTTTGGCTTCAAGGCTACAAAATTAGTTCACCTTGGGAATAACATTCAGAACTGCAGTATTAAAAATCTCTGTTCTGGAATTCTACGCTTATAATTTCTGTTTAGATCAAGTTTTAGATATTTCCAGGAATCGATATAGCTTATGCATCTTTTCATGTTACTTTTAAAATGTTATTTGTTTATTTTAATTAATAAGTTTTAATATGTATTTATCAAATAGTAATTCATACAAAATAAGTCAAAAGTATTTTACACATTCATTTACCTCTATTTATGCAGTAGGAAATGATGAAATATATAAACAAATTTGCTAGTTGCGCTATTTTTATGTTATCCGATTTCCACTGTGACGTTACATGAATATTGTCCATAAGAAAATCGTTTCAAGTGTTTCATTTTAATAAATGACATAATTGTTTGATGTTTAATAAATGATGTTGATTGGAATAGTTCACGAGGGAAGTGTTAAAAAATCAAAAACATTATTCTTGTGAAGTAATGTATAAAATTGTTATAAAACATTAAGTATGAATTTTTTATGAAACATTGTAATAAATTTTTATTAACATAAAATATTATATTTAATGCAATGGTATTTATTTATTTTTTTTATCTCTTTTATTATATGTGTATACTATGTTCAGGTATTACAACCTTGGCGAAATGGACTGCAACTTGGCATAGTCTTAATTGTGGGGGCTGCCATAATAAAGAAATACCTTAAATAAAATCGAATTTGAACAATTTAATCAATAACACCATTAACAAGATAACTAAGGAAGCATTGAGAATTCCGATTGCAAAGAAAGGTGAGCAACATGTATTTTATTTAGAAGAATGATTTCAGAAAAAAAGGTGAAAATAACTGGCAATCTAAAAATCTTTTCCTGTTAATCAAAATGAAAGAGAAAAAAAAGAAATTGCATGTTTAACAAACTTTAATATTGTTGAAAATAATCATAGCATTACATTAAATTCTTATTAATTTCTTTTTGTACAACTATGTTTCTTGTGATTGGTTGTTTAATGTAGCTTTCTTTCACGGCCGCCAATTCCCAAACATGGGGCTTGCAAAATCTATAAATACCTGTAAATTTTCTGTTTTCTTTCAGTATGTTTGTGTAATTGTTCTTGTTAATATCAAATATACTCAATTCGATTCACGCCTTTATATCTGCATTTTATTTATTTCAACAGCAGAGCGTGGTTCTAGCAAGTGTTGAAATGAGCTGCGAGACATACTGACATCTTTCTGTTTTTCATTTCTGCTGGGATTTTGAGTGAAAAAGATTTTATCTTTCTTTTTATATATTTTATCGAGCAGAATGGATTCTTCAAAAGATGTTTACGGCATCCCTCTTTTTGAAGGTGATGGAAAAGTTTTTTCGGTATGGAAACGAAGAGTAACGGCAATTTTTGCTGCTAAGGAATTGGAAAAATTCCTGGAAAATGAAGCGGCTCCAGCAGGGTTCGTTGATATATATCAACGGATATATATCATGATATATATCTTGATATATATCTGATATTTATTTTTAAAATATCAAGATTTTTGATATTTTCGATATTTTCAAATTCTTGATATTTATTTTCAAAATATCAAGATGTTTGATATTTTGTATATTTATTTATTTTCAAAATATCACCATTGTAGATAATTTTGATATTTTCTACAGTCAAAGCAAGTGTAAATGAAATTTCCACCTGTTATTGACTGTGTGATTCTGTAGGTAATGAACTTTTGCCTCTGACAGTGACTTTTTTAGGAAAAGAAGAAAACAAATCTTTTCCAAGCTTTATGTTTGAAACTTTTATTTTTAAATTTAGAACTAATAATTATATGAGACATTTAATTCAGAATAGCCATTGAAACATAAAATGTAATTTAGATAATCATTTATGTACAGCCCGGGTTCGTTGATATGTTTCAATGGATATATATCCAGTATTTATTTTCAAATTATCAAGATTTTTGATGTTTTCATATAGTTGATATTTATTTTCAAATTATCAAGATTTTTGATGTTTTCATATAGTTGATATTTATTTTCCATATATCAATATGTTTCATATTTTCTGCATTTGATATTTATTTTCAAAATATGAATGTGCGCAAGATATTTTTGATATTTTCAGTCATACTTCATAATATTTCAGTGTGAATGAAATAAATTTTCAACTGTTATTGACTGTGTGAATCTGTAGATAAAGAACTTTTGTCTCTGCTAGATGTGACTTATTTAGTCAAAAAAGAAAACAAGTATATTTTTCAAGCTTTATATTTGAAACTTTTATTTTTAAATGTTGAACTAATAATTATGTGGGACATAATTCAGAACAACCATTGAAAGATAAACTGACAAATTTAAATAACCAGTTATATACAGTTTCATTAGAAAAGAATCTTTTCTTAAGCTTTGGTTCAGTTGAGTTTAAACTATACAAAATGTTAGGAAATATGAAATAAGACATTTTATACTTACATTTATGTTAAAATTTTTCAATTAAAAAACTTTTTTGTATTTACAGTTTTGTTTTAAAAAGTCTGATTTTTTTTTTTTTTTTTTTTTTTTTTTTTTTTTTTTTTTTTTTTTTTTTAAATACTTGATTTTGATACTGAATGCTATAGTTAGTTTTTCTTTATAAGTGTATAAAGCAAGTTGTTATTGTTTTTGATTTTTTCATCTTCAGTTTTGTTGTCTTCAAGTGGGAAAAAAAAAAAAAAATGCATTTTTAGAATATTGTTTAAGTTTTCATGCTAAGTACAATTTATGTTAGTTTCTAATCTATATTATACTCAAAAACATTTATTATTAGCAGTAAGTTGGCTGCTTTGAAAATATCGGATATATATCAAAATATCATGATATTTACGAACCCTGGGCTCCAGACAATGCCGCCGATGTCGTGAAAGCCAAAAAGGCTTACGCTTTATTATTATCATTATTAAGTGATAATGTTCTTGCTTCACTTCAAGATGAAAATACAGCTCATAAAATTTGGAATAAATTAGAACGCACTTATGACACAAAGCGTGCAGTGAATCAAATTTTAATTCGGAAGAGATTGGCAACGATTAAGAAAGATCGTACAGTTTCTATGAGAAATCACATTGATGAAATAAATAAATTAATTTAGGATCTTAAGCTGTCTTTGGCAGAAGTTAATGAAACGGATACTATTGTTTATATTTTGATGTCATTGCCTCAGGAATTTGAAAATGTTAAGATTGCTTTAGAAAACCAACCGAATTCTGTTTTGACGTTAGATTTCGTGACACAAAAATTATTAGATGCTGAAGCAATTCTTTTGGATTCAAAGAAAGAAAAAGTGTATAATAAGGCTGCTCATGATAATACTGCATTTGTGTCGACTCGCAAAGAATTCCTTAGCAAAATTTGCAACTCTAAAGGGCATACAGCGAAATATTGTAGAAAGAAAATTACTTGCCATTCTTGTGGAAAATCCGGACACATAAAACATAACTGTAAAGCTGTTAAAAATTCAAATGAAGAAAAATTTGCCTCTTCAGCTGTTTCTTTCGTTGCTGGAAGCATTAAAAAAAATGAATTTATAGTAGATTCCGGAGCAACTTCCCATATGTGTTCTAATGAGAATTATTTCGCATCCTTAGTACCTTCTTCAGGAACTATTAAATGTGCATCGAAAACAACGAATCTTGAAATCAAAGGTATTGGAAATATTAATGAAAAACTGTCAAATGGAATGGAAATTACTTTAAAGGATGTGCTTTATGTTCCAGACTTAAACGGGCAACTCATTTCCGTTAGGAAAATTGAAAGTGCAAATTATACAGTTATTTTCAAGAATCAAAAAGTATTTATCGAAAAAGGGAGAAACCGTTTCTACTTTGGTGAACGTGATTTGAATGGACAATACGTAAGTGACTTGTCCCTGTTTACGAAAGAAACCGTTCTTACATCAAAGGAAAATCATTGTGATATCTGGCATCGCAGACTTGGTCATCCGAGTGACAAAGTATTGAAAGATATGAAGCTTCCGGTACCTGATTCTTTTTGTGATATTTGTGCTCGGGCAAAACAGAGTGCAACACCAATGGGAAGAGGACCAAGAAAAAGAGAAACCAAGCCAATGACTTTGATTCATAGAGACATTTGTGGACCTATTTTTCCGACAATTTTTTCTGGTGAGTGCTATTTTATGACTCTTATCGATGATTTTTCTTGTTTTACTGAAGTACGTTTACTGAAACATAAAAGTGAAGTCTCAGAAGAATTAAAAATGTTCTTAAAATCCAACCCTACAGTAAAGAAAATTAGATGTGATAACGGGAAGGAATATTTTTCTAATGATTTAGTGAATTTTACTAGAGATCTTGGTATAGTGATCGATCCCACTCCTCCGTACACGCAATCTTTGAATGGAGTAGCTGAATGCTGCAATAGGTCGCTTCTGAATATAGGACGTGCTTTGATTGCTGAATCAAATTTACCAAAGACTTTTTGGGGTCAAGCTATCCTTTCAGCAGCTTACTTGAAAAACTGAATGCCAAGCAGCACTATTGAGAACAAAACTCCTTACTTCCTGAAATATGAAGAAGAAGCCGATTTCAAGCACATACATGTTTTTGGATGCAGTGCTTACATGTTAATTCCTTCCGTTCATCGAAAGAAGCTTGACGATAGGTCTAAACAAATGATCTTCATTGGTTATTCTTCAATGGGATATAGATTACTAGATCCTGAAACGAAAAGCATAACTGTATCAAGAAATGTGAAATTCGATGAAGAGAAAAAGGAAAATATTCAGTCGAAACAATACATTCTAGAAAATTCAGAACCAGTCGATAATGAAATTGATCCAGATGTTCTAGAAAATACGAGTGATGAATTAGATGATCCTGAAGAGAAAGAAGTCAAAACAAGAAAATCTGAAAGATTTAAAAAGCAACCTGTACGGTATCCAGATGCTGAAGTTTACGAAGCATTACTTTGCCAACAAGGAACATTAACGTTTGATGATATCAAATCCCTCCCTAGTGATGAACAACGCTTGTGGAAAGAAGCTATGAACGCGGAGATTAAAAGTATGAAAATCAACGATGTCTGGGATCTTGAAAAATTACCACCTGACAAACGACCTATTTCCTGCAAATGGGTATTTACCATCAAAAGAGATGGTCGACATAAGGCGAGACTTGTAGCTCGTGGATTTATGCAAAAAGAAGGGCTAGACTATAGTGAAACCTTTTCCCCTGTAATAAGTATGCCAGCTTTACGTTTGGTTCTTATTTTGATTTTAAATGAAGACTTATATGCATTTGTGTTAGATGTTAAAACAGCGTTCCTGAATAGCAAGTTAAATGAACTTGTTTTTATGGATCAGCCGCAAGGCTATGATGATAAAAGTGGGCGAAAGTGTAAACTTAAAAGAAGTTTATATGGTCTAAAACAAGCCCCACGACAATGGTTTGAAAGGTTTCATGAATTTATTTCAAAGTTAAATTTTAAATCTTGTGATAATGAACCTTGTATTTTTATTCGGTATAATAATGATCATAAAATAATTATTGCTTCGTATGTAGATGATATGTTAATTGCAGGTTCAGATGTAAATAAAACTAATGTAGTTATTTCCCTATTATATAAAGAGTTTCATATGTCAAAATCGGAAAGTGTTTCAGAATTTCTAGGTATTTAAATGAAATTCAATTCTGATAGTTTAATAATCGATCAAGAGTCTTACATAATTAAATTGTTAAGTAAGTTTATTATGCTAGATTGTAAACCCAGTGACATTCCTATTTCTCCCAAGTCCACCCCATCTGATTTCAAAAATGGTAAACCTTTTAATGGCCCATATCGTGAACTTGTAGGTTGTTTATTATATTTAGCTTATATTTCTCGACCTGATATTTTGTATGCTATTAACTGTTTAAGTCAATTGCAAGAAAATCCTACTGAAATTGCATGGAAAGTACTTAAGAAAATCTTAAGATATTTAAAAGAAACATTGTCTTTAAAGCTTGTGTATAAAAAGCAAAATTCTGCTCCTAAATTATCCATGTATGTTGATGCTGATTGGGGTGCTAACACAAATGACCGCAAATCAGTAACAGGTTATATTTTAATGTTTTGTAACATGCCTGTTCTGTGGTGTTGTAATAAACAAAAATCAGTTGCTTTATCGTCAACTGAAGCTGAAGTCATTGCTTTAACTAAAAGTTTGCAAGACTTGTTATGGTTTTAAAATATTGCTAGTGAAATTGTAAATATTAAGGATTTAGTAATTTTTGAGGATAATCAATCATGTATAAAATGTATTAGTAATGAGAGTAATTATGGTAGAATGAAACACATTGATATCAAATTGAAATTTGTTCGCAATATTATAAAAGAAAATAACATCAAAATTGAATATGTTCCTACGAATATGCAAATTGCTGATTTATTTACAAAGGCATTACCTAAAGTTAAATTTTATGAACTATTATTTCTTTGTTGTTTGTACAAGTAACGTTTAAATTGTGTCATATTATTATTAATGATTGATTTCAAGAAATTTCTTTGTTTTCTGATGTAATGCTAGATTATGGGTGGGTGTTGAAAATAATCATAGCATTACATTAAATTCTTATTAATTTCTTTTTGTACAACTATGTTTCTTGTGATTGGTTGTTTAATGTAGCTTTCTTTCACGGCCGCCAATTCCCCAACATGGGCCTTGCAAAATCTATAAATACCTGTAAATTCTCTGTTTTCTTTCAGTATGTTTGTGTAATTGTTCTTGTTAATATCAAATATACTCAATTCGATTCACGCCTTTATGTCTGCCTTTTACTTATTTCAACAAATATTATCTTAAATGTCTTGTAGCAAATAAAATGAAAGCTAGACCTGTAAAGGTAAGGGAGTAGAAAGACAAGCATCAACATATCCTGTAATGAAAGTGGTCGATATTGAAGCTAAGGAAATTTATAACATGGACAATTTTACAAACATTTATTATTTCAGCGTTTCGTAAAGTGAAATTATTAATAGAAACTTCAATTCAAAAGAAGCTAAGCATATACATTAAGCTTAGAAGAATAGCCAAATAATATAGATGCATAAACAGATGCAAAATTTTTATTTAAAAAACAGTAAGTTTGTATGCTTTTAAATATTTCAGGATTTATCATGTTGCAGCAGTTGTCTAGAAATAAATTGTTCACAGGATAATTAATTTAAATAATAACTTTGTTTTCAAGCAATACATCTTATTACTTTTAGATATCATTTTAGGACAATCCTTAAGATTAAAATAGCTGAGTTGCAAATTTTGTAGTTGTTCGTGGTTAGCTGATTCCCGGCGCTGACCAAACCCAGTTCAGGCATCTGAGCATAAACAATCAATCAAAAGCTAATCAACCAATTAAAGAAATGTTCCTCCCATGTTTACAACTGTGCCCTCTGCTGGAAAATATGATAAGCCCCAAAATATTAGCTAATATGTGTGCCAAAAAGGGGAGATTTTGAATATTTGAGAAGATTGTAAAACCTAGGGGCATGTAACTCTCCTAAAACAATCAATGTAAGTGGCTCGCGGGACCTCCGACCAGACTCGCGAATCGGACTGTAAGATGGAGCACGAAATAAATGAGTTGATCCACCAAGAGGTTCCCGAGTTCAAATTATTTATCCCACAATATATGACACCTCAAGATGTCCTTACGTATGAAATGCCGGCTGTACGGTCACCTGTCGGGAAGTAAATGGGTTCAGATCCCCTACAGGTTTGGTACACGTAACATATTACATGTATTCATTAAAAAAAGCAGAAGTAGAAAACTTTTATGAAAATATTTGTTTGCTTACGAATACAGAAGAAAGTAAAACACCTTTATATTGCACTTGGGTAAATTAATTCACAAGAAAGAAATCAGCACACAACTTATATGATATTTCTGCATTCGAAATCCTTGGTGGTCTGCTGGTCCAAGACCACCAAAAACTCAATCGGATGACTAATTTGAAAAATTTAGTGGTCCGCAAGGCCAGTAACTTTCTTTTCCTCTCTGACAGGTAAAAGTAAGTTTTCCCGTCTCAGAAAACTGCAACCAAACCACACAATTTTATTATATTTTATTTCATTTAAAAAATTTGCATTAAAACTTACAGTCAGTTGGAATAAATAATCTGAAATAAAATAGCTAATTACAGTCAAGGATCTATAATCTGCACTCCCGTAATCCGCAATTTCCTATAATTCGCATTGCTTAATGAATGTAAACAATTAAACAAATTTACAAATTATTGATCCAAAAATGATTTTTTAAAAGAAATATCTGAAAAATTTAAATATAAAAGTGAATACAATCAATTTTTTAATACAAGAATTTCAAAAATGCTAATTTTGAGATAGCATATTAAATTAATTATTATATATCATATTTAAAATAGTGTCCAAATGACATATAATCCATAATACTCCATAATCTGCAATATTCCATAATCTGCACAACCTTTGGTCCCAACTTGTGCGGATTAAAGAACTTCGCCTGTAATAATTTTATAATTTTTGTTTATGTGCTGTTTATTTAATTTTGAGCAAATTATAATTTTACATTTTAGCAGGGTTCATACACTTTTTCCATGATAAAATTCAAGCACCTTACCCAAATTTCAAGCACCTTTCCAGAAATGAAAATTTTAATGCTACAAAATACCATACTACAAAAGTATCTAGAAAAAAAAAAAAAAATATTTTTCATTTTCACATATGTTTTTAGGCGAATGCCATATATAACATACAGTAGCGAAGGCTTAAATGTAAAATGTTATGAGAAAGTCTTCGAAAAATAAAGAAAATCTTTTTGCATTCTACTTTGAAAGTCATTTGTGCTAACACTAGACAAAGTAGACACTTGATAATTTTGCATTGTTATGATATTAATCAGGAATGATTCTGAATTAAAAAAAAAAAATTCCGAAATTCACAGCAAATTTTCTGAAAAGTTGCAGCAGGAAGGGGGGGGGGGGGGTGGAGAAACCACTCCCGGCACTAACTATGTGTATTCTCCGTGGCCCTTCAACGAAATTCATGTTTTTCCAACACGTCCTATAAGTGTTATAGGACGTGTTGGTTTTTCACGATCTTTTAACAAAACTTGCAGCGTTTTCTTTTCATTTTTTTCTTTTTTGCGATTCCTTGACGAAATTTATGGGGTTTTTTCGTGGTCTTTTGATGAAATTTGTGTTTTTTTTTTTCATGATCTTTAGACGAAATTTGCGATTTTTTGCAATCTTTTGATGGAATATGCATTTTTTTTTTTTTTTTTTTTTGCGATATTTTGACAAAATATGCAGTTTTTTTGCGAACTTTTGACGAAATATGCTGTCTTTTTTCACGATCTTTTGAAGAAATATACGGGGTTTTTTTTCAATCTTTTGATGATATATACGCTTTTTTGCGGTCCTAATGACGGAATTTACGGTTTTTTCACGATCTTTTGAGAAAATTTAAGGGTTTTTTTGCGATCTATTGGCAAAATTTATGGGGGTTCTGTGATCTTTTGGCAAAATTTATGGGGTTTTCGCAATTTTTTGACAAAATTTACAGGGTTTTCACGATCTTTCGACGAAAATTGTGGGTTTTTTCATGATTCTTGGACGAAATTTTTGGATTTTTCCACAATTCTTGACGGAATTTTAGGATTTTTCCACAATTCTTGACGGAATTTTAGGATTTTTCCACAATTCTTGACGGAATTTTTGGATTTTTCCACAATTTTTGGTTTTTTTACACAATTCTTGGATGAAATTTGCATTTTTTCCACAATACCTTGACGAAATTTGTGTTTTTTCTGCGATTCTTTGACGAAATTCATGTTTTTCTGCGATTTTTTGACGAAATTCGTGTTTTTCTGCGATTCTTTGACGAAATTCGCGTTTTTCTGCGATCCTTTGATGAAATTCGCGTTTTTCTGCGATCCTTTGACGAAATTCGTGTTTTTCTGCGATCCTTTGATGAAATTCGTGATTTTTCTGCAAACGAGTGACAAAATTAGTTTTTTTTTGGCGACCATTTGTCGAAATTCGTGATGTTTTTTATTTCTGAATTTTTGGATTAATGACTGATTTTTAAATTTTTACACATGAATGCCTTAAATTTTCAGAACAGAATCACAACTAATTAATACACAATTTAAAATTTTACGAAAACTAAATGAATTTTTTTCACAACTTACCTTAATTTGAAAACATCCACTAAATCCTTTTCAAAAAGGTATACTAAACACTCACAAAACAGAAAAAATTGCATATTTCAGCATGAATAATTTATTTCATTTTAAATAGACTTTTTTCTTAATTTAAGCTCTTTAACTGCATTTTCTATTTTTTTTTTTTATCTAAAACTTCAGCCTCTTTTTCTTTTACAGTTTATATGGTCCACATCGCCGTTTTGTCCATTGGAAGGGGACTTACATTGGAGGAATTTCCAATCTTGTGATTGGCAGTAGCAACAAATACACATCTTTTCATTTTCTTTCGTAAAGAAAAGGGAAAAGGAAACAAACCGAAGTACAAATGCTTGTACTCTGACCTCCTGAAAGGAAAAAGATCTCAGACCAAATACTTTCGCCTAATTAACTTTTTTTTTTTTTTTTTTTTTTTTTTTTTTTTTAACATTTGCAACTTATTTTATTTTGAACATCTGAATAAAAAAAAATTAAGCACCTATAAAAAAAATAATGAAAATTAAGCACCTTCATTAAAATTTAAACAAATTCAAGCACTTTCAAGGACCTTTTTTCTCTCTTAAAAATTCAAGGACTTTCAAGCACTTTTAAGCACCGTATGAACCCTGTTTTAATATGCTGAAAATTTTGGGTATCTGCAAAGGAAGTTTGGTTTATAATCTAGGAGGAGATGGGGGAAGGGTTCACTCAAAGGGTTAAAGGTACTTAATAGAATTTTATGTAGCGGGCCAGTGATGATGACTGCGGACCAGTAAACTCTCATGCTTACTGGTCCTTGGGACCAGTGACTTTTTCTTTTAAATAATTTTTTGGACTAATAATTCACACAAGTACCTCAAATGTTCATAATATCCAGATACGTTTTTATTTCTTTTTTCACATTTGTTGGTGTCTTATTATATTATGATTAAAAGGCTATCTAGATTAAATAAAGTCTGTCTTAGTGTAGTATGGATTAATGGGTTTTCGCTATACTTATTGATATTCAGTAAAGCAAAATGATATTTTAAACAAAGCACAGTAAAACTTGATTTTTAACTACATTAACTATAAATTTATTTCTTTAGACAACTAAAAAAATGAAGCATACCCATGTGTAAAGAGCCCTTCATTAAAACAGAAAATGGACTGTGTGCAGTATGATCTCCCATTTCAGAAACTATCATGCCAGATGAGGTGTTCCCGTTAGACCATATAAATTTGATTAATGCAGAAGCGAGAAGCAATGTCTGGAAAAAATAATACATTCATTTCATTAAAATTTACATAGTTTATACTTTTTTCAAAGATGTGAATAAATATATGAACCATTTTTATTAGTACAAAAGCATACATTGGACAGTCAAACAGAAAGAAAAACTAATATGATCTAGCCATCACAAAACTTTCTTCTACACCATGCTCATATTAATTTAAATACACCTCAGTTACATGCTAACAATTTTAAATAGAAAATCAAGAGCATTTGTCTGAATTTAACATATTTGGAGTGATCAGTGAATTTTAAAAAATGCACAGAAAATATAAGGATATTGAAATTCAACTGTAAATTAAG
This sequence comes from Maratus speciosus, assembly GCA_963932465.1. NCBI lineage: Eukaryota > Metazoa > Arthropoda > Arachnida > Araneae > Salticidae > Maratus > Maratus speciosus. Next base: position 88,016,846 of record OZ010794.1, read on the forward strand.
ATATTTATTTTTAATTTACAACTTCAAATAAAAAAAATTATGCATTTCTATGCAATAACAAAAATTATTTTCATAATTAAAATTCACATAAAAAAAGCACAAATAAATGTACTAAAATTACTTGCAGACGCATGCTTATAATATAAAATTATTTAAAATACATTAGAAATATCTTAAAAATACATTAAAAACTATTAAAAATACTAAACGTTTTTGGCTGTCGCATGGCCGACATCAGTGGTCATTTAAATATTGTTTATTTTTCTTTGCACTGATTCGAGAACCGTCTAGATAATATCATTGTAATTTAAAGGTTGTAAGGCAGATAAGATGCCAGATAAAGGTATTCAAATTTCCAACAAAACAAGCTTTCATCTCTTATGCAGCAATTCTATTCAAACACCATGGTACATTGTTACAAGCTATATCTTTATAAGCAATTATTTCAATAGATTCTGTTATATTGGCTTCCTGGCAATTATTTGTACGAAAGGCAATTTTGGATACATTGGATTTTTAAAACATTAGTGCTTTTTTATATGAATTTTAATTATTTACTCAAGGTGAATTTAGCACGCTAGAATTTTAAATTTCATTTATGTTCATCCACATTCAAACCAAAATTGAATCAGCATAGTTTTATAATAAACACCATACATATCAGGATTGGCACAGTTTAAACCAAGCATTTTTAATCAGGGTTTAAAGCAACTGGTTTTAAAAAATATATATTAGAACATTAGTATAATATTTTCTCTTTTTTGTAATTTAAGTATTTCAAATTACTTAGCTCAAGAAGAAAATATTAAAATTTACAGTGAACTTACATTAGCTGGAAAAAGTTACTACAGACAAGGTAAAAATCTTTTATTGGTGTGAGCTTCTTCTATAATAATAAAAATCACAGAAGATGAATAGATTTAAAAGTTGAAATAAAAATAATTCATTTCTCCTTTTAAAAATTTAAATGAAAATTTTGCTGAATAAGCAGCTATTCGCTTTTAACTGTGTAAATAATGTGTATTATAAAATAGCTGAGAAAAAAGGCAATTTAATTTAGTCTGATAGTAGTTTAAATCTTTTGGTGGCTGTTTAAATTTGACAACTTTTTATAAAGCTATTCAGTATTTCAAGATCAGTATTTTCAGGAGAGCTTGTAAATAACACTTTTTTTTTTTTTTTTTTTTTTTTTTTTTTTTTTTTTTGGAGGAGAGGGGTAAGCTTTTACAGCAGCTTTTTTTTTTTTTTTTTTTTCAAGAAAAGTATCAAGTGACAATACACAGAACTTATCAACAGAAGGTGTAAAGATTCTACTGCTAAATGTAAAATCATCAGAAAATAATTCAATCTAATATTTAGGCATAAATATTTGGATCGTCAGTATTTGATCCTTTGGGACAAGCAACACGTGTGCATGGCACGTGGGGTGATCAGGGTACTTGATTGTTCCCGTCAGTTGTTTTTTACTATAAATTTTATCTTATTTGGTCAGAGCATTTTCTCAATTCGGTTAGCTAGGGGGTTTCTGTTTGCGAAGACCAGTGATGGATGATTAAAAATTCTGTGAAAGACACATCCGTCCGAGGGGGGGGGGGGGGGGGGGGGTGGCTGGGCTAATAAAATAAACACTACTGTATATAAAAAACAAACCTAAATATAATCTCATACAAAGACAACACTCTATTACCGTACACATTAGCAGCCCTAAACTTCTACATCAACAGAGCTCTATATGTCTGTTCAACAGCAGAATTGTTAAAAGAATCGAAAAACATTGAAAACATAGGTTTAAATGCAGGACACCCCAAGAAATTTTTAAATAAACTTATTAAAAGAGCAAGTGAAAGAATAGACTGGATCCAACCAGCAAAAGAGAATTTCAAATCCCCACCCCCACTCCCATTCCATATATGAATGTGATAGCATTGAAAATTTAAAGAGTTTAAGAAACTAGGTAAACATATTGCAATAATCCATCCCTATTTAAAGCTATAAGAAATGAAACAGAAAATTATGAAAAACTCAAACTGCAGGTATTTATAAAATCAGTTGCACGAATAGAAGAAATGAAAAAATAAATTACATACGAATGACGAAAAGGAAAATTGATGAAAGAAAGAAAGTGCATATCAGAGACCTAAAATTGAATAAAGAAACTACAGCTTGATCAAAAAAGAAGCGTATAAACCCCCTACAAAGTACAGATAGAAACTTCAAATAGGGAAAATTGAGAACTACGAAAATATGCATAATGCCCTATTGTGCGAATCTATGGAGATTCATACTTCTAAAACAAAACTTTGTAACGATATGACACACACACTTATTGGCTCTCAGTGGATGAAAATACCTAAAAAGGGAAAAGGGAGGAATCAGCTGAACTCGAAGCAAGATAAATAGAGAAACGAAAGACTTTCATTCAATCAACTGAGGATGTCCCGGATAGGGACGAAAACGTTATTGTAGTGAATTTTTGAATATATTTTTTTAAATGTTATGTCTTATACATCTTATGGAAACAGACCTGTATGTATCACAGTGAGAAAATTGTCTTTCAAATATGAAATAATGTCTGGAATTGGTATATAAACAGAAAATTCTTATAAGGTTTTTTTTTTAAATATTTATTTGAATATTTGAATTTAATCAGAAGAGGTCATAATTGTACATTTAGTGCTCTGACATAAAAAAAAAAAAAGACATCCCAGATAGCATGGATTTTTAGGAAAACATTTTGTATAACTGTGGGAAAACAATTTTTTTTTCATTAAAGTACATTGGATACTTATTTATTAATTTATTTTAGTTGTTAAAGGATTTTGATATCAAGGTTTAGATGTGCATAGCAATTTATTCTTTGAACACACTATAACACACAGCTGCTACCAATAAAATTTAATTGTAAATGATTTGAATTTTCAACATAACTGACTTATTTAATTTTCACATGAAATATTATTACTTGTTATCCCATAACATTCATTTTTATCAACAAATATGCATGTATAGTCGTAGAAAAAAAAAAAAGTAAACACCCCCTACTAACTCTAACTAATTATAATAGAAGAAAGTTACTGATACCAAACGATTTGGAAATAAAGTCTACTTTTAAATGATGTATATAAAATCTGCTTAGGGGGCCCATCTACAAATCAAAACCAGGCCAAACTTTGTTTTCTTTCCCAATAGCAACATCCAATTTTGACACCAATTCTTAGAAAAGAAATTTCAAGTCATTTGGATGTTAAGTTTTTGAATTATAAACATTAAAAATTAAGAGCTTCAAATGTTAAATTTTTCATATTTTTATTAATATCTCCTGAAATTATAATCCTAATGTGCTAATTTTTTGTGTGGTTATAATAGTAAAAAACATAAATACATTGAATTTGTAATTTTAAGAATTTTATATAATTATGAAATTAATATTCGAAAAAAAAAAAAAACATGAATTGCAACCTACAATTTTTTTATAGATTTATATTTATTATGTACTGCTTTACGTGAATTCTCAATTTCAAATTTTTCTTCTGGGTAGTTTTTGAATTATGATTAAAAAACATCAAAATGTGGTTTAAAGGGCTGTCTAGAAAGTGAAGAAAAGCATCATTTGAAAAAAAAATTTTTTACTTATTTTATTGAAACATTTGGGTTCGCAAGAGTCGAAACATATTAAGTGAGTGAAATGGCCATATTGGCAAGAAATAATATATTAATAGAAGTGACATACATAATGTAACATTTCAACCGTTGAGTACCAAACTTCCAGTTGGATACAGCCCCTAAAAAATAGGTTCATTTTAAAATAAATAATTTCTATGAAACGAATCATACGAATTTCATAAAAATTTGTTTTAAGGCTAATGGAAGGGTGTAGAATTTATTTAGGGTGACAAACATGGATATTGCTATTGGAAAAAAACAAAGTTTGCGATCATTTTGATAGATAAATGTTGCCCTAAGCAAATTTTATATACACTATTTAAAAGAAGACTTTATTTCCAATCATTTGGTACCAGTAACTTTCACCTACAATAATTTGTTGCAGAATTAATAAGGAGTGTTTACTTTTTTTCCCATGATTGTACATGTAATAGGAAATAAGAAACAAAAAAACTCAGGTTAAACAAAAAAAGAAAAACCTGGGTTAAACAAAAAGAATTTTAACTGTTTTTTGCCAACCCTGTCACCTATTAAATTTATAACAATTTTATTCCATAGGTGACAGGATATATAAATCATGGAAATCATGAAAAACACAGCTTAGCAATGTCAATGTTGGATGATATAAACCAAATACCATCAGCACCCATTTATGTCAAGGTTTAACTCAATATGAAGTTTCATGGAACTCTGTATGCTCATTCTTGAGTCAGAGTAGTCACAAAATGTGTGTAATACACATACACTTTCTTTTCCAAAAATAGTGTCAAATCCTATTCAAGAAATCTTAAAACATGTGAATCCATCAAAAACTGAAAGTTAAAATTTTTCACGAATGTAATATTTTCTTCTTTTCAATATAGCAGAAAGCAAGAGGGAAGAAACTGTCTCATCGGCAGATTTTTTATAACTTGTCAAACTCTAAAGTTTAGTATACACTTTTAATTTTTTTTTTTTTTTTTAAGACATTTTGACTTCATAAAATCTGCCAATGGGACAGATTTTTAACATATCAGAGTAAACAAGGGGGAAAAAACTTAAACCAATCATAAGTGATTAAATGATGACCTATAAAGAATGCAGCCTACTTTTTTATAAAAAAAATGCTTTCACCACTGACTGAAATAAATGATGACTACTATTGCTAATAACAAAACTCTTAAAATTTCAAGAAAGTTTTTGAATTTTGCAAGATTTTCACTGCCTGTAATAACTTCTTGCTTTTTTTTTTTCTTAGGTGATTTTTAGCAAACACCTGCTATTTCAAGTAATAACAACAATTGCTTGGTTAAGTAAAAGCCTCTTCAACTAGTAAGTCTGCAGATCAGAAGGGCTTTTCCCAAAGTATGACATCTATGACAGAGGCAGTTTTGAGATTATTCAATGCCCTCAGAGGTGATTGGGTTAAGGTGGAAGGCTGGCATCTAATTACACTATGGCAATGCTTAGCCGATTCTGAAAGATTGTTGCACATAAGGTTTGCATTAGAAATCTGACATTTATTTATCTCAGTCATGGATTGAATTTTGAAAATTGAAAACATTATTACCCTTATTTAACTAAGATTTACATTTGTGGCAAGGCAAGTTACATTGTTATTGATATAGCCATTGCCAAGACAATATGTGCATTTTCATTGTAAGATTGAAGTGAATACTCAGAAAGCTTTGCTAACATTTGGCTTGTTGCACTTTAGCCATTTCACCAGCGACGGGTATAGGGAAACAGTTCTTTTACCGCCGACTTATCTTGGGACAAACATTGAAGTGGTTAATAAAGACATGCTAGATACTCTATGCTTACTATTTCCTCCAGAATCCACTCAACTAATCAAATTTTATTGCTCATGTAACGCCATTTTCTTATTTATAAAACCTCTCTAGTTGTACATAATTCAAGATTTTGTCCAAAATCCTTTCAAACAATCAAATTTTATTTCTTGTATGTCACATGTCTCACATTTATAAAGACAATCTATTGCTCATTGCTCCCATTTGAAATGCAGTAGATAATCACATTAAAGTACTGGAATTTTTCTGCAAAAAAAAAAAAAAAAAAAAAAAAAAAAAAAAAAAAAAAAAAAACTATACATGGTGCAATGAATCTTTTTTAGCTTAAAACATTAAAACCTTCCCTGATATACTACTGTAAAATTAACATTCAAATCCTTTCAGTGGTTGTTGAGAAAATTGAGGACATACACACACACACACACACAACTAATAACAGAAGCTTCTTTTTCTTGAAATTGCTTAAAAAGTAGAATTAGTCAAAAGTCAATGTTAGCAATGTTTATTAATTAATGTTAGCAAACATCCAAAAATTGCTTAGAAAATTACGTTCATGATAAGTGGCAACACTGTATGTTTTCTAATGTAGAAAATGCACGTACAGTAAATAAATTTCTGCATTTCACACCTTAACAAATATCTAAAGAAGTACACTAAGAAACTGCTAAGCTATTTGCATTTACATTTAGTAAATTTCATAAAACTAAAACATAATGTACAAGAAAAATGATAATATTTAACAGAGAAAAACTTTCTTTTCTAATGAAATTGAATGAGTACAAAATATTTTACTTGTTCGGTTAATTCCTTGATTTCCACACTGCACAATAATTTGTATAGGTGTAAAACTGGAGTCACTTCTAAATTCTTGATGAGGGGTGGCAACAGATCTAATACTTGCCGACTGCAATGCTTTAGCTGGGCGGCAGACCACACAGCATCAATATGCTCGTTTGTAATACGCCCTTCCATTGCAAGGAAATTCAAGATAATGTGACTCTGCTTTATTAACTAGAAGGAAAAGAAAAGTAGTAAGACACAATGTAATGAACTAATAGTTGCATAACACACAAAAAACTAAACTGATGAATAAAATAAAAATAAATTACAAAAGGAACGAATTTCAAAAACCTCACACAATTATTTTCTATACCTATTTTAATTTTGATAATATTCATCTACCATCTATATATTTAAAACGCTAAGCGTTTTCTTTTGACAGTCCGTGAGAAGAAACTACTACATCAATATACCAATCTTTTTTTAAATGAAAGATATTTGGCCACAGATTTGTTATCGTCCATAATCTTGTTCAAATATTTTATTAATTAGCTGTATTTTTAAATTAAAATTCTATGGTTGCGCATGTGCAGTATATTAGTACAAATCTGTCTTTGGAGTGACGTGCTGCACATGCGCAAAGATGCTCGCTCAGTTGAAATATCACATAACAGGTCGAAGTTGTTTCAAGTTCGTCTGCTATTCGATCTTACTGTAAACAAACTTTTCTTTCTTTCACAAAATTAATATTATTTGACTCTTTCAGCATTATTAACAATTAAAAAATTTATTGTGTCTATATTAAGAGTTAGTACAGTTTATTTTGGGGATGTCATATTGTTTTGGTCATATTACACACAGAAGATAAACACAGTGATTTCAGGCTAAAAGTTATGGACTGTGATCCATCTTATGAATTGCCAATAGTTAGACATGAAGCATTAGCATATTAAGTTACTTCTTTGAAAAAATAAGGCATCATAAATATTAAAACACAAAACTATTTCTGTAAGATCAGAATTCAAATTCGAGACATTCGTATGCATGAACTATTTTTCGAACATCTTCAATTAAGAAGTAAGATAAACGAGTTCTCGCTAGTGTAGTGGGTTAACGCAGCACTTTATAGCTCTGAATTTTTGTAGAGGACACAGGTTCGAACCCAAGCTTGGCAAAATGTGTAATTTTTGCCGATAATTCATTTCAATAATGACATATTTTATTAGGAAGAGAAGTTATAAGATTTTTATTTTACTATTATTATTATTTGAATGCTTTATAATTAATAAAATTTAACACTCAATAATATTTTGAAAAAATAATGATTTTATATTTAAAATATTTAAGCTAAAATATTTTGCATGTAATTATCACTTAAATAAATTGAGTCGATCTAAAACTTTCGTTATATTTTCTGACAACTATCAAGAATATATATGTGTGTGTGTGTGTGTCAGAAAGAAAAGTTTGTCATTCATTTGCGTAAAAAAATAAAATGGAAAGAAAAAAAAATATTTGTATAAGAGCTATAAAAGAAATTACCTTGATATCCCGGCTTAATATTTAAAAAATGTATAAAAATGTAAAATAAAATTCAAGTAATAAAAAATATATGTTATAAATCATTAGCTGCATAAAGTTTCAAATTTAGGATTTTAGAGAATGAGACAGATAAAAATAAAATTCATGGCAGCTTTTAATGCCTGTGTAGTTTTAATAAATAAATAAATGAAAATAGATAGTTATTAAAAAAAAATGAGGTCGTAATGAGTAAAAATGAATTCTCTACTCGGTGTTTTTAGGTAAATTTCTGATAAAAAGCAAGCATAATTAGTTGTAAATTATTAACTTAAAATTCTTTCACTTCATTGAATAGGTTAGACTGGCAGCACCATCGATCGCCTTAAAGAAATAAGAATCACTTATGTAATATAGAAATTCGTCATTCAATAATTAATTTAAAAGCAGCTAATTAAAAATTCAAGAATTTTCCTAATGAAACATTCAAGTTATTTACCGTCAAATCTTGACGAGCACTAACTAGTTTACTTTATTTTACATTTGTACAACAACAAATATTTTTATAATAAAATAATTAATTTTAATATCCTTAATAATCCTTTAATTATTATTTATCCTTTAATTATAATATCGTATGATTTTTAACATTAGGCAATGCACCGATATTTGTGCTTCTAGCAAAGTTTGTTCCTTTTTATTCTACTTTTTGTTCTGAATTTTTTTCATCATTATACATTAAATGTCGCCACTGCATGTCATTTTGTTTATTAATTTTTTCTTTTATTCTGTTTTCATCTGATAGATGACAACATTAAATACTCCATCCTTAAATCGTTTTAACTTTTATTCTGTTTTTATCCTATAGATGGTGTCACTGCATATTCTCTTTCTTACGAATGGTTGAAGTGATAATCGATTGGGAATTTCAAGACATGGCTTTGTTCTTTAAAACTTTTAAAGCAATGTAACAACTCTTTCCTGAAGATGGTCATAGATGATGACCGAAACATCGATTACAATTTTATTTTAATGTTTGTTTGGTTTTTGAATACACCATTTTGTATACAATACACCATTTAGAATATTTGTGATTTTTTAATTTTCACATTAATTTTGAAATATTTTTATGTTTGATTAACTTGAAAACTATTCATTTCAAATTTATTTTAATATTTACCTTCCAAGATGTACGAAAAATGTTGGAAGTAAATTTTTGAAGTAACACCATTTCCTAATAGTTTTTATATCTCTCTATTCTAAAAAAAAAAATAACTTACGCTGTCACCGCCGCCGGTTTTGAATTTTTTGTGACCGGAGGTCTTTCTCTGCTAATATTAAGAAAAATATTGCATACAAAAATATGAAAATCAGCGGTATTATAGAGAAATGTTTGATAAACACGCTGATGCAGACAGTTTTCATATTGAAGAATTATTTAAAGAGATATTTAATGCTAAAGTTGGACAAAATCGTTCCATTAAAAAAGTTTTATAGGAGCAAAAACTATACATCGGAATTAATTCATTTTTAGATCATTTTATACATTAGAATTTCCCGGTGTGCAGACTCCTTTAATTTTTTAATTTGACTCATGTTTTGAGGTTTTATTTTTATTTTAAATTCAAATTTTCAGCATTACTAGAGATATTTTTTATTTATTTTAGAAAATGGTATTAATTTAAACTGTTGCCAACTGTATAAACAATGCAAACAATAACGTTTGCTTCAAATTAAAAATTTATTTACACGTGACTTTTATAAACGGAAAAAAAAAACTTTCAAATTAGAATTAAATAATTAAGTATAAAAAGCAGGAACTTATTGTAAAATAATAAATCCATTAACATGCTTTAGAAGTCTTAAATAGGAGAAATTACGTCACATTTACATCACATTACACTTATTATGTAAAATGAACAAAAAAAAAATATTGCAAAACAGTTTAAATTTAAAAATTGCGCGAGACATTTATTTGATATTTTGAGAAAATCTTTTTAACTATTTTTGTTAGGACAGCGCAAATTATACAGTAGAACCCCATTTATCCGGATCCCGGTGTTATCCGAAAATCGGCTTAACCAAAAGACCTTAAAATTCCTTAAAGTCTTTTTTAAATGTGAAAAATGTTATTGTCAACACTATTTTTACCAATGTCAAATGACACCTTTAAACATATTTTGATTTATGATTACTATTGTATTTGTAAGTTTTAGATCAAAACAATTCCGAATCATTTTTAATACACTGAACAGTTGTTTTAATACTTATTAGCTTTAAAAATTAGAAGCAAAATAAGTAAAAATCAAATATTTCAAAAGGTGTTATGGGACACTCGGTAAAAATAGTTTAAAAAAAGCATGTTCTTTATGAAATAAATAGAGTCAACTTTTTTATTTAGACCATTGAGTAATTTCAGGCACTTTATTAGATAGATTTGTACAACACTTCATTTTTTTTTTTTTACAAAATATGTTGTGATTGTTATGCTGTTGGAGCGACTTGTAATTTTGGTTTGTCATCCAGGGTGTTTTGAATACGGTACCACATTTTTATTACAATGATGTTCTAAATTACGATCACAGCTTTTCATCAAACAAGTTTTCACCACAAGCCTCTTGGTTATTCGAAAATTCCTATGGAACCCCGGTTAACCGAAAATGCTTTGGTCCTAGTGTTTCCCCTAGGCGTTTTCGTGAGGGCGCAGCGCCCTGCCCGTTTTTTTATAGCTGTAAATGCGCCCTGCCCGTTTTTATATAACTGAAAACGCGCCCTGCCCGTTTTGGGTTTGCAAAATTTTGCCCTCAGCATGTTTCAACTAACGAATCTTAACAATACGTCGCGAAAAAATCCGGAAATTTGCAATCGATCGATGGATCTGAAATTCTAGAATTGATCGCGGGAAAATATTGCAAAATTAGTCTATCGATCGTGAAAAAATATTGTGAAATTCGTCAGTCGGTCGCGCAAAAATATCGCAAAAAAAAAGTCTGTCAATCGTGGGAAAATATTGTGAAATTCATCAGTCGGTCGGAAAAACAACTGTTTCAGCCGGACGCGGGAAAAATCGTGAATTTCGTTAATCTAACGCACGAGAAACTAAAAAAAATTCTCCAATCGCTCACGGGGAAAAAATCGCGAAATCTGTCGATCGTTCGCGGAAAAAAATCGTGTAATTCGTTTACGTTAGCATGAAGCAAAAATCGTGAGTTCCGCCAGTAAGCCCCGGAAGTTACCCAATCGGCCCCAAGAATAAAGCCTGCAAAATTTCCTAATATGTAGAAGGAAAATATTGCCAATTATGTTAATCGATCACAGGAAAACAATCACGAAATTCTCCTGTAGGTCACGGAGGGGGGGGGGGGGGATCTCGAAAGTAGTCGATTGGTCGCCAGAAAACCCCCTCAAAATTTGCCTAAAAGTTGCTAGAAAATAACGCGAATGTCATGAATCAGTCGGAAGAAAAGAAATCGCGAAATTCAAAAATCGCATCCAGGAAAAAATCGCGAAATTTGTTAATCATTCGCAGGGAAAAAAATTGCGAAATTCGTACACGATAGAGGGGAAAAAATCTCTGGAAATTAGCCAATCGATCCAAAGAATAAAACCTACAAAATTCGCTGATAGGTAGCTGGAAAATATCGGCAATTATGTTAATCAACCGCGGGAAAAGAATCACGAAGTCTTTCAGTTAGTCGCGGTAAAAAAGCCGCGAAAATCGTCGATCGATCGCGGGAAACCCCCTCGAAATTCTTCAAGGGATCAAAAGAAAAACCTCAAAATGTCCCAATAAGTTCCTGGAAAATATCACAAAAATCGTCAATCGATCGCAAGAAAAATTAAATTCATCCATCGATCAGGGAGAAAAAACGCAAATTTCGTCAAAAGATTGCATAAAAATTATCACGAACTTCGTCAAGATTGCGCAAACAAAGATCGTTAATTCTGTTGATCGGCCGCGAAAAAATATTGCCAATTTGATCAATCGGTCACAGAAAAAGAATCGGCAATCAAGTGAAGCAAAAAACCCTAATTTCATCAAAGGAACGCGGGGGAAAAATGTGAATTTCGACAAACGATCCTGGTAAACAATCGTGAATTTTGCGAAATAGTCGTGGAAAAAAAATCGTTAAAAAACCATGATTTTCGCGAAACGATCATGGAAAAACATTGTGAAATAACCGAAACGATCGCGGGGAAAAAACGTGAATTTCGCGAAACGGTCGTGAAAAAAAATCGTGTATTTCGCGAAACAGTCGTGGAAAAAAGTCGTGTATTTCGCGAAACGATCGTGGAAAAAAATCGTGTATTTCGCTAAACGATAGTAAAAACTTTGTGAATTTCGCGAAACGATAGTGAAAAAAAATCGTGAATTTAGCAAAACGATCGTGGGAAAAAAATCTTGAATTTCACCATATATGTGGTTGTAGTATTGTTTCTGATATCAAATCAATTATTATATTACACAGATTAAAAATCTGATCCAAACAAATTAAAAAATTGAGTTTTTGAGAAAGTTTTCTATCAGCATACCTTGGAAACAAAAATTCCCATGTTCCTTCCGCATAAAAATCTAAATTCCAATATATAACTAAATCAGGGTGATTCTAAGTAAAAAAAAAAAAAAAAATTGAAATTCATAGTAAATTTTCTGAAACGTTACAGCAGAGGGGAATGCCGGGGGACGATCTCCTCTCGGCGCTAATTATGGATGTTTTTAGTGGCATTTAGACAAAATTCGCGTTTTTCATCGGTCTTTCGACGAAATTTATGTTTTTCCTCGCAATCCTTTGGCGAAATTCGCGTTTTTTCATCGATCTTTCGACGAAATTCGGGTTTTTTGCGCTATCCTTTAACGGAATTCGCCTTTTTCTGCGATCCTTTGACAAAAATTCGCGTTTTTTCCGCGATCATTAGATGAAATTTGAGTTTTTTCCGCGATCATTAGATGAAATTTGAGTTTTTTCCGTGATCATTTGACGAAATTCGCGTTTTTTCCGCGATCTTTTGACGAAATTTGCGTTTTTTCTGCGATCTTTTTACAAAATTCGTGTTTTTCCGCGATCTTTTGGCGAAATTCGCGCTTTTTCCGCGATCTTTTGACGAAATTTGCGCGATCATTTGACAAAATTCGTGTTTTTCGCGATCTTTTGACAAAATTCGCGCTTTTCTGTGATCATTTGACGAAATTTGCGCTTTTTCAATGATCTTTTGACGAAATTCGCACTTTTTCTGCAATCTTTTGACGAAATTCGCGCTTTTTCCGCGATCTTTTGACGAAATTTGTGACAATCAAATAAACAGCAATCAAAACAAAAATTTCAAAAACCTTTTTCTTAATAAAGTTCCGTTTTTGTTCAGCTGAAGCGCCCTTTTTGTTCGGTTAAAGTGCCCTTTTTTGTTCACCTGAAATGCCCTTTTTTGAAGGAGCACCCTGCCCTTTTTTATTCTGGGGGAAACACTAGGTCCCATGCTTTTCGGATAACCGGGGTTTTACTGTATTTCATTCCTAACTAAAGTATTTTCATGAGAATATTAAAAAGAGAAAGAAAAGTTTGGTAAAAATTACGTCAGATTAAAAACGATGCATTTAAAATGTCTTATTTAAAAGAACTTTCTTTTCGCTTTGTTAAAAAATACCGGGAGACAAAGACTGTTTACTTAAACCATTTTATATTAGCTTATTTTGAAATGTTTAACTGATTTTATTTAATCAAAGACGAAAACAGACACTGTATCTTTTAACAGCAGCTGAATTTTCCTTAAAATTCCCCAATCAAAGAGAAATGAATAGAAACCCGTTTATAGGAAGATCGCCACTGTTTTTTAAATTATAATTCAATCTTCCAAAATCTTTTTAAAGCCGATCAAATTAGCGTGCTTTTAGAGACTGCGGTGTCTGAACGGGGGTTGGCGAGCATAGCTCGTAGGAGGCCGAACCCTCTAGTGTATTACAAAAATGAATATGCCTCAATTATACAATTATTAACAATAAATTATTTTTGATATCAAGAATGAGAACAGCCAAACAGTAAAAAGAGAAATATTATTGCTCCCCATCCATGCCTAGAAATCGCCATTTTTTTCTTCTTCTGTGCAAGAGCAGAAATTTCAGGGAAAAGAAATCTAGAGACAAAAGCTTTTTGTTCTTGACAGGATATATAAAAGTATGAGTATATTCATATAAAAGTTTTTGTTTATGTGTACCATTGGGGAAGTTTGTGTTTTTGTTTTTAAAGTATACATCTTATTACAGTGTGACTTCAAAAATCTGACATTCAGTTCAGATGTCTGGAAACTTCAAAAATCCGGCATCAAAAGTACGTTTTCCCTTCATTTTTTTTTTTACTCTTTCAAATTATGGAAGAAAAATAGCAATTGTTTATGAATTAAAAACTTCACGTTCGAAAGTAAAAATGCTAAAAAATAAAATTTGACTTTTTTTTTTTTTCATTTGTCAGAGGCTATTATTTTCTGGGAGCTGCACCGTTGCTTAGCAACAGTGCGGAAATAAGTACACAAGTTCTTTGGGAGAGGGGGGGGGGGGGGAGCGTTAATTGGAAGGGACGAGTCGACCAGGGTCAAAGGTTGTTGTATCCAATTAAAAAACGTCTTTCCCCTTTGTCTAAATAAAAGGTACATGGGAGAACGCAAAAGGGGAGAGATTGCTTTGATTGTGACTTCTTTTTACTGAGGTCAGACGACTACTGATATTTTGGAAGTTTATTATTATTATTATTTATTGTTATTGCACGATGTCTTTTTCAAAACCAACAAATTCTGCTTCTAAAAGAAAGCATTTAAGTTTGTCTTTTGCAGATAACACAGACTTGATAAAAAAGTTAGAAAGTGGCTTCTCTTTGAAGTCGTTGTGTGCTGAGTATGGAATTGGATCATCGACAGTTTATGATACTAGAATCAGAAGCAAAAAATATTGTCATTTTTTACAAAAAATGACAATCTGAAGGATATACTAAAGAGAAAAAGCACTTATGAGGGAAAACTGATTATACAGTGGAAAATGTGCTCTTTGATACAGAAAAATGAAGGAGAACCCATATCTGGTCCTATGCTGATGAACAAGCTATCACCAGGAATTAAACATTTCTGATGCATGTGATTATTCTCAAGGGTGGTTGAACCAATTTAAAGCTGGACACAACAATCGGAAATTAGCGACATCTGAAGAAAATCTGTCTGCAGATAATGAAGTTGCTGAAAATTTTGACAAAGTGTTTTCTGAATTTGTTGCCAAAGAGGTATTAACTCCTGAACAAATTTATAATGCAGATGAGACAGCATTGTTTGGGTGTTGCTTTCTGAAAACAACTCTCGCTGCTTCAAATGGGGTAGTTGCACCAGGGATGAAAAATAAAAAAAGGGGGAGGATTACAGGACAGTCGGCCCCGCTTAATCGAGTAACAGAAAAACAAATACCCGGCTTACAGAAAAAAATCTTATAGAACCAAAATTATTCCTATAGAGTAGGGTGTCCCAGGAGAAGCCAAAAAAATAAAAAGATTGAAAATGCCAAGTCTCACCTTTTAAAAATGGTCTTTCTGTCATAATATGTTACAAAAAAATTCAAGTCATTTCACAAAGGTTTAGAGGTCCCCCAAGCTAATTGAAAATTGGGAATTTATGGAAAATTTGAATTTCTAATTAATATGCAGGATTGCAGAATCTAACTATACTTCTCTTACAATTTTTTTAATCCTAAATTTGTTTAAGAACAGTTTATCATGTTTAACAATGATTTCATTTGATGTTATATTTTTATTAAATTTTTTAATAAAAACTTATAACTGTACAAATATATCCAAGGACCATATTTCATTTTTACCGACTTCAAAAAAAGGAGGAGGTTATCAATTCGACGCGTATGTATGGTTTTTTTTTTTTTTTTTTTTTATGTATGTTCACCGATTGCTCCGGAACTTTTTGTCCGATTTATGTGATTTTTGTTTTAATTGAAAGAGGATACTCTCAAATTGGTACCAGTTCCGTTTCATCAAAATTGGTTCAGTAGTTTTTTAATAATTCAACAAAAACAAATAAAATGAAGGATTTCACCCAGATTATCTTTCATTGTTGCAACCAGTTTCTCAATCATAAGCATAAAACTATGTATTCATATACGTTAGCGCCAAGTTGTCGCCAAACATGGCGAAGTTAGGTGAATTATCGCCAAATTTGGCGGCCAAAATAAGTTGCCATAAATGAAGCCAACTTGGCTGTAACTGACTAATTTGGCGATATACCCATTCAAATTCAGTAATGCATCTTCCCCAATCAGTTTCTTCGCATTTTCTAATCGACAGTCCTATTTAAAATTCTCAATTGGTAACTTCCGCTAGATAACATTAATGATAACTTTCCTGTATAGGGGCTTTGGAGAGAAAATGAAAATTTCACACATATTTTCTAACAACCTATTAACTGTCTCGGTACTACTTGGTTATCCCGTCGACCAATTTCGCCAAATTATATAAATCGCCAAACTACTCGCCAAATTATACAAATTGACATAATTTTTATTTTAAATAACTAAAGAACAAATAAATTAGTATAACATTAATAAAAATACAAATAAAACGTTGAAATAAAAATCACTTGATGACGTAAACACGTGTAACTTGCTTAAAGCCAAGTGAATGTGACATTTACGATCAACCATTATTGGCATCTAATCTTATAGTTTGGCCATAGATTTTTGGTCGACGCGAACACTAAGTAGTACCACTGTCTCATATACACAAGCAAGTTTTTCAATATTTATAAATTTATTTATTCTAAACAACCATTTGTCTACTTTTATATGCAAACACAAGTTGAGCCAAGATCTCTTATGCTGTTAAAGTACAGGATTAACAACAAACAAAGAAAAAAAAAGGAGTTACTCTAATTAGTATTATAGGCGGCATTGTTATGGTGCGGTGTATTTACATGGCACAGAACTTAAACATCAGTAGGCAAAGACATAATTGCGAAAGCAAGTCAGTGAGTTACGCAGTCATGAAAACATTTGAATTGTATCAAGAAATGAGAGCAAGTAAATTTGAATCAGATTGCCCGATAAAAGCAAAAGGTGCGCGAAACTAACAGCAAACATGGTGTAAAGGAAATGCGAATATCATAAGTTGCTTCCGAAAGTTCTATATATTTTGCAGTACTATATTCACTAAAATACGTCAGTTACTATGCAGACCGATGACACTTTAACCAAAACTATTAAATGGGCATGACGATGTATTTCTAATCTTCCGTAATCGAGCCCACAGTTAAGGCTAGCGTGAAACAAAAAAATTATAAGCAGCAATGTGGTTTAATGTAAATGTGGGTATCATAAAATATTTAATTCGCAAAACGCTTGAATGCACCAAATCATATTAGCTCAGAAACAACAATTGGCAGTGGACTCAATAACGGTAGATCACTTAATAGTTTTAAAATCTCCACTGCCCAACGTATTGCAAATGATGATGCAATAAGAAGCATAAATGCCTAAGTGAGTTAAGCTGATTTTGTCAAGAAAGATTAAATACATAACAACCAAAAATAAACAAAATGCCGTCATGATGCAATGAGTTCTGAATTTCTCTATCAGAATCTTTAGATCTGGCGAAAGATTAAGCAAATAATTTAAATTATGAATAAAAGTACCATGCTGAAATGCTTAGCATACATTCGTTTAAGCACATTGGCATTGCGTATACATTATACATTACATATTGGCACTTGCATAATATCTCCATATAAGAAAACATTAATGCCACCAAAAAATAATTTGTTTTTAAATTCTTGAAGCCACAAATGAATTATATATAAATTCTCTTTTGATACTATAAAAATTTCATCAATGACCAGCCATTTGAGGGAACACCATTTAAGACTTTCCCGCTGTAGTCTTTTCACGATCATTTTTTGATAAGTTATTCGGTTTTCATGTACCCTAATGGCTCATGGTGCATGTAAACTCCGTCGCGGGTGCGAAGACCTCAAAGTTACCTATGAATTATACCTCTGAGGTGCCTTGCCAGGTAAAGGTCTCGTCATCTGATTAAGCTTCTAAATTACGAGATTAACATGAGTAGCAATGCACAGGTGCTAAACAACAAGATATAAATGTTAACTAACTGGCATAAAAAAGTTCATAATTAAGAAATAAGCACTGCCGATAGAAAAATGAACTAGGCGCTCATCAGGTTTATTGCCGCTACGTGGCGATTATGTGGTCTCCTACGCCGATGACAGGTATAAAAAACCCGTTCATCTAGAGCAACCCGGAAGATAAGGGCCTGGTCATTGGTTAGAAAGTATGAAAAATGAGTCATTGGGTCTCTCATCTCTATTTCATAGAGCATTTTCAGTAAGCCGAAGAACTTTTTATTGTCGGTTTCCAAAGTTCGATATTTTTTCAGGCGAGCAGCATCTCCTGTCGTTCTACCCATGTCCAAATAGAGAAACAAAAATATTCAATTTAAAAATAAAGCTATTAAATCTGAAGAAGAATAAATGTAACATATATATCTATAAAGAATTTTCACAGAAAACCTGTGTTATTAATGTACACACAGATCTGGACAAAAGTATTTACTTATCAAAATAACATCTTTAAAAGTCCGTAATTTCCTCCAAAAGAATCATGCAAAAATTGTAATGCGAAAAAACTAAAAAGTGAAAAATAAACTTTTTTACCAAAAATAAAACCGACTTCAAAAACTACTACAAAGTAAAAAATAATTTTTTTACATAATAGTTAATAAGAAATTAAATTAAGAGCATTGTATTTATCATGCGTATTATTATATTTATGTACATTAATTTGATTTTTTGGAGTCGGTGCCAGCCAAGCCAAGTTCAAAACTAAAATTGTTCATCCAATACACATCGTAACAAGATTCAGCAGAGCCGTTTAGGAAAAAAATTCCATTCTCAATCAACTTTGACACCATCCTGCATTTGAAAATCTGTCTTTGGCTATGATTTTTTTACATAATAGCCTGTATAAACGCACTAATTTTATAATAACCCTTAATCTAGCACACATAATTACAGCTAATCTCACTTGAAAATACACGTTTATAAAATCAGATGAAATGTTTCAAAAATGGTAAAATTAAAATTTTTTAACTAAATAACAAATCGTAAAAAATCTCGTAGATATTTGGATGTGTGTCTGTTGGATATTTATACTTAACTTCGTTTGGCTGGCACCGACTCCAAAAAATCAAATTAATGTACATAAATATAATAATGCGCATGATAAATACAATGCTCTTCATTTAATTTCTTATTAACTATTATGTAAAAAAATTATTTTTTACTTTGTAGTAGTTTTTGAAGTCGGTTTTATTTTTGGTAAAAAAGTTTATTCTGATCATTATTCTTCTAATGCTCTTCAATCTTTATTAATCTGCTGGATTTCATTAAATTAATATCATGTACTACAATGTTTCTAATTTCTAATAATAATATGTTTATGATAATAAAGTTTATGAAGCCAATAAATCTTTTGAAGAAACCTCTGATGAAAAATTTGTAGTAAAAATACGTTCAGATAATGCAAACCCAAAGGTAATAAAAGTATAAGTTATGCAGTCGCAGATCCATTATTACTCCAAGAGTTGCTGCTGTTTTAGATTGAACTAACACCAGCATTAGGAGATACACAATGATAATAGCATCTGTAATAAACAAAGAAGGTTGCTCTTCCTCTACCATGACGTCTGACCCCCTTGTAAAAATCCATAGTGCTTTCAAACAGTACTGTTGATCAGGAACACCAATATCTTTGCCAAGAAACCGTTCAACAATTAAAAACCCAGCTTGAAGCACCAAAGTCAGTTTATTGGGATGGAAAATTGTTGGCCAATTTGTCATCAAAATGCATAGGAAAGATTGTTCGTTTGCAAGATAAAAGTACTAAGCTTCTTGGAGTTTCTAAGTTATTGCCTGGAATTGTCAAAGCAGCAGCTGATGCTGTTTTCAAGCTCTTAAAATCGTGGAAATGTGAATCTCAAGTAATTGGCATGTGTTTCGATACAACCCATACAAATAGGGTAATTCAAAGGAGCATGTACAATTCTTGAGCAAAAAATAGGCAGAAATCTTTTGTGGATAGCATGTCGGCATCACATGTTTGAGGTTCTACCTTTTGATGCATTTAGTGTGCGTTTTGGACAATCTGCTGGGGCAGAAATCTTTTTATTTAAGAAATTCCGAGAAAACTGGTCTAAGCTCAAACACCATGAACCAAAAAAGCAATCAGTACCTATCATAACAGCATCGGACAGTTTAAAAACAATTACTTCTGATCAGGTAAAAATTGCTGCAAAACTATACCTAGGGATGGTTACAAAGAATTTTTAAATATTGTAAAAATCTATGATTGATTATTGATTGGATTATTGATTGGATTAATGATTGGATTAGACATTCAATTTACACTTCGGAAACCACGTGCTCTTTACCGTCCTCGCTAGATGGCAAAAGATATTTATTCCTTGAAAATGAAGTTATTGTTTAATAGAAATGAAAGCACAATGGTATTAACTGCTTGAGAGTTTCAAGGTATACAACGATTTAATCGGTTTGTTGTGTGTGTATATTTGCAGTCTTGGTTTACTTGCCGATCTGCTGTTGATGCTCCTCCTAATGATGTTTCACTGATTCAAAGGTTGAAAGAATATGATGACAAACAATTAAGCAATATTAGATTAAAAACAATGTTATGTCATTCATGGTATGTGAGTGGAGAACTGCAACACATAGCTTGTTTTCAGATCTTCTTTCTGATGAGCAAAAATCAAAGATAGTTTTGAACAAGAAAAAAGAAAGGAGTTCTAATTCACATCTATTAGAAATACTTTCTCTCACATTGGATAACTTGTGTATTTCTAATAGTTTCTTTGAAACGGCTAAAATTGAAGATTGTTTCTTAGTGTACCAGTCAAAGGTTGGCCCAAAACGCCATCCTATAAAAAAGCTGCAATATTTGCTAAAAACTTGCCTTGTATAAAGGATACTGCTGAACAAGCAGTTGTATTCATACGTTACTTTAGTTGTTCAACAAAGAGCAAGAACAGTTTTTGTTACAAGTCGTAGAGATAGGGATAGACAGAAAATAATAATAGAAATTTTGTAAAGAGCAATCGCCAAAATCGTTTTGAAATGTAGTTGGTAAAAAAAAGTGTGAATATGTAAAAAAAATGTGTAAATAAGTATGTGATAACTTTAAAACATTCTTCTTTGATGGTTTTATTTACCAATTGTAGGATAATTGTTTACTGTTGATAATTGCAGAAAAAGTTAACTTTTTCTGCATAATTATACAGAAGGTAGAAATGTCTGCAAAATCACATTTTCCTTGATTTCAGTAATATATTATACCTCTTCCTACCAAAGCAAAAACATAATTTATACAAAATTTGTTTGAAACAATATATAAGTAGCTTTCATAAATTAAAAAAATGTCATTTGAACATTAATAGTTTTTAATGTAGCTAATAAAAAAGTGCCGCATTTCACATTATTTTGGCCATTTTTATGTAAGTTCAATGACCTTGGGGGACCTCTAAATATTTTTTTTTAATTCTGAAACAATTCAAGGTGTTTTATATTCACAGGAAGAACATTTTTAGAGGGTGAGAGCATAGACTTGATATAACCTGGACCGCTCATGCCCATTCAGCTCAGCCTTGGAAAGTGGGGTCGACATGTGTCACGTGTGTAAGGTATTTTGGTGTGCAATACTGGCGATTTTGCGCAACTCTTGGCATAGGGAAATTAATTTAAAAGTATTTTGTGCTACAGATGCATATAAACATTATGAAACAAGACTAATTTATCTTTCACAAGTGGGAAAATAAAAATAAAAGATGAAGTGGTATATTTTATGAATAATATCCAAAAATAAATTATAATTACAAGCAAGATAGGGAATTGAAAAACAATAAAACACTGAAATATATAAATATAAATATTGTAATCTCTATTTTTATTTGAATATACATGTTTTCATTCTCAGTTTAATCTGAAGCTGTTTTTAAAAATATAATTTAGTATTTCAGGGTATTTGGATTTTTATCGAAGTCCAATTTGCTTTGTGGCAAACATATATTGAGTTATATTCAAACTAAGAAAGACATTTCTACTAAAAATAAAAATCAAACTTAGAAAACATCAAACATGAAAAAAAAAAAAAAATACTTTTTGCACTCTTGAAATGGTAAATGCCCAAAATAGTGTAATTTTTTCACACTTTTTGAGCCCATAAGGAAATATATTTTATAATACTGTTTATTTAGGCATCAAATAAAATTGTCTCGTGATTCTTCCTCCCATCTCTGCTCTATTCGGTACAGAATATTCGATTAATGCCACACACATAAATAAATAAATAAATATATACATATAAGTTTTTTTTTTTTTTTTTTTTTTTTTTTTTAGAGAATATTTATAAGTATAGGAAGATCATATACGAGTATACGTTTAAAATCCTGTAAAATAAAAGCATAATTAATAACGAAGAAAATACAGAAAATATATATTTTATTGAATTTTTAATATTGCGCTCTCCGGAATTATTTTCCTAATAAAACCTTCTTCAAGCGACCAGAAAAAAACGGAATTTGTTTCATTTTCTTCAAAGGAATGGGATGCTCATGGAGGGAGTTCAACTGGGATGGTCTCTGAATGGAGGTAAAATTAGTATTGAGCCTATGGGAATAAATTTCGTTCCGTGAAAAAGTGATTGTTCAGGGAGATTTCACTGCATATATATATAAATGGGGCATTCTCGCAATCTTTTGACTTTCATGTCCCTGAATAATAATTTTTTATTTAATACACTTTGTGTTTTTTTTTTTTTTTACCTACGAGCTACGCTCGCCAACCCCTGTTCAGGGACACCAAAATCCAAAATCACGCTAATTTGATTGGCTTTAAAAATATTGAATTAAAATTTAAAAAAACAGTAGCGATCTCTCTGTAAACAGGTTTCCATTCGTTTTTCTTGGATTGGGGATTTTTAAGACCATATCTGCTGCTGTTAAAAGATACAATGGCTGTTTTCGTATTTAATTAAAAAAATTAGTTAATGTAAAATGAATTAAGTAAACAGTGTCATTGTCTCCTGGTATTTTTTAACAGCGCTATAAGATAGTTATTTTAAATAATTCATTTTAAATGTATCGTTTTAAATCTGACGTAATTTACACCAAAGTTTTATTTCTCTTATTAATATTCACGTGAAAATACTTTTGTTGTTAAAAGGAAATATTATTTGCGCTGTCTTCGAATTCACGATAATAGTTGAAAATATTATCTCAAAATATCAAGTAAATGTCTGCCGCAGATATATTTTTTAATTTAAATTGTTTTGCCATATTTTTTGGCCATTTTAAATATGACGTAATTTCCTCCATTTACAGATTTTAACGCATAGTAATGATTTTTTTATTTTAACATTTTGTTTCTCTTTTAAAATTCCAGTGTAAATATGGTTCGTATGACGCAATTTTCCTGCTTTTAACATGTAATCATTTAATTCTAATTTTAATTTTTTTTTCTGTTTACAATAGTCCCGTGTAAATAAATTTTTAATTTGAAGTAAACATTATTGTTTGCGCTGTTTATACAGTTGGCAACAGTTTAAATTAATAACATTTTTTAAATTTGTAAAAAATATCTCTCGAAATACTGAAAATTTGAATTTAAAATAGAAATAAAACCTCAAAAAATAGTCAAATTAAAAAAAATAAATGCAATCTGCACACCGGGAACTTATAACCTATAAAATGATCTAAAAATGATTAAATTCTCATGTATAGTTTTTGCTCCAATAAAACTTTTTTAATGGAACGATTTTGTCAGACTTTAGCATTAAATATCTCTGAAAGTAATTCTTCGATTTGAAAACTGTCTGCATCAGCGTGTTTATCAAATCTTTCTTTATAATACCACCGATTTCCATATTTTTGTATACGACAGTTTTTTTAATATTAATGAAGAAAGGCCATGCTCAAGGTATACTTAGATACTACTACAGGCAGACTGATTTGCGTTTAATGTATGAAGTCGCTCGCCAGAGGACTCTGATACCCTGCCCAAAATTGAAATTTGACTCTGATCGTAACTGAAACAACCTGGGAAGGGGAGATATGTAAACAAAAACCAAAATTACGTCATGTCGCCATGGTTACGTTTACAATTCTGCTGACATTCCAATCAAGCTTAGAAATGACAGCTAATTCGAATACAGTTGTTAAGGGTTATTATAAACTGTCCATATCAATATAAATGTAAAGTTCTATTTATTTAAGTGACTAATATAATGTGTTTCTCTTTAAAACTGTTAAACCAACACACATAAAAATATATAAATAAAAAAACACATGCTTAGTCTAAAACATGAATGTTAATTTATTTGGTACAACTTAGTTATCCCGCCGACCAATTTCGCCAAATTATATAAATCGCTAAAACACTCGCCAAATTCTACAAATTGACATAATTTTTATTTTAAATAACGAAAGAACAAATAAATTAGTATAACATTAATAAATATACAAATAAAACGTCGAAATAAAAATCACTTGATGACATAAACACGTGTAACTTGCTTACAGTCAAGTGAATGTGACATTTACGATCAAGCATTATTGGCATTTAATCTTATAGTTTGGCGATAGATTTTTGGTCGACGGGATAACTAAGTACCATTTATTTACTATTTTCACTGCTGAAACAATAAAACTGATGGAAATTTTTTTTAATATATTAAAATACTCATAAAACTCCTTGTAATAATTAATAAATGTAATTTATTAAGTAACAAATACCCTTACATGATTTAATCAAAATTACTTGGATAACATAGAATATTGCAACGATATTTAAATCCGTGATCACCATTTCTTTCTCTGATTAAAAATAAGAATATTTAATGTTTAAGGAAGATCAGACCTTTTTCTTTTTTTCTTCTTCTTCTTCTTGGTTCGGGCGATATTAAGAACAAATATTTTACCGGTAACAGTAAATTAATCAAAAATAGCTGCTTCAAGTCAGTTATGAGAACTGTAGTTTGATAAAAATCAAATTTTAATTTTAAAACGTGTATATGAAACCAAGCTATTTTTATATAATACGGGACATTCAAAAAAGAATAACAGAACAGGCATTTTTCATGAATGAACCAAACGATCAAGGTAAACAATAAATAATTTAGCTAATCTTAAAAGTATGTGTAACACTAAAATGCTACAATTTGTGTAAAATAGCCTTTTAAATCGAAGGAAATTGAAGAATATAAATATTTAATTTATTACATGAAAATACGATCAATGATTCTGAAACCTCGACGATGAGAAACAAGCTTCTATCTGGGCAGGGTATAAATGTAAACAAAGAGCACGTTGTGAAGTTTTTGTTCAGGGTTTGAAGTTGGATCCGACTTCACTTTTTCGGCGAAATGCGCAGGCCGTTATATATCACAGTAGGCTATGGCCATGCTTAAGCCAAGACTCCCTTATCATAAAACAGACTTGACGATCCGGAGAAAGTCTATGGGTGAAAATGTCGCCGATAATTGCCAACTTATTAGCTGACTTTGTCCCGTAAGTTACGTCACCTGGTGTATACTCCTGGTAATACTCCATAAACAAATGCATAGTAAAAAATTGAAAATGTTGTGTTATTGGCAAAATTGTATAAAATATTTTTCGAATTCCAGTAAAATAAAGGCGTAAAAAAAATATTTCGCAGAATTATGTTCTGGCTTTAAAAAATGAAACATATCAAAAAAGAAGATTTAAATATCAGATTTATTGATATTTTTTCAGGGTACTTGTTAATTATCCCATCTACCAACTTCGCCAAATTAGATAAATCGCCAAACTACTCACCAAGTTCTACAAATTGACACAATTTTTTATTTTAAATAACGAAAAAACAAATAAATTAGTATAACATTAATAAAAATACAAATAAAACGTCGAAATATTGGTTTTATTGGCCATTATTGGCATTTAATCTTAAAATTAATTAATTTATGGCAAACCATTATTGGCATTTAATCTTACAAATTGGCAACAGTAATTTGGTCGACGGGATAACTAACAAGTACATTTTCAGTATATAGGACTTTGCGGGTTATTTTTTTTTTAAATCTTGGCACAATTTGGGCTTCGGAAAGAGCGATTTGTTGCCGATTGATATAAACAGTTATGAAAACAAAACTTATGAACTGTCAGCTTGTTTTATAAGAATTTACGGCACAGATGTCATATACGGCCCCATATTGGCGCGATTTTTTTCCAACGCCAATTTTGCGAAAACCTTGTTACCATATCATCTATATCCGGATAACCATATCAAGCAAAATAACGACACTTTGGTGCCAGTTAAGTATCCGGTGCATATATGACATTGGCGCCAGAAAAAAAATTGTGCCAATATGACATCTGTGTCGAATTTACATGTATAAATTTAGTTTCTAGATATTATTATTGTTTTTATATACGATTTGTTTATATTTGTATATAAAATAGATAAATGCCTTTTTTATATTAAATAAATTGTACAAATATTGGAAAATATTGCTTCTTTATGTGAAACAGTGAACATGCTTCCAGAAATTACGTTGCCAAATTTTCTTCTCTCGCCAAGGCCCCTATACTTGAAAAATACCGATTTATTATTATATAATGTAGTATTAGCTAATGTTCTGTAATCTGTTCCACAGTCAAAGTTGACTGCAAAAACGCGATGCTGGAATAATGTGGTATCAAGTATACGGTTTAAAAATAAAATTAATTTTGCACCAAACTACACTTACGCCAATTGGCTCTAGGTCTGATTAAGGAAGAATACTCAAATTAAAATTTACAAACACCAAAATCGTAACATGACAAGAATACGGTATTTGCGGAAAGTTGAGGGACATGTATAAATTTAAGTGATTATTAAACTTTATTTTTCCAATTTTTTAAGTGTTTATGACTTCAGTCTGTGTTTATGTGTATCTATGTGTGTTTTAACTTTCCTAAAATACTTTGATACATTTTAGGAAAACTTACATAAGATATGTGAGTTAAAACAAGGAAATTAATTACGCACCAAACTATGCCTGCCAAGATATGCCAATTGGCTGTGGAGCCAATTATGAAACTTTCCATAGATTAATACATACAAACTTTATATGAAAAAACAGTGAAGCTTTCATCTAAAGTATGTTAAACTGAAATGATCCCCCATACCTTCAAAAATAAAACAAATGATAGGCCAATAAATAAATAAATGAGACTGTGCATTGAAACAAATTGAAGGAGCGATGTTAAATTAATACTGTAAGGCGAAATTAATTGTGAAAAGAAAAGTAATAGCAAAAATAAAATAAATCACATATTTGAAAATATAAAAGAGAAAATGAAATATTTTACATTTTCCGGATCTAGATGCTATCCATTTATTTCAATAACTAATATCACTGAGAAATTCATGGTAAAATAATTTTCTTTCCTGATTATTATTACTATTATTATCATCATTTATTTACATAACGGAATACAGCAGTAAACATTTTTTGTTTAACAGTAAAATAAGTTCATTTTTTAAATAAAATGCCTAGAACATATGAAAATTTTAAGATTAACAACTATCATTTGCAAACTACAAAGCACATCGTAAAGAAAATGGTAAAAGACAAATGGAAAACAAATTAAAAAATATTTCTGTTTCTCACGTTAGATGGCTTTAGTCACGGAAAACTATGTGGTTTCTAACCACGTGTACAGCGGACAAAGGAAACTTAGCGATTGCGAGGCCTGTTATTTCGATAAGGAGGCCTTGGCTTAAGCATTTAAATTGGATGAGTTCTACCCGGAATATCTACGCAGATTTTCATTGGTCCATTTCCAAATCAAAACTTTTTTTTATATATAGAAGGTGTTACGGCGTAAATGCCCTCAAATTTATTTGTTTATAATTTAACTCTGTTTATCTTTCATATTGCGAAATATAATTATAAAACTGATTTCTTTTGACAGAAAAAATCTAATCTGTTTATCTAAATTGTTTATAACCCTGAATCAATATTTATGAGTAACATTATGATTTCAAGGTCATGTAATATAGATTTATTTACTTTATAATAATTTTGAATTGATGGTGATTTATTAGTTTTATAATTACTTGGATGTCATTTAAATGAATATTATAGCTATTTAGAAGATTTATAACTGCATATTGTAATTTTTATTTTGATGTTTATTTTATATAATATGTATCATTTTTAAAATGGTCAGTCTTGACTCTGTAACCAAGCAGAGAACATGTAACATGTCCTGACTCTGTAATCAGAGATGCCAATTGTTAAATCATGGCTCTGTTTAATACAGAGTGTATAGTGGAAGTCCTGACTCTGCAACCAAGCAGAGAACACATTTTTTTTTGTATTGGCTCTGTTAAATACGGAGAATTACTATTATGGAACAATTATTAACTTCTAATGATGAATAGAATTTACATACTATTTCAGTTTTATTTAATAAACTATTTAACCTAATTGCTCTCCCATCTCACTTGGATTTTGAAAATTTATTTGTCAGATGAATTTCGGCGCCAACATTTATTTTTGGTGCCGAGTAACCCGCGAAACATTTTTTGGAAATAATAGTGAGCTATTGTGAAAGAGATTTGTGATTAACAACTGTGATTTATTTTTCAACATGTGATTAGTGTGTGATTTATATTTCAACCTGTGATTAGTGTGGAATTATTATTGTGCCATTTGGATTACGACATGCCATCTACATTACCTGGAATTAACAGGTAAGAAAATATTTTTTTCATTTTCTATGAATGGTTAATGTTTTTAAAATAAGAATTATTCTTTATTTAAAATGGAAAATCTTGAAAAGCTGAAAGCAAAACGTTCTGTTGAACGAACGAGTTTCACGAAATTAATTACAAAATTAGAAACATTATTAAATGATGACATTGATAATACGAAAACCGATGAATTATTAGAGCTTCAAGAAATATTTCTCTTAAAAGAAACGGCTTTCCAAAGTTTGAATCGTGATATTGAAGCTCAAATATCCGACTTAAAAGAATATGAAAAGGACATTGCTAATAGTGAAAAGTACACTGACCAATTGATCAGTGCTAAATTTAAAATTAAAAATAGATTAAGAAAATGTAAAAAGGATAATGTTTCTATGATAGCAACTAGTCGTGTAAATTCATTGAATGGTTCTGCTAGTGGAACAGAAACGAGTTCTGCCATGAAATTGCCTAAATTAAATGTTCCAAAATTTTCTGGTGAAATCGAAGAATGGGTCGAATTTTTTAACTGTTTTGAAACATCGATACACCAGAATAAATCACTATCTAAGATAGAAAAATTCGCTTATCTAAAATCCTTGTTATGTAATCGGGCCTATAATGTGGTAGAAGGGTTTCCTTTGGCAGAACAAAATTATGATACTTGTATTGATTTATTAAAGGACCGTTTTAGTAAGGTTGATGTTATTATTAATAAACACATGACTAATTTATTAAACATGGAACCAGTTAAAAATTGTTCAAATTTAAATGCATTAAGAAGATTGCATGACATGTGCGAAGTTAATATTAGAAGTTTAAGAAATTTGGGGGTAACATCCAGTTCTTATGGACAATTGCTAAATCCTATTTTGCTAAAGCTATTGCCCCATGAATTAGTGATTGAATATCATAGAAAACGTGATACTAGCAAAGAGTCAGATGTAACCGATCTAATTGCCTTTCTGAAATGTGAAATAGAATGTAGAGAAAAGGCTTTGTCAATGACAAGTTCTAAAAATGATGCATCCTCTTCTTTTGTACATAAAAATAAAACTGAATTTCGTGAAAAGAAAACATCAAATAAATATCAACATGCTAATACCTTAAATGCCACTATTAAAGTTTTTTGTGTATTTTGCAAAGGTAATGATCATTTATCTTCCGAGTGTAAAAATTTAGCTGATGATAAGAAAAGATTAATGTTACGTAAGGAGGGTAGATGTTACAAATGCTTTTTGAAATCGCATTTATCTTCGCAATGCCGCATAAAATTAAAGCCATGTCTAAATTGTAAAAGCACTGAACATAACAAATTATTTTGCTTTAAGAAAAGTTTGAAACCGGAAATTAATGAAAATCAAAATCAAACAGTTGTATCTAATTCTCATTGTAATTTTAGAAATTCTAAGCATGCTGTTTTATTGCAAACATGTTGTGTAACTGCTCAAGGTAATTCTAAATCAAAGGTAGTTCGATTATTACTTGATTCTGCAAGCGAAAAAAGCTTCATAACAAAAGCATTAGCTCGTGAATTAAATTTGCCTGTTTTAAGAAAAGAACATTTAACTGTATTCGCTTTTGGCATGGATCAAGGTCGCGAAGAAGAATATGATGTTTTTAAAATTAAATTGCGAAGTAAAATGAATTATCATCGTTTTATAGATGTTGAGGTGCTAGCTACCGATTTGATAAGTGCAACAACATTGAAGGTTCCCAATTCTGACCCTCTAGTTATAAAATACATTGAAAGTAAAAGATGGAGGTTAGCCGACCCTACGCCCGAGGAATCCGAAGTACAAATTTTACTTGGAGCTGATTATTTCTGGAATGTTCAGAGAGGTGTCGTTGAAGAAATTAATGACCATTTATATGTAGCTAATACACTTTTTGGGTACACAATAGTGGGAAAAATAAACTCTAAAGGTAACGAAACAGTTAATGCTCATCTTGTATCTGTTAATGAAATAGAAAATTTTGATTTGCAAAAGTTTTGGAAACTAGAGTCTTTGGGTATTTGTGATAGTAAAAATGAATTATTTTCACAAAAGGATTTAGATGCTCTTGATTTATTTAATGATAATTTAAATTTTGTAAATGGAAGATATGAAACTAAACTTTTGTGGAAAGTAAATAAAAATGAATTGGAATCCAATTTTGATGTAGCTAAACATAGACTTTGGGGATTAAAATCAAAATTGTGCAAAAATGAATGGTTACTTAAGGAATATGAGAAAATATTAAATGAACAATGTGGTTTGGGTATAATTGAAGAATGTGAGTTTAATAAAGATGAAATAAACACGTATTACATGCCTCACAGACCAGTAATAAGGGAAGATAAATCGACAACTAAAGTAAGAATTGTTTTTGATGCGTCATCCAAAGATAAGGGGGCAAAATCGTTAAACGAGTGCTTATTTCCTGGGCCCAATCTAAATCCTAACATATTGGACATTATTTTAAAATTCCGTCTCCACAAAATTGCTTTCTTGGCCGATATAGAAAAGGCATTCTTGCAAATCCAGATACAACAAGAAGATAGAAATTTTTTGAGGTTCCTGTGGTTTGACAATATCACTAGTAACAATCCCATTTTGAAGGTTTTTCGCATGACCCGTGTAACTTTTGGTGTAACAACTTCACCCTTTTTCCTTTCTGCAACCATCAAACATCACATTGAGGGGTATAAAGATTTGTTTGGAAAAATAGTTAATATGCTGGATACTTCCTTATACGTTGATGACCTGTTTCATGGAGCTGATTCAGTAAATGAAGCTTTTGTTTTATCAAACGGTGCAGAGAAGATATTGAGTGAGGCCAATATGAAACTCAGAAAATTTAAAACCAATTCTTCCGATTTAAAATTTTTATGGAAGGAACATGGAATAAACTTTGAGGAAGACACTCTTGAACAAAATCTTTCGAAGGTATTGGGAATTATATGGATAACAGAAAGTGACACCTTGAAAATAGACATACAACCACTTTTGGTAGATTTTGACCATAAAATTATTACCAAACGTATTGTTTTACAAACTGTGGCAAAAATTTATGATCCTATTGGACTCATTTCCCCTTTCGTGATAAGAATTAAATTTTTAATGCAAGAACTCTGGGAACATGGAATTGACTGGGATTCTACATTACCAGATTCTTTAAGTGGAAAATTCAGAAAATGGCATAATGAAATAAAAGACTTGGTAAATTTTGAAATTCTTAGAAAATATTTTGTAACTATCCCAAAATTAAATCCTGAAACCGCTCAACTTTTCATATTTTCTGATGCTAGTTTAAAGGGGTATGGGTCAGTGGCTTATTTACGTGATTCTTCTTCTTGTGAAACTTCATTTGTAATAGCAAAGTCGAGAGTAGCGCCTCTCAAGAAAATTACATTGCCGCGCATCGAACTTCTTGGAGCACTTACGGCTGCAAGATTAGCGAATTATTTAAAGGAAATATTTAAAATTGTGAATGAAAATATATTTTGTCTAAGTGACTCCCAAATTACCTTGCACTGGATTAAAGGAAGTGCTAACAACTGGAAGCCCTTTGTGGCAAACCGCGTACGCGAAATTCAGGAACTTGTTGCTCCTGTACAATGGAAATTTTGTAAAGGAAAGGAAAATCCTGCAGATGTTCTCTCTCGTGGTTGCTCTGCATCTGAATTGATTAATAACGAGGTATGGTTACATGGTCCTAGCTGGCTGAAGGAAGAATCGTTACCAGTATTTCCCCCTGAAACTCAACCTAATCTACCTGATGAAGAGGTCTTGCAAGAACAACGTAAAACGCTTGTTTGCTCCATATCCCAAAATATTCCAGAATTTGAGCTTTTATTTAAATTTTCATCCTGGTCTAAATTAAAACGAATTACGGCTTGGTGCCTCAGATTCATCAAAAATAGTACATGCCCATCTGAACGAGTCTATGGTTTTTTGACTGTTCCAGAACTTGAAAGGGCAACAAATGCTATTGTGAAATTAATTCAAAACCATGAATTCGGAGACGAACTGAAAATTCTAAAATCCAGAAAGATCCTAAATTCTAAAAGCAAACTCCTTCCTTTACATCCATGTCTTGACGAAAATGATATTCTTCGTGTTGGAGGTAGGCTAAAAAATGCAAACTTGTCTGAATATCAAAAACATCAAATCATTCTCCCTAAAAGGCATCATGTTACAGACTTGATAATAAAGTATTTTCATGAGAAACATCTTCATAGCGGGACTCAATTGACAATTTCAGCAATTCGACAAAAATTTTGGATAATTAATGCTAAAGAAGCTGTGAAAAGAGAAATAAGGAAATGTATGAAATGTTTCCGAAATTCATCACACCTTTCATCTCAGTTGATGGGAAATCTGCCATCAGCACGCGTGACACAAGCTCGAGTATTTTCAAGAGTAGGAGTCGACTTAGCCGGCCCCTTTTTGATCAAACCTCGTAAGGGACGTGGTGTGAAACCCTTTAAACATTATGTTTGTCTGTATGTTTGTTTCGTAACAAAAGCTATCCATCTTGAGTTAGTCACTGATCTTACAACTGAAACCTTTCTAGCCTCATTGAAAAGATTCGTGGCTCGACGTGGAAAACCTCTAGAAATATTTTCCGACAGAGGTACAAATTTTGTAGGGGCAGACCGCGAAATAAAGAGAATGATGTCTCTAATTGCTTCTGATGAAAAATTGCACAAGTATCTTACTGACGAAATGATAGTATGGAAATTCAACCCACCTTCTGCCCCTCACTTTGGAGGCCTTTGGGAAGCGGGAATAAAACAAATGAAAAATCATTTGAAGAGAACAATTGGTGATCAGATTTTAACTTATGAAGAATTTTTGACCTTAATTGCACAAATTGAGTCATGCTTAAATTCAAGACTGCTTGTCGCTGAGTCTTCTGATCCAAATGACTTTACGGCTCTGACGCCAGGACATTTTATTATAGGAGCACCCTTGACCTCCTTACCTGAGCCTGATATCTCCTCTACCTATGTAACTCCTTTGGAACGTTGGAAATTGCTACAAAAGATTTTCCAAAGTTTTTGGAAAAGGTGGTCGTCAGACTATCTCTCACAATTGCAGCAACGTACAAAGTGGTTTAGAAGCAACCCGAACTTAAAAATCAATGACTTGGTGTTGATAAAGGAAGAAAACCAGCCCCCATTAAGGTGGAAATTGGGCAGAATAATTGAACTATTTCCTGGGGATGATAATATTGTTCGTGTTGTCAAATTAAAGACTTCTACTGGTGAACTGAAACGCCCTATCACAAAATTGTCTCCTCTACCGATGGACATTTAATATAATAGAATTTTACTTTATTTTAACTAACTTTATTATTATTATTTTTTTCTATGTCTAATTTTTGTAACTTTCTGAACTATTTTGTATATTAATGTCTTTTTCTATTTTTAGTTGTTCCAGAAACTGTTTTTTATAGAAGTAGTAGGATTTAATTGCATTTCATTTTAGTTATACTTAACATTTAAGGTAATATTTTAAATTTGTATTTAATATTTGATTATTTAGTATGTGATAGTGGAAATTTGGTAAGTTATAATTGTTCGATGAACTCCGTTCATGGAGGCGGAGGATGTTACGGCGTAAATGCCCTCAAATTTATTTGTTTATAATTTAACTCTGTTTATCTTTCATATTGCGAAATATAATTATAAAACTGATTTCTTTTGACAGAAAAAATCTAATCTGTTTATCTAAATTGTTTATAACCCTGAATCAATATTTATGAGTAACATTATGATTTCAAGGTCATGTAATATAGATTTATTTACTTTATAATAATTTTGAATTGATGGTGATTTATTAGTTTTATAATTACTTGGATGTCATTTAAATGGATATTATAGCTATTTAGAAGATTTATAACTGCATATTGTAATTTTTATTTTGATGTTTATTTTATATAATATGTATCATTTTTAAAATGGTCAGTCTTGACTCTGTAACCAAGCAGAGAACATGTAACATGTCCTGACTCTGTAATCAGAGATGCCAATTGTTAAATCATGGCTCTGTTTAATACAGAGTGTATAGTGGAAGTCCTGACTCTGCAACCAAGCAGAGAACACATTTTTTTTTGTATTGGCTCTGTTAAATACGGAGAATTACTATTATGGAACAATTATTAACTTCTAATGATGAATAGAATTTACATACTATTTCAGTTTTATTTAATAAACTATTTAACCTAATTGCTCTCCCATCTCACTTGGATTTTGAAAATTTATTTGTCAGATGAATTTCGGCGCCAACAGAAGGATTTCATATACTTGGGAAAATCCCAATTCATGATTGCGCAACAATATTAACAAGATAAATAAGTTTTGGACGATGTTGGGGGACACATGGAAAACACATGGAAAACTCCTCTACCGTCCCGTGTCCCTGATGCTGATTTTGAAGTTTGGAGCTGTCTGGATAAAATTGTTTAAAAAAAAAAAAAATAATTTGATGTATTTTTTTTTTCTGAAACTATTGTTTTATATAAATATGTAGCTAAAAATTAACCTGCACATATTTTTAGGGTTGATATTATTTTTTGAACTCTGTCCCTGGGTTTTAGATTTTTTACCATCGCTCTTCTAAAATGATACAGAAAATCACTTCAGATGCAGCTACAGAATTTTTTTCAAGTTTTTGTTCATGCAGAAGTATGCTAGAGAAAGAATACCTAAAATTCTTTGACAGGAAATTTACTGCAGAATGTAAATCAGCATTTAAATAACAATTTCAAGCACCGTGGCTTTATTGGTAGTCTTACCGTCCCCAAGGTTTATTCCTGCACTTTTCGAGGTAAATTTAAAAAAAAAAAAATTTATTTAATCCAATGTTAACAACTGTTTCTAAAAATCAATGAACATTGTGGCTATCACTTAGTCTTAACATGATTTTCCTAAAAATAGGTGGTAATTTTCCTTACCATTCCATCCTTACCGTCTCTTTTTTTACCATTTCGTCCCTTTTTTTACCTTACCGTCCCTTCTTTAACACCCCTTTAAGGGTAACTGTCAGTTATATTTTGCTCTATGCTGCCCATGTTACATTTTTCAAATCACACCTGCGCATTTGCTATTGAACCAATTTCTTTAAAATTTTTTGAGGGGATTGACATAACTTATTTCTTCAACGTAGTTTAATTTTATAAATGAAATATATAGCCTATTTTTTTTAATCTATTTTTAAAAATTTTTTTCTTTGGTTCCAGTAGACATCGCCAGATGGCATTAGATGTCCTGTACTATGAAGGAATCGAGTACGAAGCAATATATTTTATCATTTTTGTATATTTTCTTGTAAATTATTATCATTATTTTTCGTGTAAATTTAATAAGTGATATACTTTAGACAATATTATATAAAATATCCTCCAAGAAGCCTTTTAGTTTTTTCGTAATGCCATTTTATTCTTGGCATAACATGCCATAATGAGAATATTTCCCAAAAATACAGTAAACCTAGAGGATTCCGTTTAGACCAGCTAGGAGAAGCGTTTTTTTCGACTAGAAAGACGATGATTGACCTGTTGACCTTCCTTTGAAAGGGATAGGAAAGGGACGGGGCATTAGTTGACATCTCTTCCTTCTATGAAATGAAATTTGTCCCTCCTTGAAAAGCGATCATTTTGCTGGAGATTCAGATATTACGCAACTTTCACTGGTAAACCTCGTTTTGACAAGTTAAAACAACATTTACTCGGCTCTGATTTGTCTAAAAAATATATCCAGTATCTGTTCTTATAAAACACTAAATGTTTCATTCAATATATAACACAACAAATATTGTTCATTCATTGTATGCAAATAAACTAATGAACAGGCAACTTCAAATCTGAAAATTTCGCGAGTATTGATTATCATGAGAAGTTTGGTAACATAATTGTTAGATACCGTTCCTGCTAAAAAAAAAAAAAAAAAAAAAAGCAGGAATTCTGCTTTTTCAGAATTTAGTGCCGCCCCCGATGAGAAAAAATAATCTTTCTTATATTTTTTTCAAAATAGCACTCATTTTAATTACTTTTTTTTCAGTTGTTATGAGAAAATGGCAACAAAAAGATATAGTAATCTACTATTTTCTTTTTTTTTTTACAAAAATGGAGTACTTCAGTTGCCACCATTACAGAAATGTCATCAAAAACTACAAAAATATTAATATCTCAAAAATAAATTATGATGCAGTTTTCAAATAAATTGCAGTTACTTTTCTTCCCTATACGAAGTTGTAAAAATTAAAAATGTGCGATGTTTAGAATTAAAAAAAAAAAAAAAAAAAAAAAAATGTAGTAGAGATTATCAGTATTGAACGGTACAATGATACATCTGCTTCGTTTTACGGCTGACTTATATATAACGTATCTTTGTTTTTTAGGGATGACATTTTAATTGTTGCCTGCAAGGAATAGAATATTGGAGGTTTAAAAAAAAAAAAAGAGTTGCAGGAACATTTCCGATATCCTCGCTTGCGCACGGAATTATTATTATTATTTTGAACTAGTTCATTTTCTAACTTATAAAAATACACATAGAAATACGAGATTTTATAAGAAATGTGTCAGCAAAATGTGCGCTCAAGGCATTTTTCGGATATTTTTATTAGTTTTTTAGGGTTCCGTTCATCTGACGAAACCCTATTCGTCTCGCTCCTCTGTCTGTCTGTCTGTCCGTCACAGAGCCCGTTCTCAGAAACTACACATGTTGGAGATTTGAAATTTTGCATACTTATAGATGACCACCACACATCATACGACAAATCATAACATTTTGAAAAAGTCATACATTTAACCCTTTGGGCTACCACATGTGTATTTTAAACAATTCTTTTTAAGTGAGTCCCTAATTAGGTTGCAGGCATGAAATTTTGCGTACTTATAGATGGACACCTCAGATCAAACGACAAATCATAAAATTTTGAAAAAGTCATTCATTTAACCCTTTGGGCTCCCCCATGTGTATTTCAAACAATTCTTTCTATGTGAGCCTCTAATTAGGTTGGAGGCATGAAATTTTACAAACTTATAGCTGAACACCTCACATCAAACGACAAACTATAAAATTTTGAAAAAGTCGTACATTAAACCCTTTGGGATCCCACATGCGTGTTTTAAGCAATTCTTCCTAACTGAGCCCTTTATTAAATTGGAGATTTGAGATTTTGCATGCTTATTATAGCAGAACACCTGAGACCAGGCGACAAATTATAAAATCTTGAAAAAGTCTTACGTTTAACCCTTTGAGCTACCGCATATGTATTTTAAGCAATTCTTTCTAAGAGAGTCCCTAATTAAGTTGGAGACATGAAATTTTGCGTACGTATAGCGGAATACCTCAGACCACACGACAAATCATAAAATTTTCAAAAAGTCTTATATTATTTACTCCTCCGTGCTCTAACGTATATTTTAAGCAATTTTTCTAACCTCCACCCTTTTCACCCGGGGAGCACTTTTCCAACTTTTGCCGACACCCCTTTGACCATTCTTTCATATTATGCACCATAGCCTTACATATTTGAGTTCCACTTTTTACCGCCATGATTCGTTTGCGTCATCAAGTGATTTTTATTTCGACGTTTTATTTGCATACTTATTAATTTTATACTAATTTATTTGTTCTTTCGTTATTTAAAATAAAAATTATGTCAATTTGTATAATTTGGCGAGTGGTTTGGCGATATGGCGTTTGGTTATATCGGGTGCTAAGGGACGAATCCCTTCGACTAATATATATACGGATAGTATGTAAAACGGAGTTTCGTTCGGATAGAGATTTGTTTAGAATAGAGTGCGCCCCTGGTTGAAAAATGTGGAACTAACAGATTTTTCAAAAGGATAAAGTGTTTTGAAATGAATATTAAACGAAACCCTCTGTGCGATCTGTGATCACACTTACCCACTTGTTATTAATTTAAAGTTAAAAAAAAAAAAATTCCTTTGCTGGTCAACGCGAAAATTCTTGCCACATTTTCTGACTCATTTATAAACATTAAAGCTAGATACTTGTAGGGATGATTATTGAAATGATTTGTAATCGGACAGATTTTTCATTTTCCGATGAATGAATAACTGTATCTTTAGGTATAAGCGATTGTTGTCTCAGAGTGACAGTTTTTTTCTTTTCTTGCGCTTCTCTGTCACGACAAGAAATTCAGTTGACAGACTTGTCGGATTTTTTTTTTTTTGCCTTTACCAAAAAAGAAACTAGTACTTCAATTACGATTTGGAGGCTCGTTGGTTAAGTATAAAAAGGGGAAAGGGGGCAAGTCCCCTCCCCTTAATTTAGCTAAATGGATTTTCATGCAGAATTATCCAATTTACTTTATTTTTTTTCTATGTTCATTCTGATAAAGAGCTTTCCTGATTAGATTTGGAGATTCATTAGTTAAGTATAAAGGGTGGGGGTGGGGGGGGGGGGGGTGTTAGACCTTCTCTTAATTTAGCGATAAGGTTTTCTCATGCAGAATTATCTGATTTGCTTCAAATTTGGTATACCGGTTTATTATGTTAAGGAGGTTCCCTAATTAGATTTGTAGGTTCATTGGTTAAGTATAACGGGGGGAAACGGGGGCTACTCCTCCTTCATTTAATTTTTGAGGGCATTATTCTTTGAAATAATAGTATAATATACAATTAGTGTGAATAACCTGTGAGCTCAATGCCATCAGTTTAACTGGTCACTTTTCTTTTTCTTTTTTATATTTTAATCTTTTTTTTTTTTTTATGATCTTAATTTGGTACTGACAATAAAAGTAGTTCATATTTAAACTTCATTTGGCATTTCATAAAACTAAATTCAGCGCAGTAATAATCTTTTCTTTTTAAAGTGCAGGTAAAACAAAATCCTTGTTCAAAGTTTAAATTTGGCATTGTGCTAAGCGCGCTTCGAAAGGAGGTCGCGAATTTGCAATGCCGACTTGGTCCGTGCCGCCTTTTTCCAGATAGGTTTTTAATTAACTTTGTAAGATACGGGATGCTTATTGAAAGATCCCCTCAATGCAAACTAGTCGCGAATGCCATAGTAATTTATGCGATTAATTCAGTCTGTTTTTAAAAATTTGGCTTTTATTGCTTTTATACTGCTACTGGGTATGTATTAAACAAATAATCCAAAGTTGTTATCTAGACTTTAAAAACCGATGGTACACAGAATACGCCACCCCTCGTTCTCGGCTAATTACTGATGATTTTTTTCGAAAATCATCATCAATTCTTTTATACTTCTGCTACGATAGGTACTTCCAGCGCTTCTCAATACCTTTTGCTGAATGCCCGCAAATCAAAATTTGTGTGTAACAGAAAAATCAGCTTTTCTCAAAAACTATGTGACCTACACTGTTAAAAATTTTGCAGCATTCTGGCAGGTCATTCGACCGTTTTTTGAAAAAAATGGTTTCATAACCATAATTTAACTATATTCTGACCATAAAATGGCCTATAATATGGTCAGAATAGTATTAAATTACGGTTGTTTTAACCGTTTTCGGAAAAAACGGTCAAATGACCTGCCAGAATGCTGCAAATTTTTAACAGTGTAGGGTAATCGCTTATATTTTTCCTGCAAGGTTTAAATTAACGTCTACTACCTGTAATTTTTTCATAATTTTAGTTTCAGTAGATTTGGAAATAGATGGAAGGGGGCATATTTTTGCACCACTTTTTCGACGATATCTCTGAAAATATAATACCTAAAATCAAAAAGAAATGTATTTTTGAGTCCAGCTTTTTAAGAATATTTTAATAAACTTTGCTTTTGTAATGAAAGTGAAAAATAGCAAGTTTTTACTTTCTAAGAAATTCGTTTGAATATTCTGGTGTCGGTCAATTATTTCATCATTTTACAAACAGAACTCTTCTGCCCCTAAAAGGTTTAAAAGATGTCAATATTGTTGAAATTCTGAATTTAAGTTCTTTAATTTCAAGCGTTACATAGCAAAACTATATTAAAGAAAATATTAGATTAAAAATAGTTTATTATTAGACATAAATAACACGGGAATCCATATTTATAAATTGGGCTGAAATTTTGAACCCAGTCTCTAATGATAATCATCTTACTCCAGGCCCAACGCAAACTACTTACATTTCCTTAATTTAGTTCATGCTGTGGGCCGGGAAAAACTGAATATGAAGTTTGATGAAAATTCGTGCATTAATTCTTGCGATAGAGCTATTGCGGAAATCGTGAAAAATGCAGCATAGCAGCACCACCTGTTGGGCGATTCACACCAAAATGTAAACAGCATCAACTCATGTTAAGGATTAACCGAATCTCAGGTTTGATGTAAATCCGTGCTTTAGTTCTTGAGATAAAACTATTGCGGAAATTGCGAAAAATGCAGCATAGCAGCGCCACCTGTTGAACAATTTACACCAAAAACTAATCAGCATCAATTTATATCATCGACTAACTGAATATAAATTTTTATTAAATTCCGTGCATTAGTTTGAGATAAAGCGCCCCATACATTGTGTCCCATACAGACAGACATTTTGTAAAAACATGTTTTTTGGAATGTTTGACCCCTAAAACGTGTAAATTCACCGAAAACCGGAATTCGAAAATTTTCACGAATCCAATATTATCTTCTTGTCCGGAAGATTTGAGATTTTGTATTTTCAATGTTCAAAAAGTGCAATCCCCCCCCCCCCCTCCCCCCCAAAATTGCATTAATATTTTGACAAAGGGCATTTAGGAAATGGATGTAGAAAAAAATGTACAGTATAACAGTTTGTATACATAATACACAATAGTACAGTTTAACAGTTTGCAACCCTTTTGTATTCCCAGAAGGAAACCCTACTCATGTTATTTTGAGAATATATGTTTTTGTCACATGCACAGAAAGAAAATTACACTATGTAAATATAATAATAAAAAAAAATATGAAACGAAGTTTGTAGTATAAATTTGGCGTCCCCTCAATTTCTGCGCCCGGGGCCATCGCCAAATGTTTTTCCTAGAAAAGGTCTTTTGTTCGAAAATTTCAAACCATCGAAACACAGGTTTCTCAGAAGAAAGGGAATGAAGTCCAGTTACGCACGTCACGTCAAATTCGAACAACTTTTCCCAAGGTCACCATAGCAACGAACGTCTCGAATGAAAGGGGTGTTGAGGGGGGAAGGAAACAAAGAGACAACGTCTGTATGATTACGGTAAAGAAAAACGGATTTCATGTGATGTTGTAGAATATTAGAGGTTATTGCACTGTGACACTGAAAAAATAGACAGTTCTGACCAAAGTTCAGTTCTCGCTTTATTTATTCAGTTTGTTTTAAGGTTCTGAAGTAGAAAAATATGAATGCGAAGAGAAAAGATTTAAGTTTGTGCGATAAATTGAAGGTTTTGGATGCCATAAAGCACAGAAAAACCCAAACTGAAATTGCTAAAGAGTTTCAAATTTCTCAGTCTCAAGTTTCGACCATTAAGAAAAATGCTGATAAAATTGAAGAAGAATCGAGAAACAATGGAAACAACATTGAAAACGGAAAATAAAATCTAATGACGATCTCGACAATGATGTGTTGGAATGGTTTCATTCAAAAAGAAGCAAAGGAGCTTTAATAAATGGGGCAATGATTATGCAAAAAGCCGCAGAAATTGCAAAAGATTCTATTAATGAGAATTTTTCGGCATCTAAAGGATAGTTATATAGATTCCAGCAAAGACACAATTTAACATTTAAGAAACTACATGGAGGATCGGGTTCTGTAAACGATGCAGTTTGTTATGAATGGATAGAAGAAACTTTACATCCAATTTTTGCTGAGTACAAACCATGCGATATTTTTAATTGTGACGAAACAAGTCTACTGTATAGAGCTATGCCAAAAAAAGAAAAATTATACAGATTTAAAATAAGTAAAGATCGCGTAACTGTACTACTCTGGGTAAATCAAAAGGGAGAAGAAAAGCTACATTCTCTTCTCATTGACAAAAGCAAACAGCTTAGATGTCTAAAAAATGTAAAGAATTATCCTGTTGCATATGATTACTCTGTTGCATCATAAAAAATATAATGCATCATTTCCCATTCAAATTAATTTAAATAATATAATTTATTTCAATTTTACAACT
Organism: Maratus speciosus; assembly: GCA_963932465.1. Taxonomy (NCBI): domain Eukaryota; kingdom Metazoa; phylum Arthropoda; class Arachnida; order Araneae; family Salticidae; genus Maratus; species Maratus speciosus. Next base: position 88,059,515 of record OZ010794.1, read on the forward strand.
TAAATTAACATTTTCAAACACCTAATTTCTAATCACAAGTTTTAAACTCATAATGTAAATTTTAATGATAAATAATTCAATATTTCCTTATTTTTTAATGTAAACATTATCTCTTATTAAGATTATTTAAGTGCAATTAGTATTTTATTATATTTCAGTAATTTAACTTTCAAATTTCTTTCAACATACATCGCGAATGTGTAAACACATCGGAATTTTCTAAGTCTAAAATATAAAAAATAGAAATCTTTTATTTATCAATATTTCCCTTTTAAATTATATTATGTGGATAGAAATATTTATTTCTAGCCGATTGCAAAATTTTCAGTGACTTGTGATAAATACTTTGGCAGAAATACGCAAAAATGTATTTTCTATCTTTTCTCATTTTTAATTTCGGCGCGCGACGCCATGAGATCATTCTTTCCGACATTTTGAAAGTTCCAACAAGAAGGGTATTCCCCTTTGCCAAACAGACGCTTAGTTCAAAACCGGACGTCTGCTAAATCGTTTAACATTCCTTTTGGAACACGCACGTTGTGTGTGACGTCAGGCGCGGGGAGGATAGGCGTTTTTAATTGGCTGGCGCGCTCTGTAATGGTTTTTCATGTTTGAAACTGGGTTCTGGAAAAGTCATCATTCTTCACCAGGGAGCCGTTAAAGCAAGTAACTTGTGGGGGCTGCGACGCCGTGCTTTTTTTAGCCGGTTGTTGCGGCAGAAGAGTTCCGCTAGCCAGTGAGAAGAGATCGACGTTTCGTTAGGCCTTGGCGGCCGTATATCATCTAAAGGAAATATAATATTTTTTCTTCAAGAAGCATTTCTAAGTAAATTTCATAGAACATTATTTGGAAGCCTTGAATTGTTCTGCTCATCGACATTTTATTATTCTTCGATTCTTCTTTGCTATAAAAACATGAATTGATTATCTGATTTTTTTGTCGATGCGATAAATAGTAAATTGCCTATGTAACGAACTGAAATCGTCAAAATCTGCATTCCTGATGGAAGTTCTCAAACATCCTATTTCCAATTTTCCAAATCCGTAACTTCTCGTTCGGTTCAGATTCGCATTGAATAAAAAGAAATAGAATCTACATTCCTGAAGGAACTTCGTCTACAGCATGTTCCCAGTTCTCCAAATGCAAGAGTTCTTCTTAATCCCTAGTTGGACTTTACACTCCTGAACTTTAATCCCTAGTTTAACTTTACATTCCTGAACTTTAATCCCTAGTTTAACTTTACATTCCTGAACTTTAATCCCTAGTTTGCAAAAAGAAATATTACGTAAACTTCTGCTTTTTCTTAGATGACAATATGTCTCTAATTGTCTAAAATTATAGTAAATTTTACATTCACTTTGATAATCTTTACATAATTCATAATGTAAGAATGCATTCAAATCAGCAAATTTTATATATGTTTAAATAAACGTCATTTGTGAATTATCTTTCTGTGTTCAAGTACTTGGGTGAGTGTTTACTTTTCTTTATTTTTTTTTAGGGCACTACATTTATGGTGCCGTTAACTTAGTGATTTCATTCTTGGAGTTATTGTTTTAAGCCTTTTTAATATTAATTTTTTCTTTTCATTCATAGGCATTAATTGATGCCATAACTTTAAAGATCGGAGATCGGGTTTCATTACTTTTTCATGATAATAGATAAAGCATATTTATTAATTAACTTATTAATTATTTAACCATTTATTTTAAAAATAATACTCACTAAATTATATATTTTTTTTTCTCTCTCTATTTCATGTGCGGACCCCATATTGGTGCAATATATTTTTAAAATATACATGATTTATATTTTTATTTATTTTCCTTTTAAGATTTGATTCTATAAATATATGTAAAGAAAAGAAATTTGATTTTTCAAAGATTTATTTGCTAATATTTTTTCATAAATTGAAAAAACGAAAACTTTATATATTACGCTTTGAATTTATAATGATTTATTGTTGCATGTTTTGATATTTGTAGTTATTGTGTTCCTTTTTTTCTATTTTGGGGGATTTGTACATTTTTGCATATATTTATTTAGTTTAACTGTATTGCACATTAATATGCATTTTTAGAAAATTTTTAAAAAAAAGTAATCTTCCATTTTTTTTAATGATTTTTTTTCTTTCCTTCATCATTTTAACAAATTTTTCCATTATTATTTTTTTATTTGCTTTGCTTTAAGATAATTTATTTGTCATACATCAGTGTTTTAGTATACCTTTTGATTTTTCACGTGTATACAAATTATTACGATATGGCAAATGATTTGCAATTAAACGCGCTTATGGCAGCGATTCCCACTTTCCATGGAAAAGAAGGGGAAAATGTACATTTTTTCATTAAAAACATTAGTGATGTCTGTAACATACAGAATTGGAACGACGAGAATCGTATTCTACTCTTCCGCCTGTATTGTAGAGACAAGGCGCAGGAATATGTTGCGAGCGATCCAGAAATTAACAATATTGATAATTTTGAAAATTTTGTGCGTTTATTTAGAGCAAAATTTAGCAGAGAAGAGAATTTCCAGGAAACCTCTTATCAGTTCTCAAATATAAGACAAAAACCTAAACAGACAGTGAAGGAGTTGGCTGAGGTAGTAAAAAAATTAGTCAATCGATTGGTTCCGAACGCTGAGGATATTCCTCAAATGGTTATTCTAAAGCAAAAATTGATGTTTAATAAATTGCTCGAAGCTCTTAGACCGGATATTAAAACAGAGGTACTTAAACTTGGAAAGGAAAATTTCGATGATCTGGTTTCTAGTGCTATGGATTGCGAAAAAGCTTTGGAACAGCAATGCTCTTTCTCAGTCAACACCATCAACGCGACGCAGGTTTCAAACAACAGCAGTCAGGACTCGTTGATTACAATTTTGTTGAAACAACAAGAAAATTCAAATAAATTATTGCAGAGTATGGCGGAGCAGTTAAAAGGATTAAAAGAAGAGCGGACTGTTTGCCATATCTGTAACAAACAGCATAATACGCGCGATTGCTGGTTTTTTCCGTCTTTGCATAATAGGGGATTTTTTTCGCCGCAGCAAAATTTTTCTGGTCAGGGTAACAGTGCTGCTAATCAAGCAAGTAATTTTTTAAGTCCTAACAGTAATTCTCCAAGTAATGATAGATCTTTTGAGAATCAGGGCAGAAACTTTGCTGGAGATTTTAGAAGAGGTAGCGATAACAATGTGCAGAGATTCAATAGGGGCAGAGGTAGAAATAATTATCGACCATATCGTGGCAGAGGCAGAAGAAATAATTTAAACTTCTAGAGGGTTCTGATGATATTTTGCACAATTTTTCCCCTCAATCTCACAGAGCCCTAGATGATAAATTTTTGCACGAGGGTATGAATTATTCTGATACTGCTGTTAACATTCCCAAATCACTTATGTCATGTTTTTCTGATGATTCTCCACTTCCTTTAATTAAATTAACATTTGGAAAACATAACTTTATTGGTCTTCTGGATTCTGGTGCAAATCTTTCTCTTATACAACCTAAAACTATTAACTTACTTAAACAAAACAATAAACTTAACTTTTTATCTAGATCTGTAAACATCAAGACCATCAATAATTCCAGTGTTCCTTATTTTTCTGCTGTACAATTAAACTTTAAAATTCGTAATAAATGGTTCAGCAATGTGTTTTTCGTTACCCATGATAATTGGCACTCTAACTACCAAATTATTCTCGGTTATGATTTTTTAAACCGAAATAAAGTTTTGTTAGACTCTGCCAACTCTCAACTTATCATGGGAAACCTCACATTTCCTTTCGAAAATAAAAATCCTGATTCTACTCAAACTTCTAATTTTAACAATGAAAATCTAAGTTCCAATGACAATAATACTATTCATGATATTTCAAATTCCAATGCTGAATCACATGAAAATATTAATTCTCTCTCTAACGATATTAATCATGAAGATTCCAAAAACTTTGTCACACCAGCTAACCGTGTCATTATTCGGCCAAATCATGGCAGGATTATAAGACTTAAAGCATTACATAAAATTAACAATTCATTTAACTATTTATTTGTTCCATTAACTACCAAATTGCCACTAAACTTAGATCTTAGCCTTCATGAAGCAAATGTTAACAATTCTATTCGATGACGAAACATATTTTTGCAAGTTGGCTGACAAAATTAGACCTAAACATGAAAAAGCAAAATAGAAAAATTGCCCTATTTATGGATAATGTTAGCAGTCACAAAACACAGAACTCAATTCGACTGAATAATGTCAGAGTAGAATTTTTGCCTGCAAATACGACGGCCAAAATACAACCTCTTTATCAAGGAATCATAAGATCATTCAAGGCGTTATATAGACGGGAGATTATAAATGAACTTTTCCATATTTCTTAGAAACAGAAAACCGCAACGAAACATTTTCCAGTCTTTCAAAAAAAATTAACCTTTTGACTGCTATGCATTTCTGCAACAAAGCTTGGAATAATGTTCCTGTTAGTGTAATTAAAAACAGTTTTAAACAAGCGAAATTTTTTAAGACTAAATCTGATGAAGATGATTGTTGGGACACAGAACTGAAATTTGTGATCTTCAAGAATTTCAAGAAGAGCTCGATAAACGCCAAATTACACAAGAAAAACTTTTGGAATTTATAGAATTTGAGGAAAATGAAGCTACAGAAACTGATGAGGTGTCAGAATCATCTGCTTGCACAGAAGAACATGAAAATAATTAAGTTGTAATAGACCCTCCCCCATCCTTGAGTGAAGTACAGAAATCATTATCAATTATACGAAGACATTTTGGAGCTCGAGATGGAGATTATAAAATATTATATGGTTTGGAAAAAGAACTACAGAAATGCGCACAAAAAACATTAAATAAACAATCAACTGTATTGGATTTTTTCAAAAAATTGTAATGAGGTAAGCGATAAAACCAAAATATTCATCATGTAATTTAAGTGAATGTGTATTATAATGCTTAATAGTATAAGAATTTTTATTTCATTTTGTAGTTCTCTTTTTTTTTAAAGAAAGTAACTTTTTTACAATTAAAATAATTGTTTTTAAACTGCTATAGATTATTAATTAGATTTTAAGTTATTATTAACGATGTGGTAAGGTAGAATAAATTTCCGCACTTAATCGAATATCCCGCCTTATCGAATAATAGATGTTGGAACCACATATATTCGTTTAAGCGGGGGCGACTGTACAGATAGGAATTTAATAATTTTTAGGTTGTTTTATGCATTATAAGTTCCCGGTGTGAAGACTGCATTTATTTTTTTGACTCATTTTTTGAAGTTTTATTTCTATTTTAAATTCAAATTTTCAGCTTTTCAAGAGATATTTTTTACAACTTTTAGAAAAGGGTATTATTTTAAATTTTGCCAAATTTAAAAACAGTGCAAAGAATAATATTTCCTTCAAATTAGAAATTTATTAACGCATGACTATTATAAACAGAAATAAAACTTTCAAATGAGAAAAATGATTACATATTAAAAGCAGGAAATTATTCATAATTAAAAATTGGTAATTACATTATTAATAAAAATTGCCAAACCATAATATTGCTAGATTACACAATTATTCTAATTGATAAACAAATCATATTAGATGTAAATTTCCAACTGGGAGAAAAACGGTCGAATCCTGGTCCGGACATTTTTCGCCCAGTTGGAAATTTACATCTAACATAATATTGCTAATTTTTAAAATATACTTGCACAAGACATTTATTTCATATTTTGAGATAATCTTTTAAAACTAATCTATATATATTGTGCTATCGTATCAATGAAATGCATCTCATTGGTTATTGAACAGCATTTAATGCATCTGCATACCTATAAGGGGGTTACCATAGGAGGAGGGACCCTGTTCTGTCGCCAAATGCCGCCAAGGTTGTCAATAACTTGGTGATATATCGCCAAATTTGGTGACCAAAATTAGTCACCAAAAGTGACACCAACTTGGCAATATCTCTAATATTTCGCCAAATTCCCATAGACTTCCATTGTAAACCAATAGAGCTTACTTGCTTACAGAAAATCAACATATTGAGATATCTTAAACCAATGCAGATGTTATTGAAGCGACTACAAGAGTTGCATTGCTCATGTTGAGAATTCTAAGACCACGCAAATAATATTTTCTTTCTAACAACAAGAGTATTTTCATGTGAATATTAAAACGGGACAGAAAACTTTGGTAAAAATTACGTCAGATTTAAAACGATACATTTTAAAGCCAGTCAAATTAGCATGCTTTTAGAGTTTGCTGTGTCTGAAAGAAGGTTGGCGCAGGGCAGCTCATAGGGAGCAGAGCCCCCTAGTAAATGTAAATTGCTGGTGATTGGGGAAAAGAAAATCCCCTCGTCTTTTTAAAGGTATTAGTCTTCCGATTAATTTATAAATCCAACAAGCATGCACTGATGACATCGGGAAAAGTTTAACAAGTCTTTTGTTCTGGATGGAAGACACCACTCTGATTCTGTAGGTCTTACACGTGATTCAAAGATTGTCTTACTACTTGGTAATTGCACAGCCCATTCTAAAATCTTGAATAATGATAATGTCACCGCTATGTTTTTACCTCCTAATTGCACTTCAGTTATTCAGGCTATATGGATCAGGAAATTCTGCGATCACTAAAATGCCTTTATAAAGCAGAATTTATGAAGTGCCTTCTGAATGCATGCAATCAGGACTTAAAATTAGAAACTTTCAAAAAGGACTACAACATCAAAGATGCAATTTGGACAGTTGCACAGTCACGAGAACAAGTAATGTCAAACTTAGACTTTCACATTTCCCGTGAGAAGGCTGCCATTTACGAGCTGATTGAACACACAAAATATGAAAATACATTAAGTGTCTAAAAAAGGATATATATGATTCGCTAAGCAATTGGCGAACAATTTAACGAACAACGAGATCACTGACGCTGTGCTAAATAGAACCGCCGATAACGCTAGTAGCAGCTCAGAAAACGAGGATGAACAACCAGCAGAAAAGAAGGTATCACTAGAAAAATACATAAATTTGACTGGAGAATTAATATCTGCTTTAGAGAAACAAGACTGTATTTCCAAAATAGACATTCTACATTTGTATAAAATACAAGAAAAACTAGTTAAAGAACAGGCAAAAAATTTTGAAGCAAACACAATTAACATTGATGTTTTTGAAATTACACGAGGAGAAATGACTTCACTCATTATTAGATTTTTTTTTTTTTTTTTTCATTAAAATGGAAATATCAATTGAAGTAAGTTTTTTTTTTTTATGTATTTAATTTTATCTTTTTCTTACATAATTATCATTTAATAATGAATTAAATTATGGCTAAAGGCACCATTAAGAATATAGTACGACTTTTGATATTCCTTCAAAAATTTGGCATAGTCTCGGTCCAAATGATGCTGGATTTTTGAAGTTATAATGTATATTTTATGGTGGTCCTGCATATGTTAATGTTTATAAAAGTGTTTTTAAAAAACTACTTTTACTTTTATACTTTTTTTTGCTATTATTATGTTTAAATGAAAAATCAGGAAATTCTGCGATCACTAAAATGCCTTTATAAAGCAGAATTTATGAAGTGCCTCCTGAATGCATGCAGTCAGGGCTTAAAATTAGAAACTTTCAAAAAGGGCTACAACATCAAAGATGCAATTTGGGCAGTTGCACAGTCACGAGAACAAGTAATGTCAAACTTAGACTTTCACATTTCCCGTGAGTAGGCTGCCATTTACGAGCTGATTGAACACGCAAAATCTGAAAATGCATTAAGGGTCTAAAAAAGGATATACAGTCAAACCTCATTAACATGAACACGCTTAACGTGAATTACTTTTAACATGAATTGTTTTCACAGTCCCCTATAAAAACGAATACACAAATTTGATACTGATAACGTGAATTACTGTTAACATGAACAAAATTTTGATTCCCCTTGAGGTTCATGTTAACGAGGTTCGACTGCATATGATTGGCTAAGCAATTGGCGAACAATTTAACGAACAACGAGATCACTGACGTTGTGCTAAACAGAACCGCTGATAACGCTAGTAGCAGCTCAGAAAACGAGGATGAACAACCAGCAGAAGAGAAGGTGTCACTAGAAAAATACATAAATTTGACTGGAGAATTAATATCTGCTTTAGAGAAACAAGACTGTATTTCCAAAATGGACATTCTACATTTGTATAAAATACAAGAAAAACTAGTTAAAGAACAGGCAAAAAATTTTGAAGCAAACACAATTGATATTGATGTTTTTGAAATTACACGAGGAGAAATGACTTCACTCTTTATTAGATTTTTTTTTTTTTTTTTTTCCGTAAAATGGAAATATCAATTGAAGTAAGTTTTTTTTTTATATTTAATTTTATCTTTTTCTTACACTAGGGGGCTCTGCCCCCTACGAGCTACGCTCGTCAACCCCCGTTCAGACACCGCAGACTCTAACAGCACGATAATTTGATCGGCTTTTGAAAGATTTCGGAAGACTGAATTATAATTTGAATCTGAGAATTATAATCTGACGTAATTTTCACCAAACTTTTCTTTTCCTTTTTAATATTCACGTAAAAATACTTTGTTAGAAATTAAATATTATGATCATCTTACAATATCAAATAAATGTCTCGAGCAATTTTTAAATTTAAACTGTTTTGCAATATTATTTTTTGTTCATTTTATATAATAAGTGTAATGTGACGTAAATTCTCCTATTTAAGACTTCTAACGCATGATGAATTTATTATCTTACAATATTCTGTCTCTTTTAAAATTCACGTGTAATTATAGTTTTTATGACGTAATTTTCAATGAGTTCCTGCTTTTTATATTTTCTGTTTATAATAGTCACGTGCAAAATAAATTTTTAATTTGAAGTAAACATTATTGTTTGCGCTGTTTATACAACTTGGCAACAGTTTAAATTAATAACATTTTCTAAAATTTGTAAAAAATATCTCTCGAAATGCTGAAAATTTGAAATTAAAATTGAAATAAAACCTCAAAAAATGAGTCAAATAAGAAAAGTAAATGAAATCTGCACATCGGGAACTTATAACGTATAAAATGATCTAAAAATGACTAAATTCTCATGTATAGTTTTTGCTCCAATAAAACTTTTTTAATGGAACGATTTTGTCCAACTTTAGCATTAAATATCTCTTAAAATATTTCTTCGACTTGAAAACTGTCCTCATCAGCGTGTTTATCAAACATTTCTCTATAATACCACCGATTTTCATATTTTTGTATGCAACAGTTTTTTTAATATTAACGATGGAAGGCCATGCTTAAACATTCAAATATGATGTGGATCTACCCGGAATATCTACGCAGATGTTCATTTGTCCATTTCCAAATCAAAACTTTTTTTTATATATTTCTTACATAATTATCATTTAATAATGAATTAAATTGTGGCTAAAGGCACCATTAAAAATATAGTACTACTTTTGATATTCCTTCAAAAATCTGGCATAGTCTCGGTCCAAATGATGCTGGATTTTTGAAGTTATAATGTATATTTTATGGTGGTCCTGCATATGTTAATGTTTATAAAAGTGTTTTTAAAAAACTACTTTTACTTTTATACTTTTTTTTGCTATTATTATGTTTAAATGAAAACTGAAACAAAAGAATTTAAATTTTCTGTTTTTCAAAGCAATTTAAATACATTAGCCCCTTGTTATATCAGACCTGTTGGGAGATATCAGAAAGACAATGTAATATAAGCAATGTCCTTAAAAAAAAATTCCTAACCAGTACAAAAGAGCCTGTTTTATGATAGTCTTTAAGAAAGATACATTCTATGCATATTAGTACAACATTTTTAAAACACTGACAATTAGTAAATTTGAGTTATCCCCCATCCCCATTTTAAGTTAATTGAAAGCATACTTTTTTTTTGTCCCCCTTTCGAATGAAAACAGAAATTAAAATGAATTTTCTGTCCTTTAACCCCTTAAGATTTGTCGTTAACTTGAAATTAATTATCAAAAACATACAGTCGGCCCCCCGCTTAATCGAGTAACGGATAAACAAATACCCTGCTTATAGAAATAAAATCTTCTAGAACTAAAATTTTTCCTACAGAGGCAATGTTAAAATTCCCCTCTTATTCGAATAATTTCCCCGGATAATGCAAAAACGACTAATCTGGTGTGACAAATGTTTTTCCTAGAAAAGGTCTTTTGTTTGAAAATTTCAAACCATTGAAACACGGGTTTCTCAGAGGAAAGGGAATGAAGTCCAGTTACGCACGTCACGTCAAATTCGAACAACTTTTCCCATGGTCGCCATAGCAACGGATGTCTCGAATGAAAGGGGTGTTGAAAGGGGGAGGGTACAAAGAGACTACGTCTGTATGATTACGGTACAGGAAAACGGATTGGTCACGTGCTGTTGGGTTGATTTTTGACGGCCAATTATCTACACGAGGGATATAGGCCCGGGGGGAGTGCCCTCCGTGGGGGTCTTTCTAAGGGAACCTAATCCGTATTAACGCATGGAAGATCCACGGCTCGAAGAAAACCACGAAAACTCCGAACGATTAGGCCGACGGGCGCGATTGGGATTGAACCCAGCACCTCCCGTCTACCAGCTTCGAGAGCAGAACCTCTCGGCCACTGGTGGGGCGGTCACGTGCTGTTGTAGAATATTCGAGGTTATTGCACCGTGACACTGAAAAAATAGACAGTTCTGACCAAAGTTCGGTTCTTACTTTATTTATTCAGTTTGTTTTAAGGTTCTGAAGTAGAAAAATATGAACGCGAAAAGAAAAGATTTAAGTTTGTGCGATAAATTGGAGGTTTTGGATACCATAAAGCACAGAAAAACACAAACTGAAATCGCTAAAGAGTTTCAAATTTTTCAATCTCAAGTCTCAACCATTAAGAAAAATGCTGATAAAATTGAAGAAGAATGAAGAAACAATGGAAACCTACACCAAAAATGGAAAAGAAAATCTAATGACGATCTCGACAATGCTGTGTTGGAATGCTTTCATCCAAAAAGAAGCAAAGGAACTTTAATAAACGTGGCAATGATTATGCAGAAAGCCGAAGAAATTATGAAAGATTGTATTAATGAGAATTTTTCGGCATTAGAGGATGGTTATATAGATTCCAGGAAAGACACAATTTAACATTTAAGAAACTACATGGAGAATCGGGTTCTGTAAATGATGCAGTTTGTTATGAATGGATAGAAGAAACTTTACATCCAATTCTTGCTGAGTACAAACCATATGATATTTTTCATTGTGACGAAACAAGTCTACTGTATAGAGCTATGCCAAAAAAAAAAAAAAAAAAAACCCGAAAAATTATAAGGATTTAAAATAATTAAAGATCGCAAAACTGTGCTAATCTGAAAATCAAACGGGGGATGAAAAGCTTCAACCTCTTTTCATTGGCAAAAGCAAACAGCCTAGATGTCTAAAAAATGTAAAAAATTATCTTGTTGCATAAGATTACTCACAGAATGGTTGGATGACAAAACATATCTTTGCAAGTTGGCTGACAAAATTAGACCTAAACATGAAAAAGCAAAATACAAAAATTGTCCTATTTATCTATAATGTTGGCAGTCACAAAACAGAGAACACATTTCAACTGAATAATGTCAGAGTAGAATTTTTGCCTGGAAATACGATGGCCAAAATACAACCTCTTGATCAACGAATCATAAGACCATTCAAGGCGTTACATAGACGGGAGATTATAAATGAACTTATGATTATTAATGAACATATTTCGGACTTTGAAACAGAACTGTAATGAAACATTTTCCAGTCTTCCAAAAAAAAATTAACCTTTTGACTGCTATGCATTTCTGCAACAAAGCTTGGAAAAATGTTCCTGTTAGTGTAATTAAAAACAGTTTTATAAAAGTGAAATTTTTTAAGCCTAAATCTGATGAAGATGATTGTTGGGACACAGAACTGAAATTTCTGATCTTCAAGAATTTCAAGAAGAGCTCGATTAACTCCAAATTACACAAAAAGAACTTTTGGAATTTATAGAATTTGAGGAAAATGAAGCTACAGAAACTGATGAGGTGTCAGAATCATCTGCTTGCACAGAAGAAGATGAAAATAATGAAGTTTTAATAGATCCTCCCCCATCCTTGAGTGAAATACAGAAATCATTATCAATTATACGAAAACATTTTGAAACTCGAGGTGCAAATTATAAAATATTATATGGTTTGGGAAAAGAACTGCAGAAATGTGTGCAAAAAACATTAAATAAACAATCAACACTATTGGATTTTTCCAAATAATTGTAATGAGGTAAGCGATAAAAAGAAAATATTCATCATGTAATTTAAGTGAATGTGTATTACAATGCTTAATAGTATAAGAATTTTTATTTCACTTTGTAGTTATCTTTTTTTAAAGAAAGTAACTTTTTTACAATTAAAATAATTGTTTTTTAACTGCTATAGATTATTAGTTAGATTTTAAGTTATTATTAACGATTTGGTAAGGTAGAATAAATTTCCCCATTTAATCGAATATCCCTGCTTAATTGAATAATAGATGTTGTTACCACACATATTCGTTTAAGTGAGGCCGACTGAACTACAGTAAAATTTGCTATGACAAAATAATTAGAGAGCAGAGAGAAATTCTGTTTTAGTCAGGTAGCCGGCATAGAAATTTTCCATTTAAAAATAGAAGTCCATTATAGACCGGTTTTGTTTTCAGAAATCTATAGCAACTGCATTGAAGCTATGTGATCAGAATTTAATTTTTCAATACGCAACATAGCTTTTTCCAACTTTTTTTTTTCAGAAGATACTGAAAAGGCATATGTCCGAGAGCATGAAATAATAAGGGTAAAGTGAAAGTAATTATCTGGACATAATCTAGATTTGCAAAAATTTGATTAATGTACAATCATCAAAATAAAATTTTGTCTAAAATTGTTTCTGTTTAACAATAAGTCTGATGCATTCCACAAACATTTCAATAAAAATATTTTTACTACAAACTATTTAAAACAATACGCATATATCTTTCTCTTAAATACAATTTTTTTATTTCTCAATATTGATCCGGATGACTGAAATTACAGTTTTATTATATTCCAACCCACAAAACTTACATAACTTGTAAGGAAAAAAAAAAAAAAATACTTACTTCCACATGTAGATTTGGACCAAATATACATTCGATGATTTTGTTATTGATTAACCAATTTGCCAAATCATTCCCAACATTTTCAGCTTCCACTAAGCTTTCGTTATGACACAATTCATTATACATGTTGATATGGCTCTAGAAATAATAAATGACAAATAAGAAAAACTTTATGAATTAAAACTTAAATTTTGTTAGCAAAAACAGCAACAGAATAAACTTATTTTAATCTTGTTTATTCTAACAAGCATAACTGTATACATAACATAGCTTATTATAAAAAGAAAGGATATTTAATTTGAAAAAGTTTAAAAAGCACAACTTTTTTTTCAAAAGTAGCGTAATATAAAGATGCTTAGTACACATGTTGCAAACACACTGGAGATTTTTTTTTTTTTTTTTTTTTTTGCATGGTATTGTAACCGGCAATTTTTTCTTTGTATGGCAACCTGATGTTTTATAATAAAATGAAACAAGTGCATAAATAAAATATAAAAATAACTAATAAATAAAATTAAATACATGTGTTAAAATTAAATGGGTGAATTGGGTGAAAAATTAAACTAATTGTGTGTATTTTATAATAAAATTACAATATAACTTCATAATAAAATAAAAGTTGCATGCTGTTTCCGCATGCTAAACCCAACAGGTATATGAAAAGCAGGTTTTCTCACTAAGTAGCACCAAACAAATGGCACCAAACCTTAAGTTTAATGATATGTGAAATGAGATTTATATACACAGAAATTCCCATTTCAAGTTATGCATTATATATCTTTGAATGTACAACTAAAAAGCACTATAATTTTCCAAATAAACATAGCATTCATTAACTGATCCACTTCTAAATCCGTTTTGTACTGAGTCACCATTTATTTCAGCAATCGAAAAAAATCACTAAAATCAAAATTAACTTTATTTTGACAAGAAAGAAAAGGAGGGGGGGGGGAGAAGGAACAAGACATTTGAGGGATATAGATTTGATATAATTCACTAGTTATTTATCACAATACCATTAAAATGCTAAATAACTAGTGATAATGATTCAATATTTCTTATATCAAAATAATAAATATTGGAAAAAAAAAAAAAAAATTACGGCATTTTTTTTTTTTTTTACTTTGTGTGTTTGGTTGAGCAAAAGCAAAAAGGCTGAAATTTCAGGAAAATAATTTATATGAAATTTCTTTAAAAGAAAATCTGAAATCTCACAAAACAAGTAAAATTTTCATCTCTTGATGCACAAAGATCAGTTTTATGTTGAGAACATAAAATTTTATTATTTTTTACCGGGAAAACTCGGCTAACATTGCAATGAGCCACCACAATTTTTAAGCTATTGATTTGAGATATTCTTCACATTTTAACAGTGTAATAAAAAACATGAAAAGATTGCTTAATATGACCAAGAGCCCTTATTTTAAAAAAGAAGCAAAGGTTTTCTTTTATTAACCTTCTTTTCCAGGTTCGAGTAAAAATCCAGGCGTGTAAGAAGGAAACAGAAAAAAGGTGGAAAATATTTTCCCATCTATACAATAGTGCCAAACTCTCATAATTTAGAAACCTTATAACAGTTATTTATACAGTAAAATGAAATATAACTGTATGCATGATTGTTATTTTCTTTTTGTAATTTAAAAAGTATTAAAACACACAACACAAAAAAAAAAAACTAACAATAAATGTATAGGTGCATTGAATTATAAAAATAATAAAATAAAAAAGGGAAGACAGTTTGCTGTGTAAATCCAAATATACTTAATGAAATTATATGAAGTACGGCGATTAATTTTTCAAAACAAATATTATTCTGGATGGTTTGGTTGTTTAAGATTTTTCTCCTTCTTTCAACGGGGGAAAACACTCCATTCTAAATATAGGGACATCAAATTGATCTTTACTCAAAAGAGTTGTATAAATAGGACAAAATATTCAATTCCAAACAGGACATAAGGAAAACTTTCTTTCCCTTTTAAAGTCTTAAAAAAAAAAAAAAAAAAAAAAAAATCATTCTGGAAAAACACTTTAAAGAACTTTCAGATACTTATAAAATAAGATCACCTTTGATCTGATGGCTCTTTTGCACAACAATTCAGAAACAAACTCAAAGGATTTGAGTATGTAAAAATGTCTGATTATTAAACTTTGTAGACCCCCCCCCCCCCCCCCCATTTTTATATGCTTCCAATATTTTCTGTGTATTTTTGCATCCATTTAGAGAATGTGCAACACTGCTGTAAAAAAAAAAGCTGAAATTTCTCCTTTAGGCAGAACTCTTACATGCCTGCTAGCACATGATTTCTATCCTACTTTTTGCCAAAAACCCCACTGAAGTGAACAGACATTTTGCTCCCATTAGCTGTGATCCTGCTTTTGTAACTCAGAAAAAAATTGAAATTCTTAATATTGTTTAAATGATGAAGCCCTTTTTAAAGTGCGAATTACTCATTTTAACTGTGCTCTTATTAAACGAGTTCAACTGTATATATTTTTTAATTTATTCTATTAAAATAAATATTTTTTTAGGGGAAGGTGGATATTAAAATTGACCAAAACAACAAATTTTCACTTTTGTGTTTAATTTAACATATGTCATATACTTGGCAGAAAGCATATTCCGTACTTCATAAGACTTTTTGTTTTTCTTCGGCTGAATTTTTTTTTTTTTTTTTTTTTTTTTTTTTACATTTTTCTATTTTTTATAGTCTGTAGATCAGGGCTTAATTTCTAACAAAAAAAGTACTGGATCTCTAATATTCTGCAGTACTAAAACCGTAGCGCCCACCCCACCTTCTCTCCAATCCGCAAATTCATATTTCATACATTATTTTCAAAATTTAAAACATCTTTTTTTTACTTTAGTAAAATAAAAATTTTAAATATAATGGAATATGTAATTTTTAAGGAGGAAAAGTTATTTTTTTTCTATTCATGAATAAATATAATTTTGAATGTAAGACAGACTGAGCTTAAGCCCGCCTGAGCCCAACGACTATTATAAAAATTGAGCCTGTTTCATCTCCATTTCCTACGTGTGCAACACATTACGTCACACATAAGTGCTTTGATAGAAAAGAAAGTAAAATCTTGGAGGTTGGAAGAAAAGGAAAGGGTAATTTAGACTTCAGTTTTTCGGAAACGCTATTGCAACGGGCTCCGGAGCCCTGTATTTATGAGCTCCGGTGAATTCCGACCAATACCTAAATATTTACTGAAAAAAGAGAAGTACCAGAGCTGAGCTCCGGTGGGCTCTGGCGCAAATTAAGCCCTGCTGTAGATTATCCCTGTAAAACAATTTGGCCAAATTGAAGTCCTTTCGTAGTTATTGAGTGCTTTAGCACAATGTGCCTGTAGGTTTAAAAGATTTTGGAGAACTATAAACACATTTTACACAAAATGACTTTTTTTAAACTGGCGGGATCAGAATGCCTAAATTATTAAATCAATTTTACTAAGTTTTTTATTATTATTATTAAAGGTAATGTAATATATTTGAGCATGAGCCCCTTACAACCATTTTTATAAAAAATAAACATTTTTTTAAGCATGCCAAAGTGCGAAAAAAGCGGTCAGAAATAGGCCTTTCTTTTTCAAATAGTCACTTAGTTAATTTTCAACCTCAAAGTGATTGAAGCAGACAATCTTATCTACTTTCCTAATCCTTAATGAAAATGGATTGCAGATAATTCTGGCAATCTATTGGATCAAACCCGATTCGAAAAGCATGGTGTGCACATTAGGACATCCACTGTGAAACTCAAATCAAATCATCCCTTTTTTATTAAAAATTTTTTGAAAATGCTCTTCAAATGATAATAAATAACATGCAAAAAACCTGGAGCTAAAATCTTCATACTTATTCCAGAAAAAAGTTAAAATACAGTTTTTTTCGGTCCTCTATAGGCAAATCTGCCTTTAACATACATCATATGCTTGGCAGAAAGTACATTTTGTACTCCTTAAGGGCAAATAATGAAAATAACATATCAATGTATTTCACAAGCATTTTTCTTAAAACAAATTTTTCAGTCCATACATTCTTTTAAATGCTTCATGTGTTTTCATTTTTGTTCAAAATTCTTAATACCATTTAGGAAAAATTTTGATAGCTACAACAACAAACCTGTGCATATGTTTACTGGTATCTTCATTTGATCATCTCATATAATAAGTTGTCTTCATTTATTGAGGTCCTCAAAATATTTATTGAAAATTCAGTTTTGTATCAGCTTTAATTATTTTGAACACTTTCCAACATAGTTGAAAGTGTTTATGACTTTCTGGTTTGTCTGTCCTCGGATTGCCCTGAATTTTTTGTATGTTACTGACATTCACGCTATTGAATATGAAGCACTTATAGTTCATTTACAGGGACGGTCAAAAGTATTCCATTACATTACAGTCAATTTACAGGAAAACACAAAAGATTTGAATACAGTAATGACTATTAGCAATAATTGCAGGAAATGCAATTTCATTTATGGTAAGTAGAAACTGCTGAAGGTAAACTTTCAACCTATTATCCATTTTCTTACTAAACTGTGTATAATATATACAAATCTGTACATTAAACAGACCTGCCAACCTTTGAAAATGAGAAATCGTAGCACACAAAATTTGAATTAATCTGAAGGTTGGTTGGTTGGTTTTTCTTGTTACAAAGCCATCTTTTGACATTTGTAAAAGGAATAAGGTTTCAGTTTCAACTCAATATAGTAATTTTTTTCCTCTGAAAATTATTATACGATTTTTAGAGCTTCTTTTCGTTTCGCAGCGTTTTTTTTTACATTTGTAAAAGGTGCCAGGTTCCAATTTTTTAGCCCAGTGCGACGACGAAATTCGCGATTTTTTCCCGCGATCATTTCAAGATAATCATAATTTTTTCCCCACAATCGTATATCACGATTCTTTGTTGAAATCTGCACTTTTTACCATGAAATGTGACGAAATTTGCGTTTTTTACCACGATCCTTTGACGAAATTAGTGTTTTCTTTCTGCGATCTTTTGGTAAAATTTGCGTTTTCTTACTGATCTTTCGATGAAATTTGCATTTTCTTACTGATCTTTTGACGAAATTCGCGTTTTCTTTCTATGATATTTTGACAAAATTCATGTTTTTACCACAATCCTTTGACGAAATTTATTTTCTTCTGCGGCCAATTGATGAAATCGATTTTTTTACATAGTCATTTGTCGAAATTCGCGATAGATAGTTTATCGCAAATCTTGCGATTTTGCACACTATTTCAAACCTTGCCCCTCAAAGACACCCCACCCCCTTCCAGAAATTTTTTAATGACCGAATTTTCGGACTACTGGTCAATTTTTTAAAACTTTCGGAAATGAATACTTTGAAATTTCGGAAATCTCGGAACAGAATCACTCCTGAAAAATATGCTGTTCGGAATGAAAATCGCAACTAGAAACAAAAAATGCGTTTGTGTTTTTTTGCAAAAAATTGTATTTTAAGACCGATTTTCGTAGCATCGTAGTTTATAGGTCCAAATCGTAGCAACTACGATTTTTTCGTAACAGTTGGCAGATCTGCATTAAATACAGGGCTGCACAAAAGAATTGGACTACTTTTCCAGCTATAGACGGTCATTGCTGAAATCCGTTTACAAATATATTATGCGTTTTCTAAAACGTTTACATATATATATATTTATTTTTAACTTATTAAACAGCGAAGTTTCATTAAAGATTTCTGGAAGTGTTTCATAATCTATGCTTGACTCATGACTTTTCTTTCTTGTTTTAAATAATTGTGAGGCAGATTTTTAAAAATCTATGGTCTTTTTAACATGGTTAAAAAATGTTTATGAATTGGGTTTGTTTGTCTGTCTGTGCTGTAACAAATAGATTTGCATTGTCAAGTAACTCATATATGTTATTGAAATTTACCATGGGATGTTCGGTATTGAAAATAAAGTGTGCAGCATTCATAGTTTATTTACAAGGGCACTCAAAAGAATTCAATTACATTAAGGTCTATGAGGAAAAAACATTTGCAGTGTATTTCAATGATGTTATACTATTTAAAACAAAATAAAATTAATATGATTAATAATGATTATGATTAATGATTATTATGAATTAATAATCCATGAAAAGCACTGTAAGCACTACAAGTTGATTACTATAGAATATGGTAGCATCTTCACTTACAGGGATACACAAAAGAATTTGGTTACAGTATTGTCTATGAGCAACAATTGCTGGAAGTGCTTTTTTAACACTTTCCAACATAATTGAAAAGTGTTTATGATTTTCGTTTTCTGTCTCTGCTCTAACTCTTATAAATATACTTGGATTGTCATGTAATTGATAAATGTGATTGGAATTTACTATGGAATGTTCACTATTGAAAATAGAGTGTGCACTATTTAAATTTATAATTAGTTTGACAGGGATATTAAAAAATATCCAGTTACATTATGATCAATTGGAGAAATTATTTGAAGGGTATTTTAATGATGTTACACTATTTTAAATATAATGAAATTGATATGCATTTAAAGAGTGCACTAAAACATGCTTTCTGTAAGCCTTTATGATAGTTTACAGGGTCAATCAAAAGAATTTGATTACATAATGGTGTACATGAAAAAATTGGTTGTAGAGTATTTTAATAATGTTACAATATTTCAAACACAATTAAATTTATATACATTATTGAGGTGTACTCTAAGAAGCTTACTGTAGAATATGTCATGGATGATAGTTATTGCTCATTTACGCGACACACAAAAGATTTCAGTTCAAAAGATCAGCAGTATTGTCTATGAAACAAAAACTTGGTGTGTTTTCAGATGCAGTAAATGTTTTTATGTTTAACTGAATTCTTGCATACTATGTGGAGTGTATAAAATTATAGATCATATACAGGGCTACTCAAAATAATTCATAAACATCACTTTGTATCGGTGAATTGCTTAAAGCTGTTTTTAATTGGGCTGTGCATTTTCCTACTGAGCTATATTTTTTATAAGAGATTTTTTGTAGAATATAAATAAATTCTTATACAAGGCTATGCAAAGATCCATATAATTTAGTCTATTCAATAATGCATTTCTGTTTATTGTTGGAAATTGTTTATAACTAAAGTAAATTTTAGCACACTATGTAGTATATATACAGATCTATAGATCATATACAGTGATGCACAAAAAATTCAAGCAACTTTCTGACTATACACAGTAATTGCTGAAATCTGGTTTCACGTTTTTAATGGAGAAGTTCCATTGCAATGTTCTGGAAGTGTTGGAAAGAGTTTTATAATTTATGCTTGGCACATGATTTTTATTTTTTGTTAAATAATTAAATGGAAAAAATGGAGAAAGTATTTTGAAAATTAGACGCATGGAGCATTAAAAAAAAAATAATATATAAAATAAATTTAAAAACTACTCAATTTTATTTATATTTATTGAAATCATCATACAGAACAATTCTTTGAAGAATTCCTGGTTGGATTAACATTAATAATGAAAAATAGTTTTTAAAATCCGCTGTTCGCTTTAAATAAAAATTAAGAAAAATGTGCTCGCACCAGTAGCAGTAGTTTATGAATAATACTTTTAACTGCATTGTTTATTGCCATGACATTCTAAACATTGCTCTGCCAAACACAAATAAAATAAGGTTGCAATGACATCTGCATGAATCGAATATGAATCACGCTACATTTGTCTGTACATTACCTAACAATACATTAATCAGCATAGTAATAGTTATTCCACTTGTACACAATGAGCTTTAAAATATTTAGAATATGAGTATTTATAAAATAAATAAAACAGTAAAAAGTTACATTAATTTGAGAGATTCCAGCCAAGCGCATGGTTAGAGTAGTGCTGTTGAAGTACTTGAAAGCCAAATCTAGGCCTTCCTTGTCGAATGTAGCATGAGCGTCTAAGGGATCTTTCACAGCTGTCCACATGAATTCAAACATATTGCGATTTGCCACGGCCCTTAAATGACTATCTTTCACTTGACACAGATACCTGTACAAACAGAAAAAAAGGGAACATTGTTTGTTATTCCTGAATGGCAATCATTTTGAAAGGTTTTTTTTTTTTTTTTTCCTTTGTACTTCCTTATTATAACAGTTTCTGAGGATCTATCACCAAGCAACCAAGTTATATTGCCAAGTTAGATTCTAAAATATCACCCATGCTTGCAATCTTACAAAAAATTGCATGTATTTATATTATCCTCATATTCCTTTTCTGTAAACATTCCAATACTTCTTTAACTGATTGTTATATTGTTTTAAAATCATTTTAATATCTATTATCTTTTAAGTAGGGTGTTAACAAAGACCAAAAAATCCCAGTAACCATCATAATCATCCATGTTCAAAGGGAATGCCGACTAAGGAAGCAATATACAATAATTAGTAAAAGTATAATTAAAAACTGATTTTGGTGAATTATTGAAAGCATTTTGAAAAATGGCCCATAATGTAAAGCTCAAAATATTCTTATAAAAAGTATTATTTATTGTTTTGTTATTAACCATTTGGAAAAATGGTTATTGTCCTCGTCAGGGTGGAAATCAATAGCATATCTGAAGGTTTTTATTGGTTTAATCATCATTTTATTCGTTTTCTGATTGGTCTATATAGTAATCTGTATTTCCCTTTACTTTCAACAGAGATGGACAATAGAGTGTTGCCACAATGACAAAAAAGTAATAAAAAATACAAAAAAAAATTAATAACTCAGAAACAAATTGAGATACAGCTTTCAAACAAATTGCATTTAAAAGTACATTTTTTTCTCGATACGACGATATAAAAAGTAATATTGTGGGATGTTTAGAAGTTTAAGAAACAAATTTCATTTAAAATGAGCCGTCAGATTTCCAAGAAATCTGACGATGGAAAAGCCTTTTCCCGAACAGCCAATGAAATGCTTGGATAATACGTAAGTTTCAGGTGGATAATACGTAAGAATCGCAGGCAATTTCTGTCTCTTGCAATTTTTACGTGTAATAGCACTATTAATGTTTAATCCATGGCGTACGTAATGTATGATAAACTCTGTGCTATTTTGTATGTCTTAAATTTTAGTTTTTGAAAAAGTCATTTTCCAAATGGTCGTTGTAATTTGTTAAATTGCATTTTTTTCTTTCTTTTTTTTCCTCTCTATTACATGTTCAAACTGTGTTTACAATTCACAAGCTTGGTATAATCATAATGGCAAGGACTGCTAATACAAGGAAGTACTTTTTTTTTTTTTTTTTAAGGTTCAGAAGAGAAATATGACCATCTCACCTTATCACACATGATCTTAAAGGGACTAGATGTTGCATAATAGAACCAATATTCATCCACAATTTCAACTGGAATTAAAATGGTAAAAAAACATAAATAAGAATGAATTTTATTTACTCATATTGTATATTTTATAAGCATGATATTACAAAAATTTTTGAATTCATTCCATATTTTTAAATTGTTTATTTTAGAAACTGCATAACTGACAAAATATTTGAAAATGAGTTAATACTGGTTTAAATGCTTTAATTGGTACAAAAACCTACTAAAATTACATTCAGTATATCATCATTTTACATCCTTAAAATTATGTTTAGTGCAGGTTCCCCCACATATGACATCATTTAGAGGCTTAAACTTGCAATTTAGATGGGGAAGGGTAAATTTTTTATTATACAATGTAATAATATATTTTGCTCAGCTAATTTCTATGTTTAAAAGAGTGCTTAATTCACTTTATTCAGTTTACTAGGCATGGTTGAATTTCTGAAGTATCTGAAAATATTTTGAACATTTGAATTTATTTTTCAAGTTCAGGTTTACTACAAAGTTTAGTTCTGTTATAGAATTAATAAAAATATTAAAACAGATGAAAATACAGAGACAGGATGTATTTTAGCGCAAATACCGCACTGCTGAGAAATATTTTTTTACTCACTCTGCCCTAGATCGTAATGCATAATTTCTTTTACCGTTTGAGGACTGCCCTTTACATCTTGAATTTTGCCATAAGAAAATATTTACTTTTAGCTTAATTAGACGGTTTTTCGTAGATATCTTAAAACATGAAATTCTGCACGCCTGCAGTTTCTGAAATAAGCAATTCATTTAAATTTAATATATGGAAAAGATAAAAAATTATGAACAGAAAATTAATTATTACAAAAATTTTAGTATGAAAAAATTTTATCCTGATTTGAGGCTCATTTACTTTTAAATTGTGTTTTAATATTTAGAATAAGAAAACAATTCCATGGTTTTATCAGAAGAGATTTAAAAAGAAAAAAATACTAAATATAAAAATAACAATCAGTGGCCCAAAATTATAAATATATTTTATGGTTTATTTTTATGAAACATGACGAGTCTTTAAAAATGTTTATTTTTGCTTTAAATTATTTTTAACTCTTTGGTGGATGTTTATTATTGTGAGAATATATTTTCTCATAATCCTAATAGATGGCAGCAGCATAAAGATCTTATGAAGATTATATCCAAAGAATAAATGAGGAGACAATGGATTGGCTGGAATATATGACATAACCTGATGTACAATTCAGAGTCGATATAAGTTTGACTGCAAATGAATTATGATGTGCAGATTAAGATGAAAAACTGTTTTAGTTTTTTTTTTTTTTTTTTTTTAAGAGCTGAAACGGCAAAATCTTGGTTAAGTTTAAATATCTAGTGTTATTCTTTGTGTGCAGTATATGTACCATCCCATATTACCAGTACCACAATAAAAATTGTTATAAAATATCATTACATTGGTGTTTGAGCTATTATCAAGGTAAGCCTATTACAGATGAGTTCAGCTCCTATTTTTTTTTTGTGGGGGGGGGGGGGGGGAGCTTAAGCCAGAAAGAAATCTATGTCATCAGAATCATATACGAATAACAACATTCACACAATAGAAAATTGTTAATAACATTTTAAAATTAGTTCAAGATTATTTTTCACTTTTAAAAAACTCTTCTTACATAGAAGTAAGTATAATCTTAAATGCTGCCTCATGGCAATGCTTCTGAAAATCAGTTTAAAAAGCCAATTTGTTATTTAAATCCAATCCACCCACTGGCAGAAATCTGCAAACACAACTACTCTTATTCTTTTTTAAATAACATTGTACAACTATTGAAAAAAGATTTCTTGAAAACAAGAAACTGATAGAAAATTTCTTATATCCCATTATTCACAATTCAATTTACCTATCACTGATTTTTTTTAAGGATTGTAAAGTAATTGCAGAACTTAAGACTACATTCTTATTCCTCGAATAATTTTACTTTTTTTCAATTTGTCTATTAAATAAAACAATCAAACCTTAATACCTTTTGGGCTTAAACTCAAACTGGTCTCATCTCATTTCTAATGCACATATCTGGATGACGACTACCGGAAAATATTTTAATTAAGAAAAAATTACAAATTTCACATTTTGTGACTTAGCACATTCGACACTTTATTAAAGAACACTTCTCCTGTGTTTCCATATAGTACTGAATTAAAATTTAGGTACTTTTATGTTAGCTGGAAGCAAGTAATAAACTGCCAAATATTGTTCCCATCACTATCATTCATTTTACATCCATTTCATTTAAAATATAAAATTTTCACTCACTTCATTTAAAATAGACAACTTTAAAACACATACATTTTAAATAGATGCCTATGATAATGCGAAAATTACTTAGCCAAGTAATTACCGACAGAAAAGTCTGATTAAAGAATCACTGGAGATTGAAATGTGATTAAATGGCATTTGCAACGATGGAGTAACATATAACATACCTAACGTATTGTTAAAATTAATTTTGTTTAACTCAAGGTTCAAGAAATTTCTTATGGTTAATAGTATTTTATTTTGATAGATGGAGCAATGGTAACAGCAAGATCAACGTAATATTAAGAAAAATATTAAAATGATACTATAATATGATAAATACACATTAAGAAAGGTCTTCAAATAAGAGTCACATAAAAAAAAATTAAATGCTTATTTTAATAAATAAAAAAACCTGTCAAAATAAGACATAGTAGCTATTGAAATAACAAATTTCTATGAATCTCAAAATTAAAAAGTTTTTTTTTTTTTTTTTTTTTTTTAAACCATTTGGAAAAATGGTTATTGTTCTCGTCAGGGTAGGAAATCAAAAGCATATCTGAAGGTTTTTATTGGTTTAATCCGCATTTTATTCGTTTTGTGATTGGTCTATACAGTAATATGTATTTCCCTTTACTTTCAACAGAGATGGACAACAGAGTGTTGCCACTATGACAAAAAAGTAAAAAAAACTACAAAAATAATTAATAACTCAGACACAAATTGAGATACAGCTTTCAAACAAATTGCATTTAAAAGTACATTTTTTTTTTCTACCCGGCGGTGTAAAAAATAATATTGTCGGATGTTTAGAAGTTTAAGAATGAAATTTCGTTTTAAATTGGTAGTCAGATTTCTTGGAAATCTGACGATGGAAAAGCCTTTTCCCGAACAGCCAATGAAATGCTCGGATAATACGCAAGTTTCAGGTGGATAATGACTAATGAAAATGAAAGAAAATGAATAACAATTTCTGCCAAAGAGTTAATTTTAATTTGTAGATTTTCATGTGCAAAATAAAAATGAAATAAGCCAATTAAAAAAAAAAAAAAAAAAAAAAAAAAAAAAGAAATAGGACAGGAATGAATACATATAAATATTTCACACCAAATACGAGTTGCAGGCAATTTTTGTCGCTTGGAATTTTTACTTGTAATAATACTATTAATGTTTAATTCATGGCGTACGTAATGTATGATCTACTCCGTGCGATTTTTATGTCTTAAATTTTAGTCTTTGAAAAAATCCTTTTCCAAATGGTCGTTGTAATTTTTTTTTCTTTTTTTTTTTTTTTTTTTTAATGGAACATTAGATGGAAAATACATAAGCATTCATGAAAATAATAAACAGTTTGGTAGTGAACTACTAATATAAGTGTCAAAATACTATCATCAGAAAATCAAGAGAAACAAAATGCTTTTTTACTTTTAAGCATAAGTAAACAATTTCCAATGTATTTTCTGTAGAAAAGTATTAACTTTTTCTCCCTCTTTGGACACTTTTTTCCCTTTTGTGATGTTTCTCACATTGTTTTTGTGATAGGCATTTTAATTCACCATTTGATGCAATCCAGAGTAGTATTATTGCATCATCACTCTGGAGCATGACCTTTCAATGATTTTAAAGTATGTGTGGGTTGTTGTTTTCACGGAATTATTTTGTCACAACTCTTAAATTCAAAATTATCTTTGAATTAGCAGAATATTATAGATGTCAAATCAATTGGTAGATGGTGCATCATAATTTTGCCAGATTTCTCAATTAGCCTTGATGACATTTTTGTTTTTTCCATAATGCTTGTAATTATTATTCTTCCACTGATTTATGAAAATGTGTGCTTTTTGAAATTTCATGATTAAATAATATGTATAATACAAATTAATAAATTTGAACAGCAACAAACAAAATATCTCTAGTGTGCATGGAGAAAAAGGAGAGGAAAAATATATATATTTTTTTAAATCAGGAATTAGACATTTCTGCTGGCTATTTTTTTTAACCTTGGTATAATAATAAATAAGTGTCCAAATGAATAAAATAAAGAGATTTTATGAAATAATCTTATTTGGCAGCTAGGAAATGTGAAGATTTATATCCCACCCTGACATTAAAAAAAATATCTATTTATATAAAATCCAAGTCTCTGTGTGCCCCTCACAATTCCGGTGTGACCACCTCATTTATCGCAGACATGTTAGGCTTCCTATGGAGAAGTCGAAATCAGCTTCAACAATAGGCAATTGTTGAAAAGTAGTAATAGCAGGTTTACCATAATAGTGCCAAATGTTGACTAATTTGCAAAATAGCGCTAAATTTAGCGAAATACAACCAAATTTGGTGACAAAAATAAGTTTCCATATATGAAGCCAACTTAGCGATAGCTTGCTAATTTGCCAAAATTCCCATTGAAACTCATTTATATTCCATGCACTTAAGGAATTTTTCAAAATCTATAGGTCAGAATTTAAAGTGTAATATACGAAAATGTACGTCTTTGCATCTTCATCCGATGCTACTAATAAAATTACCGCCACTAGATGGCACTGTACTAAGTTCCTAACTGCAGTTAAAAATTTATGTCAAACATATTGAAGAGCAAAGTCAATTTTTAAATAATGAAAGGGGTTTTACAAAAAACATCGTATATCCTGAAGTTTTGTAACGAAATTTTAACTTATACTTAAATTGTATTTTTTATGTATTCATTATACACATAGTTTTTCATAAATGCGTTGTGTTTTTAAAATGTGTTATTTTCATCTATCACTGCGGAACAAGCGAGAAAAACTCATACTCTTGCACATGTGCTGTATATATCTTTATATCTCATTTTCCGTCATTTTTTGACGGGCTATCTTTCTAGTATATATATAACAGTTCTATTTGCAACATTCTTCTCTAAGGTGGCCAGGATTCGTAACTACCATGATATTTTCGAAAATATCATTAATGTCCGATATTTTGATATACATCAGATTTTTTTTTTTTTATATATATATATCCAATATTTTCAAAATGGTCAACTTATTGATGATTTTAAATATTTTCAGGCTTAATTTGCTTTTTCACTTAAAAAAAAAACTAAAAAATTATAGGATTCATTATCAAATATGAAATTCTATGAAATTTTATCAATAAAATACACATATTCTATGCAACAAATTTGAATTTAAAAAATATTGTGTTTTTATTGAAAAATTTGAACATAAATGAAAGCTTGTCTGCTTTTTCATTCCCTAAATAATTTATCTAAATCAGACAGTTTATCTTTCAATGGCTGTTCCAAGTAAATATATAAACTAACATAGTTATTGGTTTTACATTAAAAAAATCAACTTCAAACGTAAAGCTTTGATTTTTTTTTTTTTTTGGGGGGGGGGGGGGAAGAGGAGGGCTAAAATGTTACTGACTGAGCAAAGGTTCTTTATCTACAAAACGATACATTAGATAACAGTTGAAAAACTCATTTAAACTTATTTTGAAAATAAATATAAAAAATATGATACATCATGATATTCGAAAATAAATATTGGACACATATCATGATATACATATCCATCGATATTTAACACTGAACACTGGTAGCAGCATTAAAACTAGTGATGCAACAAATAGTGGTTTGGGCGAATAACCGAATACCAATTATTCGGCCTAGGTATGGCCGAATATTCGGCCTATTCGGCCGCTGAATAATGAACTCATTTTTGTCTAAAAACAAAATATAGTATGCACTATATGCACAATTCTTGTATATTTCACAATTAAAATGTATTTCCTTTTAAAAAAATTATTTATATGCATTTTTTTTTTTTTTAATTTTTAAAACATTTTATTCTGAAAAAATATTTGGCTATGTTCGGCCTAAAAATTGCCTCATTAATATAATTCGGCCCAAAAAAAAAAAAAAAAGCTAAAGTTGCTCATCAGGTAGGTACTGTCTAATTGCATTTTAGTAGATATTATGTATGTTCTTGTTACATTTCAAAATAATGACAAAATTTTAAAAGTACTAGAAGACATAAATTTCAACTTTCAGATGAAAAAAAAAATAATACAATAATAAATCTTTGCATCTTAAGAAAAACCACTGATAGAAAGGAATGTCCTCTAAAATGGTGGAAAGAAACCAGTGTAGAGTTTATAAAGCTCACAAAAAAAAAAACAAAAAAAAAATCATGTATTGTTTTGCTATGTCAGCAGACAGCACTATTAAGAAGTGTATAGTGAATTTCAGATTCAGAGAAAGGAAATATCTGTAAGGGAAAGCAAATTAGATATAAATTTCCAAATATTCACTATGTAGTATCTTAGGTATACTGTATTGCTACAATTTAATAGATATTATGTATGTTGTTGCTTCTACATTTAAAAATAATCACAAAATTTTAAAAGTACTTAACAGAAATTTCAAGTTTCAGATGAAAGAAAATCTAAATTAAATTGTTATGTAAAACATGCATACATACAAATTAAAATAATTTAGTATTTAGATTTCTTTCATTATTTAATAAGAAATAGTAACACACTTAAAAAATCACTTAAATTTTGTTTAATTTTTAAGCAAATTTTACTAAAAAAAAAAAACAACAAAAAAAAAAACAAACTAAGTATTGCAGCATATATGACTTAAATATTTATTTTATACATACATCTATATCTAATCTATTACATATATTTATGTTCTTTATAGATCAAATTAAAAATATCGAAATAAATATTTTTTATATAATATGGGATAAATATTAAACTCCCCGTTATGCTTATAAAAGGTTATAATTTGCTTAGTGCATCTCTCTTAGGACAATTTTGAATAGATTAATTTGAAATTTAACACATTACACTAGCTTATTAGAGATACTTTTTGTTCTTATTGATACAGCATGAAAGTTTTAACATGATTCCTAAATTACCCTCCTATATAAAAATGGGTAGATAAAACCCATTCAGAGGGTATTGAAAGTTAAGAAGAAAAAAAGTGTTAGTTAATTTCAAGTAAAATTTTCATTATACATGATGAATATAAACTGTCAAATTAAAAAAGTTTTACTGTGTAAATATAAAAATATTTCTTACAACATTATTCGGCCAAAGCCGAATATTGGACTTCATATTCGGCCGAAGCCGAATATTCGGCAGATAGGCCGAATATTCGGCTTCAGCCAAATAATCGTTGCATCTCTAATTAAAACTGACACTAAACAATCATGAACAGCAATCTAATAGCAGAATTAAAACAATCATTAAACAATCATGAACAGCAATCTAATAGCAGAATTAAAACAATCATTAAACAATCATGAACAGCAATCTAATAGCAGAATTAAAACAATCATTAAACAATCATGAACAGCAAAAACAAAATATCTCTAATTTCACATCATAGCCCATGAAAAATTTACTCTGGAACACCAGAGGCCGCATTACTTTTTCTTACTGTCAGTAAGATTTCCTTAATTTCCACAATTTCGATATATCTACTCATTTTTATGTTCACTATTAATATACAAGTGATAGTTATAAAAAAATTATTGGGGGAAAGAATCCAAAAACTAAACTGGTGATGGCTCATGCTGCAGAAATGTAGCACCCCCCCCCCCCCCCCAAACAAAAAAAAGTTTTTTTTTCTTTCTGTTGACCAGTTGCAGTAGACAAAATCTGTTGCCAAATCTTGCGATTAAATGCTAGTAATGGATAAGCATCACGTTCTTTGTTGTCAACAGCAATGCTACATAACACATAAAATATGAGCTATTGATTTTGTAAGTGAGGCAAGTTTATTTTGCAAAAAATAAAAAGTTAATGCTATTCTTATTACAAATTAGGGGTTGTACATATATAACATTATCAGTTTAGGGGATGGGGGATATGGCACTTGGTATCGTAAGATATATCTAGGGGGAGGAGCTTTGAGCGATTGATACCATTATCATTGTATCGTTCTGATCCAACCAAATTTTTCTCTTTTGTAAACTTTTTCTTTAGATCAATAAAGTCTTCTCATTTTTTTCTGTCTGTTATCATATTTTTATGAAAATACAAAGTTATTATTACAATTATTAAATGATTATAAATTCATTTCATTCCAAAATATAGAACATCCAAAAGTTTGTCATTCCTCCGCCATGTGCGCGTATAATTCATTGTTAACCAAGTTTAGAATGATACTTGTTTATGTTTACTAGTAAAAAATGGAGAAGAATATTGTCCAACTCAAACCTCAACTGTTTTTTGATAAGAAGTTCTGCTTACTCCATGCAGGGGACAAATGCAAGACAGTAATACTATTAAATGCTCTTATAACAGCAATCTTGGATCATAGACAAATTTTAGTTTGCTGCAGTCTGAAACAAAAAATTTATTATTGGCTTCACACATATGAAACTTTTATGAATTGGCTTATTGAACAAGGCAGGGGTAAAAAAGTTACTTTATTTTTGTAGCAAACTACAGCTATTTTATCGAAAACGCAGTTAACTACAACTTCTTGTTGTAAAAAGTAATGAATACAAACTACTTTTCCAAAGTAGTCACTACTGTCAGATTCTGTCAAAGGATTCAATCTATACTTGAAATTGAACACACTGATTAAATATAACACAATGGCCCCTTGTTATAGGTTATAGCATGTTTGTCAGGATACAACCAAATAAATGCAATAAAACCAAAGGCAAAAAAAAAAAAATTAAGGGAACATAAAAGAACATGTTTTGTGCTATTCTCTAAAATGTTACATAAAATATAAGTTACTCATTATATAACAACCAGAATAGAACAGAATAGGTTTACACGGGCCCAGCAAAATGAAGAGAAAAATTCCAACGTGCCGATGGATCAAAAATAATTTTTTTTAACGGGCCGGCCAGGAAGATAAAAGAAATAAGCAGCCTGGGACAAGCCAATAAAAAAAATTTGACGCAATATAAAATTTAAAAGGATCAAACTAAGCCAATGAAATGTGAACAATTTTCAATGGATCTGACTGAGATAAAGATACGTATAAATATGCTGCACAAGCCGATGCTAGATTGACATCAGTACAGAAATGTAACATGTCCAGCATAGAAGTTTCAACGTGTCTGAACCTCTGAACCAGGGCTTAATTATTTTAGCAGACTCGGTCCAGACTAGGATCAGGATTACATTTTCTTTCTACATATTGGGCCTATATGGCAGGCCAGTACTGATGCTATTCTGCATTCGAAGGCTGCTTGCGAACATATAGTAATCTATAATGTTAAATTTCCCCATAAATATGTAAGCAGTATCTCTCTATTCTAAAAAAAAGTAACTACCGCTGCCGCCGCCGCCGGTTTTGAATTGTTTGTGACCGGAGGTCTTTCTTCGTTAATATTAAGAAAAATAATGCATACAAAAATATGAAAATCGGTAGTATTATACAGAAATGTTTGATAAACACGCTGATGCAGACAGTTTTCAGATCGAAGAATTATTTTAAGAGATATTTAATGCTAAAGTTCGACAAAATCGTTCCACTAAAAAAGTTTTATAGAAGCAAAAACTGTTCATAGGAATTTAATCATTTTTAGATCATTTTATGCGTTAGAATTTGCCGGAGTGCAGATTGCATAATTTTTTTTATTTTGACTCATTTTTTGAGGTTTTATTTCTATTTTAAATTCAGATTTTCAGCATTTCTAGAGATATTTTTAACAGATTTTAGAAAGTGATATTAATTTAAACTGTTGCCAACTGTATAAACAGCGGAAGCAATAATGTTTGCTTCAAAAAAAAAAAAAAAATATATATTTATACGTGTAAATAAATTAAAAATTTATTTACACGTGACTATTATAAACAGAAAAAAACATTTGGAATTAGAATTAAATAATTATGTACAAAAAGCAGGAACTTATTAAAAATTATGTCATAAAAACTATAATTTCACGTGAATTTTAAGAGAGAGAAGGAATTTGTAAAGCAATAAATTTATTAACATGCGTTAGAAGTCTTAAATAGGAGAAATTACGTAATATTTACGTCACATTACAGTTATTACATAAAATGAACACAAAATAATATTGCAAAACGGTTTAAACTTAGAAATTGCGCTAGGCATTTATTTGATATTTTAAGAGGATACTTTTCAATTATTTTTGTTAGGAAAGCGCAAATAATATTTAATTTCTAACACAAGTATTTTCATGTGAATATCAAAAAGAGAAAGAATAGTTTGGTCAAAATTACGTCAAATTAAAAACGTTTAATTTAATATGTCTCATTTAAAAGAACTTTCTTTTCACTTTGTTAAAAAATACCAGGAGACAAAGACTCTGTTTACTTAATTCCTTTTATATTATATTATTTTGAAATGTTGTTACACGTGTCTACGTCATCAAGTTATTTTTATTTCGACGTTTTATTTGTATTTTTATTAATGTCGTACTAATTTATTTGTTTTTTCGTTATTTAAAATAAAAATTATGTCAATTTGTATAATTTGGTGAGTGGTTTGGCGATTTATATAATTTGGCAAAATTGGTCGACGGGATAATCAAGTAGTACCGCAACGGATTTGGCGTTAAATTTCCCCAATCAAAGAGAAATGAATAGAAATCCGTTTATAGAGAGATCGCCACTGTTTTTTAAATTATAATTCAAGCTTTCGAAATCTTTTTAAAGCCGATCAAATTAGCGTGCATTTAGAGTCTACGGTGTCTGGACGGGGGGGTTAGCGAGCGTAGCTCGTAGGGGGCCGAGCCCCCTAGTTCTAGAAAAAAATCTAAATTGTATGTTAAGAAAAATCAGTATTTTCCCGAGAAATTGAGTCAGGTCTGTTTTCATTCCTTTTTGCATAGACTGGGAAGTAAACAGCAAAAATATAAACTGGCTGGACCCGGACCTGGAAAATCCGACCCGTGCAGACCTCTACAACCAGAGCAATTCAATATTCAGCCCAAGATTAGAAAATCCGGCCCAACAGACCTCTACAAACAGAGCAATTCAATATTAATTTTCACTGTCATAATGCCAAAAAATAAGATATCTGGAAATAAAGCAATTCCAAGAGTAACTGAGCATTAAAACAAAAAATTCTAAGTAGACAAGTTTTTCCAGCAAGGAAATTAATTTCTTTGATTTGGATTTTGGCACCATGCTTTACTAGATAGTGTCAATGGAAAATTCATGACATCATATGATGCATTGCTAAACACAACACTGCAGTTGAGTTGCTAACATTCACAAACTGTTGTGCAAAATAAATTTTGCATGAAAAAAGGAAGTAAGGAAGCATGGCATCCCCCCCCCCCACCCCCATGAAGTCGCGCTACAAGTAATATCACTAATCATTACAAACTACTGACATTTTGTATTGCACTATTTGCTAGGTTACATTTTTTAAATGTAGCAATACACTACAAACTACTAAAAAAAAGTAGTAACTATTTTCGTTTTGCTACTTGTAGTGAAACACTGAATTAGGGTTACATAAAATTATGGAAATATTTTATGAATCTATGCTGACATTGTGCTTATTTGTTACTGATGTTAAATCATACTGTTTGGTAACAGAATATTTTATAAATTATGGCCAACAAGAAAAAAAGATTTATGCAATAATTAACAATTAATACAAAATAACAAATAATTAAAGTCCATACTTACATTAGAAATAACAGTAATCATAGCATGTGCTAAAGTCATAGGAAGAGTTTCGGGAGAAGCATCTTGAAAGCAGGCAATAAATAATTTTAAACCACCCTTATCACAAAAAAAGCAAACATTGCGAAGAAGATAGACTGGAATGTCCATATCCTAATTGAAGAAAATAAAAAAAAATCTTAATAAATACTGTATATTGTCAAATTAATTTTTAGTAAACAAATTCTAATGAACATGATACACTTTAAAAACATACTTAGATACAAGATAAAATATTTGGATAGAAGACACTTGTGCACTTGAATACTTTATGATTATTATAACCAGAGTTCATTCTAGGATCACGCGCAGGCAGGGTGCATTTTGCCATAAAAGGGCACTTTAGAGAAAAAAAGGGCAGATTAATGTAATGATAAATAATCAACTACTAACACTTCCACCCCTGACCCCACCCCCCTAAAAAGTCTTTGCTACTACCCCTTTACCCCATTCATGACACTTTGCAGTGCAGGGGTTGATTCTTTTTCGAAAATTTTTTTAAAAAATAAATCGGTCATAAATCCGAAAATTTGAACATAAACTATATCGCAAATTTTGAGAAATGTTTGCCGAAAAAACCAATTTCGTCAGATAATCGCGAAAAAATGCCAATTTCGTCAAAGGACCTTTCCGGGTTTTTTTTTTTCTTTCTTATTTCGGCTGAATTTTCACGGTAACCGAGAAACGGGATATAGAGACAGAGAGAAGTTTATGACTGCGTCAGTGCTGGAATTTTACTGAAAATAATTGGTGTCTGTATGAGGATGTTGGGGGGGGGGGGGGGGAAGGAACAGATTAGAAGCAAAATGGGGCTAGGACATTATATAATGTTTACAAATAGTTTAGAGTTTGCTTGAAATAAGCAATGAAATTAACTTAAAGGGCGCTATTTTTCCCTTGGTCGATTTTCTGAGTGATAGGGCCCGCGGGGCGAGGATTTCAGACAGTGGGGGCATCGGGGCGTCAAATTTTATAAGGAAGGGCAGGCAGGGCGACCCGCCCTGTGAAAAACGCCTAGAATGAACTCTGATTATAACTACAATAACCTTTTAAATGCGGGGCCCATTTGAGCAAAATGTCCGCTGGGGCGGAATTTTTTAATTTATTTTTACACATAATTACCCTTCTAAATAACATAAAAAATGCTTTAAAAAATCTTAGGCCAGCAATTTATTACCAGTTGCTGCCACACAAACAAGACAAAGTTAGGCAAACTGGCAATACGACCCTCACTGAAGGGGTTCACCAGACAGGTGTGATGAATTTCAACAAATATGTATTTTACTTGCAAAAATAGGAAAATTATGAAATAAAAATTTACTATTACAATTATTTATCTACATTACTTACCAAAAAAAAACTTATTTACAAAAAAAAGGTACAAATTCATATGAAATCTTTATGCCAATCTCTAAAACACTCCAAACACAAATTTATTTGTTCGTTTTGCGTGTTGCACCCATTTCAATAAAATGTAGTCTTGACAAACCCCTCACAGGAAGTACTGCCGCGTTTAAAAGGATAATGCTGCTTGACCCTTTGAGCTTCGGGTCATTAAAATTTTGAAAATATGCTTTAAAAAAAACATACAATAAATGTGACTATTCGGCAGTCAGAAATTTGACTATAGTTTTGAAAAATTTTTAACTCCACCTTTAGGCTGGGGAAGGGCGGAAAGATTTTTTTCCCCTATCAAAACTCTAGGGTGTCATTTCAGCATGCAAACACAAGAAATGACATTGGAAGATCATTTTAAAATTACTATAATTATAAAAATTTCAAATAATTATTACTACTAGAAGTGGCCAAGAAAATAGGTTATCTCTTACAAAAAACCACAAAAAACAAAAAACTCGAAAAACAAGCTCAAAAGACACAAGCTCAAAAAACACAAAATGTCTAACTCATGAAACTATAAAGTTTTAATTAATATCAGGAAAACAACTAGACACTGACAGGAGGAGTGAAATAGAAAAGTAAAATCTCTACAGCACGCTATCCATTTTAACACCGAAGAAATTTGTAGTAAACATTTTTTTATTTTTGTGAGAAGACATTTACCCAACAGAGCGTAAAGTGTTAATGTGATCACGATTATTAATATCAATCTATCAATTGCTTAATGTTATTAAAATCAGCCAGGATTGACTGCCTTTATTCAATGTTACACTAAAATCAGTTGCTTTGTGCAATCAATTTTTTGTTTAATGTTATCATTTTCAAGCAAACCAGTTTCTTAACTCTTAAATGCCGGGTGTTGCTTATCGGCAACATACCCAATTTAGGCTTATAAATACCATTAGAATAATATTGAAGCTATAATGCCTAATGTTGCCAATAAAATACATTCTGAAAATCTTATTAAATCGATTTTCAACATTTAGATGGCAACACTTGTGTTGTTTAAGAATAAAGATAGATTTATTTTTTCAATTGTTGATAAATGTTCTTTTTGTTTTGTTTGGAAGCTTGCGAAATACCCTATTTTGTTCTGCAGTCAGCAAGTAAAATTTATTTCTTATCATAGTTCATAAAATTCTTGTGTGTTAAACATTATATAATTTTATCAAGGAAAATTATTTTTTCAATTAAACACCAGTATTGCCGATTAGTAACAAACAGTTTTTTTAGCCGTAAAACATACTTAAAACAAAATATGATTTTTAAAAGTATTTTTCCCATGATTTATTTAAAAAAAGAAAGCCGATAAACATTTTTAAAATGATTTTTGAAAACTCCGGCATTTAAGGGTTAAAGTGTGCAATTGAATATCCCTGCTACAATTTAAAATATCTTTGTTAGTGAAGGAGTCTGTGGAATTGAAAAAGATGACAAACTAATTTCAGATCAGACTTGTATAAAAACAAAAACTTTCCGCGCACATAAATATTAGGTCAAAAATTTTCCGCAAATTAATGTTTAATAAAGATACGTGTTATATTATTTTGACGATATGAACTAAAATTCATAGTTTAAAATAATTATTTAAATTTAAAAATAATAAATATTAATTAAAGAATAATTATTTTAATTTAAAAATAATAAAGCAAAAATCAATGATAGGAAGGAGAATTCTTTTCAATTATTTTGTCATCAATGCATTTAGAAATAACCCAATCCTTAAGATTGTGATCTCTTCGCACAAAATACCAGTCACTTTTATAACACTACAAAATTATTCGATTTAACAGTCATTGCCAGGCTAAATTGTCACTGCAGCCGCCGACGGAAAACCGATCGGCGACAAGTTTTAGTCTGCGGAAAATAGAAATAAACGGGTCTGTGATGTCACAACAATGTTTTGAGTCTTTAAATTGTGGGAGTCTTTGAATTGTGGACAAACAATATATAAATCGTATATAAAATTGGGGAATATTTTAAATTTTTGGTATTAAAAAAGGTTACAAAAACAAAACATACGTTTTTCTTTTCGTAACTTTTTTCCGCAAAGTTCCGAATTTTTTGGAAAATTTTCCGCGCACGGCGCTCGTGCGTGCGTCTATATTATACAACTCTGTTTCAGATACAGCATAAAGCAGCCATGATGATAGAATAAAAGAAGAATGTAAGGCCTGAATGCTAATTAATAATTATGTTCAGGAATATATAGCTTTATAGCTGCAAAGGTCACAGAAATTCAAATCTGCCAAGAAATACAAAATAAAGATGATCAGGAAGACAAGATAATTGAAAAACTACTTAAAAATCCAAAAGTAAGGAACATACTGAAATTTTTCCAAAATATACAAGCAGCTCAGAGAATTAAAAAAAAGTAATACGAGTATGACAATGAGCATTTCTAATGGCATCTATTGTGACGATGATGCTTCTCATTCATAGTTTCCCACAAACATCAGCAAGAGAAATAATGGCTACACAAATATTGAGAGTTCCACCTGATGTATGGGATTGGTGATCTTTTAAGTGACAACAATTTTAAAGAAAACTACCAAATTCTTTCAATAACTGTTTTCTAAATTTTATGTAGTACATAAAAGTCATCATTTCATCAAAGACAAGTTATTTTCTTAGTATTACTAGAAGCTATTAAATATTTTTCTAGATCACTTATTGTTATCAATCTGATATTATCAAAAACTCATGGTCCCGAGGTAGTCACATTAAGCATCATCTACTGTACTACATTTTTTTTCATTAAATAAGATTAAAAAAAAAAAAAAGAGGAAACCATGAAACAGATGTGATTAACTCTAATAGATATGAAAATCTAAATGCTAAAACTATTCATGTGATATACAAATTCTGTTAATTTTGACAAACATTATCTCCCAACTGCAAATGCTTATGTTTTGCAATATAATGTGAAAAGAGTGTATAAAACACTAAAACAAAACAGTTAGATTAAAAAATATTTTTTACATACAAACATTTACAATAAGTTATGTTCTTATATATATATATATATTTTTTTATATTACATAAATTAATCATTTTGTTTTGTTTTCTGCTATTATATTATGCATACATATATATATTCTTAGGTACTTATTCTTAGGTATTAAGGCTCCTGTCCCTGCCGACGAAGATACTCACGAGCTAATGGTAATTCTATGAGGAGGGATTTTTCTGACATCTCATGTGCATTTCGACATTTTTAAATAATTTTTTTTTGCATTGGATAACCGAGATCCGTCTTCACATCGCACCTTTTTTACTTTTTCGATTTTGGTTGCAGATATTTTTTATAAAGCTACTTTCACGTTCAAATCCAGTTCTGAAAATGAAAGTGTCATTACAAATAATATTTGCAACCAAAATCGAAAAACCGAAAAAGGTGCAATGTAGAGATAGATCTTGGCTATCCAATGCAAAAAAATTATTTTAAAATGTTGAAATTCAAACGAGATATTAGAAAAATCCCTCCCCATAGGATTAGCATTAGCTTGTGAGTGCCTTTGCCGGCAAGGACCAATTATGAGTATTAATACAATTACCAATATTAAAATAATTAAAATTTGTAATTTTTTTTATATTACATAAATTAATCTTTTTTTTCTGTTATTATATCATGCATACATATATATTTTCTTAGATACAATATATTAACACCACGGAAAAGAAATGGTTAACACTACAATTAACCAATATTAAAATAATTAAAATTTTGGAGACAAAAATTAACAGAATCTATATAATGGAGAACTACTAAACTTTTACTAGAAAGTGACAAAAAAAAAAAAAAGTATTCTGGACATTTATCAGTCAAACACTGACCCAAACTTTCGTTAATTCAAAGAAATTTAAATTCCATCTGGAACTAAATTTTGCTATTACAGTATAGGATCCATTATCCAGAATCCTTGGGACCTGGGGCATTCCGGATAATGGGTTTTTCCGTAATTCGGAACACTACCACAGATATTTTCTAATGTACATAAATATGAAATACAGGTTAGCATAAATAATATTAAAAATACTGTATTACACATGTGTTGAATTAATTAAAAAAAACACATTTAAGGAAAAGTTAATTTAAATTAAGTTAAATTATTTTTTATTTACAAAAAAAAAAAAAAAAAAAAAAGTTAAGTAATAATTTTCAATTATAATAAAACTTACAAATGAACAAGATCAAAAATAAAATTTAGTTTTTGGGTTCAGATGCAGATGCTTGGGAATTAGTTTTTTGGAAAAATCCTTTTAAAGTTGGCTGCTTGTAACGTTTCTCTTTTACAAGCTGGTCTTGAATTTTATATAAGGACATTGTTTGTTGTTCATCGAAATAACTTCTTTGTTCCATGCCTTGAATTAATTGTTGAGTGTAAAATATCATTTGTTCATTAGATATTTTTTTCTACCTCCTCATTCTTGTCATCATCATCACTACGATCATCAGATGCATCTTTAGTCATCATTTCACAAATTTTACTGTATGTCATCTGATGACTAAGTGGAGCATTATTGTCTATATTGAAACAAACTTGAACTGCATCTTCATCCAACAATCGGGAGGGAGGGGAATATATTGAAAGTTGACTTTCTATTTATTTTTGTTTTGTTTATGAATTTATCACATGGAAAGCGGACAGAAAAATACAAGAGGCAAAATTATCAACACTTAAAATGCAGATTTCCGCAAATTCGCGGAGATAAAGAAATGCATAATTATTGTAATATTCCATTAACCCACCCTCCCCTATTTTGTAAACAAATTTGATATTTAAAAAAAATCCCACGAAAGACCCCCCCCCCCCCTTTCCATAAAAAAAACAAACACGTGAAGCGCTGTACCATCTTTCTGTCTTATCTGATTCCGAATCTCTGCTTTTCTACTGTTCCATGGACGCAGCTGAAAACGGTAAAACAAACGTTTCTCTCATTCTCCTAATTGGCCGAATTGTAGGCGCGCCTTTAGATGACGTCAAAGGTCGTAGCTTGCCAACAGATTTTCGATCGCGGAAAACGCATTCAAATTCTAAGTGATGTTTCGAAAATATTTTTTTTCAAAAGGTTAAAATTTTTTATAACGGATTTTAGCGTTTGAAACAGAAAAATACGAAATTTAAGAATATGTAGTTAGTTTTCCATATTTCTAAAGGTTACGCCGATGCGAAGTCATAAAAATGATCAAAAAGAGAACTTATGTCCGATGATTGCGTACATTCAATTCTTATCTTTCACGGGAGCGTCATAAGTGATATCTTAGGGAGAGCGCGCTTTTAAGTTCTGTTTTTTAATTATCTCGGTTAACAAAAAAAGAAAAATCTGAATATCAGTGCAGGCTTTGGACTATTCTTATAAACATTTTCAGATTTCAACAGGCGGTAGATTTCGATAGCCGCTTTTAATCCCTGTAAGCGGCCTCTCCGATTACTTTACGATTTTTTGCCACATTTGGGGGGGGGGGGGGGGGAGATTAATGGGATATTACGGTATCTTGAGGTGTATGAGAAAAAGTTTAAAATATTCAAAATATCGATTTATAAAGCATGTTAACTCTTCAATAAAATATGAAAAAAAAAAAACTGCAAATTTTTATGCGATGAAAGTTTTCAGTAAGTTTCGGTTTCGGATCGTTTAGCGTTGATTTTTTGATGGCCAATTATCTACACGAGGGATATAGGACGGATCGTTTAGCGTTCCGGATATCGGAACGCCGGATAATAGATCCTATACTGTACTTGATTATCCCATCGACCAATTTCGCCAAATTATACAAATTGTCAATCTATTTGCCAAATTATACAAACTGACATAATTTTTACTTTAAATAATGAAAGAACAAATAAATTAATAAAACAGTAATAAAAATACAAATAAAACCTTGAATTCAAAATTACTTGATGGCGTAACAAACGTGTTTAATGTCAAGTGGATGTGACATTTACAATCATCCATTATTGGCATTGACTCTTATGGTTTGGTGACAGTTTTTTGGTTGATAGAATAATCAAGTAGTATACACCCCCCTCCACCCCAGCAGAAACTGTGCTGCATATTAATTTAACAGCTTAAAAAGAAATGCTGGCTTAAAAAAAATTACTAAATTTTACTTTGTCTCTAGATTATTATATTTCTCACTGTGATTTCTTCATAAATGCAAATTTTGCTTTTTTTATGGGTTACTATTATTTCAGATGGTAATAGACATTGTTGGGTTGGAGATAAATTTTGGTTTGCTGTAGACTGACACAGAAAAATCTGCTGCTGGGTAGTGAAGTATCATATGAAAGGTTTTCAAAGAGTTTATAAATACAAATTTTTTATGGATTACTATTATTTCAGATGGTAATAGACATTGCTGGGTTGCACATAAATTTTGGTTT
Source organism: Maratus speciosus (assembly GCA_963932465.1). Classification (NCBI taxonomy): domain Eukaryota; kingdom Metazoa; phylum Arthropoda; class Arachnida; order Araneae; family Salticidae; genus Maratus; species Maratus speciosus. The sequence continues at coordinate 88,101,739 of OZ010794.1, forward strand.
ACTGCAGATTGACACAGAAAAATCTGTTACTGTGTAATGAAGTATCACATGAAAGGTTTTCAAAAAGAGGCCTACATGGGCCCAGGCTTACCACAAGCCATGGTTGGGATCAGCCCTGTGCCTGTGCAGACCACTAATGTAAACATTACAGATTAAGATCTAAGAATCAATGGGACATCAGTTCAGAAAAACAATGTCAGAATTTCTATGCACAACTGAATAGTGATTAACACATCTTTTGTAGTTATTTGTCTATAAAATGTTCATGATGAAACAATTTTTTAGAAACCTCCAGATAAAAGACTCAGGGGATGCCTTTTATCCTGGCTCTTTTATGCTATTATATATAACAATATGACCTGGAATTGTACAAATCCTAGCATTGTACGCAAGTCCCATGCTTATAAAGCCTATCAAAGACTAAAAAAACTTATTTTACCACTGAATAAAAATTTAGATATCAAAAGTTGCCCTACAGACCCACACTTGCATTTACACATGACCCTCAGTGAAACTGAAAACTTTTTTCTTTTGGAGGAATTACAAGAAAAACAGACAAAATGTCTCACTTATGATATATCTCTATATATTTTATCTTATTACCTGTTACAATACAAACTATAGAATAAAAGTAAAAAAAAAATCCTTTATTTTCCATCTAGTATTGTTGTGTTTGGAGATATAATAGCATAGATAAAAAAGAGCAATCTCAAATAAACTGTAACACACGTGACATTTGACAGACATGCAATGCCTCTTTTTAACTTTGAAAAAACTTTTAAAAAGTTACACCCGAAGCTCTTTAAAGACTTGTCTTGACAAGGATAATGAATAAGTACCAAATTTAATGTAACAAAAGAGAGCCCCAACTGCCTCACAAGTTTCAACACTCAATAAAATACTGTTATGGTTATATATCGCATCATGTTTTACAAGCAATAACTCATAAGAAAACTCAAGTTAGAATCCTCCATTTTAATGAAAATATTTTTTGCTGTAGCTTCATTGATGAATAATATTTTCAAAAATATTAATTGCTAAAAACGAAGATTTGTGAAAATTTTGGATGTTAGTCATAAAAAGGGATTCTTAATCTAAACCTCATGCGACTTTGCAATATTAAATGTTTTAGGCCAGTGAGGTTTGAGTTAAGCTCTGTAGGTATATTGAAAAGAGAAATTCTGCTATTTTGTTTTCTACATTTTTTCTATTCACCTGTTCCAAGAGTGCAGGTGGTTTTCTAACCAATACTGATGCATTAAATGTATGGCCAAAAGTCTGCAGATACTTTCAATTTTAGACTTTTGTCTAATATCTAGAGAAATATTCAGCAAACTCTTCTGGAATTGGAACTTCAGGGATTTTAAGAACATGTTTGACTGCATATTTTTCAGTGAACACAATTAGGGGGCGGGGCTGAATTTAAAAAAAAATTAAGATCCTGATCTTTTACAATAAAAGAAAATTATTAAAAGTTTTTACTTATCAAATTGCTTCAATAAAGCACGATTTACAATTGGTCAAAAATCTCTCAAAGAGAAAGTCTTGCACTTTGTCAAGTTTTTGATTAAAATTTCAAAAGAAAAAAAAAAAAAAAACTATATACAGTGAAATACGTTTAACACGAAAACGCTTAACATGAAAAATCGGTTAACATGAAATGATATAGCGGTCTGGACAGTGTACTATGCAATTTAATGCATTTTTTTTTTCTTTTAACACGAAACAAAACTTGTTTAACACGAAAAAAATTCGCTTTCGATCTAGTTAGTTTGAGCTGAAATTGGTGAATTTTGTGTTGAAACCAGG